>CM041733.1:17974784-19273636 GCA_023373845.1 Nibea coibor
CAGTCATTCCGGAATTTTACAGAGTCAGTGCCCCGCAAACAGATCCACACTGCACCGTCATGTCATCAAACGCTCACCATGACACCCGTGCGCGCGTGTGTGTTTGTCGTTGGATGTAATTGGCACAGCTGTTTACACCACAGGTGGGTGGAGGGGGTGCAGCGTGGTCCGAGGAACGGCCTCCCTCTCGTTCCCTAAACCGGCTTCAATTTGACAAACAGAGACGAAATTGAAATTCCTGCTAGTAGAAGAGGGGGAGGCCCCCTGATCTGGTGAGCAGCCTGGTACCACTTTCACAGCTTTGATGTGTGTCTGCCATGCTGTGCTGCAGATGCTGCTCTGTATGATACACCCCCCAGATCAATGAATCATTGCCTCTGACTGAAAACACATCATCCCAAATGGTGTTTTTTTTTCTTTTTGGTTGGAAACAGGAGGAGCGTCGGTGTCACACACCCCTAATCATCTCGTTGTGTCTGTTCAGTTTTACTGTGACACACATGTGGGTGTGTGTGCAGCATGTGAGGTGGAGTTTCATCATGAAATGATGCATGCATGGAATAATAGCTGATGGAAGAGTAGATGTCTTATTTCCAGCATCCAAACTCGTATTTTAAGTTTAAATTTAAAAGATAAATGACTTTTTATGCATCCATAATCAACTTGTTCTTGATTAAAGGCAGTAATTGGGCTTGAATATGATTCATTTTGCTGCCCTGCCATCCATTCATCCCTGGATCCTGCACTGTGCCATTCCCGATTCCCACATGCTCTCATCCATCCACATGTGACGGACATGGGTGTGTGTGTGTGTGTTTATGGTTAACTACCTGCCAAGAGCTGGAGGGGATCTCTGCGAATTTGCCAAGTCCCCCGAAGGTGTAGCATCGGTACATGTGATCCAGAGACTCCGAGCAGTGCCACAGCAAGCCGAAGCTCACGGAGTCCTTGTTGTTGTTGTGGTGGTGTTGGTGGTGATGGTGGTGATTGTTCCTCAGCTGGTCCTTAACAATCCAG
Organism: Nibea coibor; assembly: GCA_023373845.1. Taxonomy (NCBI): domain Eukaryota; kingdom Metazoa; phylum Chordata; class Actinopteri; family Sciaenidae; genus Nibea; species Nibea coibor. Next base: position 17,975,802 of record CM041733.1, read on the forward strand.
GCAGGAGATATGAAGCTGAAACTGCAAACGGCGACCAGAGCGGAGGAGAGGAGCACCCAGAAGCAGCCCACACAGCTGAACATGGTGGCAGCTTGGGGCAGAAAGCCCCTGAGACAAACCCAGATCGATCCCAAACCCGGCTTCTTCTTCTTTCTTCCTCCCGGCCCAGGAGTGAATGCATTTGGAGCTCACACCTTCAGACATTCAACTTCAGCCCCCTGACCATGCACTACATCAGCAAATAAATCACTGGACATCCGCAGAGGCAGCCCCGTGCGCGCACCGCCTGCGTGTGTGTGTCCAGAAACATCTGGTCTGCGTAGACAAACCACGAAGGAAGCGTCCACAAACACACATCAGCAGGAGGAGTGATGCTGATACAATAAAGTCAAGTCATCCGCGTCTCCACTCCAGCCTGGGAAAATGCCCAAACACACACTCGCACACACTCACACACGCACGCACGCACACTAAGATGTTTGGCACACCCAAAAACTGGATGCGCAGTTGTCATAGCAGGTGAGGAGCAGTTTAATTCAGAGCCATGAAGTGATCCCGGAGCCGCTGCTCTCCTCTGCTCCTCTCAAGGCACTTGCTCTGCCCTCAGACGCGGGCGGCAGCGCACTTTGCGTCTCGGAGAAAGAAGAGTGCGTCTGGACAGCGTCAAGCTCACGTGGGTTAACACAAAACGGCTTCCGGGTGCGATTTTCAAAGTCAAAGTCTGAGAGAAGATCTGAGGCAGCCTCTCAGCAAAACGAGAAAAAACATTAGAATATATTTAAATAATTAATAACTAAACCACTTTAGTTACTGCAGAGGTTTTGCATATAACTTTAATCACCACAAGAAGTTACATTCATTTTCCATGAACGTGTTGCACACCTGTGCGCAATTTAGAGCAATGAACCTGCCTGTCTTTGGACCGTGGGAGGAAGAACCCACACAGACACGTGGAGAACACGTAAACTCCCCACAGAAAGGCCCCAGCCGGAGTCCAAACCAGGACCTGGACCCTTTGTTCCCTGTGAGGTGACAGTGCACCACCTTGCCACACCATTAAAAGACCAGTGTGTAGGATTTAATAGCATCTAGTGGTGTAGTTGCAGATTGCAGCCCCTTCACCTCACCCCGACTTTGGCAGCCACAAAACATGCAAAAAATGCAAAAGGTAGTGTTTACTTTGTCTGTTCTGGGCCACTGCAGAAACAAGGTGGACTCAAGCCCCCCTCACTAAACCCTAAATGGATCATTTCAACTTTTAATTCAAACCTACCTCAGTCCAACTTACTGAAAAACAGAAAATATCATGTGCAAAATGAATCTATACATTTATGGATGACCTGGATTGATGTCATTCAATATGTACAGAGAGACAGGAGTCAATGTTGATGTCTATCATCAGTCTGGTAGAAAACATGATAATGGAGGGAGTGGTAGGAAAAAAAAAAGAGGGCACAGCAACAGGTCACAGAACGCAGCGGTTATAGCGACACATCTTTATTTTATTTATCCACTTTTTTGTAGTCGAAGAGTGACAGTAAGTTTCTCTTTTAAGCAAATAGAGTTGATTATGTTAATAAGCTTCAACGGTGGTTGGAGGGTTCCTCTGGAGCAGCACTGTCTAACTGTTTTCTTACTTGCAGCCATAAAGATCTTTAGAAGGTACGAATCACCTTTGCTGAGGCCTTTAGGACCATTCCCAAGGTAGAGAAAGGTAAATGAGAAGTCAGATTTCAGGTGCAGAATCTCTGAAACGCTTCACTTCTCTCCAGACGGGCTTGACATGTGGACATGACCTGAAAATTTTGGATTTCTGGTGCCAAAAATGTCAGATTTTTCCATCAGAAATCTCTCCAAATGAAGGAGGAGTAGCAGACTGGGTTCCCTGTACTTGAAGCCACATTGTTAGGCTGCCCTCCCCCAGCGCTGGCTTAACACTACTCTTATTTTGAAGGGCAAAACCTGTTCTTCCGGTGTGTTGCACATTGACTTTTTTTATTTTTTCTTAACTTGGCCGCAGGTACCTGTCTAAATCTAAAAACACCTTCCACTTGGTTAAGGCGTTCACAAAGACAGAGAGTCGGATGTTTGTAATAAAAACAGCATATGAAATTCTTCATTAAACATTTTTTGGATCTCAAATTTAAATAGTGATCTCTGCAAAACAACACTCTTCTCAGCATGGACACATATTCAGCAGGAGAGGCAGGCGTCTGTGTCAGGTGTTGTACCTGCTTCTCGGCCAATCACAGCTCAGGACAGGGTCGTTCATTGTGTTTAGGTGGGCGTTGTCTCTGCTCGTGCAGGTAGCTTAGAGCTCATGTAATATTCAATTAGCGTGTGAATATTTAATCGCACTAATTAGCTTTAATAAAAAAAAAACACACACACACAACTAACAAATCTGCGTGCAGAGTTGATGTTATACCGCACCTACAACACTGAGACCTTTGTACTGTAATGGTCCTTTACAAGAATTCCAAGCTGTCACGTGAGCTCAGATCTTTATAATATGAAGCTCTAGAATGGGATCTACTCATATTTAGGTAGAAATCACCTTTCATTTACTGCATTTGCCTTCAATCAATTTATGGCAAGTGAAAATGCTTCAATCAATTTTTGGCAGGTGAATATGGCCATTTTGTGTTGTAATGGTCCTTTACAAGAATTCCAAGCTGTCCCGTGAGCTCAGATTTTTTATATTATGAAGCTCTAGAATGGGATCTACTCATATTTAGGTAGAAAACATCTTTCATTTACTGCATTTGGCCTTCAATCAATTTATGGCAAGTGAAATGCCTTCAATCAATTTTTGGCAGGTGAAAATGGCCATTTCGTGTTGTAATGGTCCTTTACAAGAATTCCAAGCTGTCCCGTGAGCTCAGAACTTTATATTATGAAGCTCTACAATCAGATCTAGTCATATTTAGGCAGAAATCACCTTTCATTTACTGTATTTGGCCTTCAATCAATTTATGGCAAGTGAAAATGCCTTCAATCAATTTTTGGCAGGTGAAAATGGCCATTTCGTGTTGTAATGGTCCTTTACAAGAATTCCAAGGTGTCCTGTGAGCTCAGATCTTTATATTATGAAGCTCTAGAATGGGATCTACTCATATTTAGGTAGAAATCACCTTTCTCTAACTGTATTTGGCCTTCAATCAATTTATGCAAGTGAAAATGCCTTCAATCAATTTTTGGCAGGTGAAAATTGGCCATTTCGTGTTGTAATGGTCCTTTACAAGAATTCCAAGCTGTCCCGTGAGCTCAGATCTTTATATTATGAAGCTCTAGAATGGGATCTACTCATATTTAGTAGAAATCACCTTTCATTTACTGCATTTGGCCTTCAATCAATTTATGGCAAGTGAAAATGCCTTCAATCAATTTTTGGCAGGTGAAAATGGCCATTTTGTGTTGTAATGGTCCTTTACAAGAATTCCAAGCTGTCCCGTGAGCTCAGATTTTTATATTATGAAGCTCTAGAATGGGATCTACTCATATTTAGGTAGAAAACATCTTTCATTTACTGCATTTGGCCTTCAATCAATTTTATGGCAAGTGAAAATGTCTTCAATCAATTTTTGGCAGGTGAAAATGGCCATTTCGTGTTGTAATGGTCCTTACAAGAATTCCAAGCTGTCCCGTGAGCTCAGAACTTTATATTATGAAGCTCTACAATCAGATCTAGTCATATTTAGGCAGAAATCACCTTTCATTTACTGTATTTGGCCTTCAATCAATTTATGGCAAGTGAAAATGCCTTCAATCAATTTTTGGCAGGTGAAAAATGGCCATTTCGTGTTGTAATGGTCCTATACAAGAATCCCAAGCTGTCCCGTGAGCTCAGATCTTTATATTATGAAGCTCTAGAATGGGATCTACTCATATTTAGGTAGAAATCACCTTTCATTTACTGCATTTGGCCTTCAATCAATTTATGGCAAGTGAAAATGGCCATTTTTAGCAGATGAAAATGGCCATTTCGTGTTGTAATGGTCCTTTACAAGAATTCAAGCTGTCCCGTGAGCTCAGAACTTTATATTATGAAGCTCTAGAATCAGATCTAGTCATATTTAGGCAGAAATCACCTTTCATTTACTGTATTTGGCCTTCAATCAATTTATGGCAAGTGGAAAATGCCCTTCAATCAATTTTTGGCAGATGAAAAATGGCCATTTCGTGTTGTAATGGTCCTTTACAAGAATTCCAAGCTGTCCCGTGAGCTCAGATTTTTATATTATGAAGCTCTAGAATGGGATCTACTCATATTTAGGTAGAAAACATCTTTCATTTACTGCATTTGGCCTTCAATCAATTTATGGCAAGTGAAAATGCCTTCAATCAATTTTTGGCAGGTGAAAATGGCCATTTCGTGTTGTAATGGTCCTATACAAGAATCCCCAAGCTGTCCCGTGAGCTCAGATCTTTATATTATAAAGCTCTAGAATGGGATCTACTCATATTTAGGTAGAAATCACCTTTCTCTAACTGTATTTGGCCTTCCAATCAATTTATGGCAAGTGAAAATGCCTTCAATCAATTTTTGGCAGGTGAAAATGGCCATTTTGTGTTGTAATGGTCCTATACAAGAATCCCAAGCTATCCCGTGAGCTCAGATCTTTATACTATGAAGCTCTAGAATGGGATCTACTCATATTTAGGTAGAAATCACCTTTCATTTACTGCATTTGGCCTTCAATCAATTTATGGCAAGTGAAAATGGCCATTTTTAGCAGGTGAAAATGGCAATTTCGTGTTGTAATGGTCCTATACAAGAATCCCAAGCTGTCCTGTGAGCTCAGATCTTTATATTCTGAAGCTCTAGAATGGGATCTACTCATATTTAGGTAGAAAACATCTTTCATTTACTGCATTTGGCCTTCAATCAATTTATGGCAAGTGAAAATGGCCATTTTTAGCAAGTGAAAATGGCCATTTCGTGTTGTAATGGTCCTTTACACGAATTCCAAGCTGTCCCGTGACCTCAGATGTTTATATTATGAAGCTCTAGAATGGGATCTACTCATATTTAGGTAGAAATCACCTTTCATTTACTGCATTTGGCCTTCAATCAATTTATGGCAAGTGAAAATGGCCATTTCGTGTTGTTAATGGTCCTATACAAGAATCCCAAGCTGTCCCGTGAGCTCAGATCTTTATATTATGAAGCTCTAGAATGGGATCTACTCATATTTAGGTAGAAATCACCTTTCTCTAACTGTATTTGGCCTTCAATCAATTTATGGCAAGTGAAAATGCCTTCAATCAATTTTTGGCAGGTGAAAATGGCCATTTTGTGTTGTAATGGTCCCTATACAAGAATCCCAAGCTATCCCGTGAGCTCAGATCTTTTATACTATGAAGCTCTAGAATGGGATCTACTCATATTTAGGTAGAAATCACCTTTCATTTACTGCATTTGGCCTTCAATCAATTTATGGCAAGTGAAAATGGCCATTTTTAGCAAGTGAAAATGGCCATTTCGTGTTGTAATGGTCCTTTACAAGAATTCCAAGCTGTCCCGTGAGCTCAGATCTTGTATATTATGAAGCTCTAGAATGGGATCTACTCATATTTAGGTAGAAATCACCTTTCTCTAACTGTATTTGGCCTTCAATCAATTTTTGGCAAGTGAAAATAGCCTTCAATCAATTTTTGGCAGGTGAAAATGGCCATTTTGTGTTGTAATGGTCCTATACAAGAATCCCAAGCTATCCCGTGAGCTCAGATCTTTATACTATGAAGCTCTAGAATGGGATCTACTCATATTTAGGTAGAAATCACCTTTCATTTACTGCATTTGGCCTTCAATCAATTTATGGCAAGTGAAAATGGCCATTTTTAGCAAGTGAAAATGGCCATTTCGTGTTGTAATGGTCCTTTACAAGAATTCCAAGCTGTCCCCGTGAGCTCAGATCTTTATATTATGAAGCTCTAGAATGGGATCTACTCATATTTAGGTAGAAATCACCTTTCTCTAACTGTATTTGGCCTTCAATCAATTTTTGCAGGTGAAAATGGCCATTTTGTGTTGTAATGGTCCTTTACAAGAATCCCAAGCTATCCCGTGAGCTCAGATCTTTATACTATGAAGCTCTAGAATGGGATCTACTCATATTTAGGTAGAAATCACCTTCATTTACTGCATTTGGCCTTCAATCAATTTATGGCAAGTGAAAATGGCCATTTTTAGCAGGTGAAAATGGCCATTTCGTGTTGTAATGGTCCTTTACAAGAATTCCAAGCTGTCCCGTGAGCTCAGATCTTTATATTATGAAGCTCTAGAATGGGATCTACTCATATTTAGGTAGAAATCACCTTTCTCTAACTGTATTTGGCCTTCAATCAATTTATGGCAAGTGAAAATGCCTTCAATCAATTTTTGGCAGGTGAAAATGGCCATTTCGTGTTGTAATGGTCCTTTACAAGAATTCCAAGCTGTCCTGTGAGCTCAGATCTTTATATTATGAAGCTCTAGAATGGGATCTACTCATATTTAGGTAGAAATCACCTTTCTCTAACTGTATTTGGCCTTCAATCAATTTATGGCAAGTGAAAATGCCTTCAATCAATTTTTGGCAGGTGAAAATGGCCATTTCGTGTTGTAATGGTCCTTTACAAGAATTCCAAGCTGTCCCGTGAGCTCAGATCTTTATGTTATGAAGCTCTAGAATGGGATCTACTCATATTTAGGTAGAAATCACCTTTCTCTAACTGTATTTGGCCTTCAATCAATTTATGGCAAGTGAAAATGCCTTCAATCAATTTTTGGCAGGTGAAAATGGCCATTTCGTGTTGTAATGGTCCTATACAAGAATCCCAGCTGTCCCGTGAGCTCAGATCTTTATATTATAAAGCTCTAGAATGGGATCTACTCATATTTAGGTAGAAATCACCTTTCTCTAACTGTATTTGGCCTTCAATCAATTTATGGCAAGTGAAAATGCCTTCAATCAATTTTTGGCAGGTGAAAATGGCCATTTTGTGTTGTAATGGTCCCTATACAAGAATCCCAAGCTATCCCGTGAGCTCAGATCTTTATACTATGAAGCTCTAGAATGGGATCTACTCATATTTAGGTAGAAATCACCTTTCATTTACTGCATTTGGCCTTCAATCAATTTATGGCAAGTGAAAATGGCCATTTTTAGCAGGTGAAAATGGCCATTTCGTGTTGTAATGGTCCTATACAAGAATCCCAAGCTGTCCCTGTGAGCTCAGATCTTTATATTCTGAAGCTCTAGAATGGGATCTACTCATATTTAGGTAGAAAAACATCTTTCATTTACTGCATTTGGCCTTCAATCAATTTATGGCAAGTGGAAAAATGGCCATTTTTAGCAAGTGAAAATGGCCATTTCGTGTTGTAATGGTCCTTTACACGAATTCCAAGCTGTCCCGTGACCTCAGATCTTTATATTATGAAGCTCTAGAATGGGATCTACTCATATTTAGGTAGAAATCACCTTTCTCTAACTGTATTTGGCCTTCAATCAATTTATGGCAAGTGAAAATGCCTTCAATCAATTTTTGGCAGGTGAAAATGGCCATTTTGTGTTGTAATGGTCCTATACAAGAATCCCAAGCTATCCCGTGAGCTCAGGTCTTTATACTATGAAGCTCTAGAATGGGATCTACTCATATTTAGGTAGAAAACATCTTTCATTTACTGCATTTGGCCTTCAATCAATTTATGGCAGGTGAAAATGCCTTCAATCAATTTTTGGGCAGGTGAAAATGGCCATTTCGTGTTGTAATGGTCCTTTACAAGAATCCCAAGCTGTCCCGTGAGCTCAGATCTTTATATATGAAGCTCTAGAATGGGATCTACTCATATTTAGGTAGAAATCACCTTTCATTTACTGCATTTGGCCTTCAATCAATTTTTGGCAGGTGAAAATGGCCATTTTGTGTTGTAATGGTCCTATACAAGAATCCAAGCTGTCCCGTGAGCTCAGATCTTTATATTATGAAGCTCTAGAATGGGATCTACTCATATTTAGGTAGAAATCACCTTTCTCTAACTGTATTTGGCCTTCAATCAATTTATGGCAAGTGAAAAATGCCTTCAATCAATTTTTGGCAGGTGAAAATGGCCATTTTGTGTTGTAATGGTCCTTTACAAGAATTCCAAGCTGTCCCGTGAGCTCAGATCCTTTATATTATGAAGCTCTAGAATGGGATCTACTCATATTTAGGTAGAAATCACCTTTCTCTAACTGTATTTGGCCTTCAATCAATTTTTGGCAGGTGAAAATGGCCATTTTGTGTTGTAATGGTCCTTTACAAGAATCCCAAGCTATCCCGTGAGCTCAGATCTTTTATACTATGAAGCTCTAGAATGGGATCTACTCATATTTAGGTAGAAATCACCTTTCATTTACTGCATTTGGCCTTCAATCAATTTATGGCAAGTGAAAATGGCCATTTTTAGCAGGTGAAAATGGCCATTTCGTGTTGTAATGGTCCTTTACAAGAATTCCAAGCTGTCCCGTGAGCTCAGATCTTTATATTATGAAGCTCTAGAATGGGATCTACTCATATTTAGGTAGAAATCACCTTTCTCTAACTGTATTTGGCCTTCAATCAATTTATGGCAAGTGAAAATGCCTTCAATCAATTTTTGGCAGGTGAAAATGGCCATTTCGTGTTGTAATGGTCCTTTACAAGAATTCCAAGCTGTCCTGTGAGCTCAGATCTTTATATTATGAAGCTCTAGAATGGGATCTACTCATATTTAGGTAGAAATCACCTTTCTCTAACTGTATTTGGCCTTCAATCAATTTATGGCAAGTGAAAATGCCTTCAATCAATTTTTGGCAGGTGAAAATGGCCATTTCGTGTTGTAATGGTCCTTTACAAGAATTCCAAGCTGTCCCGTGAGCTCAGATCTTTATGTTATGAAGCTCTAGAATGGGATCTACTCATATTTAGGTAGAAATCACCTTTCTCTAACTGTATTTGGCCTTCAAACAATTTATGGCAAGTGAAAATGCCTTCAATCAATTTTTTGGCAGGTGAAAATGGCCATTTCGTGTTGTAATGGTCCTATACAAGAATCCCAAGCTGTCCCGTGAGCTCAGATCTTTATATTATAAGCTCTAGAATGGGATCTACTCATATTTAGGTAGAAATCACCTTTCTCTAACTGTATTTGGCCTTCAATCAATTTATGGCAAGTGAAAATGCCTTCAATCAATTTTTGGCAGGTGAAAATGGCCATTTCGTGTTGTAATGGTCCTATACAAGAATCCCAAGCTGTCCTGTGAGCTCAGATCTTTATAATTCTGAAGCTCTAGAATGGGATCTACTCATATTTAGGTAGAAAACATCTTTCATTTACTGCATTTGGCCTTCAATCAATTTATGGCAAGTGAAAATGGCCATTTTTAGCAAGTGAAAATGGCCATTTCGTGTTGTAATGGTCCTTTACACGAATTCCAAGCTGTCCCGTGACCTCAGATCTTTATATTATGAAGCTCTAGAATGGGATCTACTCATATTTAGGTAGAAATCACCTTTCTCTAACTGTATTTGGCCTTCAATCAATTTATGGCAAGTGAAAATGCCTTCAATCAATTTTTGGCAGGTGAAAATGGCCATTTTGTGTTGTAATGGTCCTATACAAGAATCCCAAGCTATCCCCGTGAGCTCAGGTCTTTATACTATGAAGCTCTAGAATGGGATCTACTCATATTTAGGTAGAAATCACCTTTCATTTACTGCATTTGGCCTTCAATCAATTTATGGCAAGTGAAAATGGCCATTTTTTAGCAGGTGAAATGGCCATTTCGTGTTGTAATGGTCCTTTACAAGAATTCCAAGCTGTCCCGTGAGCTCAGATCTTTATATTATGAAGCTCTAGAATGGGATCTACTCATATTTAGGTAGAAAACATCTTTCATTTACTGCATTTGGCCTTCAATCAATTTATGGCAGGTGAAAATGCCTTCAATCAATTTTTGGCAGGTGAAAATGGCCATTTCGTGTTGTAATGGTCCTTTACAAGAATCCCAAGCTGTCCCGTGAGCTCAGATCTTTATATTATGAAGCTCTAGAATGGGATCTACTCATATTTAGGTAGAAATCACCTTTCATTTACTGCATTTGGCCTTCAATCAATTTTTGGCAGTGAAAATGGCCATTTTGTGTTGTAATGGTCCTAGACAAGAATCCCAAGCTGTCCCGTGAGCTCAGATCTTTATATTATGAAGCTCTAGAATGGGATCTACTCATATTTAGGTAGAAATCACCTTTCTCTAACTGTATTTGGCCTTCAATCAATTTATGGCAAGTGAAAATGCCTTCAATCAATTTTTGGCAGGTGAAAATGGCCATTTTGTGTTGTAATGGTCCTATACAAGAATCCCAAGCTATCCGTGAGCTCAGGTCTTTATACTATGAAGCTCTAGAATGGGATCTACTCATATTAGGTAGAAATCACCTTTCATTTACTGCATTTGGCCTTCAATCAATTTATGGCAAGTGAAAATGGCCATTTTTAGCAGGTGAAATGGCCATTTCGTGTTGTAATGGTCCTTTACAAGAATTCCAAGCTGTCCCGTGAGCTCAGATCTTTATATTATGAAGCTCTAGAATGGGATCTACTCATATTTAGGTAGAAAACATCTTTCATTTACTGCATTTGGCCTTCAATCAATTTATGGCAGGTGAAAATGCCTTCAATCAATTTTTGGCAGGTGAAAATGGCCATTTCGTGTTGTAATGGTCCTTTACAAGAATCCCAAGCTGTCCCCGTGAGCTCAGATCTTTATATTATGAAGCTCTAGAATGGGATCTACTCATATTTAGGTAGAAATCACCTTTCATTTACTGCATTTGGCCTTCAATCAATTTTTGGCAGGTGAAAATGGCCATTTTGTGTTGTAATGGTCCTATACAAGAATCCCAAGCTGTCCCGTGAGCTCAGATCTTTATATTATGAAGCTCTAGAATGGGATCTACTCATATTTAGGTAGAAATCACCTTTCATTTACTGCATTTGGCCTTCAATCAATTTATGGCAAGTGAAAATGGCCATTTTTAGCAGATGAAAATGGCCATTTCGTGTTGTAATGGTCCTATACAAGAATCCCAAGTTGTCCTGTGAGCTCAGATCTTTATATTATGAAGCTCTAGAATGGGATCTACTCATATTTAGGTAGAAAACATCTTTCATTTACTGCATTTGGCCTTCAATCAATTTATGGCAAGTGAAAATGGCCATTTTTAGCAGGTGAAAATTGGCCATTTCGTGTTTGTAATGGTCCTTTACAAGAATTCCAAGCTGTCCCGTGAGCTCAGATCTTTATATTATGAAGCTCTAGAATGGGATCTACTCATATTTAGGTAGAAATCACCTTTCATTTACTGCATTTGGCCTTCAATCAATTTATGGCAAGTGAAAATGGCCATTTCGTGTGGTAATGGTCCTATACAAGAATCCCAAGCTGTCCCGTGAGCTCAGATCTTTATATTATGAAGCTCTAGAATGGGATCTACTCATATTTAGGTAGAAATCACCTTTCTCTAACTGTAATTTGGCCTTCAATCAATTTATGGCAAGTGAAAATGCCTTCAATCAATTTTGGCAGGTGAAAATGGCCATTTTGTGTTGTAATGGTCCTATACAAGAATCCCAAGCTATCCCGTGAGCTCAGATCTTTATACTATGAAGCTCTAGAATGGGATCTACTCATATTTAGGTAGAAATCACCTTTCATTTACTGCATTTGGCCTTCAATCAATTTATGGCAAGTGAAAATGGCCATTTTTAGCAGGTGAAAATGGCCATTTCGTGTTGTAATGGTCCTTTACAAGAATTCCAAGCTGTCCCGTGAGCTCAGATCTTTATATTATGAAGCTCTAGAATGGGATCTACTCATATTTAGGTAGAAATCACCTTTCTCTAACTGTATTTGGCCTTCAATCAATTTTTGGCAGGTGAAAATGGCCATTTTGTGTTGTAATGGTCCTTTACAAGAATCCCAAGCTATCCCGTGAGCTCAGATCTTTATACTATGAAGCTCTAGAATGGGATCTACTCATATTTAGGTAGAAATCACCTTTCATTTACTGCATTTGGCCTTCAATCAATTTATGGCAAGTGAAAATGGCCATTTTTAGCAGGTGAAAATGGCCATTTCGTGTTGTAATGGTCCCTTTACAAGAATTCCAAGCTGTCCCGTGAGCTCAGATCTTTATATTATGAAGCTCTAGAATGGGATCTACTCATATTTAGGTAGAAATCACCTTTCTCTAACTGTATTTGGCCTTCAATCAATTTATGGCAAGTGAAAATGCCTTCAATCAATTTTTGGCAGGTGAAAATGGCCATTTCGTGTTGTAATGGTCCTTTACAAGAATTCCAAGCTGTCCTGTGAGCTCAGATCTTTATATTATGAAGCTCTAGAATGGGATCTACTCATATTTAGGTAGAAATCACCTTTCTCTAAACTGTATTTGGCCTTCAATCAATTTATGGCAAGTGAAAATGCCTTCAATCAATTTTTGGCAGGTGAAAATGGCCCATTTCGTGTTGTAATGGTCCTTTACAAGAATTCCAAGCTGTCCCGTGAGCTCAGATCTTTATGTTTATGAAGCTCTAGAATGGGATCTACTCATATTTAGGTAGAAATCACCTTTCTCTAACTGTATTTGGCCTTCAATCAATTTATGTCAAGTGAAAATGCCTTCAATCAATTTTTGGCAGGTGAAAATGGCCATTTCGTGTTGTAATGGTCCTATACAAGAATCCCAAGCTGTCCCGTGAGCTCAGATCTTTATATTATAAAGCTCTAGAATGGGATCTACTCATATTTAGGTAGAAATCACCTTTCTCTAACTGTATTTGGCCTTCAATCAATTTATGGCAAGTGAAAATGCCTTCAATCAATTTTTGGCAGGTGAAAATGGCCATTTTGTGTTGTAAAGAACCTATACAAGAATCCCAAGCTATCCCGTGAGCTCAGATCTTTATACTATGAAGCTCTAGAATGGGATCTACTCATATTTAGGTAGAAATCACCTTTCATTTACTGCATTTGGCCTTCAATCAATTTATGGCAAGTGAAAATGGCCATTTTTAGCAGGTGAAAATGGCCATTTCGTGTTGTAATGGTCCTATACAAGAATCCCAAGCTGTCCTGTGAGCTCAGATCTTTATATTCTGAAGCTCTAGAATGGGATCTACTCATATTTAGGTAGAAAAACATCTTTCATTTACTGCATTTGGCCTTCAATCAATTTATGGCAAGTGAAAATGGCCATTTTTAGCAAGTGAAAATGGCCATTTCGTGTTGTAATGGTCCTTTACACGAATTCCAAGCTGTCCCTGACCTCAGATCTTTATATTATGAAGCTCTAGAATGGGATCTACTCATATTTAGGTAGAAATCACCTTTCATTTACTGCATTTGGCCTTCAATCAATTTATGGCAAGTGAAAATGGCCATTTCGTGTTGTAATGGTCCTTTACAAGAATCCCAAGCTGTCCCGTGAGCTCAGATCTTTATATTATGAAGCTCTAGAATGGGATCTACTCATATTTAGGTAGAAATCACCTTTCTCTAACTGTATTTGGCCTTCAATCAATTTATGGCAAGTGAAAATGCCTTCAATCAATTTTTGGCAGGTGAAAATGGCCATTTTGTGTTGTAATGGTCCTATACAAGAATCCCAAGCTATCCCGTGAGCTCAGATCTTTATACTATGAAGCTCTAGAATGGGATCTACTCATATTTAGGTAGAAATCACCTTTCATTTACTGCATTTGGCCTTCAATCAATTTATGGCAAGTGAAAATGGCCATTTTTAGCAGGTGAAAATGGCCATTTCGTGTTGTAATGGTCCTTTACAAGAATTCCAAGCTGTCCCGTGAGCTCAGATCTTTATATTATGAAGCTCTAGAATGGGATCTACTCATATTTAGGTAGAAATCACCTTTCTCTAACTGTATTTGGCCTTCAATCAATTTTTGGCAGGTGAAAATGGCCATTTTGTGTTGTAATGGTCCTTTACAAGAATCCCAAGCTATCCCGTGAGCTCAGATCTTTATACTATGAAGCTCTAGAATGGGATCTACTCATATTTAGGTAGAAATCACCTTTCATTTACTGCATTTGGCCTTCAATCAATTTATGGCAAGTGAAAATGGCCATTTTTAGCAGGTGAAAATGGCCATTTCGTGTTGTAATGGTCCTTTACAAGAATTCCAAGCTGTCCCGTGTGCTCAGATCTTTATATTATGAAGCTCTAGAATGGGATCTACTCATATTTAGGTAGAAATCACCTTTCTCTAACTGTATTTGGCCTTCAATCAATTTATGGCAAGTGAAAATGCCTTCAATCAATTTTTGGCAGGTGAAAATGGCCATTTCGTGTTGTAATGGTCCTTTACAAGAATTCCAAGCTGTCCTGTGAGCTCAGATCTTTATATTATGAAGCTCTAGAATGGGATCTACTCATATTTAGGTAGAAATCACCTTTCTCTAACTGTATTTGGCCTTCAATCAATTTATGGCAAGTGAAAATGCCTTCAATCAATTTTTGGCAGGTGAAAATGGCCATTTCGTGTTGTAATGGTCCTTTACAAGAATTCCAAGCTGTCCCGTGAGCTCAGATCTTTATGTTATGAAGCTCTAGAATGGGATCTACTCATATTTCGGTAGAAATCACCTTTCTCTAACTGTATTTGGCCTTCAATCAATTTATGGCAAGTGAAAATGCCTTCAATCAATTTTTGGCAGGTGAAAATGGCCATTTTGTGTTGTAATGGTCCTTTACAAGAATCCCAAGCTATCCCGTGAGCTCAGATCTTTATACTATGAAGCTCTAGAATGGGATCTACTCATATTTAGGTAGAAATCACCTTTCATTTACTGCATTTGGCCTTCAATCAATTTATGGCAAGTGAAAATGGCCATTTTTAGCAGGTGAAAATGGCCATTTCGTGTTGTAATGGTCCTTTACAAGAATTCCAAGCTGTCCTGTGAGCTCAGATCTTTATATTATGAAGCTCTAGAATGGGATCTACTCATATTTAGGTAGAAATCACCTTTCTCTAACTGTATTTGGCCTTCAATCAATTTATGGCAAGTGAAAATGCCTTCAATCAATTTTTGGCAGGTGAAAATGGCCATTTCGTGTTGTAATGGTCCTTTACAAGAATTCCAAGGTGTCCTGTGAGCTCAGATCTTTATATTATGAAGCCCTAGAATGGGATCTACTCATATTTAGGTAGAGATCACCTTTCATTTACTGCATTTGGCCTTCAATCAATTTATGGCAAGTGAAAATGGCCATTTTTAGCAGATGAAAATGGCCATTTCGTGTTGTAATGGTCCTTTACAAGAATTCCAAGCTGTCCTGTGAGCTCAGATCTTTATATTATGAAGCTCTAGAATGGGATCTACTCATATTTAGGTAGAAATCACCTTTCTCTAACTGTATTTGGCCTTCAATCAATTTATGGCAGGTGAAAATGGCCATTTTGTGTTGTAATTCCAAGAATTCCAAGCTGTCCTGTGAGCTCAGATTTTTATATTATGAAGCTCTAGAATGGGATCTACTCATATTTAGGTAGAAAACATCTTTCATTTACTGCATTTGGCCTTCAATCAATTTTTGGCAGGTGAAAATGGCCATTTCGTGTTGTAATGGTCCTTTACAAGAATTCCAAGCTGTCCCGTGAGCTCAGAACTTTATATTATGAAGCTCTACAATCAGATCTAGTCATATTTAAGCAGAAATCACCTTCCATTTACTGTATTTGGCCTTCAATAAATTTATGGCAAGTGAAAATAGCCATTTTTAGCAGGTGAAAATGGCCATTTCGTGTTGTAATGGTCCTTTACAAGAATTCCAAACTGTCCCGTGAGCTGTCCCAGATCTTTATATTATGAAGCTCTAGAATGGGATCTACTCATATTTAGGTAGAAATCACCTTTCATTTACTGCATTTGGCCTTCAATCAATTTATGGCAAGTGAAAATGCCTTCAATCAATTTTTGGCAGGTGAAAATGGCCATTTTGTGTTGTAATGGTCCTTTACAAGAATTCCAAGCTGTCCCGTGAGCTCAGATCTTTATATTATGAAGCTCTAGAATGGGATCTACTCATATTTAGGTAGAAATCACCTTTCAGTTACTGCATTTGGCCTTCAATCAATTTATGGCAAGTGAAAATGCCTTCAATCAATTTTTGGCAGGTGAAAATGGCCATTTCGTGTTGTAATGGTCCTTTACAAGAATTCCAAGCTGTCCCGTGAGCTCAGATCTTTATATTATGAAGCTCTAGAATGGGATCTACTCATATTTAGGTAGAAATCACCTTTCATTTACTGCATTTGGCCTTCAATCAATTTATGGCAAGTGAAAATGGCCATTTTTAGCAGATGAAAATGGCCATTTCGTGTTGTAATGGTCCTTTACAAGAATTCCAAGCTGTCCTGTGAGCTCAGATCTTTATATTATGAAGCTCTAGAATGGGATCTACTCATATTTAGGTAGAAATCACCTTTCTCTAACTGTATTTGGCCTTCAATCAATTTATGGCAAGTGAAAATGGCCATTTTTAGCAGATGAAAATGGCCATTTCGTGTTGTAATGGTCCTTTACAAGAATCCCAAGCTGTCCCGTGAGCTCAGATCTTTATATTATGAAGCTCTAGAATGGGATCTACTCATATTTAGGTAGAAAACATCTTTAATTTACTGCATTTGGCCTTCAATCAATTTATGGCAGGTGAAAATGCCTTCAATCAATTTTTGGCAGGTGAAAATGGCCATTTTGTGTTGTAATGGTCCTTTACAAGAATCCCAAGCTGTCCCGTGAGCTCAGATCTTTATATTATGAAGCTCTAGAATGGGATCTACTCATATTTAGGTAGAAATCACCTTTCATTTACTGCATTTGGCCTTCAATCAATTTATGGCAAGTGAAAATTGCCAATTTTAGCAGGTGAAAATGGCCATTTCGTGTTGTAATGGTCCTTTACAAGAATTCCAAGCTGTCCTGTGAGCTCAGATCTTTATATTATGAAGCTCTAGAATGGGATCTACTCATATTTAGGTAGAAATCACCTTTCTCTAACTGTATTTGGCCTTCAATCAATTTATGGCAAGTGAAAATGCCTTCAATCAATTTTTGGCAGGTGAAAATGGCCATTTCGTGTTGTAATGGTCCTTTACAAGAATTCCAAGCTGTCCCGTGAGCTCAGATCTTTATATTATGAAGCTCTAGAATGGGATCTACTCATATTTAGGTAGAAATCACCTTTCATTTACTGCATTTGGCCTTCAATCAATTTATGGCAAATGAAAATGGACATTTTTAGCAGATGAAAATGGCCATTTCGTGTTGTAATGGTCCTATACAAGAATCCCAAGCTGTCCTGTGAGCTCAGATCTTTATATTATGAAGCTCTAGAATGGGATCTACTCATATTTAGGTAGAAAACATCTTTCATTTACTGCATTTGGCCTTCAATCAATTTATGGCAAGTGAAAATGGCCATTTCGTGTTGTAATGGTCCTCTACAAGAATCCCAAGCTGTCCCGTGAGCTCAGATCTTTATATTATGAAGCTCTAGAATGGGATCTACTCATATTTAGGTAGAAATCACCTTTCATTTACTGCATTTGGCCTTCAATCAATTTATGGCAAGTGAAAATGGCCATTTTTAGCAGGTGAAAATGGCCATTTCGTGTTGTAATGGTCCTTTACAAGAATTCCAAGCTGTCCCGTGAGCTCAGATCTTTATATTATGAAGCTCTAGAATGGGATCTACTCATATTTAGGTAGAAAACATATTTAATTTACTGCATTTGGCCTTCAATCAATTTATGGCAGGTGAAAATGGCCATTTTGTGTTGTAATGGTCCTATACAAGAATCCCAAGCTATCCCGTGAGCTCAGATCTTTATACTATGAAGCTCTAGAATGGGATCTACTCATATTTAGGTAGAAATCACCTTTCATTTACTGCATTTGGCCTTCAATCAATTTATGGCAAGTGAAAATGGCCATTTTTAGCAGGTGAAAATGGCCATTTCGTGTTGTAATGGTCCTTTACAAGAATTCCAAGCTGTCCCGTGAGCTCAGATCTTTATATTATGAAGCTCTAGAATGGGATCTATTCATATTTAGGTAGAAATCACCTTTCTCTAACTGTATTTGGCCTTCAATCAATTTATGGCAAGTGAAAATGCCTTCAATCAATTTTTGGCAGGTGAAAATGGCCATTTCGTGTTGTAATGGTCCTTTACAAGAATTCCAAGCTGTCCTGTGAGCTCAGATCTTTATATTATGAAGCTCTAGAATGGGATCTACTCATATTTAGGTAGAAATCACCTTTCTCTAACTGTATTTGGCCTTCAATCAATTTATGGCAAGTGAAAATGCCTTCAATCAATTTTTGGCAGGTGAAAATGGCCATTTCGTGTTGTAATGGTCCTTTACAAGAATTCCAAGCTGTCCCGTGAGCTCAGATCTTTATATTATGAAGCTCTAGAATGGGATCTACTCATATTTAGGTAGAAATCACCTTTCATTTACTGCATTTGGCCTTCAATCAATTTATGGCAGGTGAAAATGCCTTCAATCAATTTTTGGCAGGTGAAAATGGCCATTTTGTGTTGTAATGGTCCTATACAAGAATCCCAAGCTGTCCCGTGAGCTCAGATCTTTATATTATGAAGCTCTAGAATGGGATCTACTCATATTTAGGTAGAAATCACCTTTCATTTACTGCATTTGGCCTTCAATCAATTTATGGCAAATGAAAATGGACATTTTTAGCAGATGAAAATGGCCATTTCGTGTTGTAATGGTCCTATACAAGAATCCCAAGCTGTCCTGTGAGCTCAGATCTTTATATTATGAAGCTCTAGAATGGGATCTACTCATATTTAGGTAGAAAACATCTTTCATTTACTGCATTTGGCCTTCAATCAATTTATGGCAAGTGAAAATGGCCATTTCGTGTTGTAATGGTCCTATACAAGAATCCCAAGCTGTCCCGTGAGCTCAGATCTTTATATTATGAAGCTCTAGAATGGGATCTACTCATATTTAGGTAGAAATCACCTTTCATTTACTGCATTTGGCCTTCAATCAATTTATGGCAAGTGAAAATGGCCATTTTTAGCAGGTGAAAATGGCCATTTCGTGTTGTAATGGTCCTTTACAAGAATTCCAAGCTGTCCCGTGAGCTCAGATCTTTATATTATGAAGCTCTAGAATGGGATCTACTCATATTTAGGTAGAAAACATATTTTATTTACTGCATTTGGCCTTCAATCAATTTATGGCAGGTGAAAATGGCCATTTTGTGTTGTAATGGTCCTATACAAGAATCCCAAGCTATCCCGTGAGCTCAGATCTTTATACTATGAAGCTCTAGAATGGGATCTACTCATATTTAGGTAGAAATCACCTTTCATTTACTGCATTTGGCCTTCAATCAATTTATGGCAAGTGAAAATGGCCATTTTTAGCAGGTGAAAATGGCCATTTCGTGTTGTAATGGTCCTTTACAAGAATTCCAAGCTGTCCCGTGAGCTCAGATCTTTATATTATGAAGCTCTAGAATGGGATCTATTCATATTTAGGTAGAAATCACCTTTCTCTAACTGTATTTGGCCTTCAATCAATTTATGGCAAGTGAAAATGCCTTCAATCAATTTTTGGCAGGTGAAAATGGCCATTTCGTGTTGTAATGGTCCTTTACAAGAATTCCAAGCTGTCCTGTGAGCTCAGATCTTTATATTATGAAGCTCTAGAATGGGATCTACTCATATTTAGGTAGAAATCACCTTTCTCTAACTGTATTTGGCCTTCAATCAATTTATGGCAAGTGAAAATGCCTTCAATCAATTTTTGGCAGGTGAAAATGGCCATTTCGTGTTGTAATGGTCCTTTACAAGAATTCCAAGCTGTCCCGTGAGCTCAGATCTTTATATTATGAAGCTCTAGAATGGGATCTACTCATATTTAGGTAGAAATCACCTTTCATTTACTGCATTTGGCCTTCAATCAATTTATGGCAGGTGAAAATGCCTTCAATCAATTTTTGGCAGGTGAAAATGGCCATTTTGTGTTGTAATGGTCCTATACAAGAATCCCAAGCTGTCCCGTGAGCTCAGATCTTTATATTATGAAGCTCTAGAATGGGATCTACTCATATTTAGGTAGAAATCACCTTTCATTTACTGCATTTGGCCTTCAATCAATTTATGGCAAATGAAAATGGACATTTTTAGCAGATGAAAATGGCCATTTCGTGTTGTAATGGTCCTATACAAGAATCCCAAGCTGTCCTGTGAGCTCAGATCTTTATATTATGAAGCTCTAGAATGGGATCTACTCATATTTAGGTAGAAAACATCTTTCATTTACTGCATTTGGCCTTCAATCAATTTATGGCAAGTGAAAATGGCCATTTCGTGTTGTAATGGTCCTATACAAGAATCCCAAGCTGTCCCGTGAGCTCAGATCTTTATATTATGAAGCTCTAGAATGGGATCTACTCATATTTAGGTAGAAATCACCTTTCATTTACTGCATTTGGCCTTCAATCAATTTATGGCAAGTGAAAATGGCCATTTTTAGCAGGTGAAAATGGCCATTTCGTGTTGTAATGGTCCTTTACAAGAATTCCAAGCTGTCCCGTGAGCTCAGATCTTTATATTATGAAGCTCTAGAATGGGATCTACTCATATTTAGGTAGAAAACATATTTTATTTACTGCATTTGGCCTTCAATCAATTTATGGCAGGTGAAAATGGCCATTTTGTGTTGTAATGGTCCTATACAAGAATCCCAAGCTATCCCGTGAGCTCAGATCTTTATACTATGAAACTCTAGAATGGGATCTACTCATATTTAGGTAGAAATCACCTTTCATTTACTGCATTTGGCCTTCAATCAATTTATGGCAAGTGAAAATGGCCATTTTTAGCAGGTGAAAATGGCCATTTCGTGTTGTAATGGTCCTTTACAAGAATTCCAAGCTGTCCCGTGAGCTCAGATCTTTATATTATGAAGCTCTAGAATGGGATCTATTCATATTTAGGTAGAAATCACCTTTCTCTAACTGTATTTGGCCTTCAATCAATTTATGGCAAGTGAAAATGCCTTCAATCAATTTTTGGCAGGTGAAAATGGCCATTTCGTGTTGTAATGGTCCTTTACAAGAATTCCAAGCTGTCCTGTGAGCTCAGATCTTTATATTATGAAGCTCTAGAATGGGATCTACTCATATTTAGGTAGAAATCACCTTTCTCTAACTGTATTTGGCCTTCAATCAATTTATGGCAAGTGAAAATGCCTTCAATCAATTTTTGGCAGGTGAAAATGGCCATTTCGTGTTGTAATGGTCCTTTACAAGAATTCCAAGCTGTCCTGTGAGCTCAGATCTTTATATTATGAAGCTCTAGAATGGGATCTACTCATATTTAGGTAGAAAACATCTTTCATTTACTGCATTTGGCCTTCAATCAATTTATGGCAAGTGAAAATGGCCATTTTTAGCAGGTGAAAATGGCCATTTCGTGTTGTAATGGTCCTTTACAAGAATTCCAAGCTGTCCCGTGAGCTCAGATCTTTATATTATGAAGCTCTAGAATGGGATCTACTCATATTTAGGTAGAAATCACCTTTCTCTAACTGTATTTGGCCTTCAATCAATTTATGGCAAGTGAAAATGCCTTCAATCAATTTTTGGCAGGTGAAAATGGCCATTTTGTGTTGTAATGGTCCTTTACAAGAATTCCAAGCTATCCCGTGAGCTCAGATCTTTATACTATGAAGCTCTAGAATGGGATCTACTCATATTTAGGTAGAAATCACCTTTCATTTACTGCATTTGGCCTTCAATCAATTTATGGCAAGTGAAAATGGCCATTTTTAGCAGGTGAAAATGGCCATTTCGTGTTGTAATGGTCCTTTACAAGAATTCCAAGCTGTCCTGTGAGCTCAGATCTTTATATTATGAAGCTCTAGAATGGGATCTACTCATATTTAGGTAGAAATCACCTTTCTCTAACTGCATTTGGCCTTCAATCAATTTATGGCAAGTGAAAATGCCTTCAATCAATTTTTGGCAGGTGAAAATGGCCATTTCGTGTTGTAATGGTCCTTTACAAGAATTCCAAGCTGTCCTGTGAGCTCAGATCTTTATATTATGAAGCTTTAGAATGGGATCTACTCATATTTAGGTAGAAATCACCTTTCATTTACTGCATTTGGCCTTCAATCAATTTATGGCAAGTGAAAATGCCTTCAATCAATTTTTGGCAGGTGAAAATGGCCATTTCGTGTTGTAATGGTCCTTTACAAGAATTCCAAGCTGTCCTGTGAGCTCAGATCTTTATATTATGAAGCTCTAGAATGGGATCTACTCATATTTAGGTAGAAATCACCTTTCATTTACTGCATTTGGCCTTCAATCAATTTATGGCAAGTGAAAATGGCCATTTTTAGCAGATGAAAATGGCCATTTCGTGTTGTAATGGTCCTTTACAAGAATTCCAAGCTGTCCTGTGAGCTCAGATCTTTATATTAAGAAGCTCTATAATGGGATCTACTCATATTTTGGTAGAAAACATATTTAATTTACTGCATTTGGCCTTCAATCAATTTATGGCAGGTGAAAATGCCTTCAATCAATTTTTGGCAGGTGAAAATGGCCATTTTGTGTTGTAATGGTCCTTTACAAGAATTACAAGCTGTCCCGTGAGCTCAGATCTTTATATTATGAAGCTCTAGAATGGGATCTACTCATATTTAGGTAGAAAACATCTTTCATTTACTGCATTTGGCCTTCAGTCAATTTATGGCAAGTGAAAATGCCTTCAATCAATTTTTGGCAGGTGAAAATGGCCATTTCGTGTTGTAATGGTCCTTTACAAGAATTCCAAGCTGTCCCGTGAGCTCAGATCTTTATATTATGAAGCTCTACAATCAGATCTAGTCATATTTAGGCAGAAATCACCTTTCATTTACTGCATTTGGCCTTCAATCAATTTATGGCAAGTGAAAATGCCTTCAATCAATTTTTGGCAGGTGAAAATGGCCATTTCGTGTTGTAATGGTCCTTTACAAGAATCCCAAGCTGTCCCGTGAGCTCAGATCTTTATACTATGAAGCTCTAGAATGGGATCTACTCATATTTAGGTAGAAATCACCTTTCTCTAACTGTATTTGGCCTTCAATCAATTTATGGCAAATGAAAATGCCTTCAATCAATTTTTGGCAGGTGAAAATGGCCATTTCGTGTTGTAATGGTCCTTTACAAGAATCCCAAGCTGTCCCGTGAGCTCAGATCTTTATATTATGAAGCTCTAGAATGGGATCTACTCATATTTAGGTAGAAATCACCTTTCATTTACTGCATTTGGCCTTCAATCAATTTATGGCAAGTGAAAATGGCCATTTTTTGCAGGTGAAAATGGCCATTTCGTGTTGTAATGGTCCTTTACAAGAATTCCAAGCTGTCCTGTGAGCTCAGATCTTTATATTATGAAGCTCTAGAATGGGATCTACTCATATTTAGGTAGAAAACATATTTAATTTACTGCATTTGGCCTTAAATCAATTTATGGCAAGTGAAAATGCCTTCAATCAATTTTTGGCAGGTGAAAATGGCCATTTTGTGTTGTAATGGTCCTTTACAAGAATTACAAGCTGTCCCGTGAGCTCAGATCTTTATATTATGAAGCTCTAGAATGGGATCTACTCATATTTAGGTAGAAAACATCTTTCATTTACTGCATTTGGCCTTCAGTCAATTTATGGCAAGTGAAAATGCCTTCAATCAATTTTTGGCAGGTGAAAATGGCCATTTCGTGTTGTAATGGTCCTTTACAAGAATTCCAAGCTGTCCCGTGAGCTCAGATCTTTATATTATGAAGCTCTACAATCAGATCTAGTCATATTTAGGCAGAAATCACCTTTCATTTACTGCATTTGGCCTTCAATCAATTTATGGCAAGTGAAAATGCCTTCAATCAATTTTTGGCAGGTGAAAATGGCCATTTCGTGTTGTAATGGTCCTTTACAAGAATCCCAAGCTGTCCCGTGAGCTCAGATCTTTATACTATGAAGCTCTAGAATGGGATCTACTCATATTTAGGTAGAAATCACCTTTCTCTAACTGTATTTGGCCTTCAATCAATTTATGGCAAATGAAAATGCCTTCAATCAATTTTTGGCAGGTGAAAATGGCCATTTCGTGTTGTAATGGTCCTTTACAAGAATTCCAAGCTGTCCCGTGAGCTCAGATCTTTATATTATGAAGCTCTAGAATGGGATCTACTCATATTTAGGTAGAAATCACCTTTCTCTAACTGCATTTGGCCTTCAATCAATTTATGGCAAGTGAAAATGCCTTCAATCAATTTTTGGCAGGTGAAAATGGCCATTTCGTGTTGTAATGGTCCTTTACAAGAATTCCAAGCTGTCCTGTGAGCTCAGATCTTTATATTATGAAGCTCTAGAATGGGATCTACTCATATTTAGGTAGAAATCACCTTTCATTTACTGCATTTGGCCTTAAATCAATTTATGGCAAGTGAAAATGCCTTCAATCAATTTTTGGCAGGTGAAAATGGCCATTTCGTGTTGTAATGGTCCTTTACAAGAATTCCAAGCTGTCCCGTGAGCTCAGATCTTTATATTATGAAGCTCTACAATCAGATCTAGTCATATTTAGGCAGAAATCACCTTTCATTTACTGTATTTGGCCTTCAATCAATTTATGGCAAGTGAAAATGCCTTCAATCAATTTTTGGCAGATGAAAATGGCCATTTCGTGTTGTAATGGTCCTTTACAAGAATTCCAAGCTGTCCTGTGAGCTCAGATCTTTATATTATGAAGCTCTAGAATCAGATCAAGTCATATTTAGGCAGAAATCACCTTTCATTTACTGCATTTGGCCTTCAATCAATTTATGGCAGGTTGTGAAATAAACGGTACTGAAGGTGACTTCTGAGCCCTTTGGGTTGAACCTGTACTTTTACAATTTGTGGATGTTTCTGTCCCTGTAGAGAAGCTTATTCCCATGTCAGAAATAATACACCATGCCATCAAGTTTCTCTGTTTTTACCCTCACACAGCAACACAGACAACATTGCCCCCACATGGCTAGAGGTGATAATAGTCCACCTCAAACTGTTGGCACAAGCTTTCCTCCATCTTAACTGTCTGCGTGAAAACGACCTGAAAGTTTTACACCCCAGCCCAAAGAAAAGAAAATAAGGACAGACAAAAACATTTCATAATATATGTATTTAAATCAAAACACAATTTAAATATATTATAGATTAAGTACACGTACATGTCAGAAAACATTAGTGGTACATAGTACCAAGAGTCTTTTCTGGTTCTTTTCCACATCTTAGTAAGGCTCAAAACAAATTTAAAAAAAGAAGTTTAATTTACTGAGCACACTTTCCAGTTGAACAGTCCGGTCATCACTGACATTTGTTTCAGTGACGCATAAAAAAAAAAAAGGGCATCACCATAAAAAAGGACTAATATCATTATATGGGGTAAACCAGAAATCTACATATATATATATAGAACATTTAGGACATGGAGTTTTGAGTTTTCCAACACGACTGGAGCACTTAAGTTCATAAGAGGAGTATTTCTTCTTCTACGCTCTGTAAAAGGTGCCAGGAGTTTTCATATATGGGGGGGGGGGGGGTCAGGCAGTCCGAGGACTGAATCAGCTCGTCTTCTGTGTCACTGTCACATTTCCAGACGCTCTTACAGTACGTGAAACGGCCGAGGAAGGACAGATCACACAAAAATGGCTCCGGGCAGGCTGAGAGGGAAGCGTACGCAAAAAAAAACAAACAAAAAAAAACTGTACATCTGCTTAAGCCTTTAAGTGGCCGACCCCTACAGGAGAATTCATCTAAAAATCAAGGAATGGTTATAAAAAAAAAAGGTGTGGGGAGGTTTGTCGTGACGGGCAGTTCAGTCACATCCTCCATAGGTCCAACATAAGACGGACAGTATGGCTGCAGCATCGCTGTGATTGACATGCTGCTTCTTCTTCGTGCAGGCTTTCTTCCAGCGTTGACCGTTTCCTTCATCAGGAGTGACTTCCTCAAGTTTGTTGCAAGCGCTTTGCTTTGGCCGACTACACGTGTACCTTTATAGTGTTATGGAAGATTGGATGTACTTCAACTGTTTTCCATTAGCCCATGCGTGAACAATCACTCTCTAAGCTCTCTCTCTTTCACACACACTCACACTTACACACAGACACATGGCAGGTTGGGGAGATGATAAAATGCCTTGTTTGTTCTCAGAGTAATTCAGTTCATTGTAAGGTGAACCCTGTGTACAGTTTGTCACTGGCTTGGCCAGCGTCTGCAGGGAGTGACAGTCCTTTGGTTCCTCAGCGGGGTCATAACTGCAGACAGATGAAAGAGAACACTTTCAGAGTCATCGTACACATCGATGCGTGGAAACGAGGCTACCGAGCGAGGTCTTGTACCTTGGTGGCCTTGCCCGGGCTGTCGTGGTTCGACTGGTGGACGACGTCGTTGACTATCATCTTGGCGATCTGCCATGCCATCTCCTCCTGAGCCTGAAGGGAAGAGTCAAGGCACAGGCAACAACTTTAACTCCAAGTCTCTTGATGACATTCTTTTATAAATCATACAGCAAAAAACTGGCAGCTGCGCTTGCCAGCATTAGCGCATCGTAGTGGGTGGTGCTCAGGTCTTGACCTGCGTGGCAGCTGTTGCAGTGAGATTTGAAGTACGAGTTGTTGGTGTGCGATTTATCACCGGGCCATTAATAATACACGTCTTAAATTATCTATTATGTATGAATTATGCTGTGACATGTCTAAAAGATATTAGAACTGCTGATTTCACATATAAGGTTGGTGTTTCATTGCACATTTTAAAAAGTTCAGTAGATTTTATGGTGAAAAACTCTCAAACAATGACAGTAAAAGACCGTAAACTTTGCCGTTAAATATTACAGTGTTTTGCTGTACAATGAATTAACAGTCTCTAATATAAAATACTACTTTATTCTGTTTAAATTCATTCCTTAAATAAAGACAGCATATTTTACAGTGTTCTGCTGTCATGGTTTGACGGTTTTTCACCGTAAAATCTACAGGCGTTGTTTTACAGTGTACGTCACAGGCTGACGTATGTAGCCTTGCTATGGTGCCTCGGACGACTGAGTCACTTATGAATAATTTAACATCCCGGGGCCTCACCTCATCTGAGTTGCCTTGGACCCATTTTTTCATGGCTTGAGAGAACATGGAACCTAAATGAGAAAAGAGGGAAGGCCGAGTGAGACTTCATCGTAAACTGAAGTATCTTAATCTGCACAAATAAACAGCTTTCTAAGAGAGAGAGAGAACGCACTCTTTGATAAATAAATATTGGCGTATGTTGTTAGATCTGAGGAGTATAGGAGGCTGTATTTCTTTTTTTTTTTTAATATTTCAAAAGGCTCTGAGCTGTAAGTAGAATGGGAGCAGCCGCTAGAAGAGGTTTATATTCATGGGCACAGAGCAGATGTTTTTCACTGCAAGGAGAAATGAGATAAAATATGACAGAGTGAGGGCAAAGAGCCCAACGGGGGGAGAAGAGGGGGGAAGGAAAAAAAAGTGGGAGCGCATCTCGCCTTTGGATTTCTTCACGTCCGGCTCCGGCTCTGCCTCCCTGATAAACTGGCCCATCTCATTCACCTTCCCGAACGTCATCTTTCTGAGCGGACAGAGCAGAGGAGACAGATGAGGAGAGCAGACAGAGCAAATGGGACAAAACACAGCCTCGGGCACACACATTCAAACACCGCTTAGTGTGTGTGTGTGTTCTCATTCAAAAACTGTAATTTATAATCAGACGAGGGGAACAAATCTGACAGGCTACAGCTTTGTCATTCAATAACATCTTCTTGAATTATTCCTGATAGAATTTTTCAAAGCACGCTCATAAAACAGTTTACGAGGGAGTCAATGAAAAAGCATTCAATCCAAGCGGATGTGTGGGCAATCACAGAACACAAAAATGAGAAAAAGAAATGTAAAAGACAAACAAGGGAATCCGAAGGGGAATAAATGACTGAAGATAACAACAAATATGAAAAGCACATTTAAAGGGATGATTTAAAATACAGATGTAACCGCTTTAAAGTCAAAGTGGTGCTTTAAAAAATCTGACACACAAAAGCCTTCCAGTAATTTTGCACTGATTTCAGGCGGCCTTCATTTCCCTGCATGCCTCCCTCTCTGATGTCTATAACTTATGTGATGACCTTCTGTTTGTACTGGCTACCTCCGTGGCTTCGACGACGGCTCTTCAGAAACCTACGGGTGATGAAAAGTAAAAGAAACACAAAACTCACCCAGCATATGGCCGCTGATACAAGGACTCTGGGTCCAGGCTGGCAACGTCCACCGTGATCGCCTCGTCAAAGTTTTTCAGGATCTTGATCGCGGCCTTTCTGGCACCTTGCTGTAAGCGAACATAGCATAAACTGAATGTTTGGTGGTGTTGCGGGTAACACTGTTTTAATTTATCTTTCTCTGCGAAGAAGACTGAACAACAGGAATGGTCACAACCTCTTCGCATTAACAAAAAATATCTTCGTTATTCACGTAATGAGGCGGAACAGGTCTAAATGTCAGCGGATGGAGGAAGATCCCCACAGGGGCTGAAGATGTGGGTTAAAGCTGGGGGTCACCTGAGCCTGAGAGACCTCGCTGGCATTTGAACTTGAACGCTCGTTGTCCGCGGGCCCGCCCTGACCTGGAGTGCTGACATTCACGAACTCATCTGCCCGCACCGAGTTGATGAGGTCACTCAGGTATTTGTAGTAAAGGTTGCTTGACAGGAAGCCTGGCATGTAGACCTGAACAAATGCAAAACACGGCCAACTCCGTTAGAGAATAATGAGCTCCCTGATATATTTCTGGGCAGAGGTTACAAAGGTTTGTGACTGACCTTTATGTGCTAACAACAGTGTTCAGTTTTCATTTCATTTGTCAGTGGGACAATTTGTCAGTGACTTACAACACAAAACCTCCAAGAAGATCCTATTTAATTCCAGGGAATGGTGATTTTAAAAAATATCTAATTAGACATTTTAAAGGGCAATGTGCACAAACTATTCAATGTTTTAGATATTTTATATTACATATCTGAATATCCCTAGACACTAAAAGAAACCCTTGCTGGGTGGCTGACCTTCTCCATGGTGGTCCACGCCTGTCTGAGTGGAGTGGTGAAACAGTCTGGGAGTGGCCCTCCCTCTCTGCAGATATTCGACTCTATCTCCATCCGCACAGAGTCGCCGAAGCCGAGAGGGTTGGTGGCCTGGAGTGAGAAATACCTGGAGAGGAAATAGAGCAATGAACGACTGAGTTCAGATGAGGGCGCCCATATTAAGATGATGCGACACAATTCAGAGGAAACTTTTAAGAGTTTGACTGAGGAAATCGCATCTTAAAATGCCGTGCTGCTTATAGAGTGCAGACGATGTTGTTTGGCACTTCAAAAAAGGGGGATGAAGCAGGAGGAAGGATTGTGTGCAGAAAAAAGGTGGCATTTATTTAAAAAAATGAATAAAACAGAGGCAAACATTAACCTCAGGAAAAGCAAAGAACAGTGCAGCTTCACAGCAAGCAGCCGCCGAGTCTCAGCTGCACCTAACTGGAACTTCCCATCTGCTCAGGTTAAGATAAGGTGAGCTCGACTAACACAAAGCTTTAACAGAATAACAAACAAACTCCTTTTTTCTCTGACAAATCCTCCAAAAAGGACGACTGAACTGCGACTGTTGATGGAATAAACCACACGGAGAAGTCGACCTTCACCTTCACAATGTGCTCAATATGTAAAATATTGGATATAAATGATTACATACGTCACTGGAAAACTTTTCTGTTCTCCGTCTTGTTTCTTTCCCTCAAAAATATCAGTAAAGATAAATATAATCTAGACTCAACAGAAAAATGCCAGCCTAGGCTTTTTCTCTGCACACGAAAGGTTCATACATTTTTTAAAATCTGTGTTAGTGAGCCAAGATTATCCATCCACCTGACGGGTGAGCATATAAAGATGCTGATTAAACAGTACGACTATGACACAGGTGCGCATCAGACCCGGCAAAATAAAAGGTCAGTATAAAATGCACAACTTTATCTTGAAAAGCCAAACCTGGCTCTCTTAAGCTTCCCGATCAGCTGCAAACGTCTTCGTGTGTGAGAATAGAAGAAGAAGAGGTACAAACGCTGGAAATGATTTCAAAATATTTAAAGCAAAGCTAAAAATAAGCGTGGGGATGATTATGTAGCTGTCTTTTGTATATTCCTTCTGTCAGATGATGAACAAACTATTATAAATATGTGACGCACGTTATAAAGTTAACAGACGGTTTCGGCTGCTCGAGCAGAGAGGAGAAAAGAAGTGAATGCCTGATAAAGTCTATCTGATCAAAATGTTGGGAGCTAATTAACAGCCCGTGGATTATTGTTCTCATAAAAGACAACAGAGGGTATAGTTTTTATTTCCAATTATCACCACAAAGTCTCTGCACGTTATTCTGAGCTGCAGTGATGGAGTAACTGTGAATAAAAGCTCGATACTGTCAGGCATCCTGCTGGGAATCAAATTGTCTTTGTGTAGCTACAATCCTCATTATGTATTTAACTATCCCTGCATTTGTTGGCAAGTCTCTTCTGAAAGTGAACTGGATATCCGCGAAGGACAAAAGTAAATCATCCATCCGTTTTCTGTAACCGTTTAACCTCCGACACAGGGCGTGAGGCGGGGTACACCCTGGACAAGTCGCCAGCTCATCACACAAAGAAAAGTAATTCAGCTGATCGATAAAAATTCTGAAATAACTACAGCTTTTCCACTGATCTGATTGGTCAAAGGCCGACCTAATGACTAATCTGGTTCTGATCTGCTGCACAAAAATGAACATCGACCGTGCGGCACAGGTTGCCACGGTGATCTGCCTCAGTTAAAAGTGAGCCTCCTTTGTCCCGGATAAGCCCAAAGACAGATGAAAGATCACGACTCTGTGAAACATAAACACACTCTGACCTGATAAAACCCAAACACTGTGTCGAAATGAATAACTTAAACACACACACTGACACTAAATACTGAACATTAACCGAGTGTTTTGGAGCAGAGAGGCCTGGAAAGAAGACCTACTTGTCGTAGAGGATCATGGCATCGTTTTGAGCCTCTTGGCCGTCGTACTGGCCCTTTTTAGCTGCGAGCTGGTTCTGGAAGTTGTCTGCCGCCAACCAGAACTGCAGTACATTCATCGCCTCCTCCTTTTCCATGTACTGCGGGGAAGAAGAAGATAAAGAGCACACGACAGTTCAACTGAAAGTCACTCTGGGGTCTTGCAATATCCTTTAAACTGTCTTTGTGTGTGGAGCTCTGGTGTTAATTATCATTTTTGAATCATATCAGTATCATTTATAGAATCATTTTAAAAGGGAGCACTTATAGTTTCGCTGATTAACTGGCCTCCTCAATGCTGGCGCTCCCTCACTCTCATTCAATGTCCATGTCTCTCAACCAGTGATCTGTGTCTCTCTCTCAAGCCATCAGACATAAACCAAATTACACTTCTTTGTGTCACTATTTTGCAGCGGACATTGCAATCCAGACACAGATTTAGAAGCTGGGTACATGAAATAAACAAAGTCAGAACACAACAGGTAGAGCATCAGAGTTTAGCCCATGAATCCACCTGGATAGTCTCAGTTTCAGAGACCTTTCTGGCTGACTGTGGAGGTTTTACTGGTCTGATGTCTCTGATTGGCAGCCACGGTGTGACTTCTTTGCTGCGGGTCGCTGCGTTTTCTCCCGCGTCCCACAATGCCACAGCCAGAAACTCAAATAAATGGAAAAACTTGCATTTTCAAACAAAACCGGTTTCACAGCGATGGCGAGAGAGAACAAGTACATAATGAGGAGTCGAGAAAAGGCACAGTTTGTGGGCGAAAGGAACAAAAAGTGGTGTTATAATGAAAACACTTCAAGTAAATCATGTGTTGGGGACCGCTGGGTCCACTCACCTCAGAGAAGTAGAAGAGAGCTGACTCGCAGAATAAGATGTCAGCCAGAAACACAGAGCCACTCGTCAACACTTCAATCTGGTATTTACAGAAATGATGGCTCCGCAGGAATTCACTAAAGTGCCTGGAACGGAAAGAGCAAGTGGGAGATGAATACAGCTGCTACTGGGGGTGTTAAGGTGGTAAAATGACAAAGGGACACTAGTCACACTTCAATCTTTGTGTGTCAAAACACAGCTGTGGGGAAACCTCGCCGTGTGAGTATTAACTCCTCCGGAAAATAAATACACAGAAACTCACTGTTGCTCCAAGATGGTGACGACGACCGACTGTGCAATGACAAAGCAGTTTGGGTCCACCATGCCGTCCTCTCCACATATCTTAGCTGCACAAAGAGAGCATTTAAAGGATGATTGTGTTTTTATAAATCAGACACCACATTATCACAATATCTGTCAGATTCCTAGTGATAAAGTCTTACCAACTATGTCGTTTCTGATTTGTTCTGTGATGGGGATTGGCCTCACAGCGTCTGGAGAGATGTACTTGGTGAAGATTGTAACTGCATCTTTCTCTATACCTAAAAAAAACACAAACAGTTGATCATCCAGTGACGCTACAAGATGCACAGGAGTGACGTTACTGTCATTTAATGTCATTAAAGGATATTTCAAACGATAGGCTAGCGTGAAGAGAAAGTGCTGTTTAAAGGTGACTCACTTTTCATGAGTTTGTCCGAGAGGTCTCGCAGGGTGCTGTTTGACTGCCCCTTATACGGAGTCCCTGTCCTGGATGATGCCTGCTTGCTGGGGGTGTCTGCTTGAGGCGTGTCGGGTCTCAGGCCTGCTTCTGTGCAGAAGGAGTCCCCCCGCTCTGACTCCACTGTGGGGCCATCGCTGCTGCAGTCCCGGGCGAGGGCGTTGCGCGTGTATTGGGCTAGCTCCCGGAGGTCTGAGCCGTCTTGGGAGGAAGGGACCGGCTCGGCCAACGAGCTGTGTTTGACAGAGTTTAGGCTGTGCGCTCGGACGCGCGACCAACTGGTGGAGCGGAAGCTCTCCGCCTCTAACCAGAACCGAACCAGGTGGTCGGCGCCCCGTAGTTCCGTGAAATGCATATAGTGGGGTATGGCCACGTTGTCCCGGAGCACATGATCTACTGTCTTGGAGAGCCGAGAGCGGGTCTCCTGGGGCTGATAGTTCACACTGGAATGACCTGGAACATAGAAATACACACAATGAACTCAGCAGAGGTAACAAAAGACACATATCAGACAGTGATAACAGCACAACAATGATTCCAATGATTCCTGAATATTGTATTGACTCTGAATGTAACATTATCACTATGTAAGTTAATATAATTTAGCTCCATTTAAAAGAATTCATTAGGAATGTTTGCAAAGCTCAGACGTGCATTTACTTGTACCTGTAGTGTCGATAATAACAGATCTAACTTTATTACAGACCCTGCTGAGGCCTTAGAGAAAATACCTACATTCAGACAACAAGATTTACGTTACCTTAAGTGCACGGAAGTATTTGACTTTAATAACAGACTGAGCATTTCACTTTCTACCATTTACAGCTTTCAACTTTCAAGGGAAGATAAAAAATGAGCAGTAAATTTACGGGAGCTGCAACATGGAGTTAAAGATAAAAAGCGGATTTTCTGTGTTGAGCTCTCCCATTTCGACAGAAAATTTGGTCCAGGCTGACGGCTGACGTGAGCTGAATTTAAACCCCCGGATATTTGTTTTGAATCTTGTGGAAAAGCCAGCTCTGTGTCTGTCTAAAAGGTGGCCTATGCAATTTCACAGATGATTTAACCCAGACAAACTTTTCTGAATCGCACAGCAACAGCATCTGTGTGCTGCCGTCCGTGCTGTCATTCACGCATGCATGTATGAAATGGTCAGCAATGAGTGTGGCATCCGTAAGCAACCTCCAAACTCAGGCCGCATTTGAAGACTTGAAAAGAATCTGATTCCTGTCGGGATGGCTCATTATTTGACTTTGCGAGAGAGAGAGAGTCTGTTTGAATAACATCCGCCATCCTGGGGGACCGCGAGCTCAAACACACACAAAATAACCAGGAGAGTTTATGAATTATGATTATGAATCAGAGCACATCAGTTGCACTTAGAGTGAAATGTAGGCGGAGGCTTCCTGGTGTTTTGTTTGCCCTTTGAAAACAAAACAGAGCTTCGAGAGGTGCCACACAGCGTGGGGTTCTTATCAGTCAGCCTCGGCACATTCCTTAACATCACACAAGTGAGGACTACCTTAATACAGCCAGTGTCTGCACCAAATTATGATCATCAAAGAGCCTCATTTGCATGCACCAGTTCAGAGCAGGACAAAGTCTGCTACACCCCCTCTAACAAGCGCTACATCTGCTTCTTCGCCGCCAGTCAACTGCACCAGGCCACCGACCTGTAAAGTTCAATTTTTAACTCCGACTTGCTCCGTTATTTCTCTCCGTCTCAGCCATTCAAACTAACCCACCTCGCCTCTTTGAATCCTCCTCCCCTCACTTCCTTCCTTTGTCTTACTTCTCTTAAAACCACAGCCCAAAAATCACCGGCAGTGCTTCATTCATGTTGTTGTCCGGGCTGTAGCACAGGTTCCTCCGCCTGCGCCTCCGCCTGCCTCACCCCCTGCTATTCTCAGGACAACCTGCTCGTGCAGTTCCTGCCACTGCTGCCATTCGACATGTCAGCCACGCTACACATTCAGCGCCTCATCTCACGGTATCCGGCGCACATACTAAGAATCTAATTTTAGAGTAGTTGTGAGTGAAGGGAGGAGACGTAAGGGCAACGTTATCCTGACAGGCTTTGGAATGTCTGGGTGCTTGTCAAAGTCATGCCAGATCCTCACGCAGGTGTAATGTAGGAGTGTTTGCCGCTGGCACAAGACACTGTGCTGTTTACGCCAACTGATTATGGAAGTTGGGTAACACTCAGGCGTACTGTAGCTGCAGCATGTTACTATGAGAAACCTAATTATCCCAGTGAGGTCAAACAGGAGCTCATGAAAGTATAATACTAGTAAGCTGTGCTTTTATTATTATGCTGTAAACATGCTGAAATTAAAGATTTAATAATTTGATTTAATAATTTAATATTCCTGTTGAAATACTGGCTTCAGTAACATGACAATTAAATGAATAAATGTTGTTATAAAATAATAACAAAAGACGTAGTTTGATGACATCGTTTAGCAGCATGGGATCATGGGAGATGTTGTCTTCATTGTTTTTGAGCCACCTTTACTGCTGAAAATTTATCTGACTCGAGTAGGAACTGTTAACGGACAAGATAAAGCATTAAAGTTTTATTCGTGCTATGTTCAGTCACGTTCGTCGACTTCCTTACTTGGGGTTTCCCCAGAAGTTACAGCAACTAGAACGAAGACAGAGATACGATGCCGACAGGTAACACACGTTACTTTCTATAAAATTACAGCTTTCTCTCGGTGTGACAGCCGGACACATTTGGGATAATGTAAGAATATAATTAAACAAAATATATATAAATTGCAAGTAGTTGATGAGGAAGTGGTGTACAAGAATAATCATTAGTTATGGTCCTACTCCGTTTACTCCCTCTCTGCTCTGTATTATTTGCATTTGCGACAACCTAATTTGAATTTTGCCAAATTATTGTAAATTAAAGGATCTCCAAATGTATGCAGAACGTCTAAGACTGCAACCTGCTATCATTCCCAAATTAGTTTGAACCATCACTGACAGGGGAATAATGTTTTTTATATCCTTGTAATAAATGTAACCAAAACATAAAACAGACCTTTATTTTGAGCTGAGGAGCCCAAAATCCTGATCTTTAATCTTAAAAAACAATTTCCAAACACAAGAATGAAGGTTTTGTACCAAGATCTCCAAAGTGTGCAGCCTCCATGTGGCTTGGCTGTTTCTTGAGGATGGCAGTGCGACCGCGAGCAAAGGAGTCCATGTTGGCCGAGATGGCGTTGATGGCCACGTGGCTCGGCCCCGCAGCTTCCTGGATGGCATGGTGGTTCCTCAGTCCTAGTGATGGAGAGTGAGGGCTGGCTGGAGCTGTGAGGGGACGACAGAAAATAAGCATTAGACACAATGATACCAAAGTTCTGCGTGGCCTGTATGTGTGACATCAGTGTGACTTGTATGAAAAGGTCTTTTTATTGAAGGATTTTGAAAGAGCTCACAGTCAGAGGCCTCGGGGTGTGAGAGATCTTTGAGATCGGACAGGCGGCTCACTGTTTGTTTGACTGTGTGTGTTTCACTTAGTTTGTTGAGGTTAAAAAGTTGGTCCTTGTGACAAAGCAATTAGCAAAAAATAGCACAGAGCTACTTCCTTGCAAAGGTTAATCTCAGTTCTGACGGCACACACAGGCAAACTCAGCTATAATACATCTCAATGAGGCCAAAGGTCAATGAAAGCAACCCAAATTGCCACAACAATCGATATTAAAACACCCCAAGTCTCTTGTGCTTCTGAATAAACCATTTTCAGTTCAACGGCATTGTGTGACACTTTAATAACCTCGCAGAGGAGACGATGAACTCACCTCTATTGACTTTAGCATCTGTCACTCGCTCAGGTTCTTTGCTTTTGGCTGTGGGGAGAAAAACAAGAGTGGGGTTGTAACTGAAGAACTGGATTCACAATACAGGGAGAGACCAGCGAGCAAAAAGAAAAGAGAAAGAAATCACATGAGATCCCCGAGCAGTGAGGTACAGGCTTTGGTGTAGTGTCACCAGAGAGACTGGAAAACACTATCTAGTTACATAACGACATCCTTGGGAAACTGATACTGATGCTAGACAAGCAACTGTTAATAACTACGCTATGCAAACTTACTGAAGACCAGCTTCCTTGCTGCTGCTGACAGACGAGGAAATAAACAGGGAAGCCATGTTGTGATATATGAAAGCCCCCACAGTCCTGCTCATTATGTAGCATATAGTAAGTGCTCAGTATATAAGCAGGACTGAGAGAGCTTTCATACTGGACTGGTCAGCGCTTAGAGTCCTTCCTAAGATTTGTGACCTTGGTCTATCAGCAGTTTAAAAACAGGTTTTCCTGAAGTCGAGCTGAGCTCCTGCCTGCCTTTAGAAAATATACCTTACCTTAGCTGAACTAAATTTAACCCCACAAATATTTGAAGGCACTCCCAAACTCTGTGGCTGGCTACCTGTCAAGTCTAAAAATGAAATACGTAGCCTGCAGTGGAATCAGCGTACAGTGGCGAGCTCTGATCAGGAGTGACTCTCAATTCATAGCTTCAGATTAGGGCTGTTGCTGCAAAGAGCGGCCAAACAAAGTATCAATTTCCAAGCCCCGACATTAGAAAATAAACTGAGAGGCTTGGGCAAATGGTGCAGAAGATGCTCTTACAGAGAGACATTTCGGACAGAGCCGTTTGTGAATGGATGTGTCAGCCAAGAGTCAGAGCCGGGTTGGCACCGACAGGCTGTCCGTCACAGGGAAAGAGTCGTGACTGAGCTCCGGCAACTTATGCCGAACGGAAAAGTGGTGCAAATAACAGCAGATGTCCCTAAATAAATATCGATGAGTTGGACTGCAAAGGACAGTGATTTGGATGTATCGCCAGCAAACTGGGAACGCAGCAGGGGCGGGCACAAACCAGCTTGATCAGAGAGAAAAAGCATTCCTATCACTGCCTGCGCAAGCTACACATAAAACTTCAGTTCAACACGAGCACTCTCTTTCGATGCTCTCTAAAAAGTATAAAGATGCATCTGAGTGAATAAAACTGACAAAAGAGAACTTGTAGGATAAATAATCTGTGATATTGCCACTCCAAATCCTTTGAAAAACTTCAGTACAACACTCTTACTTCCTGTCAGTCGTAGTTCAGCGCATTACAAATGCACTCTCTCTTCTTATTTCCTCATTTCGGGGACCTGCTGGGTCAGCTGCTTTGCCCACTGGAGCCTGCGAGGAAAAACCACTAACCTCCCTCCTAAAGATGAACAACTGTGAGCCAGTGAAGTTACTCAACCGATTTCCCCAAATAAACACAAGACACGAGCAGACGTCAGTTTGAATCCATTTCACAATCACTGCCTCGCCGTGCAGTCCTATCACGCGCGTGTACTTTCTACCAGAAACAGGAGATACACTTGTTATGTAAAGATCTCAATGAAAAAGGCGAGCGCAAGCTAGTTGAGATGATGTAAGAAAATGTAGTGCTTCTAATATTTAGTCTGGACGTACCTCTCATTATGATGATAAATTAATTTCTCAGTCCATTATAACATTGTTATTATTATAAGACTAAAAATGAGTGCAACACTGGCCGAGCAGTGTGTTTTTTGCACCACCAAGGAGCCTGTCTGAGTTGTAGCAGCTATAAAATAAAGCTGAGAACAACTTCCTATTTCTACTATTTATTTATGTCGTGCAATCGCCAGTCTGTTACTTGGAGAGCTTAAACTCTGAGGATTTATGCTGAAATAATGCCTCTGTCGTGTTTATAATCTAAACTGTTGAATGTCAGGTCCAATTCAAACATGTTATACTTAACGTACACCTAGCCAAGCCTGCTGTGGTCTAACAGTACTGCTATAAATCTTCTCTTTATGACGGTTATGATGTTCAGATGTGTTGAGAGGTTCAACTTTATGGTCATTGTGGAGGCTGTAGGTTGTACTTAGAGATTTAAGTCTAAAATAAAAGACGTTCCTCTCGGTATAATGCAACTACACAGATTTGAAAATGATAAATTAAAGTCTCAGTTTCAACAAAAACTGAACATTATCACAGTTATTACAAGGCTGACTCAAAAGACGAGTTGAACAGCAGACAAGCTGTGTGCATTTTGCACCACTGACCAGTCTATTTGCATTATAGCAGCTCAGTAGGACATAAAATAAACCTGATAACTTCCTATATCTGTGACATTATTACAGTTATTACAGGGGCTGAATCATATATGGCTAAAAATTTGTGTAACGTTGGGGAAACTGTAGCAGCTCAACTTAATGACATAAAATAAACCAGATAACAACTTCCTATTTCTATGGCACATTATTTATTTGAAGTGTTTAACTTGTGAGGCTCAAACTATGCTGAAATAATGCCTGGTCATGTTTATGATGCAAACTGTTGAATGTCAGGTCCAATTCAAACACGTTGCACATAAGACTGGGAGGACGCTGACCAATTAAAGTCACGTTAATCACCTCGTTTAAGGTGGAATCTTCTTAATGAGCTCCACACATTAGCTTCAATCGGCTGTTATTAGCTTATTTCTAGTTGAGGCTGTATGGGAGGGTGAAGCTAGCCGGCTAACCTAGCACAGCTCGACACTTGTGTCACATATATTAGTGCGTAAAACCTATTTTACGCACACATATTTAAATGTTAAATTAGTGGTGTGCCGCTAACAGCCCTCTGTGGTGGATTTATTGCGACCCGGGCTGACATTAGGTTAGATAAGGCAGGGGGAGGAGGACCGGAGAGGCCACCGCTAAGCTAACCGTGTTAACTGCAGGAGGCAGCGGCCACAAACACCGCGGTGCCCCGTGGATCATTTGCCCGCAGCAGTCCCGACCACGTTAGCTACATCTCATCCGGGACCACTCTCCTCCTCATCCTCGTCATCCCTCCTCCTCCTCCCGGGCTGTCTGTGCCCGCTCGCTCGCTGTTAGCTGCCCCGTTGACGTTGCAGCCTTCACGGGCAGCTTCCTCACCTTTCCTCTTGAAAAACGACATGACGGTCTTCACACTCTGGACGTTTCCTCAGCTCACTGACACCGTCCCGTGAATTGGCGGGTCCCTTCATTCAAATGCATCTGTCCCGCACACTCCCAGAGGTGGAAACGGGTTACTATCGCAGCCCCAGGTGAGCGCTGTCAAATTACAATTTTCTCCAGATCCAAAGCCAGTACCGCGGCCATATTGTCAATAAACGTCTTACTTCCGGGCTGGTGCGGCAGCAGCATTGTGGGAAATGGTGTTGTTACCTGCTCTGGGCGGAAGAGGGCGATGTACCCGCATGAACTACACCAGAGAAGTTTGTGATGTCTCTACAATTTAATTAAAACATTCAAAATATATTAAAATGATTATTTTGTTGTGTTTTTAATTCCCCATGTTTTTATCCCTTTATCCATGTTTTATATTTTGTTTGTTTGTTCTCCTGCACTGAAGATAGCACCTAAAATATCACTATGCATTACATGATGATGATTGTTCTGTCAGTACTTTCAAATTAAAAGCCTTTACTGTGTACTGTTAGTATAACATTCTTCAAAAACTGTTTATAATCCTGTTTACACTGTGCACACCTTTATTGTTTGGTAGACCTCACTGTTTATACTGTTCATTCTGTTTATACCACAAGATACACTGTGAATATCCTTCTATATTTGCCATATTTACACTGTTTATATCTCTTACATTTGTCATATTCTTCTTAGATATCTTTTAACTTGTATATATTTTATATTTCATGTAATTGCTGTTCGCACCAGGGATATGAGGAGAATGTTATTTCATTACACATGGCAGCAGTGACAATCAAGTTGACTTGACGTGATTCTTTCAATTGTATACAATTTTTTATATAATATATAAATGAGGCTTTAATGTAGAAGTTCACAAAGCCATATTTATATTTATTTATTTATTTACAATGTACAGTTACCTCAAACTGTATTATGGAAACTCACAACCATCTTTTTGTGGCAACAAACCTACCTGTTATATCTAGACAAAGATAAAGATATATGTAGATCTAGCACAATGCTAAACGCTGTGTGTGTATACAGTTATTACAGTTTTTCCCGTTGTGTGATTAAGATTGTATCCTCTGGAGAAAACTTTATTTAAACTCATATCTTGTTCAGTGTTAATGCTCAGCTTGTTGGTTCTCATAATATTTTGAGACACGGGTGCTGAGTTTGTCTTTATTACCAGGATGAGGCTCACGGCTACAAGGCCTACTTAAACACCGGCACACCTGATTTCACTTCTGGCTGATTAGACCTTTGCACACACCTCAGCTGTTTTAAAAAGAGGCCTAATTATGCAAATAAGTGACAACACCTGCATGCATGTAAGGCCTTTAATAATATTGTGCTAGTTTTTTCTCTGTGCAAACAGCACGTAAACATTCCTGTAACTATCTGCTTTGGTCTGCCTTGCACATTTTTCTTCTCACAATGGCAGAGGAGTTTTGCGGAGTTGCAGGGTTCTCCGACTGAATCTGCTCTGATGCTGATCAGGAGGTCATGTCGGAGATGAGAACTATCATCCATGATGCTGAGAAGTTTATGGAGCATCCTTCTCTCTGCAACCAGCTGCAGGTGCTCCAGAGCCAGCCTTCTGATGCTGCTGCCCCAACAGACTGACTGAAATCTGCAACATCCTGAACCTGAGCTTCCTCAGGAGGTAGAGTCTGCTCTGTCTGGTGTAGTCCTCCACCATGGAAACTGTCCTCAGGTTAGATCTAGTCCTCCTGAAGTCCACGACCATCTCTTTCATTTTGGCTGCATTCAAGATCAGGTGGTTGCTCCAACATCACACTACAAAGTAATGAACTAGATCCCTG
Organism: Nibea coibor; assembly: GCA_023373845.1. Lineage (NCBI taxonomy): Eukaryota > Metazoa > Chordata > Actinopteri > Sciaenidae > Nibea > Nibea coibor. Next base: position 18,017,475 of record CM041733.1, read on the forward strand.
CACTCAGTGTCTTCCCTATCACTGATACACAGATGACAGGACTCAGAGTTGAGGTGTACAGTCCCCTGTGGTGCTCCTAAGACCAACCACCTGATCGGACAAAACAATCCAAAACACTTCAATGCAATTCAGCATCTTTTTAATACATAGGATGTAGTGATTTTGTTCATAATACTGTTATTTCATAGCAAACATTCATTCTGATTTGTAATACAAAAAAACTAATAAATCACACACTGCTTGGTTCATTTAGGTGGCATTGTTGCAAACTAGAGCTTAACAATTAGTCAAAGTATTGCTGAAACTGTAATAAAACCAAGTGCACTAACCAAATTTGTAAAAATTGCATCCTCATTTTTAGATTTTGTTCAGAGGCAATGAAAGGTTTAACTGACCGTTCCCATTCAAATCACAGTTCTTATCACAATCTGTCAAAATCATTTGCTTCTACTGCAAACATTCATTCATTCATTCATTTTTCAGTCCCGTCCGACTCCATGGGTCTCCTTGGGCCTGTCGATACGGTAGACAAACTCTGCAGGCATGAAGTAACCCAGGTACTCCACGCTGTCAGGCGTGGTGTCTATGTAGTAGTGTCCACCTTCTCCGTGGTGGCTGAAGCAGTGGGTGTGCTCCACACGCAGGTCCAAACCCTGCATACACAGCAGAACCATTACGAAGCGGCCCGCCAAAACCACAAACTCGACTTATCTCGTCTGTCTCATCGAGATGAGAGTGCGCTTGCTTTACTCACAGGGTCTCTGGAGACCAGCACTGACTGGCAGATGAGCGGGGCGCTGACCTCAAAGTGCTTCAGCCAGTTGTTGACGTCATCGTTGGTGTTGAGGGGGCACGCTGAGAACTCTCTTGGCTATAAGGAAATAAATAAAGGCATGTAAGTGTCAGTAACTATCAACCCATGTGTTGTGTGTCAGGCACAGTGTTTACCATGATGTGGATTTTAGCTTTCCCCTTCTGGATGATGAAGGTGCCTCCCAGAGCGAGGCTTTTATCAGGGTAGTGACCTTCCAGAGTTTTCCTCAAGGCCGTCACAAGACTGTGGCCTCCTGTTCTCTTCTTGGCTCGCACCTCTAAGACCTGCAGAGGTGAAGAGGACACAACAACTCACTTTCAGTTTGTTAATGTTTATCCTGCCAAAAGTTGGAGGCACACATGTGACGGGGCTGAAGTTCACGCGCAGCAACTTTAGCAAGGTTATTAACTCATAGATAATTGTGTTCATATATAACCAGAGATGTTCATTATTTGCAAAAAAGCAAACGCAAAGATGACAATGCATTTTTTGAAACATTCAATCTCAGGAAAGACTGATTACCTTTCCAGACTTCCCTTCACAAGCGTACAGATTGCCCAGCAGTCCGAAGCTGCAGCCGGAGAATCTGTCACTGTATTTTTCCTGCAGACACTGGCCGTCGGCTGGATTGATGGAGGACATGTAGCTGCTGTTCACCGCAGGCTTTCCCTCCGCCTCAGTCAGACACAGAGGCATCAGCTGTGAGCGGGAACAGTGAGTCCATCAACATCAGTGTTACAAAACTGTTCTCCAGGTTTAGAGTGACAACATGATACTTTACTGCAGGGAAATCCACTTTATCACCGTCTGTTCTCCTCAGGGAGAATCTGTGATTCAGCAGCGCGCTTACGGGAAAGAAAGTTGTGTTTGCGTTTAACATTCAACAGCTCTTGCCAGAATCAAGTCAATTGCTTCATCTTGCTTGTCAAACGTGCAGCTTTCAGTCCAAACTCCAGAAAGCAATCGCACAAGCACCCAAAGTTTGCCTTTGCCTTTGCCAATATTTACTCTGTAGTCACACATGTTGGTGAAAATATGTTCGGGACTATCTGACATGAGAGCAAATCATTCCTCTGGGGACTATCATTGTGTATCTGCAGCTTCACTCCAGGGGAAAAGGACTCTTGAGCTGCAGCTTTCAGCATCATAAGCAGCTCTCAAGTGCTCTCACTGAAGATAATTTAGTCAGGACCTGCTGAGTTATGGTTGTAAAAATGATTCACCTCTGCATTCATTCCAACAATTCTGGAAGGAGCACCGGCTGCGCCGAGGATGAAGGCTCCTGGCAGCTCCACCTCCTTCGATACGCTGTTCATGTCGTATTCCTGAGAGGAGGAGAGAGAACTACATGATGATCTCATCGCTCCTCATCGTCTCCGAGCTACTGTTTTCATAAAACACTACCTTGTGCTTCTGAACCAGGGGGACCAGGTACGGCACGCCGCCGACATCCGTGATGCGAGGATTTCCACACAAGCCTACAGCGTGAGGACAGAGGAGACATTAAGAGAAACATGGCCAGAATGCACGTGGAAATGTATATATTGCTTGATACTACTTTATTATTACTAAAATATCTGAGCAGTATGACCTGAAAAGTGACTACAGCTAAAACTGAAAAAAGTGAAATGTGCATCCATATTTGAAGCGAATGAGACTTTTAGAGGATGATAAATGGATTAACAGCAGTCAAACTATCCATGAATGAACTACACTCATGTAGGGCATGCATAAGAGATGCTGCCATCTGTGTGTGTCCTGTGGAAACTGTGCATGAAGTGTCTTACCTTTGACAGGAAACTGGAAGGGCTCTTTGGAGAGATCCGGACACTCCACAACATTCACCTGAACCTCAGCAAAGTTGTCTTGCAGTCCTGTTTGTAACACTGCAACCAGCAACAATGCCTATATTACTTTAACTTCATGGACATCTTATTTCGTGCCCGTGTTTGTCATCGCTGAACTTCTTACCACCGCGCAGTTCCTCTAAGTCTGGAGCGTGCAGCTGCACCTTCTCAGTTCTGCTGATCTCTGCCATGTCTGTGCTGGAAGGTAAAAGTATCAGCAGTCTGCTGGCGGTGCAGGGAAAGATGAATGTTGTACTACAGTGTGGTTGAAGTACAACCAAAGAGGAAACACTAAATAACAAGATAGTTCATCTCCCAGATAGTGTTTCCTCGCCTGTGTAACTTCCTCAGTTTAAATATTTTGTTCATAGATAATGTTGTTGCTATGTAATAGTATTATTATAATTATTATAGTATATATATATATATATATATATATATATATATATATATATATATATATATATATATATATATATATATATATATATATATATATATATATATAATAATTATTATTACTATTATTATTATTATTATTATTACACAATATCATAATATTAACCTGCTGGATTATTCACAAAAAATAAAAAGAGACTTCAAAAGAAGGGTCAAAATCAAAACAACAAGCCTTTCTCGCAGTTTTATTGGTCTACTTTTCTTAAGTGTCAAGAAGAATAATTGGAAATTAAATATAAAGCAGTCAAGGAAACGCTTTCTGGTTTATTTTGTGGAAAAACGGGTTTACAACGACTCATATTTCATGCGGTCAAAAGCGGAAGTACAGAGAGTGAAGCCTCTTGCCTCCTTTAACCAGTCTGCCTCCTCTTTGGTGATTGGTCAGATGACTCCTCGTCACCGCGGTGACGCTGAAAGACTTCCGGGTTGACCCGGAAACACGCGTCTGTTTTGTGTTTTCAGTTTGTTTTGGCGCTGCTGCACGTTGTTACACACCATGAGAGACACGTGCAGACATAAACAACACGTTTAGAGAGTTTTTTTTTTCAGATACATCTCTCCAAATAAATTATCAACGCCCTGGAGAAGATGTGGCCTCATCTTGAGTCTCCTGTGGGACAGAAGAAAGAGGATGACTCCTCTAGTGATGAAGCTGCTGCTGCTGCTGAAGCAGAGAGGTAAGGATGTGCTCCTCACGTGTCCTGCTATAACACCAGCCTAAGTAAGGGTACCTGAATGTGTAACTGTGTCTCTGCAGTGATTCAGGAGACAGCCTCTTCATAACTCAGAGGCCAGTACCTGAAGCCGTGAGAGCAGGAAGACGACATCGCCACAGACACTCCACGCCTCCCTCACCTGAAAGCGACGCCCCGCCGTCCTCTCCCCAGCGAAAATCAAAAAAGTTCAGAATGGACAAAGAGGCGAGAATCAAATACAAGAAGAAGCCTCTATCCAAATCCAGCCTGCCAAGATTCAGTTTCCCTTTCCTCAAAGGGCGTCCGCAGATGTCCAGAAGCGGCATGTTACCCGTCCAGCAGAACACAAGCCTTCATGTGAGGATGACAAACACTTATACACACACGTGTAACTTAAATAAATGTCACTTGGTGCTGAAGTCTTCTTGTCTTTGCAGAATTCGATGATGGGAGGCTTCCTTGAATGTGTCAAGGAGCAGTGGCAGGGCTTTCTATTCGCGTCTTTTGCGGCGTCATCTTTACCAACGGTTGACAAGGAGGGGCAGTGTATACCTCCTTTGACAGAGTGAGTTTTAATGTTGGATATATCATTTATTTTAATGTACCAGCACACAGTAAACACATATTAATGTCTAATTTTCTGTTTTTGAGGACCTTGATACCTGATATTTGAATCTACTCTGAGGCTGCTGTGCGAATAAAGTTTGATTATAATAAAACACGTCTGTTCTGCTGCAGAGATGAAGAAGAAAGATCAGAAGACGAGGACGTCAAAGTGGTGGTGAGCGCTGTTAAATCTTGCATCTCACGGCGCTGAAGAAAATGAGGATGTTGTCACCTGTTTGTGAGCTTTGACCTATAATCTGTGTTTCATCTTACAGCCAAAGAAATGTTTTGTGGCGTCCACAAAAGCAACGAGCAAACAACGCTGGTGCAGCCAGGTGAAAGAACAACCGGGGAGGAGGAGGAGGAGGAGGAGGAGGGAAGCTGTTGAAGCCAGACAAGAAACCTCACAAGAAGGACAGCAGAAGATGTCACCAGCTAAGGCGTCATCGAGGGCTACGCCGCTGCCTCTGGATACAGAGAGCAACGATGATGAAGACTCTTCTTGTGGAGATCTGGATGAGAGGGGTGACAAAAACTGTCTCACCCCAACGGTAACACCAAGATCAAGTAGATACCTTGCCCGAACAGCCAGGAAGGAGCTGTGTATCGACAGTGATGCTGCAGGTCGTGAGCTACAAAGACAAAGACAGCACAAGCGAAAAGGTAAAGCATTGACGACCGCATCAGATACTCAAACTGATGTTTCCCACACAGACCATTTAATACAGACAGAGGATGAACCCGAAAGCCAAAATCTCCTCCACGGTCTCCCAGACCCTTTTACTGACACTGATAATGACAATGTGTGCGATGAATCTATGGCAAAAGAGAGGGGAAAAGATCAGGAAAGTGTTGAAGAAGAAGAAAGGGGCCAGATTCAAGAAGACCCAAAGGGTCTGCATGCTGCAACATCTTTGAATGAGGAGGAAGAGGAGACTTCCAGCCTGGCTCAGGATAACTGGGCAGAGCCTTCGGCATCGCAGGCGACTGATGAGCTGGAATTTAATGAGAGGAGCTATACGGAGAACGTGTCACTTGACGATGCCATACTGATACAGGAGGAGGGAGACACAAGAGAACGCGCTGAATCTGATGTGAGGATGGAGGAGTCTGTGTTTTCGGCGAGCTGTAACGTGGAGAATTATGGCAAGAAGAGGAAAAGGAGCAGAGAGGGCGAAGAAGATGTCGAGAAGTTACAGTCCAGCGACAGTGCTGAGATCCAGAAGAAAAGGAAAAAGGAGCCTGTACTCCCAGAAGGATGTGAAGAAGAGGAAGCGTCACACAGGATTTTAGATATGACACCACCGTCAACAGGACAATCAGGAGATAATGCAGCAGCTTCTGAAGAGACATTAGAATCCAGTTACAGCGGAAGAACAAAGCACCAAAAGAAGCAACAGACGTCTTCTGATGGTGCTACTCAAGATGGAGACGACGGTGAAGATGTAAACTTTTTTAATGACGGTGTAACCTCAGCTAAAAGCACCGAGGTGTCACTGACAAAGACTGTTTCTGATGGACAAGATCTCTCTGACACTTCTGTAGAAAATGAAAACTTGGATAATACCCAGGAAACAACAGAGGGCCCTGAAGACGAAAATACTGAGCTGATGATGATGAAGAAGAAAACTGTCTCAGGTGAGGTCGATAGTTGTTATCCTTCTGAAGAAAATAAAAAGCTTAAACACGTAGATGACACCCAGAAAGCAATAGAGGGCCTCAAAGACCAAAATGTTGAACTGGAGACACCAAGAAAGAAGAAGAAGAAAAAGAAAACTGTCTCTGAGGAGGTCGATATTTCTTGTACTTATGTAGAAAATGAAAAAGTAGATGACACCCAGAAAACAAGCGAGGCCCCTGAGGATGAAAATGCTGAACTGATAATGATGAAGAAGAAAGCTGTCTCAGATGAGGTGGATAGTTGTTCTCCTTCTGAAGAAAATAAAAAGCTTAAACACGTAGATGACACCCAGAAAGCAAAAGAGAGCCCCAAAGACCAAAATGTTGAACTGGAGACACCAAGAAAGAGGAGGAAGAAGAAGTCAGCTGTCTCTGACGGGGAAGATATTTCTCACACTCTTGAAGAAAATGAAACTATCGACGATGTAGGTAACAGTCAGAAAGTAACAGAGAGCCCCAAAGACCAAAATGTTGAACTGGAGACACCAAAAAAGAAGAAGAAGAAAAAGAAAACTGTCACTGATGAGGTCGATATTTCTTGTACTTATGTAGAAAATGAAAAAGTAGATGACACCCAGAAAACAAGCGAGACCCCCGAGGATGAAAATGCTGAACTGGAGACAGCGAAAAAGAAGAAGAAAAAGAAGACGACTTCTGAAGAAAATGAAAACATCAGAGATGTAGATAATACCCAGAAAACAACAAAGAGCCCTGAAGACGAAAATACTGAGCTGATGATGATGAAGAAGAAAACTGTCTCAGATGAGGTGGATAGTTGTTATCCTTCTGAAGAAAATAAAAAGTTTAAAGACGTAGATGACACCCAAAAAACAACAGAGGGCCTCAAAGGCCAGAACACTGAACTGGAGACACCAAGAAAGAGGAGGAAGAAGAAGTCAGCTGTCTCTGACGGGGAAGATATTTCTCACACTCTTGAAGAAAATGAAACCATTGATGATGTAGGTAACAGCCAGACAGAGAGCCCCAAAGACCAAAATGTTGAACTGGAGACACCAAAAAAGAAGAAGAAGAAAACTGTCTCTGAAGAGGTCGATATTTCTTGTGCTTATGTAGAAAATGACAAAATTGAAAAAGTAGATAACACCCAGAAAACAAGCGAGGCCCCTGAGGATGAAAATGCTGAACTGGAGACAGCGAAAAAGAAGACGAAGAAAACTGTCTCAGGTGAGATAGATATTTCTTACACTCCTGAAGAAAATGAAACCATTGGTGATGTAGGTAACAGCCAGACAGAGAGCCCCAAAGACCAAAATGTTGAACTGGAGACACCAAAAAAGACGAATAAGAAGAAAAAGAAAACTGTCACTGATGAGGTCGATATTTCTTACACTCCTGAAGAAAATGAAAAAGTAGATGACACCCAGAAAACAAGCAAGGCCCCTGTGGATGAAAATGCTGAACTGGAGACAGTGAAAAAGAAGAAGAAAAAGAAGAAGACTGTTGCTGATGAGGTTGATATTTCTTACACTCCTGAAGAAAATGAAAACATCAGAGATGTAGATAATACCCAGAAAACAACAAAGAGCCTTGAAGACGAAAATACTGATGTGGTGACAGCGAAAAAGAAGAAGAAGAAAATTGTCTCTGAGGTAGAACCTTCTTATACTTCTGAAGAAAACAAAAACCTTAAAGATGTTGATGATATCCAGAAAATGGTGGAGGGCCTTGAAGACCAAAATACTGAACTAGAGACAGCAAAGAAGAAGAAGAAGAAGAAGAAAACAGTCTGTAGTGAGGTAGAAATTTCTCACACTTCTCAAGAAAATGAAATAGTTGAAAATGTAGATACAACCCACAAAACAACAGAAGGCCCGGAAGACCAAAATACTGAGCTGGTGGCAATGAAAAAGAAGAAGAAGAAGAAAATGGTCTCTAATGGGGAAGACGTTTCTTACACTCTTGAAGAAAATGAAAAGGTTGAAAACGTAGATGATACCCAGAAAGGAACAGGTGGTCCTGAAGACCAAAATGCTGAACTGGTTACAACAGAAAAGAAAAAGAAGAAGAAGAAAATTGTCTCTGATGGAGAAGATGTTTATTTCACTCTTGAAGAAACTGAAAAGGTTGAAAACGTGGAAGATGTGGAGAAAACAACGGAGAGCCTTGAAGATCAAAACGCTGACCTGTTGTCAAAGAAAAAGAAGAAGAAGAAGAAAACTGTTTCTGATGGAAATGTTTCTAATATTCCTGAAGAAAATAAAAGAGTTGAAGATGTTGATAATACAGAGAAAACAAAGGAGGACCTTGAAGGTCAAGATCCTGAACGGGTGACAAAAAAGAAGAAGAAGAAGAAGAAAATTGGTGAAATAACTATCAGGAATATCTCTGAAGACAGTGCGGCACAAACCGATGATTCAGGGTCTGTCCAGAAAAAGGAAAAGAAGAGGACCCCATCCTTCCTCGTTGCTGATGCAGAGGAAAACAATGTCCAGACGTACAGGGGGCAGAAATCTTCTTCACAGTCTCTGGACGTTCATGTCTGGTGCGCACAAAATCCTGGTGTCAGCGCTGGTGGTTTCGAGACAGAATCAGCAGAAATCACAGGAAGTTTGGGGGAAACCAACGATGGGGTCAGGAAAAAGAAAAAGAAGAGGAAGAGGAAGATGTGGAGTCTGGAGCAGGACAGTGTGGAAAAAGATCACGAGCAGGATTTAGAGGAACCAAACAAAGCACGTCTGCATGAAACCACCAATACAGGCGCGAAAAAGAAACGTACAGGAAATGAAACTCCTGTGCAGAGATTGGAAAATGCAGCTGATGAGGAACATCGTCCAACTGATGAGGCTGTGATGTTGAAGAAGAAGAAGAAAAGGTGTAAAGACAAGCCGTGCCACGTGATACAAGACGATCCTCCAGCTGCACATGAAGGTGTTGAATCAGAAAAATCAACACTGACTAGCCGCAGCTCGGATTCGCACAAGAAAAAAGGCAAACATGTGACATCTCCGTTGGTTGCAAAGGACAAACATGGACGCACAAAGGAAAAGCTGAACGTGGTTGCATATACTTCATCAGAGCAGCCTGAAAATAAATTGACAGACAAGAAAAAGAAGAAAAAAAGGAAATCATTGATGATGTTGATCTGATGATCAGGTCTGCGCAGTTCGAGCCTCAAGGAAAAAGAAATAATCAGTCAACTGTCCCCAACGTGTTATCAGAGATTTGTCAAATTCATGAATGTGTTCAGATCGTATCATGGAAAACGAGCACATAAAAGTCAGAAGAGAAGAGAAGTTCTCAGTAATCACTTGAACACAGAAGTTAAAATGTGACTTTTTAAAAAAAAAAAAAGTATTTTGTTTTGCATCAAAGCATTTTACTGACACGGTTCTCAACCTTTTTGGTGTTGAAAATATGTAAACATGTGATAACAAATCATTTTTTTTAGATAAAAACCTCTGAACATTTGATATTCAGAGGAAAATGTCCTTTTTAAAATTGTATTAAATAATTATAATCAATTTATTTGTGTTTGTAACACTTTCTTTAATGTTTTTGAATTATCCACATTGTCAAGTAACCTGCCTGGTATAACACTTAGCCTGCCACTTAATGGACAATGGTGAGAAAAGTTAAGATTGTTCTTCAGTCAGTGACTTTGACAGGAGAAGAAATTTATATCTGTATATATATATATGTATATATATCTTCTATCAAGCCTGCCAAAACTCTAAACTTGTGCTTCTCCTGTTAGCTGTGTTTGGAATTCAAATAATAATAATAACCTGTGCACTTTACTGCAAATGATCTGACAGTCTGTGATTATCAGTTAAAGCTGTATCAAAGCCACCTTAGGGCAAGAATCATTTATGGAGTTAATGGGTAATACTGTGCAACGCTTCATGTTAAACATTTTCTAGAAAAGAGTTAGGGTTAGGTGTGTATGTTCTGTTGTGTTAGGCAGGTATGCTAAATATTGTGTGTGTGTTTCATAATTCAGAGGTGGCAAAGTTTACAAATCATCTGGCTTACAACACAATACATTTAATAAGTGAGCTAGTTAACAGTAACCGTACACCGGTTCCCAACTTACAGCTCCTGACCACCGTACTGCAGGTTTAGATCACAATATTTTGTTCATTTCTATGAAGATAACTAACTTAAATTATTATAAATATATACATTAGAAAACACATTACAGACAGAGAATTGTAATGAAAGTTCCTAAAAATAAAAGGAAAACTCTAAATAATCAAATCCAGATCGCTTGTTTGACACAAACTTCCTGCAGTTGTTTGGTTTAATTGTCCAGTTATTAGTCGTCCTGTTATTGTTATGTATTGAATTTAATATGAAATAATAATATTACACTTTTTATTTATATCTCGCCAATTCACAGCATGAGTTATGTCATGACACTTTCCACATAGAGCAGATCTAGACCTCTTTATATTTGTTATAATATTATATACACTGGATAGTTCCCACTATTTTTTCCATTTCCTTAAAATATATCAGAGTTCCTTTAAGGAAAATGTTTGGGAACTACCAGCCTGCTTTTATTTCTATAGCATTTCTAAACACATTAGATAGAAGATGTAGATTGTTTTATTTTGAAGGCCGCGCCAGGAAGTAAGTCCAGCTTGACAGATCACCTGTAAAGACGCGAACAAAAAATATGGAAACGATGCTTTGATTACATTTTATTTTGGAAGGTTACCGGAAACGAACCGTTGATATTCCCGGTGACTTGGACGGGAGAGAGGTAAACAAAAGAGGGGACGCTCGTTAAGAGGAGTTTGGTCTGTGACTGGAGATGTCGTGCGCTACTCAGCGCGTTTTACGCACGGTGACTGACCTCAGCGGGCCAGCGGGCACGTTACGTAAGCGCGCAGCCACAGCACGCATTTAAACGGTGAGGCTGCGAAGCTCCAGCTGGAAACTTTTGCTCCCGCTGCTGAAGCCTCAGACACACTGCGTGTCTTCATCCCAGACTCTTGTTTTTCCCCCCAACCATGTCTTCTTACAACAACAGCGCGCGTTTTAACGAAGCCAGGAGAGTGGCGATCTTCGGAGGCACGCACGGCAACGAGATGTCAGGCGTGACGCTCGTGAACCTGTGGGTGAAGAACAGCGCCGAGATCCAGAGGAAAAGGGTCGAGACGAAACCTTTTATCACCAACCCGAAGGCTGTGGAGAAGTGCACCAGATACGTGGATACGGACCTGAACCGAGCCTTCAGCCCCGAAAACCTCAGGTAAACACGCACACACAGCTGACCTCGGAGCTGTCATGGACCGCGGCGCTGCTGCTGCTGTATGGATGGTGTTGTTGTTGTTGTTGTTGTGCTGTCTGGTGTCAGTCGTACATGTTGAATGGAAACTTTTCATGGCACGGATCCAGAAAACATTTCCAACACTTCCAACAGGTTGTTATTTGAGGTTATTGATCAGATTTTAATCGCTGTATGATTTAAAAAAAAAAAAATGACATGTGCATACCTTCACTGTAGACCCCTGTGTGAGGGGCTTTGTACATTTTGTCACTGGGGCTGTTTTTAAGCAAATTAAATGACTATAATCGTGAATGTAACTGCGCTTCAGAGTCAGATCTTTAATATGGATTACAGAAATTTAATGACAGCGCAATTATGCAACATAATCGACTACATGTATGCGCTCTGAGAGGAAATGGATAAGATAGTAGTACAAAAACACACACAGGATTTACACTGTGTTCAGTCACGTGGGCATCTCCATCTCCATCAAATTGTTATTATCACAGGTAGAGTGTGTGTTTACCATCCAGCCCTGATCCCCCCCCCCCCCTCCCTCTCTCTGCCTATCACCACCCCTCTGTGGCTCTCTGCCAATAACAGCAGAGCAGCGCGTCCCCTCGTCCTGGATTTGAGCTGAGTGTCAGCCAGCAGGGAAAACGTGAGCGAAACGTGACCGAGCTGCAAATGAATTAAGACGATTTTACTTTGCATTGGCTCCTCTTGTGCGCGCACTATAGCGGAAAATGCAGGATTACGCAAACGCTGGCTCATGTAGTCTGTGTGCATGAACACACACACACACACAGCAGCAGCAGCAGGCAGCCCAGGATAACAGCATCTTATCCCACTATTCATAAATCATCATAGGAATGCTGTAATGATAACATACCCAAGGCTGTTAGGGTGACGGGAAAGTTTAAAGTACAATTTCTATAGTTTTGTCATCTTAATAATGTTTATTTGAGCTTAAACTTGTATCCTATTTATTTCTCTGTTATGGGAATGTTGTTATCTCTGCGTTTGGATTGAGAAAACTCAGCTTAAGTAAGATCAGATAAAATAGATTTTATTATCCCACGCTGAGGAAATTCACTTGTTACAGCAGCTCACACAACGCAAGGTCGATATGAAAAGTGCTCATGAATAAAAATCAAATAGAAACAACTTGAATATATACTTGAAATAAGCTTCAATTTGTATATAAAAGAATTATTATAACACCCGCTGTAATGTTTCTTTTTAAGATATTTAAGGAGTTTATGTTACGGCCTCATGGTGCACATTTTTTAGAATAATCTTTAAAGATTGCCTCAACCTTTTGGCCTCTCTCAAGGCAACATATAAGAAGCTTAACAGCTCATGTTCCTCAACTTAAATAGACCGACAGCTCAGCCCGTCGTCACATTTACACTCCGGTTGGAGTCCGTGTGTGTGTGTGTTTGAGACCACTTTTAACAGCTGTGGTGTCGTCCACACTGTGCTCACGCGTCCAGACAATACCAGATATTTGCTGAGCAGATGTGAGGGAGGGCGAGACAATATGGACAGCAGAGGTGCTGTTCTACAGTAGCTTGGAGAATGTCCTAGACTGGTGGTTATGTGGAAATGCTTTAAAGGGAGCTAAGAGACATAAAGGGAAGCTCTCATTCTCTGCTCAGAACTGGTAAAGCGTGTTTGTGGACGAGGCGGGGGGGTGGAGAGTAAGTTGAGCCTGGGGACAAAACACATTTCTCAAGGATCCTTTAGTGCAGACATGCGAGGCTTTGAGAAAGTGGATTAAATTTTTTTTCTCAATGCTCACAAAAGGAGGCCACTGTCCTGATGAATCCAGCTTTTGTTTTCCGGCTTAGACGTAACGTCTACCGTGACTTTCTACATTAAAATCAACATAATTTATAGTTATTAATGTTTTCCACACGAAGAGCCGTACAACACGGAAGCAGAAAATTGCTGTTGTAGGCGCTCTCCAATTTTACGGGCCGTTCAGTCACAGAGTTTCTCCACTTTAGCCAACACGGAGGTGAAAGTGTTACAGAGCCTGTAGGTCAAGTAGACACCCTTGTGCAAATCATTAACATGTTTCATTGTTCCTGTCTGATAAGCTGTGAATGTCTTGGCATCTTTTCCACGCTTGGTGTGTGTCTGCGTGTAGTGCCCCAGAAGGAGATGACCTGCCCTACGAGGTGCAGAGAGCCCAGGAGATCAACAGGATATTTGGGCCCAAAGGAAGCCCGGAGGCCTACGATGTTATCTTTGACCTCCACAACACGACGTCCAACATGGGCTGCACTCTGATTCTGGAGAGCTCCAAAGATCACTTCAATCTGCAGATGATGAACTACATCAAGGTGACGGACCTTAAAACACACACTTGTGTGTGAGCATCTGCAGCATTAGCTGTTCAGATGACAATGTCAAAGAAAGCGAAAGGTGGTGACCGGGAGTTTCACTTCTTGTGACGTCTCCCACATCCCTGTGCATGCTTAAAAGTCAATGTTTTACCAAAGGGTCCCTTTGGAGAGGTTCAGTTAACCTTTTTCCAATAATACAATCGTCAGTTTACCATTAAGTGTTGGACAAACTCATCTAAAGGATCAACCATCCAGATAAACCAGAGGGAACGCCACAAAACTCTCATGAGCCAGAGAACACCTTTAGGCACAGATGGTGATATCTCAACGACAGTGGCACATTTGAATCATTATAATAAACTAAAGAACAAACCTTCATTAGCTGGCAGTAAATTAGCTTGCTCAACAGTTTGTTATATATTGAACCAGGTCTGTTATCAGCTCCAGTTCCTCCTCTTGCTCTTCAACACAAGACAAAGGCATGCAGAACAACACCAGGGAGGAACAGAGGAGCCAAAAGCAACACACTCTTTGTAACTGTGAGCAATAGAGGTTACGGAGGCACAAAAGGCTTCACAGAGACGCAAAGATACAGACCGACTTCTCTTGAAAGCCGAGTATATCATCAAACATGAGTGGTTCACTGACTCATTTCTTGGCCTTTGAGTTTGAGAATTGTCCGTCTGATCCAGCGAGTGTAGTCAATCATTCCTCACAGGATGAATCATCAGTAATCATTTGCCCTTTCGTGGACGGTCATGTCGTCATCTGAAGGCAAAATTCGGTAGAAATATCTGTTAGAGCGCGCTGTGTGTAAATCTTTATGGCTCATCGTGTTTTCTTTCAGATCATATCTGGATCTGCTGTTGTTTGAACCATCAGACAGACAATCTCAGGAAACTGTAGCTGGTTATCACAGTTGTTTTTGTTTTTTTGATGATGAATGATGAATAAACTGATGTTGAAGTGTGTTTTCATCTTATTTTTGTCGTTTTTGTGTCGCAGAAAGCCATCGCTCCGGCCAGTTGTCTTGTTCTGCTCAATGAACACCCTCTCTTGAAATATTCCACTTCACGCTCCATTGCCAAGCACCCCGTTGGTGAGTCTCTCAAGTCCGGCCAAATTGCTCTGGGGGCAATCTACTATATTTAAGATATTTCCAGGGCATCCGTTCAGTTGATTGTTTTTCCGTTGCAGGTCTGGAAGTGGGTCCTCAGCCTCAAGGTGTTTTGAGGAGTAACATCTTCGAATCTATGAGGGTAATACTGAAACATGCTCTGGACTTCATCGAACTGTTTAATGAAGGTAAGGTCATTTTAAGCTATAACACACAGCATTTATATGGAATTCAACCACAAGCTATGTCTGTAAGGAAAAGCAGCTGGGATTGAAGCAAACAAGACCAACAAATTAGTTCATGTGTCATAAATGATCACAAACAGTTTTCTGTTTAATTATCTCTTGGCTCGGGGATGATTTATATTATGATTCACAATGCGTTATGTAATATAAAAATATGCTGTTTACAGTCAGTCTGCCCGTTTGTCAGCCTCACTGTGACGAGAAACACTTTGTGACAAACCGCCCATGGCTGCCCGTCTGATTCATCCAGATGTACCTCCATCCAGATCTCTAAATTTATCCGCATCTGGCTCATCACGCCTCCGCCGCTCTTCCCCGGCACTTCCCCAAGGCACCAAACAGTGTTTGCAATGTTTAGGTGCAAGGCAGCGTTTCCTTCCTCTTTTACGTAAACAAGCGGTCTGTGCCAAGTGTGAGTTGCAGTCTGTTGGTTTCCCCTGGCTGTCCGGCCGTTGAATGGCCTGCTTGTTGGGAGTTGGTCAGTTTCCATGTCATTAGCGTCTGGCTGCCAATGGGGTGGTAATCTTCTATCGTGGGGGCCACACTGGTGCCGATGAATGCCGGGACATGATGATGAATCGGTTTTCCTGCGCTTTGAAGCATGGCAGCATGAAGGAACAACTCGTCTAGCTGCAAGAGATTCAACAATTGTGACAGTTGGAAATGACTTTCTCTGCAGAATGATAATCACATAGGTTCAGTGGGAAAACAGCCTGTCCCCCTCGCTCGGTGCTGCCGCTTGCATAACAATACAGTTCGGTGGTCTTACGCTTACGTGGTAGCAGTTCATTTGAGCGTCTACTCACTTAATGTCCAAGCTCTGCCAAAAACCACGACGCTTCCTGTTCAGTTCAAGAGACTGAATGAGGCCACCTTGGCACTGTGTGGCACCTTCCAGCTTCTACAACAAACGTAACCAAAACACCATATTGTAGCTATGGGACTAACTATATCATTAACAATACTATATTTGAGGGGTTTTTTTTACCAAAAAAAAACTATCTCAATATTTTTACATGTCTTCTCTTATTGTTCTCTCTGGAGTTCTTGCAACAACAGGGCATTTTGTGTTGTCTCATTAATATTAATTAGCCCCCATTCTGATTGTCTGACTGTTTTCTGAGTGACACATGGCCAGGCCAACCACATACAGTAGCCTCCCGGGATGTTGGGTCCTGGTGGGCCATGCTGGGGACGCATGGATGAGGGTGGTGACTGCATAATTGTAACAGCACAACATGCAGGAGTCCCAATGGCTAGTTTAAAGCATAGACTGTATAAAACGTGGATGTTGTAACTATGTTTAAGGAACTGCAGTTTTTCTGCTGGCTTCATTTTACAGCCATGGGTGCTGCTGCTTGGTTTTTAAATTCGGGCTGTGTGCATTACTGAGTATTTTGATGCTTCCACAATATTTATATAGCACCTAGAACGGAAATCTCACTTTCTATATTATGGGACCTTTAACTGACCTCATAATAATCATAATTATCCCATTAATACTCTCTCAGCCCCTTTTCCTTTGTGGAGCAGTGAGGGTATTTTTATCATAGCTGATATTTATTCAAATTCAGACCTTCGCTTATTTAAAAATTCCCATGGAGCTCATTCTTTTTTCATTTGCAATTATGTTCTGCCACGACAGCCTGCAGAGTCCCACGGACAGGGAAATTAAGAGCCCATCCGTTGTTTAGTGTTATTTTAGTGACAGCTTGCTCCCGAGGCGATGTCTCGCACTTCGTGTATTCCTTTTTGTTGAGCTTCTTATAGACTGATAGCAAATGAGTGTGACATTCTCTCTGACACTCTTCTGAAGGTCTTGATTAGCAAATTATCCAGAAGAGCTTATCTTTGTCGTATTATCTCAACCAGCAAAATATACACACAATGTATTTCTCTCCTTGTGGACTACATTTAAAAAAGGTCATCACTAGATTGCAGCTTTTGTTCCTTGATCCTTATAGTCACATGGTCCAGCATTGACTAGCAGTGTTCTTTTAATGAAGTCAGTCTGTTCTGCTCTTACATGATGGTTCCTCCTTAAATCAGAAAATGTATTTTTAGCTGGGAACATGTCTGATTGGTCTCCTGCTTTCCTTTATATTTTGTGTTCCTGTTTTTCTATGTTTTTTATTGTATTTTTATATTTTTTCTTGTTTTCTTCCTTTCTTAGATTGTTTTACTTTTACTCAGACACATTTCCAGACATTTTCAGACAAATTTCTATTTTTAAGGAGGAATTGAGATTTTTCATTTCCCTTTTTTCTTCTCTTGTGCTTTGACATTTAAGTCACATTTTTTTGTCCAGTTTTTGAAAGGAAAGATTTTCCAGGATGCTTACAATATTAAGGATGTTGTTGTCTGCGTGTTGTGTAGGCATGGAGTTCCCTCCCTGTACGGTGGAAGTTTTCTGGGTCTCAGAGAGGATTGATTACCCCAGGGATGCCAATGGAAACATCATTGCCATGGTGCACCCAAATCTGCAGGTAAAAACGAGAACGACGCCTGCCTTTGCTTTCTAACCTGTTGAACTCGTGTGACTTATTATGAAACAGGAAATGAGACATCAGAATGTGTTATCTTAGTTTGAGCAACGCACTCAAGTTACTTATTGCTTGTTGTTGTTTCAGGACTGTGACTGGGAACCGCTGAACCCCGGTGACCCTATGTTCCAAACATTTGATGGAAAGACCATCCACTACCAAGGCCCAGGCACCGTCTATCCCACTTTTATTAATGAGGCAGCCTATTATGAAAAACAACAGGCATTTGTAATCACCAGGCGAGAAACCTTGGTAGCCAGTGCCATCAGAAAAGCATGAAAACTGCTGCATGAGGCTAACAGCGATCGTGAATATTCGTTAGCCACAGCAAAAATCTGTGTATAGATTTTGCACTTTGTTCTGTTAGCAAATTTCCTCACATAATGACTAGACACCACCTTTTACACACTGATTTTAGTTTTTTTTCTATGCGTTTACTATCAGAAAATCAATTAACTATGCAAAGAACATTTGTGGAGGCTTTGCAAAGAGTCACTGTGAAAGTCTTTGATATGAAGACTGCTATATTGCTGTGGTAAGTATTTATGATACTGCTGTTATTTTAAATATATATTTAAATTAAATCAACAAGGTTTTTATAATATTAAAGGCCAGGCCTAATCATTGATGGCTTATGAATCATTATACAACACTCGTACTACTGCTCAGGACGGCCATTGAGGATCATAAACCTGCAACTTCGGACCCAAAACTGTATGTCGTTTGTCTTCTTCTGAAAATATATTTGTAACATCTTTGGGAGGGTGTTTGTGGCCTTTGATTCTACCTACCTGTAACTCCAGCGGTTGCATTTGTGGTGCTGTCCTATTGTTGCCTTAATAGAGATTTCAGAGAAAATTGCACAACAAATTTGGAGTGGAATTTGTAGGTTATACGTGTTGGATAACAAGATATTATTTTCATAAGAAATGGTATACGTTCTGTTCCTCTACACAAATGGGATGCAGTTTGAAAACATGTTTTATAATAATATATTTGTGTCTATTTTGATATCCTTGTACTGTATGTTTGATTTTAAGTGATGTATAAGACTTGTTGAATCATGAGGCATATGTACTTTCTAATATGTTTACGTCCTTGTCGTCTCAAAGTGTATCACTGTGGTCTTACGGTAATTCATATTTCATTCAGCTATATTTTCAGTAGCACCATTTATATGATTAGTAAAGTTCACTGTCCTTGAAGTCCTGTGGAAATGATCTGTTAAATAAATGTAGTACTATGCTACACTGTGCTGGTTTGTTGTTTGTAGCTGAACCCTCCAGACTGTGTTGCTTTGACTCGTCGTGCTTGTTTTGCAATGTACGGTTTCACCTGCAGCCACAAGAGGGCCTCGCATAACCACGGATTGGAGTCCTCTCCATGATGCTGCAGCATAGAATATACTGGAGTAACCAGTTACAGACTGTCAGAGCTAATATTTGTCTCCTTATACTGTTACTGTTGCAGTGTGTGGTCAGTACACTGTAGCCAGCCTGTAGTCATTCCAGGAATATACCCTGTGAATATTTCTACAACTTCCTTGTCCCAGAACCACAGATAGCTCAAATACTACCCATTGTTTAAATCTTCACTCAACTTACACAGCAGAAACACCATTTATATTCAGATATACATGCACACTCATTATGTTTCATATATTTGGAAGTATATCTATGTTGGGGCGACGTTGTGGTTCAGTGGGTAGCACTGTTGTCTCACAGCATGAAGGTTTCTGGTTCAATCCTCGGCTGGTTCGTGTGTTGCCTCCGGGCAGTCCGGCTCCCTCCCACAGTCCAAAGACGTGCACTTAATAGATTAATTGGTCACTCTAAATTGCCTGTAGGTTGTGAGTGTGAATGCTCGTTTGTCTCTGTGATGAACTGCCGACTTGTCCGGGGACCACCCTGCCTCTTACCCCAAGTCAGCAGGGATAGGCTCCAGCTTGACCTTCAGCGGCGTCAGAAAATGGATGGATGTTCATACTGAAGCTCCGTAGAGAAGACACCATTTGGGAGTATCCAGAATACTTTTTTGGAGTCCTGACCTCAATTCAGTTTATTTAAATAGAAAATCAATTTGAGTATTGAAAATCCTGCCCAGAGCTTATGCTAATTTGTGCCATTTTTAACAAAGCTCTGTGTCTTCTTTGGCACAGAGCACGCTGCACTGTAATATTCCACGCCAAAACATTTATTTTATATGACATTCATATGGTATTTTCATGATATGGCAAACTGTTTCTTTTTGGAACTTGTGCCCATGGTAAAATATAGAATAAAAATCTAACTGTAAACATGAAATCAACAGTACTAATACCCTTTTTTTTTACCATGTTGTACAGTATGTTACTGATATGGTGTGTATATACTGTATGCAATATGTTGCAGATAACATGTTCATGTTTACAGGAGACACACACGGATGTGTTTACCTTCTTTACAGCAAATACTGCAATTACAGCAACAACTTGAAATGTTGCTCATGTGTTTCATCCTGTTATTTTTTTGTCTCACGCTACTGCTCCTCATTCACAGCAATGAATTCCTTTCAGCGACCAAATTAGATGTTTCAGGTGTCTCAGGACATCTGGAATTGAATGGGGAGTGAAGTAGGACAAGAGGTGTGGCAGAGCCATTCAAAATAAATTCACTTGTTTTGTATAAAGGGTTGGATTACCGTGCTGGAGGTGTTATTTAATCTGTAGTACATGCAGGTTTGGATTAACAGTGTCGAATGTGTTGTCTGATGTATGAAAGCACTTTGAGAATGAGGTATAAAGAATGTTGTCTGCCAGCTCTTTGTGCATAGCTCGGTCTTCAGAACAATTATCTTCGGTCTGAACACTGAGCTAAGTGTCATCAGAGCGCCTCTGTGTTACTGTTATCATTGTGAAGTATGAGAAATATGATTGTCTCATCTGAGGCAGTCTGCATTCCACAAACCGCCAGCACTGAACATGTGTAAGTTAACCAGAAAAGACCATACACTTCCTACTATATCACGTTTTCGCATCTCAGTTTTATGACTACAGGCTGGTCATAGCCTTTCTCAACTATTCATTACAGTAACCCAATCAGGGCTCTCATGTCTGCAGCAAGTGCTGATCAATGATTACTCCCAGCGACTAAAAGCTTTTAGGAGAATGATCTTTCAGTTCTGGGCACGGATCCAAACGGGCACTCAAAAATACCAAGTGTCCATCTCTGCCTCCACCCTCCCCTATCATCCTCCTCAGTCCGTAGTGCAACTTTCTCCTTTGTCGTATAGCATTACAACTCCTGTTTACTGGAAGGCTCCTGCTTGGCTGCTAGTTTTTAACATGCTGCACGTAACCCTGCTGAGATGAAAGTGATTAGATTTTATATTTTGTCTAATGATCAGACATGACAACCACAATGATCAAAAGTTTTCCAGGTAAGATATAACATTTCTTTTGAATCTCATTGAAACATGATGATAAATGTTAAGTGTGTGTGTGTGTGTGTGTGTGTGCCATAAATCAAGTGGATGGAAAAAAAAAAGAAAGAAAAGAAGCTGAGTCATATTTCTTAACAGAGATAATTCTGCAGGGAAAATATAGCAACAAGTAAAACAAGGAAGAGAATGAGGATGTACTTATGTACTGGAAATTATGACGCACTGAACATATAGGCTATCCAATATGCATGCATATTACATGCATAAAAAGCACATGCATTAACATCACACAACAAAGCACAAATAAAGGAAGGAGACCCACAAATGCACCTAAAATGCCACCAATGCACCAAGAACAATACATGTCTTGGCATTTTGGTGCACAACACATAAAACGTTATATCATAAAAATATAGGAAAGATTAAAAAATAGGTCCTAGAAGATAAAAATAAGTAGAAATATGTGTAGAATATGAAAATGCCTGCACAGTTTTGCGCATGAATGTGCCACTAGGTAGAAATATAAAATATTATATTTATTATTATTTCTAAATCAGATTTCTTCAGTGACATTTCTTTGAATTCTGGCATGAATCAGTTAAAAGCCATCAGATCAGCCTGATTGTTACCTGCTTGCTCTGGGAGAGAAAGGTGATCAACTCACACCCATCGGCTTCTGCTTGGGTGCATTCAGGTGCTGTCGGAATTGTTTGTAACATGAAAGGGGTTATTCTCTGTAGGTATGAACGTGAGTGTGAACACGCTTATGTCACAGGGGCAGATTTGTTTACAGATAGTGAATATAGAAACATACTGATTGTATAGCCCCAGATAAAAAGAGCTAATATGACTTGAGTACCACAGAATATCTCTACCTCTAGACTCCAGCTCCCTGCAACCCTGATGAGGATAAGCGGTTGCAGAAATGAGTGGGTGGATGGAGAGTACTCAAGTCATATTAGCTATTAGGGGATATATAATGTGTTTAAGTGTTTACTATGGTGTCTTCGTTGTTTGTTTGCATCCATAATTGCCCTTTCCCTCATATATTATAATATATAAACCACTGGTGTTGATTTCTACATGTTAAAGAAGTGTTTTCAACCAAAGCCAAGTAAATCTGATCTTGTGAGATAAGTCTGGTTGGAGTAGTTGTTTACTAAGGTGTTTTTTCCTGTATGCCATCATTGCAAATGTGACCTAGCTCTGTGGTTCATTTCTTTTCCACTAAAGCCAAACTAACTTGCTTCTGACATGACACAAACAAAGACCTGTGATAAATTCACATCTTTGAAACAACAAATTAAACCCACGTACAAAAAAAATAACTGTATACTTATTTACAAATCTGCTCCTGTAGCATAAAAAGCGTGCTGCATTGATTTTGTCATAAAAAATAAAAAAAACCATCGCCACGCACTTGTTCCAGCGGTACCTGAAAGCATCGCGACTCAATACAGGAAGTCTCGAAACTTTTCAGCGTACTGGTGACAAACTTGTTAACCGCGTCGGACACACGCTTCACGGGGCACTCCACGCACGTCCGCCGGTGCTGCTTGTCTGTGAACTGAAGATGTTCACAAAGTGGTCGACATAAAACCGACAGGTCGTTTATTCACGAAGCTCAGAAGCAGGAGAGGAAGGTGGGGATATATATAAAAATACATCTATATGCGACAGACACGCCGCTAACTGTCGGTGAAGACGCTCAACGGTTAGCTCCAACGGTTATTCTTCGACGCCGGACTGGCCGCTTGAATTTATCGATATGTGGGAACAGGAGGAATTTGCAAAACACTGGAGGAATGAATTTCCCGACGGAGAAGTCCCCCAAATGAACTTGAACTCTGTGGAGGACATCGAGTCTGAGCTGGAGGTCTGTAAAAGCAACCTGAAGAAGCTCCAGAAGGCTCTGGCGGAGGAGAAATTCAAGGTGATCTACCTGCAGACCACCGTCTCCAGGCAGAAGAGGTTTGAGGGTAAAGATGAAAACTTTAACCCCGAAACGTTTAGCTTTTCCCAGACGGGGAATGTGAGGAAACCACCCCGGCGAGAGGATGAGAGCGACGGGCAGAGGACCAAGGTGCCTGACTCTGGAGGAGTGAAGCCCCACGCAGCAGGTAACACAGCGAGTATCACCAGCTCCTTCGGCCGGGAACGGAGCAGGTTCAGCGGCAAGACAGGCAAGCCCGTCCCCATCCCTGTCCCACCGCGGAAACCTAACTACCAGAGAGAGGAGCCGGCCCCGGCTGTCGTCTCTCAGCCGAATGACAACGAGGTGGGCAGCGATAGAGAATACGAGGATACGGAGCTGAATGAAAATTTTGTCAGGAATAACTTGTTGGCACCTAAAGGGGTCGCCAGGGATAACCAGAGGACGCCCAGCTCCTACCGGGACACCCGGCGGCATTTGCGCCACAGCAGGGACTTTGACTCTGGGGACGACGGCAGGCTGTCCCCGTCCTTCCCGCAGATTCACCGCAGAGCTTCCCGGGGCTCCGGATGCAGCACCCCTGACAGGAGGAGTGATGGATACCTGAGCTCCGACCATGACGACTCCTCTTCTGCAGGTAATAAAGTCAACATCAACACCATTGCTGCTGTTATTGCTGCTAATATTCATGCATGCATGGGGTTAGAAAGGCCCTGGAGACCCAGATTAAATGCATTTTGTGTGACAAGTGACAAGGGTGGCTGAAAGTGAGAGAAATGTATTGAATATAGCATCCCTGTTTGTTATCATCCAATGCAAACCTGACTTGACTTTGATTACCTCAGTGTGCACACACCCAATCACTGTTTTAACACAGCCTCATGCACTGTCCTGTCACCTATAGTTCATCATCAGTCACATGTGATTTAATTTATCTTGGCTCGGGCTCTTGTTTCCACCTGCTATGACTGGCCAGCTCCTCCATTCGGAGCGGACATCATGAAACAAAAGAAGAGATCCTGGCCTGCCCACGCTTGGCTCAGGACCAGACTCAGAGTAAACTAAATGCTCTTAAGTGGTGTTGCAGATATCAGAGCTGATTTAAGACTAACACCTAATGCCACAAAGTCTGAGTGTTTTTTTCAGATAGAGGCCAAACAGGAAGACTAAGCAAGTACAATACAGATGAAGTGGTTATTTCCTGTGTAAACCTTCACTCCTGGATCTCATGTAGATTAGTGGTTTACCCTTAAACTGGGTTCATGGTGCTTTCGTTATCAGAGTACTTGTATTTTAGCAGTCTATCTCGGAGGCTGACCTATGGGAACCGGGGTCTGACCTTTTAGGAGACAGATGTCTTGATTGTAGCTAAGTGGTGGCATCAGCCTCAAAGGAGTGTAGCTGAGGTTGGGAGCTCTGGGAACTGATGCAGCGGTGACACATGCCAGAAAAATCCAGTGTTTTGCAATACAGTGACAGACATTTGTGACTTTTATATAAACAGTGGTTCAGATCAGGCATTTGTTCCTCATTGTATTCATTATAATCACCATTAAAGTACCCAAATGGAGATGATGTCAGGCAGGTGCTGCTTGAAGTCACATCCATATACTACATGAATTTTATGTAAATCATTAAAAATATTCATCTGGTATGTTTTCTTTGTATCGGGATTCCTGCTTCTTTACCATGAACTCAGCACCTTTCATGCAAACACACAGCCCAAAGTGATTCAGAGAGCAAATAAAAAAACAGAAATAGACAATATTGAATTAAATCCAACAAAATATATGATACATGTAATGTATGTGACTGACAAGCTTTAGGAAAGAAGGGGTCTTAAAGGAACAGTTCGACACTGACTAAAGACTGGAAAACAGGTGGACACCGGCACCTCTTAAACCCACTGTATTGTGCCTGTCCAAAAAACACAGTGTGCTCTGTAATGTTTTCGACGGGTTAAGTGCTGGAATACCTCGACCAACATGTTATAATTTCCTGAAGTCTTATCATGACTGTCAAAGCTATCAAAGCTTTTTTAAGATTTGTTAGTTTTATAACAGATAGGGTTCATACACTTCAATTCAGTTCACGGCTCTCGTGGAGATGAAGATATCGAAGATAAAGTAATAAAACAAAGGATAACTCAGGAAGCACGATTCATCCAATGGCGGCAGCGTTCCTTCGAGACTTCCTCAAGAAAGTTTGGCAATGTTGACTGACATTGGCTGCATGTTGTTAGTCAAGAGTAAGTGACTAATTTGAACATGAGAATAGATTGAGGAAGGCTCTCTGAGCAGACAAAACGTTGTACTTGTGACACATCCTCGCACTCCAGTCTGTTCTGCCCATTAATATTTGAGGATTAAGGGCGGCTTAGCAGTGTTAGCTTATGGTTTTGTTCTTTTTGGTTTGATCATGGCACTTAATGATAACGCAAGTGATTTACTGGATATTAAGTGGTCTGAATTATGATCTCAAGAGCTGGTCTCGTATCTCTCATGTAAAACTGTATAAATATAGAAAGCAAAAAGAAAACGCCGGCATTGTTTAGCCATTGTGACACATTGTTTTCCACTGCGGTGGGTTAGAGGGACGTCTTTTCTCATAAACCTGTGGGTCAGTCAGAACGAGCACTTATTGTAAGGCTCTTAATCTCTTCCGTCTTCGTTGTCCTACAGGATATTGATGTTATGCTCTGACAGCTCCGATAATCAGTAATTGTGATCGAAAACAATGAAGGGTGTGTGGAGCGGTGGGAAGACTTTTTCAGGGGTCGTGTTTTTTTTAAATTGAAATAGCAGCAGTTGTCTGGCCCCTCATCCCACTCATATATACGCACCAGCAGTGGGCTCATGCCAGGGGTCTTGCTCACTCTGGTGCCTTTGTTTAACTCGCCTTTGCTGGGAAGAGGTCAGCTTGTCAGGTCATGTGTGTCTGAAGCCATAGGTCTGGCCTTTCTGTATGGCTCCTGATTCACTGCTGATTCACAGCACACTGTTGGTTTAAGCTCAGAGTACGGCACTGTCATTTCAAGAGACTTTATTCTTTTCAAAAGTAGACTTCACTGGTTTGTTTTGAATTCGTTCAGTCCAGCCATGCCAGCATGCAGCAGACAGCAACTATGAGGAGTGATCGATAGACTCCAGGCTTCACCTATCTTAACTATTTGAAGCATTTTAATGGAGAATTGCGAGAGCAAGACTAAGGTAGAACGAGGGAGTACATTTTTAGCTCACAGCATCTTTGATCTGCACCGAAGAAGTCTGTTTCTATTTCTGCACGGCTCACCACAGCAATGCGCCGATTCAGTGTTTGATCAAGTCACCGAGTTGCAGCCAGCAGAGTCAAAGCGATCATCTGCTCAGGGTTCATCGGGTCAAGTTGTTGAGAGCTGTTGTTCTTAAGTGGCATTGCCAAACGGATGGATCAGCTGAGAGGACTGCTTCCTGTTCCTCTTACCTATAACACACTTCTCTGTCAAGCATAGTTCTCTTTGTGCACACAAAGTGCAACACAGCTCAACATGTGGACATATTTAAATATAACATCCTATACATCTGACACCAGCAAAGACACTAATAAGAGGTACTATGTGGTGATGAGGATTTCTGTTCTGGACGGTTGCCCTGTCATTTTGGCATTAAGGTGTGATGGTCCTGTGAAAACATACAATTAGGGAGCAACATGTTTAATGATAACACTGCAGTGTGTATAGGCTGTATTTAGATAGTCCTATTAAAGCCAGAGTGTAAATACACAGATTATAGTTGTTGTTTGCAGGTGAGATAATGAGCAAATCGGACATTCATTCACGCTTTTCCACTCGCTTCAAAGTGAAATCACTAGAAACGTTTCATAAGTTGACACATTTCTGCAGTGTTGCTTTTTGGCATGTCGACCAACTGCTGTAAGGTAATGAATAAAAATGTATCATCAGGTAGGCATGGCCGCACAAGCAGCGTCATCCTTCTAATAGCTTCATTTGTCATATTTCTTTGCATCGCAGGCAGTAGAGAAAGAGAACAGGCCGTTGTCTGGTTGGTGTTTACGACTCGATGTGTGAGAAGAAAAGAGTACAGCCAACACGTGCTGAGAAAACTGGAGGACAAACCTGTTCTTGTCACTCTCCTACAGAGTGGTTGCTGAATATGACACACATATTTCTGGTTTCCCCTGGGTTGGCTCTTCCCTCAGATAAGCGAGGCTTGTTCGGGCTCGTCCTGAATTGCATGTGCAGCAGGGGAACTATGAGCCTGTCATATTGTTTCCATCTTAACACTTGGCGGTGTAAATGGGAGCTCAGGCTCTTTGACTTGTTTGTGATTTTCCTCATAAACCCATGAATTAAAGTTCTCAGTACACACTTCTGGTTGGTGTGTATCATTACTAGACAGTTTGACAGCTTGAGTTACTACAAGCTTTACACTGTGTGCTCACAATGTAGGCAAGAATCCCCACAAACCAGACTAAATCTCTCCCAGACTTTTGGCTCATCTGCATCATTTTTTACTCGGCAGCACAGCTGTAGAGCTCGGGTAGAGCTATAGTTGCTTCTCTGGAATGTCCGCTACTTGTTTGCCTCTTTATGGTAGCACATAAACCTAAAGTTAAACACAGGGTTTAGATATATGCTGATTTAATTTTAATTTTTTTTCCTGTTTTTATATAATTGTAAATTAAATATATTTGAATTAAGGGCTGTCAGAGAACCTTCACCTTGTGCGTTTTTTGGATGAAATAAGAAACCCAAGCAGCAACACCCAGTACTGTGAAGGGAAGCCAATGGGGAAGTGCCAAAACTGTAGTTCCTTGAACAACCACTTGAGGTTGGCTCCAGAAGTGAGTCAGTCTCCGTAAGTGCCCATGTACATGGTACATCATAGTATCCACGTCCAGTATAACACATCCAAAGGAAGAACGATGGACGAAGGTCAAAACTAGATGAGTTTGGTATTGGTTAAAGCTAAAACGATTAGTTGATTAATCAATAAGTGCGACAATGAATCAGCATCTATTTAGATCGTTGCTTAGTTGTTTCAGTCACTTTTCTTGTCCCAGCTTCTCAGGATTTGCTGTATACAAGCAATTTTAAAAAGTCACTTTGGCCTCTCACTATATGATATACTGTGTATATCAGAAGATTAATGGTGAAAGCTTTGCCTTTTATACTGTGATAATGGAGCCAAATAATTATAAAGCTGCATGTTCTCCAATCTCCTTGAATGGGAGTATAATTAATTTTACGTTCGAATCATAATTCTTCTTTATTACATGGCTGCTAGTCCTGTTTAACATCTACAGCCTACTGTGGAGCAGTAGTGGGAACAATGTGACAATTTCCCTGTCTTCAAATCTAAAATATCCTCAAAGTGAACACAGTTAAAGACTTTATGCCTTTAAATCCTCAAAACTAAAATCCTATTTATGGACTGACTTGTCCCTGTGTTACCTTGGTGATGAATGTGTCGTTGTGGCTTTTCATGCAGGCAGACAGGATGTATCTGTGATCGAGGAGGAGGTGTGGGTTTTAGCAGCATCATCTGCTGTTCAGAAGGTGGATGCAGGAGTTGAAAAACTGTGTGTGCGCGGAAGCCTTGACCGTAGTTCTATATCTGAAGTGTGAAATGCAAGGCCAGGGTTTGCAGTGCAAACAAGCCCTCGAATATTGCTTGGTGCTCTCTTATCTATATGCATCTAGCTCAGCATGTACACAGGAACACAAACAAAAAGGTCATGATGTGTTTTCAGAGTTTTCTGTTTGTCAATCTACTGCAGTAAACTGGATCTGATGACTTTAACATAGCAGGATTTCCCTCGGGTTCAGATAACACTCTGTCGATACTATCACCTCATGTAAAATCTGATGTTCCTGTAGTCTGCTGCCGTCAGCAGCAGCAATACCGAACTGCTGAAACTGTCGTGAGTTATGAAAGTGTCATTGCCAAAGCAGATGCATGATGAAATATGGATTTGTTAGATTCATTGAAACAGATTTAAAGCAGGGTATACTGAGCATTTCTCACCCATTTCTGACCACTGAGTGACTTCATTGCAGCCCAGCTTGCATGATCCTGACAACAGGGTGATCTCAGTACAAGAGTAGTTTCTTAATGGTCCCTTATTTCCCTTCAGCCCACTGTTTAAGGGACACTGGCATACTGCCCTTTGGTCATGTATGTGCATCCACTCCTACAATCAACAAAGGCGTGGACTTCCCAGCGGTTTGTGATTAGAGACGTAGCAATGCTGGGAAGGTTTTCACATTAAAAGGAGTGAGTAGATCTATACACAAAGCTGTATCCTCCATCTCCATCCACCAATAGTTCCCATAGAAGTTCCCATCTCCCATGGGCTGAGCTGAATTAGCCCCTTCCTCACCCACCCACCCTCTCTCGTCCTCATTCAGCCCGTCTTATAAACAAGGAATTAGACAAACAAACTGAACCAGCTATCTTCACTTGCTTGTGTTTCCTTCAGACCGTGGCTCGGAGCTAGGATTTTACAGATGCACCGGAAACGCAAACTCATTCTCGATGTGAAATCCTCTTGGTTGAAATAAAGGGGTGGCTGAGACTGGTGGTTTTCCTGTCAGTTAAGTGATTCACACAGCAGTGCTCAATGAAACCATGTGTGTTTCCTCAACGAACATGACATCAATGCATTTATCTCAAGATTCTGATTTGTAAATTAACAGAAAATAAGTTTAATCCGTCATTAATTCACTAATTCTATAGACATAATATAGATGCAATTTACAAGCAGGGACAAACAGCTCAGCTCCTTTTTTATTGTTGACATTTAGAAAAACTTCCTCTAAATAAAAGAAAACATCAGGTCACTTCTGATTGGCTGACTGCTATCGCTGCTATGGAGACCCCAGTATGTGGTGTGTACGTGTGGTAAGGAGGCAGGGCTGTGTGTCTTTGTGTGTGTGTCTGTGCAGTGCATATGGGCCTACAGAGCCTTGCATTCTTCTCTGACACACTATCAGTGGGTGTGCATGGCCACACATATCTCTACTCACTACTCCCGAAAGATCTCGCAGCTACTCCCACTTTGACTGGAGGGGCATCAGCACGCAGACACTCTCATTACGCAACACCCCAAAACTGTTGAGGTTGATGGTTTCAGTTCTTGAAGATTCCTGCATTTCGTCAGGCACTAAAATGTGTTCAATAATACATAAATTAGAAAACAGAGTTATTTTTATATCATTATATCATTATCACAACAGTAACACCAGTGTTACACTTATTCTGTATCAGCCCTAGAGGCTGCTGCTGTAAATAAACAGTACACACACCATAACTGAACTTATTTAACTTGTAAGCCTTAACAATAGATTAACTAGGTCAGGAAACTAGTTGGCGATTATTGTTTATCGGCAAAGAGCCAGTGTTAGCTAGATTGACCGCAGTCTTTTAACTTTTCGCTTTTTGATTTCCACACAGTTGTGTGTCTTTGTTTGCTGCACGTAATAAGAATCAAAACTTTGCTGTGGTAGCTATAAATTAACGAGGCTGCAACCTCTGTGGCTGTGAAATGGAGCTAATGCAGCAGCAGCAAAACAACCACTTGAAGTTGGCTACAAGAGATGCCGATCCGCACCCCACCCTCCCACCTTCACAGCAGAAATAAACATGTTTACAGCCTGGTACAAAAATCGGTTTGGTCTCTTTAGCTAATTTTGACTGTAGCTGCTTTGAATGACAGCTGTGTGCCACCACAGTTGGTACACCCAGGCTTCATTCATCAGCCCACCTCACCTCCACCTACATTCCACGTCTTTGCCCATTTTTGGATTAGCAATGGATTAGCAAGATGGCAACAGTCAAACCTGTTGGCGACAACATCCATGTTTTACACTGTCTATGAAATTAACCAGCTAATGTTAACTACTGCCTGATATTTGATTTTCAATTACTTTGACACTGTTGTTGCTCTAGCTAACAGGAGCTAAGTAGTTACTGTAATAGCAGATGTTAAGTTAATTACTTAAGAGACAATTGGCAGGAGATTAGCTGAAAGGTGAGAGGGTGAGGGTGACACCATTGTCATGAAAAGCATTAGACACAGGCACAGACACTTTGGGACCATGTTGTGCTGAAAACCATCTTATATACTGTAATACTAATTAGAATATGCAGTATATATGCTGTAATGTGAATAATACTATTTATACTATACTATATACTGTATATATAGTAATATATGTACTAATAAATGTATTTATTTTTGAGCAAAACTTCACAACCTGGAAAATATGCAGGTCATAATTTCTTAATGTATGCATCAGCCATGTAGCTTCATGCTTCTGTCTTGATACTCAAATCTAAAATTCATCTCATCACTCACAGGTGGGAGAGAACGAATGGCAATGAATTCAATCTGTAACAATGTTACAGTAAACTTGTCATAGCTTGCTGTTCTACACTGTGAAGAGGAGGGATTCTACAAGGGAAATCTCAATGGCTATCAGATGTTGTTGAGAAACATTTAGCACATGGCTGGTTTCCTGCAGATTTTGTCATGTTTTCTATCAATAGTAACATTTTAGGTTGTTGTAGAAGGAAGCTGAATGCAATAGTTGGCGAATTCCAGCGGTCATCATCTGCTGACTCAGACTGGTATTAGGACAGAGAACATGCTCTTTGCAATTTTTCCTTATTCAGCTGTTTCATTTGATTCAAGGGCTAACCACAGATTGGTCTGATGCTTATTAGGTAATGTGCTCTAAACTAGTTTAAAGGCCAGATAAAACAAATGATGGCATAAAGCTCAAAAGGGTCCATTAACCTGTGCCAAATCAAACCATGTAGGATTTAGTGGACCAAAACACAGCAAACACACTATGATCGCAGTCTTGGTCTTGTTCTGTCCCTGAATGTCGGCCTTGTGTTCTCCCTGCTGGCGTGTGAAGGTCTCATGGTGACAGTGTTACCGTAACAGATGGCAGCCACGTTCAGGCCGAGCAGAAATGTTTTCTAGTGTCGTGGATCATCACCTCTACTTTTATCTTTCACAGTGGGAGGTATTGTCATGACCTGACTTTTTTTTTGCACCCGAACACAAGCTTCTCCTTTCTCAGCGGTACAAGACATCAGTTTCTTGCCAGCGTTTGTCACTCCTTCCTGTCTGCGTCCTTCTCAAGAAAGCTATTTTTGGTGTCCGCTACACACCGGGGAATTAATGAAACACTGGTTTTCTTTGAAGTATTAAAACACCTGTACTACTGTAAGAACAAGAAGACTTTCTCAGTTCTCTGTCCCAGTGTTCATCCTGTGGACATCCTTTGCCTCAATCATCATTTTCACTTCCTCTCTCTCTTTTCACAGACAAAATAAACAGATAGGTAAATTAAAAGTTTTATATTGGGTCTCTACTCACACCACAACTTATAATAGAACAGTTAATAAAAACAGTTAATAATAAGTTTAATCTGTCCAAAGACGGTCATGATAGGAAGGTGTGCTTACAGGTTATCTGACTAAGACACTGTCTGTGTTAGAGAAAGGAAAGAAGTGTTTGAGTTTCAGGTCACATGGGCTCCTGATGTGGGTGTTGAGTGTCATTGTGGGTGATCCCATGTGGAAACCCTAGACACACAGAGCCTTCAGGTCCAGGGTTAAAAGTATAGACGTTATACCTAGAGGGAGATTACTTCTTTAGAAAGTTGTCGTCCTTGCATTGAGTTCAAGCTGTTAGCACAGTTCTGAGGAACTCCCTCCAGGGCCAGACACTGTTTATTGGTGCACTACCATAATTGCTTTCAAGCTGCAAAGCCTTGGCAAGTGAACTGAGACTGATACAACACAGTGCTGTTTGCTCTCAGGATTGGATATTAGGCCACAATAATTCTCCCTCTTTGCCAAACACAGCCTTCATTTTATTGGATATGTGATTTTTGCTCGGCACGTAGAGGGCTTCATGACTCATTCTACCTTTTCAAGATTATGTGTTTGGTTTGCTCTTAGTGCGACAGCCCCTACACATTCAGAGCAGTACCCTTTTGGTTTGTTCTGCTTCATCTTGTGGTGAGGTGGGTGGTGTCATGTGAACCAGTGACGTTGATGAAAACCCAGGAACCAGAGCATGAAACGTTCTTAAGACGCTCAATGACGTCAGTGCTAAAATCCATAATTTGAAGGTGTTTTTCAGCAAAGGCAACGGTTGTTTTTTAATCTGTGAGCACAGCTGTAAAGATGGTAGGAATGTGTGACATATGCCTGATGCAGAGATGGTTTGCTCTCACAGTATAAACTGAAAGCAGACGTATCTGGATGAATGGAGAGATCTGCTGCCGGTGCCTCCACAATGCAGCTTTCACTCTCTGTTTTGCAGTGAGCGTCCCTCTCATGTGTCAGCGAGTGTGTGCGCTGTATCCTGTCCTGATGATACAGTTAACCTGACTCGGGACGTGTGCCAGCTGGACAACCAATCCCTCTGCAGCTCACGCATTAAGCTCACTCACCTGTCCCACATTTTATCAGGTGTTGTGTTTATAGGGTCTTCTAGTAACCAGAACAGGAAGTCAGTTGGAGCTTCAACGTCTTGAATTTCCTTTTTGACTTTGACCCTTTTACTACTGTTGTTGTGATGAAACTCTTCGGATCTTATGGTGTGCTGTATGTTTTTGTGTCAATGCCAGATGCTGTCAGACTTTCTCAAAGGTAACAGGTTCTGCTCAAACATTTGTATGACATAATGCCAATGAGAGCAAGAGACCAAATAGTCGGGCAGGTTGTGGTGGGCACAGTGCCTCCATGTGGGCATTTATAACAATGACAGCTTTGCTATGATGTGTTTTCATTCTATACTGTTTCTACAGAATGATATAATGTATTCTTTCATTCTGAAGTGTTTCACCTCAGATTTGGGTTACGACCTTGTTCCCCACATTCATCTTCATCATTCTGGAGATGTAGGCCAAGCAACATGTTAGCAGAGCAGCAGCTTCAGAGCTCTGTTCTTCTACAAAGGATGTGTTCAAGGATTGAATTTAGGTCAGCGACTGAAAAACACAGCTGAAACGCCTCCTGTGTCGACACGCTGTTAAAAGCTGTTAAAATTTTACACATGCAGTTCAGTTTTCTTGTCATGAGGATCCCTGCACGGGCTGTGAACACACCGAAGAGAGAAAATGACCCTGATGATGCCTCAGTGATGTCATCAGGGTTATCTCAGCTCAGGGCTGAGACCTGAAGTCTTTAACAGGAAACCTACATTTAAAAACGGTGCGTTTATACATATAAAGTAGTAAAGAGAAGAGATCTAGTTCAATCATCCCTACTTCCCAAGTATCATCAAACATTGCTGGAAGTTACAGAAGTTACAGAGTAACGAAAATGAAGATAATTAAATAATCAAAAAAATGAATTGATAGACTGGTGTAGACTCTATAACTAACAGAAAGACAAACAAAAACGAAGCGAAGAAAGCAGTCTTCACACTGGCTGAAGAGTATTTCAGGAAAGATGTCCACACCTTTTGAGACTTCTTGTTCGAGTTACAAACTTTGCAGCGGATCTTTTCAAGGTCTAGACAGGACATAACGTCACTCCACCACTGAGCTTGCCAGAAGAGAGGCGAAGGACACAGTGCGGCATTTGATTGGGGTTAGACTCACGTCATCCTCTCCAGTGGTGCCAAAAAGGGCCACTAACGGGATGAGTGTACACATTTTATTTGTTGACATTTCTAACCATGACTGGATTTTCCCAGACCTAAGCTGTTAATGGGCTGTTGTAAGATACAGCCTTGTTTGTCTAGCACAAATATGTTTTTCCCTCTCTGTGGCAAGAAATAGCTGAGTCAGTGTCAGTTTGCTCCTACAGACTAGCATTGTCTGTTGGTTTTTACACAGAGGCTTGTTTCACTAAATAGCATTTTCCCCTGTTAAATTTTCTCTTTTTATTCATTCCCACCAATTCCTCTTCTAGTTTCATGACATTTCTGTCCACTGCACACCCTGGAGGTCTATATTTGAGCCCCCGAACTTGTGTTGGCACAAACTAAACACTAGAGTGCAGTAGTTCTTTATTTAGACATCAATTCTCTTGATGTACTCCTTCCCTGTCCATATTAATAACGAGGAGTGTGTTTGTGTGTGTTTGACTCTGTAACCTGATGGTGGCTTTGCAGTTTATAGTCAGGCACTTGCTGAAATCAGGCAGATCGGTAGTCAGTTTGTTGAGTGGATACAGACACAAACAAACACGGACACTGTTCAGACCTTATGAGGTAATCTTATCTTCCCTCTGGGTTGGTTTCAAAGCGCTGGGTTGGTATAAAAAAAAATGCAAACAGCATAAATAACTCAAGGCGTTTTACAGTTTGTGCAGGTTTGAGTGTTTGTGTGTGGAGGGGCAGTCCTTCTTATCTGGTGTCTGTCCAATCACAGCATGATTCATATGATTTCCACATTGACCTCAATAGATCAAAGTGAATTCGGCTGGCATGAGATGAATACTCTCCCTCTCTGTCTCTCTGCCTCTCTCTCTCTCATTCATACTCACTTTACCCAATCTCTTTGTCCCCTGCTCTGTCTTTCTCCTTGACACAAACGGGCACAGGGTTGTATTTAAGGAAGCCCTATCTTATCGTAAATCAGCGGCTGGTTTAATATAGAAACAGCAGACACACACAGATATGTCACAGTGGTCGGCTAGACAGGGCCGTTCCACATAATTGGATGTTGAAGGAGTTCGGGGGGGAGATTCAGGGCAAATGAGGTGAGTTGGGATCTTGCCTGCCAGCGCTCATGCTGCGGTGGGTATATATACACAAGGTCTTATGGCTGCGATGAAGAAGTCAAATAAAGAATATTCTTAATCTAATAACACACACATAGGAGTAGATGAAGAATCAAAGAGGTAGTCGTTGGATGAATGACTTCACGCTGATAAAACCTAAAAAAATACAGCGATGGTGACAAACAGAAGACTCTTTTGTGCACTTGAGATAAAAACACAACCCACGGGGTCTTATCACATCATTTCACTTAAAAGCAGGGAGACAATGGCAGACAATAACAAACAATCAAAAAGAATTCCCCAGATTATTTCAGGCATTCCCGTTTAATAAGCAGACATTCATCACAAGTGCACTCCAGGCTTTTTAATAATGCATAGTCATCGCTCGTCCCCACTGTCGCCCCCCCCCCCCCAACCCTCCAAAACAAAGGGACGCATCTGAAAAACATATAGCTAGAGACGGTAGTCATCCATCTCCATAGCGTGTTCACACTTTAGAGAGTGCCTCACACAGGATACAATGCAAACACCACATTCACCTTCACTGTTGGAGACAAACGGCAATAAAACAAATCTTAAAGTTCAGCTTCCTTTCTTAGCGATGATCAGAATATTGGCAATATTTAAGTCAAGTTGAGTCATTGTTTTTTAGCCATACTAGTGTTATGGCTCTGTGTTCGTCCACTGCTTTGGTACACACTGAAATAACTCAACAACTGGTTGCCAGGACATTTTGTTCAGGTATTCACACCCCCACCAGCATGAACTCTAATAACTCTGTCCATCTCCTGAGGTCACAACTTTTAATTTGTTTTAACACTTTGATGCAACTAATGATACTCCCATCAGCCCCAGCTGCACTGTGCTGTGTGTACAAGATCAGCACGTTAGCATTCAGAGTATGATGTGCTTAAATACAGGACCACTGACGTTACTGCACACTCATTAGCTGTGTTTTACATTGAACCGCCATGCCAACTAAACACCGCCTCTAGATATAGGCCCTTTTGTGTATTTTACAGCCAGAGTGAAGCGAGGGGGGTCACGAAAAACAACTACGCCTCAAGATGCCACTAAACTTTACACGCTGCTCCTTTAACTCACATGACTGATCAGCTGTTTCCATTCTGACAGTCCACTCATCGCTCCTGTGGCTCTGTAACACACCCACGATTGCTGCACACAGATCTGATGTAACCCTCCTCACAATAATGCATGAAACAAACAGAAATGGAATATTTACATCATGCTTTCT
The DNA here is from genome assembly GCA_023373845.1 of Nibea coibor. Lineage (NCBI taxonomy): Eukaryota > Metazoa > Chordata > Actinopteri > Sciaenidae > Nibea > Nibea coibor. The sequence continues at coordinate 18,054,434 of CM041733.1, forward strand.
ACATTTCTTTTCACCGTTTTCTCTTTGTTTGTTCGTCGTCTTGAGTTGTCCCCACATATTGCTTGTGAACCAACTCCTAATATTTGCATTACTGTAGTTGCTAAATTCTCAATGGTCACATTTCTAACATTGAATCTATCTTTCTAGTGATGACTTCATGTCACTGTCTCTCTCTTCTCTAATTTCATTTAGCCTAAATTATTTGTATGTCTGTGAATTCTGTTATGCTCCGGTGCTTCATTAGTCTTTTATGAAGCCACTCGTATGGAAATACAGCTGTCTACATCCTGTGTGTGCAGCCCCACTCTCTCTCGCTCTCACGTGAAAACACTCACAAACCAGAAGCCGTTTTAAAGTGGGTGGGTGGGTGTGGGGGTCGTACAGGAGCAGGCTGTTTTAAAAAGGCCAGATCGGAACAGTTTCGGTCCACGCCACCAGTTAATGGTCCAGTGCCGTGCCGAGGGGCTAAGATGGGGGCAGAGTGGCACCAGACACACATATACACATACTTATGGCCACCCGTCTGTGGATGCTGCTTCTGCCCCTGGGAAATGGTGTGGGGTGGTGACTGGAAAATTAGTGCTATCAACAAACCCCCCCCCTCCTCCTCCTCTAAAAATTATGCCCCAGGCGTGGGGTTGGGGTCGAACTGTTGGAGAAGAGTAAAAAGGGATAGATTTGGGTGGGGTTGGCTGGTGGAGTGGGTGGGGCAGGGGTATCTGGGTAGAACAGAGAGCACTGAGGGGTGGGAGTGTGGTGGGTGGCAGCAGTTTGATTGGCTGGTGGGCCGCTACGGGGTCTCATTTTATTTATACACAGACACACTCACATAGGCCTGGCGATGACCACCATCTTCCTCAAGACTATGTGACAGGAAATCTATAGAAATTTCAAATTAAGAGCCTGCAGAAACAATTTTCCTTAAATAAGTGTTTTTTATTTTTTCTGTTATTGATTGATACGCAGCAGTGAAAGCTTTCATATTTGATCCGTGATAACTGCTGTGATTATGATGGTGGCTGTGTTCCAGTAAATAATTTCAAGTAGAAGCTGTTTTATTAAATGCATGCAATAAAGTGCGCCTGTGTGAAAAGAAAGCTCATTAAGTCGGCCTGTTAAGCAGTTTCTCCGTTGAAACAGTGAAGTGAATAATCGGATTTCCTGTTGGAGTCACTGATGCAGAAGAGCTCTAACTCAAATGTGACTTTGTGAATCCTAAACATGCCTTTGAGCTTCGTGTGGTACAGTGGGGCGCTCACAGCGGGGCGACGTGCATGATCAAAGGCAAGTATTGATCTGTATTGTAGTCCAGATTTTTTTTTTTCACTGGACTGATAATAATGTATTTTCTTTGTGTATTGTGTTACATCCACATTAGTTACACACACACACACACACACACACACACACACACATATGTGGCTCAAAACATCCACAAGAGGAGCTGATTTTTAGACTCCACCTGACCTGAAGGTGATCAGACACAATGCACCGTCTTTCCCGAGATTTGATACAGGAACATTTAAAATGATAATTTCCTGAAGTCCACACACACACACACACACACCCACACACACACACACGTAGAGTGGTGCACTGTTGTTGAATGTTGACCTTTATGGTGAATGCACCATCGCTGATGTTGAGCTTTGTTGTGTCACAAAGAGCCAGACTGCCCCTCCACCCAACACCTGCAACCAGACAAATACTTCACCTGCTCCTACCTGAACCAGCTGCACAGACTGGTTGTGGCTGTGTGTGTTGTGTGTTTTTTGTGTGTGTGTGTGTACGTGTGTCAAAGTATTGTACAGACAGTTAGTAATGGCCCTTTTTACCACACAGCTTGACTGCCTATTAATATTTGATAAATGTACGTTTGTGACGCTCCAGGAAGACTAACACGCAGCTCGGTGTGTGTGTGTTACATGCCATGTGTGTGTTTTCTTTGTTTGGCTCTGCCCCTTGAATGATGAGGCCTCGAGGAGGGGGAGGTGGGCATCTCCAAACCCTCAGGTACACACACACAGAAATGTTGTTCGAGGTGTGTAGTCTTGATTGAGAGAAAAACACCATGTTGGCCCAGATTTAAGACAAAGGATGTATAACTGTGTACAGTAGATGAATCTATTGTGCCACTCATCAAAACTGTGTGTCTTCACCTGCCGTGTGTCTGTTGGCGTGTGTGTGTGTGTGCTGTTTTTGCCTTCATAATGAGACATTTATATTCATTAATAACCTTGGCATACGTTATACATACATTAACACGTGCAGACTTACATTAAATGCCTTGACACACAAACACACAGACGCGACCTCTGGCTAGATGAGCTCTGGGGGTGCTGTGTCGGCAAGTGTGTGTTTATGTGTGTGTGTGTTTCCTTCAGCTGGCACATAAGAGCTCTGTAGCCAGACAAAGAGCGGCGCTCGGGGCCCGGTGCTCTGCCTGTGCAGGGTGGAGGAGGAGGAGGAGGCGGAGGAGGCGGAGGAGGAGGGGGGAGTTCCTCCTGTCAGCCTTTGTGTCCTAATTGAAGTTTTTCTGCCTCTCAACCCTCCCTGTCTTTCCTCCCCCATGCTGGTTAGAGGAGGACGAGGGGAGGGGGGAGTGGACCTGACAGGGGGTTTTGATGGGAGGGTTTCATATCGTGCTTTGTTGCCGCTGGCATGATGCTCGTCCCTAATGTCCCTCCTCTGTAAGCACATGCGTCCGTAAACACATAGTTGGTCCTGATGAAAAGAAAGGGCGCTGTGTGATGTTGCTGTCAGCTGTGTCTCCGGGAACAGGACGCAACAGGAGAGCTAATGTGCTAAACGAGCTAATGTGCCCATTAAAACCTGACAGAGGGTTAACATGAAAATCAATAAAGCAGACTTTGAAATTCTTAATTGTGTAATCGTAAAACGTTGATTTGTTTGCTCTCCTAACTTGATCAAGGTTGGAGTGTAACTTAATTTCTCCATGAAGATGTTGGAGGTTACTTTAAACCTTTTATTGCTTGATTTATTATCTAACGTTTTAAAGAAGAATGACCGTTAGGCCTGAGCTTAATTCCAAAAAATTGAATTTTAGTACATTCTGTGTTGTGTAAGTCGACAAATCCGTATTCAGCTCTGTCCAAACACCTTTCCACTGATGCCACACACACACGTCCATGTCTGGCTGTCTCTTTCATGTTCATCCAATCTGTGTGTGTGTGTGTGTGTGTGTGTAGACGAGGGGGGCAGAGCAAGTGGCCGCGGGAACAGATGACGGGACTAGCTTAAAACGTGACATCTGAACTAGTCACTTTCAAACTGAATGAGTGACTCTGTTTCACACACAGCCGCTCATTGTTGTGTGTGTGGCAGTCAGAGCGGCAGTGATCTTGAGCTCATCATGTTGTGCTTTTTCCTACCATCACGCTTCAGAAACCCCATCCTCAGGAGAGACGGCAACCAAATGTGTTTTTAAGCCGACTATGTATTAGAAATAAAAGATAAATGTGGCCTGTGATTCCCATGATGCTTTACTGCGTTTTTTCTGTGTAAGGACAGAACAGGACAAATTTTTAAGTGCACTGCCTCATTCCCCTGATATTGAAACTGGTGAATTCAAGTCATTTTTAAAGAATCTGGTTGATGATTTGGATAGATTTCAATACTTATACACCTGCATGTATATCTTTTTGTCGTGTTAAAGCTGCCCTTGCCTGTCTACCTTGTTAGTCTTATGTATTACATCATGGTTTTTATCTGCCTGCTTGGTCATTTACTTCTTGTTTTAGTCATCAGTGAGACTTTCACCTGGTTAGATGAAGATGAAGCAAAAACAGTGAGACAAAGATGGGCTATTTACGCTTAAGAATGCTTTACAAGAGCAGTCGTTCAGCTAAAACACAAAAGAGAACGAGACTGCGAGAGTTTGGGACTAATTCAGTGACATAACTTAAAGAGAGAAGAGCCGAGAGACAGAAAATCTGCCAGTTAACTCACATTTGACACAATCCTCATTGGTACACTGTCATTATGCATCACTTCTGAATTCCTGCCTCTGTCAGGAGTGAGACGGAGAGAGAGAGAGAGAGAGGCTGATGAGCCATTCGCGCAGAATCAAAAGAGACAGAGAGAGAGAGAGAGAGAGGAGGGGTGGATGGGAGTGAGCGAGCAAGCCAAAGAGAGAGAGAGGGAGTGCTTCTCCCTTCCCCTAGCAACGGTCGGCGGTGGTCGTCTCCAGCCTGTTGTTTTCTCTCTCTCTCTGTCATACGGACACACACAACACTCACTCATACTTCGGCTCGCTCGCTCGTTCTTTCGTCCGCCTGTTGGACCCCTGGAGTGTCTTTTAGACATTTTTTCCCAAATGATTCTTTTTGCTTCTGCCTGCGAGATGAATGCTGTTTGTCAGGGATAAGGAAAAGAGAAGATTCAACGCGGAAAAGCAGCGGCAAGAGAAAAAAGGGACGGAAGAAATAAGAAAGAAGGCAGAGTGACTGAGATAGGGAGAGAAAAGGAGGATGGAGCCCCTCAGTGCTCGTGGCCTGCCCCGGCTGTCCTGGATCGACACCCTTTACAGCAGTACGTATCCCTCCGTCCATGTATTTACTCCTCTCCACACATCGCTTCCCATTTATCTTTGCGCTCGTTTTTTTTTTTTTACCTCTAGCCATTTTATCCAGCAGCCCCCTCCTTCTTCCTCTCATGGGCTGCCTGTTCGTGTTACAGCCAGAGCTACACGAGAACACTTTCCATTTTCTCTGGACTTCCAATTAGCGTGCATCACTGTGGCTGTCCATAACAACACTGTCAAGCCTTCTCCCCCCTCCAGCTCCTCCTTTTGCATCCTTTACCCCCGTAGTGGTAACAACTCGTGTCTGCTGTTGTCTCGTTGGGCTTCGTAGGCAGGGGGAAAGCCTGGATAAATCTAGTGTGGGAGAGTGTGAGTCATGCTTACAACCTGGAGGTAGAACTTTATGTTCCAACCTATCGAGGACACAAGCTGTCTGATGCTGAATTTTTAATCTGTGCTTTATTGTGGTCGTCATGCTGTGCTGGAGACACAGTCTGACGTGTCGTACCGTACGCTGGGTCACTTTGGCACTGTTTTCAGATCAGGTGTTACAGTGAGATATTATCTGATGAAATTAGCCAGACCTTGATTTTTCTTCTCAACTGTATTTAAATACAACTCCTTCTATTGAAGGAACATTTTAACGAGGGTGATTTAAATAGAGCACGATATGAGCAATGGTTTTTCATGCTTTAATACAGAGCACTCAGTGTATTCCACTTTGCAATTATACACATCCTATGAGGCGCAGCTGTGATTCCCTGTTGTTGTGTGATGATGTGTGTGTATTGGGAGTTTTGGCCACATGACACAGTCTTTTGGGGTTTGCTCTGCTGTGTCACCATTGTTACCATGCTTTAATCTGCAGAGGGGAAGTCAATAGGAGAGGAAAAGAGGAGGTGAGGCGCTGGAAACGGAAAGAAAGAAACCAGAAGTAGACGCATGTTGTCAGAAGTTTGTTTGGGGGGAAGCTGGGAGTTCTTCAGAGGAAAGATACACTGTAGGCAGCTGTAAGGGAGTAATGATTACCCTGTGCAGTCCACAGCCTGTTCAATTGATTCAACTGAACACATGCATGATTTTATTCATTATGTTTGTAGCTGAGCACTTCATCATCTTTTGACTCCATTGTAAGGATATAAGCAATAATGAGTAAGTGCCCAACCTGCAGTTCCCTGAGTGGCCACTTGAGGCTGGCTACAGAATGAGTCAGTCTCCATAAGCCCCCATATTAAAATGTCCAACTTCACAGCAGAAATAAACATGCTTACAGCCTGGTACAAAAACCTTTTTGGTCTCTATAGCTTTCCCCGTTCATGACAACTCTACTGAGGGTGAATTTCTATTTTTTTCACGCACCTGTTCAAATTATATTCAGGCATAGACAGTTTAATTGACAGGTAGGTGCCGTCACAGATGGCTTGTTTCAGTAATCACGTGTCATTCATCCTGGGTCCACCCACACTCTGCGTCTTTGCCCATTTTTGGATTGGATTGATTTTTGGTCAGTGGAGCCAGTACTGCCAATGTTGATGGCCAGACCCACAACACCGAGCTTCACAACAGCTCTTCAGAAACCTGTGGGTACCTGTGATTCGTCCATGGACACCACAGTCCTATTAGATAACACTGTAATAGCTCGTATAACCAAAAGTGATCATGCTAACGGTCGAGCTAGGGTGATCCTTGTTTTTGTGGAGTCTCCAGTCTTCCAATCTTTATGCTCAGCCTGTTTAGTGTAGAGGCATAAATGTGGTAACTATCTTATCAACTGTCATCTAGCTGTAAGTAAATGAATTGCCGTTTGTCTGATGGTGTAGCAATGTTGCATCATTTTCCACTGTAGCGATTGCATCTCAGCTCTGAATTCTCAGTACATGCATTAGTCCGCTTTTCAAAATTGGATCAGGTCAGTGTAAATGAATGATAATGAATTTTGATCAGCAGGGACTGTATACTTAATCTGTGTACTATTTTAACGTTGCTATTTTGATTCTGGCGTTGCTGTGACCAGAAAAAGAAAACATCACAACTTAACACCTAATGTGCTTCAGCACATTAGAAATTCTGAAAGAGGCTGGATGTGTACAATGGGAGATTAACATGACAACAGATTCGATGGAGGCTTTACTGTGAGCTCCTCTGAGGGAAAAGGGCACCTGTCATTTCATCATCCTCTGCTTTATCTTATGCTTTGAGGGCCTGTGTGTGTGTGTGTGTGTGTGTTGTATAAGTAATTTGGTGTGTCAAGGGCTGCTGAACTGACCCCCTTTCTCCGCTCAGAGGAATAAAAGTACACCACCACTTTTGTGAGCTTTTTCGAGGACTACTGTTAAGCACCCACCCTCAGAACCACTACACTGACCCTGAAACAGCCCATTCACCGTTTCACAGACTCTAACTGTGGAAGATGACTCATACCTGGTTGTTAATGGTGCGTGTGGTCCCAGTTCCCCCCTTCCTATGCTATAGTGGAGTGCAACGTAGTGGATTACCAAACATGAGGCTGTAATTGCATCCTTTCTCTTCAGCCACTGAAACTGTGTTAATGGCTCAATGTTAAGTGGTGACCACACAACCTTAACACCCTGTGTAAAGTGGGAGCCACAGAGGCATTGTTCCCCCAAAGGATTTCTGTCCAGGTCCACTATTTGACCAACGTTTCCTTTACCTTTTCTATCCCGACGCAGCCTCTCATCATCTTTGTTCAGTTTTAAAGGTCCCAAAACGCACATATAGGCAAAAAATGATCAGCTGCGCATGCTTAAGCTAAAGGTGCAGAGTGGTATGTACTCACATCAGTACGCAAAACACACTCCTGAACAGAATCTCTGGCCCAGACCTCTCATCAGTCATCCTCTGCCCCATTTGTCCAGTCAGCAGCGTAAGTGGTAGACTCCCAGGCGGCTATTAGTGTTTTTCTGTACGTTAGTGTGTGTGTGTGTGTGCGCGTGCATGTCAGTTACAAATACTTCAACACAACCCTCTCATTTTCCTTCTCATGCACCTCTTTTGCCTTTCGTCTTGTCTAGGTAATTTTTTGAGTGTGTGTTTCACGCATGTACACGACAGAGTTTATCAGTTTTATTATATTCTGCAGCAGGATAAAAGTTTTTTTTTTTTTTAGTCATGATCTGATTTTAGAAGCATTTTGATGGAGCCAGTTCTCTAGCCAGTTCATTGGTTAGTCTTTTGTATCTGTTTCTTTGCTGCTTCAATGCTTTGACACAAAAGAAAATCTGGATTTGGATATAGATTTACAGCCATATTTGCTGGAACGTTGGGTCAGTATTTTTGGAACATCAAATATTCTAAATAAACTCGTGTGTGATTATTCAAGCACATTTTTCCTTCTAAACCATCATTTCTGTTTATAAACTGCAGTCCTGTTGCCATCTCTACAGCGGCAGACTGACTCTGACTTTTGACTCTTGCAGCCTGTGCTGTAACCTTCAGAGAATTAGCCAAACTCCTCTCTCCGGCTTCGATGCCACGTGACGCTAAAGCAGCATCAAAAGAGGGCTAGATTATGTAAGAGCCAGAATCTGGGCATTTTTGGCATGGCAGAGCCAAGGTGGCACGTGCACACACACACACGTGCGCATGCACGCACACACGCACGCACGTATGTCAAAACGATTTTCCCCTAATCTGAGTCGCTGCGAGGAAGATTTGAATATGTGTGCGGCTCTGAGGGAGCATTAAAAATAAATCTGTACATCCTGTCAGTGTATTGGGGAGTACTTGAGTTCAGCCCTGGAAGCTGTGCTAAAATACAGCTGAGCGAGTCAGTTAACAGGTTGTAAAGGGTCCAAATATGCTGTATATAATCCCTGCTTTCTGTTGTCCGTGTTTGCAGATAGTGACATGGAATAATAAGTTTCTGGTCAGAAGTAATCAAGCTAGTGTACTCTAATCATAAACTGTAGGAAGACACGAGTGTGTGTGTTGACTCATAGGTCAAATTAAAAGCCAAATTGAAGCAGCAGCGTTGGAGTTTTGGAGTTGATGTGGGACTTTGATGAAGCCAGCGCATTAGTATCTCATCATGAAGCCATCACTCATCCATGGCTGTTAATATTAAAGTCGAAAATTTGAACAGTTAGAAGTCATTTTAATGTGACAGTTACGACTTATGAATGAAACTTATCAATAAAGAGATTATGTGACATGGATGCTAACAGTTTTTAGGTTACACCTCCACGTTTAGATGCACTGGGATGGATTTCCCCGAGCTGTCAAACCTTTGGTCTGCTTCTCTCTGCAGCTGTGATGAATGGAGCTGGCTAGCTGCTCCTGGCTGACTTCAATCCAGTCCCAGTTCTGTCTTTAAGTGTTTAATGTTAGTAGTTAGTTGGCTGTCACATGGCCTGCTTCAGCAAACAGGGCCACAGCGAAGTGATTCTGGACAGCTTCCCAGCAGAGCGTCGTAGGGGAGTTTAATACAACTGGGGGTGTCTCATTTATCACGGCCTACAAAATCTATTTTGACCAAACCGCACACCTCGGTCCCTCAACGTCTCACTCTGTTTGAGTAGCCGGCAGTGCCACGAGAAATGAGTCCAGATCAATGGGATGTGAAAGTGTTTCCAAACATGTCATTTGTGGCTTGACCACAGAGAGGAACACAAGTGACGAGGCCCACTTAAAAACCTCTGGTTCTCTGTGAAGATGCCATAATTTTATTGCTGGTAACAGGTCAGTATGTTAGAAATTTATTGTACTTTAAGATTAAAAAAGTATTGAAATAATGAAAGAAAGGAGTCACTAGTGCGGCGACATTGATGAGAAGTTTTGCTTGCATGCGGTCATTTGTGTTTGATGGAGAACATGACACAGGAGCGAACCATTATCGGGAATCAAACCCAGGATCTTTACGGTTGGATTGTAAATGCTTCATCATATCATTGTTAATCAATTAATTGCTGTTAGCACTAATGCTGCTGCCGCATTACAGTCCCTGTAAGACAATAACTATGTCTGTCCCATAAATGTGCAGACGGAGTTTTGCTTTTCAGGAATGAAGCAGTGTGTTGTGTAATCTGATCTGTGCCGTACGTCAAGTCTTGAATCATTGTCCTGGCCCCCCCCTACAAGCTACTCCATTATCCTGATCAATAGATGAAGCTGTTCCTTCCCTTCGCTGTTCGCTGTAGCTATAGAAACAGACATTTAAATCTGCGCTCTCACACACACACACACACACACACACTGAGCGGGAGAAAGAATCTGAGTCAGCCTAAAGCATTGTTGTTATGTAATACTGTCATCTCTACTGCCTCTTCCATGCCATCTCTTCTCTGCTTTGTGTTCAAGCATCTTCCTCCCAATGGGCCCCGGTAAGAGGTTCATGCTTATGTAATCGGCTTTATGGTCGCTTCTCCTAAACAGACAGGAAACAGTGAGTGCGTGACAGGGAGAGAGAGATGCTGAAAGTACTGATGGTAAAGGAAGCAATTTAGACGATGCTCTTCTCTCAAATCTCACCTTTATAAACTGATAGCTCCCCATTAGAGATGTTTGACTGAAGATATTGTATAAAGATCCACATCACGTTACTTTAAAACACACCTGTTACATATTGTGGCTGCTATAGAGGACAGGATCCCATTCTGACTAAGCTTAAAGGTCCAGTATGTAAGATTTAAGAGACTCTATTAACAGAATATGGCACAAATGGAATATCCTAACTATGGCACACTGTTTGACAAAAGACTAAGCCATAAGTCATATACAGTTGTACACATTCACAGTGTAGTGAAGAGGCAGCCTTGTTAAATGGATATGGTGAATTTTACATCGTTCCAAGTGAGTGAGTCCAGCTGAGAGGAGGAAAGGAGAGATTTGGCAGCAAGTCGTAACCTTAATGTAGCTGCTTGTTCACCCACATCCCTGTTGGGGGTTATACTCCTCTGTGCCACGGACGCCTGGGTTCATTCAATGACAACTCTGTGAATAATAGATGAAGCTTTTGGCTCAGCTGAGTGTGTTGTTGTGGCATTTTCAAACACACTAGAGCAGAGACCTCGTGTATTCCCGGGGCTGAAAGTTCAAATTCAGATTTTCTGACTGATATTGCAATTGCAATATGAAAGACTATTTTCTATAAATTAAACTACAGGCTACATTACCTGTCAGTTTATAGAAATAATCAACTGCTAATGAGATAAGTGGATTGTCAGAGAAGTGGATGAAGAAGTACTCTGTGGCCCTCAGCTTCATGTTAGAGTCTCCTACGAGCTCCATCATGTGGTTGTGTCCCAGGGAGAGGTGGCTAAAGCCCACAGTCCTCAAGGTGAACGCTGTGCACGGATACACAAGAAAGACAACCTAGCCAGTTGATACGCTAGCTGTCTGAAAATGACTCAATGCGATTAGCTTGATTATAACATCCTCCAATATGTTGGTCCACTTCTTGAAGAAACCATCTTTTGACTGAACATACATGTTACAGACAAGCACAGTAAACAGTACAGATGCCAACACGCTAACCAGACAGCAGTTTTTGGTCCAACTCTCAGACTTAACACCTAATAGCTGCTGCTGTTAAAATTATCCGGCGAGTCCTCATTTACCCGGCAGGTAAGATTTCCATTGTTGATAATGGAGCGTTTTAAAATGTGATCTAGATATTAAAATGAGTATTTCAGCACATGACAAGGGTTAATTTGTGTTTCTTAAACTGCTGGCTGTGTTTCATCACTTGCATTCTTCTTCTGTAATAATCATTTTTGTAGCCTGTCTGACCCCAAATCAACTGTGCAGTCAGCGTTTAGCCAAGAAATGGAGGAATTATGCAAACGTAGTCGCGTAGGTGCTCTTTCTGCTTATCACAGGAATCAGTGGTTTAAGCTGAGCTGTAATCTAGTTATAACGGCTCAAATAGCAGCATTAGCTAGATTATCCCCTCAGTGCCAAATCTCTTGCCATCTTCACGTGGGTGAAGCTCTGAAAAATCCTTTGTGGTGTTTGACGTTAGAGGGTGTGTCATGTGTCTGAGTGTGTTTGTGTTCTGTGAGTCTGTGGGGATCTTCGCCATGTCCTGAGGGGCAAGAGCTGTGTGTGTGTGTGTGTGTGTGTGTGTGTTACTATGGACAGCAGTCATCCTGTAGGGCTATGGTAACCACCAACCTCTTTCTTCTTTCGCCACCCCATGCCCCTTCCTCCTGAGCCAATCGGCAGAGAGTAACACCACCGTCCCGGCCAATGGTACGGCTGGCATGTTTACATGTTCCCGGAAGGCAGGGCCCGTGATTAAGCATTCAGGGTAGTCGAGCGAAAGAGAGGAGAGGAAAAAAAAAGGGGGGAGACAGGAAAGTGAGATGAGGCCATTATGAGTTGAAAGGGCTGATGGATGCACTCCAGCAACGACCAGTCACCCAGACGGACTCAGGTGAACAAACACATATAGGTCATATATCACCTCAGGTTTTTCTTTTAAATGGGTTCCTACCACATTCTTAAATCATGGATATAAATCTGTGTATGTTGTTTACAGCCTTGAAGCTGTCAACCAAGATACAGGTACTGGAGTCCTCTACCTTGCTCCCATTTTCTGCGTGTGTTTACGTTCATGTTAGTTTGTGTCTGCGTCATTAAAGATTAATAACCCCAGTGAGCCGTTGGCCTTCTGGTCTCAGTAGGTCATCTTTCTGCCGGGGTCAAAAGAGGAGCCTGTTTTTTGGCATTTTAGAGCGCTTCAATAAGAAAAGAGAACAAATAGAAACATCCCAGCAGGTGGAAGGGTCTATACATCTTTTAAGAGATGTTTTATAGGAGGTGAAGGAGACCGCAGAGGTGGGATAGTGTGGGAAAATAGCTTGTAAGCTACAATATAATGCATTGTTTGATAGCGAGAGGTTGCAGAGAGATGTTTTTTCCCCCTTTTTTAGGGATACTTGATTAAAGTTTATTTATTCACGTCTGCCCAAAGAGGATGCTGGCAAACAGACTACCACTGCCATGGTGAGACCACTCTTTTAAATCACCTCTCTTCACTGTTTGTCCACCACTTAACTGTGACCTTTTGTAGAAACTCTGAATCAACGGAGAGATCGCTCTCTCTCCAGTCTGTGTGCATGTATGTGTGTGTGTGTGTGTGTGTGTGTGTGTGTGTGTGTGTGTGTGTGTGTGTGTGTGTGTGTGCTGACACACTCAGTGCCAGATGGCTTTGTGTCTCCGAGTGCTCTCTCAGTTTATCAGGCACTATGCTGCATCCCTCTCTTACCCTCTTTATCTCTCCTCACTCTTTCCAGTGTCTCGCTCAATCGAAATCTGTTTAAATAAACTCAAAGCAAACACTGAGGTCATTGTCTGTAAAATCTGCGCGTATGTTTTCGTTCATGTGCATGAGCACAAAACCCGAACGGTTGTGAGACATGTTGTAGTTTTTACCACACAGCAGATAGCAGCAGTGACAGTTGGCTAATGGTTGGTGAATAGCACAGCACGACTATGGGAGAGTCTGCAGAGAGGCCTGTTCCAATTATGTGTTATCCTCAGAAGTCACATGACCATTCGCGCTGTAGTTTTCTCATTTTCCTGTATGCAGGTGTTTCTCTCCTCAGCACCTGCACTCCTCCGGGGACAGACAGACGAGCTGCTGCACGGTCGCTTTTTTTTTCTCAGCTTCTCATTCAGCATTGTGTGAGAGTGTGCATTTATTTCAATTTTGCATCCAGGATCATTTCACTTGACAAGCTGGCCCCGCTGCTCTGTTTCAAACCGTGGCCTCTGGGTTTTAAAGCAGTAACTGTTTGGCCTGTGCATAAATATCCGGCTTTGTATGCTGCAATCGTGTGTAACAGGGAAAGCTGATGCAGCACACTGTTAGCGGATTTCTGTTTTAACATTTCAAAGCGATCACAATGACTAATTCTCAGAATAACTCCGCCTAAACAACTCCGTGACAAAAGATGCCATAAACACTTTTCCCGCAACAGTTTGCAGCTTTTCTCCATAAGCCAACAATCCTCTGTGAGAACGATAAATGATAAAATGGCCATGAAAGCCTGCAGAAAAGTTTCATGTGTTCTCGCTCGGAGTGTACACCCACACACCACCACTTAGTTTTTTTATCTTCATGTCTCTTTTTTTGGCCTAGTTAGTTTCCAGATGGATTTCTTCTTTCTCACAAACTTTCTCATTGATTTGGTTGATTATGGTTCTTTTCGCGCTCCCTTTGACTCTCAAAGAGGGTCTCTCCTTTTTGATATCAAAGGCTCATAACTTTAAAGGTGTTACCGTGGTGTGAAACATTAACCTGACTGCTCAGGGCATCCGTTTTTCTACCTGACACACCTAGAACGTATCAAACTCGCTGCCTTTAATCGGCATCATTTTCATCTAATTGGGCTGTGGAGTGCAATAAATAGACACTACAATCACTGCCAGGGTTGCCCCGAGGGCGATCGACAGCCGCTTGCATTTTAATAGCTTCACTCGTCGCAGCTCTTTTGTTTCGCTGCACGGTTTGATACACTTTCCATTAGCGCATGCCAGTGAACGAATGCAGAGGGTACTGCTGCACGCTGAGGTGTAGATGCCCACACAGTAAAGCTGCTCTACAGTACTTCTGCTGTGCTGAACGTGGGTGTGCGTGTGTTGGCAGTGAATGGCTCTACAGAACTTGTGGAGGATTGATTTCCTTGTACCTGCTTACAAACACTGGGAGGGCTGTGCAAGGTGGGACGTGGGAGATAAGATACAGTGGATTAGTAAGGGCTGTGTAGATGTTTGTGTGTGTTCATAGGTGTGTCTGCACTTGATTGTGACCTCTTATCCACGCGTGTGTGCAGACAGACACGGCTTCAGGCCCCTGTGTATGACAATAGTTGTCCTAATCTATGGAAGCGGTGGGTTGTATCCAACCGGTCCAAGCCTTGGGGATTTAGGTCAGCTAATTACAATGTATAGTGGCTTGCTGCCATGGTAACATTGGTTGGTTGGGTTTGAGGGCTGCGGGGACCAGGGGGGTAACAGCAATTCATGCATGTGGCTGTGCAGCAGAGGGGGTTCTTATCTCTAGCTGCCTAAAGGCACATGGCACGTGAAGATATGCAGCTATAGTAGAATTGTCATTCATTGGAGGTATAAAGGGGCAATATTGCCTTTTATCGGACTCTTCTCTGGCAGGGGGAGTGCTCTGGATGTGTGCTCACAGGTTGTGGAGTGGATAATGGGCGCACATCTTCATTAGCATCCTCTCAGTACATTTGTAGCGGAACGCATACACAGTGTAAAACCGTAAAAGTCTCATCTGTCTTCCTGCGTTAGACGCTCTGTGCTGTTGATGTTTGATTTTTGGGTTTGTGACTCTCCATTAAAGATGCTAAGGAGCCATCCTCAGCTTCTTTCTTTCTCTCCACGGTAACTAATGTGTGGGAGTCCTGCAGCTTATTGACCTCTGTAAAGTGTTCTCAGACTGTTCCCCGAGCACAGTGGTTGTCTCTGTCCAAGGAGCCAAACCATTATCATCTTGATCAGGCTGGATTCAGGGGGGAAAGGGGGAACAAAGACCCCGGCTTAACTGGATGACTCACAGACTTTCAGCCGGCAGCTGCTCACGGCTCTCGACGCGTCAGTTGGCATCATTTAGCATTACTGTAACATCAAACTGAGGGAAAGTTGTGTGGAGATGTCCTATATAAACTCAATTAAGAGAATATATTTCATTATTTAACAACGAATGAAAACATTGGAACTATATTAGTATCGGTAATCGGTCCCATCTCTCTTGTGAAATTGGATTACACCTCGAATTATTCCCAGAAGTGATTAGATGTATCACTCATAAGACACCAACCTTGATCTCCTGGCAGTTATCCGCATGTAGAAGGTGGCCATGACGCATTCACACCTCTCCGTGCTACTGCATGACCTGTATTTATAACCTGTATCACCTATCTTTATCGCTGTTCCTTCCTGCCGCATCCTGCATTCATGTGAAATTCATGTAATGCTATTTTTAGAGCATCGAGCTGTAAAAGCTCTCGGCTTGCTCACATCTTGGGTATATGTATGTACGTAGTGTGCAGATCACAGGTTTGATGATGCAGTTTGTGTAATATTTTGTAGATGGTTTTATGGCGGGATGCCATTTTATTGCTATTTCTTTTCTTGCTTATTACAAAAAAAACACCCTGCAAGACTTGTGAGGGAGTGAATATAGTTAAGTTTACACCAATGATAGTATAAATGATGGACAGTGTATGTGTGACATCACCCCTCACCTCTGGAGCCAGCCTCGAGTGGACGTTTGAGGAACTGCAGCTTTTGGCACTTCCGCGCTGACTTCATTTCACAGCCACAGATTGTGCCGCTTGGCTTACACACTTCATTACAGACAGTCGAAACAAATAGATTTGGAAACTAAGAAGAAGATTCAGCAGCTTTAGCTTATTTCTCCACAAATCCTGTTGTGAGCAATGAGTCATGCAAACTTAAAAGCTCATATTTTAGTAAAATACACTCTGTTTAGCTAATCAGATGCGTTTCAAATGTACCAGTGGACCGTAGTGCTTTAGAGGATGTTTTACAAATGTTCTTGTTGTAGTCGACTGCTGTGCAACACACATCTGTTAACAAAATGCTTCAGCGACACCTCAGCCGTCTCTGAGGAATCGCTGAGCCTCCTTGTCAAAAGAAAATTCCAATTTAAGCTTCAAATAACCGTCCCGGATCGGACCGTGCAATTGTGCAGCGAGACTCGCCCCTCTAAACATCTGCTGTCTGCCTCTTTGTGTTCGCTCACATATTCGCAAATGTAGTTGAGATTTCTGTATGAAGAAGGTGGGTGTGTCTACATATTAATCACTACCCTAAACTGGATTGATCGCAGTTGAGATGGCTCCTGGGGGAAGCAGCGCTCCACATCTGCTTTAGCTTTTCGCTTTCTAGATGAAGGGAAAGACCTCGGAGCACCTGATGATTCTTGGACCTAGTTCACAGAAAACGAGAATCCATTAAAAGCTAATGAAGCGGCAATTATGGTGCAATATAATTAAGAGGTTTCTTCTCTGTCTGTAGCTTAATTTTTAGTAATCTGTATAGATTGTATTCTCAGTTTAAATGTTTTTAAACTTCTTAATTGTCTCACCAAGGCTCCCCTCTTCATGTTTTAGCTTTTTATTTGAAATATCTGCATAAGGTGGAATTAAATTGGTTTTCCAGTGATGCTATAAATCTGCTGTTTTCTGTCCTCACGAGTCTCATGTCATGTTGAAATACTTTATGTTGATGAGTGGAGTAACAGGCCCGGGCTGTAAAGATAGACCTTCATAAAGGCTTTTAATTTCCCCAGTGTCACCTCCTGATTGATGACCGCAGGACAGGGAGGTATAAAAGCCTACATGTGACTCCGTCAACACACACACACACACACACACACACACACACACAGAAACACAATGACCGCACATCTGTCAAGCCGTTGATGTACTGTCATGGTGTCGTGGCTCCGCAGGGCCGAGAAGACTTGTAGCTGAGCACGAGGCTACAGGAGGCGGCGGCGTTGTGTTTCTGCTTTCCCTTCTTCTCTGTCTTTTATCTGGTCTTCAGAGAATTGGGTCTGTTATGTTTGAGCTCACTTACATCTTTTTGAATGCGGCACTGAAGACGCAGAGGAATATCTTATGAACACACACACACAGGTACAGTATATATACAGTACAGACAGCTGAATAATAAACATGCACATTGGGACCCTCTCACACACTTCTTCCTTTTCATTACCTCCCCAAAGAAACTTGAAGGCGCACAGCAGCAGCCTTGGCTCGTAAACACACATCTCCGCTGTAAAAAAGGAGTGTGTGTATGTGTGTGTGCGCGCGCGCGCTCAAGCACTGCAGCCATGCCCCCTATACAGAGGCGGTTTGCAGGGCTGCTTCTCGGTGCCCACACAGTGTTTGCTGGCTGCAGGGCATGATGTAATCCCTCTCCTCCTCTAGAAAAAAAAATGCTGAGCAAGGCAGCAAAACTCCCTGATTGAATTCTCACACTGCAGCAGCAACTTTTCCTTTCCCTGACTTAATAAGTTTGCTGCTTTGTACAGCCAGTTCAAGCTCTTATAGCTGAGAGGTTATATACATTGGATGCTATGTGGGCATTTTTATAGATAGATAGATAGATAGATAGATAACTTGCATTAACAGGGGACAGATGTTTACATTAGTGCTGTACACAAAGTGTTGTTCCACCACATACACACCATCTGCTGCCACTGTTGCTTTGTCCACACCCACGCACAACGCTTACGCCGCTGTCGCTGCCACCGCACTACGTAATAGAGTTGACTCAGAGGTAGGCAATGAGGAACGTGTTATCTCGACATGCAGGTACAGTGGCCGTGCAGGGGACGGCTGCATTTGCATACCAGCATATCCTCGTGTCTTTGATGTTTCCATGTAGCAGAATGTCTGGCAGTGGATGTAGCTCAGCGTTGGCTCTGTGTTGTATTCATTCGCTGGTCTCTGTATTCCCACTCACCCATCGGATCACTGCCTGTACCACTTACCTCCCTCCAGACACAAACAAACACAAACCTTAACACAAAGGTGAGTTTACGGAAGCAGCCGCTTCCGTCGACTCTGGCCTCGCTTCAGCCGAATGCTCAGTGTAGTTAAACAGGTGGCGCGCCTGCCTTTGCAGCTCTAAGCAGGGGTTTTTATCTGTGTTATGTTGCCTGGCAGTGGAGCTGTCACTCAGCTGCCCAAGTGTGGGTGTGAGGAGGCGATGCAGCACAGGAGAGGTCACAATATTTTAATGCCTCAGTCCCAGCTTATTTATTGTCTTATATTCCTTCGGTGCAGCTGCCTTCCTGGTGAGGAACCGACAGGAGTGAGGGCAGGAAATGATTAGAAGTTATAAACGGGTAAACACTTTGCATAGCTGACACTGCCACAGTTTCAATTCTCAGTCTTCTTATGTCAGCATCCCCTAATGGTTTTATCATTAGCCCCCGAAGTATTAGAGAAACTTCCTCATTTAACTGGATTAGAGGCGGAAGGCTGGAAAACACTCTCAGTTAATATCTTTTACAGGACTTTATCCAGTCTGTATTTTATTTTAGCAGAATCTAGCGGTGTAGTTGCAGATTGATGCACAAAAATTCAGGTTTATAGTCTATGTCAGTGAGAAGGAGAGAGTTTAGGAAGACCCTAGCAGACAGGATTTGTCCTCTGTGGAGCCGCCAGCTAGTTTACGACTGTTCAGTTTTAAAGGTTTCTCCTGTCTTCTTGTATAATTAGTGAAGCCCTTCCAGGAACATTGGCTACCACCCGTCATGACCAAACAGCCTATTGGCAGACAGAAAGCATTTGCATCAGCCTGACCAGTTGTCATGGCAGCCTTTGTCCCTGCCATGGACGAAAGGCCGGTTATTGAGATTGACAGGTGGATTTAGAGCTGTCCTTCAGGAGAGGTGATTTGAGCTGACACTGGGTGGAGGACACTGGGTGGAGGACACTGGGTGGAGGACACTGGGTGTGAGGGATGGGACTGTAGGTTGGTTATGCAACAATATTCGGACACAGTGATTCTCTCTGGGCTCTCTGAATCACAAGGATACATTTTGTCTCCGCTGCCAGCTGTCAGTGGTGAAAATCACATTAGAGGACTCTGGAGATGAGTTCTTGAGTCAAATTATGGTGTCTAAAACACACATTTGACATTCATCCCTTCACCTTTGACCTCTTTAAGGGATTGCATGAGATTTTACATGTTTTATCCCTTTAAATAACTCCAAACATATTGTGTATTTTTAGATTTTCTAGGTTACAGGGACTATGAAAATCATATTGTAAATACTTCAAACTTCTATTTCAGTGAACATTTAACCCTCTGTGTTCTTTTTTGTTTATTAATGCATTTACTTTTTGTCAGTGTCATCTTATTGTTGTCACGTGCTGCAAAGTTTTGCATTTACATGACGTGTTTGAAAATCTAACCCTAGAGGACGGACAGTAAAATATGTAAATTTATTTTATTTGCATTTCCATCAATGGTGTTATTGTTCAGCAGCTGACACTCAAATGTCACATTTCAGAGCCTCCTTGAATGCACTGGGGGAAAAATAACTTCAGGTGTCATACGGATAGAAATGTCATCAGATACTGAGGACCTCTATTCTTCATTTATTTAAAAGGCCGTTTAATGCTGAGGCTTTTAAATTATTACTTTGTGCTATGGGCAGAACTTTCTGACGTTTTTATCATTTTTCTGATTTGTTTAATTGCATTCAGTTTGATCCGTTTGTAATAAATCTTTTTCCACCACACGTGGAGCTCTGTAACTGCTGAGGTTGTTTTCTACTTGCCAGACAGATTTAAGCGCTCTGTCACACAGACCCGTGCAGGAGCTGAAGTGCAATCCTACAGTCACAGAGCAAAGTGTTTGTGTGTGTGTGTTTCTGGTTCAAGCCTTTCCTTATTAACTGGAGCCTCATTGATCTAACCCCATCAGTGCACACCAGAGCCTACGTATCTGTAGTGTGAGTGACACAGCGAGTGTCTGTGTTTCCTCACGGGCTGTACTAATTTCCCCAAGCATTATGTACAAAGAGCACAAAGGAGATCCAGAGAGAGAGAGAGAACAACATCAATTAGAAGCTATTGTGTTTGATTTTAGAAGACATACTTTGAAATATCAACCCAGAAACACTTCAGATGTCATGTCATTTTAATTTCTGGATGTGTTTTTGCTGTTAGAACCGGCCATATGGTGATGATGTAACGTCACAAGTTTCATAACGTGACCTTTACGGTGTTATAAAACATCAGCTGAAATGTCAGGTTTTGGAGTCAATCCCTCTGAATCAAAAAGGAAATTTATGTCTATATTTACTTTGACATTTCATATGGATTTTTTTAAATATTTTTATAGGGTTTCTCCCACTGTTATGGCAGTACAAAGATAAAAAGGTTATTTGGAAATATATATTTTTAATTTAGGTAATCGGTTAAAACAAACAATTTGAGTATTAGTACTTAAATTTGGATGTTTGACGGTGCAAAAATTGCAGCAACATTTTAGAAAATAACTCTTTGGGAGTCAAAGAGAAAGGACGGTCAGTCAGTTAGGAGAGCCGTGTTCGTATTAAAGACTAAAGTATCTCGACTAAAATTACTTCAGTAGCTGTTGGAGTCACTGTTCTGAGGTCAAGCAGCAAATGGGAGAGTAAGTGGTTCAGCTTTCATGATGTAGCGGTAGAAGCACCTACAGTATAGTATGGTACATCTACAGCTGCTTCGATTCAAACTCAATATTAAATCTCCATTTTAATCAAAGCTTTTCTTTCTCTGCAGCTCTCAGTGCAGCCGGTCCTGCCTCTGTGCAGGATATGAACAGTGTACATGCGGTTTTATCTTCCTCAGAGCTCTGTGGTCTCTCCACTGCTAGCGACCCATCAACTAATGGTGCAGTAATGGCCAACAGCTCCAGCCTGGCCTTTTAGTGGCACTGAAGTATGTTTTTATGCACACGCGTGGCTCTTGGCTACTTCGGTCTGTCTGTTCTGTGACTGTCAGGTCAGCCTTTAGAACCATGAAGATCAACTTCCAAGTGTCCATTAGTCATACACTGAACTCTTGTATATTCACTCAGTATGACCTTATGTCCACTAGATCTGTTGACCTTTGCAACTACATCTACACTGCAGCTCTATACTGCTCCCAATAGAGCTGAGATCCAATTAAAACATTTAAAAGAAGTGTTTGCTGCGACTAAAAGGACAAAGCATGTCTCATATTTATCGGACAGTGTCCTGGTTCCCCATTTGATAAGAGGGGCCTGGAAAAACCTGAACTATGTATTCAAACAGCGCTGTTAATAGTTAATCACAGTTTGATTTGTCGCAGTATGTTTGCCGGATTTGTAGAAGTGTGCCGTGTTAGCTTGCAACAACATGATTTGAATAATTTCCAAGTGTGAAAACGAACCCACAGTCGGTTTGACTGCAGCAGCTCACAGCGTCTCACTTTGGTTTCGGCCAGTCAGCTTTCTGATACGTTGCGGCTGAACTGCCTGAACCAGAAATCCAGTTTTGGTCAGTTCCTCATAGTACAGTACATGAAGAATACCTAAAATTCATGCACATACACCCACCCAATTGATTTTTTTTATGACTATGTGACCCATAAACTGTAACAGGACAGCCTTTATTGGCTGGCTGGAAAATGACATGACTGTATTCAGCAGACAGAGAAGCATGTTGATGTCCTCAAAAGCATTTTATAGCTTCCATAGAGTAACTGCTCTTTTTGTGCGCACGTGTTTGTTGCTTCCTCGTAGGCTGTGGGTGTTATTTTTCTTTGCCTTAATTTGAATCTCTGCTATCTGTCGGGATCATCATCATCAACAGTGGAAGTAGTACCGGTGTGCGCAGCTCTTTTATTTTCATAGCGCTTCTCTTGGCAGTTCATGGCTTTCTTTTTTGAGGCCGCATGTATCCTCCGTTCTCTGCTCTCCAGCAATGGTAAGTCTGGCCGCCATGTGTTTGACCGTGTTGCCTCTCTGCTCTGTGGAGGTGTGAGTGTGTGTGTGTGTGGGTCAGTTCACCTCACCGTGGTGATGTACCAGACGGCGGCCGCATTGATTTCTCAATAGGATCTTCCTCCTCTGCAGGTCCTTTTACCTGACGGTCTCGCCTGTTTAATCGCATGTCATGTTAAGCTTGTCCCTGTTTTAACCCTGTAAAGTGTCTTTGTGTGTGCGCGTGTTTGGGGATTGCTCTATTGAATAGTAATAACAGGGTAGAGCTGGTGAGTCCTCTCCACAGACTGCCAGTACAGCATTGATTTTTCAGTTTGTCACGCATGGGGATTGTCAGGGTGCATTAGCTGATGGAGGCAGCCTGCGCTCCAGCCTGTCAGAGTGTGAGCAGATAAACATGTGCACGTGTAGACCCCTATGTCATTGACTCATGCACATGTGAGCAACAAAACAGCAATGTTACCAAACAATGTGTGATGTTATTTTGAAATCAGAGCTTCTGCTTTGTAGTTTCTGAATGTGCATTGGTGTCTTGCCTGGGAGAACCTGTCTCAATGGATCAATGTGTCAAAGAGATCTGAAGCAAAGCAGGAAGGAATATTTTCATTTTCTGTCAGCTTTGTAGTAATATTCAGCTTATTTATAGATTATTGGGAGCAGCAGAGTGCTGTGACAGACGTATGTAGATAACAAGACCCCATTCAGATACCACCAGTTGATGTAGACACTTGGAGGAGCGCAGAATAAATCGCAAGGGTCCCAAAATATTATCAGGAGAGGAAACTAGGGATGCCCCCATCACAATTTCCCTTGCTGCTGGTATGATTGCTGATACTCTATGAGCTGTATCAGCAGATATCGATTGGTTTTTGTTTTGTTTTAGTAGCTGGTGCTTTAAAACATCGCATAATGCTATCTTCTATTTTGACCAAAGTTATGATCCACTAAAGTTAGGCATGATACGAGATAAATAACTCCCTGTTGTAATTTTTCTTCCTGTGTCGCCATTGAGCATCTGTGTGGTCGCCACATTGGAGAAGTCAAGCTCTGCTAGTAAAGAAATACAACGTGCAGCAATCGGTGACTCAAAAGCACAAATCCTGGTTGTCATATCACATATTTTTACTGAATATCAGCCAATAACAGTCGACAGCTGATTGATCTCACAAAAAAACACATTTATGCAAAAGGAAATTGTCTCAAAATTGTTCAGAGAAACTGATGTTTGAGGGATGAATCACTTCTTGGTTGAGCTATTTGTACCTGTAGACAGCGTGTGAGGAGAAATCCAAAGTAAACACAGCTTTGTTTTAAAGGAACAAACCCAAAAGGTTGAATGAAACATGTAAAATCTTCAAAATTGAACCTCTCAAATATAAATTACTGTCAAGCTTCTTTAAGATTCAAACTTCAAACACCTTAAAAAGCCTCCTCAGGCACTGAGCTTCTGCACGTTAGCAGCAGTGCATTTTTAGTATTACCACCAGCATGTGTGGTGTTTTCTACTGACTATGTTTCACCACAAACGACTGTACTGTGACAGTGTTGCTGAGTATACAACCTTTATTTCTGTCTCTTTGATTCGTGACTGTTTCGGATCTTTGTCTGATCTCGTCACGTAGCCAGCGGTCCAGCAGACGAGTGAAAGAGACATCTTCACGCTGCCCTTTTCTTTTGTCTCTCTCTCTCTCTCTGTCTGTGCATCTCTGTCTGACATTAATGTGGCTAATCAGACATAATGAGAAAAAAAATGACCACTCAGACAACAAATTGCACGCAGAGAATTTCATTCAAACACAAAATGACTCTAATGACTCACATTAAAGCTAAACCAGCCAATGTATGAGAGCTCAGGCAACTGTAAGTAAGCTAGAAGCACCTGGCTTCGAGCATGTGTCTGCACACCGTGGGCTGTGCATGAGCCAGAGAGCAGATCAGCCCTTTGGCTCCATCGTGATGGACCGACTCTCTGCTTTGGCACACTGCATATGAATGATTTCTGCTTAATGTTGATGTTTCTGCAAACAGACATCTTGTAACAGAGGGAACAGACCTTTGTTAGGGGAGCTTTCTGTGCTAAACTGGAGGAAATTTAATGATTTGAGGGCAGCTATAAAATCAGGTAAACATCTCATCATGACAACAGCTTTCTGTTTTTCTAACACAACTTCAGCAGACTGGGACAAACTAGTCTGTCAGGAGGCCAGAAGGTGCACAGAGGAGTCACAGATGAAGCAGATGGTTGAGAGAGATACTGTAGAGGAGAGTGAAAAATATGCGCTAACATGTTTTCATATTGGGAAAGCAGCTCTTTTCTGTGGCACAATAGCAGACTATATCAGTGTTTGGACCCCGTCCTCATCTTTCATGTTCTACTCGTGTCATCTTTCAGCACATCGGCACACTCAGGCTTTTTGTGTGTGTGTGTGTCTGTGTGTGTGTGCATGCCTCACTGAGTCAGCTTAAACCTAAATGCACCATTTGTCAGCTATTTGCCCAACAGCTACAAATAAGCCATATGGTAGCAGTGACTCCCCACGGTTCACATACATACTCGCATGCAACTAACAGATGGAGGGAATTTTTTTTTTAAATATTTGATTGGCAGGTGGGTGGTCCATTGACTGTGGGTTACGGTGCGTGTCAGAAGGTGACAGACGGCGGCGTGTCGGCCACTCAACATTAGCTTGATGGTGTGTGCGTGCGCGCGTGTGTGTCGTCCCAGTGGGGATTGACCCCTGCTTTTCTTTTCCAATTAGTTCTCACTTGTGGCTCGTTAGGGTTGCACACACACACCCTCTCGGGTGCATGTTTGTATGTGTAATGGCGGCGGTTTGACACGCCTGTGCACTTCTAAAGTGGCGGTTGAGCTCAGGGTAGTCAGATCTCGGCTCACCTACACGCCTCCCACATAATTCGCCTTTTTAAACCTTTGCTTCTGCTTTTACACCAACCCACAGTGATGTGGCTCTAAAGCATGCACTTCTCCTATTCCGACTTCATAAAAGGAATATACTGTAGCAGTGGACATCCAGGAAAATCTATAATTATTGTGTAAGCATAAAGAAACATCTTTGCTTGCCCATTTCACACTGGGTTATAGCTTCAGCTTCAGCTTCAGCATCCCTGACTGTCCATCAAAAAAACACAACTCCTCTCTAATAAGACATCACATATAAAACCTGACATTGGCTTTTTATATCTCCCCACTCCACTGTTTTCTTCACCAGTGTTCCTTTGACAGCAGTCCACTTGGAGTCAGCGTTGTTCCTTCCCACTGGAGCTGTCACTGTTACTCAGGCCTGAACGCCGGGCGTTGTCGTTGGACATGACTATCGACCCCGCTACTGACTCTAACGTACAGTAGAAAACGTCCAAATGAAACAGCCTCTGCATGCTGCGTTGTAGCGTCCTCAGCACAGCTCAGCCATGCTAGACTGTTTCCTGCTGGTGTTGGCATGGTGTCTTCAACCATTCACAGTTAGTCAGTCTGTTGTCCTGTGTGGTCTTCTTTCCAGGCGTCCTCTGCGTGTCGGAATCGTCTCCAGCGTTGTGTGTAGCATCTTAATGTGCAACAAGCCTTTTTTTCCCCCCTTCCTGGTTCAAGTTACTCTAAGCTGAGCTAACCGAATAAATGGTGGGCAGAAGGAGAATTCAATGCCTGGAAAAAAATCATTGAGGTGGTAGTAGTAGTGTGGTTGTGAGTCACCAGAGCTCAGCGATGGCCTTGTTCTCTGTGGTAAAATGCTAATCAGTATCTGTCTTTCTCTTCATCTCTCTCTCTCTGTCCTCCAGACTTTAACTACAACACAGATGGCTTCGAGGGGGACGGAGCCGAGGACGGCAAGTCTCAGGATGGCTCCGAGACGCTGCCCTATATAGACGAATCGCCCACCATGTCACCCCAGCTGTGCGCGCCCCAGGGGCCCGACGGAGAGGCAGTCTCCCCCACACCACCAGAGGGCCTGCTGTCAGGGGTAAGAGCACACACACACACACACACACACACACACACACACGATGTACATACGGAGGCAGGTAAAATGAGCAGCAGTCCTCCATACACCACTTGATATTATTAGACAATGGAATGAAGTGACAGATGGAGAGAGA
Source organism: Nibea coibor (assembly GCA_023373845.1). Lineage (NCBI taxonomy): Eukaryota > Metazoa > Chordata > Actinopteri > Sciaenidae > Nibea > Nibea coibor. The sequence continues at coordinate 18,080,577 of CM041733.1, forward strand.
GCGCAGTGCAACATAAATCACAGGCTGGGTGTTTCAGGTTGTGATTACACGTTAGATGATTGATTAGCTCAGGTACAGTTCTCCTCCAGGCGAGTTAGTGATAAACTAGTTATAGTTAATTAAAACCTTACACATATTCTTCTTCTACATTATTCTAACAGTATATCAAAGTTAATAGACTAAATTCCAACAGATAGCGACTGATTTTATTGATGTTATTATTTCATTACGATGTGCAAAGCTTCAGATACTTGAATTTTGTTGAAGCAGGTCATCGTGCGTTAAATGTTGTTGGAAAGTCCAGTTTCCTGTTTTTTTATGCAAAAACATTCATATCCACAATCACGTCATTCTCGCTTTCCAATAAAAATACAGTCACATCCCAGAAATCTACAACCGTTGTGTGCTGAAATAGACACTGACGTAGGGCTTAGGGTGAGAGAACTCCCTCAGACCTCCCTTTACGGGTAGTTTGCATAGGTCTGAACGGCCTCCATATATTTAGAATTGTTCTCCAAACGTGCCTGACTGCAAACCTCCCCCCTGTTATCTAATGATATGTCTGTGTTTGTGTCAGCTTCCTATTTCTCCTTTATTTGTGTGCTATTCTTTGGGTTCTTGTTTCCAGTTTTCAGTTTGTTTCTTGTTTATCTGCAGTGTGTTTTGTCTCGCTGAGCTGCAGTGCAGCAGTAATAATACAAAGAGGAAATTTTACGCTTTAAAGATGCTGAGTTTGGACAGGAAGAGCAAAATTAGGAACCAATATTTTCTTTCTTGTATAAAAAATGTGAACCTGTCCTTCAATTTACCACCCAGAGGAGTTTTCAAAGCTCTCCTCACTTAACCACATTACCTTATGACGAACAGGTAACACCTCCAGCTTAATATTATGACCCTTTAATCATATTATCTGAACTCAGAGAGTTAAAACCATCTTAAACACACTTAAAAGTCAAAATGTCTACGTTATAAACACCCTGACATGGAGTGTGTTAATGCAGTTAAAGCTCTGCCATGTCACCAGTCAGTGTCTCCTCTTGTTATTAACAGTCGGAGCTTCACCTGGGATGATTTCACACCAGGCTCCATCTGTCTTTTCCTTTCTCACTATAGTTAGCCGCCAGATTTGTTAGCGATTTATGTGATCACAGTGGCTATCACTGCACACGCGAAGAAAAAGAGGAGTACCTCCTCTGTCTACTCCCCATAAACTGCGGGCACCACGCGTTTAGAACAGCTGATGCAAAAGCTCTCACGAACTGGAAAGACACCGCGTCACCCGATAGAGAATGTTTTCAGCTGTGGTTTTCATGACTCGCAGCTGTGTGCGTGTGTGTTTGCTTGTTAGTATGAATGTTACTTGTGTGGCTGCTACTTTGTGAGAGGGTGTGCGTCAGCACCCCGGGTAGGCTCATGGGAGTCATGTTGACCCTGACCTGAACCTCCCACGCTCACACACACACACACACATCGAGGGAAAGAGGCTAACAGACCTTCACTTCACACATCACAAGCAGCAGGAACAAACCTGAATGAAAGTCCAGCAATGTGAGGCTGACTCAGGCGTCTGTTATATGGTTTACTCCTTCAGAGCGGCCCACCTGTGACCCATCTCTGTCGTACACTGACCACAGATCTGCCCCTATTTGCTCGACCTGCCTTTAAGATCTTCCTACTCTCTCCATTTAGTCTTTTTAATCTATTTCCCAAGCAGATGTATTATCATAGTAAACGCATTATGACACTGATCACTGACCCTCTCACAGTAGTGATGGTATGTAAATTATTAAGCTTTTTGTTCAGTTGCATTCACTGAGTCACTCTGTGCACCGCTTGTAAATGCAAGTATCTCCATCTAGTGGAACGTTGATGTAAAAACAGGCGAGCTGGGACATTTTTGCATGTTGAAAACCATTTAAAATGTATTAATATTAAAAAAGTGAATGCTTCCGTGACCCATTGCTAGAGGCTAGATCTCACCACCGCTCTGGTTTCCTTCTGGTTCTTGAACCGGTGCAGCAACAGTCAACATTAAATACACTTCTTATTAAGAATAAACCTGCCTGCTGCGTAAACTGTTAAGCTAAATAGTGTTGGTTTGTGCTGCACTGGATAATCCAGATGTGTTTGTCCTGTAGACTTCACCCACTCTGTCCTTTTGTATGTTCATGAGTCAGAACTGTTCACATTGCCGGCTGCTTTGATGCTGCGAGAGGCTGTTTGTGGAGAATTCATGTCAGACACTGCCGCCTCATGGACTCTAAAGGTCTTTCCAATGAAGTCGTCCTCTCCTCACCGCCCTGTTAAGTCGTCCCTTTCTTTCCGCTGAGTTTGCACGGGCCTTTGGACCGCTGACACCTCCGTGCCAGAATGCATACATTCGGCACAAGGAGCGTGTTTTCGGGGTTGTATTTTGGGATGCTTCAAAACCAAACCTTCTGTATATTTGAAGAGAGATCGCTGCCAGTCACTCTGCCTGGTGTTTCTCTGTTATACACGCCTTTTACAGGATTTTCCTTTAGTTGAATGGAAGGGTCTTCCTTTTGTCTTTATCCACCTTGTGAAACGTATTTGTGACTCCTCATGCCATTTTCTTACTTTGTCTTCTTTCTCATGATTATTTCTCTGACCATATGAATGGTTTGTAACTGTAGTGACCTAGAAATACAAGCCACAAGCATAAATCTACCAAGTGCTTGGCTTGTAAAATAGGTCTGACCTATATAATATTAGCAAGACAGTTAGCAAACCAAAGATTAGTCTGCAGGCATGGCCCGCAAAGATCATATGTTCAACACAATACGTGATGGTGGTTGTTACAACAGTGTTGGGTGTTATTTCCTGTAGAGTGGCATTCAAGGGTCAGGAGCAGGTAGAGAGTCAGAGGTGTTCATTCACAAATACTCAAAGGTTTAGTCACCACAGCATTCACATTTTCAGTTTCAGTTCCTTTCTTCTATCCAGATTTATTGATTTTTCATAACAGTGTGTCTCAGTGCACATGTGTCTTTTTATTTAACTCTATTTTATACTTTAACCTCGCGTCCTGCCTGCGCTAGACTGCTGCTACCCAAGTGAACTATGTGACCTGTAATTAGAATCAGCCGCACTGGCAGCGCACAGGCTAGCCTCAGCTCCACATCCAAGGCTCTCAGCAGATCAATAAAGAGAGAGACAATGGCCAGAGAGAAGAAAGACGAGAGAGAGATGAACTGTGTAACACTTATTAATACGAGTGGGGAAAAAAGAAAGAAAGCATGTGTTTGAGGAAGTGACTTTTTGCCTGAAGACACGGAAGAAAGAAATGAAGGTGAATGAAGCAGAAGACTCGAAGACAGAAACTGCCTGTGTAGCCATCAAGGAAGTGGCTGGATAGCGTTTGTTGTGAGGGGAGGGGCGGATGTAGAGGGAGGGCAGACCTCATCGACCGAGGTGGAACAGTGGCGCGCACACACACACACACAGAGTGCACACATACACACTTACACCAGGAAGCCCAGCAGAGGAAGGGGGTGGGGTGTGTAGGCGGGGTCCTCTCTCTTTCTCTCTCTCGGTGTCCAGACGACTTGCTCTGAGGGGAAAACACTGATGTGTCCAGGCAGGCCCTGAAGAAAGAAGGGGGATCTCCGGCAAGAAAGAGGAGAAGGGGGAAAGAGAGAGAAAGAAAGAATCATGGAGGAGGAAGAGGAGGAGGTGCTGTGCTATTTGGACAGGGTGCTGGAGGAGGAGGAGGAGGTGTTTGAGTATGGAGATGGGGAGCTGGATCCCATCACTTCGATACATAGACAGTTCAAGGTGAGACAGCGGCTGGACAGCTGGATGCAGGGACTACACACACGCACGCACACACACACAGGGACACACTTATGCGACTGTAACACACTGACCTGGCTTTACAGCTATGCATAGCAAAGGGGAAAGTCTTATTGGTGTCTTGGCAAGATGTGGCGTCACTATGTGCTGCTACGTGTGCCTATAAGCCATCTGTGCTGCAATAGTGTGCGTGCGTGTGTGTGTGTGTGTGTGAGACATACACTAGTCTCTCAGAGTGGCCTGATGAAGCAGCTACTCTGGAGCACATGTCTCCTTCCTCTGCTGCTTTTTAAAGACTGCTAACGCTAACTTCTGCCCGTTAAGAAGCCTTGTGTGCGTTTGGTTTGCATGTGCCCGTAGATGAAATGACAAAAAGCAAGACTGCCCGCTCTGTTCCCGGACACACTCGATATCAACTCCTCTGAAGCACGACAGCAAAACATGCAGCGTCTTTTTTTGTATGAAAAGCGTAACTGAGAAGTGCACGCACAGGAGCAGGTTGCCATGGAAAAATCCTTTCACCGCTCATGTATTTCTCATCTTGCCCTCTCGCCACACAGTAGCTCTTTGTACAGCAGAAGGGAAAATATTCTCACTGTTGGAAGAAGTAGTTTTCCTCCTTCCTTTCCTGTCTTTCCCCCCCTCATCCTGCTGTGACATGTTTGTCACTGAGGGAGAAAGCTTTACACGTCACCACCACACATGTTTACTTTGACTGTATAATGTATGTCTCTGCGCCGCTCAGCGCAACTACAGGCGAGCCGGCATCATATCTGAAGTTAGAAAAGCAAAGAAAGAAGTCAGAAGTCGCTCTGAGATGTCACTTTTAAAAAAAGAAATGCATGAGGACAAACGCACAATGTCTGCAGATGTGGACATACGTATGGTTTGTGGTGCTCAAAATAAACAGTGAGCTGCAGCAGCAGAACTTGCATATCAAAGAAGCATCTAAGAGTCTGACTCATTTCTCGCGCCGGTTTTGTCATGAGGTTTTAGTCACAACCCAAAAATGATCTTTCAGTTTCTTTTAAGGAATGACTAAGGCTGAGACGCCTCACAGGCTCAAATCCTCAAAAAAAGTGATGTTCACATCCCAGAGGAAGCGATGTGAACGCAGCTCACTGAAAACTTTCTGCGGTTTAATTAAAAGAGACGTTACAGAGTTATCGCTTAATTTAAACATTACTGTGAAACATTTCTAATTTCACTGTAAAAGTCTGATAAAAGTTGTGTATTTTACAGGTAAATATCCGACACTGTACCTGGTTATACCTCCAGTCTTGACTGATGCATCAGGCCAGCAGCATGAAGGCTATGTCTGCCTTTTCATACATGTTATTGTGAGAAACTTTCTGAGATTTAAGGCACAGCATGCATGAATATTCACTGTCAGTGTGGTCAATCGGCTAAATGATGCTGGTGACAGTTACTCCTGATGGATAGCTAACATTAGCTTGAGTGGGAGTGAGTTCAGTCGTGGACTAACCCCTGCAGCACCAGCAGCAGCAGCAGTAAAACATTACATCATTTCCTACTTGAAGTTGTTAATTGACAAGCTGATTATTTACAGACAAGCCAGAAGGAACATGACTGCTAACTAAGATAATTAATAATTACTGGACGTGTCTGTTAAACAAAGACAAAAGGAAACGGATACAAACTTTCCAACGCTGCAATCAAAACACGCCAGATTGTATTAACACGCATCGAATCTTCGCTACCAAATGGGGGATGTTTGGCAATGCTGGTCTGATTGATAACATCCTTTTCAGAAGGTGGATGTCGGCCGTGATTGGGTTAAAACCATGAGGTCATGGCTACCTCCTTGTCTTATCAGGCAGGGCTGGTGTGCTGATATCATTGTAAGGATCAGGTAGTGTTAATAATTAACCTTGCTCTCTGCTCACACGGCTGTTCTCTGGCCTCCCTTAAAGTACGTCTGTGTCACTCTAACGTCACTTTGACCAGTTTATTGCCTCGTCTGTGCAGAGATGTGTTGTGTGATGTGTGTTTTACAGGTTCAAAGATTGAACGACAGGTGTACTTTAGGAAAGTTGTTGATGCAAGGTGTTTCTTTAGGGGATTACTCTATACAGGAGGGATATTTAAATGAGGATTGCTCGCATAGCTTTCACACATTTTAATTATTTTGGTGAACGCTTTGTTGAAGTGTCCTTGTCTGACTTTCTCAGATTTTATTAACGCCGCTGTGAATGTCTTTCCAATAGCATCACTGTGAATAATGCAGCCAGTGTTAATATATCATTGTTATGTAGAAAACAGTCATTGAGATGTTCACACCATCCCGTAGTGTGTAATTTAAGTTATCAAATGGACTTCTCACTGGATAAGATGACACGGTTGTAAACAGCTGTAATATTTCTGTACACAGTTTGCATAGAGGATGTATCAATGTTTGTCATGTTCCTCTACAAAAGGAACATGACACATGCATTTTCTAAGTTTACACACCCAACACAAAATACAAGGCACAGTCTGTTACATAACATAATTCCTGCAATCAAAAAAGAGCAAGAAGAAGATAAATCCTTCCAGATATCAGTAACATAGTTGGTTTACCCAGTAAGAACTGCAATACTTTAAGACACTTTTATCTTTATATAAGTTATGCGAGTCTATAAAATCACCAAAAAAAACAGATGAATCATAGACATGCAAGTCAGGTAGATTGGATGGGGATCAAATGCCTGAAGGTGTGAAGTGAATCTGACTTATCTGTCTCATTCCATCTGGTACTGCTTTCTCCCCAGTGCATGCTGGGATAGCATTCACTCTGAGTCAATGGGGATAAAGCAGGAAAATGAATTAATGAATGTAACTGATGTCTTTTGTGATCATGTAGAACATGAACTGCAAGACTGTCAAACGTTTCACCTCAGTTTAAACTTTCTCGCTCCCTCTCTTTCCTCACCTTTGTAAGTATCGCATCTTCTTTTGCCCTGTGTTTTCGCACACATCATTAGGCCAGTAAGACAAATTACTACACAGCCTAGGAGTAGGGATTTCCACAGAGGAAGCAAGCCATTTAGATGTTTTTAGATGAGCGTGGATTCTCCAAAAAAACAGCCCCTGCTCGTTCCTACGCACTTTGGATTTGTGTGTTTTGATCTCATGTTTGCCTGATGTGGCACCAGGCAGGAAATGAGGCCTGAGTCATCGCGTTATAATGCGTCGCTGGTTAAAAATGAATCCTGGATACAACCAAAAAGTTTACCAAACGGATCCTTGGTATGTGTGAAATGTCTAACTTCTGGTCTGTGTGTGTGTGTTTTTTTTTTCCTGCAGGGAGACATAGAGAAAGGACTGGAGATGAAAAAACTGGTGCTGTCTGGTTTCTTGGCCAGCGAGGAGATCTACATTAACCAGCTGGAGGCCCTGCTACTGGTGAGACACACAAAAAAACAGTTTTCCACAAGCAGTTTGTGCAAATTATCACCCTGGAGTGAAGATAATTTAACTTTCTGACACTGACAGACATGCTCTTTGCTCGGCTCACGTAGCAGCACACATGTTGCAGTGCTGCTATTGTGCAAGCATGTGTGAATTAGTGGTTAATGGTCATACTGAAAGCCGCACCACAGTTCAGCAGTTTCCTGAAACAGTGACTGTAACATGCTTCCCCATGCTAAGCCAGCTATGTCATATCCTGCCGCTCTCAGCCACACATTACACTTTGACCAACATCTATCAGTTTGCCATCAGATGCAACCTGAGCTACATATTGTTCCGTCACAGTGACTGCATGAAACGTCCTCTTGAACAACACGATTTTAGTGAGCAGTAAGTCGCTGAGGTAAACAAAAGCTTGCATCAGCACGGGCAGAAATCTGTTCTGTTTCTCAGTTCCTCCTCTTTCAACCCACACTGACAAAGTCAATATACACATTGACCAATGAAGAGGTTGTTCCTATCCTCATCCACTTCCTCAGTCACTGAGAAATCATCTCAAACACACCATGTGAGAAGACCTTTCTTTTTGCTTTGTTACATTTTAAAAAAAAATATTTTGACAGCTTACGCCTCCAAATTAAAGGCAAGACACAACTCGTGTGTCGGGTGGTGTTTTGGTATTATGGTGGTAAACTGAACAAAATCTAGGGCTCCTCTTATACTTGGATCTCTTGGTATAACGGCAAACTACAGTCTGTTATTGACACCTGTGGAGGGAACTCTATTGCACAAACCACATCACTATGCTTCAGAGAGATAGAGACCACCGTTACACTGTGGCTACAAACCTTAGTTTAAATAGTATTCCTCTCATCTGCTTTGGTAAACACCCCAAATAAAAATGGTAATAAAAAGGGTCTAACACGGATATAGAAAGGTGATTCACAAGATGCAGATGGTGACTCAACTAGAGACTTCTGGACTTATAAACACTTGCGTAATTCATTTCTTTTAAGGTGAGGTGTGAAAAAAACATGTTATCCCATGTTATTGTTAGCAGGTATGTATGGCAACGGAAAATTGTTGCAACTATGCAGGATTGTTGATTAACCAGTCTGAAAAGTTGGCCATGTTCAGAGCTAGAATCTGATGAGATACAATTCTCGTCACTCACTGACGGTATAAAGAATGGACAGCGTCACCCACAGGTTTCTGAAGAGCCATTTTGAAAAACGGTGGTGCTACCTGCTGCCATGTTACTCCCTTTTCCACCTCACAGTTTATCTAAAAATGGACGAAAACGTAGATCATCGGCAGATCTGGGGGAGGCCGAATGATGCCTGGGTGCTCAAAGAAGCCATCTGTAACAGCAACAGGATGGTTAGGTGAACAAAACACTAAGCTAAGCTAGCTACCTGTAACTAATCAGGATGTAAACACAAATATCACTGACTACACTGGAACTCTAGAAAGGTCATCTCTTTCCTCTTTTCAGTCTTTGTCCCAACTTTCTTTTCTAACGTGTTGCTTGCATCAAATTCAAAATGGGCAATTACCCAAAACAGTCTGATAAGTTTTCTTTTGTGCTGTTTTCAGTTTAATACGGGGTGTCATTGTTTTGCACATTATCACATTTCACACACTGTCCCACCTTCTTTTGTAAACAGGGCTGTAATATCTGTGATACTATACGCAAACTTCCTGTGCTGAGCCGAGAGCGAGCTGTTGCTTGTGGACACACCGTTCCTCAACCAACTCACTCATATAGGTGGCTTATTAATAGTAACCATTTAGACACCGCCTTTTATATTTGCTGACTTAAATCAAAAAAGTATAAAAGGCCATGTGTCACTTTTCGCATTTGCGCTGCCTCCGTAATCACATGATGGAAATTCATTCACTTCAACATTTTTGTCAAACCTGACGAGAGCTTTTCAGCTTCGCCATCTTATATCAAACACTCCGGGGGCGTCGAGTTGTGCGCCTGCAGCCTTTGTCTGTGCTTTTAAAAAATGAGCCAGTCTGTCTGATCGGCCTTCATCCGATCCCTGCAATCAGTGGGAGACTGAGTCATCATCAGCCTGAGAGGACTTTTGCTTCCATGATGTAAAAGCCTTTCTGTTTTCACTGTAATTCAGACCCCCCTCCCACCACCACCACCACCACCACCACCACCACCATATCCACCATGTCCACTCCAAACATAACTATGATTAACTGAGTTGGCGTGCAATCTGGCTGGTCAGAAAAAAAGTCATCCATTTGCAGAGCAGAGAAGCTACAATTACACGCTTATCACTGGGTGACACACAGCATGTACCTTTTTTTCCAGGCTTAATTAGGCCACTAAATTGCCAATTAATTGGTCCTAATTGTACTCGCTATCAAAGCCTGCTCTTAGCTCTCAGATTAGACTCAAACCCAACACATTTTCTTGGAGTTTGTGCATAAATTGAACATTGTGCCACAATAAAGCACAGATAGGAACATGGGAAACAATCGTACAATACAATCGTGAACTTGTATATTTAGCTTTTGGTGAAGATGCTTAGGGTTGGTCCTTGGTAGCTGTCCACTGACTCAGTCCGTTCGCTCTGTCTCTCTTATTATCCAGCCCATGCGTCCTCTGAAAGCCACAGCCACAACCTCACAGCCGGTCCTGACCATACAGCAGGTAGAGACCATCTTCTACAAAATCCAGGACATCTTTGAGATCCACAAGGAGTTCTACGACGCCCTCTTACCCAACATCCAGCAGTGGGACGAGAAGGTCACCGTGGGACATTTGTTCCAGAAGCTGGTGAGTGGGCCCAGAAATGACACCGTGTGGGTTATTTTCCCCCCCTCTCCATCATTTGCAGGGAACATGTAAATGAGTGTTAAATGGAGAATTGTCATATTTGTACTTGTGAATCACTCCTCTAAATCAGACCATGTGAGCCTAAGTGAGTGTGAGTGCGTGGCCTCGTGTCTGTGATGTGCAGCCTCCCATCTATCAAGCTGTCTTATTTGCACTGGATTACGTTGCTCAAGCAGGCTTTCTCAGTACATAATGTAACAGCATCATTGTTATGTGTGTGGATGTGTCTGTGTATGGAATTAGCGAGCGCTCCAGGCCTCAGCTAGTCTCAGAGCGAGTTAGTCCTTCTGCGTTGGATCATTCCGTTGTCAGATTTGCAGCGGATAATGTAATTTGAACTAGGCTTCTCGGCACATAACATACTGTAAAAGCATGTGCTTGTACAGTGTAATAAGTTTTAGATACTCATTACTTTGTTTGGCTGATGCAACACGCTGTAATAGAGACTTTCAGTTGAGATGTAAGAGACTGGCCTTCTGGTCGGAAAAGTAAATCCACATTGAAATTTAATTTCCGAGCTAATGCCCGCTTAGTGTGTAAAATCTGTCAGTACAAAATTGTTAACTTCAGTGGCCAATTGAACAATTTGAATGTCATTTAGTGCTGAGAGCAGTAGTATGATTTGAAGTAAGTAAACCTGGGCTCAGTGTCCTGTCAGGTCACCATAAGTACGTCTCACTGTGGGCAGACGGCAGCAGAATATTGTGGTTTATTTTCCTGGACTGGAAACTAGGCCGACTGAGAAACTCTCTATTTAGAAAAGTGGCAGTAAACTGCTGTAAGGCTCTTCTACCTGACAGTAACAACTCAGCTTTGCTCCAAAGATGCAGAACAGAGTGTTTTAATTGTTTTTATTATTATTCTCATAAAATATAGAAGCCATTAACAACTTTTCATTTTCGTAGAGTTCGAATGATTTGCCACCCTGCTGTTCGCTGTTATTACTCTTTTACGGCTTCATTTTCTGATATAATTTCAAAAAAGATAATGAACAATAAATTCTTCATCGCTCCACAGCAACACACATCCTGTGGCTATCTGAGATTAGTAATTAATAAACTGATAAAACATAGCTGTGTATCAGAAATCTCATTTTATTTCAGCTGCTTCTTCAGTTTTAAAAGATGTAGTACAGTATCAGACACACTGGCTATAGAGACTAAATCTGTTTTTTGTACCAGGCTGTAAACATGTTTATTTCTGCTTTGAAGTTGGACATTTTAACATAGGGACTTATGGAGACTGACTCATTCTATTGCCAGCCTCAAGTCGACGTTTGAGGAACTGCAGTTTTGGCACTTCGCAGCCACTGAGGTTGCCACTTGATCAGACGTTAGTATTGTCAAGCTTAGATACGTCTCATACGTTTATGAGAAAGTTATGTTGTTTTTAAAATCTCCCTTTCAAATTTTATGACAATATCCAGATAAATAGGATTAACTTAATATGAGATCACTGATTAAATATGTCCCATATTCAGCTTGTGCCATGTTTTTGGATCTTAGGAGATGTAATTTAATCGTGCTAATGAGCTGTGAGTTAATCAGATGTCCTATTATGAGACAGCGTGCCAAGTCACTGTTGTTTTGACTAGAGCACAAACGTAAGTGTCATGCCAGCTCAGACAAACTCCTCAGGAATACACTGGCATCTATTTTAGTCTCAGAAGTTACTGTATAAAGTTGTAAAATATTGCTGGCTTCAACGAGCTGGCAGCTTTCATGTACTGTAGGTCCGGAAGTATTTATCTGTGCAGTGGACCAGATCTTAGACCAGAACAGCAGACTGTGGGTCTGATCTCACTGCTGTGACCATAAATGTCTGCACAAAATCAAAGTGTACCATTGTTTGTCATCATAACATTATAACGTTGAATGTAAAGCTACATTTACATGTATACATTTACCCCAGTAACTCAGCTGCAGATGCTAACCAGTGCTTTGGTTTGACAGCTCAGCTTGAATAACGTGTTCTGATATGAAACCAGGCTCTCCGCCAAGAAGACATCTTTCACTTGGTTTTCAACATCTCACAGGTGCTACAAAAACATTTCAGCCACTGTTATTAGTAGCAATAACTCACTGTGGCTCAAAGACTGTACTGAGGGTAAATCGTTATATAAATTACCTGTTGAAATTAGATTAAGGCTTCAAGTTATGCAGAATTAACAGGCTGTTGCAGGTGGCAACATGGTGGCCAGGCTCTTCAGAAACCTGTGGGTGACGTAACAGACACGACGTCCATGCTTTATACTTTCAGTGATTGTAACATACAGTAATATTTATAAGCACCAACAGCTAACTAGAGCTGGCTTTCAAACTTCAATACTCTTTTGCTATTGAATAAAATGTGTCCATAGTTTCAGTTTTGAAAGCTGTCCAGCATTGACTGTTCTAAATTAGTTTTTATGTAGATAAAGTTACGCAAAAAAAAAATATTACCTATTGCATCAGACAGGTTTGGCCACAGTGATTCATACCTCAAAGCTTACTACTTTTGCCCAATGAGTTTCAAAACTTCTCCTGAAAGCCTGTGGGGCCGAACTTTGTGATGTATTTAAGAGAATATGTAATGAACCATTTATTTAATAAAAGACGGTTGAACATTCAGAGGAGGAAACTCAGGAAGATTGATTGGAAATGCTCTCAGCTTATGTTTAGTAGCAGAGGAAATGAACAGAGCTCTCGTGTAGAGATGTAATTCTGTTAGTAGTTTAAATGCACCCCCCTCCCACCCCCACCGGAGTCGCACCACCAAGTGACACCTATTAGTGTAGTCATCAGCTCCCATCTGTGCCGCGTATATGCGTACATGGGCATGTCATGTGGCAGCTAAACATTTAGTCAGAGTGGCAGTGCGAGAGTACAGATGGCAATGTAATTAGCTGGTGTACTCCCCACTGCTCCTCGTCAGCAGCATGAAGGCCACTGGAGCAGCACAGAGGGACAGAGTTATAGAAAGCAGACAGCCAGGGAATAAAAGCCAACCACAGTTCTGACTTTTCTCACCTCTTTCAGACAAGAAAAGGAGCTCAGCTGTCTCCTGTGACTGCCAGGACTGCATTTGACTAACCAAAGTCCCTGGAGGCATTAAAGGAGTGGTTTAATTTTTTATACAGTCATGGCACTGAAAAGCTTTTTGGCTAATAAAAACACATCTTTAACACATTTAATCACTTCTCAGTGACGTTCCCGTCATCCTCAATTGTACTTTTCTCAATTGTTATTACTGCTAATTAGCAAATGCTAGATTAAGATGGTGAACATGGTAGTCATTACAGCTTTACATCAACATTTCAACATCCTCAATGTGAGCATATAACATGCTTGTGTTTGTATTATGGTGTGCCTCACAGCCTCACAGAAATGCTAGCGTGGCTACAGACTCTTAGTCTTGTTCATCCTTGTCCTCAGGACCCACATTTGAGGTCAGGGTTGTTTCACTCTCGCAGATTTATTTTATAAATTATGCTGCGGCTACATAGAGGCTGGTTTTCATTTGAGAGTATTGTGGGTGAATCTCCCTGTTGCATGCACGACTGACCAAAGTTTGAGATCAAGGGGAACAATTTATTTCAGCAATAGGAAGAACTGTTCTGAACAATGTGCAGCAGAATCAATATTTGATTGTGCAGTATGTTTGTATGCTGGCATTTCAGTCTGCAAGTCAGTTAGTTGTAGTAAAACATGGACAGAATACAGATATCTATAATTAAATATTCATCATGCTGATGCCAAAATACTATCTGACTGGAAAAGTACAGAAATGATCGACTAATAATAAGGCTATTTTTATGGATATAGCAGAGTTTATGTAGTGCCGGGGAAGACAAAGCAAAAACAGAAAGCCAGACTACAATAAAAAAGCCAGGCAGTGTGACAGTATTACATGATTTATGTCGGTAATGTTGCAAACAGGCTGTCCTAAGGCTTAGATGTGTACAAAGAAGAGTTATTAGACTTCTTTGGATCCCAGTGCCACCAAAGCCAGCCCGTGATACAGCTCCTTAGGTTTTGTTTTTCTTGTACTGATCATAACCATATGATTAGTGCTGAAACAGAGCGAGGCATCCTCTAAAACGAAATAAAAAAATCCAAACAAGTCTTGGAGAGCTGCAGAAGATATTTATGAAACATGGTTTAGACTGCAGCTTTTTGCTATCCAATGTGTCAGTGAGGATTTAAATTGTCTTCAGGCAGTTTTATCAGCAAGAAAGCGGCTATTTCTAGTCAACACTCAAGTACAGTCCCCCCTCTCTCACTCTGTTTCCTCCCTCCATCTTCTACTTCCCACCCCCAGTCTCAAAACACAAGCTGTTGTTTTCCCACCCATCACTTTGGCCTGTGATCTGGTTACTTGAAGTGGAGGCACTATATCTGAGACGTTCGCCAGTCAGAGCTGGAGCTGGAGATGTTTCACACTGGTCGCAGTGTGTCCAAGCAACATGAAGAACCGGTGAAATAACACGATCGCGTCATTGTGCTTGGGTTTGTACTTTCCAGCCAAGCTGCCAAGTCAAAATTGTCCATCTTTGGAAAATCAGTGATCCACGTCGTAGTTTCTCCGCTCCGTCCGAGGTTTTGGTTTGACTTAACTCAGTCTCCAATTATGATGAGATGATATACAGACAGCGGCACTTGTTTGGCTGACTTCCTGTTCACATGTGGTTTTTGTGGAAGATCGCGCTAAGATGACTATATCACAACATAATTCTTACTATTCTCTCCCTCATCTGTTCCCACGACCCGCTTATTGATCAATCTATGTCACATGAGGCCGGATGATTCCCTCCTTCACACTCTAAAGGGGAAGTGGGGGAGGAAATGAAAACAGGGGAAAGAGGACTTTAAGGACAAAAGTAACAAGCCTTACTCATTCACCCTATTCAGCTGAATCCAATCTCATTGCTTTAATAGGATGCAGTCAGCTCTTCAGCCAGGCCATTCAAGCATAGCTGTAGCAGGATGCATATTCATGCACTGCTGGTCTGCAGCTTGACTTACAATGCACATACAGTGCAGCAGAGAGAGGGGCTGTTAATGAAAGGGGCGAGGGAAGACAAAGTGAATGTGGTTCATTCTGGAGGACTGCACGGTGCCACCGGTGGAGTGGCATTATGGGAATATGATTAGCCCGTGTGTAACTGTGTGTGTGTGTGTGTGTGTGTCCACTTCAGGCGAAATACTGATAGGAATAGAAATGAATTCATCTGCCTCATCTTGCCAGAGCTGCATGCATAAGTATGGATGTGATATTTGAAGGTGGATGCAAGTTCTCGCTCCACTTGATTACGTTGTCCGAAACAGTAAACCAGTTGCTCGTCATCTAAGACAGCTTCATCCCAGCATCATCGTCTCACACCAGCTCATTTCGCCCGTGTAATGCCTCTTATTTCCCTCTCACATGCCACCAGGCCAGCCAGCTGGGAGTGTACAAGGCCTTCGTGGACAACTACAAGGTGGCGCTCGAGACGGCGGAGAAATGCAGCCAGGCCAACGTCCAGTTCCAGAAGATATCTGAGGTGAGTTCATCCTCCAAAGACAATGGCAGGATGTAAGGACGACTAATAATGCTGCACGTGGCATTTTAACACATTAAATCAGAATTTTTAGACACCAGCGTTATTACCATAAATGCCACAATTGCTGAGAAGCTTGACAGAATGTAATTTTATGTGCTCTGCCACAGGGCTGGATTTCACTGTGAACTTTAATTGTTCTCTGACACAAATGCTTGCTGCTTGACATGTTTTAAACTCAACTTAGAAATCAGCTGCTATATTTAGGTTTGCTTTACATCTTGTTTGACTATAATTGCTGATCAATCCTCTTTAGTAACGTTAGACGCACAGAGGGGAAGCATGGCGAGCTCAAACATCCTCTTTTTGGCAGGAAGCAGCAGTGTTTATGGGAAATGTGGTCTTAATTTGAGGAACAGTAGTTTAAAGCACAATTAAGGGATGTGTCGATGTTAAGAAACACCTGGCACATTTAAGCTCATTAGTGTCTGGACTGATGAGCAGCGCATTTCCCAACAGAAGGTTCGTACGACTGTGTTTAATGTGCATCAATGCATAGTCACAGGAAGGTGGCTATATTTAGTGTTGAGAGTTGATGTGGAGGAGCCGCGCTGAAAATCCTCCTGGTTACTTTGAAGGTGTCACAGATGTTAATTAACAAAACAGCTGTGACAGAAGAGGCTCCTGATCAGTCTTGATATTGCCAAATCGTCTCTCATGTCCTTGTCTTCATGTTAGCTAGAGGCAAAATATTAATTACAGTAAGACCTGACCACCATAAAACTTTAGAGCATAGTCAGCTTTAAATTTGAAATATATGTCAGATTATGCCTTCTTATGGTGAGACTTGTTGGATCTCTGTAAATTATATTTATTATTTTGTATTACGAGCAACATGACAACACGTGACATAACCAGGCGTCATCCTCCGTGGCTGTGAAAGTGCAGTTCCTTGAGGCGGGCTATAGAACAAGTCAATCTCCATAAGTCCCCATGTTAAAGTTCACAACAGGGAACATAACTGAACGTTTCAGGGGTTTTAATCCTCTTAACATCATTTATATGGTGCTGTAAAGATGTGTTGGTGTTTGTAGGTAGATTTTTATTGGGAGGTAAACTTGTAAAGGTTGGTCTGTCCAGCCTCCTTCAGCTGGCAGTGACCCTGTGTTTCTTCATCAGCCTCAGCCAAGCCTGTACGGAGCTGTGTGTGTGTATAATTAATTAAATTGATCATTACACTCCTATGTTTTCTTTCAGAACCTCAAAGTGAAAGGTCCTAAAGACTCCAAAGATTGTACCAATGTCTCGATGGAAGGTAAGTGTGTGTGTGCACACACTTGTCTTGTGGTGTGTGTATTTGTGTGCGCACGTCCTTGTCTTTGTGTGTCTGCTTGTGTACGTGCATGTACATCTGTCTAGGCTGGCTTGCTGCTTTAAGACTCTCCACTACTGCCCCTTCTAGTTCAGTATGCAGTGGCGGGCTTTGGGAGGCAAACTGGTGTGTGTGTGTGTGTGTGTGTGTGTGTGTGTGTGTCAGCACTCGAACACACACACTTTCTCCCTCTCTCTCTCTCTCTCTCTCTCTCTCTCTCTCTCCCTCTCTCTCTCTCTCTGTGTCTGTCTCTGCCTGAGAAAGGAGGCAGTGAGCAGGAGAACGGAGTGAGGAGAGGAGATGAGGGATATGGAGGTGCTTCTGGTCCTCAGACTGTGTTGTAACTGCACATACGGTAACGACTGCATGATTGCGAGCTGCCGCCGTTCGATTCGGGAAACTTGTTTGTTGCTGTTTTGCTTTTTTTCCTCCGATTTTTGTGGACATCGGCGTCGTCACATCTTCAGTAGATTGGTAACATACCGCGTTTTCTGTGAAGTTGGGACAGTTATCAGTTGATTGATTTGTTTGGACGCTCGTGATGTGCACAACTCATATGTGTCTGTTCATGAATTTGGACCTTTAAATGGATTGTCTTTTTCCTGTATATATTTATGGCGCTGTAGCCCACGTACTGAGCTGATAAAATTAGTTTCTTTTGAAGCTTTGTCTGCTTGCTGTGTGGTGATCCTCTGGGGTATGCCGCTCACTCCTGGAGACTGACTTTGTCTGTCTTTTTTAACATCCAGATTGTGGAGAGGACAGCATCTTTTTTTGTGTGTTTGTTTGAACACAAGGCACGTTTTTAGTCTTTATAAGGACTGCTTGCGCCAGACTGCTCCCCATCGAGAATACTTATCACCGGTGCATCGGAACAAGTCTGATCTGTATGTGACTGTGTCTGTGTGTGTCTGTGTGAGGTACATGATTTTACTCTGCTGGTGTCTTGCAAACTTGCGCTGTTAACTAGGGCGGTAGACTTCTTTCTGATGGGGAAAGAATGAAACACTGTGAGCTGTCTAAATTATGCAATGACATGCTCGCACGATGAGCAAATGGTGTGGCTTTGTCAGAGTGAGAAAGGGCGGGTGAGTGTTCATATGTCAATTATCAGCGTGTACCTGTGAAGTGCATGCTAATTTATGCGTCGTAAATGAGGAAGAACCCAAACATGCACGTTCTTCTAATGACACGTGTGTCGTCTTTACAGCTGAGATTATATGATGCCAAACTACTACGCGATATGTTTGCTGACCCACGGTTAACTATGATAGTTAAGTAGCATGAGCTAGTTTAATATTCCTCTTTAACAAATCAGCGTTTGTCAGCACCCAGGGCGGCTGCTTTGATTACTCTTCGTATTGCGGGTTCCTTAATTACCTGCCGAGGTAGTCGAGGGATTTCTGCAGCTCAACTCTGAAACTCGTGCTTCCTCTCTCTCTTTTCCCTCCATATTTCTTCCCCGTGCTCTGTACTGGTTCCATATGATTTAACTGGCCCCCAGCCAGATGAACTGACGTGTGCTTTTTGTTTATGTTCTTCATTTTAAATAAGTCAGGCTTGTTTAGCCTGTCGTTTCATGTGCCCACCACCTCCTAATGAATGGATGCAAATAGAAACACAAGTACTAAATCAAACAAACATCTGACATCCTGTTTTACATGTAAATGGGGACTTTTGCGCCGCAACGCTTCCATTCCTTAATCCTTATATTTCCTCTCCCCTGTCTTTATTTTCCCCTCCTCTATCGCTCCATCCTCCACGTCCTCCTTCACGCCTCTTGCCTGGCGTCTGCAGCTGAACGTCTTGCCAAACGCTGAGGGCTGAACGCTGGCAGTCCCCACATCCTAGCTGTAGACCCGTCCAGCCTGTGTGTTCTGCCTGTTCAAAGATTCACCCACATGGTCTATTCCCTCGTTAGCGAAGATGAACTATCTGTCCGTCAGCCAAATTGTCAAGGCGACCTTGAGAGTAGGACCGATCAGAGGAACCACGCTGTGACAGGTCATCGACTTCCAGTAATCCGCCTCTCACCGTCTGATCCCTCTCTTTCTCTCTCATCGTCCCTCGTCGTCCCTCGTCCTGACTCTTGACTGGACTTTGAACTCTGTCCTCCTGATGGGATGCTCCAAAAACATCACACATTTATCCTGCATTAGTGCTGCAGACACTGAGGAGGTCATCATGCATGTATATTGGATATGAGTGATCTGATTATTCATATATCTGCATACATAATTATAAAGTGTGGGAGAAAAAGTCAAAACAAACAGTTAGGGATGAACCAAGTTAGCATGTTTAGTTCTTTCAGTGACCTTGCCTAGATGGAAATCTCAACAAATTTTTCGAAAAGTAAAATTTGTCCAGTTCTTTACGAACAATTAGCTTTGGTATCTTACTCAGGAGCACCTTGGCTGTGCCCAGCAGGTGAACTGTTACGTCTCCAGCTACCAGCCCACCCTCCATGCTGGACATGAGGCGGCCACCCTCCGGTTCCCACGCCAAATCCTTAGAGAGAGATCTGCTGGCGCCCACATCAGCATGTTGGCATCGTCTTTGTGAGCATATTAGCATGCTGGTGTTAGCTCAAGGTACCACTGCGCCTAATTACAGCCTCTCAGAGCTGCCATGACACTTGTTTCCAAATAGAGCAATAGTCAATACAGCTGTTGTACTGACTCGCGCCACCAGATAACATACTCATAGGCAGCGCTAACTTAAATCTGTGATACTTTCCTAAAGTGCCTGTGCTCGAGGTGAATACAAACCTGCACACGCACACATAATTGGAGGTGTTCCCAGCCCTCGTAGTCGATGCAGGGTCCTCAAGTTAATCCTCCTGGAGGTAGCGGTATTGGTTCAGTGAACCAGGACCATTGATGGAGGCTGTGGTATTAATGACCAAAGGGTGGAGAAACTTCAAAGAGCATCAGCAAGGCCCTCTAGAAGATTCTCTTTGGTCTTATACAGTAGCTGAGTGTGTGTGTGTGTGTGTATATTTGAGCATATGAGAGCGAGTATAGAGTGTATAAAGTTTAATATGACAAGCCTTATCAGCAGATCCCTGAAGGTTTCTGCTCTCGCTCTTCAATTCCTTTTAGTTGAATACGGAGGCGAAAAGAAAGGACTTAGAAGTGTAAGAACGGAGGGAAGGAGGGCGAACACGCGTGTGCAGCTGAAGGCAGCCGCGTTGAATGGTTTAAACAGATAATTGTAACACGCGAGGGGAAGCGCAGCACTGTTTTTCTACCTCTCTGTGGGAGCACGGTCTCTCTGTGGCGACCTGCCCTGCATACAGAAGGCACATCACTTCTCCCTGTTTCACTTGGCTTGCTTTTTCTTCCCCTCGGTTTAAAAATCACTCGCTGTAAGTCTCACTCTATAATAAATGGAGATTAGTTTGATCACTGTGTGGAACGTTGTCAGCTGGATTTCAGATTTCTGTCCTTGTGGATCTGTTTTTTTTTTCCTCTTTTTTTTTTTGCGTACCACTCACATACCGAGCAACATTATTATAATTCTTTTTTACAATACTTCGTGACACCGGTGGCGTTATTATTTGCAGACCTCGAGGTGATTTTGGCTTTCCATTACATGACTAGAAACTCAGAATAAAAGTACTCCCTCCCTACAACCTCCCCACTCTTTTTATACATTTATATATGTGTGTGTTGCTTCTTATTCATCACTCCCTGGGGGTTCTTACATCTGCCATCTTGCCTGCCGCCCATCTCCCTTGTATGATTTTTTTTTTTTCCCCTCTCTGTCCTATCTGTGGGAGTTTCTCACTGCGAGCTGTCATATATGTCAGACCTGCTGCTGTTCACACCACCTCAGCAGCAAAGCCATCCCACAGGGAAACCAGCCAAGTGTGGTGCTTCAGACTTAAACTGTGATTCAGAGACAAGAGCAGTGCCATTTGGACACGTATCTGTCTTTTTATATGTATTTATATATATATCCAGTTATTTGTGATGTTTATGTTTCCAGACACACTCTCTGAAAGTCCAGTGTGCAGGCAGGCTGCAGTTTACCTAGTAGCAGCCTAAATATGCAGCGGAAGGCAACTGTTTGAGAACCAATAGGAGGCTGCAGCAGCAACCCTGTAGATGGACTGCATGTTAAGCAGCCTGTCTGTCGACGTGCGTGCGTGCGTGTGTGTGTGTGTGAGTCCATCGTGCATCGTGCAGTCGCAAACTGCTGCATTCCCTCACCTTCAATCTGCAGAACAGCACACAGACAGTCAGATAAAAATATCTATACGCATAGTGTATATGTATACTATCCTCTATTGATCCCCGCATGGAAGCTGTCGCATTGCGTGCTGCTTGTCACCGGGAGGTCAAAGGTCAGGGTCATCTCCAGGTGTTGCTAATAGATCGTGTAGCTGTGTGGATGCTTGCTGTCCGTCATGCTACGCTTAACTTGGTGTGAGCTGAGTTAGAGTGTTTGTCCTTGTTCGAGCACTGTAACCTCCTGCATCTGTGTGTGTGTGTGTGTGTGTGTAGACATGTTTGTCAGTGACACTGACTCTGAGCCCTCTTCTCTCCCCACAGCTCTCCTTTACAAGCCGATTGACCGCGTTACCAGAAGCACTCTGGTCCTGCATGTGAGTACACAGCAAAAAATCCTGATTTAAACTGCTGCTGAATTGTCTAACTGTCATTTATTTTATGAGCTCTGTTCACTTCCACTGTATCGGTGTGGATGAGGTTTTCGTCAATGATTTAATAAGATAGATACCGTTTGTTTCCTCAAGATCTCAAATTAATTATGTTGTTATCTCGGGGAAAACAAAGTTTGTTATCTGTCTTATCTTGGCCGCCGAGCGCTGAAGGTCAAAGGCTGTTTTTGACTGAGTAATAATCAAGTGGAAAGTGCCAATCAAGCCGGCAGAGGTGCCTGGATGTGTGTAGTTAAGTTCCAGGAGTGCATTGCATGAATATGTTTGCATAAAACTGTCAGAGCAACAAGATGCCCGGTGCATCCAAAGCTAGTGTGTATGTTTGTACAAAGGTTGTGTTCCTGTCATCCGTGCAAATGAAGAGGCGGCGTTTGTTTTTGAAGATAGATGGCTTGCCAAGCTTCTGTTGTTAGCTGTCCTGTTCATCACTCTGCCCCTCCTCACTGATGAGAGCAGCTTCAATGAAAACAAGGAAATGAGATTTTTAGAGATTAGTTTGTATTAAATAAGATGCATCTGTGTTTGCACAGTGTTAAATAAGAAGACAAAATTAAATCCAACTTCTGCTTATGCTAGATGAATTACTGTTAGGAGGTTAGTACACTGTTTTATAGCACCTATGTCTGTGCTAAAGCGTTATGTATTCTAGCACAGACCGTCACTGCATGCATCCATGTGACCTGCCGTATTTGTGCGTGTCTCGCAGGACTTGCTGAAACACACACCTAAGGACCACCCGGACTTTCCGCTCCTGCAGGATGCCCTGCGGATATCTCAGAACTTCCTCTCGTCCATCAACGAGGAGATCGATCCCCGCAGGACTGCTGTCACGACGCCCAAAGGAGAGGTGTGTGTGTGTGTGATCACGTGTATTGAAGTATGAATGAAAATACAACTTTGAGCTACCTTGTGATTACCTACGACAGCAGTAGATGCTCTCCAGTTTTTCCCTTTTAGCTTGTTACTGCAAAAGCCAGAGCCTAATGTATGGATAATTGACTTTTAAGTTCCTGTAGGTGCTGTGTCATCCGGTGCAAAGAGAAAACAAACTCTACATGTAGAGAGGCAGCCCGTGATAAAGCTCTATATGCACCCTTTGACTGATGTCTATTAAAAGACTTATTCTTTGTGTTTGGAGTGCATTTTTTCAAATTTAGCCTCATTTTAGAACAAATTTTATACTATTACTATTCCAACAAGTAAAACGTATGTTTGTATTCAGTGTCTCTCAACAAAAACACTCTCAGACTCACAATGAGCAGTGAAAAACATCCCAAACATTGTTGTCCCTTGTCAAAACCTGGCACCTACATTGCCCACAATGCAGCTCTGCCACAGCAGTGTGTATGTGTTGGTGGCACAACAAGAGTTGACGTCTGATTTTCTCTCAGGCCCGTCAGCTGGTGAAGGATGGCTTCCTGGTGGAGGTGTCAGAAAGCTCTAGGAAGGTTCGGCACGTCTTCCTCTTCACCGATCTGCTGCTCTGTGCCAAGATGAAGAAGACGTCCGTAGGGTGAGTCCAATTTACCTTTTCCTCCATGCAGAGTCTCAAAACGGCCTATTTACACCAGAGACGTTTGAATGCGCTCGACTCTTTAAGGATTATCCTCTCCACGCCTCTCTCTGTGTGTCATTCGTTTTGCCTTCCACGTCAGCACGTCAGCCCCCCGACAGTGAAACAGGAAGGATGACACCGGCACTTTACAAAAGATCCTGTCACTCTGTGTGTTCCTGGCTCTGCAGAGCAGGAGGCCCTTTTGAAGCCTCACTAACAGAGAGAAAGACTAGCTGGCATTTTGCTACTGAAAAGTAGAGGAGAGTATACACTGTGAATGAAGGTGTGTGCGTTTCAGGAAGCAATCTGTTTAAGCTCGTGTGAGTGTGATGCTACATCTAACGGCGTGACACATGTCCATCGATTAAGTGTCACATCTACGGGATTGCCCGTCGTTTGCTTCGTCAGCGCGGAGCCCGCTGTTAACCTGATTGGATCTTATTTTGGTTGACATTCCCCGTTCGTCTGTGTCATTTGCAGCCACCCCTCACTTGGAGGAACACGTAGCATTGCCATAGCTACCAGTCCTGTAAATCAGACTATTATGGTCTGGGGTTTTATCTCAGCCTACCGCCTACAGGCACATGCACACAAAGATGAAGCAGAGCAGCCATCCAGAAACTCAATCACTTTTGGTTAAGTCACTGAGGATACGTAATCCCATTGTGTCCTCTGATTATCTCACTGCTAACATGTTGGAATTCATACATGGACTCCGCCGCCACATGTTCCACTTCCCGAGTTTTCTTTATGTATGTTCTGAAGGACAGGGGCACTGGCTATGATTACGTATTCATATTCTCCTCGGTTAAATGACCTCACTCCTTTTCTTTGGTGTGTAAGGGTGTGTTTAAGTGTAACCAGATCAGCAGGAAGCGGTGCGAGGAGCGCGCTGGAAAATGAATGGACGGTCTGTAAAACTGAGAGATTTCCCAAAAGACCACCGTGCACTGAGACACAAAGGGTTTGATAATGGAGGAGGAGGGACAAGAGATGGCTCCGAGGGCTGTGAGATGAATGTACTTGGATAACAAAGAACTGAGTAGCTCATCTTTCTTGTGCTGCTACGAAGCTTGAAAATCCAAACTACACAAGCCAAAAGTGAATTAGGTGTTATTTATTTTCGTGGTGGCTGAACAAATGTGTATCGTTCAAGTTGAAATGCATGTATGGAATAAAGTCCTGTGCACAAATATACAGTAGATTCATCAGAACACGTATGATCCATCTGTGTCCAGCCATCAGAAGCGCACAATAATCTATTTGAAACTTTTCGTTGCTCTTAAATTACGTCCAAAAAAAAAAAGATTTGGGACGTAACATAAAATATGAGACGGTCTCATTATCTGGCTGCTCAAATTTGCGTCTGATGAAGGTGTCGCACTGGTAATGAGTTAACTGTGAAGCACCGGGGAATGCTAATGAGAGTCTCATTAGTGACAGTGGACATCAATCTTCTGGATGTAGCGATGTGCTGAGCGTGCATCGTTTTCATTAATTTAGCGTTGCGGCTTCATGAATAGGCTCAAAATGGTTTGTTATTTCGATGTTTTCAGATCAGATTATCACATCTTTGAATAGGGAAGTAATACATGTGTGAGTGTGTTCTCAAATTTTAGACTAAAAAAGAGAGAGGATTTATTGTATCCTTATATTCTTCTTCCATCCTTTCCCTCCCTCCCTCCATCTCCAGTCGCCATCAGCAGTACGAGTGCAAGTGGTACATCCCTCTGGCGGACTTGACTTTCCAGACCCTGGATGACTCCGACTCCTGCCCCAGTATCCAAGTCCTGCCCGAGCACGAGATCGAGGAGATGAAGATTAAGATCTCAGTCTTAAAGAGTGAGATTCAGAAAGAGAAGGTAATCCTGTTTAATATAATGTGTTACTTTGGCTTAGGTTAGTAAGTTAGTGTGGCTGTTAGACTGAGACAGAGGAGTGAACTGTTCAAGTGTATTAATGCAAAAGAAAGAAGCAAGTGTAGGTTTGGGGTCCATTCAGAGCCCCTGAAGGCAAATATACTGCAGAAAGTGTATTTTTATGTGGCTCAAAATATAGAAAATGTCGTCATTTACCACAGAATAACGGCTCAGTGAGTCACTGTAACTTGTCTTTGGTAAAACAGGTCAAGTTCTTCATACCAGAGCAGTTGCTAATTAGTTATTTTTAAGACTAATGTCTATTTTTAAGATAAGTGGAGCTAGATAAACAGAGATGCCGGCTGGGCTACTGACCGGGCCATGGCACTCAGATGAAGCTGCCTATCGAGCCAGAGGGGGGGCACCTAATGTAGGTTAGCATAGTAGATAAAATGTAGCTACAAAACTGGGTCAGGTCAGGGAGTATCTGGCAAGTTTAAAGGCGAGTTTAAAGGTTCATTAATTTATGACTGAACAGCCCAACACCCAAATGAAAGGCGTGGAAATGTGAAATCCAAACTTTTACAATCTAGATCCTCAAACTGTGAAAAAACGCGAAGAAAACTTTCCTTTTTCTGATGTAAAAGTAAAAAAATGTTCTTATCAATCCCCAAATTCTTACTTTGTGTGCTGCGTCACACTTGCTGGCCTTTCTCCTCTATTCTTATTAGCGCTGAAACAATTTCTTAGTGACATAGTTTGGAAAAAAAAGATGCTACAAGCATGCAACAGTTACAAGTATGTACGCCCCCGCACCTTCAGGAGCAGAGAGTTCCTGTTATTCCCCTCGCACAGTGTTAAAGTGGCACACCCGGGGCACAGCAAGTGACCGCGTCTGGTATTTAGACTCCGAGGACGCCAGTGCAGCGAGAGATTCAGCTGATTGTATTCAGCCTCTGACTCATGGCTTCCTGGTGAAGGCTGAGAGGGTGTGTGTATTTGTTTTCCTTCAGTACTGACAAGAAGCTGAGGTCCTTGAATTATATATCAAGACTCTCAGAGCACAGCTCTCACTTTCAGAAGCTTATTCACAGACTTTCCTGGAAAATGGAGAAAGAGAAAAAATAGTTCTGTGAATCTATACCATGCTGATAAAACCTGAAAACAGCAGTCACATAAGTCGTATCTGTTTCCTGTAAACTAGGCACTAAATTAATATCACCATCCTTGATCCATTTAGTGTCAGTTCCAGCACTAAATCAGATTCCACACGTCTGTTTTTCTTGTTTGCGTTTGTAGAAAGCGCCGAAGGGTCAGAGCCGCGTCGAGCGTCTGAGGAAGAAGATGAACGAGCAGGAGTCGTGGCTGCTCCTGCACTCCCCAACCATCCCCTTCCGCATCCACAACAAACACGGAAAGGTGATCAGCTCGTCCCATCCTGTCACTTTCAGCATCCGTGTCGCTGCAACGCTCAAGTCTCACCACTAGATGGAGACGTGTTGCTGTCTAAAGAGTCCTCTGTTAAATGGTTTTAGATTTTCAAAATAAAATCTTGTGACAGTCATATATTTGAGGTTTATTGAGGTTATATTTTGAGGTTTAGATACCTTTCTACTCTCTGTATAAAATCTGCTTCACTTAGTTAAATTCTTGTTAGTGCAGAGTTGGTGTCCTTGATGTGTTTAACAGTGTTTTTCTGTGTATACAGAGCTACCTGTTCCTCCTTTCTTCTGATTATGAGAGATCAGAGTGGAGGGAAAGCATCCAGAAACTCCAGAAGAAAGGTAACACAGACTGCTGATTGTTTCTGTTCTTAAAAACATTGTTCTTCATCTTAAAGTGGTTTAAAACCACTTTTTACACACCGCACCACAAGTGAAAGTTTGTGTCCGTGTGGTTGCTGTGTGTTTTTCAGATCTCCAGGCGTGTGTTTTAAGTTCTGTCGAGCTCCAGGTCCTGACGAGCTCCTGTTTCAAACTCCGAACAGTCCACAACATTCCCGTCACCAGTAACAAAGACGGTAAAAAACACTCAATACACAATATCTTCTTTATTCCTGTCCTGTTATGTTTGGACGCTTTGTGCGTTTTCTCTTGCTTTCTCCTTTTTTCCCCCCACAAACACTCACACGGTCTCCCAGTGCTCCTTCCTCTCTGCTTTGAGTTTAAATTCAAACACAAAAAGCGCCTATTACACTCTCAGCACAAAAAAGCCACATAATGAGTGGGGGGGCAGCCTTGCAGGGGAGAATCTAGGTTACAATATGTTTCTCATCTAACTTGGAGCAGTCAGTGCCATGCAGTGTGTCGGCGGCGGCCTGCTCCCAGCTCCTATATGTTTGTTTTTGCTCCAGATCTCCACGTCGCACCGCTTTCAGAGCCTGGTGGTGACATTAAAGCCATCTGGTCGACCTACTCTGATCCCCCCCCTCGCCCCAAACGGCACGAGGGTCTCTGCATTCACACAATACAAACACACAACCAGAGAGGTGACAGAGCGTTCAACACACTGAAAGGCAGAAAAAAAAATCATGTTTGCTTCTTATACAATCGCATCTCTATGCGACTGAGCCATTATTTTGACATCCAATACCTCTAAAGTGTCGATCAAAGGGATTCTTGCTTTTTATTTAAATGTTGTATTCTGGTGAACCTCGAGGGAAACAAGAAGTCACCGCCGGAGTGCTCTGTTCTCTGAACTTTTTCAGATGTGAGCTGAACAGTGAAGTGTAGTACTGTGACTTTTTTGTTTTATTTCAGGAAGAAAGATGCTTTTTCTTCTCTCTTTATTTAAACATGTGTGTGTTTTAGATTTAAAGTTTAAAGCTTTAAACACACAGTCACACACTCTTCATACAGTTTAATTCAACCACACAAGCTGTGATGATGATGACAATGAGTGTGAACAGAGCTTATTTAGGCTGTGTTCAATCAACCGATCCAGCAATCCGCTCTGGTTCACACATACCTTTTACATCAGGAGGGATTTTATTAAAAACAGATCACACGGCCTATTAAGGTCACCAGAAGATATCTTAAAGATGTTATTGGATAATTTGTCTCAAAAAAGTTGAGAATATGTTTTTACATTTTTACCTGCTTTATTGCACAAACAGGTGATTAAATGTCTGACTTTTTTTGCTGAACGTGAAAAAATACCTTTAGTTGTGGAAGTTCAAATGTTGTAGTGCTCTACATTTGTGGTTCCCATCCTTGTAAAGAAGATATGAGAGTCGCTGAGGAGGTATTTGAAGGAGGATGAGCAGATTTAACTGACTAATTAAACTTTAGCAGGGCGAGCAATACAAGGACCTAACAACAAACTGGCAGTTAGGCAAAGTAAAGGACGGAGCTTATTCCTTTGTGCTTATTTCCATCACATTTCTGTCAAAACGTCTTCCCTCTGCGGCTCTTTATTAACGTAGTTTGTTTAATGTTCTCCGGCGCACTACACGAGGTTCTTACTGACAGGTTAACTCGCTCTGCTGATTTGATTAAACCTTCAGGTTTTTGTAACAACTCTGTCATTTCAGTTTGTTTAATATTTTTCCCCCCGGGGAGGTAATATCCCTGTGGGGTAAAAACAGACTTCAGGCCATCATGTCATAAACACACACCGATACACACACCGATACACACACACACACCTCAGTGATGCAGGGAGCACAGTAGGGGTTTAAATGGGGAACAGCTGGTGAAGGAATGTTTCTCATAACTAAGAAGATGGATGATACTGCAGAGACCCTTAAATACTCCTACTGTCTTTGACTCCTTTTGGTAGGTAATTATTAATTTTCACATATTAGTTAATGGATTTCCAGTTTATTGTGGATATTAGGTTATAATTGAAAGACACAGACCTGGGTTTCGCTCTGAGAGCCGCACACAGGCCACCTCGAAGCTGAACCTTTGAACCCCCTTCCTGTGAAACTCTGTCGCTTATATACACTCACGTTTAACCCCTCAGGGGCTGACTGCTCTCCCCTTTAGCCGCCTACATTGGAGCTCCAAACAGCCCCGCAGTCCTCCATCGTAGTTTATTTACCAGGAACCAGCCAGGCTTCACAGGCCTCAGCCAAAAGCAAGTATCCCCTTCATGTGTCTGTCAGCGGGACGGGGGGTATATCAGGCCACCCAACTAACGTCCACCCACGAACCTTCACTCCAGTTGTTATGGCAGAAGACTGTGCTTGTTGATGTGAGGTCTGATACCGATCTGACGAAAGGTTGTAATAACAGTTAATTTTCACGTAGGCCCTCAAATAATAATTATTTTCCTCAGACATTTTCTGGTGCGTTATATTCTTGGCTAATGGCATCTGAAGAAATTGGTAAGAGGGTGCTGGAATGGGTGAGAACAATTATTGAGGTTGATAATTAAGTTTATCCACAGTTTGGACCACCCAATCTGGAATGAATGAAAGGCGCACACGGCTGACCAACTGTATGTCGATTAGTCGTTTTAAAGACTTGTAAATGGTTCTAGAGGAAGCGACATTAAGATGTTGTCAAGACAAAGGCCTCATGCGAGCTTTCTTACCATAAATCTCTCGCGGCTTGCTTGTAAAAGTGTTTCAAGTTGGATTCACCACACTCTATTTACTGCACAAACTTGTCGTAAATCTTTCTTGCTCACAAGGAGACGCACATTTGTGAGATTAAGGCCATATAGCCGTATACGGCCGCCCGTCCAGCTGCATTTGTGGCCAGGTTTCATTCACAAAAATGTTACCTAAGGGAAAAAGACTTCACAAATTTAGTGCCGTAGTGGTATCAGGGTGCCCGTACAGCTGCCAGCATGTCTGTGTGACATGAGTTATATAACTTTAGATGCTAAAAACTGAAAGCTCTATAATTAATGTGAGAGATGATCAAGGAGATGTGTCATAGGGATATTAGACAAGCCTACAGTAGATGATGTTGCACTGTGGGGTTCAACAGATGGTGATACTTGATCAGAAACCTGCATAAAGAGTTTCTGTGTTGAAATATTCCAATAAAAAACGTTAAATACAAAAAACGTGATGATGATGGACAGAATATCAAGACAAACACAGACTATCTGTGCTTGACTTGTACGTCTTGAACCAAAAAGGAAATCGGTGAATGCCAGAAGTTCTTTGTAATCATTCACACGTTCAGCCTACTGTAGGAAATCTGTTCTTGTACGAGGTCCAATGTCTTGACGTAATTAAATAAACACATGAGTTTTTGCAGCAGAAATGTGACTGAAATGACATCAACACATGCCCCAGTGCTCAATGTGTGATTTCTTCTGTTTCCATCCATCTTATCTGCACAATGTTGATAATTAGACACAGAAAGGATGCTGGAGTGGCTCACAAGTCTAATGTTGCAATCACATCTTTATCTTTCCATTGTTTCATGTACACAAACTCCACTTCTGAGTGACTTTTAAGTGCAATACATCGCCATATTTACACTTGGAACTGGACTAATTGCTCTGTGTGCTTGTTTTCCAGATGAGGAGACTCCTGGCCTGTACGGCTTTCTGCATGTGATCGTCCAATCTGCCAAAGGATTCAAGGAGTCAGCCAGTAAGTCGGCCAGAAGCAGCATCTCCTCACACATAGCTCCTGTGCATACACGCCAGAGAAACACATGATCCAGTCAATCACTGCTGTCTGCACACGCAGTTTCCATCGTGCTGTGAGAGATGGCCAGATGGATAGATGGATGGATAGAGGATAAGAGCAAAGAGGAGAGAAGAAAGAGAGTCTCAGAGGAGAAGTGGAAGCCACAATGGAATTTCCGTGGTTGTTTTTATTTAGCAGATTTCACAAATGACACAAAAATGGAAAGAGAAAGAAAAAAAGCACAGCAGACGAGGACAGATTTGAAAGTGAAGTGCTGGCAAACACAATGCCAGTTGTGCCTGATACTGCCTACCTTCTACAAATGTTCCTTTGTATAACAACGTGTGCAGATCCAGTTATGGGTGTGTGTGTTTATCATCAGTCGAGCGTGATGTTGGCAGCCCAGCGTCAGTGGACAGCTGGTGCTGCAGTACACTTTGTGCCCCGCTGCACAATCGCCAGTTCAAATATCAAATATCTGGAAAAGAGACAGAGATGAAGAAATGTGATTTCCTCAGTTACCATGACAGCCTTTACAATGTGAAATCTGGCTCGCTGGAATTTCCCGTAATGGATTGGAAAGCTCTCTCCTCTGAAAGCCTGTTTGATCCTCGGTGGAGTGTGGAGAGCTGAGGGGTTTAAAAATGAAGTGGGTGTGTGTGTGTGCGTGGAGGGAAGTTGGGTAGTTTCACTGATACAGTTTGATGTAATTGTGTCCAGTGAAGTGCATAGAGTCAGGGTGGGGCTTGCAAGCCGTGGAGGTAGTATGCAGTAAATGGATTTTGTTGTTGTTTCTAGTGGTGGAGCGCCGTGGTAGCCAAATTGTTGCCACCGTCTCTGGTTCAGTTGTGGTTCCTTTGTTGCATATCACAACCCTCTGTTTTCCATCTGTCTCTCCCTCTATGCATCTAAAAATGGTCAGAAGACATTAATCTTTAAAATTAATGAATGCTACAGTTTGTTTGGTGTAGCAATGTGTCAGAAAAAAACAATTACAATTAAATTTCAACTCTGAAAATCCGAAAATAGCACATATGCACATCCATTGGCTTGTTTCTGCACAGTTTGCACAAATTAAAATCCTTCATTGCACTTTTTCTTCTATAAACCAGCGCCAGGTGAAGAAAACAAACCAACCCGCTTCTTTGCTGAATCTAGAAAAAGATGTGACGAGGCAGCCAGACCAAAGTTTGATCATCAGCCGTTGGTGTGCAGCCAAAGCTTCAGAATCTACTCCATAAATCCAAGACAACACCAGATAGTTAGCCCAGAATTTGTCATAATTAATTCTCCTGTGTGCTTCAGTTCACACAGCACGCTTTCATTTTTCTTTTTTTTTTTTTATTCACCTGTTTACAAGTCACCGGAGCACCCACTGTGCACCACCGCTGCCACCAAACACCTGTGTTTTTAGGTTAGGAAAAGTGCTGCGTGGGTATCTGTGTTTTATGTTTGTGTGTGTTAGTGTGCATGTGTGGGTAGTTAAGTGTTTACATGTGGGAGTATACTGGCTGTGGCCGTGACGCTGAAACAAGCAAGTTTACCGAACCTTTTATTTACCGCTACAGCTGTTCATCATCAGTTAAACGTTTAATGTGAAGTGTAAAGAGTTTTATTGACACAATTACGTCCAATTAATTCATTTATCAGTTGTTTTATTCACCACTTCAAGCCCCACTCTTGTGGTTTGGTGAAATAACTTAAATATTTCACGCGAGGCCTTCGTGGATGTCAAATGTCCCTCCTCTGTGTCCTTTTTAAACATTTTCAATTCATGTTGGATGTTTTTTAATATCTCTGAAGGCTCCTGATTACCAAACCTGTCCGGTGCTGGCAGATTTTTTCATCTTTCTCATCGATGGACATCTTGAAAATAGCCCAGAGTTCAGAGAGCTGATGGGAGACGCTGTGTTCAAAACACTGTTTCTTCTGCTATAATTCCATCCAATACCACAAATGACTAAAATTACACCATTTCCTCCAGATGTAGCGTAATGATGGGATCAAATTTGCCCTTTTATGTCGATGTGTGGCGTTGTTGTGTAACCCAGCTTGAGTGTGTGTGTTCGAGGTTCGATGTGGTTTCAGTTGCATTGTTGACGTCTCCTTCACTGTCTCTGCTTAAGACATTTGTCATTGTGTTGACTTCCCCCTCGAGCCAAGTGTTTGAAGTCATTTCCTGCTCTTTTGCATAATAGTGCTTTCTGTTGATGCATATAGTAATTATCATATCAGAATTGAAATGTGTAATGACTGGAAATAACAGTCATTATTCAGTGGTTCAGATTATTGAGTTAGATGTGAAATCATCAAAAACGTCCTGTTTTTTTTTATTATTTTTTTTTTTATTGAAAAATCACATAAGTTGGAGCTCGTATCGGAGCTGTGTTATTTATGTCACAATGATCTCCCCACTGTGGGAAAGGGCTTTAACATCAGCCCAGGGCAAAGTAGTCAAACTGGGTCACAGAGGAAAGAGCTGGGAGTCTAGCATCTCTCCGAAAACTCTTAGAAAAACTAAAATCTGTGGAAAACGTGACCTAGTAGAAGAGAGGTGCAAAAACACGGTTTATTTTTGTGTAGGTGCGAGTGTCAACAAGTGACGCTGTTCATTGTTCCCTCTATATGTGTTCAACAGCTGCTGCAACTTGATACTGTCACACTGCAGTTGCGTGTGCTGCATAGGAGGAGTGTGCGCGCAGATCCAAAGTGAACTGCATCTGTTGTTCACGGCATTTTAAACGAGCACAGCGACAGTAATCTGCAGTTAGTTGCATGAGCTTGACACCTAAAGACAATTGAGCTTAATCCATATTTGATATATCAAACTAATTGTGGAATAATACGCTTTTGCTGCTGGACACAAGATTTATTTTTCTCACTCAAACTGAGCCTGAAAGTTTTTGTCACTCGCCACCGCTCCCATTAAAAGTAAAGCCCTAAGTGTTCACATGTCCTCGTGACTCCTGTGATTTCTGTGGGTAATCAAATCCAGCCACGGCTGCGTGCATTCCCATTCATCTCTCTCGCCGTGCTTTTATTAGTTTTCTCCCGCTGGATTCTATAAAAAAAAAAAAAAAAAACAATTTGATTATGCCTGTTCTCTCCTTATTTTCGTTCTCTTGGAAGAATATTTTCCCCTGAAGCCTTCAGGCTAAACATACAGACAGTTAGTGGCTGAGACTCGTAGCTGTGGACACTCTGATTAGTTTAACTGATTATCACTTGTCCCCTTAATTCTCTGGACCCGCCGTTTGACCCGGCATTCAACACAGCCTCGGGAAAAGATTAGCCCTCTGTATAAAGAACACACACATGCCACGAGGGCTGCAGGCCTCCGTTCATTGAGATGGAAGAGGATGGTATCCATTAACCCCTGCTTTTAGGGGTCAGAGACCCCATGCTGACCAATTTATCCCCCTCATACTTTAAGCCTGATGGTGACCTGCCAGGAAAATGAAAACTCATGGAGTTCCAGTCCTCTTTTGGTCTGTCCTACTTCTCAAAGCCGCCCTGGATCCGCTGTGAGGACACAAAGAGACCTCTCTAAATATGCTCTCTCTGGCCTTGTTTGAATTTTAGGTCTGTGCACATAAACCCATTTCAGATGGAGAGGAAATCAGCTCCCATATTCTCAGGAATATGAATACACTGGCCTCTCCTCTGCAGCTAGATGAAAAGGTTAGGAAGAGGTAAATCACAAACAAATGCCCTCAAAAAAGGTTGCTAACTAAATGGAAACTGCTCGCTTCAGGCTGGATCAGTGTTGATACTTCAACAGTGTCATCTCATCTCTTCACAGAAGCAGACTCTGACAGGTAGTTTGTGTATTTTGGGGATGTCAGACGTCAAACTAAAGATCACAGCCACGGGCTGTTATGTGTCCTTATGGTAGCGGAAGTGTACGATAACTGCATACTCCCCCAGATGGTCACACTGAATTCTCCTCTACTGAACTTACCACGTACCAACGCCGCTAATCTCTTCCTCATTGGAAGTAATTATGTCAGAGCCTTTCAGGATGCTGAGAAAACAAACAACGAGGGAATGAAACCAGATGGAATGAGATTCCTTGATATTGTATAGTCCTGTTAGGTTCAGTTATACGGCTACATGTGTGAATGTTTGTAGCTCACTCAGACGGTATGCTTGGTATCTCTCCGTTCGTTAACCGAGCCACAGGTCGGGCTGTTGTTTTTGATGATGCTGGCAGTGTAAACACATTCTCTGTCCTTCCGCGAGCATCTGTTTTTACTGTATGTATATAAGATTCAACCACCCACTCCCTCCTCCACCCTCCTTGCATCTGTCTCCGGCTCCTTCACCGAATCTGATGGTGACTCTCCGCAGTGAAAGGTCGAGCGGCACATCCATCCATCATGCTGTCAGATGGAGGTTAACCCCAGGGACGAGGTCCAGGCTGCAGGGACGTACTATAGACACTTAACAGACAGCCGATAGCGAAGTCTGCAGGAAACGCTACAGCAGCATTTAAAGAAACGCATTAACTGACTTAATTGCTCCGTGTAAGAACGGAGTGTGAGTTGATCTCAGGGGAGCGGCGGCCGTGTTATGAGGATGTAAGAAAAGGGAAGGAGGAGGCGGAGGCACACATGCAGGAGACTGATGTGTTGTCAGCTGACAAACTACAACATATTGACTATTTAAAGGACTATTTCACTGTGATGGAAAGTAACTTTTTATGTTGTTTAAATGTGCATTCATTACAAATCTGATGAAATCCTCCTTTAAAATTCTGCTTTACTAGAAAATGACATTTATGAATGAGGATAAACTTTGATGGAAATATGTGAACGCTTCAAACTGATGACACTTTCCTTCAACCTTGCAAATATTGATCCAGCTTCGACAAATGCAGCACAGAGGGACTAGGATTCATTGGGATGTGCCATTCCAGCAGTATTTATACACGAGATACACGAGTGTAGAGGTTAAATTAGTTGATTGATTGGGGCGGCAATAGCTCGGTCCATAGGAAGTCCAGCTGACCACAGTGTGAAGCCTGGACAGGTAGCTGGAGAGATGCCAGCTCACCTTCTGCACACTACCGAACCCCTAACTAGTGCCACGTGACTGCCCATCACTCCATCATCTCTCCACATTTGTATGTCTATGAGGTGTTTTCTGTGTGTGGTTATATTTCAGTTGAGAACAAGTGTTTGCTCTCAGGTTCCGTAAACTGAATTTTCTATTTGCTAGCATTTTATAGACCACATAATTAATTGTTTTATCGAGAAATTGATCTGTAGATGATTGAAAATGAAAACAATTGTCAGTTGCAACTCTACATGGCTATCACATAACATTAAAACTTGAATTAAATCTAAACAAAATAAAAATTAACTAGAAATTCTCCCAGCTTTTAATCAGAATCTGTATATAATTACTGCATTACCCACTAATAGTCAGTTTTATTGGCTGTAATAACACTTAATGGCTCTACTTTTACTACAAGATAAAATGTGATAAACAGAAGCATTTCATTTGACTCCACGTGTTTCTAAAACACAGTTAAACCAGGACGTGTTGTAATATGACACGCATTATGTTTATTCAGTGCTTTGCTCCAGTTTTCTTGATCGATCTGCCTCCTTTGTTCCCTCCTAGATCTATACTGCACCCTTGAAGTGGACTCATACGGATACTTTGTGAGCAAGGCCAAGACCCGCGTATTCAGAGACACCACAGAGCCACAGTGGAACGAAGTCAGTCACCAAGACTTTTCCTTTTACTCCGCAGTGCTGCGTTTTGGTCACACAAATATCGAATCCTCCTTTTATGTCTCTGTGTTGTTGAACAGGAGTTTGAGATTGAGCTGGAGGGCTCCCAGTACCTGCGGATCCTGTGCTACGAGAAGTGTTACGACAAAAGCATGCTCAACAAGGACGACAACGAGATCGTGGACAAGATCATGGGAAAAGGGCAAGTGCAGGTAAGAGGGCGGCAACCGACCGTACACAAAGAGAGACGACTGTGTCCTCTTGGGGACGTTTCCCAACATGTGACTCATTTTAATTAGCTGTCTAGCCTCTACGCACAACGCAGTGGTTTTGTCGCTGTGGCCTCTAATGATGTTGGTCGGATTAATAGCCTGACACAGAGTTTATTTAAGGGGGATTTCCCCTGTCTTGTTGTGAGAAACGTTCCTATAAAAATCCCTTTTCAGTCTTGTTAACTAGATCCTGCCTATACAGTAGAATTTGTGGTTTCTCGTGGTATCTGGGCTGAACGCTCTGCGTTGTTGTTAAGGTTTTGCAGGGCAGCCTCCGGAGGAGTCATATTTCCAAGTTTTCCAGAACCTCTTTGGAAAATATGTTCGGTCAAGTGAAGCTTGACTCCTGTCTTTTTCCCTGTGGTTCTGTCCAATTACTGCCGGTGCAGGTTTCTCTGTAATCGATGGAGGTTCGCCTCACGATTTCGGGTCAAGTGAAGGTTTTAGCTGCTCTCAATTCATCTCAATCATCAATTAATGTCCTCGTGTTTTTTCAAGTGATGCCAAGTAAGCTTGTAGCAGGTTATTTTTGAACCTGCTTCTGAAACTTTTTAACTCTCTGAACTGAACACAAATGATTTCAATCATTCAAGTTTTGTTTGTTGCCGCTGCATGTAGAATAACATCTGTACTGGCAGGTAAAAGCAGTATCAGTGACGAGTTGCACAGGGAATACAAATCTCCTGTCTAACGTCGACAGAAAGTGGGGCAAACATGAATCACTCACATAACGTGACATTTTAAAGAAAAGGATGCTTCTTAAAAAATCTTATGAGTCTTATTTTGTTTTCTCCTCAGACTCTGCTTCCTGTTGTATATCTTTCAAACAGTCTCTGAAATGAAAACTCGACATATTTGTTGTTGTAGCATTCCCTCTTTGTCGCCATCACCTTTAATGCTGTTCTCATTCAGCTTTATTGTTTTGTCCTTGAGTGTTGCCTTGGACTCCCTCTGAAGTGTAAATTGGGAATAACAGTGAGTGTGCATCTCCGTGTCAGATCTACACGCATCTTAATGTGGCATTGAGTTTCCTCTTAT
The DNA here is from genome assembly GCA_023373845.1 of Nibea coibor. Classification (NCBI taxonomy): domain Eukaryota; kingdom Metazoa; phylum Chordata; class Actinopteri; family Sciaenidae; genus Nibea; species Nibea coibor. The sequence goes on from CM041733.1 coordinate 18,118,296, forward strand.
TATGACCTTGGATATTTCTAAAATAATTAGTAGAAACAGCTACTATATGGAGATGAAGGAAATCTGTGGATATTTATGAATATTCTTCTATAGTGGAGTATAGAATAATTAAACCTTACTAAGGGTGCAGCGAAAACACAGGTTTGTCCATCGATTTGAGTGCTGGTCGTCCATTTTGGCTGCGACATGGTTTAAAGACAGAGAGGGAGAGCAAGCAGTGGTTGAGTGACACATACAGTGAATGAGATTGAGCGAGCGCTGACTTCGATAAAGCCAGATAATCGGCGTAATAAAAAGTTATTTCCTGATTGTTTCACAGCGGTTACATTCAGCACAAACAGACACATCTCCACCCACAGCTTCCTTTTACTTACACACACCGCCACACAACCCTGCGGCGATTGGCTGCAGCGCCGGATCCTGTCTAAATGCACCCTAAACCTCGCCTGTGTGATTAGGTCATTTGGGTCAAGAGTCGGCTCCTGATGAAAGATTGGCTGACCTAAGAGAAGATTAAAAACAAACTGTGCACATGCATGTATTAGCATGTGAATGCATTAGTGTCTATGTCTGTTTGTTAAGGCAGAAATACAATTATATATTTGGTGATAGTTAGTTTGGCCTTTTTTAAACAGGTTTCAGAATCGCAGAACCACACAGATGAATATTGAACTATTTACTCTTCCCTACTGGTGTCTTGTTTCCTTGTCACTTTCCTATCATGAAGGGTTTCCCCTTCTAAGGTTGCTATGAAACAAACAAAAAACACTTGTAAAACCTTAAAGTGAACCGTCCCAACTTTCCACATAAGGTACAGTGATTCATCATCGGGTCAGTGTTGTATCTTACATGACAGTAAAAACCCACCCCTCTCATGACATGACTGCCAATCAGAGAGACAAATACTGCTGCTGCTGCTGGGAACATCCACTTCTAGCCAACAACAGCCAAAAAAAACAACAAATAAATAGACCATGTTTTCTGGCTCTCTGTGAGAAGGGGAAAATAGATTGGGGGGGATAGAAATGGAAAGAGAGAATGGCATGTTCTGTCCCAGAGTCTGAGAGGGTGGGATTGGTGTGCAAGTGTGTACTGTAGAGAGGGTTGATGGGATTGTGGGCGTGGGGTTGGTAGAGAAAGAAGGGCATCAACTGCGCAGAGCTGCAAACAAACAGTCAATTAATCAGTCCGTGAAGAGAAAATGAACTGGCTGCAAAAATGCAAAATATTTGGTTCTAGCCTCTTAAATGTGAAGATTTTATACTTTTCTTTGTCATAGATGATGGCAACAAACAAAATATTTGACTCAATTGATATAATTGAGAGACTAAACAGACGTGTCGATCATGAAAATATTTGCAGCTTTGCAAATCAGTGCTATCGATGGCACTGCTCGTCCAGGGTTGCAAAATCCACTGAAGCTATGGGTACTGCCACCATCCATAAATACACAGTTGGCCTATTAATATATATCTGCACCACAAATGAAGGCTGAATTCATTGTTGCCCCCTGATATTATCTTGAGGCTCTGGATGTAGTATGGATAATCCATGAACCCAAAAATGTTTTCTTAAGATAAACTTTACTCCCGAAGTTGAAATCTCATTTCCGTCTGGTTGTAGTTTTGATTTATTGTAACGAAAACACGAGGAAGTCCTGATTAAAGAGACCGTGGAGTGTTTAGGTTTGATTTAGAGACATGTTTCATCACATTACGCTGATATCTCATGTCATACGTTTATAGCGTTGTACATTTTTACAAGAACTATCCAGTGGGACATCACGTCTACTCCACAGTCCGGAGTGCATACCTAAAGAGACTTTGACTTGGACCCGAGCTGTTTGCTTTGCTGGTGAAGCTGAGTTTAGAAGGAGCCTTCAGTGTTTTGCTTTCCTCTCTGGAGACCCTCTGATTTATTTAACAAGCTTGTGGAATACTGACTGACCGTAAATGGGCATATTGGGCTGGAAGTTTTCTTTTTTTTTTAACCCACTGCTGTTACTTCACTTTGTTACCGATGAGAAAGTTGATCGCTTCTGTCATCAGAACATGATTTGGGACAGAGATCTTATTTGGATAATGACCAGGGAAGCCTGTAGGATTGTTGATGTCGTATCCTGTAAATGTTATGTGTTTATGTGCAGGATAGATGCATATTGTTGTGATGCACACACAAAAGCAAGAGAGAAAGGCGATCCTGGCATGATTGAGTTGCTTGTCCACAGGGGAAAATACCACCATTTATTTCTAGCCCTTCACCAAGCTGACATCCCCCGAGCAGATAACCTCTGATCTCTGAGGTCACGTTGCTAATCCTCCATTAAATGGCAACAGTGTCGGGGTTACACTCCCGTTGTCTTTCAAACTGGCAACACAAATGGATTCCTTGATCAGTATCAGCTCCCGAAGTGCTGCCTCCAGTGTGTGATGGTTCATTTATTTATTTGTGGCGCGTTGTCACTGATATCGTCGCTCTGTAATCGCCGGTGTGACCTCAGTTACAATCGGAAACTCTTAGTATTTTTGCGGTCAGCTGTTGACACAAGATTAGCCTTTCTTTTATTAATTGACTATGTGACACATTTGTGGTTGCCATGGTTGTATTTGGTCAAAGTAAAAAACAATCTCACGGTCTGCCTCATGCGCCGTGCAAGTTCTCCCACATGACCCTTAGGTGTCGGCTGTAGCTTGCAATACTCATCTCCAGAGGACCAGTTATGTAACTGTTTAGGTTAACGGCCTCAGTGCTTGGTGTAGCAGGGAACACATCATATGACCCGTAGTCAGCAATGCTTTCATCTGCTAACCCAGCCCTCCCCATCCCAGCCTCCCCTGGGCTCACCTCTTAGGGCTTTTATTGCTTGTCTTATCAGAGGAACAGTGTGTTGTCTTCCCTGCACCCAACAGCGCCTTCAGTCGTTTAGTCTGAAGGTGGAGGACTGGTTAGAGAGAAAGTTGTAGTAGTTTGGACACATTATCAACATGTTGGAGCTGCAGCAGTGGCTGTGACACACAGCTCATGGAAGCAGTTACGGTACATTAAAATCTTTTGTGCCTGACTTCAGTGATTTAGATCAAAATGTGTACTCCATCGTGGAGTCATAGCTCAACCAAATATGAACACGCCGATATGATGCACATATTCTTGAGGATCATTATCTCTGATGCCGTTCACGAAGAAAGGTCTATAAACTTATAAATAGAGAAAAAGAAGCTCCTTGTTAATCCTGAAATTGAGAATGGATTCAAACCGCACTAGGAGCACGGCCACCAGACTCAAAATGGTCATATTTCTTTTTTTATGTGTTTTTAGTGCTACGTAGTTGAATAGTTTCCCTCTTGTCTTTTTAGTCTGCACAGGGTCTTTTATTTTGAAAGTTGACCAGATCCTCTGCCGTTTCTGCATCTGACTTTGAGCCAGCTTGATCTGCTTCGAGCTTCTGGTGGGATCACAATCCTTGTCCAGAATGGTCGTGATCAGCTCCAGCGGTCACAGAGCAGTCAGAACACAGCACAGCGTACTGTTTACATCCCCACAATCCAGAGCACCCCAAATTATTGGAACTGTAGTTTCCGAATTTAAAGAATGACTCTCCGCCAAAGTAGGAGAATGGCTGGAAGAGGGCGCAATGTCAGGCCCCAGGCTGCACATTGGTAAGCTCACAGCCAAAACCACATGGCCTGGACTGAATGACATCCTGACGGTGTTTCTTATCTCACACTGTGTGTTTTCAGAGGAACCACATGTTCCCTGCAGTGTCCTGCACGTTGCTCGTTGCTGCAGCTGCATCTGATGATCCTATTATTCCTTCCTATATGAGTCATGTCACATCTCCAGTGACATCCCCAGCAAAATGAAGCCTCCTCAACCTCTCAGCCGTCTCCCTCCCCTCTCCTAACACTTGTGTGCACCTCCCTCTGCGCGACGCTGGGGGTTGTTTTTATTGGTTTGTACTCCTGGGTTGAGTGGAGCCCTCAATGAGCAGTAACCTGATAGTTTTGAATGTCTTCCCAGAGATAATGGGAGCCAGAGAAGTTGGGCACTAGTAGTGAAAAGAGAAAGGGCCGATGAAGCTGTTTCTTCCTGGCAGCTCTTAGCTCCCTCTCCAAAAACTGAGTAGCTGGACAGGGGTACACGCATTAGCCGCCGCTGTAAAACTGCGGGTGCAGAGGGGTTGTAAAGCTTGAGGGCGAACATCTATCTGCACTCTCGCTCCCACTTAAGAGCCAAAGCACTTTCCTCTACAAGAAGCATTAGATGCAAAGTTTGACATTTACATGCTACGTAAGGGGGTTTATTGGTGAAAGTGCCGTTGTTTGGGCTAATAGCAGGCTCGCCATCTGGAGAGTTGGTGGTGAAACTTGTGGACGAGTGGCACTCAGCCAGTGCAGAAAGTGCAGCCCTCGAGTTCTGATCTAATCTCTCAGCGCTCGATCAAACATCATGCCAACATCAGATTGACGTGAGAATGAAATGAAGCCTGGGGAGCGCATTTAGTAATATAAACAGTATAAACAGTGAAGAAACTGAAATTTCTATATAAGCAGATGGAGAATTTGGCAAGAAAATCAAGTCAAATTTAAGATATTTTTGGATTATTTATATTTTATAACTTAAAAAACAAATCTTTTGTTACCCAAGACTCCCACGAGTTTTTTTCTATGTAATATCTGTTAAAAATGCCTTGCCTCTGGGGCATGCAGAGTGGTGCTATTTCATGTAGTATTTGTTTTGAACATGGAGCTCAGTGGTTTTTAATGAGGGTATGTGTGTGTGTGTGTGTGTGTGGGTATGCTTCATGCTTCAGTGTGTTGGCATTAATATAAATTAGTGTCTAACGGTTAGTATCATCTATTTTGTTTCTGCCCCCTGTCATTTAGGGCTGGGATCTGTCATGTTTCTGCCCTACACACCCCCTGCAGCCATGCACACACACACACACACACACATATATATATACGCACAGCTGTCAACAACATTAACAGATGAGACTCTGCTGTGTGTGTTCAGCCCCCCTGGGGACAAACCAGACTCACACACACACCCAAATGGGTGATGGGCTAATGCATTGTAAATGATATCAATAACTTCAGCCTGCTACATTACCTGGTGTTTATTAGCTCGCGTCTCCTTTGTCTGGCTTGCCGTGTGTTTGTGTATCTTGGGGTGGGGGTTGTAGATGGATCGTCCAAATCCTCATTGCTCCTTCGGTCCTAAAGCCACTTATTTTATTCTTTATGTTCCCGATAGTTTCATTTTTTTCACTATCTCCTTTTAATGAGGCTCATCCCTCATCGTCTGCCTGCGTTTGAGCATATGGTGCGTTTTTAAAATTTTATTGATGAGTCCCAATTAAGCCGACTTCCTCATCAGACGATCCTTGATCAGTGGAGCCGATAGCAGCATTTTGATGGATCTTTTTTTGTAAGTCTTTCCTTGTCATCTTACCACAAAGAAGCTCCTCCGTCACAACCCTCACTTAGACAGCCTTTGTTCCCACTTAAAACATCCACACCCCGCCGCTTGGGATATGCACGCCCTGAATAGCTATGCACACTTCTTAGATCATGCAAAGGTGCAGGTACACACTTCTTTTCTCTCTTTGTGAGTAGAATAGGAAAAATCCCCGACCTGCCAAATCGAGTTTATGCGCGAGTGTGAAGACAAAACATTCACATTTGATCAACATTTGTCACCCAGCTTGGTGCTTCTGTTGAGTTTTTCTTGGAATCGTTCAAGGCCGGGAGGAAAAGGCACGAATGAGTAATTGTAGTGTATTTCCATCAAATAATAGCAATAAATCCAAATGTTGTACTGTGCTGAGCTTGTAAATAGTTGTATGTCTAAAAGCAGTTAACCATGTAGAGCAAGTAATCTAAGTACATTTGTATTCTGAGCAGTAGGTCAGTCTCTGTAGTCTCCTCCATCATTACTTAAAACATTGGACAAACCAAAAAAACACGTTGTTCAAATTTATCTTGAGGGAGCCATGAATGTCAGAGCCACATTTCATGACAATCCGTCCAGTGGTTGTTGAGACATTCACAAAAAAAAGCCCAAACTGCCAAACCTCATGGTGACATAAGCCACCAGAGTGAGTAGGCTTCATCCTCTGGGGATTGTGGATGTCTGTACAAAATTTCACAGACATCTATCCAATAATTGTTGAGATATTTCAGCCTGGACCGAAAGTGGCGGGTTGTATTCACAAACCCACATTGCCGTTCCTGGAGCCAAAACTGGTTATGAAACTGAAATTCTGAATCTAATCATTTACGACTAAAGAGATGCCAAAACTGGTTAAAAATCTCAGCTGCTGGACAAGTTGGAGGCGTTGGACAGACTTTTGATTCAGCCAAGGATAAAGAACAAGCTGTGACCCGTGTAGGAAGAGCTTTGCTGTAGTTCATTGGATGACTGGAGACCCTGTGAAAGACTAAAGTGAGAATATAAAAAGACCATTTAAAGGCAAAAGGGTCTCGGCCTGACCCCCTTCACATGTCTTTATCCTCCTCTTTTATTTTTCCAGCAGAAAATACAAACACATTGCTCTCCAGTGGACCTCGGAGATGTCGAGGGCAAGCTGGCTTTGTAATCGGTCCTCATTATAACATTACATAATGTTTCAGGGAAGTACGAGCGATTGACAACAGATGTATGATTTCCTACCATGAACATACATATGCAGCACATGTGGAGAGCTCAGTTAGAAGGGAAAGATATGGAGGAGGACAATAGGAATGAGGAACCCCAGATGGTGGCCAATTATGTGATGCTGAGAGTTAAAGCGGGAACAAAGGAGCTCATCACAGGCTGAGAAATTAAATGCTCTCCAGAGAGACACCGTGAATCTCTCCACGCGTTTACTACCGCCCTTTTGTCTTGCGGAAGAGTCCGGGTTTGGAAATAATTGGAAACGGTCTGAAGTGGAGGAGGGTCAGCGAATACAAAGAGTGTCATATTTGAACACAGAGGCTGTCAGTTTGTGCGCTCAGATAACACCGTGAGAGGTGATGAGAGCTTCTCAGCCTGGGCCACATGAGCTTGAGCTCTCCGTTTGGACCAATGAGGATCAGGTAGCTCGGTTGTTATTAACATTTCCCAGCGCTTCTCGTATTGTTTCAGCTGCTCAGTAGCTTCAGAGACTTGAAGGGAATAATGAAGAGGCTCTGCAGTTCGAGAGTAGCAAGAAGTGGTTATTAATGATGACAAGCAGACCTTTGTTAACACCCCAACTCCTCGCTGTCTTTGTCGCTCTGCTGTGTTTAAAACAATCAAGTCTTATTGTGTTTTCATAGCAGGCGACTACTGCTAGCAGCCCGCTAAAAGATGAGAAAATCTATTTCATTCAATATCAAAGAGGAATCACTGTTTCACAAGATAAACCATGTGTTTCCTCTTTGGTGGTCTCACCATAACAGCATTTTTTTTCATCTTTGCATCCAGATTTAACTGTTTTGTTTTGTTTTTTCCTTTGGTCCGTCTTTTCTTCCTCTAACTCTCATTTAAACTTGACATTCACACGTTGCCTGGCTGCTCTCAAGCTGTGGATTTATAGACAACAGATGACATCGGGAGGAAGAGATTTCACCTCTTCCCGTCTCATCACGCCACCCCTCGGACTCCTCGAGGGGCAGAGCTCGTTTCATGAGGCTCAGCCCATGGAGGGTTCACCTCAGCTGTGGGTCTGTGAAATCCCTGAGTGGTCAGTGGATGAATGTGTTTGTGTTGAAGTCTGGAGATGATTGTGTCCTCTTGCTTTAGGCTGGTAATTAAATCTTTCTGATATGAAATTCATAGAATACATAATCTAAAGGAGTATATTATCATGGGAACTGGGTCAACCAGGGTTTATGTGAGTATAAAGCGTAACATAGTAAACTGCTCAAGGTATAATTAATTTTTTTGCCTCATGTTGTTCCAGCAAATGCACAAAAAACATCTCTGCTTACATTCAGGTAACAAAGCCGCCTAGTCGCTGGGGTAACTTTTGTCCGTCAGGAGCAAAAAGAGGAAGTAGGACGATGTTATCAAAGAGCTACAGAGGCTGTAAAAGGAGGTTGTCGATGGATGGATGGGTCAACAAAACGTTGGAGAGATTAGTTTGTTTCCTGTATCCAACCGACAGTCAACAGTCGACGGTTTCTTGTAACCATAGCCACCGTTCTTCTCCTTAAACCTTAGCAATATTGTAATATTACAATGATTTGTAATTGTAATTTTTGGTTTCATGGGGGATTACAGGTCTGACTGTCAATTTTCCAGGCACATTGACTTCCTGTAGTCTTTATGCCAAGCTCAGCTGACCATCTGCTGCCTGATGGTATTGAACAGACTGATATGAGAGAAGAGTCGGTTCTCTCATCTTAATCTCTGCAGGAAAGCTAAATAAGTGCATTTCCCATAAATGTCAAACTGCTCCTTTAAAGCAGCCTCCTTCTCTCTTCCACTGTTTCTTCCTTCGTCCTTGGTTGACCGGTGGATCAGCTCTACAGAGACACCCCTCGGTGTCTCTCTGCCTTCTTTTCTTTCTTAATCACATTTCACATCACTGCCAGAACCAAATCTCTGACCACCAGATGTGACTGTCTTTTTTATCCCCAAATACCCAGTGAGACCAGAATACTTTCTCCCCTCTCCACCTCCCTCCTTCTCTCTCTCTTCCTCTTGTTGTTATTGGCAGCCTTTCGGCTCATATTAAAGTAAATGGGCCTCAGCAACACACTGTGTCCCAGCATGAACAGCCCGTTCTGGCTTTCATGTGGCCAATCGGGGGGACCGACAGCAGCAAGATGTGATGGATATCCATCCGTAGCTGTCGTTGGCTCTGGGCTGCTTTTGTTTTGAACCCCACACTGCTCCTGGGAAGCTGGTGATCGGGTCGGACAGTTATGAAGCTGTGGCGTTTACCCGAATGCCACTCTGTTAAAATGCTCCCCTCAGCTGTTTGTTTAGACGTGATGATTGTGCAGGAACTTCGATGCTTTCCATATGGCCATAGCTGGGGTCTGAGATTGAGCAAGTATTTGCCCACTGTGGTTCTGCACCTCATTATGAAGGATGGCTCTTCGGCAGGGAGGCCTGTGTGAGGTTTGGTTTCTTCCAGGAAGAAGGAGATATGGTGGGGAGGACAGTGGGGCAGTGGTCTGCTCCAGAAATACATGTAATTACAGTTATTGACAGAGTTTTTCTTGTTTTATGCTGAATTGTGGTTGTAATGCAAAGTGGGTTGTAGAATCTCAAGCAAACACAATTGGTGGTGGTGGATCTTTGCTCAGTGTCAGCTATCAAGCAGCGTCTCATTCCTTTAAGCTTTACAAACACTCGAGAAGGTTGGATGGCCTCTAGTGTTGCAGTGATCTCCCAGTTCACCACACTTCCCTACTACATCCTGTCTTCTGTGTAGAGTTTCACTCTAAACGTTTTCCCCAGAAGCGCCCATAAGACTCTGGTAGTATAATGTGTTTGAAGGATTACTGACATCCTGGTTATCCGTTCAGGAGAACGTCCAGCAACAACATTTTGTATCAGCAGAAGTGGTTCAGATCTAATGATGTTGAGACGGAGCAACAAAACAGCGAATGGTTTGACCATCACGGTCATGTGAGGTTTTGATATTGTCTGTCAGTATTTTCCAGTCCTGTTTTTCATTTTATTGTTTGTTGACATCCCTGTTGAACAATTCCAATGATTTTTGAAAGATGAGCCTCGCCGCTGCTGTGCGCCAAGAGCTGTGAGTGTGTGTACTCATTCCTGGGATGCTCCTTGTCCTCGAGCCCTTTGTAGATGTACCTATATATCTGTTCCTGTGTCAGAGCTGTCTTTACCCTGCATGCTAAAAGCCCAGCAGCTCTCACACTTGTGAAGGTGTGCTCCTGCTTAATTTCACAAATCTTTGGTTGAAGATTCGCTTCGCTTGTGTTTCCTCTGCACCGTATGAGGAGGAAACAGTGGCTGACTCTTAATCGGTAGCTTGAGGTCCTGCAGCTGTTATTCTTGGGTTTCTGCGTGCAGTTTTTACATGTCGGAGTGTTGTAGAAGCATCTGATCTGTGATCTAACCATGTTCATGGGTGAGTCAAGCGATAAAGCCCCCAGCCACAAATACGCATAGTAAATTTGCCTGCTAGACAAGGAAATAAAAAATGAGTGGACATGAAAACCGCTGGCTGAGGGAAGATACATTTATTAATAGTATTGTTCCCAGGCTTGTAGGGGGAGATTTAAAGTGAATACAGGCTCCCCTAAAATAGTGCTTTTAGCCTGTAATCTTATCAAGACTGTGTCTGATGTACAGTAGTTTATGATGGCACAGAGGCAGATAAACAACAACATCCTTTAAGTGTATGACAGCTGCTGTAGAATAAAGGTGAGATTTGCTAAAAGTGTGTAATTCTGTAATTTTAGGTCATGGTCCAAACCTACGCACCTTCGTTTGATTGATCGTTTTCACCTTCATGTACAGAATCTCGTGCTCTGCAACCCCCCCAGCTGCCTTCAGCGGATCAAGTTTTCATAACTTGGGTTATTGCAGAGGCTTTGAGTTGTTGTCGAGTCCATGACTTCCCATGACATTCTGCCGTTCATATGGCGGGACTGTCAGCAGTGCCAGACGTTTGATCCTGCTTTATGACTTCCTGTCCCAGGGCGAGGGAGGCGAAACTGCCCATTTCCCTTTTCGGGCTGTGTTGGCCGCATGAACTCTGAGTCCGTTCTAATGTACTAATGGCACAGGCGCTTATCTAATTTGTTTATTATTTTTATCCGTAAATGACAGAAACCCTCCTGCTGCTCTTTAAAGTCCCAAAGTGTGTGTTATTGTGTTATTACTTTTCTCAGTTCTCAGTTCTGCTGAACAAATGTGCAGCCTGACAGGTGTTTATCTTCACTTGGCAGATATGCTTACACTGTAATGAGTCAAAATGATGTAAGCATAGAAGGATAATAGTTATAAGGTGGGCTCTATGTGTTGTTAAACCCCTGTGTGCCCATAAAAACAAAGATCTTTTTATTGTCTTCTTAAATTTTCCAATCGGGCCTCTTTTGCTACCACAAAATTAGAAAAATTATTATGATGAATTGTTTTCATATGGACGAAATATTTCTAAATACTCTCGAGACTCCTCGCGAGGATGTTTTGAAATTGTCAGCTGTGTGAAAGATGAGGTCATTGCCATTGTAACCATTGTGGTTGAGTCGTGTTTATGGCCTCAACAAATCCAGTTCTGGTGCTGCAGAGCAGACTGACACTGCAGTAACATGCCAGTGAGGGCTGTAGTCAACCAGAGAATATCGTGGCTTCAACCAACCATCCTCCATCTGATCGATGGAGAAAAAAAAAAGCAGTTTAATAATTTCTTTCCCACTTAATCGCTTCCTTGACAGCTTGTTTATCAAGTGAACTTGCATGCAGCAGTAACACACACACATACCGGAGAGGACCACGGAGCAAAACTGGCTTCTGTGCAACAGCAAAGTTAACGCAGTGTGAAGCGCTGCAACTTCAGAAAAAGCAACATAAAGAAGCATCCAACCTAATGCTCTCATTATAGCTGGCTTCAAATGGTATGTGATGTTGACTCCGTTTCTCTTGACTGTCACAATATTTCAGCATTAGTCCAACATTTTGCCAACCTGGGCGAGTAGCCACTTATTCACACAACATGCTGAAGTTAAATAGGCTAAAAAAAACAACCACTGAATCGACATAAAACATGGCAGAACTTAGAGCGTTCAAGTTTTAAGTTGGATCACAGACAGACGGAAACATTATCGACCCATTATTGAGCTTTAAAAGTTAGCGGTCCATCGGAAAATATGCACACACAATGTCATCAGAAATAAACTTTATCCACTCAGCTCTGGGCTGACAAAGAGTCTCCATTAGGTTGAGTGAGTTCAGAGTTGTGTTTTGACCTCCTGACTTTTAGGTCATATAATCTATTAAACCATATGATTCATTATTCAAACATAATCGATGTTATCTCTAGCACAGTATAGAAAAACAGTGCATCAGGTCTGCATGTGTCCCTCCCACCCTGAAAGTGATGGATTAAGAAGAAGCTGTCAGAGCTACATGCCAGACTTGAAAGCATTTCCACTTGATCTTCTGCCCCTTTCTCACATTCAGGAATGTGCAGCCTCTGTGGAGAGGAACACTTTGCGCTCACGGCTCAGCCTGTAAATCTGCTCTGTGGTTACAAAAACACGACATCCAGTGAAGTATACTGATCGAGCTTTATCTGCACTCTTATTACATTTGCTTATGTTGTTGAAAGTAGCCTTTAAACTACTTTACTTACTTAAATGCTCCATTTCACGTTATGAAAAACAACAATGCTCTTTCCAGCTCTGTGTTTCTATCTTTGCATTGCTCCGCTTGAAGTAGCCTGTTGCATAACCGGCGTGTCGTGCTGAATTCATCTTGGCAAATTCTTTTTTTTTTTTAAAAACGTCCCTGGCAGCATAATATAATGTGTTGATCCGGCGGGGGTGCCGGCTCGAGCGTGTACCTGTTCCCTCTGCTGGTCCTGCTTTCAAAGAGCTGAGTGGGTGTTTGTAACGGAGGGCACCTCAAAAGTCTTTTTCACAGAGTCACAAACTGTTTGAATTATGTAACGCTTGTTGTATAATAGCCAGGAGAGGGATGTGTACTATATGCGTGTGTTCCAGGAGCTGCAGAGTTGTTTGGGTTTATTGCATCTCTGCCCACTTGGATCTTCTCCTCATCCCTCCAGCATAACTTGACGATGTTCATCAGCGATGTCTCAGCCAGCGTGAAGGAGGACGGTCAGCTCTGGTTAGATAAAGCCACCGTGATCGAGCCTCAGTAATCTTTCCACTGCTTGGTATCGATCATCAGTGAAAAACTCTTGCCTGGTCCTTTAATCCATCTTCTTTACCTGTGAATTAATTGGAGGTGGAAAGTAGTAGAAATAAAGACTTGGAAACAGAACTGTGTGACGCATCAGAGATAAAGTGTATGGCCACAACTCCTCCTCATTATAAGCCTCGGGCAGTTTGCTGTGCTGCCCTGCTAACACTATAACAGAGATTGGTCATCATAACAACCCAATCATCAGTGTGCTTCTTAGGAGCGAGAAGCGGCATGGACGTGGACTCGTCATTGATTGAATAATTGATTTTCCACTTAGAAGTTGATGGCTTCTTCACCTGCTAATGAGGCTTTGACCCCACACTGATTTTTACTTGTTAATGGTGAGAGAAAAGGGAGGGCTGGGAGAGTGTGGATGCTGCTGGGAATTAGTTAACAGAATAGCTGACCCAGTTTTGATGGAAAATAAAAATGTCAGATCTTATAAATCTGATTTTTTTTTTCTTTAGGATTTCATGCTCTTCATTAAGGCATGTTCTCACTCGTTGAGAAAATACACCACCTGATAATAACTCAGGAATTGTGGGCTATGCAGTTATTTATTTAGTTTTGATTTTGGAAATATGCTTATTTGCTTGGATAAGAAGATTGAGACCATTTCCATGCCTGTGTACTGAACATAAAGCTACAGTTAGCTTAGCATAAAGACTGGAAGCAAAGGGAAAGAGTTAGCCTTGCTCTGTGCAAAGGTAGCACATCTGTAGAGTTCTGTATAAAGAATGGACAGATTTCTTTTCGAGGTTGTCACTTGGTTTTACCTCAGAGGACTATGGCGCTTTTAATTATGCTTTGTTGTTTTTTATCTTTTATTGTTGTTTTTTTTTTGTCTTTGCTTTTTACTCTAACCTCCGGTTGCATAACACTTTCTTATCTCATCTCGTGCCGTTCGTGATCGTCCTGTCTCCTCTTCCCCTCCGTTAGTCCAATCACCTCCTCCCCGCTCGTGTAATCTTCCAGGTGGCTGCGTCCAGTCAGCCGTGGGTTTACACTTTAGAGTGAATTATTCAAGCAGGTCAGCGGCGTTGTCGTCCTGTGAGGCTGCACTCTCTTCATCACCGGAACTGGGTCATGCTGTTCAGATGTAACACAGCCTCGTCCCTATCAAGCAGAGGGCGCAACTTCAGAGTAATGGGTTCACATCCACATCACACACACACTGGGTAGGATGCTTTGTTTGAAGAAATCACACCCAGCTCTAGTCGACATCCCAAATTGTTGCAGAAACAGAAGAATGTGTCATCCCCGTTGAGACTTAGCTTTGCCCTATTTTCACTGGTTAAACTGATGCCAGGTATGACTGCAACTGGAAATCTTGTCTGTGTGCACGAATTAACAATTCTAAAGCAGCGTACCGTCGTTCCATCCAGAAAAACCTGGACACGGCAATGATGGCTAAACCTGCTGTGGAAAGATTTCTTATCACCATCTTCTCCTCTCTTCCCTGCAGCTGAGGAATAAAGTAGACTCACTCAGGATTTCTGTATATTACGGTGCTTTGAGTAATAAAGTCTAAACTCTTGAAGAATCCAAAAAGTTATTTTGCATCGCCACTTGGGGTTTCAAAAATGCAAATTTGCCTTGTGCAGCTTCGCCTTTATTTTGAGTCATGGGTGTTTATTTAAAGCAAACTCGAGTTCTAGCTCGACTGTACGCTGTATTATCTGCCAGGGATGGGTGGATCAGTTGTAATTAAAGTAAGTTCACTGTGTTGTTTAGCTGTAATTATCTCCACTAAGGAGGTTCTGTTGTTTGACTGAAAAAGACTTCTTTTGTTTGCAGAACAAACACACTTTGAGCCAATGAACGACACATTTGCATTGTGTCGAGCGTCAGCTGTGCCGTCTCTCTCTCTCTCTCTCTGTGGGAACACCTCTGAGTGACTTATATGATAATCAGATCATAATGAAGAATTATGACAATAGAATACATCAAGAGGGGAGCGATAAACATGACAATTAGCAATTACAGCAGATCGACTGGAAGCGCATCATCACGGCTACATGAGAAACAGGTGAAGAACAGCGTGTATACAGAGGGTGACCTCATTGTTTGAATGGAGGTTTGTCATGCAGAATCTGCAGCGTTACCGCTTCACCATTTGCTCTTGCATCACTTCTCCTTCTCGACCTCTCTTTTTTCGTGCTCCGTGTCCTCTCTCTCACTGTATCTCCATCCTCGCCTGCAACCAGATTTACTGCTGTGATCCAAAAATATTCTTTATCTTCTCTGCTCAGTTTGTGGCTAGATGTACCTTTAAGTCGACATAAAGACTGTAAATAGCTGGGTCTGTTCATGTCGTCTTTGTTTTTCCACCCACTCTCTGTCTCCGGGAGGACACACACTCCTCTTCTCATCCCAACCACACCCAACAACCCACAACAGACTGCAGCTACATGCTAATAAAACCTTCTCCTCGCTCTCTCCATCACCACTTTTGTTCCAAAGTGCTTAATAAGTGATGGAGCGGTTAATCTGTGGAAGATGCCCCCCAACGGCTCAGATGAAAGAGAAGCAGGAATAATCTGTAGAGCACCCTAAGGCTGTGATTTCCCACCCTGCCAAACCCCCCGCCTGCGTCTGCACTGTACCCAGAAGGACCCTCCCTCGAAAGCCTCCCTCACACACATACACACACACACACACACACACACACCTCCTTGTTAGCCTGTTTCCCCTTCCTCTTGCCTAATCTCCAGAGAAGTAGGAGGAAGGATCAAAGAGGTGGAGTGGGTCATTCCGTAAACATACTTATAGAGACGGTTCAAATTAAATCTCATTGATTTATCCGCTCACAACAGCTAGCTCGCGGCTATCGATGTCACCCAGCCAATCACGGCACACACGTGATGAAAACGCACCACTTTGTCATTTTTGATGAGTAAGTCAAACAAGCCCGAGGCTTGATTTAATCATTTTTCAATACCCGAGTCCCAAATGATCACCTTTGTTCTTCCGTTAGAGATTTACAGTAAGGACCTTACAGAGCTGGAGCCAGGAGTATCAATGTATACCCACACTTTGTGTAGCATAGGTTCAAAAACCAGGTAGACAAAAACATTTTAAAAAGTGTTGCTTTGATGCAAAAAGATCAAGTTAGAAACGCTATTAAACAAGATTAACTGTAAAATTTATATATATTATTAAATATTATAGATTTAAGTTTTCAACCCCGGAGCTCAACAAAACTTTTAATATCAGTGCCGATACACTCTGAAGTGCTCTCTGTACTTTAAAGGAATTCCTGCCAGCTGTGAAAATTATCAGCGAAATCCCTCAAACGTTCTGCATCAAAGCGAAAGTTCAACATTTTATGAAACAGAGAGTTTGACGAGAAGATCGACCCCACTCTCTCACTGTTTGTGGGTTAACAACAGAGGTTATTAGTTTAGCTTAGCATGAAGGCTGTGAAGTTGGACATTGTAACACGGGGGCATATGGAGACTGACTCGTTCTGCAGCCAGCCTCAAGTGGATGTTGGAGGAACTGCAGTTTTTTGGCACTTCCGCAATGACTTCACTGCACAGACACGGAGGTTGCCGCTTGGGAGTTGCGTGCTGAAACTGTTTCTCTCTGAGTCTCCACTTAGTTCAAATTGTTGAGCTTTCCCATAATAAGCACATTTCCCAAATGTGAAAACATTCCTTTAACTATATCGTTAAAGGGGTAAAGCAGCCATCCATACATTTTTACAGGTCAGGCAGGACAGGACATGCAAACACAGAAAGACCCCAGCTAGCAGCTGGATTTGAGCCCAGGATCTTGATGCTGCCTCTGCACAGCTTCCTGTTCGGAAATCTGGACTTCGGATCTTGTTAAAGTTCAAAATTTCAACAATAAAATGATAATAACTAAACAGTCTATGAAATCATTGAAGACTAGCACACAAGGCTTGTTTCATACAAACAAACAGTGAAGGTCAACTACGAAACATTTACAGGCAGATGTTTTCTGCAGCTGAACAACGTTCCCTGGATTGTCTTGTTACACGCAAACATGCTGAAAACACCAGGCTGACTGCCGTGTGAGGACCATCCCCTGTACATCAGCCAGGCAGGGACTCAGAGCTGCTCCATATTCCTGTCGGAGCGCTGTACCCGTTAAATTGATCATTAATTTATCTCGGGCTCTCCGAGCAGCTCTGTGACTGGCAGAGCGGTGCTGAAGCCTGCAGACTGGAGGCCGGAGAATCGCAGAATCGACTCAATCACGGTTGGTTGTCAAGGAGCAGCCGCAGTCCCAGATGGAGTTTGGAGTGGAAACCAGGACCTAGTTCAACACTCCCTTCCCCCCGCCTCTTGTCTGGTCATATGGAGCGGCTTTACGAGGGGCTGTGCCACCCAGCACATGTATAATTAAGAGCCAGGACTGGTCCTGATGTCAGAGCATAGGCACTCAGGGCTAAACCATCTGCTCCCTCACCTTTTCATTTTGTTGCATGTTTGAAGTTAAAGTCAACATCATTTTAGGTATTTAAAGTCACTCTAATGATAGATTTTAAAAAATATCTGGTGTCTGTGCACAGATTTCCAGGGGAAAAAAAGCTTCAAGGGACGAAAAATAAAGACGAATTGTGTAGTTGGTATGACCCACAGTGTCAAAGAAGTCAACTCAATCAACAGTAAAAGAAAAAGAAGCTAACAGCTGCACCGTCAAGTGTTTTTATCACCAAACCTAGCACCAGAAAACATCTCAAGGATTACCACTTTTACTAATTACATTCATTTTCTTTCATCTATTCTCCCATTCCCACAAGAACTCTTAATCTTATCTCCCCGTTGGACTCCCTCCTCCTCCCCTACATACGTCTTTCCTCGTTTTATCATTCCCATGTTTCCCAAGCTCAAGGCCCCACACAGTTCATCCTCTCATACAGTTCATTTATCTCCACAGTACGTTTTTATCTATGCGAGGGAAATAAGGGCCCATTATTCCACTCTTCTTACGCACAACAAAACCAAACTGAAACCAGGGAGCTGTAATGTCCCTCCAACAAGATTTAGACAATTATTATCCCGGCACATCACTATCCTGTCATTATTTTTGCATTTAAATGTCATGTATGGAGCAAATTTGGGTTTCAGGGGAACACAGCGGCGGTCTGGACGGGACGTTTGTGTGAACCCGCGGTATTGTGGGTTAACATGTCTGCATGTGCTACTGTGTAGGCGGGTTTTTAAATAGTGCATGAGCTAACACTTGACGGAGTGGAGCCCTGGTTGCTTGAATGTACAGTACGTGTTTGTGTTCATCGGGGTGCTGGTGTTCATACGTGCGTTTGAGTTCACTCTGATGTGATGCGTTGTGAAGCGTTGGACTCTGGTTGACCCCTTAGTATAGACGCCTGAAAGCTAATGCTATACCCCGAAGAGTAAAAAGGGCACTAACATGGCACGCACATGTAAGATCGAGTGTGGTATCACATTCGTACGTGGAAGCCGGGATATCTCGGCCTCTGCTGCTTTGATTTCTTTTTTGAAGCGTCTCTCGTGAGCCCCCTGACTTTATGTAAAGGCCTCTCCTGTCACAAAAGATCTTAAACTCATATATATCAGTTAACATATACAGTTAAAGTATACCCATCTATTTCTGTGTTCGGCTTCTGTCTCATCTTACCCCCAGAATATCTCCCATCTCCCTGTGGAGGTTTTTTTCCTCCCATTTCCAAAACATGGTTTTCCCAGACATTCTTTCCAAGATGTGACGCATGGAGTGTGTACGTCTCATCGCTACGAAGCCCCGAGAGTTAAAAATACTCTACTGTGGTGAGGGTTGGCTGAGGTCTCCTCCATACTAACCACCCTTCCTCCTCCTCCTCGTCCTCCTCATCCGCCCCCTCCTACATTGTCGGGGACAAAGTCAGACATACGGGCTGTCCGACTCACCCTTCCGATCTCCTCACTGTTTTACCGTCACACACTCGCCCCGCATGTTTTTACACCGTCGTATCAAACCGTGTGTCGCGCTATCTGAGGCGCCTTGATGACATGATGATTGTTTTTTTGAATGTTGAGCCCACGTGGACTTGAAAATATACACTTTTTCTTCTAGGAAGTCATGAGTAAGTTTGATTAAATCTGCTTGGAGGAAGGGAGACAGTTTGTTTCAGAGCACATATTTTTGTGTACTAGTAAACACAGCTGTTTCCCACCATCAGTAGATCAAGTAAACTGTGTAACATGCTCCTTTTTTATCTGAATCCCTTTATGAATCACTTACCTACCGCTTGACATCGACTCTGAATCACAGCCAGCCCAGCAGACGTGCCGTCTTACTGGTCTGAAGGCTTTAAAAATGCAGCCTTGCGCCTGTAACCTTTCCCCAGCAGAATATTTCTCCCCTCTAATTTAAATTACGGGGACACAGCGGATGGAGATGGAGTTTGACAGGCGTACACGCACACTCCCACTGCCCTCTATCGATCCATTATACAGAGGAATACGCCTTTTAAGAGCAGCCAGCTCCAGCTGTCCTGTTGAATAAAGATGGGGGGGGGGGGGGGGGGGGGGGGGGGTTCGCTCTGCGTGTCTCCCAGGATGCGCGAGAGTGCGTGCATGTGGAAACTGTAAGCGCGTGGTGAGGAGAAGTCAGAGAGGAAGAAAAGCAGCAGGAGGAGGTGGAGGAAAGAGGAGGGAAAAAACGTGTCTCTTGTCATACTTTGAGAGGAAACGACAACGTAGAAGCTTCTGAAGCCTCCTAGGTTTCTACCCAGATGAAGTTTTCCACTGTTTTAGTGTCAAACTTTCTCTTCCTCGTTCTCTTCGTTACATTTCTCTCTCTCTCTCTCTCCTCACATCCTGAGTGTGCTGACCAGCTCTGGGAAAAGGTTGACATTGGGTCAAATCACTGAGCAGCACACAGGACAGCATTTAGCAGTGCCTCCCTCGTTCACTCTCCCTCTCATTCCTCAATGACTGTTTATTGCTCCCCTCCTCTCTCTCTCCCTCCCTCCCTCTCTTTTGGAGGTGTGTCCATCAACATCTGGAGAAGCAGTGCTGCTCAGTGACAACGGGAGCTCATTCACCCCCCCCTCTCTCTCTCTTTTCTCTCCCTCCTCCTCCTCCTCCTCTCTCTCTTTTCTCCTCTCTCTGCCTCGCTCTAGCGCTCTGTATCTGTGTTTGCCGTTGTGGAAGTCAGATTGCACAGCGAGGAGATGTTGGCAGCTGACTGTGGAATGAGCTCACAGAGAGAGGCACCAACGTGGAATTATTATCAGGCTTATCAAGGAGACCATGGCAGCATCTCGTTCTCCTCCCTGTCGTCACTCTCCTGTTTTTTGAGGTGAATATCAGCTGTGGGAGTTTTTCTTTTTCGTATCTTTTGTTTTTTGCTGGTGAATTCGCTGAGGCGTCTCTCCAGCACCTGGTCCAGTGATCAGCGAGAGGTTACTTTGGGATCCATCTCCCTCCTCCTCCTAAGAGGCGTACTAGAAGTGGAAGGAAGGGCACTCAGAGGCTTTCTGGGATGACGGAGATCATGGTGTCGGATGTAAACTTGAACTCGGTGTGTGAGCGCCTTGAGCAGCACTGCTGCGTGGACCAGAACCAGCACAATCTGTCCAGCCAGCCACAGACCCCTGTGCTCAAGAGGCACACCAACACCGGGGCCAAGCTGTGGGGCCGCGTCCGCAGCAAGCTGCTCAGACAAAAGGTCTCTGGCTGACATATGCACACACACACACACACACACACACACACACACACACACACACACACACACACACAGTGTTTCCTCTCTTTTATCTTTTGTACTCTCCTATTTATCACTCTGTCACTTCCATCTGTTTGTTCTGCTTTCTCTCCATGTGCGTGCGCCTTTCTTTCAGCTCACAGTTCAGTATTGTTCTTATCTGATGGCTCTATTGACTGCGGTAGAGGCGATGATGTAGTGCTAAATAAAAAGGTGGATAAGCTGTGACCTGCGGTAACACCGGCTACAGTAAACACAAAAATAATATGTTTGGAAAAACCTTAATTGATGTTTTTTTTTCTGCTTTAAATGATCTCACATCTCATATTTGTCACTAAACTTTATGTCAAGTGTTTCCTGTTGATGCATAGCACAGATACTACCTGTATACTGCACCGTACAATATGTTCACCAAGAGAGATCACCTTAGATCACTGCTTTGAGGTCTGTTTAACAGGAAATAACAATTTCCTCCCTTTCACAGATGTCTCTCACTCCTCATTTAAAACTCCAAATGACGAATACATTTTGTTTCCAGCTAAACTATGTTTGTTATGAGATGTTTCAGTATCAGGTTAGCTCCCCCTGCTGTCCATTTCTGAGTACTGTCCTCCTCTGGCTGAGCTGATCTCATGCCCCTTTGGCATTTCGAGCGCAGTTTCCACTAATTAACTGTCACATTATCCCAAATAACGTCTTAAACATGTGTCCAGCATATTTGCATCCCGTTCAAGAACAAATTAGCATCGCAAGGGTGAAGTTTCAACATTTTTTTAATAGCGTCGCCAATCATCTGTGTTTTGTTACTCTAAACTATTGGCGTTTCATTGTGTTTACATGAAGGTTGAAGCATTCGGAGGCAGTAGGTGGCTGGTTGAAGTCATGTAAACAGATGAGGTTTACAGAGACATGTTTGACTTTCCTAATTCTCTTGATATTTAGACAAAAATTAGATGGAAAAAATGCAGCGATCACTGTGCTATTATAGGATTTAGGCTCATTCAGTTTGTTGTGATTTGGTCTAAACCTCCAGGTCAGACTAAATGACCCCTGTGTTGTGGGAAAGCAGGGCTCACACACACGTCTGGTATGGCATAGTTTTAAACACAGGTTCTGCATTGTGACTCATACGTGGGAGCAGCTCCTGTTTTTTTTTTTTCCTCCAGATGCTTTTTGTATTTGAAGAACAGAGAAGAAACATGCGAGCCTGGTCTGTTTTTTTTTTTAATGCATGGAACCACTGCACACGCAGCGTGAAACTCATGACTCATTTTATTTCATTTCACTGTGCCTTCGCGCATGTTTATTCAGCAGTTCTCCTCATCTTCATCGGGAGTGCATCGCCAGCGTTTTGAGCTGTAATTTGTGTGCATAATAAACAGGTTGAGGACAAAGAATTCAAGTTGAGACTCGGCTTGACCTTTTGCTTTAGTCTTTTCCATTATTCAACAAGAGGCCTGAGGAAGGCTGACCACTGGTTATACTGAGTGGGATAAAGCAGGGATTACATGCTAAAGCCCGGTCTTTACTGCGTTGACCTGCAGGTCTTGTATTGATTCACTCTTCTCCTCTCTGTACAAACGACGCCATGTCTTAATGTCAAACAGCGTGATTAAGGTTTCTGTATTTCATTACTGTCCACAATCGTCAATTTTGCACTCGGTTGCATGTGATCCTGCCCCTCAGCTCTCAACCGGCACAGAAACCTCCATTCATTAGACCGCTCTGTGAAGTCCCATTCATCCTTTCACTCACTTTGAGTCGGGCTTTGAACGTCAGGTTTTTATGAGTAAACTTGTGTTGCAGTTTTTCGGCGCTCAGTTGCCTTTTTGATCCTATCAGGCCTCCTCAACAATTCTCCCTTTCTTCTCCGCCCCGTCCTGCATTTCTGCCTCCACACAGTGTCGATGTGTTTGATGGTGAGCGAGAGGCGATGATGTTAAATCATCCACCAGCATCATCTGAAACAGCAACATGACCGGCTGCCTCAGGGTCTGAAAAATGAAGTCTGAACTACAGAACTGGGTTAATACAGCGAGGGGGTTTTATCACATATACTGAGACACAAAAATACAACAGTTGGACATTTTTCAGCCTGCCTGTTCATTATTTTAATAATATAATCAGCTAGCTCTTGGCTTTATCTTGCATTTTTAAAATCTTTGAAATTTGTCTTTAAATCATCTAAAAAAAATCTGAAATTCAGCTTTCTAAAACCTTCATAAGGAAGAAGAATGACCCCCATTGTTTTAAAATAATTATCCAAGGGAGCAGGGAAAGCAGACTTTAATGCTGTGTATGCGTCTGTGGCATGCATCATATTATTTACAGGCTGTTGAGGGGAATGTGGATGCTGGAGCATGTTTGAGGGTATGCGAGCACACCAGGGGAATTGTCCTCCTTCAGCCTAAAGCGGCACCTAATTAAGACACGGTGTGATGAGATGGGAACACTAATTAGACTACAGCCAGACATAATGTACGGTATGTGTCCCAGCAAAAGAACAAATGATGATTAAGCTGTTACTCAGTTGTTCGTCTGGGATTTTGGCTGTGTGTTTAACATCATGTTCTCTTGGCTGATGACCTGTTTGTCGGGTAGGTTTGGTTTTTATTTTCTTTGTCAGCTTAGCGGGGAGAACAATGGAGCTGTCGTGCCGGCTTAGCCGTGGATGAGAATCAGATCTAACCATTATCAAGCGCCCTCCGCCTCTTTCATCCCACCTCTCGCCCTCGCTGCATTTTAGCCCACAGACGAAATTACGCTTTTCCATTTGAGTATGTTGATTAGTGCAGATGAGATATTAGGGTTTCATCCCTCCTGCGTGCCTAAAATGCCAGCCAGTCCCCTAATGGCCTTTTATATAGGCCACATAAATCTCCGTCTGTCCCCACCGGAGGGCATAGCCCTTTATTGGCCCCAATCCATTCCCCCCCGTGCGGGATCTGCGATTGGTTAATGAGCTCCACAAGGGGAGCGGCAGGTCAGTAAAACATTCTCAGGTTGATACCCGCAGTGACCCCTTCTGGGATGAGTCTATCCCCATCGCTTCTCCACGTACAGCAGGTTGGCTTTAATCTCAGCAGCGTGACAACAAGACATTTATCATGTAATTAGGTGGCGAGAGTTTAGAGGACTGGGCTTACTGGTATGTTCATCTCATGTTCATCTGTAACAGTGGTACGGGCTTAGGTAATGACAGGAAAGTTGTTGTGGTAAAGAGTTGCACATAAAGAGGATGACTCAGGGTTGGATTCAGGGAATTCAGAAATAGTCAAGGACAGTCGGTTTCTGACTCATTTTGCTGGTTTGTTTCGATGGATTTTGGTTTTGCTCAGTCTGCTGAACTAAAGTGACCAAACCAGCTTGTGGAAGCGCTCCAACTCACTAAAACTCTCTGAAAAACCGGTGAATGTTGCATCAAAATCCCTCTGATTATCGAACTGGTACCTGCTTCAAGACATCATAGTTCCTGTGTCGACATGCTTGGAGATGATCTAATACGTCACAAACGATCCCGAATAGTTACAAAACAACTACGCAGTGTCCCCGTAAGACTGACAAGTGCAAAGACATCACAGCACATCTGTCTAAGACAAACATGAGGGTTCATCAGAGGACAAAAATGTGACTTAGATCCCAGTCTCTTGATAGCATATGTGAGTTTTGTCACTGCTGCACTAGATTAAATCCAAAAAATTTGGTGGTTAGTGTGTATTACAATGGAACAAAGCAGTGTTTGCATCTTCACCATGTGGGTTTTATATAATAGATGAAGGCTTGGAATGTTATGTTTTATGATTTTTAGGCCGATATCTATCTTACATATATCAGCTCTTACCGGAAAACATACAAAATGTCAACAACATGTCACCGATTCTTAAAGAAAAAAGTGTTTTAAGTCTGCTGGATGAATGACGTGTTTGTGTTTAACTCCATTTCAGAGCACCAAAGGGTTTATTCCTCTCTTTCTCTGCTCTTAAGTGTAGGATAACTCCGTGTGCAGGCTGCAGGCTGGGTGGTGTTGCATAAGTGTACCACGCGTCTGTGTGTTGCTGTTTACAGGCCCCGTAAGAGAATCACACACACTGCCTGCAGAGATGCAAGACTATCCTGCAAATCACAACCCTCTGCTGGCTGAAAACCCTCGCCGATTGGCTCAAACGATGAAGTTAGCGAGGAAGGCAACATGGCAACCGGAGTCAGAGACCTCACATGGCCGCGGTGACATCAGCAGCTGTTGAGTAAAAAAGAGGCTCGCTGTCACTGATGCACATATAAACATTGTGAGGTTCACTTGTCTAAAAATAGTAGTGTTGCTTGTACTCTATGAAGCGAATATACTGCGGCACAGTGCGTTAGCTGGGGGGATAAAAAAAGAGACTCAATCAGTGCACAAACAGTTCCTGTAATCCTGCTAAACCCAAAGAGCCGTGCAGTTTGAGCTACATTCTAATTAAAGGACTAATAAAAAGCTTTCTGCAGCTGAATGAATATTTAATCAGCCGGAGAGCAGCGATGGAACACAAAGGAGAAATTAAACATTGATTTAGCATATCAAAAGATCATGTTGTATTTTGAATATTGTCTCCAGCATGCATTAACTCTCCAGCACAGCAACAATGGGCTAATTAAGTGTGTAGGGAATTTATGCACTTAATTGCGACTCTGTGATTAATCTGTGTGGCATATGATATTAAACGTTTAAAAAAAAAAAATGTAAATGTCTCGCAAACTATTCCCAAATGCATCTTTTCGTGCTTGTATTGCAGGTGTGCAGTTTCTTACTTGCTTGTCAGTGAAGAATGAGTTTTCTGATGGATGGCTCACACGCCTGAGGGGCCCCCATGTTCATATAGGACCTTATGCATGGCCACTTGGCAGCACACGTCCTGTTTCTTCTTGACAAATCAAGACCCTGGATATATTATTATTCTCCTGCTGTAGTGCTGCATGTGTTGAAGCAGGTCTCTGACGCCTCCTGTGTGTTCTGTAGGAAATGTAAACAGCTCCAGAGGGCTGCAGACCTCTGACTATCCCGCTGTGTCAGCCTGCTGCTGCTGTCAGTCTCGCACAGGCGTCAGGGCTGTGGCTCACATGTCGCACTCTGCTGAGGGAGGGCAGGATTATCACGAGAGTGGGGGAAGTGTATGGGCAGCTAGTTCCCGTAGTGTAGTGGTTATCACGTTCGCCTAACACGCGAAAGGTCCTCGGTTCGAAACCGGGCGGGAACAGCAGTTTTCTTTTCTTTTTTTATCTAGAATAAACAAAAGTTGTGTTTTTCGATGTGAGCAGATCATATGGAGGTACAGTGGTTGCTCTTGGGTCTGTAAACAGTCATGTTCTTTGTAATATGGACTTTGTTGTTGTTAATTGTCTCTGATAACGATATATCTGACCAGGTTTGTCAGAATTGTCAGACTTATAACACTCTAGTAACGCTCTACGAATCATTATAAAGAGAACTGAAGATGTTTAGGTGCATTTGAAGAGGTAGAGTACCTGTGCGTGAACTCCCTCTTTTCCTGCTCTGTCTATATGCAGCAAAACATCATGACTTATCTTATCTGCTTTGTTCTGTCCCTGTAGATGATCCCGGGCAGAGTACAGGCTGTGTGTACATCCTGGCTCACGGGCCGCTCCGTCTTTTGAAGTTAAGACTTTTGGTTGTGATATTTCTTGCTTGACTGGCAGAGGCAGGAAAAGATGATCCGCTTTCTGTAGGGCCTACAAGTGGCAGCCATCACATGGCAGCCACATGCCTCCTGTTGAATTCTGACTTGTTTCAGATGCTCAAACAAACCAAAGAGCGATGAGATGACAGGAGGCCACTTACAGAGCGATGAGTTTCCATGTAACAGAGCATCACACTGGGTGGATTGCTCTGTCTGCACATATTTATTGTACTCTATATAAGGAAAAAACTTGTGCCCCAGCTGGAATGCGTACAAATCTATGTCTTTTTTTTTTTGCTTTGCTCCAGGCTAAAGTTCATTCTTGCCTCTCCTCAATCATACATCCTTGATAGTTTTCACAACCCTACAAAGAGAGCTTTGGTCACTGGACTGATGCGATCCTAATCAAAACCATATCACCCCAAGGATGTCTCCAGAAACAACCACGAGATACTTTTATCTTTTCCTAGACATGTGCATGAATGCGCACACATATAGAAGATGCTCATGTGGTCGAAATCCCCTTCAAGCATTCTTAAGAACGGAAATTGATCATTGGACTTTTCATCTCCTTGGAATGAGATAAAAGGCGGACTAAGGCTGTGCTGGTTCGCTCTCAGTAGGTCCTTAAAAGGTCTGAAAAGGACAGGGCATAAGCAAGATTATATTCCTGTTGTGCTTATTTCCTGCAACATCCATACAGTCCACCTTCAGGTGTTCATTCACTGCATTCAGTCCGATTCAAGTATGACAAGATTTCTTTATCTTTATTGGCTGCGTCACCTGCCGCCCTCTTCCTGTCAGCTCCCCTAGCTGAGCCGTCACTCAGGATAAAACCTTAAATCCTCTCTCAGCTTTGTTTAGACCAGCTGACTGGACTCATTCCCCCCAGTAAGCCACAATCCATATCCAAGAAAGCGGGTTGTCTTGTCATGCATATGTTGCGGTCGTCCTCCCTTGCCAAGCTGTTTGCAGTTGCCCTTTAAAGCCAACTCATTCCACAGGAAAGAAATAGTTCCTCCCTGAGTATTTTTTAATAAAACATAGAGTAGAGGATACAGTTTCAAGAGGGGTCAATGAGTATAACCGCTGCCAGTAAAGGGTCCTCTTTGTTTTTACAGCCCTGTTGGAGTACATTCATTTTTAATCAGGTATTTTGGAAATTAGCAGAGGGCAATAGGAAGGAAACAGGTTCAAGGAACAGCTTTTGTTTTTTCAATGAGTCTACTTCGAGGGGTTACAGTCCTGGATCTTTGCCCAGTTCTCCTCTTGGCAGTAGCTGTGTAAAGACCCAATGGCAGTGATTACCTGTCCCCAGTCTCAAACCCAAACCCTGCTGGGAAAACAGGCTGTAACGATAATAGGAATGCGTGAAACCGATGCCAAATGGCCTTTTTACGAGGTAATGAAATACGCTCACTGAGAACTTTTAATGGTTGCAGCCTAATGCTGACAATAGGAGAAGTGTGCTGCCCTTGTGCTCACCCAACAATCATTATTCTCCTCTAAGTTGAGCACCATCACCACGCAGGGTTGTAATGACATAACTACGTAGTGCAGTAGTGCTCAAACAGCCTATAAAAAAGGCATTAGCTGCCGTGGCCTCACACAGCGGGCACATACTCCAGGAGACTTCGAGCAACAGTCTGCCATCTATCATGTCTCAGAGGGCATCATGGGACATGCTATCCAGACTTTGAGAATGTATGCGGTGAAGTAGGCCAAGTTTCTGGAGCCCGTGTTGGACCCCCAAGAGTCTGCAGAAGACGTATGTGGGGAACATAAGTGGTATTTTTCTTCCCCAAGTAGACTCGGTGACTGTGTTGTTGTAAAGCAGCAGTAGCCAGGCACAAACCACCGCGACAGCTCGACTTTGATCTGGCTCAGAAGATGAAATCTGGGAGCAGCTAAAAGCTGAACTTTGGATCGTAATCACAGTTTCAAAGTGCTTTCTTTTCACTTACAAACTTTCCCCCAACAGAGGTTTCTCAATGCCTTGAGATCGTGTTTGCCGGGGGCTGTGGGGGAGGGGAGGGGATCAGTTGTCAGCCAGTTCCCGTAGTGTAGTGGTTATCACGTTCGCCTAACACGCGAAAGGTCCTCGGTTCGAAACCGGGCGGGAACAGCAGTTTTTGTCTGTGAAGATCAAAACCCATGAAACTTCAGACACACGTGGACGTTTGGGAGGAATATTGTGTGATTTGTAACTGAGTAGATGTGAATTGTGTCCAGGTACAGCACCTGAACTGACACAAGGATAGAGAGATGCTGAAAAAAACATACAACCGTTGTCCAGTGTGTAAGATTTAAAGTGCTCTATTTACTGAATAAGGCATAGATGGGATATAATAATAATGGTTTAATGGTAGCTGTAATGAATATCTTACTTCTTTCTGATGAAGTGTGACTTCACCTCACCATTTGGTACCTGCTATGAATGTCCCATTAGTATTTTTTTTTAGGTGATTTAAGTATGTCTGGGAATTCCCTCCGAGAAGATGAAAGCTGACTTCCCATTTCTTTGAGTACAAATATTACCAGTGATTTATGTGGGGAATGCCGTTATGTTGAAAACCTGTTTTGCTGCCATGATTCTGGCGCGATAGCAGATAGTCCAACTTCCTGCCTGCAAGAGAAAAACCCAGTCGAGTGTGAATGTACAGGTGGTGACTCTCTGTGGTTGTTTCCCAGAAATGTGTCTTTTTCCATGCTGATCATTCTTATCTGATGATTTGATTAAGCAGCCTCTGTGTATGAATGAAGTCATGCACCCTTATTTGGTCAAAATCTTATCGCTCAGTGTCTCTCTGTCTCTGTTGTGTCTTTCAGCTCGATCCTCAGACGGTGCAGTCCAAGAACTGGCACATGGACGTCATAGAGATGAACGGGGTAAGGACTTAACACTACAACCTACATCTCTGCTGGAAGTCAAACTGAGGTTTATGTGTGTTTATGTAGACTTATGCACACACGATCTGTTAATAATAAAAAATTCTGATTTCAGGTATTGTAATTGCATCAGTAGCTCAGTCTTAAAATGTTAATAACCTCTAAGTCTAAATAAATGGTGACTAAAAGAAGTTGTTCATGAAGGTCCCTGAGTTCAGTTCTGGCTTCTTAAAGGAATGCAGTTTACTTTAGCCGCGTTGTTTGTTCACCGTCAGATCAAAGTGGAGTTCTCCATGAAGTTTACAAGTCGGGACCTCAGCTTGAAGAGAACGCCGTCCAAAAAACAGAGTGGGGTGTTTGGAGTCAAAATCAACGTGGTGACAAAGTAAGCGTGTTCCCATAATGAAGTCCTGACAGCCCGGCTGTCCAGAAATAAAATGAAAGCAAATTAAAATGTGTTAATTCATTAATATTTCTCTCACTTAGATGTGCTCAGGCTTGTTTTTCCACAGTTGTGTATCTTAAAGTAACATGGATGTTGATCACGTCCACAGGCGCGAGCGCTCCAAGGTGCCTTACATTGTCCGTCAGTGCATTGAGGAAGTGGAGAAGAGGGGGATCGACGAAGTGGGAATCTACAGGATCTCAGGGGTGGCCACCGATATCCAGGCCCTCAAATTAGCATTCGACACCAGTAAGACTCCACTTTCTCTGCCTCTCTGTCGCCTGCTTTATGTCGCAAAGTAGTGCAGTGTAGGAGCATCGTACTGTAGGACAGTTGTGCACATGCGTTTGTTATGATTACATTATTTTATATTTATATATTTTATATTATATTAGTTTAAACTAAAATTGGTGATGTCCAAGTACCCGACTTGGAAGTTACACAGTGAAAGAACAGAGGCACAGAGGGGATGACAGAGGCACCATTTACCCGATTACATGTCAGAGTAGCACTGAAATGTTAGTGCATCTGTTATTAAGGTAGAAAAGTTACATAATGTGGCTTTAACAGCCAAATCCTGCCGGTTAATTTCCCTCTAAGATGATCCAGTCTGCTGACCCACATCTAATATTTTATCCAAATGATATAATCCCACATCAGTCATCAGGTGTTTACTTTGTCCTGAGAAATGTGTGTGTGCGTATAAAGGCTGTTAAGGGTGTATAAAGTTATATGTAGAGCAGCTCAGGGGTTTCTGTCATTGAGGCCGTTGCTGTAACACTATGCGGAGAAGAGATTTGTGGGAACTGGGGTCTTTAGGGAGGAGATGAGGAGCAGCAGCTGTCAGGCGTCCTCTCAGCGTCAGGCACAGCTGTTTTTACCGAGACAGTGCCCAGTATCACCTTTCATTTTCGTGGGTAACATTACGCACGTCTGCATCTGTCTCCATCTGGACGTTGGTGCTATCGAGAGATTACATCATTCCTGGAGATGTCGAGAGGCGAGAGCAGCTGTGTTATTGTGAGCCTTTAATTACGTACCGCCTTCCTAATCGGCCTTTGTTTGTGGCTGCAGATACCAAAGATATCCTGGTGATGCTGAGTGACATGGACATCAACGCCATCGCGGGAACGCTGAAGCTGTACTTCAGGGAGCTGCCGGAGCCTCTGCTCACCGACCGCCTCTACCCCGCCTTCATGGAGGGCATAGGTGTGTGACCTTTATCCCCGCAAGTGTGTGTCAGCGGGCCCTCGGAGAGTTTTACACGGGCGTTACATTTGCCCACCTGGAAGCGATGAGGGTTTAACTGTCTTGCCATAATTAGACCTGACATCTTTTTCCTCTCCCTCGCAGCGCTCTCGGACCCAGCAGCCAAGGAGAACTGCATGATGCACCTCCTGCGCTCTTTGCCTGACCCCAACCTCATGACTTTCCTCACTCTGCTGGAGCACCTCAAACGGTACAAACACACCTACTGAGGCCACCTGCCACTAAAAAAGTAGCCAGTTTGGTGTAATTAGAAAAGGAAAGGATGCTCTTTAACCCTTCCTTACACGTTCCTCATCCAAACATGTTTAACCAACTCAAAGGTGGTGGTCAAGAGACATGTCTGTTTAAATATGGCTACAGCACCGTACCTACTACTACTTCTTGTCAGCCAGGTTTAAGAGTAAAAAGATAAGCTAATCATTAAAATAACCATTTAATCTTTAACCTTTATTAAAAGCTTCAAATTTACTGAAAAGCTCCCAAACATATGCACAGTCTGTGAATTTTCTGTCTACATGTTCAATGACTGTCTTGCGTTTGTTCCTGCAGGGTGGCTGAGAAGGAGCCCATCAACAAGATGTCCCTCCATAACCTGGCCACCGTGTTTGGCCCCACTCTGCTCAGGCCCTCAGAGTCAGAGAGTACGAAGGGACAGCACATCACCTCCGCCTCTGACATCTGGTCTCATGACGTCATGGCACAGGTAACAACACACAGACACACGTCCTTCAGACAAAAACCCGAGTAGTCATGTTTATTCTTTTTATTCAAAGACTGCGTGAGACAAATCGTGCTTTTATACCCAAATTACTCTCTGGTGCTCTCTTGCCAACAATGTAATTAATAGAAGATGAGTAGCCATCCCCCCTGTGAGAGTACACTGTAAATGTTAGACTGGTGCGTACATGCACATTTCCTCGGTCGCTGCGCGTCATTTTCTGATGAATTTTACTCCCACGTCGCTAAGTGACCCGTGTCACCGCGGTCTAGTCTCCCAGCTGTATTTAGGCTGCAGGCCATCCATTCATCTCCACTGAGAGATGAGTTTCCTGTGCACAAATGTCTTTTCTTAGTAGAGTAAACAACATCCAAAGTAAATCATCATAAATGGGGCAGCATTTACATGTAGGAGGTCCCATCGGTCCATTACAGTGAAACCGAATGTTTGTATTGGGGCTTATTGAAATTCTAAATGTTTATTGCATTAAGTATACAAAACAGACACCAGAGAAAGATGCTTCCGCCACTGAATACCGAATATAATCTCATATGGAGACGTAAGTGATGGAGTCGCCCTCATTTTGATTAAAAAATAACCCATACAACCAAATTAGTTACAGGGAAACATTAAAAATGCTATAAAATACATATTTTAAATTCAGTTACAGTACTCGCTGCTAGCAGGAAATCAAATTAAATTTTACATTTTCATTTATCCGAAAAGACTTAAGACACATGTCCATCTGCTGAAACCGATTAATGGAAATTTGTGGAGGAGGCAACATTACAATGATTCACCCGATATAATAAAACTTTTTTTTGGAAATGTTCAAAGGTTTTTTCCAGTGTACTGACTCCCTGAACTTGTCTGACGTTAGATAGTCAGCTCATGAGACAAACCTATTATAAATATATAAAGTCTGTCTGGACTTTAAAAAGTTCTAAAGACGTAGATCCCTGTGACCTTAGAGATAAAACCATGTACCGATGGTAAGTACACCCATTCATAAAAGGTACGATCACAGCCAGTAATAAATTAGAGTTAGATTAATGTCTTTAAACTTAAATTTTGATGAATGTTGAATTAATTTGTGTTTTTCTCTCTTTCAGGTCCAGGTGCTGCTCTACTACCTGCAGCATCCTCCCATCTCCTTTGCCGAACTGAAGCGCAGCACGCTCTATTTTTCCACTGACGTTTAATCCCCACCCGCCTCCCTCAGGGCGCCATCTGGAGAGGGGAGAGTGAGAGACTCCATACAAGCCTTTGGTCCCCGCCACTCGGTCCTCCTGCCTCACCTCTCCTCCCAGCAGGCAGCTCATCTCGACTGTACAGCCCCCCCCCTCACATCCCTCCCTCTCTACACCACCAAACCCGTCACCTCACCCCACTGTCCTGTAAAGAGATGGAGCCGAGCACATAGGGAGGTGGTGAAGGAGATTTTCCCGGTCGTCTTGTAGTCACACGTCATGTCCTGTTTGTAATGTGAGGAGAGCAGAGCTGACTCCCGCCTCCCACCGACTAAGACGACAAACCTGGGACCACAGCGGGGGAAAGGTCGGGGTTTGAGGTCCGGAGGCCATAGCCTGGTGCGGTGGCACAGGATCACTCCCCGTGGGTGTCGTAGTGTCATCTAGTGAACCCTTTTCCAGACTCGAGTCGAGTTCTCCAGCTTTGTTTTTCCTCATCAGAGGCATTCCAGAAAAAAAAGGCATTTATATGTTTAATAATTATGTTCAAACAGCTGTTTTGTTTCCTCTTTTTCCGTCTTTCTGGCTTTGTGCATGTGCAGTGGATGAGGCCGGGGTGTGTGAGTGACTATGTGGATGTACTTGAGCGAATGAGTGTGTGTATGCGTCTGTGTGTGTGTGTTTAAGGGACTTTGAGAACTTGTGAGGTTTAGAAGTGGCTGGGAAGCCATCCTGATAAATGGCTGGTGATGTGTCTCTCTGTACTGACAGACAAGAGAGAACTGCCCTCCCCAGTGAGTCTTGGCCAAATTAGCCCTATTTATTTTGAATATATATAATATGTGTGCCTGTACAGTTCTGTGCAACTAGAGAAATGCTCTAAGGAGTCTGTTTTTTGAAGTTTATTCAGGTAGTGATGTTATTTTTAGTCTGATTTTTCTCATTCACCATGTCCATGGTTGGTAAGCTGTACTGAAAAGATCACCAGAACGTCAGTTTAATTTCAGATCACTTTGTAGAGGAGAAAGGGGCACTCTGTGACATGAGGGTTATTGTAGGGGGATTTAAAAAAAAAAAACACAATGAATGGAACATTTAGCTTTTTATTTTCTCGTTGTTTCATTGCAAGCCTGTTCCAAGTGTCTTACTGCACCAGTATAATCTATAGGACGATTTGTGTAGTTGCCCTCGTTGCATGTTCAGCTTGTCAATCAAACCAGGCCGGGTAACACAAAGGTAGGTTGTCTCTGCAAGGCCTCCTCGCTTAAGACTGGCAAACACCCATCTCTGCTCTGTACAAAGCCAACCTTTCTGCTATCAAGCCTGCGACATATCTTAAAATACTGTAAGCACTGCTAGATGAGTACTATTTGATATTTTTAATATAAGATTAAAATAAAATAAAAAATGTTGTATTTTACTTCATTTGAGAAGAATTTCAATATACTGTAATATTGAGGCTAAATGTTAATGTGAAACTTTTTCTCCCCCCTCCTTTTTTTTTTTAGTAAAATAAAAGTTACCAAAACACTCTCACTTTGTGTCCGTGTGTGTGTGCGCGCGCGTGTGTGCTGAGATTTAATGATTAAAATCATAACATTTTCCTCTAAATTTGTCGTGCACCTGTGTAGTTAACTCCCTGATGTGTTGAAATATTAGTATAGTAGAAGTGCAAACATACTGAAATCTGCACATGCAGACTGATGCCAACCGCAAAAAGTTTGAAACAAAAAGTATTCAGAAGAAAACCTGCATCAAACTATATTTTCATCTTTTAGACGCGTGTGTGATGTCTGCTCGAAAGATCGGAGATCCAGCTTCAACTCAGCCTCGTTCAGAAGGATGTCGTGGTAAAACATCACATCTCATTTTTAAAGGAGACCTAGAAAATCTGTTTTCCTGTCTCCTCATGTTTAATAGCTGCTGCTGCAGCACCACTCAGTGGTCATTTTTATGAACTGCATCAAATCTGCAGTACAGTTTGACTCTGAGCTCAAAGGTCTCACAAATATTTATTTGATCCGAAAAGGATCTTCTTTAAAAGAGGGAGGAAAGGTTAATCCATCTTCCATTTACACACAGGCTGGAGAACAACAACAAAAATAAAATCTGTAAAATAAAATCATGTTTATTTCTTGTCTCTTTGAGGTATTACTCAGGGCTGCAGCAAGCATCCTGTACATTCAAGATTCCTTGAGAAGATTTCTAGTTGTTAATATACAAATATTATCAAAGGGTGCTTCCGCTCATATCAGATAGACACAGGACAGGAAAGAAGGTTTCCACTGCAGGCCTCCCGGTTCACTTATTTAACCAAAGATGCACGCTGTCCCATCTTTCTGTTGACCCAACTGTAGTGGGTCCAGTGTGCTGGAGCAGATGTAATCCTTCACCAGCGTTTCTTCAATGTTCTTTCTACCATGTAAACCAACACAACACTTAATTTCAAAACGGGACCATACAGTTTGGGTCTTTTGGGGGTTCAGATGTTTTGAAATCATATGATGTGTGTATGTGTTTCTATTTCTTACATGTCTTGTGGGCACCTCCCTTTAATAATATTTTTGCAGAGGTCAGCAGGGAGAGATAAAAGTTCAACTCTTTGTATAGGAAGTTCAGAACAGGGTCAGAGTCAGGTCGGGGGGGGTGTCCTTTGACTACTGATTAGAGAACTGTGCAATCTGTATCTATGGGGAGGTGTTAAACCCTCCTTCTTGTACAAGAATAATAAATTCAACTTAAACTTTGATGCTTTGAATCCAGTCTTCCTTTTTGAAGGGTCATTTGAAAATTCAGCCGCATTAAACAGATGATTCACAGTTCTCATTGTGGCACTTTGACATTTAAAAAGTTATTTAAACAGCCAACATGGACCCACCCATGGTGGCAAAAACAATTCTTATTTTGAGGTCTTAAGTCTTAAACACTGGACTTTTAGTCGTGGACACATCAAGAAAAAAATCCTGAATGCACAACTTGATAAAAAAAAAACATCTTTAATATAAATAATCTTTATGTGGATTAGTTACAGACACACCAATGTTCTACAACAAGAACAGCGTTTATCTGAGTCTGACTTGAGGTGGTCGTGACTCAGAGTTCAACATAATTCCTTCAGCACAGACGGAGACACACTCTGCTCACTTTCTGGAAATCCTCCACATGAAGTCACTTTTCTCAGACTGTCCATATGATTAAAGTAATGAGACACTGGGGGAAAAAACTTCTTTTTTTTTTTCAACCCATTGCGCCATCACTCAACACCACTGTACACAAACAGGAAGCTGTCACTTCCACCACATACATCAGTTCTGTTTCTGCAGAAATCCACCACATGCCAGTAAATATTCACATGGTTGGATTTCTCACAGGGCTGGTCCAAGTGCACATCGATTAAGTTCTCGCCCATAGAGCCACTCTTTAGTGGTTCACCGTAAATAGTATTCGATGGCGGCGGAGAATGCAGCGAAGCCTCCACATCCCAGAACACCGGCCTTCAGACCGGCTGCAAAGCAGAGAAAAAAAAGAGTAAACGTGAGGTGAAGAGAAATATACTACCTTTGATTTGAAATTTAAAATGTTAATATAACAGGTTACATACCACGAAATCCAATGGCCCCTCCGGTGACACAGCCGCTGTACACGGCGTTCTTCCAGTCAGATTTGCCTCTGTGCTGCAGATAAACAACAGAACAAACTAAATGTTACACACTTGATGTGGAGGGATAAAAGGCCTTCGGGATTACGAGTTAGATTACAGCTATATCTGAACTGTAAGAACTTGGATGAGTGCTTTTATTTCATTATGCAAGATAAGGACCGTTCACAGCTTCATGCACACCATCAGTTTAGCAGTAGAGGGCGCCATCAGACCATCCTACAGCCTGAAGTGGCTGTTCCTCTCAGTTGATGTGTTTTCTATTCGTCGTCATGTGTATTTTTACGAATGTTCCTCAAATCTGAATTTGCTCTGTTAAAAACACCTATTACACCTGGTGGGACCTTTCCTTGTATCAGTGTTTGTAGTTAATGTACTTCAGGGTTTAAATCCTCTGAGCACTGAGCGTTTACTTTGCTACAGAGAATGAGCTCCTGTTTCGTTCTCTTGTATAGTATTCAGCCGTGTTTATGAATCTTATATCCAGCATCAGTAAGTCGCCTCACAGAATAAGATCAGTGGTGTCACGTACTGATTCGATGATGCACTCTGTACAGGAGAACATGGCGCCCACGATGGCAAAGTTCTTGGCGTAGGACATCCCCCTCTGGCCCATGTCTTTGAGGACTTCTCGTGCTGTCGGAGTTCTCAGAGGGTCTTTGGGGTCGAAGCCGACGTTGGTGTCGATGCCGGCTGTGAAAACGCCAAAAGCTCCTCCGAGCACAAACCCTGCAGAGAACCAAAGCAGCCAACATGAGCTCCTGATCACAACAATACTTACAGATTTGTTGTGCTTTTCTCCTCAGATTGGAGAAGTTACAGTCCTTAAAGTTAAAAAAAAAAGAGTCATCTTCAAATTG
The DNA here is from genome assembly GCA_023373845.1 of Nibea coibor. Taxonomy (NCBI): domain Eukaryota; kingdom Metazoa; phylum Chordata; class Actinopteri; family Sciaenidae; genus Nibea; species Nibea coibor. The sequence goes on from CM041733.1 coordinate 18,155,583, forward strand.
TGAACCTTTAAGAGATTCAGTTTACTATCACATATAAAGATAAAAACAAGTAGATTAACCTAAATGAGAAGCTGGGACTTGATAACATTAAAAAGGACCCACTGTCCCTCTTCCACACACACCATCATTCATCTGTTTACAGCCTAATTTGATTGTACACAGTCCTTCATCAGCAAATCTGAAATGTTTGACTCCTCTGCATATTTTTAATTCCCCTGTGCATATTTAAATCCTATGCAAATGTTTAAGTTCTCTGTACATGTTTAAGTTTGGATCCATGTCAGGTCAGCTGTATGTTCAATGCATGTTTGCATGCTGCTACTGGATGCTTGAATTTCCTTCTGCCTGCCATAAAACCTCACATTAAAAGAAATACAGCTGCCTGTCAGCTGAAACTGGACATATGCAGATGTAGACAGCTGTGATATGTATTATTTATAACGTGAGTTACTCACCGCCCACACAGGCCAGCACAGCCTTGAAGGCGCAGCTCTCCATGCCCCTCTCGATCATCTTCTGCTCGTCGCTTTTAGGAGGCACCGGTAAACCGCCCATCACGCCCGGGTTCAGGTCCTTCACGGGCCTCTTGTCCCCGATGAGATGATCCAGAATCATGCTGTACTGAAAGTTTGCGATGTCCGAACCCGGACCAGCCGGAGCTGGACCTTGTGGGTCGGAGGCAGCAGCGCTCGCAGCACCCGTGGAGGCGGCCATGTTTCTCAATGACAGCGCGCGTCACGTGAATGTAGTCGACGACCGCCGCGCGCGGATTCGTCACATTTGTAACGGCTGAGAGAAACGGAAATAATTAAAACACAATTCAAATATATGCGTTTAGTTAACTATTCAAACTTAAAACAGCGGGTTAAACATGTGTGTATATATAAAGATTTTGTAAACTGCTGTGAAATTCGTGTCAGCACATTCGACAAAGCCAGCCTCCCAACGTCAACACTAACCCTGCGGTAAACTCTATTTTCATGGAGGTTATGCAACATTTCTGTGAACCTTTGTGGACATTTCTGACAGAGAAGTTGTGTGTCATTAAATTGTATTGCATCATAAGTGTGCTACATCCCACTTACATAAGTCATAAGTAATATAAGACAGATAGATACAGTAGATAGATTCTTTTATTAATCCCAGAAGGGAAATTAGGTCGGTATATTTGAATACAATCAAAGTACAATAAAATAAAATACTGAGGTAGGAAAAACAAAACACAGAATGGGACAAAGACACTTAAAAAATACAAGATAAATAGGTAGATGAGGTGCAGTGGCAAGATGATGGGAATAGTGCTGATGATATGACTGTAGTGTTATTGTAACAGTATATAATAATAATACAGTATGTAATAATAATAATAACGGTAACAACAACAACAATATATCTATAGAGATGCACATAGGAATGTGTCATATATTTAGCCTTTGCAAGGTGTGCAAACATACCTAACTGCAATATATGTACACATGTATAAATATGTGTATATATACACAAGATATGATATGATGGACATGGTCATTTTTGACTCCATTTGCTCTACCTCTGATAAATGCTGTGAATTCCATTCGTTGTCTACGTTTGTCTATATATTTATTAGGGTTTTAGTTTAATATGTTTATAACACATCACAGAAGTGCAACAAATCCTACTTTTGTACAGCTTATTTATTTATTTAAAGGAAACTGTGTCATATAGCGCTGTTGTGCCCGTCATTTGGGTAAAAAATACTAAAATAAATGACCAATCACCAAAATATTAGTCAAATTGCGCACAAATATACTATAAGTGTCGTGTATTGTGAGTGTTTTGTTTGTTTGGTTGGTCCAGAAGTCGTAAAAAGCTTTTTCCTTTAGATGTCCAGAATTCATCTCATTCAGTAAAACAACATTTTTAAACGTACAAATAAGAATATAAAACATCATGTTTGAACATAACGGTTAAAATGGGTTGGCCAGTAGAAACACTACATTACCCAGAATCCTCTGAGCACTGCGCCAAACCAAACTGCCTTCACGCGCTCCACATACCGGCTCCAGCGCTGGCCGGCGGTTGGTGACACTTGAATGTCTCGCGTGCGCGTGTGAGGCAGCGGCGGCGGCAGCACTGAGCATCCTGATCCAAACAACAACAGCAGCACCGCCGCAATACCGCACAGGTGAGAGGAAGCTAACGGCTAATATTCATTTATATCTGAGAGGGAACCGCTTATTTCACCCGGTGCTGACTTAAAATGTGTAAACTTTGCCGGTTACCGCCTTTCTCGTTGTCGGCGGACGTTAACGAAGCTGTCCGGTGGAGTCAGTTGGTTTGACCAGTTGGCACCGACGCCAAACTGACTTTGATGACAGCTTGCTTGTTGCCAGCGTTCACGGTACCAGCAGACGTTTCTGTTCCTTTAAGTCACGCCGAAACAAACGTGTCTCTCCTGACATGATAACGTCTGTCATAAAATCATAAAGGACAGGTTGTTTTTATCGGTGAATGGCTGTAACGCTAACATAGAGTCGAATAACACGGGCGTTAAGTGTATTATTTTACATGTTAAATGGCTTCAGTACTTGCTAACGTTGCACCATGCGTGAATCGTGAGTTCAACAGGATTGTTGCTCGATCAGTACTCCCCATCTGCTTCACAAACATCCCTCTAATTGGCTTAATTCTCATTTCACCATGGTTGTAAGTCAAAGCAGTGATGGTGCTCTGATGTTTTCAATGGAGGGACGTGTCAGTTATATTTACAGGTCAGTGAATATACTGCAGTTTACAGTCTGACATAAAAATCAGATTTTATGTCATATTTTATTTAAGTTGGGCCAATTTTTCAATTATACTGTCTTTAAATCTTATTTCAAACACTGGAAGAGAAATACTCTGCTTTTTTATGTAGCGATATGTCATCCTTAAAGTAGTCAAATGTAAACATATTAAATAAAAAAAATATTGGAAACAGCTCAAAAGTGTGTGTCAGTTTTAAATTGTGAAACCTTAAGCTGCCTAATTCCCCTAATTCAGAAATGCCGAGGACATGACCTCACTCTTTTTAGTGGTAGCCATGACCCTTAACTCTGTAACAATAAAAATATTTAGTTTAATCACACAGAGAATCAATCAATCAAGTGTTTTTCTTATGCTTAGCACCTGTTTCTTTGTATGATCTCCCTGACATAAAACCTGGGAATAAACTGGCAGATCAAGTTACACATACATTAACCAAATTATTAGCTGTGCTGCTTAAGTTTTCCTGTGTTTTTTATGTAAATTTCACATTTCGCTGCCAATGCTTAAGTTGCCTTTGGAACCACTTCAGTGCACTGCAAGCATTTTTTTTCCCTTCTTCACATGATCAGCCAGCCATTTGTTCCTCATTAGATAAGTGCCATGTGAAGCAGTCAAACAAGGCCACGTTGTGTTTGTGAAAATTTGCTGTTTATGTCTTTAATAGCTCCCTTTAAATGCTTCAGTTTAGCAAACTATCCTGACTAAGCTCCTGTTGTGTAATTTTACTCTTGCCACGTAACTGTTTCATCAAAGTGTTCCAGAAACATCAGGTCATCGTCTAAAATAGTGACGCTTGAGTAATACACCATTGCTATTTTGCTCACGGCTCGCTGTGCCGCATAACTGACCATGTCAATAATGACACAAAGGGAAAGTAAAGATGTAAAATGTCCTAATTGCAGAGCTTACGTCGTGGTCTTATGTTTATAGAAGAGGCCAGCCTTGCAGTGGAACGTGCCCGGATCCTTTTGGGAGAAACCAACTAAATGGGCAACAAATGACAACGTTCACTTTCTTCTGTTCCTTTTGATTATGCCAGGAGAAAGGAGACTTCAAATATGAGCAGAGCACCACCAGTCATTTATGAGGCAGTCACTGTGAATGTTTGTAGGTAATTACAACCTTTGTTTTTCTCATGGTTAACCATCCAAGACAGGGGAAATAGTTGGAAATCTGTCTTTGGCTTCTGGGCTGTGTTCAGAACAAGCTGTGCTAGACGCAGAAAAGCACAGAGGAGAGCGTTATGTGTAATGCTGAGAAGACTATAGACTGTAGAGTGGATACATGATACATTCATGATGTTGTGCTTGTCGTTGATGGAGGCAGAAGCGTCCTTCGCCTGGACTCATGCTTCCCATGTCCTTGGAGCAATGAATCTCCTTCTCCTTTTTTTTCTATCATCTTCTGTTTTACTCATTACCCCAGGCAGTTCCTGTCATTGGCTATATATAGTTGGGGGTCATGTTAGGAGCACCCATGTCCACTTGTACAGTGGCTTGTTTTGTCAGCAAGAAAATGATACCTGGTGATTTCCACGACCAATCAGCTCAATGGGAAGGCCTACATGGATGCAAGTGTGTGACGTTCTGAAGGGAATTCGGCCCCGTCTCATCGCTGCAAGAATATCTCCCACCACTGCTGCTGTCCTGGATTCACTTTTGTTAGCTACGTGCTGAGACTGTGAGTAGAAGATTAGCAGCAGCAGCAGCACTGGAGTGTTTTATCCGCGTGCTGTAACTGACATTTGTATGAGATGAGTCAGGGTGGGGGTGGGGTAACAACAATTGGAGTGACCTTGTCCAGTTGTGCTAAGAAGGGTGAATGCTGCACTGGTGAACGTCAGATGCTCACTTGAGATGCTCAGATGCTCTCAGAGTCTCTATGGAAGGAGATGCTGCCATAATAATCACCTGTAGGCTTAATGTAAAATAGAATATTTTCACCGCTTTAGCTTGATAGCAGAGTGTTTTACTTTGCACTAACTTCCAGCTATGCCACACTGCATTTAACGCACTAATTATGGAGTAGTACCTCATACAATCGCACTTCAGAATACCCCCAATATCACTCTAAGATATGGATCTGGGTCTCACATGCAGAAATGGTGAAAAATTACACTTTTCAAACATTCAGTAACCCTGTATAACCTGCAAGAAATATGATTATAAATAGTCCAAAATAGTTGCATTCATATGTCCAGTTTTGTGGACAAAAACCTGAAATCAAGACTGTTATTTCAATGCTTTCTTCTAAAGAGCATGTCTATCCTTGACTTTTCAAGTTGTTTTAAGAATGCAGTGTGGGGAGAACTAAATATGTGTGCATGAAGGCATGTCCTTGTGGTGTAGTTTAGCAGTGTCAGGAACCAGGGCTGGGGTTGTTGAAGCATAAAAGTCATAGGTGGGATACCCATCTTTATTAAGATGAAGTCTGAACCTGACACCGCAGCCGAGCCTGTAGGTGCTGAGTTCATCAAGTCCATTAGTTGCTGTGTAGTGTTAGCCTGTAATGACCTGCCAATCAATGTGGAGGAACAAATCTGCATTTAAACTTTGTTTTCTCATTTACGAAATGGTTTTATGATGTTAAGTAATTACAAGTAGTAAAAATCTGAGAGATTAGATAGAGGTTGTGCTGCTGGTTATATCACAGTACAAAGGCTCTGGAGGAAAAAGTGCACAGACTTGTGCTGGTTCATAAAGGGACCAACGTAGCAACCATTTCCTCGGCATACTGTATCAGGTAAAGCCATTAGGAGTGAACGGTTTGTTGTTTAAGGTGCAAGTTGACTTCTTGAGTTGAGCTATAGTATTTTTAAAACAATGGTCACAAGATCTTGTGTGTTTATTCAAAGTGAGTGTGGAATGGATGACGCAAATATGCCCTCGCCGGGTTGGTTGTGGATGTGGTACCAGAGAGAGATGCTGAGCAGGTAAAGTTCATGAATCCTGAGCTACACGGCTGTCCAGTGTGACCTGATATAACAACAGCTAAGACACTTACAGTCGCTTAAATAATAGTTTTGAGGTCAGAGCACTCTAAATAGCCATTTAGCCTATATTTCTGTGAATGTTGACCCTCTCGTAAGTCACAGTAATCGCTCTCTGAGAATCTTAGGGAAGTATTAAAATGGTGAGAAACACATTTCTCAGACAGCTCTCTTTCCCCAGCACTCTGTGATCTGAGAAGAAAGAGTTGTTATCTGTCCTCAAGAGGCGAGGTCTGGTCTGTGCGCCGTTGGAGTGGCACGTCCTAAGCTGCAGTAGAGGAGGATTTAATTGAGGAGATAAGAGGAGATGGACCGATTGGAGCAGGAATGAACACTGGGCCTGGCATTCGGTCAGTTGAATAAATAGAAACAGCCGTATTTCTGACAGAATGTGGCAGGTTGCAGCTATTTTGCACAATATTTGAACTCCGTGCTTTTGCTCTAGCAAAGGCACAGATGGCTCCCAGCCTTCACAGCAGTGCCAAGCTACTTTCTCTCAATTTTTTTTTCTCCTCAAACGTCATCTACCAAAAGGCCAGTGGAAAAAAGAAAAAGGAGCCACACTGGCACAGCAATGTTTTCTGTCTGAGAGTTGTATACAGCTGTGAAGGAAGGTAACCGAAAGCATCTTTTTCCTCTGGCTCTTTATTTAGTTCAGGAACGTCCAGGAAACAGACCGCATACTTGACAAGCATCGCAGTCTAACTCGCTGGCTCCAAGGAATGCTTCTGTTTCTCTAACTGGGTCATCTGGGCCACGTTTGGGGTAAAGCACAGATATGGTGCTTTGACACTGACCATCACTGAAGCATGAAAGGAAGAAGTGCGACAAAGATTATAGGGTTATCTCATCCAGGTGAACAGGACGGGCGAGTTTGCAAGTGTGACTTACGTATGTGTTGGGAGTGTCGCAAAAATGTTTGCGAGGTAGCTGAAAGAGGACTGACCTATTATAATGTGTTTGGTCTGTCTTCATAACATTGAACACACCCTCAATGCACATTAAATAGCTCTCATGCCACAAGTGTGTGTGTTTTTGAAAAGCTACAAGGCAAGGCACAGAGGAGCGATCGCTCCTTTTGAGTTGGGCAGTAATTCTGCTCAGTGGCACTAATACTATGATCTTCCATTGTGGAAAATCACTGAGCTCTGTGTAGTGGTTTGTCTTTATTTCCTCGCAGTTCTCATGGATGCTATCCTAGTGTTTCTATGGAAATCCGCCCACTCGCTGTACATGTAGCCAGCCAGGCAGACAGGAAAGCAGCTGAAGTTTCTACAACGTGGCTGTTTATTAGACAAGAACTTTGACACCACCCGAGCAGGAAGTTGGGCCCTCGAGGGAGCCCGGGCTCTGTGAAAGATGAAACAGAGGATGAAGCAGATGAAATATGCATGAAGACAAGACTGTGTATATCGCTCCTACTGTATGCCCGGTGAAGTCAGGACAAAGGAGTTTTCTGGCAGGTAATGGATGGCAGTGACTGCTGCAATGTGGCACAGTTCAATACGTCAGTAATTCCTTGTTGATCTTGGGCCAAACGGATCAGGATGTGGATGCAGGTTTTTTATAAAGGGATGTGTCCATTAAGTTAATAGATTCAACACATTATTTTGAAATTTGAATAATAATCAGCGCTTTTCTTTGTCACGTGATAGTTTCAGCATTAAAAAATGGGCAAATTAATCAGTAATAAAAATAATCAATGGCACTTCTAGAGGACTGAGAAGCTATAGAGCTATAGATGCTGCAATCCTCTTCCACAGTGTCCACCATGTTGCACCATCATGTTTTACTATAGTCCAGAACAGACAAACAAAACACTGGCTCTACGTAGTGGGGCTGTGTCTTTTGCCGACACATCAGTTTCTCCTTCACACTTGCAATAATAGTGGGGTTGCAGTCTGCATCTACACTGCTAGATGCTACTAAATCGTACACACTGGTCCTTTTAAAGGTTCAGTGTGTAGGATTTAGTGGCACCTAGCAGCGAAGTCGAAGTTGCGACCAAATGAACAATAGTTTGGTTTGTCTGTCCTGGACTACTATAGAAAAACCGCTGACACAAATGCACATCAAAATATCATTAAAAACTTGTGTGAAGAAGTGTGAATATTTTATCTGACATGTAAATGTGGAATTGAACTCCCAGCCCCTCCTCTCGGGTGTGAACTGTCAGAGGTAATGAGCCAGGTTCCCACAGTAAGCATTTATTATTTTTGAAAGCCATACGGGCCTTAAAGCCAGCCAAACAACCTATTGATCTATGTCCAGATCAAAGGAAATCATCAACTCAGCACCTTTCTCAAAAACTCGTGAACTAAAATGTGCTGATTTCAGCATCTCGGTCTCGTCTTTAGGTTATTTCAGTCTCAGATGGTGAAGGATAGTTTTATTACTTATTTTAAATTAGAGAAAATAATACTAGAAGGCTTTTCTAACAGTAATTCCCATCGTCACCACACAAAGGCAGTTAGCACAATAGCCTCAAACACAATACAAACACACTGTATACCACTTGTGAACTATGCATCCTAACTGTAGGCTCAGGGTTCTCCGTTCCCATGAGTGCAATTTGAAGCATTTAAAGTCAGTTAATATTTGTACAGCTGGAGGCATCTCTAGTGTGTTTGGCATTTTGGCTTTGCCTCACATTCAGCTCTCACAAATTGCTTCTGACTGCAGAAAAAGTCCCTCATTTGCTGCATTGTTTTTGTGTGAAACTAGGCTGCAACTTCCCTGATACGCTCCTTTTGAAAAGGAGGTTTTGCGCCCTGTTGTGTACTAGTTTCAGATCCCTCTAGCCTAAAGGGGAAACCCAGAGGGAGAGCAGAGACCGTCTCGCAGCATGGGATGCAGATAAATCCCACACTCTTCCTGTTTCACTTTAGCTGAGATAATGACTTTGCACACACTATTTCCCTAAAACCAGGTGCTGTACAGATGCTCCAGAGCTGCCGACGTGGTCAGGCACAATTAACGCACACGTACATATCTGTGCCTATCATACAGACACATACATCCTACCGCAACACTGTCACAAATAAGACTAAGTGAAAAGGATCTTGATTATACAGCACATTATGTTTATGTAACAACAGCAATCTGTTCTGGAGTCAATCGTGAAGTCACAGATGTTGGACAGATGTGCAGCTGCTGTTACGGCTAACGGGATATCAGTAGCAACATCCATATCACACCAAGAGAGGTAGCAGAAGATTTTTTCAGATTTTTTTTTTGGTGGTCGATATGCAGCTGTGTGATACATTTCATCATAGTTTTACTTTGAAACTGCTTGTTGAAGAGCTTCAGTATGTCAAGAAACTCGTCTCAGATGCAGTATTTTTCTGCAAGAAACTGCTGCTTGACTTTGTATTCCTACAGTCTCCAGTTTTGAAAGGTATAATAAGTGTATCCTCTACTTTCAGTGATCACGGAAAAAGCAGTATTTTAAGCCACACACTCAGCTGAATCACCGTCATTGCGCATTTGACATTTGTTTTCACATCCCGTGCAAGAGTGTTGTGTCTGTGTGGAGAGTCTGACTCAGTCTTCTTTCCTGTGGACGGAAGGAGGAAAAAGGAAGAGAGCAAGATGCGGGCAGCGCTTTGGAGAGTCGACGTGCGTGCTAATGGTTTTGTCCGAGAAGTGTTGCATTCAGAGGTCCGTCGACTCGGCCTCTTGTATCACACAATACCAGGATTCCCCTGAGGGCCGCCTCACCTCGTGAGCATCCAGTCATCCATGGATTTATGTTCCATCATTATTTATTAATGTTTGGCCTCTTTTGACTCCAGCTGTCTGCTCTTTCCTGTTTTCCTGTCACCCATTCAGTGTTCAGTTTTAATTTATACAAAGGATCTCGGCAGTATGAAAGCTCATTCCAGTTGGAAAGTCTTAGAAATTTCCTCACGGGTAAGTCAGAAGTTTTTATGGCTGAGAGACGGTCAGTATACTGGTAATTACTGGTCTCTCGCTGTGGTGCTTGTGAGTAAAGAGGTGGACAGTGAATGAACGGTTTTCTTCTAGCCCATGTTCTATATTGGGACACCGTGGACTGTTATTGATCTCAGATTATGACCGCTTACCAATGGAAAAGGGAGTTTTTTGCTCCACTGGTGATTGGCAAGAGTAGCTTGGTGGATTCCGATGTCTGGTTGTCTGTTGGTTGGTCGTTCCACCTTTTTGATCCAATATTGACCATTTCATGCTTCATTTGATAGTGACAGCTGAAGAGATTAATACATGGGGCATATGTGCTATCAGTGAGCTACTAGGACGCATCTTAGTAACTCATTGTAATTATCCTCTTGCCTCTTGGTGGTGGTTTTGAGTAAAATGTCATATGTCAACAACTACTGCTTGACTTTCTGAAACTTGAACACTGTCGACCGGCTCACTACACCTGCCCTTCAGGGTTGTATTACAATTTGGAGCATCCACATCTTTGTTTTATTTGGCAAGTGGAGATAATGGGACAATATTTTATATAATATAATTACAAATATTTTCTGTGGTCATGGTGCAATCCACAGTTGCCACACAGCCATATGTGACCACTGGCAGTGAACAATCACAGGAATGGTACAGTGTTTTGACAGCATTTAACAGGGCTGCAGTCAGAAAGGTAGTGTCAGCCAGTGGCAACATTTCAGAATCTGTGTATCCGAATGCGTCAAATCGCACTCAAAATCTGTATCTGCAGCAGGGTGTGAAACAGCATGTGGTGCCTAAAAAAGCACTCTGCGCTGTTTCTCAACCTTTCGCAGCAGGCTTTTAAAAGGCAGTTTTTGTGGCGGTGTAGGGGTGTGGTCAGACCAAAGTTCCCCAGTTTACCACTCGCCACAAACTGAAGCTTGTTTCATCCCAGACCAGAGTGTAGTACGCTCTCTGCCCACATACTCCACAGCCTTGGCATGCCGTACGTTGTGGGATCCAAATTAGACCGGCATGGCAGAGCATAAAATGCAGACCCCTCCACAAATAATCCACCCTCACATTAAGAAGTGTTTCACAGACAAAGGCTGGCTTTGTCAGTGTTGGTGACTGTTGTTTGTGCCCAAACAGCCCACAGATCTCTGTGGAAATAAAGTCATAACAATGTCATGAATCAGTCTTTATTTTTCAAACTTTGTCAACGAGTGAGTCGGACATTCGGTAGTGCACAAAAATTTCACTGAAGCAGCGCAAGTACCTGCTTTACACGGCTGCGGTTTTTAATGTAAGAATACAATGGAACTGTTGTGTCTCGCCCGCAAACCACAAACACACATGTTCCCAGGTTAAGTCAAACTGTAAGCCACTGTCCTGAGAACAAAGTGCAGACACCTGCATTTCAGACAACAGGCTGGGTGATCATAATAAAAATCATTACCCTCATTCAGTTAGTCTCAATGCCACATGTCGGATATCCCCTCCTCCTCCTCTCGGTCTGTACTCCCTCTCTTGCCGCCTGTTCTTCACAAGTTAAGCTAAAGTCTGGAAAAAATGTGAGAGGAGAAAAACATGCCCATGGCAGAGACTCTGTCCCTCTCTTCCTCTTTGTATGAGAGAGAGTGAAAGAGGCAGCAGCACTCAGAGCACAGCGGTTGGCAGCCTGCATTACTTCCTCATCCTGACTGCTGTGTTGAGGCAGACAGCCGTTGCTCCTGACCCTTCATTTTTCGCCCTGACGACCTTCTCCGTAGAGCTCAGCAAAGGACGGATATTTTGGTCAGTTGCGCTTCAGGGCGCTCAGGCAGAGGGCAGGCTCCAGGACAGCATCCAATACCAAACACGTGAGTGAACTGCTTTTCTTCAGCGTTTTCTCTGACATCAAACTGCCATCAGCGTCTTGCTCATTGCTCACTATCTTGAGCTCTCAGCTGATACTGGAATACACTGTTTTGTCTTCAGTCATTGTTTAGTCAGAGTTTATTTTGGGTTGAACATGTGATTGATGACTGTTTGATTGTAACAGGAAAGTTTGAAACGGGAAAAGCTGAAGTCATTTCATATAATGAGTTTTGTGACCGAGAACATCTGGTGACGATATTTCTGCCAGGTTTCTCACATTTCTGTCGACCGCTGAAAGTAAAATTGTGAAAGGGAAATGTGGCTTGAAGGTTTACAACAGTGGCTAACCAGGGGCCGCTCTATTTAGGCTTGTGTTATTCTTACAGTATTTTATGTTTAGGTTTAAGTCAAAAGTTAACATAGTACCCCATACTATGAGCCACACAGGAAAACACACACAAGAGGATGTGATGACACAGTGACATTTCACCAGCACCTTATTTATATTAAAATAACAAAAGATATTATTAGTTAGATTACTCATGTTTGTGCTATTGGTGGTCAGCATGAATCTGTGATGAAGCAGACTAATTCCCATGTTGTTAAAAATATGTTATATATTGCAGTGCTTAAATCTTTTTGGCTTCTCTGTGGATAGAAGAAAAAGCCGTGCAGTCACACCTGAATGCACTTTGCCTAATAAGTGCCACCACAAGAAGGCAGCAGGTTTTGCAGCCTCATCTTTGCAGGACTGCGGTTCCCCCATACGATCAATGCTTTTTTTTTTTTTTAAGGTCTGTGCAAACAGCAGTGACAGGATGTATGTTCTCATACGCAGACACTTCCTACTGATAGGAGGATACATTTTGTTTTGTATCTGCTCAAACTAAACAAACTAAACTTTGGAGACGTCATGCACTTGACCCGCCCGGCATCATACCGGAGCAACCTGCATTCAAGGTCAGAGAATGGTCAGAATGTAGACGGTTCGCTAGGATTTCCCTACGTGATCTGAGGCGATTTGTGGTTGTGGCGAGCTGAGCCGAGCCAAGTTACACATTTGTGTAAAAATGTGTACATGCAAGACGGTATTTCCTCTGTGACCCATATAGTGGGTTTGTAAGGGATAATTATCAGGTTTGTCTGAACATCTGTCTCTATTTTGCTGAGCAGCAGTTCAACTGCAGGGTGCACCTTAAAATGATTATACGTGTGGATCTATTTTAGTAGAAATATAAATACTGCATCTACGTATACGCTATATATATATATGTATGTGTGTGTGTACTTTGTTGTGATCTTTTCTTAATGTATTTAAAGAGGTAGTATGTTCTAATGTCTTGTTTGACATGTCAGATTTGTTGATCCATCGTGTTTCTTGATTTTTATTTGATTTGTTGAGATATTTACATCATGTACGAGTGTTGATCTTCCTCATGTGATGAAAGCTCAGTCTTCTCCCTCAGGGTTGTGTCTTCCATTGAGAACCAAACTGTTATCAGTTTGGTTTTGCTTTGTTCCTTTTTATCTCCTTTCAGCACTTCAGTTTAACAGTAACCGTCAGAAAAAATCTGAGAAACTCCTCCCCACTCTGTCCCATATTCAGCCTTTACGTTCATCTTCCTGTTTTTGGAAGCAATATAATTAAAGCACATGACAACCCATTACTTACGACTGTGGTGACTGCAAATTATATTTGGTTCTATAATTTGGTATTTTTTTAAAAATCCATCCGTATTTAGCTTTTTGCCAGCCTTCTTTAAGCCTCAGTGTCGTCATCCTACATGCTTGTTTTGGCAGAACATGCGAGCTGTCGTGTAGTTTAAGTCAGTAAATGTCTATTGTCTTTGTTAGCCGAGTTGCTTTTACAGGAAGATACCCAACTCTCAAGTCTGTGTCTTAACTTTTGGCTAGCTGGAGTTTAAAATACAACCCGCTGTCTGTCTCTCAAAGACATTCGGGTTCCTAACTAGGACGTTGTGAAGTAAGTGGGGCACAGTTCTGGCTCCTGAGAATCATATCTCTGCAGAGGAATATGGAGAGGTCATCTTTGCAGAATTTAGTCTTGCAGTGGTCCAAAAAAGGTGAAAACAAAGCAGATTAGACTGAAACTCTGCAGGCTGGCACTTTTAAAGGCTTATGCTGTCAAACATTACCTTATTGATTCACTGTTCACTGGTTTAATTAATGCCACAAACCGTTTGGTAGTTACTTAGTTCCCTCCTATTTCAAAAGAGAAAAAGATATAACCCCAGGGGGAACATCCTCAAATTTGCCGCACTTCCTCTTTTTAGCCCACGCAGAGATCAGAGCAGATTGAGAAGCAGGTCGAAAGTGTGCTCGGCAGTGAGTGCCGCTGTGGTCTTGTAAACTAATCTAAAGGGAGGTGAGCCATCGCAGCTGAGGTGTTAGACTTCCAGGCCAGGCAGGAGTTAGTCACAGGATCTTGCCTAGAGCGGTCTCGGTATCATATGATGGGGGAGCAGGGAGACACACGCTCTCATGTGGGCAAAAAACAAAGTGCATACAGTCTGTTTGAAATCAGATACGTCTGTAAGCACCTACAAACATTCACAGCAGTGTAAGATATACCGAATGGTGTGTCCTGTGCTGGGAACATTTCACTGATGTGGATCTCCTTTATTGTCTTGAGTGCACACGCACCAGACGTGACTTGTACTGCAACATTACAGTCACTGCAGCAAATGAAATGAGTAGAAATAGCTCAGAGCAGAGGGTAAAAAAACAGTCCTCCCTGTCCAGGGTTAACTCCTTTCCATGCCTGCAGAGACTGGAGGGTATCCCCATTAACATCACTGAGAGGCAGAAGATCAGGTTACTCCAACCCTGATCAATGACTCAGCTAGTCCACTGGGAGTCACAGAGCTCTTTACCAGCACACACTCTCATCAGTGCACTCTTACCTCTTTTCATTTCCCACAGCTACTCTTTGACCAGATGAGTACATTTCCTTCTGGACATCACATGCACACCTTTAACAGTCTGTGTTACCACATCCCGTTGGAGTTAGAAAACCATTATAGTGCTGCTGATTTTTAACCTTACAGAGCAAAGACAGCCGTGACTGTATCTGTAGCTGCAAAGCTTCTAGATATTGCTGTGCGTTGAACAATTTAGATAAGAATTTTTGTTTTCTCTCCTTCCTCTGGCAGGAAATAGTTCAATGGTGTTGCTACTAGAATAACCTCAGCTGCCCTCAGAGACAACTCTTGGCTTGTATATCTTGGAACTGCCACAAATGCCACTGGGCAGTGAGAATACAGTGTAGTTTTCTTATTCACATGAAGCAAAGGCGCACCGCCTATTATTCCGTCTCTAGTTTTATTAATTTTATTAACTGTGGCACTTCAGAGAGCATTTATAGTTCTGATTCACAAAGTGTGTGGGTGTTTCGTAATATTATTATTATCTTCTTTTGTGGTAGTGCTAATTTTGTTGAAACATTTAGATCTCTACTGCCACACAAAGGAAAAAGGCAGAATCTTCAGCTTTGTGCCAAATTTGATCTTTGATTTTTGAAGACATGACAAAAAATACATATAACATACACAATAAGAGCACACAAGAGGAGATACATATACAATTACAGCATGTAGTTCTAGCATGCAATCTAGCATGAATGTTTCCTCCCATTGTTAATCAGTTATTATAATATTTGCTTTCAATTCCCATTTTTCTTTGACATCCACATTGTTATTGTTAGATTCATGCTGTCCAGTTTTAATCAATGGATTGATGCTAGTCTGCACAGTACACATGGGTGAGGTGTGTATTTGAAGTGTATTTGTGAAGTAGGCAGTCAAAAACAACAAGCCAGAAGCAGGTGATACACAGTGTCACTCGTCTTGTGACTTGTTTGTTCAAAGTGCTTCTATAGTTAATGGAATGTCATGTGTTCGTGCTTCAGCAGTGCTTCCTGGTGCCTCTGGGGCTTTAAACAGCGTGGTTAAAGAGAGCAACCATCAAGGAGACAATACTGAGCAGCTGCCGGACGAACACACAGGCGCATTAATGCCATTGTTTTTCTTCTTCTCAGGTGTAGTTAGCTGACACGCAACCATGATGAAAACGGGCGCCACCAAGGTGGGCCTGCCCAAACCAGGACTCCAAAAGCAGGCCTCGTTGGCCCAATCTTCCTCCACCACCACCAACACCTCCACAGCCATGAAGACCTCCAGATCCTCCAACATGCTGGCCTCGGATCAGCGCCTCAGCAGAGTGAGTTATAAGCACAGTACAATCACCAAATGTACATGAAGCTGACTAAATCACAAGAGAACAATATTCAATGGTTATTGACTAAGAGGTGATGTGTTTCTAGCTGAAAAGAGCGAGCAGTGATGATGCCTTGACAAAGCCCGCACTGGGAGCTGCTGCCTCTGGCTCCCGGATGAAGAAGACTGTGACCACTGGAGCCATCTCAGATCTTCCTGAAGCGCGTCCTCGCAGTGTGTCTGGTAAGAGACTGCCACCCTTCAACATTTTAGCCAATGAAAAGCAGTGGAAAGAGCTTCTTCATAAATTATGGATATGATCTGTATTTCGTCATAGTAAGTCACTATAAAAGTAGTGCAACTAACCACTTGTGACCACTAGAGGGCCACAGAACATCACTAAAGCTGCCTGCCTCAGCGCCCAGGTGCTGGTGGGTAACTCTTTAGCCTGAGAGATGCTTCACTTTACCCTTGTCTCTTTTTTTTCTGGTCTCTCTTTATTCATGTTTGCTTGGCAATGATGAGGTGCAGGTGGCTGAGGGCCGTGGTTCTCAGGATTTTGATCCAAAACTGAGAGACTGGGCGCATTCATAGTCTGCTCCTCAGACAACATCTGCTCAGCCATGTGAACAGCAGGCTATGTTTTGGATGAAAAATGAGGAAGCTTTTTTTCTATCAGGACAGGACAAAAGTTATGTTGGTGCTGTTTCTGGCTGGTCTTTTGATGTTCTTTTCCTTTAGTGTGTGACATGTAGGAAGAGTTGAGTTGAGTTGAGTTGTGTGTTGTTTTAGCTTATGCTAATGTCTCCTTACTGTCTGGTTTATGTGTGTTCACTCATAAGTTATGATTTAAAACACAGAGAAACACCCCAAAGCTCTGAATGAGAGGAACGTCTGTGATATGCTCCATCATATGACATGGAAATACTGTATAAGCAGAAATTATTTAAAGATATAGCTATAATTGTACACATAAAGCAGTTTTGAATACAATTGGAAACGCATCTTAAATGCATGGATAAGATGAATGTATGTATGGGGCAGATATCCCAAGTAGTTTTTGATCTTATAAAATTAAAAATTAAGATATTGCCCTTGGTAAAAACATTTTGCTCTTCTTTTTGTATGAATCACAGTAAACATGATGTAATATTCAAATGTGGCAAATTAACTATATGCAGCGTTTCACAACCTATTCCTGTCGTCCTCCATCTCCGTGTAGCCACCTTCCCTGTGGAGGTAGAGCAGGTCGCCCACTAATCAGAAGATGATCGAAAGAGCTCCATGTCAAAGTGTCCTCGGGCAAGATACTGAACACCAAATTGCTCTTTCTCCCGGTGTGTGAATGAGATTATCTCCCTTCTCGTGAGCAGTTAGCATGTGGTATCCGTCAGTGTATGAATGGGTGAATGTGATACTGTATGTAGTGGTCAGAAGACAAGAAAGGTGCTTGTGTGTTTGTTTGATATATTTTTCAGTATTCAAGCCAAGGCACATCCCTGCTGTGAGATGCTTATATAATTACACCTTACGCTTATATAATTATAGAGTTACATCTGCAACATCACACATTTTTTAGTTTATCAACAGAAATGCTGGACATTATAGAAATGTTCACGAGGTGGCATCCTTTTGTCTTTGTCTGATCGAGGCTCATCACTAGATAAACAGCAACTGCAAACAGACATGATTGCGAAGCATGTATTACATGTAGGACAAACATGGCAGCAGATAATGACAGGGATTTGTTTGCAGTAATTAATGTTTTTCACAGCATATCCTTGGAAAAAAAATCCTCTGTGAGGAGATAGCTCTGTTTGTTTATGTTGGCCCGTCCTCACAGTGTGTCGATTCTGTGCTCCAGTGAAACTCTTCTTCAAAGGGTTGCTGTGCCGAAGCGAAGATAATTGAATTCTACTTGACAAAAGACTCCAGAGGAGCCGAGAAACCACGGCCAAGTGAGGCTCTCGGGTTCTTTCAAACACAATTAGACCATGATCAGCTTTCAGCGGATTGGGCTCTAATTAACCAAAGTTTGCTTTTTCAAAGTGTTTTTACACCCAAGGACAAGAGCAGATTCCCACTTTGTGCCGTTCATGATAAATTCATGACTATTCACCTACCTCTTCTGGCCTAGTTTCGCTAGCCAATTTCTGCTAGCCAACCAAATTTGAGGACATTAATTGTTAAAAAATTCTTGGTCATAAAAAAAGAGATTTAGCTGTAGCTGCAATTTGCATCAGGCATATCCTTTATTTATGTTGGGCTTCGTGTGCATGTTGGTCACTGATCTGAACAGGCCGTTTTGCATCAGTGCAGGAGTCATATCATCCTTCAGATGGGATATTGTTTTTCCCTAACTGTAGGACACCCATGAGAAGAGCATTGGATTTTGCTCAACACAATATTCCCGTCAGGCAAACTGTATTGTTCTGCACCTGGACTGGCTGCACTTGAAGACATATGATGACAGACAATGAAAGGGGCATGTCAAACAGGTCTCCAAAACCAAGCTAATCAGCGAGTGGAAAATCAAATCTGACACCTGAAAGAGCAGTGATGGGTTAACCATGCACGTGAGCAGTGACAATCATCATTTAGCCTGCCGCTCTCAATTCTAAGTCACCAAACCTGATGTGAGAGTTCTGCTGAAATATCCTCACAGGGGAAATGCCACGATTTGAATATAGATTGGGGTGATGATCTGTGGTATTTTAAACTCAGTGATGTTGAGGTATAATGCACTGAAATGTCTTGAGTGTTTGTATTTATTGATGTGGAAGGGAAGTCTCTAAAGTACGAGAAGATTCAAGAATTCAAAATTGCTTTGCTGACATTTTGCGATAAACATTTCCTCTAGAATACTGAGGAATGTCTTCAGGCATATTTTAGTGATAGTGTCACCCATCAGTGTCGAAGAAGAAGCTATCTGGACTCACTGGGCCCTGAGGCACATACAGCAGAACTGCCATCGTCCCGTCAGGCAGTAATTGAGCCTTTTTCTCAGAGGCCGTCCAAGCGCATTTTGTGACTTGACCTTGGATGCATGACAGAATCCTTACTGAGCGCTGAAAGCACACTTTTACAGAAGTTGTATGGTGTCAAAAAGCTTGTCAGAAATGATGTAGCCCTTTCCCATACTACAACAGCAGCAACAACAAGGCTACCTTCCAATTTCTAATTCAACTGGACATTAGCTATGTAGCTTTGCACTGTGATTGACAGATCTCACTGTGGTCACTATTCTTACATGATAAAAGGCTTTTGTCTTTCTAAAAGACTTCAAGGTCATGGGACACACACACACACACACACACACACACACACACACACACACACACACACACACATATTGGCTTAAAAGGTCCGTTGATTGACAGTCTGACCCCGCCCTCGCCTGCCCTCACAGCATGGCGTACTAATGAGTCAAAACTGTTGGTTTTGCTAATGGGTACTTGTCCCTATCCCAGTTGGCACTTAACCAAGTGTACCATGCTGTCAGACAACGGGTTAAAACCCAGCCTCATCATGATGACTTATTTAAAACACCTCATCAATAATTCAGTAAAGCTTTCATTGGGAGAAGAGTCCCCGTGGAGTGTGCAAGGAGAAGAGACAGAAGGAGATAGGACTGTCCTGCTCTATAAATAACAAGTCTGATGGGGGTGACTGCAGGACATAACTTTACAAATGGGCACTTCAATGACGAGCGCTCCCCTTCACCTCTGTTCAGTCGATGCTTTCACATTGATCATTAAGTACAGTTGAACTTGAACACATGAATGTCTTTTCCTTTTCTAATTCACTGAAGTACGCTTTCACACTGAAGTACATTTTTCTAGCACTTAAAAAGTCACAGTTGGTGAGTTGGACTGCTTCAGCATTAATCCATTTCTAATGATACTTCTCCCTCTGTAGCATTGCGCAACCACATTTGCAAGATATTTGAGTACACCACAAATCTAACATTGCATTCCTGTAATCTTATTGAACCCATGATGGAGATTCAGGTGTTTTAAGTTTGCAATTAATGTTGCCCTGAGCTATAGATTTAAGCAGAGATGAGGAGCAGGCTGCAGACATAAACTCACTCCTTACTAACTCTACAGCCCCAAATTTGTAGTCTTTAACACTAATTGAGACAGACTCGAGTGACATCACTTAAGACAGTTTATCGGACTTCCTCTAGAGCCACGAAAGTGAAAAAGTACTGTAGTAAATATTTTATTTTTTTTTATAGAAATAAGTATTTGAAATAGTTTGAAATATACTGTAGAACTGCTCTGTAATCCATCTGGAGCTCTGTCATTGAAATTAAAGGACAATAAAGGCTTGTAACTTGTCTTTATGAGCCAAAGTGGATCAGGATACATTGTTCTAATCATTTTTTCTCTCACCCTCTTTCATTCCAAACATCTTCTACCTGTTTTGTAGCATCCAGTATCACCTTTTGCCTCCAGGGAGTAAATATGTTGAGTCCTTGACAGATTTGAAAAGATACACACCTTCCAGTTTTACTATGTTTCTGCTGCTTGCTGTCATTCTCCTGAGTGACATGTGTCAGCTCAATACTAACTCTTCGTGAATTTCGTTCCTCACTCATGCCGCGGTGTTCACCTTTCTGTGAGATAATGGCTCACCAGTCTTCACAACTAACAGTGTTGTTGTCATGATTAACACCAGTCAAGGAGAGATGTTACATGCCGTTTGCTACATGCTAATTGGAGTATGTCTTGTATGTGCTTTTACTCTGCTGATTGGATACAGGCTGAAGTGTATTTCTGCTGTGTCATTCTCCAAATATATTTGCCGGCCAACCACAGGACGTCCTTTTCATTATCGCTGTGTGAAAAGCTCGTTGATTGATGAAGATGAGCTTTCTCTCAGTTTGTTCGCCATATGTGAGGTTTGCTACTCGCCACACCAGATGGACTTTGACTTTCTGTTCTCTATTAATCAGCTCATAGCTCGTATTACACTGCCAGAACGGAGGGAAGATGGATGTGTGATGCAAGTATCTGTTGACCTTAGTTAACAGTCACAGTGTGAAGGTGAGACTGAGGTGCGCTTGGAATATTATGTGAGTTTTACTATGCACACCTCAGACACCAGACTCCAGACACCAGTAACATGTGGTCCCAGCAGGACCCTGTCTGTCTGCTTGTGTCAGTGTTTGGGAGGCAGGAGGAGAGGTTATAGTCCTTGAGCTCCTCATATCTGTCAGATGAATTAATCAAACATGCCTCACTCCGCTGGGACGCCTCAGCCTCCACAAGCACTCAGCCATGACAGACAGACACTGACATGAGCGGTAGAGAGACATACATGCATGTATATGCAGATGAATGCACATGCAAAATCATCCACATCTTTACCTTTACCTTGCCCTGTACAAGTTTAAATATACGCTCCGGTATATCCAGTATGATCATGCACTCCTCTGTGTATTATGCATGCAGTATGGCAAGTAGGAATAGATTTACTCCTACTTACATCAGTGTATCTGAAGGGCTTGCTTCAAAGTCCAGAATTAACACTGTATCTACGCATCTGGCAGCAACTCAGACATAAACACACCTGGCCCCTTTTAGGTTTGTTGACCAGAGTTTTGGCATCCAGTATGAAATTCCTCTCTTGAGAAGCGTGTGACCCCAGCAAGTCCCCGAAAAGATGCAAGACAGAGAGAAATGGTCTTGCCAGATCTTGAAAGAGGCCTGGTGGGCCCACAGAGATGGACACCCTGTGGTGAGGAGAACATTCTTAGCTGGATTAGAGGCATGTTTGTTTACCAAGGTAGATGTGCTGCTCCGAGACGAGGAGAGAGGAGAATATTGAGAGAGGGCGAGGAAATGTACCAGCAGTTAATGCAACATTCATAAGACATGAAAAGGTTTGCAGCCATGTACAGAGTTGCATCAAAAAAAGTTGAATATTAAACCTGATGTGGGCAGATTCATGCAGCAAACTAGACCTTCCTTACAGCTAGTGGAGAAATGTTCTGAAAGGCTGTTCTGGCTCGAGTATTTCGTACATCAAACACATACAGAGTTGAGCAAAAATGTAGCTACATCTACAACTGTCCGTTGCTTTAATATTCTACTTAGTCGTTTCTATTTTCATGTTTTTTTCGTAGCCGTGAACACAAAGGAAATAAGCTGCTAGGTTTGAGCTTATGCAACAGAGATGCTCATCCTACTAAAAATAACAGTGCGAATCTGTGTCAAGTGTGGCTTTAAAAGATTGATGATGCAGCGAAGATGAATTTTAATTTCTGATAAAGAGTTCTTCATACAGATTTGTGCCCTTTTTTCTAACAGAGGTTTCTCTTTGAACCAGCACAGTGCAGCACACTGTGTCATAAACACTCCGATAACACGACATAGTGCAGTCTTATTGTATTACTGTAAACTGAGGTCGCATGAAAGCCTCCGCCTGTCTTTTCAGCAGGGTACACATGAAAAATATTTTCTTTGTGTGTATGTTTTAATCCCTTTAATCCCTTGACCTTTTGGCCGTTTTTATGACAGTTTTTCATACGGATCATGTGAAAAACACACAACACCAGTGCAAGTGAAAATGACAAGTCATTCTCCCCTTCATCGTGGCTCTCCCATGTAACTCCTTCCATCATAAATATTTAACACGTGCATATATTGTGAATGAGAAAGGACAGAAAAAACAAGCCTTCCTCACACTAGCTCCACACCCCCCCACCAGCACCACCAAAACTGCCCCCCCCCCCCCCCCCCCCCCCCTGATCTTTATACACGTCGGCGCACTCACACACACACACACATGCTATTGTTCCCTGCTGAGAGAATGGTACGGCAAGCCTGGGGTGGCCTCTTATCCCCCACACCAGCATCTCTTTCCCCCCGTATATGAAGACTTTTGTTGGGAAATTGCAGTTGTGATTTAGTAAAGGAGAGAGAGGTCCCTGGCTGCAAGTTCTCTGAGCATGAAAAGACAAGAGCTGCACTGTCACCCTCTGCCAAAAACACAAATAGTGCTTTCCCTTTCCTCCTCATCCTCTTTCCTTCCTCGTCCCTCCACCCTCTCTCTTTAGTCACTCGTCTTTTCAGTACCAGTGAGAGGGATGGTTCATCTCACCATTGTTCAACTGGTATTGGAGAGTAAACTGCCTGGCAGTAGTGGGAGGAGGTGTGTTAATGTGTGTGTGTGTGTGTGTGTGTGGCCTGGGAAGCCACTCCTCCTCTGAGCTGATTCCAGTCATCACAGCAATAATGAAGTGCACACAGTGCTGCCCGCCCGCCCGCCTGCCAGTGTGACATACTGTCACCGTTCTGGAGGACACGCACACTCGCACACATTCACACACACACACACACACACACTCGCAGTCAGTCACTGACAGGACACGCCGCTTTCCTCCTCACACATGCACACACACACACACACAGACTACACAGTCCTGGGAAGGAGTGGAGAGGAGAAAAGAAGGAGGGAAGAATAAGAAGAATTTTATGCCTCTCATGGTTTCCTCTCTATGTGACTGACCGGAGCTGGCTGTGGGTGCTGAACAGAGACAACAACCCCGACACACACACACACAGACACACACCTCTCCCCCGCAGCCACGGATTCTTGGATTAGTCCGCCCCAGTGTGGAGAGTGGGAGTCGCAGAGTGGACCAACATGGGGAACCAGGCGGGGAGACAGGAAGAAACAGAGTCAGGTCTGCTTGTCGTGGTTTGCCTCAGCATCACTAATGCCTCTTTGTCTGTGTCTGACTGTCTCTGTTCAGGAAAAAGGCAAAACATGTACTTAATACAATAGATATGTGCTAATCTTCTGCCATGTCATGTCTGAGTACATCTCAACATGACAAGTCCTGACTAATCAGTCAGTAAGATGCGCACCAATAGAGCATTGACTGATGAGTACTGATTCATATGCCCCGGAGTTACAGAAGCTGTTTAAACCAGTCAGAAGTTTGTTGTTATGGTCTCAGGCTGTTATTTGTGTGAGCACGTCCACACTTTGTTGCTGATCTGGTATGTTGTGTGCTTGTATTCAGCCAGTACAGATCTATATGTGAATATGTGTTTGCACCTGATTCCCATCTTGGGAGTGGGGCGAGGTGGGGAAAGTGCTGAGTGAGATTTGCCTGACAGTAAGCATGAGGGAACCTGCCAGAGGAGATGGTATCAACAGTCTCACGCTCACATCTCCCCCGTTGCCCCCGAGCTCACTGCGCCTCCCTAAGATTTCCATTTCAAAGTGTCTCTGAACTGCACTCAGCAGCAACTTCACGCTCATCGAAAGACAACCAACCTATTCCACGTCTGTGTAACCTCTCTGAATTTCCTTAACAAAGCGCTTATTTGCATTCTTAATATAACCCGTGTGCACTCAAAGCTTCATCATATCTTTGTGCTATTATGCGATTATGTTTGCATGTTACCAACCCTACAAAAATAGACGCTGAATAGCCCAGAGCCAGGTGGCTTGTTAGGGCAACAGACACACACACACACACACACACACACACACACACACACACACACACATACACACACATGCACGTAATACAGTGAAGTATTTTATCAGTAGTGGGTGTAAAACTGCATCGTTTCATAGCAGTAGCTGAGCTGCTTGAAGATAGGGCACAGAAGGCTCACATTGGAAGGCAATGGTAGCAAGCTGCTGCATGCTTGACAAGATTAGCTCCCAGTTTCTTCTCCATGTGCACACACACACACAGCATGCACTGCACGGTTAATACATTATACACAAAACAAATATTGTTGACTCAGAAAGTGGGAACAAAGAGAGCTTCTATTACCTTTGATCTCACTAAATATTCTCTAGTTATTAAGAAAAATTGGGCTGCTCTCGGTACAAAACAATTATGAGATTGGTACGCAGAGGTGATGTATGGAAATATGTGGGGTTAAAAATGAGTCAGAGTAAAATGTTTGCTCAGCCTGTGAAAGAATTTGCCATCATAGTCACACGCTGTGTAATCAATCACGCTCTCTGGGCTATGAAAAGTATTTAAACTCTGCTTGGTACAGTACTCCATGATCCTTGATCCAAACTCCCACATGAACCTCCATTATGAAATGAAGCAGTCAGCTATATTGTTAATTGATTGAGTTGTTATTCCTATAAATCTACTCTCCATTTTCTCAAATGAGCCTCTATACTAGATAAGAATTGATCGTGAAATGGGTTAATTTTTCATTGTGCTCGCTCGTGACATGAAGTTATAGACCAAGGACACACAGAAGCCCTATCTAATTCTCACAAGATTGTGATATAACAACATCATGCAGACTTTTAAATGTTTGACTGAAGCGGGGGTTCACTGTGTGCTTTACAATATAGTGATGAACCAGACCAAAGTTTGTACTCTGTGCAGGCGCTGAAACAACCAGCTGAACTTTGTCTTGTCTTAGGTTTTGGCTTGGAAAGTAGAATAACAATGCTGGTGCTGAAACTTGGAGAAATAAAAATTGTGGGAACAGGAGGAACTCGTTCACATTTGATTGATGGTGCTATCTCTGTAGTGGCAGTCTGAGGAGTAAGCTGTCTGCTGTAGTGATAAGGAGGTCGTTATCAGAACCAAATTACACTGACGGCTACTACAGCCGAGCCTTCCTGTCTCCTGACTGGCTCACCAGGAGAGCGGCCAAGACCAGAGCCTGCGGTCAGCATGTTGTCTGCCGGTGATGAATCGTCAGTAAAATATAGTCCAATAACACTGGGTCTATTTTCAGGGCTACAACTCAGTCAGTTGTACCCATTTGGGCCCAGGATTAAAGGAAACTCGAAACATGTTTGTGTAGTGAGGTAAAATAGATTGTCAGGACTTTCTCATGGTCAGAAATGGGAAATTTTTACACACTTATGGTTTCTGCAGTAGTTTGATTGGGATGCTTGAATGTAGCTGTAATGTTGAAGATGCTGCCAAAAGGTTGGAAAGGCACACTGTTTTTTTTTTTTTTTTTTGTAAGTATGGGATGCTATTGATGTAGCGGTTAGCATGTTTTTACTGGAATATGATTTCTGTTCACTCTGTGAACGGTTTATCAGCAGCACAGCAACATTTATGCTATGTGGTGGTACAGAAACAAAACTCAGACGCCATCCAGTTTAACACCATAATTGCTTAATTTAATGTTTTTCCTCACCTTCTTTTGGACTGTTTTATGTCTGAAATAAATGTGAGAATCCACATTTATAAATATGTTTTTACTTGACTGACAGTTCCCCAACTTTGTTCCTGTTCCTGTCAGCTTTGTTGTGTCTGTTAGGGCCTTTGTCGTGTCTAATGTGTACGCAGAGTTTGGTGAAATTCCCATCTTAGCTCCGCCCGACATCAGCATAAACAGAAGTATAATAATCAACTGCAATAACCAAAAATACCTGTTTTTTAAATTGAAATCTACTTGCTAGCCCACTCCAGTTTCCTCTAGACAACAGTGCCTTTGACAGTTGAAACAGGAAGCTATGTTTGCATTAGGATAAAGTCCTGTGTGGCTGCTGCTCAGTGAACTCCTGTGTTAAGGCAATTTTCAAGCTCAGGTTTCACATAAAGCGCACTCATCTTCCACTCAGACATACAGTAACATCTGTCTTCCTATTTTCTTCAAACATTGGGATATTTAAAACATTGTTTTAGCAGTCACCCTGCTTACAAATATATCACAGCGTTGAATAAGACCCCGAGACCACCCTGTAGTACCCTAATTCCTCTTGTGTGATGTTAGAGTACAGCTGGGATCTGCCTATGAAGACTTCTAGTGCTGATACTAAATGCCTATCTGTCTGGTGAAGAATTGATCTATTGTGCCCGGTGTGTACCGCTTCCTTTCAGAGCAGACGTCAACAAAGAATGTGGAAATGCGTGGATTATTGTGCCGTTACACACACCATATCAGGGAATACCGACGCAGAGCAAGGATTGAACATGAGGAAGCAAGTTTGTCCAATTTTCTGATTGCTCGGACACTGTGAGGAAGTTATATCAGTCATACTTTCCATCGCAGTTAGCAGTTTGTACAGTAAACACAAAGGCCATACCACAGTGCTTTGTGTTTGCAGAGGGAGGCGTGTGCTGTTTAAATGTCCTGTTTGTGTGACTGGAGAGTATAACCTGGACATGAAAGTTGGCATAATATAGCCTCCAGCCCTGAGCTCATAAAAAACACTCATTTATAGCAGAGCAGCTGACATAAAATAGACATCGTAAAAACACTTGATTGGACCTGACGTGTAAGCCGCTTCTTCTGTGATTGTGTGTTCAATGCATACCAAATCAAACTTGTTGTAATGTGGTTTGTCTATCTGTCAGCAGCTGACTTCACACAGCAATCCAGGACTTTCTGCGGATGTAGGTTTCTGCTGTCTGCTATCCAGTACTGTTTTTGTTTCCAGAACAACACCCTCCAAAAAAAGATCAGTCACTTTCTGAGAGTAAAGTTGGGAATACCGAGTATCATCGTGTTGATTATGTGTCTTTGTCCAGCCACACCACAGAATGACACAGCAGAATTCATTAACACTACATTAGGGACTTCTTGTGGGTTATATGACACAGCTAAGTGCTCTGTCTCCAAGGTAGAGACTGTCAAGATGTTGTGAATTTTCATGCCTAAATTGCATTGTGATGAAACTATTGCATGAATTTACTTCACCTTGATAGTGTGACTGAGTGTTTGTGTAGAATTGGTTTCCTGTCTCTTGATTAAGATGTGTTCAGTGGAAAGTGTTGCTCGAGATTAAGAGCTGACATTGTCCTTTTGCAAATCCCTATTTGCATTTTAATATTTCCACACTATTATTATAATATCATTTAATCCTTTTTGTGGCCGATCCAGGAAACTAAATCACAAACATTTAATACATCCCAAGTCTTGAAACATTAATTGTAAGGGTATACGGATAGGATGGAAATTATCAGAAGCTTTAAGTTAAATTTAGCAATATTTATTACAACCTGCTACCCATCACACACGCTGATCCTATAAACCTATAATCATGTAAAATGGCATATTATTCCTTCAGTGAGTCCCGTGTTAAACTGTTTTCCACTCGGAGCATGAAGAAATTCTCCCTCTCAGTTGGCCGGCTCACGGTCCTTGCTATTGGATATGTCTGCAGGGTATTGGCTCCATAAGTGAAGCAAAGTGCATCCACATAAGGATGCTGTGTTAAAAAGTTTTAGCATGCAAGCCAGTTAAAATGATTCAATCAAAATGATTTAAAGCAGCCAAAGAACGCAGGCCAAGTGGCCCTGTGCTGGCTTGCCAGCTCCCATGCTGAACCTCCATGCTGTGCAGCAGAGGACGCACAGGGCTGTTCACTTTTCAGGCAGAAAACGACATCTCAGCTTAAACGCACAATGAAGACTTGCACACTATACGTCTTCTTTTTAAAGGCAGGGTGGAAGGTTTGCTTGCCTGGTGCCTGGTCAGTTGTAAGCACAATTGATTAACAGATTGACATGCCACCTGCGGACGAGAACATCACAGCAACGACTTTAGTGTTTCACTGCAGCTCTGCTTACGAAAGAATGTGCACTGTTTTACTTTCTATTTAGTTTACAGAGCCACATTATTTCCTAGTCATCTAAAATTACGTTAAAATATCTGCAATGAGAGCCAATCACATCTTTCCTTCTGCCTTTTTAGTGATTTCCAGCCTCTTTTCAGCCAAGCCACAAGCAAAACAATCTCTTTGATTTGCTATGTTTTATTATTTTCTACTGGTTATTGAGTAATCCCAAGAGAAGAAATATCACCTCAGTTACTGAGCGTGTTTGCCCTTCTCCTCTCATACATCTTGCAGCAACTGAAACAGCAAACCTTCTCCTGGCCTGACCTAACTTTTATTGTTTATTACATTTATTTTTTAGTGCACTGAAATCTTCTATGCAACTGCAGTGATGTGTTCGCATATAGAAGAGCTTAAATGACACCTAGCGTGTTATCTGCTGATATTACACGGTACTAGAGGAAGGTCTTTTGCAAAAAAAAAACATATGCTAGGCACGAAGGAATGCAACCAGCTTTTTATGTTATTGGTGAAAACTAGCCAAAAACAGTGGTGTTAGGGGCTTAGCTGACAAGTATAGCTAGAAAAAAATCTAGTTTATGGGTGTGAAAGTCAGAGCATGTTGACTTTTCTTCCAATGAATCTCAAACATTTAACCAAAGGGTTTGTTTTATTTTGAATCTGTGGATGTGTGTGATGAACTTATCCTAAGTGCAAATAGCCATTTAAATCCTCTGTGTAGTCAGTCCCTAAAGACAGGTGTTGGCTGCCTTCAGGACGTCCCTGAAGCTTGATGATTCAGCAAGTATATCTGGTTTACACAGCTGACAACTGCTCTTACTTACAATTAATCAGTTTGCTCTTGTTTGGCATGGTTTCAGGGAGTTTCTATAGATCTGTTTGCTTATTTATTTATTTCTCCACTTGCGTGTGACGTCATGTCTTCGACTGGAGTCAGAGAGTCTAGCTGCTTTTTAGGAAAATCAATTATTAATCCGACTTGTTTTCTTTGATTCTGAACTTGTTTACAGTAACTTATTACAATGAAAGAAGAATTTTATCCTCAACAAGTAGTGCCGTCATGTTTTTTTTTAGTGGCTCATTGTTGTGATGCAGTTTACCGTGCAAGCTAATCTCTCAGTCACTGTGGAAGTCATGGAGCCTCGAGTCTGTCTATCTTCCACCCCGGTAAGAGGAAAGGAATGCCTGTGAGTCCCAGCGTCTGGCCGAGGGGCGCCTGTTGACCTATTTCATGCCCTGTCAGTTGGACAACAGGAAGGCCAGATACACAGGCTGTGTTTTCTGTCTCTCCTCTCCACTTCCACCTGACACATTTCCTGGAACACAGAAGGGAACACAGAGGAGTGGCGGCGAGAGATTCCCCATCCAAAGTCTGTTTTGTGACGAAGCCGGTGCGTCATTTCAGGTGCCAGCTCTCTGACACTTGACCACCTGCAGTCATTAATTCATCGTGACTCCTCACCCATGACCCTCCTGTTCTGTAAATTGAAGACTTTGTGCACTTTGCTCACAATGCACTCTGTCACCTCTTGGCTGGCAGGCAGGCTGGCCACAGTTAACTGGCTGGTGCTGGACTGAGTCCAGCCACACAGCTCCTGCTGTGATTTGAAAGCTTATCTTCATTAGAAAGAAAGAAGCCAGCATAGTGCATTACTGTGATCAGGGAGCTGGCTTCCCATGAAATAACTGAATGCCTTTGGATTACTGGAAGTCAGTCTGTGTAATTCATTTAGATAATTGGTTAATGTCAACAACACATTTGGTATTCTCAATCTCCTCAGTTGGGTTTATTGAAGTTGGCAGCAGGGCTGTTTTTGTAGCCGCTGTCTAAACATTGACATTGAACATGAAATATTCCTAATCTGGAATCTCAGTGTCTTATTCAATCCATAGTGTACGATATGTCTTTTCTTTAAGAGTAGGATAAGTAAGCATAAAACACTTCTCATCTTCAGTCATTGAGAATATTTTCCTTCTCTCTCCGAAATTGGTGTTTTACGGTATTTGCACTTTGCTATCAATGAGAGTCGGTCTGCTCTCAGACTGCATGAGGATTTATTCCTTGCTATAGGAGGAAAGCTCCTCAGTGAGCCATTTAACTGCCCATTCCAGTCCTTTTCACAGATTTAATGCTTCTCAGAGGTAGCTATAAATGGTCCTGGACCTGAGCCGGCCTTCATAGAAGACGGCACTAA
This sequence comes from Nibea coibor, assembly GCA_023373845.1. Taxonomy (NCBI): domain Eukaryota; kingdom Metazoa; phylum Chordata; class Actinopteri; family Sciaenidae; genus Nibea; species Nibea coibor. Next base: position 18,186,104 of record CM041733.1, read on the forward strand.
ATTAAGACTAAGCTAACTCTTAACCACCTTTGTCTCGGATATTTCAGCTTCGATTTCTTTTCTCTTTTTTAATAGGATTTGCACTGGCACACCTACAGCAGCTATAATTTTCTGTGAAGATGTGGACACAAAGAGTGCACAACTTCATTATAACTGAAGCAGTTTTAAGATGTCTCTGTCCTAATTATAACATATAGGTTGACCATTTCAGACCTTTCATTAGCAGTCTTATTCTACTTGGGGTGGCTGTGGCTCACGTGGTAGAACAGGTTGTCTAGTAGTTGGAGGGTCGTTGTTCTGGTTGTATGGGTGAACTTTGGATGGAGGAAGTGAGCAGTTGGCAGCCATCAGTGCACAAATGTATGGATGAATGCAACGCTGACGAAAGCCAGAGTTAGAAGCACTTTGAGTGGTCGGTAGATCAGAAAGGCACTATATAAAGACAGGTCCATTTACTTCTCTCCTTTTCAGCTGCAGTTAAGAAAAGGCTTTGCAACAAGGGTCCAAAAGCTTGATGGTGCTGTGTTATTAACTGTGTTTTCTTCTGACTTTATTGTATTTGGCTTGGTTGTGCATTGGACACATTGTTGTTATCCATCAGCCACATGAGTGGATGTTCTTTTATTCATCAAGGAAAAACTTAAGCAGGTCGTAATTTACTGCAGCGCTCTGCTACGTGTTAATGCACTTACCCACATCCACTCTTTTACAGGTGGCCACTAAGCAGCTCCTCGAGAGCAATTGAAGGTTAAGTGTCTCTTTCAGCTGTAGTCTTTTTAAGGGAAAAGCATCTCTTGGTCACTCTTTCTCCACAACATTATTATTCATTTTTAGATTGTTCAAAATGGTTGTCAAACACATTCAAAAAACTATTTCTGATATTTGATCCAGTACCATGTTCGGCCAAAAGTTGGAAACTTTAGGTGTCCTAGGGCCTGTTTGATGTCTCCTCATGCCCTTTTAGTGTTCGGTTAAGTAGAGTCGACACTGTGTTTAGCAAAGTGGGTAAAAATTTCAATTATTCACTTTCTGCTGCAGCTGCGTTGGTCTTGGAAACATGTTTTCTAACAGGGGTGGTATTTTTAATCTCCTGGAAACACACTGATTCACTGACAGCGTTGATCAATTTTAGCTTCTCGAAATAATATTGTTTTTAGTCTAAGATTGTTTTAATACCAGCATTTGGACAAATCTTTCTCTCTGGGAGTATGTCTTGTAGTATGTCTGTCAATACATGTTAGAAGGGCATGATTCGTTCAACCTGTTCTGCACCTGAATTTGTACCGCGGGCCGGGAACGCATATTTGGTGTTGTTGGCTGGCACAAACATTAGAAATGACAGAGTTATGAGGCCTTTGCATCAGAGGTCCTCTAACTATCTGCTGCTGTGTTCGAGTGGCTGTTTCAGTCTCTTCTGTATCCTGCTGTCTGTCCTGGCATCTAGACTGGTGTCATTTCTCTGTACACATTAAGCAGCTGCGGTGATGTCATGGTTAAAGAGGTAGGCGATCTAAAGATGAGTGAGTTCATGTGCTCCATCTGGGTTTTATTCAGTCAGACCAAAACAGAATATGAAGGAACAGCAAATGAACGGCTGTCCCACAGACTCCTGGCATCACTCATCCTCACAGGAACGGACTGATCTTAATCACATCAGACTCCTCTCGCTCTTAAACAAGGAACTATTATCCCTCTCTTTATTGCCACCTATAATGTGAATACGACACGTGGCCATAAAATAGATGCGAGCTGTTAAGGTGTCTTTTTTAAGCCTGTCTGGATGATGCTTCCTGTAGTGCATAGTAAATAGTAATTTATAACACCCAGCGCTGATTCAGTGTTAACATATTCCATGTGACAGTACATAATTTAGGAGAGCACGCTGTCCTCATTCTGTCACTCATGGGTTCATCCTCTGTGAAGTTCAGAGAGAAGTGACTGGAGATTTTTAATGGCACCCTGGATCTTTTTTTTTTTTTAGGCACTGGTCTGTCCAGTAGCAAATTCATCACACTGATTGGGACAAAGTGGTGCGATTTTAAATGACAGCATCATTTCGATCCAAACAGACAAACAACTTTTAACTGCGTGTCTAATCTCGGTGACATTCAGAGCTAACAGCTGAGTGTCATCCTGCCATTCGTCATTTTTATAGCCCCTGATTTGCTTTAAAATCTTGTTTGGTGGCTCATGAAATTTACAGCTGGGTCCCAATTTATATATATTTATGTTGATATGTCTCTACCGCTCACATTTGCAACCACAGCCGCACACTATGGGAATGTTAAACGGCTTTGTACCCCTGAAATCGTGTCAGAGTTGGCAGCTCCTGCCACTGTTGTCAGTTTATTAAATAAAGGGGATAGTCTATGCAAATCGCCTATCAATGGCAGAGTACTTAAAGAACCCACAGGGGTACAGGATTTCCATTCCAAACTAGGCCATTTGCTCAGGGTGATGTGCTGTCTATCTCAGCACACAAGCTGTCTGTCTCGTCTCTGCTCTGTGGGTTTGATGATGGTGCATGCATGTGAGAGACACAGGGCTGTCTTTGTCTGTGCACTGCTTAAGCTGCTTTGTGCCTGAATGCTCCACGTGCACAGGGACCTTTGTCATCCCTTTGAAACAAGCAAGCCCCTTGTGTCTGCATCGCCGTTTGCTGATTATCTGAAAACAAACAATAAAACGTTTTCAGCCGGCACGGACATCTGTAAATACTCTTCATATTTTGAGAGAGGGCTGGAAAAGGCTCGCACCGGCGACCCACGCCGATGCCTTTTGAAATGCCACAGTTAAGCTCTGCTACAGCGATGAATGACCACGGACGGCAACAGACAGACCATGCCAGGCAGATGCTGTGTTGTCCAAACAGAGAACAATAAGTGAATAGGGTACAGTGACCAGCATCATGAAACTGCTGAATAATACAAGTATCTGAATGTGACACTGTCTATTCAATTAGTGTCATTACACGATGTTAACAAGTTCATGCTCCCAGCGTGTCTGTGTGCTGATTGTATTAACCCTTTCTTCTGCTAGCATCACATTCACAGTCTGAGTTGATATTTATTTTAATTTGATTGATCTAAATCTCAAATTGGTGGTATGTAAGCTCCCCGTAGCTTCAGATAGGAGATATATGGAAGAGAAGAATGGATATTATTATAATAATTTCTGAGGTGGTACACGGTGAAATGTCATTATTCTGTTAATGCTTGTATAGTATTTGTAAATTTTATTTACAGATGCCACAGATGCTAAATGAAGCTTTTTTTCTTCTCTGGTGTTCATTGATGAATGTAGATTATGGTTATTATTTATGAAGGTACAATTTTAAAGGCATAATGTGATTATTTCAAGAGAAATGAATGGAAAAACTCTTCACATTATATTTACTGTTATAAATCAAACAGCTCTGCCAACTGGTTTGTAGATGTAGCACAGTAAATCCTGATTTGAATACGTAGGTACTTGATGTGCTTTTATTTTCGTCTGTGTTACAGGTGCCCAAACAGCCAAGAAGTCTGGTATTCCAGCTCCTAGAGAAATTCCTTCTACCATTACAAGAGACCGCATCTCTCTGAGGGACCAGCTCAGGAGCTCTAGCGCTAAGAGGATGGTTTCCAGTGCCAGCACTTCCAGCCTCTCTACGCTGACAAAGCAGACACGCAGTTCAACCAAATCCCGTGGAGATGCAGAGAGCCAGGAAAGGGGCCTTTTGGAGTGCCAGGTGAAAGAGCTGCTAGCTGAGGCCAAAGCTAAAGACTTAGAGATCAGCAATCTCAGGATGGAGTTACAGCGCTGCAAAGGTAAAGCCTCCGCCGCTTCCTCTTCACCCTCATCCAACTCTGTCTCGCGCCAAGATTCTGCTGCAGATCAGGAGCAGGAGCAGGTGGCGGAGGCCCTCGTGCTGGTTGGAGAGCTGAGAGAGAAGAACGGGAAGTTTCAGAGAGAGCTGGCAGCGCTCAGGGAGGAAAACCAGTCGCTGAAGGAAAAGCTACTTAGCTTGGAAGCCTCTCCTCTCTCTAGTACAAACTCCCCCTCCAAGCCTTTGGTGAATGGCCTGCCGTCAGACTCCAACTCCTCATCCCCGCAACAGGACAGTCTCCCTTCTCCTGCCAGCCCTCTCAAAACCTCTGTCTCCTCCAGCTCAGACATCACCAAGGGCTCACCATCACCTGACTCATCGGAGTTTGAGAAAATCCCATCACGTACAGAGTCCATGAACAGCAGTGTCAGTGGGGACACAGTTGGAGTGGGGGCAGTAAACAGTCCAGGAAGGCAGGATGTGTCAGTGCGGAGCCTGACCGAACAGATTCACAAGATGGAGGAGAACCATCACAGCACAGCCGAGGAGCTGCAGGCGACTCTACAGGAGTTGGCAGACCAGCAGCAAGTGGTGCAGGAGTTGACGGCCGAGAACGAGCGCCTGACCGAGGAAAAGCGCCTCCTCCAGACCTCGCTTCAACAGCAGCGAGAGCGTCTGGAGGTGGTGGTCCAAAAGAACGAGGCTCTGGCTGGACGACTTCAGGAACAAGCCCAAGCTCAGGCCAAGAGGGAGGAGGAGCTGGGGAGCCAAGGGCCTCGCCTGGCCGAGCTGGAGCAGCGGTATGCCGAGCTGGTTGAAAGCTCACGTTTCGAACGGGAGAAGCTGGTGGATATCCAGCAGCAGCTGACAGGTAGCCTGCGGGCTCTGGAGGAAGAGCACCAGGCATCCCAGGGCCAGGTGCACTGTCTCACGGAGGAGCTGAACAGACTGCAGGCCCAGCTGGGCAGGGAGCTGGAGGCCGGAGGTCAGGCAGCACAGGCCGCAGAGGAGCAGAGAGCAACAGCGGACTGTCTCAGACTGGAAAACAGTAGGCTGAAGGCACAAATAGACATTGAGAGGCAAAAGGTGGGTGAGCTGAAGGCCATGCAGAGTGCCAGTGACAGCACCGAGGTGCACGACTTGCTGAAGACAGCCCACGCTGACAGAGACCGGCTGGAGGTGGAGCTGACAGAGCTGAGGCAACAGCTGCTACACGCTGAGGCCGAGACTGAGCATGTGCGAGCTACGATGTCCAAGGTAGGAGAGGTGCAAGGTTACAACTCAAATTCCATCCTGGGATTTATAATATTTATGATTTACTGCACCTTTGTTGGATCTGTTGTCGAAGCACACCATATATATTCACTATAAAGGGAATAGAGATGGTATTTCAGTCAGAACTCAGGCAGTAGTACAGTATTTGTTTGGAGACAACTGTCTGGGAAGATTCAGGTTAATGTATTTACAACCGGACAATTTTCTTTTGGTTGAAGGATGCCACTGTTCAAACATTTTCCACTTGGTTGCTTCCATTCTGTTACCCAGGACTTGAATTATCTGTGACTCACTGTGTTTAAAAAAAGCTGCTGTCTCTGTGAGCTCATTAGTTGCGTTGTGTGTGTGACAAAGCTTTCAGGAAGTCCTTATAGAACAATCTCCCTGTATATGTTTACTGTGTACTAAAGAATTCAAATATATTTGAAAAAGATAAACTGCTTCAGCTGTTTGTCCAGTTCAGAGTTGTCTCACCAGTCTAACGATTGCCAGTGATTAAAAAATATGAGTCAAATGGGCGACTATGACATTCATAATTCTTGAATGTGCGAATGAGGACACACATTTTCCACAATATTTTAGACATGACCCTTTCAAACTTTACAGCTGGTATTGGGTACTTTTCTTCACCAGCACAGCACGAGAACTCGCTCATGTTCGCTCAAATTGTTTTCATATGTTTCCCTCAATAGTCACTTTGGTTTTCCCCTTCAACACCAGAAAGGCTGAGGCACTGTGGGTTTTGGGGTCATGTTGGTGGTTGTTGACTCCAAAGTAAAGGTGTGTCACCATCAGCTTAGTGATGTCATCATTGTTGGACCGTGACGGAGGTGGTAGCAGTAGGGTGGTTCACCAGAGTGTGACCCTCTGAGTCACACTGCCACATGAGTGTGAGGGTGAGGCCACTTCATAACTTCACCCATGAACATCATGATGTATTAGAGCCACATGGTATCCGTGGGGGAGGGTCCTTATTTTGGTACACCGTGCTCACAGACATCTGTATTAAAATGTCACTGCTCGTCGTGTAGCTCTGACTTTGGGTGCAGAAGCAGTCAGATGTCATCCAGGCTGAACTCTTATTTCCATGAGTCACTGTCATCTTGCATATCACCTATTTACACTGTAGCCAAGTAGTCATTGCCAGACACAGTTAAGCTCTTGTGTAAACACTCCAGAAAAAACATTTATTACCATTCACAACCTAGTTGAATGTTTAGATTTCTGCTTATTTTTGTGTTACTTCTAACAGAACTGAAAACCAGAACTTTAATTTAATTTGATTGGGTGTAAAAATCTCTGTACCATGTGTACTGCTGTGTAAAGGATGCAATGTATTAAGGCTACTTAGACTCACTGTTACTTTTCTGCTGCTTGATAGTAAATTAAATTTGTTTTCATCGGACGAAACAGTCTGATAAGTATCATAACATAATTTAGCTACCTTGATTACATTATGGTTAGCGGTTTCCTCACACACACTGCGTGTTGTGTCACAATCTTGTCTTGTAAAGGCTTTTGAAAGATAGAGATGTTTCAAAAATATGTCTGTAAGCTACATAAATTATCCTGTTTGGAGTCAACAGTGATTTAAGTGCTTCTATCAAATTAGCACAGATGAAACAGTGCCTCTTTGTGTTAGCACCCTTCTGCAATAAACCCATTATACTCACACACAGGTGGAGGCCAAATGCCAGCAGGTTCAGGAGCGCGCCGAGAGGAGGGAGCAGGAGCTCACCAACCGTGTGACTTCCCTGGAGGAGGTTGAGATCCAGGCTGAGAACCAGGTGAAGGAGCTGAAGGAGACCATCTTCGAGCTGGAGGACCAGGTGGAGCAGCAGAGGGCCGTCAACTGCCACACAAACCAAGCAGTCCTGGACATGGAGAGTATGTTCTCTTCACCGGCTGTTCATTTCTCAGAGGCTCTGTGGAAGCTTTAACCTGCAGATCTAAAAGTTATTCAGTGAAAAGTTATGTTGCTTTAAGCATTTTCCTGAAGGGTTTACTGCAGGGCAGGTGTATTAGACTGCATTATTTAAAGCCATGTGTACCTCATAACTAACCTTCTAAACTGAATGTATATGAAAATCAGATGCAAAACACAGGCACACTCACCCATCTGTCTTTGACTTGCCATTAGTGCAGCTGGCAAATAACATAAGGCTGTATATACTGTGTTTCCACAAGCTATTAAGAATCAGGGCAGATGAGATTGATCTGATTATAATATTACTGCAGAAGGATCTAATTCTGTCCAGACGCATTGATGCTGTAGATCGGCTGCTGCATTGTCACCACACTGGAGGCTGAGCAGTTCATTTGTCAAAGCTGTGTTTAATAAACACGAATGTGCAAATGAGTCTACAGTAAGTCAGACCTGCGGATCTCAAAAACCTTGAATCTGTCTTTGCAGATCTTGTCAAAAAGCTGGAGGAGCAGAAAGCTGAAGTGGAGCGACAAGTGAAAGTCTTGAATAGACAGATGAAGGTAAGAAAGCTTCGATATGCATGCTCTTCAAGCTCCCTCTGTAATCAGTAATTAAAGCAATTAGGACATCACAGGCTGAAGACACAAGATGGCTGTAAACAAAAGAAAATGGTTGTTTTAAAGATGTAGGAGAAGGTTTCTGAAAGTTTAAACTGCTGACTCATTTAGCTAGTTCGGTCATGTACCATCGAATTATGACCTCCCAAGATCAGATCCAGCTTTGGTGGAAATTTGTAACACACAGTTTCCCCTTTGTCTCTCTCTTTCCACCTTCAGCCATGTAATAAAAGCTAGAAAGTCAGATATACACTTCTGGCATTGCTTCAGAGATTTGATGAGGGCTATCGCCTGACACAGAAGCAGCCAATTTACAGTAGCTGTAGTTTTCAGATCTAAATGAGCGTACAAATGTGCAGCAGAAAAGTGGTGATACCTTTTACTGCCATGAAAAATCAATCCACTGACGACAGCTGCTGTCCTCCCTCAACCCTACAGGGGTGAGTGAGTGATATTCAAAAGATACATTTTGGGTGGAGTATCACTTTAAGGTCAGGATGACGCTCTAGTGCTCAGTTTTTCCTTGTCTTTATGCCAAAATGTTCGACCTTGGAGTCATCTGTTCAGAGTGTTGTTCCAGTCACATCCCGGCATGCTTTTCAGGCAGCGATGTATTTTTTTTTTTAGCAGGCATTGATTTTCTTCACGGTCTTTTAAAACATGCATTATTAAGTGCATTAGATACCAGTTTCTTGAATTTCACTGTCACCTCCTTGATATTCATTTTGCACAGTGCCCTGTCACTATCGCTGTCACTCCTCTGCTGAAAATACTCTGAAAATGTAGTAAGACGTAGCTAGAAAACAAATCTACAAGGTATGGGTCTCCTTTACAACACTGAATATAGGACTTTTTAAATTTTACCAGCAAAGGATTTTGTCAGTTTTCATTGTCTTTTGCCTGCTTCAAACCAAAGAGCACCTTTTGTTCTGTCTCTTCCTGTTGTGATTTCTAAATTCTTTTTAGCTTTAGGAGTTTTAACTATTTTGTCAGAAGTTTTCTGAAATTTGGCATCATTTTTAACTTCCACAGATCTCTGAGTAGATTCTGTTTCTTAACAAAACATGGACTGCAAGAGGACAAAATGTCACTGACACGGTCATTATCCGAGAGGTTCACGCTGAATCTAAATGTTTCACAAACATTTCCTGTGTCAGTTGATGATTTCCGACTGTGTGAATTTGCCTGTATCGACCTGTGCCGTGTAAACACACTTTTGTGTCTTTAGGATGAAAAAGAGGAGTGGCGTCGGTTCCAGGCGGACCTCCAGACGGCCGTGGTGGTGGCCAACGACATCAAGGTGGAGGCTCAGCAGGAGCTGCGTACACTCAGGAGGCAGCTGCAGGAGGAGCAGGATCGCAGTGCTAAGCTTTCCACGGACCTCGAGGCCCTGCAGGGAGTCAGGTACCACCTCCACCATGTCTCTCTTTTTGTTCAGTCCCCCCCTCCTCCACCAATCCCTCCCAACCCCGGCTCCCCTTGTTCAGCATCGGGCTGCAGTTCCTTTCTCTCTAAACACAATGTCGATATGAGATACCTGCCAGAGTCTTGCCATATCCCTCATCCAATTTTTTCTACATGTGATGCAAACTGAATCTCTTCAAGAGGTTTTCAAAATTCCTATCTGGTATCAAAGCAGGATACTTTGAATAATGTAGACATCATATCTTTAAAAAAAGATCATGTGATTAAATCCTTTTGGGTTTCTGAGTTTAGGTTTCTGGGATTTGGCAGACTCTGTTGGTAAATTAGCGGTCTCCTGCGGTATTTCCCTCTGTGTATTCTACTCCTTTAAGCTGCTGCCCTCTTTGTCTCCCTCTTCTACACTGACCTTTGCCCTCTAGTAACTCTAGTATTGATTAGATGAGATTATAACAACACGACAAGGCAGATCTGCTCTACGCACAGATGCTGCTTTGATCCGAGTGTGTTAGAAGCCAGTTTAACACTGACCTTTATTATTCCACGCCAATGTGTCCTGCGATCTAAGATTTTATGTAGTGTTGTTGCACTGTGGCCATGCAGTAATGTGTATTGATGCATTTATAGAGAGCGTTGCATTGGTTTGTGTGTGAGTATACTGTATATAAGTGTGTTTGAGCGTGCAAATGCCATGGTGTGTTTTGACAGTGTTGTCCCCTCTCATTATCACGCCAGGTCAAGTACTTCCTGTGGCAAAGTCTGCTACTGTATAGTGCTCTTTTTATCTGTGTGGCCCGTCATGGTGTCATCCTTTTAAAAGCAAGCAAATGATCTGTGACTTTCAGTCGTACTGTATCACTTCACAAACCTCACGAGAGCAGTTTTAGTGTATAAGAAATGTTTGGTTTAAAACCAAATTTTCATGCCGTCCTTGTGAATTTAGCACATGACATTACTGGTTTTAGACTTTGGCTAAATCAGTGAACTTTCCCCAAGATTAGCTGTTACGCTGCATCCACTCCCCACCTCCAGCAGCTCCCTGTGATGACTCTATCAAAGATGTCCCTCTGACAAGCCTCCTTTTGTAAAATCCAGGTGAGTTCCCTGCCCTGTCAGCCCTCTCTCAGCCAGCCTGCTTCTCCCTGCCCTGTGTGCTGCTGCTGCTGCTACTCCTCACTGACCTTCCTGTCTGTGTTTGGCTTCGTGTTGCTTCCCAAGCCCTGTCTCTTGTCTGTCTTTCTGTATGCTGGCTGACTGCACCATCAGGATGATCTTACCTTTTTGGTTTGCTTTGCCTGGTTCTTTAAACCTGACATTCCAGTCCAATGTATCTGGTGCCACCTGCTGTTCTTTGAATGAATAACACTCCTACTTTTTTTGGTTAAACAGCAGGATGGTCTGCACGGCATGACTGGATTAAACTCATGCTATGCGTCATCTGCTTCAGATACATTTGCATAGCGTCTTCATCACCGGGTGATTTAGTCATACTAGACATTAAGAGTGACTTTAATCCTAAAAGGTATGCATGGAACAGAAAGTCCAGAAGTACCCAGAGGTCTGCTTTTCATGACAACAATGTTAAAAAATAATTTAAAATCTAAATGTTTTGCTGCAAATGCACATGTAAATGCTTGAGATAATCTTTATTCTGTAGTTTCATACAGTAGTTCATCTTCATTCCTCTTTTTCTTTTCAGAATAAGCACCGGAGCCACTTTTGATACCAAGACAGCAGTAGAAGGGCACTAGACAAGTGCCCCTCACCTCAGCACCACGTGAAGACAGTGTTATTGTTGCACTTATTATTTTTCTGTGTCATTCAAAGTGTATTGTGGTAAACCAGTCTCAATCTAAGCCACAGTGACCAGTGTAGATGCAGTACACAAAGCGTCTTACGACACAGAGCCTGACTTCCTTTTCTCTACACGTCTTTTGAACAATAGTTCTGTATTTTTATTTCTCAATGAATGTATTCTTTCTGTGTGATGTTCTGGACTTCTGTCGAAGACATGCCATATGTTGAAATGACCCTCCTTTTCATACTGTGCGAAGCTGATTTGTGCCTTTTTTTTTTTTTTTTTTTAGAAAGTTGAGATGTTACAAAACAACACCATGAAAAAAGCAGGGAGCAGTATGAGGCAGATTTGGTTCATATTTAGTCAGCGGCAAAGCTGAAACAGTTGAGTTAAGATTCCCAGAATTTTGCCAGAAGAAAAGTCTGACTTGTAACATCAGAAAGTTCCCATTTCAAATGAGAGCAATGCAGCAGAACTTCGTCCAGTTGATATTCATTTGAAAAAGATGTTTTTTTTCTCCTGGACCTCACATTCATTTTTCTTACTATTTGTGTATCAGTCAGAATACTTTCACTTTACCATCTGTCTGCTTACTTCAAAACCTTTATTTTAAGATTTAGGTTTGCTCTTTGTTCCTGTAGTTGGAGTAGAGCTGAACGCAATGTCATATTTAGCCATGAGATGGCACTGTGGAACACAGAATCACCATACGCAGGTAACATTAATGCAGTCATGTACTGGTATCATCTGCCCTGTTAGTGTTATATATGTATATGTATTTTTGATGATTGCTGTATTCCTTTTTAAATTTACAGAGTATTAATTCTTTCTGCCGGATAACATAACCAGGATGATTTTGATGTCGGCCATGCTGGCGCACACAGAGCACTGCCAAAATTAGATTTTAGGACTGCCACAAACACAGACAGCTGTACCTCAGAGTCATTTGTTACTCTCCACAAACATACCAAAATGTTCATGGTTCATTTTAACATGAAGACTGAGAAGACTGTGCTCCGGGTTTCCTAATTATTTTTACCGTTGGATGATGAGTTTAACTAATTTTCTACTTATTAACAACATTCCTGACAAGTTAATATCGAGTCAGACCACTTTTTATCTGAACCTCAGAGGTCAATCAAAGCTCTCAAGATGCTTCTTCCTTGTTGCTCAATCATGAATCAATGTTAGAGATATCTTCAGCATCGCTGTTTTATCTCTTTTCACAAGGTTGATTTATTTCAGCTTTGAGCCAAACACTTACACAATGTTCTGTGCCGTTGTAGTATAACAGCATATTACAGGATCTCAGGTTCTACTGAAAGTCCAGTTTTTATCAGAGATATTCAATTTGTGCATTTTTTTAAAATTAAGAGCCATGTTGTTCTGCCAGATGATAAGGTACAGGTGCTCAAAGTGCAAACATTCAGATGCTCAAAAACACATCTAGAAAAAGAAAAGACGGTAACCATGTGATGGGTCATTTTCTGTTTATAGTAAAGCCCTTTAATGAACATTACAGTGAATGTGCTGTTAATTTATTCTGCAAAGAAAGACTTAGGAAGTCTCGTGACTGGTTTTATGCCTGTGAAAGAATACATTTAAGTGTATTGTATGACTGCTGTTCATATGGCAAAAGAATAAATGAAACTACACCAGTCCAACTGTGGTTGTGTTTCTCTTTCTACACTCTGTGAAGGTGAGTGCAGTGTTTATGACATTCCTTACATGTCATTCGTTGCTCATCCATCACTGATAAAGACAGTCCATATTCCTCACTCTCTTGGCTGGAGTTCAATGTTCAGCAGGGCAATGGATAGACACTGTCCTGATGTTTTGGCTGCTCCAAATCTGGCTATCTGCAAATGGCCATCATATATTGACATTTTAAGTTCAGACTTCAAACTGGTCAGCAAAGTGAGGGTTTTGAGTCTAAATTGCAGTTCACAAACAGATCCTCTTCCCCCCCAGGTGTTTGTGTTGTATATGTCTCTACACAGCAACCCTGTTCATTTTGTCTGTTAGGTCCCAGGGTGATGAGGTGAGGGTGTCCGACTCCGATAACAGCCGTCACTGGTGCGGCATCTCCATGATCCCGACCACACCCATAGACGCCAGCGGAGATGCCGATTCAGAACCCGGAGCTACTGTCAAATCCCTCATTAAGTCCTTTGATACTGTGGGACAGAGTGAGCACCTCAACACACACACGAACACACACATACAAGGAATCCCATCACAGCAGTGTAACTATAGAGGAACAGCTGGTAAGATCTCCATCGTGGATATCTGGCATTTCTCTGCAGCAATGTGCGTCATGTGCAGTTGTGTAGGATTGTGTGGCCTGGCCTGACCTCAGGCAGGTTGGAGGGTTTTTATTAGTAGAATCATTTGACAAAGAAACATTTGTTTTATAAATCTGCAAGTGATGAGAAGGCATTTTTATTTCAGAGTACATAGTCACGTACTCAGAAACTTCAGCATATTTTATAGTACGGTACATTCTTTTTAGAGCTGATTAAAACCTCCACAGTGAATGTAACAAGTGTTTAAAGTTGGTTTCAATACTGGTGTCAGTTTCACAGTTTGTTTCTGAAACATTAGCTCACTTCTTCATTAACATCTTTTCATCTACAAAATCTTGTGCAATGCCATTTCCTAAAAAAGTTGTGGAGTGTTTGGCGACCTTGTTGAAAATGTGTAAATTTATTCATATGTTTTTTTAATGAGGTCATAGTTAAAGGTGGTGTTGTACTCGACTACATTATATTGAGACGTGACGCAGAGGGGGTCAGAATATTAGAATACCATCACTAATTATGATCTTAATCCAAGAAATCATCATTTAATTTAATAAAATGTATAATCAAAGAAGAATGTGACCCACAAATGAATGCTAACCATAGGTACTTTACAGTTTTTGATACTACAAACAGGTTTCAGCAGTCAAAAAGTGGTTGAGGATTGTTACCTCACTGTCTGCTGTTTGTATGTTACTTTGTTCCTGGTTTTACTTATCGTAGTTATGTCATAACTATTTAGTAATAATAGAAATTATATTTGTTCCCCTTTTAGTTTAATATTCACATCTGCTTTTCAGATGGACCAGGCCACACAGTTCAAATGCATTCCTCTCCAAGAAGCCCGCTGAGTGGGATCCCTGTACGCACTGCACCTGCTGCTGCCGTCTCCCCGATCCAGGTACACACCAAGATACTTTTAAAAGATGTTTTTCCCTTTAAAATGTGAAAGAGTCTGATATAACGTGACTTCTGTCCTGTTTTGTGTTCTTTCAGAGACAGTCATACATAAAGCCACTATCAAAGACGCTGGAAAAAAGAATCAATCATGGAGAATTTGCTCATCAATATGGTATGTAACACAGAAAGTTTAATTTACACGTACAGACTGAGACCAAATAGTTAAATTAAATGTTAGTTTAGGATCCAAGGTTCCTATGGTGCGCTCTAACACTTTGGATCAGTTGTGTCCAAAGCACAATCAGGCAGATCAAAAGTGAGCCCACCATCAAAGGGTCAATACATCAAGCTTAGTTCTCTGTGTGATAGAGAAGTAACCTTATCACAGACACAGAATTTGCTAAATAAAGAACGCAAGACTTTCAGCCAGCGAAAGAAGAAGTCATGTTTTGGTCTCAGAGGACGAGCAGCGGTTTCTAAACAACTTCTCAGAACCAGAAGAAAGGCCAGATACTAAGAAATACCAGCAACGTAACAGAAGGTTTTATGTAAGGAGAAGAACAGGAGAGAGATCTGACCTGCACTAAATTGACTCCACCCTGACCAAGGAGAAGGAGTACTCCATTTAGCAGTCATACTACAACAAATTCTAGCTTCGCTTTTCGGTCAGTGAACCGCCAGACAAGTATTACAAGTATTACTATGAGTCACAGCCTCTTGAAATGAGTAAAGCTGAAATGTCGGATGTAATTAGTCTCTACAAAGAAACAGATGAATGGATGATAAAGCTATGCAAACATCCGACCACTGTTGCTTTTGAGGGTTGTTTTATGATGTTGTTCATAGAAAGCAAATACTTATAATGTCTGCTCATGTCCGGCTCATTCCATGATGAGTTCATAGAGAAAACATGCAGTAATAGATCAGAAAAGTAATGCGCTTTTTCAGTAAAACAGCAGATGAAAAGTCTGCGTCACTCCCCTGATCTTCTTTCAGTAGCTGCCTTTTCTAATTTGGCAAACGTTCTTTAGAAAGTATATCAGGATCCCTCTGTTTCTAACTCGCTCTCCTTTCTTTTCTGCATCCTTTACCCCCCCCCCCCCCAGACAAGTTGGCAGGCTGCGGGGAAGACCTGAAGCCTACCAGCCTAATGAGGAAGAGCCCTTCTCTAGAGTCCGTCATCAAAACACCTGCCTCCTTCGGCAGCCGCACAGCATCATTCAGCTACAACCGAGGCAACAGCAAGCTCAGGTGGGCCACTGCAGATGATGTATGGTGTGTGAAAAAGGTTCCCTTTGAAGTGGCGATCAATCTTATCTTCCCTCCCTTACTGCAGAGTCATAAACATTCATTTAGTATAATGACATCTCTAAATGCAACGTAATGGTTGGTTAGAATTCACAGGAAATATGAATGTTTGTTCTGAGTTTGTTCGACTCAACACGTCCCAACACTACTGACGAAACAGACATGTCGGCACGTCACCGTTGGGGTGAGGTGCCAACATGTCTGTCTGCTACAGTCTGACCACAAATGTGTTAAAAATAAACTCAATCCAGAATACTAAATTAGATTGGGCTGGTGTGTTTTACAGTGGAATAATGACCTGCACCGTTTTACTTCTGCATTTCTGTAAAACAGAAGTTCTCCGTTAAGATCTTCGCTTACAGCTTTTGTTGCTCATGTCACTGCAGGCCTATTAGATAACATTGTACTAAAACTCAGTTTTTCATGTAAGAGAGACTTTTGTTTACAGGGTTATGTGACGCAGATGGCTTTAACACATGGAGTGCCTCCCCGATCAGAAAAGGAAGAGAGACAGATGTTTAACAAACATGCTTTCATCTTCTGACTTCTGGTACCGTTTCCCTGAACTGACACTTCCTCTCTGCGTACGCAGAAATGAGCTCAGTAGTTAGACTCATGCTCAACGACAGCCGGTTAAATTTGTGGAGTTTATAGTCTACAGTTAGTTGAAATGATGCAGAACAACATCCTCCATTTAAAAAAAAAAGAAACACAACAACATATGTACTGTGTATATATGCATATGTAAACAGATCAGAAGCAGTACATTATCATGTTAGGTATGTTTATTTAGGGTTATCATATAAGCGTTGTATCACTGTTGATGGATGAGTGCACTTCCACCTCTGCTGTATGTGTTTGGACAGGATCCTGTGGTGCTTCAAACGGTGGAATAATGAATTTAACAGCAGAGCGGCTGTGACGTGTGAAGTGTTTACCGTGCTCAGAGCAATGACCGTGTCCTGTTGGTCTTCCCATGGCCCTCGGCTGTAGCGCAAACCCCAGGGAGCAGCCCCTCTGAATGATACAGCAGATAGGCATTTTTATAATCTGTTATTTACTGCTCGTAATCATTTATATACTGCACATACTATATATATATATTATATATATACTATATATAAACATTCAAGCTTGACACCATGGAGATAGAATAGCAAAATTAGGAGGAAGTCTAAAAACGGAAGGTGATAAAGCTTTCCATCCTACATTTTAAAGCCGGGCTGAACTCTTGAGCTGTATGGAGTTGGCTCCACTCCAAAGTAATCATGAGCCAGCTCAAATATGTGGAACTGCAAATACTCACAGAGCTTGTAACGATAATATAAGATTAAACTATAGAGTTCCCTTTGATGGAAATCCTGAAACTCTGAGAAGTTTTACTTTTCAGATACGGGAATTTACTTTCCTGCAGATGAACTCTATAGGAAAGTGAAGAAGTATCAAAGAAGTCCAGTATTTTAGTTCTTTGATACTAGTTTTCTCATTATCTTCATCGTGGTACATGCTACGCAGGCCTCCTTATTTACAAACGACTTCTGCTTTTTATACGTCAAATATTTCACTATTTCACTAAAAACACACAAAAATTCATCACTCACATTTTTAAAACTCTGCTCTCAAATTACTTTTGAGTATCCCCCATGTGGTATGTCTCTTTTTGGCATGTTGCCTCTAAGTCATGTATGATGTCTTTGATTAGTTTGATGCTCCCTGTATATGGTGAATCATTTATTGGGCCTGTGGATGTGAAGTTTTATGGCGTAATCAAACACTTATCATACTCCGGATGACACACAGTAATCGTGCTCCTCTCTCTCTCTCTCTCCCTCTCTCTCTGTGTGATTGCGGTTCGTGTTTCCCTGGTGACAGTGTGGAAAGAAAGGACCCCTTGGCTGCTCTGGCGAGGGAGTATGGAGGATCTAAGAGAAATGCTCTACTGAAGTGGTGCCAGAAGAAAACAGAAGGCTATCCGGTAGGGATCACAGGGCCATAGACCCCTCTCGAATACAAGGCGGGCTCCATTCACTTTCACACCCTGCTCTTCTCTGCATCTTTGTGTGACAGTTTTATTTTGGTCTCCTCCAACCCCCGCAGTATCTACCCTTTATATTGCACGGATGCAGCGTTGGTCCTTCTGTGCCCTCGGGTTCGGTACTTATTCCTTTTTTTCCAGCCATCAGTGGCACATGACTGCGTTTGCAGACACACCATTCACCTATCTGTCATCTCATCTATGGAGTTACTCTGGCACACAGTCCATGGAAACAATGATGCAAAGCATTCAGTGTTATAGGATAGTGTACGTACATAACTCTTCTTGTTGTTTATACATGTCCATTTGTTTATGCATTGTTATTGTGTCGCGCTCCCATCTGTGTCCATGGAGCCAAGTGCTCACAATCACCTGGCTTAGCTTCTCCCCTAATACCCAGTTTAAGGAGCCCATTAAGTCCAGTAGGATTAAAGATTTGCCCATGTAATCATCATGTTTATGTGCCAGCATGCCATCTAGTTAATGCTAAAACCCTCAGCAGCAGGCAGGCTGGTCCTGGCCTGCAAAGTTTAAAAGGAAGAGGAGCCACTTCAGCCCTCACAGCATTATAATAGAAGATTTAATTACATTAAAGTTCCTGTTCAGGGCGAGGCTGTCAGCATGCAGATCTGACTTGGCTGAGTATGAAACTGTCTTTTCCCGGTAAGAAACGGGTGGATTTGTCAGATCAATAGTTCCTATTTTTCAGGCACAGTGCTGCTTAGTGTACTTTGAGTCACCTCCCTTCATCTGAGGATGGGTGGTTGATGATCACACACTGCGTGTGTTGGTAAAACACACACAGACAATCCTCTGTGATGGAAATATCTGAGCAGATGAGATAAAACCGCTGCTGACCAACACACAGTCTGATGATCTGTCTGATAAGACGCTGAAGCTGCATACACACTGCCATGACTGAAATGTTTGAATCCACACTTCTTTGTTTGATGTGGATCTTTGGACGGCAGCGGTAAGCTTAAAGACGCCGCCTCGTAATGGAGGATCACCGGTTCAGTACCCATATCCACCACCAGCTGGGTGCTTTAGGATTGTATTCAAGAATTCAAAGAGAGGAAAGCAAAGACTGAGACTGAGAAGAAACTTAATTAAATTAGTAGACAGAAGAAGAAGGCAGCTTTGATAAAACTTAACAGCTTAACTGTGAAGAATGTGGCCCATTCATAACAAAACAAGTGCAGATATTTCCTGTAATCAAAGTAATCAGTTTTTTTTTTAAAGAGATTAAAAGGCTAAACAAAGTCAAACAGTTTGATGTATTTAGGCTCACAGGAAGTCCCCACACCCCTCCCTGCTATGTAACTTGCTCTGGGTGTAAGCACCATCATCCATTTTCTGTAACCGCTTATTCTTATCAGGGTCACGGGGGGCCAGGTACACCCTGGTTCATCAGAGAGCTAGAAGTAATCGCTCCTCATGATCCATTATTATATATTATCAGACTACAACTGCTATTTTCATTTTATAAATCTGTAGATTATTATTTAGACTTTTTAAATGTCACAATATTGTGAAAAACACTGATCAGTTTCCCATCTTCAAATAACCTTTTTAAATTTGATCTATTATGTATTAACAGTACAAAAGCCAGAAATACTCAGTTTACTGGTCTAAACCTGACAAAAACAAAGAGTCCTCACACAGAGAGGGTTTGGGATTCTTTGAGTGAGCAGCATTTTAGTGGCAGCTGGTCAACGTGGAGTTGATTTTCATTACTTTATGACTTGTTCCGTGTAGTTTAATCCGCAAACATAAATCAAATTTTACACAGACCGGTCACTTCATTAGTCTGCCATAGCCAAAGGTGTTTCTAATAAGGTTGACCTCTTATGTATGATGAAATAATAGTACTGCAAACTACAACCTCAGTAATAAACAAAATAGTTAAATTAACAAAAACTGAAACACTATAGGCTTCATAAAAGTAGAATTTATGGCTGATGAGTTGTTGTACTGGTTCAAATTCATGTACAAGTGTTGCTAGTGAAGTGACCAGTCGGTGTAAAATATAGATTAGATTATAGATGTACATTAAACTACGCCCAACAAGTCATAAAGTAATTCAAATTAGCTCCACATTGACCTAATATATGTTCATTACATTTTCTGTATGTAAAACCTCTGTAAAATAGTAACCAAAGCTGTTAAATGTAATTGAGTAGAAGTATTAAGTAGCATCAAATTAAAACACTCCAGAACAAGTTGCTTAAAATTGTAGATAAGTCCTTGAGTCAACGTTAAATGGACCCTTCACGATCGCATATCTCAGTTCAGTTGAGGACAATTGGGTCCAGCAACATGAAACCCTTAATCGAGCCTCATTCCCACTTAACTATGGAACCTATGATCCGCTCTCACAAAGGGCTTAAGCAGCACACTGTGATTATTTGCAAGTATCAGGAATGCAGTAAGAAGATTTGGCTTCTAGGAGCGTTTCAGTCTGCGGAGCATAATGGGTTCCCCTCCCGGAGTAACCGTTTGTGATTCGAGCCGTGATACTTCATGTTTGTGCGTTTTCCCCATGTGTGACATGTGCCTGATCTGTAATTGGATTCATTCACAGACCATTAGACAGTTAACCGTAAAAAATTCTATATTTAGAGCAAGCGTGACCGCTCTTGTGTATTTCCTTAAAGGCATTTGTGATGCGTATTCCAGCAGGGAACCACCATGCAGAAATAGCTGTTATTTCGCAGAATCTTTCCCTTTTCTTGTGAATACATACTCCGCAGGGATTTCTATAGGGATCTCTAGAATGCATAGATGAATCACGTATACTCTTTGTCCATCAGTTCCAGTAAGTGGATCCCAGTTGAGTGCTTAGCACTAGACCATATATGACCACATGCCACCACTTGAGTCTAATGGCAAGCTGAGGGAAAAGGTTAATGTCAGGGAATGTGTTGGGCCTGGTCTGCTGAAAGGTCAGCCTGTTAGGCCTCCGTTTAACATGGAAGCCACTAATTGCAGGCCTCACATCCAGACGGACTGACCGATCTGTCACACGGTTCAAACCCCCTGAGACGACGATCCCCCAAAATACAACCACATCCAGGTGACCTGCTCTGTCTTCCTTCTCTCTGTCATGCTCGTGTTCTGCTCTGATAAAGGTTAGTGAGGTTTGGTTTTGCCAATACATCCTCATGCACTTTGCGGTCCCTCTCGTCTCCGCTGTGGACTAAGGTCACAGAGGTAATAATTCAACACTAATTAGCTCTTGAGTATACAGTCAGCCAGTGTAATTTACGCTCGGCCTCT
The DNA here is from genome assembly GCA_023373845.1 of Nibea coibor. Classification (NCBI taxonomy): domain Eukaryota; kingdom Metazoa; phylum Chordata; class Actinopteri; family Sciaenidae; genus Nibea; species Nibea coibor. The sequence continues at coordinate 18,206,773 of CM041733.1, forward strand.
TCAGGCTACATAATTAATGATCACTTTGAAGAGGCAGCTTTGACCATCGACGTTCACTTTCCATCCTCTCTCTGTTTCCAAACGGCGTTTGGGGAAACAAGCTCTTATATCACGCTCATCTGCCAGCGCGGAGCCAGGAAAGCCGATGTGCGAGACAGAGGACAAAGCCGATGAGAGGGTCAGGCCCGTGCCAGTTGTTATTACAGTCCTATTGTTGGCGGACCTTTTGGTCAAACAGCAGTCTAATTAAAGTGAAACAGAAAACGGGAGCTATTGTAAGCATGCCCAGAGATTATTTGATGTTTAGGTGCAGTAGCTGCCGAGGGCACAGTAAATCCGTGCGATTAGAGCTGGACATAAAGCCCCAAATGCCGCACTTTGCTGGTTTACTGTGATCAATAAAGGTATGAGGCAGATGCGTGCTTGTAATAATCACAGGGAGAGGGTGAAATTAGACCACAGAGCCAGGTGTGATGGGCTAAAAATCTCACCTCAATCATTGTTACATATCAGGTAACGTGGGGGTCTGTAAATGCATACAGATAACATGAAAGCAGCAGCCATGGCCTATGTGCCTGAAGTCATGTATGCAGTCGAGCCACGGGTGCATGTGTGCGCACACATGTCCGCCATATGGATTTTGTCTGTCGCCGGTCACTAGTTAATGGAGCTGGAGGGAAAAAAAGGGAAAACACGGCAAATGACATGCAAGTAAACACACACACGCAGGGCTAGAATGGCCGTGCTATCACCATGGAGAAGAGCTCTTGATTTCCCGAGGGAGAATGTGGTGTGTGTGAAGGGTTGTGTTTAGCCACCAGCTGCCTCCAGACGCAAGTAACATGGAGGTCCTTTGAGCAGTTAAATACCCCACCTGTGTTAAACTCTCAGCGGAGGACGAGATGCGAGTCCAGACACCTCAAATGTCAGATTCTGGGAAGCACAGATCGATCAGTGGAGACCTTAAGCTGGTTCTGATTGACTCTGCCCTGTGGGAGAGACTGAAGGGGCCTCTCACAGGAAATTGGTATTCACAAGGGTTCCTGTGCACGTCAGCGCTGGACTGGACACAGACTTGAAACACAAAACCGCTTTCATACAACTTCTGTCACACTGGTGTTCGAGGCACTTGATGATCACGTCGCTGCACGGACACACTTGGCCTGAAACTGGATGTTTTCCATGTTCCATTGACATAACACTGCATGAATGGACATTGTGTTTGGACACCAGCCAAACTACAAGGAACTGTGATCACCGACCAAGCTGCATCAATTTTAGATCTTATTTCTTTTAAGTTTTAAATAGCAAAATCTGATATTTTTATGTCAAAACACTGAATCCTTTCACCTTCATTCCACAGAACTATCATCTTGTCTTTAGTAGAAAAATGTCTCCTTGTCATGGTCCCATTTTTAGCTTTCTAAATCGTCTGGCTTGTTGGAAAACACTCTAAACTCTTGCTGTATGTTTATCAGACTCTTTGATGTCTTAATTTAGGACATCTCCGGACACTTTTTAAACTTTTTTTTTTCTTTCTTTCTCAATTAACCATAGAAGCCACAGAAACAAAAATAAATGCACTGTTTGTTCAAGATGGGAACAATGAGCAAAGGCTCTGAACATTAGGCTCAGCTGGGCCTGACAGAGCACGGCTCATCCGGCCTCGTCTGGGAAACTCACACACACACACACAAAGCCATTGAAAAGACAGGAATGGGACCCCGGGCGAGTGTGGAATGGAGGTCAGACATCGAGGAGGGGAAGACAGGAGAAGTCCAAAGAGTAACCATTACTGTACGTTCTAATAATGTAGGATTAACAGTTATGGTGCTGTGGGTGAGATCATCAGCTGTTAAATAATACACGTCATCGTAGAGGCCTCACTCCACTGTCTAATATCATGTTTTATTCAATGACAGTATAAAGAATGGACGGTGAAGAGGCACCCACCTGTCAATCAAAGCCAGCCAGAGCCAGCCTCAAGTGGACGTTTGAGGACCTGGATTTTTTTGTTTGGTTTATGTTATTACTTGGTTTTATTCATCAATAATCTGGATTACTGAACAATATCTGGGTCAAGTATTGAGCTCTGGTGTGCAGCTGAGGCCATTAGCCAAGCCTAATGATGAAAATTAGAAGGACATATCGAGCGACAAATAATCAATGGCTCAGCCGTGGTTGTGGGAGGTTCAGACGTCGCACTAAATGGTAGATCTCTAGATCTCTTGCTTATTTTCATCTACACGTGCTGTCTCTTGTGTTATTATCAGATAATTTTAAATCAATGGCAGATGCGTCATAAATCATCAGCAAAGTCGATCTGCGTGCTCTTGTGCCCTCTCTGACCCGTGTCAAGCTCCACTCTCTTCATCCACTCTTTGTCCATTACATGGTATGTAGACAGGCTGAATCTATAGAGCGCAGCACTCCCCCGGTTCCAACAGCTCTGTGACCTTCCCTGTTGCCCCGTCTTTATCTCCACAGTCTCCGCCCGCCTGCCCGCCTGGGCTCTCAACCTGTCATTGCTCATGACTGTGATTCATTGGAAGGTACATTAGGGTGTTCTCCCCCTCTCTGCCCTCTCTCCTCTTCTATTTATTTCTTCTCTCATGTTTGCTGTCTTCTTCTCTGTTCCTGTTCACCGTCTTTCTTTCATTTTTGTTTTTATTTCTTTCTTCCTCATGTGTCGTTCGTCTTGATGCCTTCCTCTTTCACTCTGTGACAAGAAATATATGAGACTGGCTCATCCGTCTGAGGACTCACTCGGGCTTGATGTCTCCTGCTTTCACCCTTTAGACTGATGGCTTTTTAACAAACTGTGTGTGTGTGTCAAACCTCCTCTCCTCTCTCTCTCTCCAGCTGCTCGCATGCATGCACACCGCATTTTGCTTTGCATTCTTGATCCGTGAGTAAGAGCTCAATTCTGCAATAAAGGCACGTTGACATCTGGGTGTCAGGTATCCGAGGGGGCTTTACTCCATGTTGCTGGATGTGACAGCAGTCCGGTAGCATTTACAAGTGGTAGCAGAGAGCACATACTTAACTTTCTATTGCTGCACATTTAGTGCCTGGCTCCTGTCCAGCTCGTCTGTGAATTTAGTTTCTAAATGGTTTACAGCAGAGAGGATGTGTAGTCCAGGATGGATGTGACCTGGCTTTTAATGTCCTTTGCAGCTGGAGTTACAGTAGCTGCACATACGTGGCTGCCTACTCGTTGTGATAGTGGTAAATACGCTGGTGCATCATTAAAAAGCTGATAATAAATGCACTAGGCCATTCTTACCCATATTCACCCACAATTTAATTATTGATGATATCATAGATGTTTGCTGCAAACATACATAAATCAACATGACATGCACTATTTTTTTCCCTCTCTGTTGAGTCCTCTCTCTGTTCAAGCCTCTGCCTCTCTCTCTCTCTCTCTCTCTCTCTCTCTCTCTCTCTCTCTCTCTCTCTCTCACATTCTCTCCAAACCCTAAAAAGCGACGGCTCTGCCTTTTGTGCCGAGCGAGACGCTTCCTGTCGCTTGATGCTGTGTTTGCTTTTCTGAGCCGGCTCCCAGAGAGCTGTTGTTGTCCGCTGCTGTTTTAGCATTCATGCCTCACCCTCTCTTTCTACCCTGAATGAACACCCTCCTCCCCAACCCCCAACCCCTTTCCTCTCTCCCAACTCCCACCCTGAAGTCGAACACACACACTTACCCCTCCTGGATTTTGATCGTCCCAACACCCAGAGAGACACACATACGCAAACTGCCCTCTGCAACCTCTATTATCAGCTTATTTGTTATTTCCTGTCTTGGTCAGAGTCTTTTGGGTAGGATGACTAATCTACTATCATTCTCTCTATGTGTGTGTCCGTCTGCACATACATCATACACACACACACACACACACACACACACACAGTGCTGCTGCTGAGCCAGCTAGGAGAGAAAAGGGGGGAGCTATGAGAGGAATTTGGCCTGACGTGACTGCACAGGTCTGCCCTCCAGACATAATAGGCAGGCAGTGACTGATGGAGAGGACACTCGTGCAACCAAAGACTTTCACTCACAGCCTTTAAGTTACACTGAGTACATGCCGAGTACTATCAACATGATTATTAGAGTATTGAATGAAAACACGTCTGATTCTTTCTCTCTTGATGAGCCTCAAACCTGAGTCTACGTCTATGCATCCTGTGTAGCTCCACTCAGTTCTGATTGTGACCACAAATGCTCGGTGGTTTTCCCCGGCGACCCGAGTTGGACAACAATCATTGGCTGCAGTTTTCTCATTCATATTTCATTCAGTATTTTCTGATTTACAAATCAGATTTCTGATTACCGGCATGCTGCTCTTCGAGATTTAGGGAGACGAGACTAATGGAAACACAATTAAATATTTACAGAACGTGCATGTTTGAAAACATTACATCATGCTACATGAAGCATTTAATAATAAGAGGAAGAGGACTAAGAATCTGCAGCCTTGCCAGCAGCTCTGTGAAGCTAAATGCTCCAGATCAATGCTACAATGCATGTTTAGCAGATTTACCATAAGTTGAAAATTTAAATTTTTCATGATAATCCACCAAACAGCTATTGAGATATTAAATGAATGACAGTCATTTACGACGCTAGAAGAAAAGTCAATAGGATTCAACCACAATGACGTCAATGTCTGCACAAAATTCAGTGTCGGTCCATTAAATATTTGTTGAGATATTTCCGTCTGGACCACAGACCGACTTGATGTGATTCTGCAGAGCCACATTGTGATGCTTATTGAACATAAGTGAGTGATCACATTTCGCTAAAGACATTTTCATATTAGTGACCAGCAGCAACCACAAGGTTACATCAGCGCGAGAACAATAAATCTCGTTTCAACCCGCACCGAAGCAGACAAGCGAAAGCGTCAGAAATAATGTATTTTTCGACAGTTCTTCGGAGCTCAGGGGATATTCATTACCGCAGTGACTGTGCGGAGCTGTGATTTTTAATTCTTGTCCTCAGGACGCACTGTTCTGCCGTTCTTCTCCCCCATCAGGCGGATAATTAAATCCACCTGGCGTCTCATGTATGGATCACTCACTGGTTAAAATGAAAATCGGCAGGGGTCTGGTCCTCCGGGCCGCTTCACGTGGCTTCATGTCCAATCTTTGGCATCTCAGCCGAGCTAATGCTTTGTGCACAGACGCACAGATGTCCCCAAAGATATTTAATCCAGAGCTTTATACTGTGAGTAGATGTAAGGGGGTGATTATGTTTGGTGCGTCGCCTGACGAGAGACAGTGTGTGGTCAGAAAGGGTCAGGTAGGTCTTACAGACAGAGGTTAGGACGCTGTGTTTGACGCTGATGAGACACTGTATCTGGCTTTGTGTGTATAATAATAAAAAAAAAATAAAAAATGTCTTGTAAAAGCTATAAAAATCTATATTTTGTGTCACAAAGGTAGCAATATTCTGCGGTTTTCAACAGATTGTATGCCTCTTTGAGTATTTCCAGCTGTGCTCGATGAACCTGGGTCTTTCTCGGCTTCACTGTGTGACTGGATGTAAGTATGGGAGCCGTATGGCCTAGACATACACCCATGGCTCAGGAGAGTCTCTTCGGGCTATGGGTTTTCAGAATTGAGCTCACAAGAGGGATAAAAGAGGAAGACACCGGAAATAACTTATCTATCCAACAGGGAGTCTGCGACGGCAAACAATGGCCCGGAGGAAGTCTTTCCTTCCAGACTCTCCTCTCTTATCAGACTCCGAAAACACTGTATAGGGTGTACGAGGTGATGATGCTGTGAATTGCGCACACAAAAAAAACACGACAGGTTGGACGTGCTGCTATGCACGTTCTTCACCCAGAGGAGAGATCAGAGAGTGCTGCTCAGGCTTAGATGGGATCTAAGAAGAAGATCCAATGAAGGAAACACAACCAGGCAATAATGGATGCTGAAAGACCCAGAACAGCGTTTAATAGCATTACATTTTAATTTTCATGTCGTTTCCTGTGGTTGTATGACTTAATGGCCTCTTCACGCTCGCTCTCCAAGGCACTTTAAACTCATTATCAGTGTGTGATCATTTCTTTTTTCTGTCTCCTCGCCCGCAGAATATTGATGTGACCAACTTCAGCAGCAGTTGGAGCGACGGCCTTGCGTTCTGTGCCCTCTTGCACACGTACCTGCCTGCCCATATCCCATACCAGGAACTCATCAGTCAAGATAAGGTAAGAATGTCCTCAGTCTCGGGTCAGCGCCTCGTGACACTCGACCTCAGCCCTCTCAGACTGATCGGAAATCAGTGGGACACACACACGTACTGCACGTTTCATGCTACATCTTATTACCATTAGATTGTCTCTGAACTCAGCGCCCCCAAACGCCGGATCACTTCCATACTCGGACTCAGCCGTGGCACGCTCATGACCCACGCACGCTTGTGTTTTCTCGCTGTCCTCTCCCTGAGAAAATACACAAAGCCACAGTAAGTTGTTTGTGGAAAATGTGAACCTGTAAACCGTGGAAATGGTCTGCTCATACAGAGTACGTCTAGAGGAAAATAAAATCCCTGTAATGCTTTGAAGCCATTTTTTCCACGAGTCATTTTTTTTCCACCGTTAAGGTGCACATACCAGACTTCATTTATGAAGTTGTATACGTTTTATAGGTCTCCACATTGTCCACGCAGCATTAAAAGACAGCCTGAAGATTAATTATGAATGCAGCCGCTCTTTACAGCGGCGACTGCGCTGACAGCTCTGTAATGTGCACATGCAGGTGGTATATACATCAGCTAGGCGAACAATATGCTCCCTCTCTGGGGACCGTGGGTCGTTCGGCCTGCTACAACATTAAAACAATAGACAAACACCTCCGACATGTTCTCAAACATCCTACGTGACAAATAAGTCATGTAGGCGGCGTGTGCGCCCGGTCGTGTCGGTGTGAATGTGTAAGGTGGAGCTGATAACTTGACATCGCGGCTTCCCATCTCTCTCTGAATAATTCAATAAACCGGTGTTGGCTTTAATAACTCTTGCTGAGTGACTTCCCCCCCGAGGCCCAAACACCCAGCCTCTTCTCAGTATAATCTGCCCTTCCAATAATCCCATTACATCCCTCCTTCAGCCTTTATCATAGATGTAAGTAGCCCACTCTGGAGCTCCCAGGTGACGCAGTGACCTTGCTTCATCCGCCAGTGGCTGGGGCGGACGTGCTGCTTGAGCCATCCCGGACATGGTGGGAATGGTGGTGGTAATATCAGCAGTAGTATAGGTAGCTCCACCTTTTCACCCTGAAGAGTCTGATAGCAACTAATGTCACTTCACTACCTTGTTTTCAATATTTCCTCAATATTTATTGTTGCTCTGTCAGTGTTCTGTCTTTTATCCTCCAAATTAAAACTAAATTCAATAAAACCGAAGGATTATTTTCAGTGAAAGTCTGGATATTAGTTATTCCAAGAAGCAGTCTGCAGCGGCAAAACTGATTATTAAGGATTCATGACTTATTCATTGATCCTCCCGGCCGTGCTGAAGTCTGCAGGCAGTTAATATCATGGCTCGAGTGCTTGCGAGTGCCACGATTAGCGACTCAAGGACCTGCACTTCCAGTTCCAAAAGGTAGAAACAATCGGTCGAGAGAGACTGATAGAAGAACGAGATGTCATGTTGGTGATCTTGCACTTTTATCAACAGCGTTCACAGAAGAGGACTGTTTATGTTTCACTCGAGTTCAGATTTATCACTTCCTTTCTGTGGAAAAGTGATTCCAGAGCTTCATAAAATAGAATCAGATTAAGTTCATGGGAATGTTAATTAAACTCAGACAGGTCTGTTGGGTCCTGTATAAATATATAAATGTACTTGCCTGCTTATTGTTGCTGTTTGAACCTTCATGTGTGGTGTCGCAGGATGACGGGATGACAGCGTCTTTCACAGTGTTTCAACACCAAACGGTTTGTTTTTCCTTCAGGTCCGGAATCTGACCCTGGCCTTCAAGGCCGCCGAGAGCATTGGCATCAAACCCTCCCTGGTGAGTTGATCTGCCACAGACCTCACACACACACTCCCACACAAACACGCCGCAATAACACAGAGGGAGCCTTTGATTAGACAAATTGGAAACGGTACACTTTGATTTGCCAAACTTCAGAACAGAGATGCACCGCGACAATTTTCTATGAGCCGCTTTCCTCTCAGTCTTAACACCGTCACCTCAGAGTCTTTTATTGCTGGCTTGCTTCGAGCCCGTGCTCCAGCATTGTTCACTGCAAGTCTATGACCTAATACATAATTCAGATATAATTTGACTTTGATTAGCTTATCTGCTTTGTGAAAACATTAGCATTTCTCATAAGAAAACGGTTGAGTAACAACCAGCCGCTCGCCTGAAATATTTAGACTTTGTGAGTAAATCTGTCTTGTGTTTTGCCGCGGCGTAAACACTCCGAGGACCCTAATCACCTGCATATTTCTATCAAGTGACTCAGTGCAATGTACTTATGGCAAATATGCAGGGGACCGTCCGACTCTTAAAGGAATACTTCGACTTTTTGGCACATAAACTTATTTACATTCTTGCAGTTACATGAGAAATAGCTGCTCTATAAAGTTAGAGCTCAGCTTGGAGACCAGAAGCGGGTGTAACAGTTAGCTTGACTCTGTCCAAAGGTCTCCCTCAGCCTACAGCACCTTTTAAAGCTCAGATTAACATCTCATTTGTTTAATCTGCAGAGACAGAAGAGAAGCACGACTACGAGTCACGCTATCTGCGCTTTGGGGGCTAATGCTTAGCGGCTAATTAGCACTAAAGTTTGAGCATAGCCGAGGTTTGCTGGACAGATCTGATGATGATGACGTCAGATGAGAAGTTACGAGGTCGTTAATGTTATTACAGCTCGTCCTGAGGGGAACATGAAGTTGTTGTTGTTGTTACATATTTTACAATATGAAACAAAGCAGCGGATCAACGATCTGACCGAGAAGCCACAGTTGCCTAATATAAAACCACATGTTTTCATGTTTCTCTTCTGAAACGCTGGTTGCCCGGCAACCTTACACGCTCAAAAAAAAACCCAAAAACATGATGTGAGATTTAAATATCTCTTGGCAACAAATAATCACACAACATTTTCCAAAACAAAGCATTTTTGAAACGTTTTATTTATAGCCTGATTCATAGAAAACTCGTCATCAAACATTACCTGCTTCCTGTAAAACAAACAGCTCTTCCACCTACACTCATTTGTTTATACAGTTACAAAAATCTAAAACAAGCAGTCATTCAGCTGAAAAAAAGTTGAGGGTGACCTGTCTGGGGTGATGGGCTCCAGTCTCCACAAGCCTGATAAGGATACAGATAATTACAGATAATGGATGGGGAGTCTATGTTTGACCTTATAATATAAATTTATATCCGCTAATCTTTGTCATGATACTGTGGCTGCGGTTTGATCATTTTCGACTGACAGTACCTGCAAATAATCCGTCATCACGTTTTGACTGAAACGTTTTGACTAAATCTTGATTTAAAAAAAAAAATCTGTCACGTGAAACAACCAAAACTCTTCTAACTTTGGTCGGAAATAACGTTTTATGTTTTAGTTTTTACGAGCTCCCATTCGAATGTTTATTCAGGATCAGTTTAAATCATTGCGCAGTCTGTTCGATCTCATGTAAACTCCCACATCACGGCCGGGAAAGGGTGCAGACGCCAAACAGTTTAACACTAACCAGTTCCAGAGGAATACTCAGGAACCAGCCGGACCGACGTTTCACGCCACATGTTCATTTATCGGTGCGGCGTTTACTGGTGACTAAAATCATTTCAAACATGTTCAGAAGCGATTACAGAGTATCTGAGACATCTAAGTGTTTAACTGATGTGACCTCTCACCTGCTTCCCACTCTACATCTGGGCATGACTTGCACTTCTGGTGCTTGCTTCATGTCTGTGATAACGCAGATGAACGTAGTCCAACAAAAACAATTTATCTCAGATGACTTAAAATACACAAATCAGGCGAAAGAGCTCGTTTGCTAAATCTGGAAGAACCAGCCTGGCATCGAGACAGAAGCAAAATTTGGCTTAAATATTTCTGAGACCAGAGTTCACGTTTCTTTATCTTATTAAATCTCCATTGTGTGCTTGTAAATACACAAGCTTGGACATCGCAAGCTTCCCATGTCAGTTAAAAACTATAAACAAGTAAATGGTTGTAATCACCACTGGTTCTCTCTGCTCTTCTAAACTTTGTTTTCCGCTCCCGTCTTTGCATAAACAAAACTCTTGGACACGGCCCAGAGAGTAGCTGATCCTCCACCTGTTAGCAGGATGGGACATAACACACTTTGGACGGGGGCTTCTGTGTAAATCTCAGCTACTGATCGCTGCTCTGGCGCCGGCTCCGCGCGGGGTCATGTGAAAGCTTGGTTCAGTTTCTGACTCATCACCGTCAGCAAAGATCTGTGTCCGAGCGGCCAAGTGCAGCTTCACACAGCCCATAAGAATTTCGAGGAGAGTCTCATAAATCTGCATTTTAAAGGTCCAGTGTGTCACATTCAGGAGGATCTATTAGCAGAAATGGAATATAATGATAATAATTGTATGTTTTGGTTCCTGTGAGTTTTGCGGCACCATAATTTCTCCTTCATGCTTGAAGACGAGCGGTGTTCAGTTGTTTGCAATCTGCAGCTTAGATATCTCTAGAGTAGAGTAAGCAGTCACTACATCATTTTATACTGAACAGCAACATTCAACATCCGTCACTCTCTCGACTTTTCAAACTCTTGTGTCAAGAGTAAAACGAGGTCAGAGTGACCCGTACCTATAGACTCCATAAACGTGGACATCACCCACAGGTTTTGTTGTTGTGGAGCTCCGTGTTGCGCCTCTGGCCATCGCTGCTTTGTCAGTCCTGCAGCCAGCCTCTAGTGGACGCTTGAGGAACTCGGCTTCACTTCACAGACACGGAGGTTGATGATCCTCCCACTTCAGGTCCCGCTGGTTCATTTAAAGACATTTGCACTCCTACTTATGTGTCAGAGCTTTAACAGTTAATTGTGTCAGAATTGTGCCAAAGCAGCTGAAGACGTGTGATAAAACGTCACATATTTGTTGTGTGCTCTTGTGTTTAAAGCTGATTGGGCTAACGGGGGTGTTGTAATTTGTAAATCTAACATTTATAGGTTTACAGGCATTTAGCAGGGTGACTTCATTGTAATACAGCTTTATCATCACACGTGGAGCTGTCCTTGCAGAATACATGACATATTTACAACACCTCTCTTCTTAATCATCGTTCCTTCTGTTGCAAACAGGACATCGAGGAGCTGATGAAGACCGACAGGCCGGACTGGCAGAGCGTCATGCTGTACGTCTCTCAGATCTACAAGTACTTCGAGACCTGACGTGGAGAGCTGGAGCTGGAGCCGGAGAGCGATGGATCGGAGGCACTGCAGCACTTTTCTGTCACCGTCTGTCAGCATCGCATTCATCTTCCAGACAGACCGAGCGGTGCCGCCTCAGCCCCCTTCCTCCAGCTCAGCGTTTGACGCTGTAGACACGACCGAGGAATTTCAAACAGCCGGTCTGAACACGTGCCAAATCTTCTGACAACGAAACACATCTTTACACTTTCTATGCATGGTTAAAGTGGAACCTTCTGTCTGAGCGTGCAGTGTGACGTCTCCTTTAACTGGACAACACGAAGCGGTGAACAACTTTTGGTCCATTTTGTTGAAATGTTCCTTCAGAGAACGAGCTGTGGGTCTGAAAGTGTTTCTGAACTGACACGTTTGAGTTGAACTGAAGCCTTTAAATATGTTCCACCTTTGGTCGTGTGTGTCCTTAGATAGAAACATAGAAAACAAAGCTGCCATGTGACGCAACACTAGAAAGATTTAACACTACGAGAGCTGCCGAATAGTTTTGTAGAAGTATTTTTATGAGAACAGATTAATCTCTACGTTTGCACCGTTTACAGCGTTAAGGGTCGGCTGAAACCATCGTACTGTGCCCCCTCCTCCTCCTCCTCCTCCTCCTCCTGTGTTGTCTCTCCCATCAGGACTCACTCGATAACTATGGTACTGCAGCTGCTTTGCAATATACACACATATACTTCGCATGCCAAGTTAAAAAACGAAGGAGAGGATAACTTTTACATGTACGAGCCGAGGCACAACACTTTTTTTTCCTGTGGTATGAATTCGACGAGCATCCGTTTGAAGATGCCTTTGTGTTTTGAGAGATTCAAAAAGAGAAGAAGAAGTATTATTTATTTATTTACATGCATCCTGGGAAGTGAGTCAGAAACGTGTGCAGTTTTTCTATTCACGGATGTCAAACTTGGAGGCCTGTTGGATTGATATTGCTCAATAAACGATTGTCAAGTTTTATATTCAATCATTCGCGTTTTGTTTGTTGTTCTTCAGGTTATGTTTTGACACAAAGAGAGTGAAGGCATTAATGTGAATGCCAGTGCTTTTCCACTGTACCCATTAAAGGCTGTGCCAGGCTCGTAAAACATTTGGGCGTGCGGGAACACCGAGATAATCAACACATCTAAATAAAAACGAGCCAGGAGATAATTAAAAATGGTTTTACATGGTGATGAACAACTCTTCACTCTGACATCATCTCCCACTTTGCGTCATTTACCAGAAACGGAAGACAAACGCTTAGAAAACCTCTCCTTTGGGTCGCTTTTGGTTCCGTGGAGTGTCAAAAAACTTGGTGATTGAAACCAGATGCGGCCGCGTGGCTGAGAGCGAGCCGCGCGGTGCGTGCGTCGCTTGTGTGATGTCCAAACAAGACAACGTCCATATCAAACACCGAGCACGTGTCGGCGCCGTCGTTTGGACTCTATCGTTAATTGGCGCGTAATTACGCACGGCCGCCCGCTCCGGAGGGATTCCACCCGTATTATTATGCCGCTTGAAACGGGTGTGCGTGTGTGTGAGTGTGTTTGAGGCGTGGCTTCTCTGTGAAATTGAGTTATTCCCCCCACCCTCTCTCGCTTTTTTACTCTCCCTCTCTCTCTCTCTCTTTCTGTCTACTTCAAAACCGCTGTCGGCCGTGGGGGGAAGTTGTGTGACACTCTTGTATTCGCGCACAGAGACGCAGATGCCGCTCAAACGCTCCGCAGATCGGTCGCTGTCGCTGTGAGAACATCCAGAGACGATGTGCAGGTTCATTAAGGTGAGCGACAACAATGTGCAGCCACTTTTCTCTGTGTTTTTTTCTGCGCGCACTGGAGAATTTACGCATAATTACCCAGCTTTTGTCAACTTTGTGATGTTGGATGCTGATTTTTCTTGACGCGAATATAAAGTGAACTCCTCTCTCGTCCACAGATGGCCGGTTGTGCAGCTCACACTTGTGGAATATTCCTGGATTACAGCAGAAAGACTTCTTTACTCATCTGGGACTAGACTCTGTGTTGCTGTGTGTTTGTGACCGTCTCCTCTGTGAACAGCCTGCAGGTTTTTGGTCCTTTAACACACTTTTTTTTTCTTTTCTTTTTTTTTTTTGCTGAGATGAATTTCTTCTACGTCGCGATTGAAGTAGTCATTGCTGTTCTCTCCATATCCGGCAACATACTGGTTTGCTGGGCTGTCGCGATCAACACCACCTTGAAGAACGCCACCAACTATTTTCTGGTGTCTCTGGCTGTGGCTGATATTCTGGTCGGTTGCCTCGCCATCCCCTTTGCCATAACCATCAGCCTCGGGCTGCAATTGGACTTCTATGGATGCCTCTTTCTGGCATGTTTTGTCTTGGTACTGACACAAAGCTCCATCTTCAGCCTCCTTGCTATTGCAATTGACAGATATCTGGCCGTCAAAATCCCCCTGAGGTGAGATTTCTTTTGATTTTATATTCACTTAATCTAATATTACACATGACAAGATTACTCCTTTGTGTGCGTAATAGTGACAGATGAGTCACTCTTTAACACTCATCTTGCTTAAAGTGAGTTCAAATCTTAATTTTAGGAGCAGCCTGTTGGTTTTGAGATTCCAGATTGGAAACCAACCACAACTTTGTATCATGAAGCAGGAAAAAAAAAAATTTCTTTCCATCTTATCTTCACAAGAAGTCCCCTAAAACTGACTGAATATTTTCCATAGAGGAGGGGCGGGGGGATGCCCCTATTCAGACGCTGTAAGATCAGCATCAGCCGTGTGATCTCATGAGGCTTAATGTCTCGTGTTAAAAATAGCCGAGTTAATGTCTAAACTTGGAATGATAATCAGATAATACCTCTCCAGACATTATTTAAATCTGGTGTCAGAGGCCGCCTTGGCAAACACTTTGAAGTGGATGTTCTTTAACCTCGATCCAATAATCTAAAGGCTTTAAGTCATGCCACCTTTAGCGTGCCGGTGACTTTTTATCAGTTAGAAACGTTTCCTGGGGCAGTTTCACCTCTTGGTGCTCGCGCCTTTCATCAGATGCCTCCTGCAGCTGCAGAGATCTGTCAGCAGCTGTTTGATGTGACACACCAGGAGAAACCTCTGGATCAATAACTGTCACCGGTTTGTCATTTTCATTGATCCTGATGGCAAAGGTGCAGCCTCAGAGCGCAGCCCGCCCCGAGGAAACAGAAACAGGCAGCCACGGGCACAGTGCTGCTTGACGTTTCCGTGAATTGAAGAATAAAAGCTGCATCCGATGGGAATTCTGTGTCCAGGTTTTCACAGAGTTGCCCTCTTTTTGTGCGCACTGGATGTGGTTTGGTGCTGTGATGTGCTGTCATTTCCATTTGACTCAAACACTGGCAAGAAAGGACAGTTTGACACTAGCCTCATCGTGTGGCTTGTAAAAATCTCCATTCGTGCTTCTATTTTTGACCAAACCAAACACAAAGCACCGACTTTAATCGCCCTTTAAAGCAGCGACACACTCACAACCCTCGCTGTAAAATGTTATAACATGATAACATTCTTCAGCTCCAGCCCGCAAACAACATATATGTGAGAATAAGACCACTGTGCGTACGTTGAGCTCAGATTACTGCGATATGCAGATGCTGTGTGTGTGAAAATGTGGCCGGTCTGCAGGCCTGTTGGGGGCTGCGATTCTCTCGCAGATAAAAGTGTTTTCACAGATGGTTTAAGTAAAAGCCCGGAGCCAGATGTTTGAAACCCTGTGAGATGACAGAGCCGCACACCCACTCTGCGCTCGCTTCAAACTCCCCGCCCTCGAGCTCCCCTGTTTGAATTCCTCAGAAAAAGACCCTCGAGTTATTTTGTCACCCCGTCGTCCCCATTAAAGCTTTTAGTGCATCAAAGACCTCAAAGGACTGTCCCCACCCACACCAGCAGCACTGCCTCACTGTGGTCCGGGACAGCAGGCATCATGTTGCACGGTCATTGAGTCAACAGATCTCATCAGTTTAATGGCTTCTTATTTTAGGCGGGTAGTGAGTGTTTTTCTTGACGTAAATCACAAATAATGAACTTAAAGTCGTGTTAGAGCTGAAGAAGCAGACCAGGCTTTGTTGGAAGCGGAAATACGCTTCAAGATCCAGACTTGCATCATCCTCCGTCCATGTCATCCACAACAACGAAGACAGAGTCCTGAAATAACCCTGGACCAGCTGTGGAGACTGGAGGACAATGAAGTGCAGTGCGATGTAGATAAATGAGCTCACGGTAGCAGAAGAAATGTGCATTTTCTCCGAGAATTACGTCCAAAATGCAATGAAATCCGCCCGCCAACTCTTCTAACGTTCGCTTGTTAACACATCATATGTCGCTTGATTTTTCAGAGCAGGTTTGAAAGGTTGCAGTTGTACGTTGAGTCATGTGAGGACTTTTTCTCTCCATGTGCTCGGCTCAGCTCGAAACAGTTATGACAAAACCACAGATTATTGTTTTCAGATGTTGGTTTGTGTACAGATTAAACAAAGGGGGGATAACATGTTTATGAGCGAGCCTTGGAGGGTGCTGGTAGAGGTATTTTTGAACTCCGATTAGACTAGCTGTTTCCTCCTGCTAAGCTGTAAGCTCACAGAGAGCCGCCTCACTGCAGGTAAATGAAGTTAAACCCACGATGGTTACTGGCCGCAGGGTGTAAATTGTTTGTATGTCGCAGAGAAAGCAAGCTGACCACAGCCTCCATTTTCCCAGAGAGGAAACCACCTCTGCAAAGCCTGCAGGGGACGAGTAATTCATAGCTAAAAAAAGTTTTTTAGGGGAGTACCACTTTAGTAATAAGTCAACAAGAACCACTAAAAGACAAGTGTCGTTACTGAGGTTGACACACTGTCACACTGTGGTCCAACGTCCACATGAAGCTGTCCAGAGAGATTATTTCTGTTTACCTTCACCTGCACGATCGCATCTTAATCAGCCTGTGAAACCAGGTCGAATCTTGTTTACTTGTGTGAAACTCGCATGTAATAAAATAGTTCATAATGCAAATGCTGCAAAACATTGTTTGCATACACACAAAACTGTGCAGGGTGAAGGATTAAAATCTTGTCAGGGCGATCGGCCACCTGTCAGATTGTGTTTGCAGCCGAGCCACGGACGCCGTCGGATGTTGTGAGAGTTCAGGGTGTGCGTGTGTGACCTGGCAGAGGTCCGCGTGCTCGGGCGGAAGCGCAGCGACAGAAAGAAGGGATGTATGGAGAATGGGGCAGGGGGGAAGAAAGCAAAACAAAGATAGATGCCAGCGTGCTGTCGTCATGCCAGAACTAATCCATTCATCCGCTCGCCCGTTGCCTGCCTGCAAAGAGTGGGAGGCGACGTGCAGGGGATGGACCTCTGGGAAACAGCCCCTCTGCAGCCTCAACTTATGACACACAGAGTGGAGGATGCAGAGGGGCAGACGGGAAGGCAAGGTGAGCAGAGTGCTGTATTATTCATGGCACCCCGGGGCGACCTGCTTGCCTCCACACAGGAGGTTGCAGGACATCAGCAGAGCTCGCTCGCCACTGATGAATAATTGACCGTTGGGATTATTAAAATTATAACACAGGGTTGTTTCTGTTCTCAAAGCACACTCAGCGGTAAACCGGGCTAATGATAAAAAGCTGTATCTTCCCACTACCACGACTTCATTTTACTCACAAATTCTCTGCCTCTGAATCTAACCTGCGACAGCATTCACTTCCTGTCTGTGCCAGTCAGGCGTCTGCTGCCACTTCCTCTCAGCCTGGCATTATTTTAACACTGTATCTACATATAACTTCCACGGAGAAACCAAAACCTGCATGCCACAGTGCTCCAAAAACACAAACGATGAACTCAGTCCAACCTCAGGACTCATCTAACCTCCACTCACCTCTTCATGAAGTATTTTTACACTTTTAGTCAGAGTTCTAGTACTGAAAATCAAAAAATAGCAAGTAGAACAGCATCCAGACACATCAATACGTTAATAAGTACTCAGGAGTGCATTACTTATTGTGCAAATTACATACAAATAATGCTGAGAACGTCTTTTTGCATAATAAGGAGAATATTTCCATTCGAGAGAGCACCACTGACCACTTCCTAAAATTAGCTTGCTCTCTGGTTAATTATTGGCTCATTGATAGTCAGCATTCGTGCCAACACAAACCTGCTTCCCCTCTCATTTCTTCTCTGTTTTTCTAAAGATAGCTGCCTTCATTTGACACTTCATAGTAAAGGCTGACAGGAAACAAGGTGAAAGAGAGAAACGGGCTGAAATCAAAGCGGATGTTGTGGTTAGATTGCACGCGTTGTAATCTTTCATCAGATTTTTTTGCTCGCATCTACCTTTTTTTACAATGATGTGAGAGGCTGCAGGGCTAATAATATGCGAGTACAGTGAAGTGAAACACCAGGTGATGCAGAGCGGAGGAGGAGGCGGTGCTTTGTTTGCTGTGTTCTGGCGAGTCAGAAAGGAAACGAAAGAGAAACTTCAAACCGTGTATTTATGTTAAGTCTGCATACAATAAGAATAAATATGCGTCCCGAGTGAGTCGAACCAAAGAAAAAAAAGAAAAGGTGTTATTACCCAGTCAAATCTGAATGATTAAAAATATCGACGAAGTTTATGAAATTAGGTGTCAAAATCGGGATCCAGGACTCTCAGCAGCCATTTTGAAGCGACTGAAACGTGTCGGATGAGTTCAGAAAATGGCATGACTAACTTTGAAACACTCTGAGCGAGATGAGCTCATCTCTGCCTCTCTGCTCGGGGCGGCCTCGGCGTGTCATCGAGCCCCCCTTTAAGGACCGCCCACAAAATCCTGGACTGAAAAACTGTTTTAACTTCACATTTCAGAAACACATCATTCAAAGTCCTTTCACAAGATTTTCCAACATGTTTAATGTATTTTGAAAGAAATCCCAGAATTGCCTTCACACAGACTTTAAAGACTTTTTTACACATGCGAGGATTTTTCAGCTCTGTCTTGCAATACTCACATTCCCCTTGCGCATTTAACTTCCTGTCAACAAGCTGTGAAGCAACCCCTTACCAACATTACTCTAACGTAATACATAAGCATTTAGTAATTTTGCTTTGACGATTCTGTCTAAAGCAACTCAAAAAATGTTAATGATCATGGCACAGTGCGACGAGGATAAGTGCTGCTCGCAGAGGAATGACAGTTTAGTGGAGGGGGACAGATTATCATGTCCAGTTGTTGGTAGTGTTGGAGAGGAGGGACTCTGTGCACAGATGTGGTTGTGAGTGTTGTGTCTCTAGAAAGATGAACCCGTACTTAAACTAATTTAATTAATATTTTAAGTTCACAATTAAATGATTCATAATAATTCTGATGACATAATAAATATCCCGGTTAGTGGGTTGTAAAAAAAACATAAAAGACACGTTATTAATTGTTTCATTGTGAATGAATGGTTTAATGGTTTAACTTAGAAGTGCTCGCAGTGAAACAGCAGAAGTCCTTTTAAGTGTTGATGGTGTGCTTGTGTGCTGTGCAGCTGCAGAGGTTTATTTGTGGCTCCTTCGGCTGTCAGTACGTATATGAGTCACTACCACGTGGCCGCTCGCCTGAATACAGTTTGAGGAAACAACAAATTTTGCTTCGAGTGGGGTTTATTCGACATTCAGGATGTAACTCGTGTGAGTCAGCCTCTGTGAAGCTTATCGTTTCAAAATATCGTCCTTCAGTGATGGTTTGATGAGGATCGTGTTGAATCAGTGTAAATACTCTGCTGCTCATTCATCTGTTCAGCACAGGCAGCAGAAAACGAGTTAAAAATACAAACCTGTTTCTTCTCTTCATTCTTCCTCGTCTTTCACACGCTGCAGGTGTACAAGAATAACAAATGGACACAGATGCAAACATTGTTTTTACTCTGTGTTTTGTCTCGTCACTGAGCTTGAACCTCGTCTCTGGGTGAATTTGAGCGAAGCAGGATGTCGGACGTTATCAGAGATACGAGCAGACATGTTTTCATTCTGCACCTGACGATGTGCTCAAGCGTTAAAGTGAATCAGCTGGTGTGTCGCACGCCGTTACAGTTCATTTCATTTCAGATTGACAGCTGCAATGTGCATAGAGAAAGGCGTGTATCGCAGTGTTTATAGCTTCAGCACGTTTCCAAAGCTCGTCACTAGAAAGGATTAATTCTTAGTTATAATTAATTCTCAGTAATCTGTTTTTGTCTTGTTGAATTTGAGGTGTTTCATGTTTAACCTCGCCCTGTGCCCACATATCTAGAGAGCGGTGAGATGATAAAAGTTAAACTTATCTGTTTCCGGAAGCACTGAAGCTGCTGTGTGATGCATTTACGCAACAGCGAGAAGCTCCGACGTTAAGATGTTGCTTACAAACAGGGCCAAGATTCGGAAGCAGATTTTTAAAATGCATTTATTGAGCCAGGAAGGTGTCACTGAGATACACGGTCTCTTCTTCCTGCAGCATCATGAGCAGTTTCACATCATATTTTAAAAATTACACATATTAAGATGCAACACAAAGAAAATAGGAAAAAAGAAAACCAGCAACATGTTTCCTTCAGGACAGTTTTTAAAGAGCTTTAAAGGTATTAAAGATTTGAGACAGGATCAATGTCCATCTCTGTTTAGAAGTTCTTTATTGAACTTGTTTGTCAGGTGCTCCACCTCTTTGTTCCAGACTGAAGTATCATCAACTATCAGCAGGATGAGTCTTAATGACTTTGTCAATCCTGTGACTTCTCCTCCAGCTCTACGTTCCTGTCAGGAAAAATTAAAATGCCACTTTATCATCCTTGTGCCATCATCAGGTCAAATTCTGAATTCATCTAAATGAAATCGCTGCGGCTGTGTAAAGCTCAGGTTTGCATGCTCTTAACATGCCAGATTTAAGTGTTAAGTCACGGTGAGCATGTTAGCGTGGCTGTACACTCTCACCCTGCTGCGCTGCCAGATCCGCTTCATTCAAATGAAGGAGAGGGTCGCATATTTTTACGCAGGGCCAAAGTCAGCATGAACGTGCCGTTTGTCTCGTTGATGCGGCTGTGGGTGGAGGACTGGATGCTTGTGATATGATCTTTTGTTGTTCGTAAAAAGAAAAAGTCTTGAACGCACCAAATCTGTCTGATTCTTCGCCGTTCTCGGGCCCATGTGCATCCTGGTGTACAGATGGAGCTCTGTCAGTTCAGCCACACCAACAAGCTGCAACAACACCAGTTGACTTTCTATGAGCCGAACAGAACAGCTACACTCTCCGGTGGGTGGTCGAAATATGTGGCTCAAATCCTTTTCAGGACTTTAAGTCTACTTTGATGTTTGTCGAGACTTTATTAATCATAAAATTGTTTGATCTCAGAAAAAGCACCCAGACATTTAGTTTGGCTCTTAATATTTCATTAATATTTGGACTATTCGTTGCACTTTTGTCATGTTGTTGAATGTTTATCTATGACGGCTAGGCTGCACTCGATCTCTAGAGACTTTAACGTCTGGTTTGTTTTCTCCAGGTACAAGGAGTTGATGACGGGAAAGACCGCCAGAGAGATCATCGCTATTTTATGGATCCTCTCCTTCGTCATCGGCCTCATCCCTTTCTTCGGCTGGAACTTGAAGAACGCAAAATGCACGAACAATGGCTCTGTGGCGGACAACACTACAAACTCTACAAACTCCACAGGCGGCTCGGGCTGCGAGATGCCAGAGTGTTACTTTGAGAAAGTGGTGAACATGCAGTACATGGTCTACTTTAATTTCTTTGTCTGCGTGCTGCCGCCGCTGCTCATCATGCTGTGCATCTACCTGAAGATCTTCACCGTGGCCAGGAAGCAGCTGAGACAGATCGAGCTCAAGTGCGTGGGCAACGGGGACAACCATCACCACGGGCTGCTGCAGAAGGAGATCCGGGCCGCCAAATCCCTCTCCATCATCGTGGGACTGTTCGCCGTCTGCTGGCTGCCCGTCCACATCGTCAACTGCCTCACGTTGTTTTACGAAGAGCTGAAAAAGCCGCCGGCTTTATTGCACGTGGCCATCATATTGTCTCACGCCAACTCTGCGGTCAACCCCATCATCTACGCTTACCGCATCCAGGACTTCAGGAACACCTTCCGCAAGATCCTGGCTCAACACTTCCTGTGCCGCAGGGAGGAGCTGTACCGCAGCTCCAACGGCAGCAAACGCAACAGAGACCAGATCCACATGACCATCGACCCTCTGCTATAGAGAGAGTCGTGACAGGGGAGGATTATCTGTGTCAACTTTGTTGTTTCGCTCTTGAATTTTATTTTCACTGAGGTTTATAATGTTTACAGAACAAGGGTGTGATATGCAAACATGAGAAGATGTCAGACGCGCCTCGAATGTGACATTTATTTATGAATCGTGTCGGATTATCAGGGGTCAAAGCGGTGAAACGTTAAACGGCGAGTCTTACTTAACTTTTGTATTGTGAAGGATTTTTTTTTTTTTATTTTATTTTGAAACTTGTGAAGCTAACTGGATTTGTAGGACTGTGAACGGGATCCAAACTTTGCTACATTCTGGTATTTATCATACTGTATCCACCGTTACGGCTCCAGACGCTCCTTTTTACGCCCTGCTTTTATATTGTCAACATTCAGTGCCAGTGTTTATTAATTTATTTATTACAAAATCTTTTGAGAATGTAAAGATCAAAAAAAAAAAAACACTTTGTGTGGTTAGATCTGTACTCGTGGACCTAGAAAAGGTACAATAATAGTAGTCTGTATCTGTGGTTATTTTTTGGCTTGTGACCCTTTAAAATGAACTCAAACTCGTCACAGACTCAACATACACAGAAGAAGAAGTGAAGGTTTTCTTGGTGAATACCTTTTGAAACGTTCTTCAGCTGCTGCTTCGTCTAAGTGCCAGGTGTTCCTGTCGCTCTGCCAATGAATCCTCTACAGTAAACGTGCGAGCAGGCCGAGTTAATAACGACAGAGGCTCTCAAACAAGAAAATAAAAATGCTTTTCCAGTCCCATGAAACATCTCACAGCATCATTGGTCACCAAACTACCCCGTGCCCTCGTGGCTGAGAGGAAGGTTTTTGTAGCTCGTAGATGAACAGCATGTTATTCAGTCAGTAGTTCATTAAGCTCACCTGTGTTGGTGCTCCATATCATACCCATATTAATATGATAAATGCTCAGGAAGTGGGTGCACTTTATAGAAATATAACATCTGCACAGCTGCTTTGTTCTGAACCAGGCCGAAGCAGTTCCCTCGTTACCCAAGCCACCAGTAGTCACATGTAATATAAAAGCAGCAGTGCTTTGATTCAGTTGCATGTATACGAATGTCATTTGCCTCAGGAGTCCCGCTGACAAGCCGTCGCCCCTCGGACGCAGTCTCAGCTGGACTCCCGAGGCTCTCCTCTTCCCGTCAGCGCAGTCAGTCCTCCACCAGCTGCTGAAGTCACGACTGAACTGAGACGTGAAGCCGCTAAAATGATGAAGCCCCGTGAACTCCACTTGCCCTGGAGACGACCTGGGTGACTGAGACAACTTCACAGAATCAAAGAGCTAGTGAGTCAACTCCTCACCAAGGAGGATGTGGTTGATGGTTGAACTTCTAAAAACAGAGATAAGAGTGAAGGAGGTCACACTAACTAAATGTTCTCTCCTCCTTCGTTGCACTACGATGCGGCTGCAGCACTTCTTTCCGCCGAGCGCCGAGTCTTTGTGAGTTTCATCAGAGCGAAGCAGCGCTGTGAAAACGGGGTGAATCTGGTCACCTGAGAGCCATCACTACACAAGAAAAACACATTGGACAGACTCTTTCCACGTTGGCGAGCTTCATGTTGGTGTTGAACCATGTTGTGTTGGTGTTTTTAAGTTGAGCACTCATTGCTTCAACCATCTCCCCTCATTGTGTCCGGTGTACCACCTCTGACTAAACTTCAAGGGCTAAAACATACAGGAGTGTGCCAAAGTTTTAGTACATTCCATTGGAGACATCTATACTGTAACTGCACTGTAACGTTGTATTATTGTCTTTGTCGCGTAAAAAAAATAAGTACTGTAGCTGTCCGCCTTTCTACAAGCTGTTGATGATTGATGTCAAACTGTTGCCTTCTTTTCTGATTTTAAGACGGACGATGACGAGTTGATCTAATTCAACATTCCTGCCTTTCATTCCGACGCACCTATCTGTCAGTGTGCTATAGTGTTATTACTAATCAGGACAAACACCCACTGAGGTCAAACCTTTCCAGGCGCCGTTCTTTCTCTCATTCAACAACTGCGATACTGCTATTTAACATGATGCAACCTGTATGTATGGTGAATTATTTTGTTTAATAAAGGCAATGTTTATATTGTTACACGGCAGTCCTTTATTCCTACATTTGCAGCTTTCCAAGCATTCGTGTTTACAGTGTTCTGAAGTAACGATGTGCCGTCCGACAAAAAGAGGCTAAAAATAAAGATGAAACTTTGAATTGAACAGATGTTGTTTCCTTGGATACAGACTGAGAGCGCTTCCAAAAGAAAAAATAAATAAAGCAACATCTGGTGTCTTTCAGAGAGAGAGAGAGAGAGAGAGAGAGAGAGAGAGAGAGAGAAAAAAAAAAAGAGTCCATTAAAAGCATCGGCTCTCCTCCAAGAATGTCAACGAGGATGTCCTAGTCCGCTCCGCTGAGCTTACCTGGGTGTCACGAAGCTGTGGTCCCACTGAGCAGCGTGGACATCTGCTCATCAGACACACTCTCCTGCTGAGTCACACCGATGGCCTGACACAGGTAGACGGCCAGGATGTGCTTGCACTGAGAGAAAGGAGAGCAGACACACGAGCCCCGAGGTGATTAACGACGCGAGTATGAAGCTCCGTTGATACTTTTGAGTCATCTAAATTCAAAGATCTACAAAATATCTCCTTGGCTCTGACCTGCTGGGAATTTCCCACAGAGTAATCATCGATAATCACAAAAATAAAATCCAGTTTTTCTGCTGAGTTTCGTGATCGAGTGTGTGTTTGTGCGGTGAGTAAGTTCTGCATCTGTCAGAAGTTCCTCTCATTATCAACATTAACACACTAATCATTGACTTGTTTTTCACTCTCGGCCTTTTCCGTGCATTATAAATGAGATGTGGATTAGTGCTCCGCATAAATAATGAGCCAAAATCAAAAGGACGTTCACGGGCTCTGACTATTAGCACATCGCCGTCTCCTGTCTTGTCATCTGTCGTCTAACCTGCTTGTCAGAGCAGTGTGGACTTTGCTCGGCCTTATCTAGTCGTGTCTGAATGTGAAGAGCGCCTGTGGGGGAGGACGGAAGAGTACATGGTCGAACTTAGAGTCTCGTGACTGTTTTGACTCGAGATGTGTCTTAAAGTATGTACCAACTTTATCCAGCTATCTACGGGGAGTTTAAGGAAGCATTTTCATGGGGAATGATATCAGCGTTGCTGATGCACTCGTGGAGTCTCCATGGTTTGTTGCAGCTCTCTTGATTCTCACACTGGTTTTAGCAGCATCCTCCTGGGAGTTAAGCTGTCCTGATTGTCGGAGCAGGAGCAGAGGGCGTTTGCTTGCAGATATTTAGAGCCAAAAACAGAGTGGAGTCAGAGGAGAGACGCCCCTCGGTGACCAGACAAGAACGTGACCTGACCACAGTACATCTGTTACGCACATTTCAGTGTGTGCTCCGTCTCACTTTTGACTGGACGAGGAGTTTTTTCTCCAGGAGACATGCCCGACTGACGAGACATGACGGTTGTGAAACAGCTTTCACGTCTCTGTGTAGAAAAATGCCACAATACACACTGTTTATCATCATATATATGCCTTCATACACAACCCCAGAAACTGGGTGTTTGTTTTCTTATATGACGGCTCTGATTCTTGCCAAAAAATACTAATAAGGGTGTATTTTCCACTGGGAATGGGTCATGGTATGTCGCTCTTGTGATATCTTATGTTTTTTCTACGAATCTCTGCAGCCTAAAAATGGCAAGATGATTTAAAGCAGAAACTGAAGTAGGACAGAAGTGTACAAATGTGACCAAGCGCTCAGTGCCAGCCTCAAAACCGTGTGTAACAATTTGTTTAAGACTCACCAGAGGGCCCTCGTTCCTGCGGAGCACGGTGTAGGCGAAGGCCGGGCACGGGCAGTAGTGACAGGAAACAAAGCAGGTGTACAAACGCCCTGATCCTCCCGTGACCTGCAACAAATTATGTAAAGCATATTTAAATATGTGGCAACGTGCGTATGGATGTTATTTAAAAGATCACACAAGACAAGTGTGAGTTGTTTTATTGCGGGCGATGCCAGTGATGTGTAATCACGATGCCGTTTGTGTTGGCGGTGGAGACGGAAAAGGCATGAAGGAAAACCAGCTCCTTACTGCATCCCAAATGTTCCTCAACCAGTCCAGACATGACTGACTGAGCGCTGAGAATTTGAATAGTGATCTTTCCAAGTAAGTCCACCACAAACCGAAAAACCGACCGATCAAACCTCAGACGTTTTTTTTTTGTTGTTGTTTTAAATCGACCAACAGTGAAAGTCCTCGAGTTACACAGCAGAGAGACGAATCTAGTCGTGATGTCATCTGGAGACGAGCCCGGCAGCTGCTTCGTGTGTGAAATCAAACTGTTCACACATTACAACAGCAGTCATGGTGTTTTACTGGGATGTGAGCATATCTTGTATCTCACAGCTGTAAAAGCCTCACAGAGTCTAATGGCAGACAGTTCTTTTGGGTGGACTCCCTTTAAATGATTCACGGTGGTTGGGTTTAAGGTGAGGTTTCTACCTCATCATTGCACATTAGTTATTTGGAAGAGACGAGATAGAAACTATGCATTTTTTAACAACGCTGTCTGATGGCCTCGGCTGACAGGCCCTCCTGCACACGACGCCGACGCTCACTCCCAGCCACGGACAGTGATTTAAGCCCCGTCCTCATGCACATGACACATGAGGACATTAAGTTGGTGGATTAGCTTGACACTTCACCATAAGTAATGCCTCCCGGGATGGCAAAGCAGGCTCCATTATTCTCCGGGGGGTTTGATAAATAACCTTTCCTCGTGACCTACAAAAGTAAAAATCTCCCTTTTCCTCTACATTATAAATAAGGCACACAAGAGACAATTACATGGACTTAAGGCACCCTGGTAGAAATGAATAAAGCACCATGCACAGCACGATCAGGAGAGGAAGAAAGAAGAACAAGAAGAAACTGTGGAGGCCGAGCCAAGGACGGCTCCAGCTTCTAAAGAGCCAAGTTTATTGAAACTCAGCTCACACTCGGGGCCTTTTTGTTGTCTGCTGTCATCATAGATTATGTGACTCTGCTGAAGCTCGCTCTGCAAAGCTGGCAGCTAACATCACCAGGAGACTCCACGAACTGAAGGCGTACACTGCCCAGGGATCCTGGTTTCTTCAGAGCAGCACAACATATATCAAGATCCGCCGTCCAGTCGCGGCAGGAGGAAAAGTGAGAGTTAAAACCTCGACTCTGAAACGCTGGCTCTCACGGGAATTATTTCTCTTAAAACATTGTGAGCCAGAGAGGCCAGGAGTTTGGACAGCCTTCTGTCCACTGGTCCCACACCACAAACAAGGCTTCAGGGAAATAAAAAGCACAGAGGAGCCATTGAGTACACAACCCCCAGTATCTGTACTCCAACAGACTATATATTAGTGTCAACTCTTGTGAATCCTTGACTGAAAATGCAGCATGTGTGTGCCGGTGAGCTACTTCAAATGCTAAAAAAAAAAACTTTGTCCAAGGCACACAGAGGAGGAGCAGGAGCATGGCTTGGCAAACTAATCTCACTGGAGACGTCATCACAGCTGCCCTTAAGAACCTTATGAAGTCATTCATTGGCCAAAGGCAAACATGGACTGATTTCCTTTTGTCCAGTGAAGATCCTCCTTCAAACTGTTGCTCAACCAACCAGGAAATCTTTTGATGAAATCTGCAGATCTGCCTGATTTAAATGATCAATTGATTATCGAAATATTCGAATGTGAGTGAGTAGGATTTAGTGTCATCCAGCAGTGCAGCTCCTGATTACAACCCCCTTGCGAGGCCGCATCCAGAGCAGGCAGCAACCTCCGCGGCTGTGAAGTGAAGCCGACGCGGAGGTGCAAAACAATCGCAGGCTGAATTTTTATGTAACTCACCTGTTAAATTAATTATTAACTGTGTGGCCACCTCAGGATCTCAACTAATTTTTTGATTAGCTGGGAGGTGGAAGAAGAAGAAGACTGCCAACATGACGTCACACATGCGCTGTCCGTTCTTTATACTGTCAGTGATCTGCAGCAGAGCCAGTGTTATGTCTGTCTGTCGCAAAAATAACACACTCTGTATATAGAGGCTGCTACGTTGTACACACTGAACCTCTATAAACCACTTGGACACTGGTGATGTCAACAAATTGTACTGTTCGTGATTCATCACTGCTGAGAATACGCTACTCACGACTTCCGTCTCCCTGCAGGCCGTGGTACACCATCACCAATGAAAAGGTCACTGTAGATAAGTAACAGCATAAGGTGAAACATCCCAGCAATGAAATGCCACGCTCTCATGAGATATTTATTCCTTTTGAGGGGCGAGGAGACCAATAACCACAGAAACATGAGAAACTTGATTGTGTCCCACGGAAACAGCGTATTGACTGGAAACATCTCGTTATCTCTGCTTGTGTCAGAAAATGATGAGAGGAAGCCGCATCCTCTTTTTCATCTCACGGGAAATTTGAGTAATTGTTGTGGCTCTTTATTTGTAAATGAGCCACCGGTTCCTCGGGATTTACTCAATGTCGTCTGCCTCTTACAGACATTTAAAGGTTATCTCACGGTGCTGTCGCACGCTGACCAAACATAGTCTAACAAGCACAGGATCCTCCCAACCTGAAATACAATGCTGTTACTCAATCGCTGACGTCACTTTCACTTTTAAAGAGTGACATCGACGTCTTCTTCGACCTGCTGTGAGTACATTTATCCAGAAACTAAATGTTCACTGTCAACTTCAAATCGAGAGCAAAGAGGAGCTAAATATTTGCGGCATGCCTTTAACACGGACATGGTGTGTACACTCAAGTTCTGACTTGAACATAAAACAGGTCCGCCGAGATCACTGGAGAAACACTCTTCACTTCTAATGCACGAAATAAACTTATGACTAAAATATGTATGAATATGCTGTTTATGTTATGAAACTTCCCGGACGACGTCACATGGATTCCCACATGATGCAGTGCTACAATTCCCCAAAATAAAGCCTCAACCTGCACGTAGGACGATGGAAAAGTATCATCATCCTGAGTTTGGATGAATCTGAGCAACCTGACGGGTAAAAACGTACACAAATGTACAAACCGACGTCGTGTTAGTCTAAAACATTTCACGTCTGCCCTTGAAAGCAACAGATTACTGAAATATTCTGGATTATTTAAAGGTCCAGTGTGTCTGAAGCAAGCTGTGTTTACAGAATATGGAAGAAATGGGATATAACATTCATGTCTATGTGTTTGTTAGTGAAGTGTTTTATGTTAAACTAACAAAACTATTGATCTCCCCTCCCTCAACCTCTCAGACCTCAACAGCGAAGCCGTCGCACGCAGAACACACACGACCTCAATGACCCCCCTCACCCTTCACGCTGCTCCCATGCGGTCACAGAAACAGATCCCTGTTCTGGACACGGGCATGTTATGTTATGACTTATGACTTTTAAAAAACAAAACGCCTCGGTGACTGTGTGTAGGCGCTACACGTATGGGATGTGGGTGCTGTACTGGACTGTCAGGCTACCTACAGACTGTGGCGACAACTCTGTATCGGTCTAGAATGAAATCTACAGACGCTTCCAACGGGTCCAACATGTCGACAGTAGCCCAGAACAGACAAACTAAACACTGCTTTCATGTTCTTTGTAGCCACCAGAGTTCCTCTTTCATGCTAGGTTGCAAAAGTTGTGGCCCAGAGCCTAGACACCACTGAACCCTACACACTGGCCTCTTAAAGAAATGCTTTCACACGTCTAATACCGGATGAATAAGAATCTGCTGCAGGGTTTAAAAGTATCTGCACCCGGCTGAGAAACAGCTCACAAACCGCAAAGTGTTTTTACATGACTTAAACAAACAAAACCTAATGTTTTAATCGGTGAGGTTTTTTTTTTAAACCTTCAACTACTCCTGAATTACCGTTCACCTGAAGCTGTGTGTGAGTAAGGTCGAAGTGTTACAGAGAAGCAGAGGGTAAACAGTGGTGCAATAAATCCGAGAAATGTGTTACTTTCTCTCTCTCTCGAGTTCAGACATAAGCAAACAGACTTGCACCACTTCCACTGAACGCTTCAGTTCACGACGCGTTGCATCAACAAACAAATTGTGACATTACAAAATGATGCCATGCACAAAAGGCTGCAATGCTCTGGTCCTTGTTTATTTGTTATTGCAAAATGAAAAGATTATTCAAGTAAGTTTTTGTTTAACCAACTAATCTATGAATTAATGAATCATTTCTGCTCTATGACAGAGTGAAAATAATATGCTGAAACCTCAGTTAGTACAAACGAAATGTTTTTTTGGACTATTAAAATCAGAAAATTTTTAAAACTAAATATCAAAATGTGGCAAACAAAACAAAAATGCACCAAATATAAGTTACATTTATTTAATTCCTATGAAAGTTTCTTTTCTTCTCTCCTTTATTCTGTACCGGATTTGATGTCAGAAAGTCGGAAATCAGATCACAATCAAGCAATATATAAATACTTGTTCTGGATAAGTGGAATTATCCAGAACAGAACAAATATAACCTGTCAAGCATGAATCATTTTCAGCACATGCTGCTGGACCACAAATGTCAGCGCAGCCTCGAGGGGAATGAAGTGAAACACACCTACAATTGAGTTGAAAGTGTCCCAACTGAGCTGAATCCACATCCCTTTTTTTAGCTGCATTGTATTTTACATTGTTTTTGCAGGAGGCCGAAGGAGTTTACAGGAAACTTTGGTCACAATGACCACAACCTCAGCAGACTTGACTTTCTCCCCCCACGAGTCGCTTTATGTCCTATTTAAATTAACTGGTAACCTTGAAGACAGGATGACTGGGGTCAGTTTTTAGGAGGATGGAGTCAGAGCATTTGTTCTTCAACGTGAAGTCATTTTCTGTAAAGTGTTGGCTGCCTTTGAAAGTATGTGGATTTAAAGACTCAGTCCAGGTTGATGTTTTTGTGATTAAATGGAGGAGATCACATCCTTAATTCAGCAGCTCCTTCATCTTATCACGCACGCCGGCCCATTGTGCGACAGCTCGATCATTTGTAACGATCACACCATGAAAGTTGTTCAGCCATTGTGTACGTGTACAATGGCTGAACACCTTGTGAGGATGCTGGCACCGGAGAGCCAGCATCTCTTTAGCTTTGATCAGGCCTGCCAACAATACATATTTCATGTTTCTCAGGATGTGATAATAATTTAAGGGCATGACTATGAAGTGAAGCCAACGCTGGCTACAAAACAACAATCTCCGTAAGTCCCCATGTTAAAATGTTCTTGCATTCACCTGGAATGCTTTGCGTCCGCTGGGAGATGACAGACAGGTAACCGCGCGCTGGTCGACCAGGTCCAAAGCCTGCAGCGCACAAGGCCCGAAGACAAACTTCAACCTGGAAGACACGATGAGGCAGAACACACAAGAGGTGAGAGAAACGCATAAACAAACCCACAACACGTTGTTCAGTGTAAATGTGTGTGTGACCTGAAAATGTGGTTTGTGTGAAACTGTGAAAAGTTCTGCAAATAAAATACATCATACATAAAAACTGCTGAGTCGAAGCTTGAAGAAAAGATCGAATTAGACTCATTTATTTATGAACAGCCGCACGCGCGCGCATGTGTGTGTGTGTAAGAGAGGGGAGAGAGTGTGATGGAGTTGCTCATTAAAAAGGCATGTTTTCTCAGCCCCCTGTGGAGCTGACTTTTGGGTTTACTGTTGGCTTGCCTCCTTTACAGTCCCTTCCTCTCGTTCTTCCTTCGTGACTCCTGAACTCTCACACAGTCTTTTATGCCGCATACCGCGTTCGAAAATGTTAGGCTTTAATGGTAAAATGCAGCAGTGTAGGCCGACCCTATTCAGCTGCAGACAGTGCACGCAGGAGGCAGGTTTATTACCAACAGGAAGAATATTTATTGTTGACTGTTGAACCCTTAATGGACCCAGCACAAGAACTTATTTGTCCGCACTTCTCTTCCTGATATTTCCCCTTTGGAGCCACGAGAGAGTACTATCTTTTTGTCACATTTGAACTCAGGTATGCGTGCCGCAGCCAAGAATGTGACTAGTTAGCAGGAAAACAAATAGTTCGGGAAGTGCTGAACTTAGTTTCAATTACATTCCAGTTTATTTTCATCAGAAATGTTGCAGTATTCCACCAAGTGCCACTACAGGGACGTCACGTATCACCAGCGTAATATATTTTTTAGATGAAATTATTTAAAAACATCAAATCATCGATAACAGTTTGAATTAAATTAAACTAATTACAATAAATTTAGCACTTCCTGAAATATTTTGTTTCACCGTCAGCCTGACACGCCGCCACATTCATTCATGCGGTGCTGGCATACGTCTATATTATAATATTAGGAGGTGAAGTGTGGATCAGGAGTAACACTGTTCTACAAAATTAGCTCGGGTTCTTGAACCGGTTCTGTTCAACAACAATGATTAACTTTCTTAATAGGAATAAATCTGCTTCCTGCATAAACTTCCTGAAGTTCAGCAGGGTCGGCTTGCGCTGATGCGTTTTAATTTCTGTCAAAACAGTGCTACTTGGAGAGAAACCAGGAGACAAATATAAAAATGGAAATGATGTCTGCTTGTGAATGACCACATAGGGTGATGAAGAGTTTCTACTCCAGCGTCTTGAGGACAAACAGACAGGATGTGGCCGTGCTGACCCCGACAGTAAGCAACCCTCCACTCTCAGTAAACCACTATGCCAGGAAATGTCTCAGTGAAGACAAAGCATCATGACACCGTGTCTCTGTGCTACGTCAGTCTGCTGGATCCAGAAACGACTCCCTCTTCTTACACGTCAAGGTTTCTGCACTTCTCGCCCACTCAGATTCACACACAGATGTCTGAGCCTTTTTCACTTGGATCATAATAAGTACGTCTGCGGGAATAAGACGATTGATACTTACGCAATAAGAAGATCATCAGGAACTGCAAAAAAAAGAGAGAATCAAGTCAGGATGTGTTCCACAGATTTAGTCTTTAATTTTCTGTAGAAAGATGAAGGTAAATTTCCATGATTAACCCGAGTGAATCTGCTCAGAGTGTCCTCAGACAACCTGTGAGGCCCTGCAGAGCAGCAACCACTCAACTTTAATGTAAATGTTGCGGTAAAGACACTATATATAGACACACGAAGCACAACTTTTACTTCTTGATTACTAGCCTGGCTTGACTTTGCTACTTAAAAAATGTTTATGAGCTACTCTAGAGAACTACGCACAGACACGAGTGCCTGCGGTTTTCATTTTGTGACACATTATATTACTGTTAGGCTGCATTTTAAATAAAACACACATTTAACTGAGCTGAGTAACTGTTTTCCAGGTACTATTACACACACATAAAAAGTTCAGTCTGACATATTCTATTAGTTTGACACAGTTTGACAGTAAAAACAACCCAGACTCTTGTTTTTAATCACATGTTTTGACACTGTCGTTAAAGATCTTACTACTTTTCTATCCCATCCTGGAGATCTCTGAACACTCTGCAGGGTAAAGAGGGGAGCTGATGGCCAAACAGTTGTGACTTAAAGGTCTTATGACTGTTTTATATAATACAGGCGAAAAAAGGACAACTTCTGTGATGGCCTTGGGTAAAGAGGCACTGCCTTGGAGTGGCTCTGTGCCAACGATTCAAACCCACAGTATTGTTTTGGCCACTAAATGTGGCAAACAAATTAAAGCAGCTCTTCCTGGAGCCTAAACATAGAAGGGTGTGCTTCGGTTTGGTAGCAAACCACAATCATTGACTAATGGTAATGAAACTCCACCGAGGCATACTGAGCTAAATTGGGATTTAGGGCTTGGCGGGAGGTAATCCTTTATGGACAATGTACACAAAACTTTGTTGCAGGTATTTTGTGGCACAACATTCCCATATTTTATGTCTGTCTGACAGAAAACGAGCAGGAACAACTGTGTTATATGTGACTAATGTTCAGTATCTGTCGATTTGAGAGCCTGGTGACATAAATCTTCTCGTGTTGTACATGTTGTTTCGAGGAACAACCCGATGTGTCACAGCGTCTAATAACATGAAAGATGGCTCAGCTCCACCCGGGTGTCCCAGTAAGCCGTTCCAGTAAACCACAGGTGTTAATATAATACATGACGGCTGAGATGCATTTAGCTGCTTCTGTTTCAGGGTCACAAGGACACACAAATAGAACAAAGTTGATATTATTACCGAGGGTTTTTTTTCAGCTATGACAGGGCAAAATGTCAGCTGTGAAAAAGGTCTACAGCAGAAAACCGTTATTGGTGTTATTAGTGACAGCTGTCAATATTTTCAAGCTTAAACTATTAAGCCTTTAGTAGCATAAGTGTATAAGAGCTGTCTTCCAAACTGATAATAGTATGTTACCGTGTGTTATTTCATATTGGAATCAGTTTGTGGATGATATATTACATTACATTTAGTTATTGAAGTGGCTCGTTTATCCAAAGAGACAGAAAAAGGTACAAACAATCAAGGTACAAGGACATATTAGTGCAGCAATTAGAGGAGGACAGATGTTACGTGTCCATTTGTTGGAAGTACTAGGAGAGACGGTCGATCCACCAACGGGGACAACAAATCAAATCAAATCAAATCAAATTTTATTTGTATAGCCCAAAGTCACAAAACACATTTTGCCTCAGAGGGCTTTACAATCTGCACAGGGAGTGACACCCTCTGTCCTTAGACCCGACGACCCCAACAGACGAGAAAAGTTTGGACTGGCCTGAGCGTACGGGTGGCGGAGCCAGATGTCGTTAAGAAATTTCTTTTAAACTCATCCAGCTAAAGAATTTCAAGAGGGATGTCCAGAAAGTAACAGACATTTATTTTGGCATCAACCAGTTGTTAAGATTTTCTGGCAAAATCTGTGTGCTTCTATTGATGAAGAAGAAGGGTTTATTACTTGGTTTCTTGGAAAGAAGGACATCTGTTTGTACATGATCATCTGATTATTATAGTGGCTGTGATTTCTAAGACATGTCACATGTAAATATTTAAAGTCAGTGTAAAGGCATTTCAAACATGTTGGAAAATAGATACTGTAAACACTTTGGATGGCGAATTACTGAGTTGAGTTTGATTTTATTTTTTAACCTTATTAAATATATATATTTTTATGTTTATACTTCTTCCCTGCACTCTCTTTGGTACACGTGCTGTCCGTATAAACTGTCCCCATTAATAAATAAACAGTAACATAAGCGCGCGGTCTGGTTGCAGGTCATGGAGGGTGAATTGTGCGGCAGCAGCGCCTCCTACAGGCCGAGCATTAAACTACATCACCGTAAAAAGCTGCAACGGCCACAAATTAAACCGTACCAAATGGAACAAACGTTACCAAAACACACCACGTTACTGTGGAGTAAAATAGCTGTAGTGTTGTGTGTTAAATATTCGCTTTTTAAAAGGATAAATTAGCGTTTAGTCACTTTCTGTCACAGCCAACGGTTAGCTGCTAAAGCTAGCTCCGGCTCCGTGTACGTGTAAAGCGTCTCTCGGGGTTAACGGTCACATTTGTCGTCCTTTAACTCTCGTTTCTTACTTTGAGACGTTTCCTCGTGTGATTTTTTAATATCTCGGAAAAGTTGTTCAGCTACTTCAGGTACAAACGATGACCGCGTCTGTCTGAGCGCCATCGTCGACTCCGCTGACCAATAAGACGCGACCAAAATATTACGAGTTCCGGATTTAAAGGAGCCCTTCAAAATAAAAGCACCGGCACAGCATGCAGGATGCGGGATTTTTTGTGACATTTTGTGTCATAGCAGCACCGAATCACAGCTGTAATTAAAACCTGAATTGTTCCAGTCCATCTATCCATCTATCCATCCATCTACAGCTGTGAAACATTAGAATGTCTACTGTAACACAAACTGTGATACCGTCACATCATGTAATATAATCTTATTTTTTCCACATCTGTTTTTGACTGCAGATTTCTGCTATGAAAGTTAGTCTCAGACTGATGACTGCTATACAAGATCACATGATGAATAAACCAACTTGACTGCAGTAAGCTTCTCTAACCCATTACGAACAGAATGAGTTAAGAAAATAATCACCATCAGCTTCATTTAGCACACAGAAGATGCAGCGATAGGCCTGCTTTAAAAGTTAACCTGACCGAAATGACAAAGATGGGGATGCAGTAAACCTGTGTTTGCATTAAATCTGCACCACAGGAGCTGCAACGTGATTAGAGATTTATATATTATTCTGTAACATTTTCTGCTTAATGGCAACTCAATTGAAATCTCTGACTTCTCTTTTCTGCACCAACCAACCATAAAATAGCAGAAATGAATCCACAAAGAAGGCGCTGACAAAGGTCCTCATCTGGATCCTGAACCAGGCACACTGCTCTCATTTGGTGTACGTAGGCCACCAAGATTGACGGTTTTCTGTTTCCTAATTCACCTCGGACCCGGTTTGTTTTATCATTTAATATTTTAAGTTGATAATCATTTAGTATGTCTGTAATTACTCAATTAGTACACCTCAGTAAATGACTATTATAACCAGGACACAGTCTACAAGAAAAGAAATCAGAGCACACCTAAAAATGATGTACGCATTTTTCAGTGGTGGAGAACTGAACCACTTTATTTGATTGGTCTGAACTCTTGTAATAGCCTACTAAGAGACATTGTGCGATACAAACATTGCATTTCAACATCATAGATACACGGGTTTTCAAGTCTCAATTTCAAAAAAGACAAAAAAAGTCACCACTGTGTGTTTGATAGAGAGCGGAAAAGATGCTCCAATTCTTTTTCGGCTTCATGTCGGATTTTTCTTTTAAGATTCAAGTTTGTAAACTTTTTTTTTGTCATTGCCTTTGTAAACACATACCATCCCATCTAGAACAGGATGAATAACAAAGATGTTGAAAATGACAAAATAAAAATCTGAACATGTGCTATGACAAATGATTCAAAAAAATCAAAATGAAAGGAACAAAAAAAAAAAAGGAAACATCAAGTTTAGAGCAGAATGGATTTAACTGAGCAGAGTGAAAGCTGGAAAAGCCAAAGTATGGTTGTTGTATTTTCACATATCTAAAAAATAAAAAGACTTCCAAAGCAACGTGACTGCCGTTTATGAAGTTGACCTAGTATAATTTGTATTCAAAGCTTTATGCCAGTTGATTGAGACAATGAAAGCAGAGATTAAGTGGTCATGGATTTGAATCGCCATGACAGCAAACTCCTAAACATTTAACGGTACCATACATTTAGAGCTGTAACTGTAATGCAAGTGTCACACTACAAAAAATCATATACCAGCTACAAGAAAAGACAGGAAGTCAAAAAACATCCAGAATTCTGTGAGTGGTGGGAGGAAAAAAAAAACTTAAAGCACATCTTAGGATACTCCTGTGCTGGAGGTTGAATAAGTTACACAGCAGGTAGTATGCTTTTTTTTTTTTTGTCAAAAGCTACAAAGCAAAAAAAGTGCAACAATGGTGCAGACCATTCTTTATGTTTGGTTAGTTTTGTCTTCTTGTGTAATGGAAAGACAATTTACATAGTTCAGATTTTTGTCAGGACAGTATCAAAAAAAAAAAAAAAAGAAGAAAAAAAATAAAAGGGGGACTACAGAAACAAATACAAACATCAAACACCAACATATATCTCTGAGAAAATTAGTTAAAGCTGCCTTCTTTCTCAAGTCACAAGGCATGGCAAAACCTGACACTTTTTGTTGTTGTTTTTACCATGACAACGTTGCAGAGCAAATCATTCTGGACAGGTTGGAAACTGCAGAGAGAGACAGCTACATGTGACACACCATGGCTCTATTGGAAAGAAAAAACAAAACAAAACAAAACAAAAAAATAACATTGGCTCACTCATTATTCAGACGGGGTCCAGGAGTAGTCATAAGGATATCTTTTCCGGCAAAATTAAGCTTATATCAGACTTTTCACCTTTCTGCTATGACACCAGTGTTCTCAACTTGTTTTGAAGACATTTCTCTGTCTAGAACGGGATGAGAAGTTACCTCTACCATCTGATAGTTACAATCCATGCATTGTCTCCACTCTGCGGGGAAGAGAGGCATCCAATATCAATGCTGTTTGAAATGTTAAGTCTGTTTCATCCTCGAATGTTCGCGGTGTTCAGGCTCTGGTGGTGCTTGGTGGATGGCGCGCGCAAGGTGGCCCAATCTCTGGGCTCCACTCATGGTCAAGTACAAACCAAAGGTCCGGTCTCTCTTAGCGTCACTATGGTAAAAATATTAGAGTGGGTGTCAGGTGACGTGGGGTAGGGGGGCGGTGGACTGGGAGAGACCAACTGTGATATTAAAGATTACACCCCTACTCTTCCCATTTAAAGTGGATCAATTTAAAAGCGACATTAAAATAAGAAATAATCAAGTTAAGAAAAACACTGCAAAAGGTTACTCTATTTACATACAATGATTTTCTTAAAGACAAGGTATATCTTTACAGAAATCAAACAAAATTCAGAAATAGTCTCTTTCTTTTTACATATTAAGTTCTTCATCTTCACTATAGCTCATGTCGTCCCCTCGGTCGAGTTTTATTTATTTCCCCGACAGGCTGGGTGAGTGCTTCCGGACCAAAAAGCAAGTCTTGTTCTGGAGAGCCCTGCCTGTCACAGGCTGCCGCTTGTACTCTTTAGCTAACAGCCAGGGGGCGCCATAGCACCAAAAATAAAAAGGACAACACCCCATCTACTTGTCACGCTCGCCAGTGGGCGAGGTTAGTTCTAGGAGAGCGGGGTGAACAGACAAGCCTCAGTGCAGGCCTCTCTTCTGGTTAGTTGGGGCTGTAGCAAGCAGGGCTCAGTCGTCGCTGTCGGACAGGGTCTCGTATTGCTCTGAAAGCAGAGACTGCCACACGCGCTGCTGGGCCACCTGGGCTCCAGCTGGAGGTGGTGGCTGCTGCTGCTGCTGCTGTGGCGGCTGCTGCTGCTGCAGTTGTTGCTGCTGCTGCTGCTGGCTCTGTATGGCGGGGGAAGCTATGGAAGTGGGTGGCGTGCTGCTCAGTATGCGCATGGTCAGCGGGTTGTAAGGGAACTGCATGGATCCTGCGTAAACAATAGAAAAATGTAGATTAGCTCCAGGTATTTCGATTTTACAGGAGATTGATTACAGACGGCAGAGGCTCGGCAGCTCACCTGTGGATGAGGGTCGGTCGTCCCAGCTCCATTGAGGTTGGGCTTGGGCTTGTCTGTGATAATCTCCCTCGGAGTGGACGGAGGACACTGAAGAAGGACGCTCCCCTCCAGAGTAGGCCTGACCCAGGTTAGGTGACTTGGATTTACGGCTGTTGGCTTTGCCTTGCTTCTGCTTCCCTGTAGATCCAAAACAGGCGATACACATGTAAATGAGCATGAACATGTTAAACACACGATCCCTCCTGTATAATTATGGGAATGTATTTCGTGCCTACCCATACTGGGTGATGGGTTGGTCTCCTGACGGCCCTCATTGCCAGTTGAGTTGTTGAGCGTCCCTACTCCTCCCTGGTGCTCATCTTGTCTCTCCTCCAAGTTGCCCATCAAGGCTTTGCGGATGATGTCCTCCAGGCCCAGGTTACTGGCTGGGTCACCAAAGGAGTGATTCCTGGGGTTGATGCTGCCTGCAAATCACAAGAAAATATACAATGAGAAAGGGGACAGTGACTAGACTGAGGTGTCCGAGCAAGTTTCTCTGCTACTTACTGGAGCTGGTAACGGCAGGCAAGTTGAAGATTTCTGTGCCTGGTTGCGCGTTTCCTGCAAGACAATAAAAAAAAAACCAAAACTTAAACGTCTGACAAGAAATGAATGCTACAATCAGTCAAGTGGTTCCAATGTTATCACAGGCTTACAGAGCATTAGAAGACATTCAATAAAAAAACACAAATGCATACATATGCAGCAAGACAGCTGATGTTAGTCTGAAGTAAGAAAATAAGAGAAGACCCACTTACCAACATCAGAATCACCAACACCAGAGGTGGAGTTCAACTTACGAAAGATCTCCTGCTTCTTGGATTTCACCATTGGCGAGGTGCTCTCTAGCTTGGTGAAGAAGGAAGGCAGATAGCTGACACTCCCCGGGGACCGTGAGTCATTCCTTGAACCAGGCAAATGGCAAAGAGTCAAAACGGCAACAGGTAAAACTGAGGCAACAAGAGTTTGACATGAGGCATTTTCAAAGGATGCCGGGAACGACTGCTGACAGGAGTGGAAACGCTGCCTGCTACAGGAAATTGATTTACAGTCTTATACAGCCAAGCATCAAATGTCAGGACACCAACATATAGCAATGTATACATCAAGTGTAGAAATCCTAATCCAATCAGTTTTAATCAATGCACTGTGAGATTCTCTGGCTCGTTGGGCTGACAGCTGTCAAACCTGTGGAGATCCCCCTCACCTGATCTCAGATTCCGTCTCTCTTCTCTGAGGTGGAGCCTCTTGTTTGTCCATGCCTTGGTAGCTCTGTGGTGGAGAGATGGGTTCATAGTTCTCCATCTGCCTGCCACCTCTCTCTGGAGATTTACCAGGCCTGCACAGGTAGAGCAGAGAGACACAAACATTAGACAGATGAAGAGTAATTAGACTCATGTATTTTTAGACTCGTGTATTTCAGAGTTAGCTGGCTGGTCTGTGTACCTCGCTCTGGGCTTATCAGGGGCATTCTCTGGGGAAATTCTGCTGGAGGGTCTCTGGTGGTGCGGTGTCTGGACCTGATTCTCTGGACTGTAGCGGCTAGACACCTTCGCTCGACCTGAAGAGGACACGGATGGCACAACGCTTTGGAATGTGGCCGAAGCTGAGGAGGAGGCCGGAGGAGCGTCCTGATTCCGGGCGAAGTCCTGGGTGATGATATGCTGCAGGACAGGAAAAAAAACACAAAACCAGGTTAGCTGGGTATGATGGGTTTACGTGTCTGGTTCCGTTTTAACTTTTCAGATTCTCCATTTTCTCTTACCGAAATATGGTCTGCCAACGTCATGATCCGGTGAGTTTTGGGAACCTGGGCGTAGCTGTCAGCCTGGGAGGATGGAGGCTGCTGGGGACTTGGCTGTGGTGGATCCCCTGATGGCCGGTAGCGACTCATGTCATAGACCCGCATGCCAGCTGGTGAAGGTTGACCAGATATAGAGCGTTGTAATTGTTTTGGAGACGGAGTCAGGGTGAGTTGAGGAGAGATAAGACAGGAAGGAGCCAATACACTATGCCAACAGCAACTGGTCTACATTTAGAATAACAAGAATAACATCAAGTGGAGGCTGCTGACGAGAGAGGTCCAGAATCTAGTCTCACATGACAAGGTCAGTGGGTTAAGTCATTCAAGCTATAGTATGTTTACTCCACTTGACTAGCAGCTAAATTTAGCAGCCAAACTACTTGTTCCAAAGATGTATGCTGACGTGTACATACCTGTTGCTTGTTGTTGCCCTTCTTCTGGTTTGTCCTGTTGGGATTGGACCGGGGAACTAGCAGGACTAATCACCTCAATGGCTCCTCCACCGGTGTCGTATCGACTGGATGACACTGCAGGACAAGTACGGACAAAGAATTATTACATATGCTCTAACAAAAGACACATTTTCAAGGTTTGGTCATAGTCGTCTAACACACTCACAGCTGCTAGAGGAGTCAGAACTCTGAGATCCTCGCTCTCTTGAGTCTTTATCCGAGGCTATCTGCCGTGTGATTATGACGTCAATGAAGTTAGCAGCT
The DNA here is from genome assembly GCA_023373845.1 of Nibea coibor. Classification (NCBI taxonomy): domain Eukaryota; kingdom Metazoa; phylum Chordata; class Actinopteri; family Sciaenidae; genus Nibea; species Nibea coibor. The sequence goes on from CM041733.1 coordinate 18,248,179, forward strand.
GTGATAGTCGTCTTGCCGCGAGTCCGAAGCTCCTCTTCAATGCGGGACTTTGAGGTTTGCGGGCCCTTATCCTTAACCCCGACTCCCGGGGCTTCAGAGTAAGCTGAATGCGGCTTACCCCCTGGGAGAGTCATTGAAGCATATGGTGACTGCATGGATCGCCTTTCTGCATCCTGCTGCTGCTGTTGCTGCTGCTGCTGCTGCTGCTGCTGTTCAGAGAGGCTGGCTGCCCGCCGAGCAGACATGTCGTCGTCTCGTTCATGTTTGCTCTCCTTCACCTTGGCCACATCCATCTGCGGAGCAGAGGCTGCGGCATCCACCAGAGCAGCCAGAGCATCAGCTGCTGTAACGTAACGAGAGCTACTCTGGGCTGCTGCTGTCGCTGCTGCTGAATGAGGCCTGATGAAGAAATAAAGAGATGACAGCATCAGCCAAAAGATAACTACAAAACTGACTAAAGCTTTTAATGAGAACTAGTTATCTGGCATGTATAAATAAACTGAGGACAACCTGCCACAAACACAGCAACAGACACACACAAAGAGTGTAAATGAGTTCATTTAGCCTTACATTAGCGATGTGATGACACTCTTGCCCTGGAAGATGCTTGGTCGCTGCTGAACCACTACATCCTGCGTCCTGAGCGAGGGAGAAGGCGAGTGCAGATAACCTCGACTCATTGGCCGGCCTGGCTGCTCTGGTCCCCCTGATACACACACATTCACGAAACATTAAAATAATAATTATAATAACACCTTTAAACAGAGTTTACAAAGTACTTTACAGAGCAGTGGACCCAAAAGAAGGCCACACAGGTTAAGATCAAGAAAAGTTACTTAAAACATAACAGATTTGATGCAATTAAAGAGAACAAGATTAAAAATAAAAATGAAAAAACAGCTATTCATTGATGGTCTAGAAAAAATAGAAGGAAAATGCTGACATTAAAAATGTAGGTCTGGTTAAGAGTAAAGGGATAAAAAGACTACAAAATAAAAAAGGGCAATGGTAAAAAACAAACATTGGGTTTCAAATTAAAGTCACCAAAGTGACTGTACTTCTGCAATGAAGAACTCAAAGTCTGAAGTAAAAACAGAGAGTGAGTGGGTGAGGTGTTTTAGCACTGATCTAAGAGGATTTTCTATATTTCACAGTGAACTTCTGCCGCTCACCTCCACGGATGTATTCATTGGTTCGTTCCCTCTCCCGTTCCCGTTCCCGCTCTCGTTCTCGCATCTCCCGCTCCCTCTCCCGTTCGTGCTCCCGTTCCCTCTCCCGTTGCTCCCTTTCTCGTTCCTTCTCTCTCTCTTTCTCCTGCTGCTCTCGGTCACGCTCCCGGTCACGCTCCCTCTCCCGCTCCCTCTCTGCACTGGCGGCAGCGGCAGCAGCGAGGTGGACTGGATGGCCTGAGGACATTAATGACACACATCACACACACACGATTTATACACACACTCACACGCCTCGGTAGGATGGATCAGGCTTCCTTTAGAAATCTGAACCATGTGGCCTTGCTGACAAGTCGATCAGAGCACAACGGCAATATTCTTTTTCATGAATATTACCATATGTACCAATTATACAAACCCATGAGTGCACAGGGTTCATTACAGCGCTGCGGCTTTTGCTGGATATGCACTTAAAATATTCATGATGCCTTTTTAATGAATTTCAATTAAGACTTTAAGATGTTCATCCATATTGGAGTGAACCTTACTAAAGACTTTCCACCATGGAAATGGAAGCTGTAGTCATATCAAATCAATTAATGCCACTTAGTCTTGTTTTTGTAGACTCAAATTCAATTAAGACAGCCTTAAAAAAAACGAGGAATTAAAAGACAAAGAGTGTAAATTGCAGACCACAAAACAAATTGTTAAACTTGTCCATTCAAAGATGAGCAGCAGGGTATAAAACAATATATTTCACATTTCAAACCAAGATGTTTGTGCCCCTAAAATCTATCAAGGAGCACAATTTCCATAGGTTAAAAGAAAAATCACCGTGTTGTTGTGCAACAGTCAAACACATTCCCTCCCAGTATGACGGCTGGAAGACCGAAGACACCGACCCTTGACACCTCAGGCCAGTGCAGGGATGCACCCTTACAGGTGGTGTGATGGAACACGGAGATCGTGGCAGGGAAGATAAGGGGTGTATGGATGGGGAAGGGAGGGATCCTCACCTGGCGATATGGAGGTTGGGTTGAAAGCCCTAGGATTGAAAGGGGGCTGAGCTCCGGGGAGGTAGGCGATGCGTTCCAAAGTGGGAGTACCTGTTCCCCCAGGGTGAGGCAACAGGATAGTTGGAGGCATCTGGGCTAGATCAATAATCCCTTTTACAGACAGAAGCAAAGGGCCAACGGTGAACAACATGAACCGATCCATCAATTTCTGAATGTATGAACACCCATCACCTTCATCTGTTAATGCTCCCAAATACAGATTGATCAGTAAGCAACAGGGCTGCAAGGGGAGTGGAATAGTGGTCAACTTGTAAGAGGCAACCACTCAGCAAATGTAGATTTGGATGACCAAAATGATAAATTGAGCAGTCGAATCAGTTGCAGCCCCAATATAAAGAGCAAATCAGCTAAATTTGACTAGGTCATTTGCTTCTGGGCGTCTGGAAAAGGTAGCCACTACTTCACAAGCACACAGTCTGCATACTAGAGCCTCTCCCCTGCCTGTTGCAGCAGGTGAGAGAGATTCAGCTGGTGGAGGGCCCTACCTCGAGCTCCAGCTGGGTAAGGGAGAGCGACGGGCTGTTCCCGTGGTGACAGGCCTCTGGCCATGTCAGGCCTAGGGATGACTTGCATCTGCTGGGAGGTGATATAATCATTAAGGATGGTCTGCCGCGTGTTCTCCATGGTGTACAGCTGGTAGGTGTTGTGGTAGCCTGTCGGGGATGGCTGCCTTGGGAACATGAATGCTGTAGCAGAGGACAGGAGGAAAAAAACAAAACAAAACATATGAACAGAAGGCTCACATACTGATCGCAACTGCTGACGTCAATAGCTGAAAAAGATCCTGGGCAGATAGTGCCTATGAATTAGACAGCCCGAGTTGTTTTCGTCAGTTTACTCAGAATGAAGGCTATTATTGTTCTGTCTGTGAGTATTGTGGAAAAGATTTACCAGGATCCAGCACTCTGTGAAAGGCCAGGGTGGGGTCAAGGTGTGGAGGCAGGTGGGCTCGGTACACTTCCCCAACGGGCCGGTGGTGGGGGTCGAAGGGGCTGTGGGAGGCTACAGGGTCACCACCCGACACTGGGGACTTGGCTGGGACATTATCCCTCTGTGTCGGGGTCATGGCACTCTTTCTTTCGTGTGAAGCAGATTTCGCAGTGCTCATACCACCTTTGTGGGAGAAAGACACACACATCGCTCATTAGTTGATGCTTAGTGTTAGAGAAGCAGTGGATGGTGGGTCTGTGAATGACAAAATGATATTTAGCATACCCTCTGGAGCACGTGACAACATGGGTGACCCTCTGGACGCGGGAATGGTGCTGTAGTTAACAGGAGTCCTGCGAGCGTTGGCGTCCTCATACATGCCCGGGCTAAGCTGGGATTTGTTGGCCTCCGGGTGCGTGGAGCGCAGGACAGAGGCGGTGGAGTTGACCACAGACGTGTGGCGTACTGGCTTGCTGTCCTCGTATTTGACCCGTTCCATGGCCTCGAGCTGGGGCATGTTGTGTGGGAGCTTACTGGGACTGGTGATTAGGGACTTGACATTGTGCTTGATGGTAGACTGGTTGAGAGGGTGAATCTGGTAAATGAAACGATTCATCATCAACATCACTTGTTACAGCCACCATGAGTATTCTGATCTTTTAAAAATCAAAGCGTCTTACCTGAGATATGGAGACCTCCATGCCCCTCCTGTCCAACAGCTCAGGCGTCTTGCACATGTCCTGGCCAGACTGATCTTGTCGAGGGATTTCATGAATAGAGCGTCCCATTTCTTTGATGGTATTGACCCCCTCATAGGGCTTGCCTTTGCCGATACCCCCTTCGAAGGAGCGGATCGGTGGGCTCTCTCGCTTAATCTGTTTTCCATATTTCAAGGCCTCTTCATAGGTCTCTGCAGCGGTTCTGGGTGTTCCTAGAAAAACATTTACAGTTTTTTTTAAGCTTTATCTCATTGAGTGAGTGATATATTGGAGTGTGGAAAACTTTACAAGCAGATACCCTGCATGATGGATCCAGTGATCACTGGTCTTTCCTTTGATTCTCCATGCAGACCATCTCTGGGCAAAGCTCTGCTAATCAACCCTGAAAAACAAACAAGCACTGTCACCCTCCTGGCGAAGAATGAACAAACAAACAAAGACACATAGAGCAAACTCATTAATACCTTCGAATGGAGCTCCTTCCCTGCCAGGGTGTCCCCTCATGGGTCCCTCCATCATGTCGTAAGTGCGCTTCAGCTCATGGCCTGTTCTGGGGCTGCGGGTGTTTTCCCGTGGGTTCTTGATAGCTTTTTTTTTTTTTTGACAGGAAAGAAATCATTAAGTTTGTGATTCTGGTAAAGAAACCACAATTATTCTGTAAATCAAGATTTAAAGCACTTACCATCATAGGAGAGGATGTGACCACTCTTGCCTTCAAAGAGGACATGGCCTTTAGACAGCTGGTCTCCCCTGGTCTTGTCAGGGCTGCTCAGGTCCTCTGTGGCCAGCTTTGTGATTGTGCCCTTCAGGAGGTCAGCGGCGATGCTAGACTGAGGCAGGGCTGGTGTGCCCTATTTGAGAAAAGACAGCAAAGACATAATGAAACATAAAAAGTAAAAACACATACCCTTAAATATATAACCAGTGAAAGTCTTCCATCCATTCAAATCACATTATTACCCGAGAGATTGATCCTCCGAAAGCCAGACTCTCGCCAACCTTTGCTGAACTGCCTCGACCGTCCTGTATGGATGAAACTGCAGATCCTGAAAGGAAAAAAAGAAGATTTAAATCATGTACTATGAAGTACCAAAAACAGTGTTTACCTTACATGGTTCAAAAGTTTTACACCTAGCAGGTAGAGATTAACTTCCGTAAAACAAAAGGTACACTGCTGCCTGATTTACAGGAGCAGTCCACCGCCTCAGCACTGCCCAGGAGGTGAACTGGCACCTCCCCCACAGCCAGTCCAGTACAGTTTCTGTTGGTGTGGTGTGTCGGTAAGAATACTTCTGATCAGAAACCAAAGAGAAGACAGCGTGTTGGAGGAAACCTCAAGCATACTGAGGGGAAGTGGCTTTTGTTCTGGACTTCCCCTTCTTTAGAAACACAGTCATGCTGTGCTCCAAAGATCCAGGGAATGTTTTAAACATCAGCCTCACCTTTACGGTCAGTATGTCTTTAATTGTCTGAAATGATCAAATTTGACGTAGTAGCATATAGTGTCGCTCCGTCAGCATTTGATGGCAATGCAATTGAGCAGCTGTTTTCAGCAGAGGGAAGTAGACACCAGTGTGGACAATATGAACCATATCCAGACCGGCCTACATGGAGCTATTAATAGTTAGCATTTGAAACTTAACACAACATGCATATAAATATTCTGGCAACTTATTAATTTATTAGCTTCCTCCATAAGAAATTTATTTTGCCTCTGAGTCACCCTCTGTTGTGACGTAAAGCAGCAAATTGCAAAATAAGCATGGAAAGGGAGGATGCTCTTTTAATGCAATGATTGCAGTGAAGACAGTTTCACAAAAAGTGGATATAACCATGGTTGATCTCACATTAAAAAGGATTTTCTGATTGCTATGTTTTGTCTTTTTGTCTTTCTTGGGTGACTAAGCAGGTATGCAGCAGATTTTAAATGTGCAATTTGTGTTCCATCTATTCTTAATGTTTCAACCCTGACTTGCAAAAAGAGTCCATTATACAATAAAAAGCTGGCTTTAACAAAAATGTTTTGATGATGGAAGATGAAACCGTAGGGCCCTCAAACGTCAGAGGTGTCATTAAACTAGGCAGGGATGGTACTTAATGTCTGTCTGAAGCTGAACTGCACAGTGAAAATATGGTGTACTAATGCGACAGTCTGTCGTCTTACCAGACTTGTTAGGATCCTGCTGTCGAGGCAGACCCAGAGAGATGGAGCCCACAGTGCTCTTTGTCCCCTCTGGCCCGTAGGCAGCGTGGGACGGCAGGTATGTGCCAGGAGTTCCCTGGGAAAGCAAGTTTCAAGGTCAGGTTAATGTCTTCATGAGAACAAGTAAGTCAGGCGATGTTGATAACGTTTTAGTCATTCATAAACTATGGTATATTATGTGATAAATTTTATTTTACTTTAAATTAATAAAATAAAAGATTTAGAATTGAGTCACACCTCTGCTCCACCATTTTAGTTACTAAATACTAAGATCCATATAATCCATATAATCTTATTATAGATCCTTGTAGTGTATGAAGACGATGCATTTTATTAGGATGGTATAACTTGACACATACAAACTTTCTCTTTGATGAAACTCGATGATTACAGCTTGCCCTGTGGAGTTTTTACATTAAGTCTTACTGAAATCATCCTCATGTTTTTTGTATGAAGTTACCAGCTACGTCACACTTATGCTGGATTACAAAACATTGTGTGTATTCTTGAGCTTTAACAAATGTTTTGAACGCATTTCCTTCCTTCTAATTTAAAAAAAACAATCCAGCATCAAACATCAACGTTTACTAGCTAATCTCCCTGTCTTTGTTGGCATATTGCTGCATATCTTGGCATGTAACCAACACCTGTGGATCAGTGAAACAGTGTGAAAGCTTTGGCAATAAAGTGTATCTCGTCACCCACATGCACAAGATACAGAAAACGAGGACCCTGCATAGAAAAACAGCTCAATAGCACTGCTACGGGTCCAAAACAGTTTTTGTCCTTGTCATTATCCCCCTGGTGTTTTACCAAGGAGATGGAGCCGCCTTGGATGAAGGAGGGCTTGTCCGTGGGCTTGGTGGTTGGAATGAGCGGAGGAGGAGAGGGAATGTTGGGAGGTCGACTGGGTCTGCTGAACGTCACACGGACTCCATCTGGCATGCTCTGGACCAGCTGGTTTTGGGCAGGATGGAGGACTGGTGGAAAGAAAAAAGAAAAAAACAGAGAGAACTGATTACCAGAACAATATTTATGGATTAATAACCAATCAAATAAGCAAAGGATTAGAAACTTTCACACAAACTAATATCAGCTCACAGTAACTTGTGCTCTTCTGCCTGCCAAAGAGCTTCAACACACCCAACATAAGGCTCCCATTAAGCTTTATTTCCCATCAAAGACGGCGTGATAAAATATTCTGCTTCATTCTGTGAAATAAGCACTGATGACTTCACTTAATAGCCTCAGCTTGAGGTAACCTTGGCCCATTCCTGCTGTCTGCTTTACCATCTCCTGGGAAAGCTGAGTAGACAAAATGGATCACAAAGTACAAATACACCCACACATGACTGGGAGTAACCTCCACACAGGGAGCACACCTCATGCTCTGCACTCCACAAAAATCAAAAATGCAAATGGTCTGGAGTTCCTCCAGCGGCCATGGACGTCATCATCCTGTCGGCTCATACAGGGACAGATAAGAAAACAAGCCACTCTATGACGAATTTATAAATCCCTGTTACAGTGAGACTGTGTGTCAAAGATTAACATTAATGTTGCAGTTTACCACCAGGGACAACACCTTCATTTGTCTGGACATGAGAAATAATGAAATAATGAGAAATCTAATTTCGCCAGCAGGAGCAAAATTAAATCGGTTTATAGTTTTGATCCTACTCTTATCTCCCTTCAGACATTACTTTCCTGGGAGGGAGGGAAATAGATGAGGGAGCAGTCCCGCCTCCCTCATCTGTCAAATACAGTAACAAACACATCATGGATGCTATGGCAAGCAGAGTTACTGGCGTTATCCAGCCCTACATGTTTGAGCCACCAGAGCCAGAGGACACTAACCGACACGTGGATCAACCCTGTTCCTCCCAATTTGCAACAGGAAGGTAATTATTAGGAGGAGCGTAATGACTGATAGGCTGATGTTGGACACTCAGTATAAATGTACAAAATAAGCTTAATTGTGGAAAAATAAAAAGGAAAAAAAAATATTTATGTAACTGTGAAATGGCATCAATGGGATGTGACATCACGTCCAAAATGTAAAAATTCATTCATCCTTCCTCAAAAAATAGTCATGGAGATCAGAAGTTGTGGAAATGTATTGTAAAATCATTAAACTGATATGAATGACACTAGATTTGAAAAACAAATACATTTTTCTGTTTACTGTTAAGAAACTGGTGATTATTGCAACTATTGACTGGCAGTGATTCACACGCCACCACAGCCTCTTTTTTAGAGAAGAAAGAAACACAAGGGCGAAGATTAGGGGTCAAAGAAGTGTGCTTGTGTTTTCTCTGACACGTACTGATGTACTCACTGCAGTTATAAAATCACCAACCTACTCTCTAGTATGTGATTACACCAGAGCTGCATTTTCCCCCTCACGCAGGGATCCAAGCTCTTACTAAGGTGCTCCACCTAAGCACCTAATAAAACAAACTTTACCTTTACATATGAGCATTAAACAGAATAAAACAATTAGAAGGGCATTTATAACTTCACAATTCATGGTTTCAAAATGTATATCTCATGTCAACTAAATATTGATGTCAAACAATGGGGGTGCATACACCTTGGGACAAGAGGAAATTCAACCTGACATACGTACTGCTTGAAAACACTGCCAAACCTACACTTACGACAGGATTAAAAGCTCCACATCAGTCCTCCTCTGCTCCAACTTTCACTTCAAATAGAAAAAATCGAGTAACTGTATATGCAGATACAAAAACAGGCCGTCCTAACAGCCCATAAGAGACTAAAATATAGATTGAAATATGTCAAATTGAGATATAAGAGTGGTTCCAACAAAGGATGCTGCACTTCACTCCAAACTATTAAACATTCAGCTGAGTCAAAAGGTGCCCCCATTTTCAGACATGACTCAATGGGAGTCAGGAAAGGCAAGGGAAGGGAGGAGGCAAGAAGGGAGGGGAGGAGGAGGTGAAAATGTGTGCTTTTACCTGGTGGCACACTGTAGCGGGAGGCACTGGGGGCGTTGGGGTCAGGCTGGGGAGAGGCCTTGCTCAGCTCCCTGGGGGAGAGTCTGTAGGGAGAGCCTGGCCGACCAGAGTGGGCCTCCTGGTCCAGAGCCAGCTTCATGTCATAAGGCATGTAGGGTAAGGGCTTACCTGCAGTACACAGGCATAAGGACAAAGGGAAGACAACCACTATTAAAACAAGAACTCAATGCCAGTGAGCATTGAGCTGACCTAGCTGTACAACAAACACCACCACCTGGACACAAACCCACTGAAACCTGTGTAATAAATATCTTTGTATCAGTGCTCGGCAGCTTACTGACAGGTGCTAAACTCTTCACAGCACTCTGACTAAAAGGTGTTAAAAGCTTCGCAAAACGCAACCCGTAATACAGTCAGTCAACAAAAACAAACCCACCACAGTGCCCTTCTTCATCCAAAGGCATTTCAAGAGGAGCATCAACTGCAAACAGGGTCAGCTAACTTTTTTGTCTTGACTCAGGCTGAACCATGTTAACCTCAAACGTTCCTCTATTTTTTTTCTCCCTTTTGCGCCTAAAAAATGCATCAGCTAGAAATAGTCCACCGCTGGCAACAACAGGGAACGGGGCTGACGGAGCCATGAACAAGAAGAAGGAGAGGCGAGGCCAGGATGGGGATAGTTTTTGTTCTCTTACCATCTCGGTCTATTATGGTTGGGCTGCGGGTGTTGAAGGGGGGTCTGCGCTCCAAGTCTCCCTGATCCTGCCTCTGCTTCTCGTCTTGGTGCGCTGACTCATGTGCTGCTTTGATCTGGTGCTGCAACATGGTGAAGCCACTGATGGGTACACCACCAGGGGCAAAAGCACCAGGCACCTAGATGAGTTAAAAAGTGAAAAAGGTCAAAAAACTAAAGCAAAATACTGATAGGAGTACTGAAGAATTGTAAGTAGAGCAATGACCAAACTTCAAATAAAAATGGATTCCCTGCATATCTTGGAACTTTTACTTTCAAAGGATATAAGACACGTTTGATGTACATAAAAGTAAGACTTAAAATCTGCTGCGTGCCTCCATGACTATCTAAATAGATCAACATGAAACTTTGACTAACCATAGGTGGGATGGCAGCTGCCCGCTTCTGGAGCTGCTGGATGTTGAGTTGGTTTTGCTTGGGTGAGGACACCAGTACCGAGCCTGGAGGGTTGAGTAATGAAGGCTTTTCCATGTATATTCTGCAAAGGCACAAAATGTACATGTCACACTCAAAACCAAAAATCTGTTCTTGTAAATTCCTGATTATGTAAAAACAACATGAAAACACACCTCCTTTCAGGCTCTGCTTCCACATCCTCATCAGCACTGCAGGTGGCGCTGGAGTCATTATCTGAGTGGAGCTCCCTCCCACCATGATCTTCCTTTTCTCCTCTCTCCTTGATCTCAGGCTCCATCTTGACCTGAACCTCTCCGGTCTTCATGTCCACATCCTGAGGTTCAGTTTTGGGATGCACCGTGCCTGCATAGGCCCCCTTTGCCTCCTGAGATCCAGTCTCGCTCTCTGGGCTTTTCTCTTCCTTGACACAGAGTTCCCCGTATGAGGGCTCCAGGGACTTTCCATTGCTGGCCTGACCTTTGTCCTGGTCAGAGCACTGAGCTTCTCCTGCAGCACTGTCTGCCCTCTTGGAGTCACCAGATTTTGAGGAGTCAGCCTGAGAGGGGGAGGGGGCACTCTCTGTATCAGAGCTGTTGTCACCACCTGAGGAAGCATGAGAGGTATTAGTTCAGTTATTATTAGTGAATTATTAAGTGTCAAACTCAAAAGATTTAACCCAATTGTAATTCCATTTAGTAGTAAAGGACATCAAAATGATAAAAACAAATAAACGTTGACCTGTCACAACTTAAATCTCCCTGATTTTTCTATGTAGAAAATCTTTACATGGAAGCCAAGAGGTGTATGTGATGTACGTTGCAGTCTCCACTATGAATGAATAAATACATTCATGGAATATTCAATCTAAATAGGTTTATGCTTCACATATTTCCTTCCTACCCACGTGGAATTTATCCATCATCACGTTTTGCTTACACACTCACATAATAACCAGTTCCCACTGTATCTAATCCACGACAATTATTGTTTATTTAATAATTTTGCTTTATGGTTTGCTTATGCCATGTCCAAGGTCTTAAAGATACGAGAGACCAGCTTTTAAAAAACATCAACTAATCATCTGATCCTTTCACATTTGAGTTATCTTCAATAATAATATACGTATGCCACGACTTTGAACAAACTTTTAAATGATAAAGACTGAAAATCACATCTTTAAAATAAAAACTGCGTATTTGAAAAATCTGCCTGCCCCATTGGTTTGCAAACTGCCTACCGCTGCAGTTGTTTCCATGGTAATGGTGGCTCAGACAGTATGTCTATGCAAAAACAATTTGCGGATGCATTATATGCATCAAACTCAAAATCAGAGAAGATGCATTACTAAACATCCAAATGACAAAACATTACAATGTTTCTAAATACACTTTGACAGAGCTGTACTAATGCATCCTCCGACTTAATGTGCTCTGCTCTCTGATGTGTATAATGTGAGATCCACAGGCTGCAAATCACCAAGACCTCGAAACAGCAGTTTGGGTTTCCATGGGATGAAGGCAAAGTCAAATAAACAAGAGAGCAAACCTTGTGACCTTCCTCTGTTGCCACTGCTATCTTGTGAACTGGAGGCAGCTTAAATTACATACAAGTCTGACCATTCTCCAACAACATAAAAAAATATATATAGTGAATCACTTTGTTGTTCAAAAAAACAACATGTTGATTTCACAAACTAGATCTATTCAGTGCTAATTAAGCTACAGTCATGATAAACCATTTCTATATGTAGCACAGTATCTCCTTCACAGGACACCGTCTTCACCGTGCCAGAAAAGATAACAACCTCTGGAGGGAGAGGGGGGGGTGGAGGATAGACAGGGAGGCTTGCTGGATCAAACTAGAGGACCAGCACTTTGTGTTCAAAGAGCAGGCTTTGTTGAGTCTTCAAAGCCAAGAACTGTTATGCAACAGGCGCCCATGTAGTCAGATTTAGTTCATATCTTTTATCTCCACCTCTCTCCCCCCTTTCGCTTTTTCCCATCTGATCCTTTTTTTCCCCTCCGTCTCATTAAAACTACAGTCAGCAGAGAGCGAGCGAGCACATAGCCATCAACTCGAATCCTTGCATTGCTTATCGTTACGCTCTTTTTATCCATACCCTCTTGGGTGTGTAGGTTTCAGAGGTATATAGTGGTGTGATTGCTGATTAAAAAAATAAGCAAGGTTGCCCTGACTTCAGATAAACAGGAAGAACAGTCCAAAACAAACACGTTGGCGGCAAGTGTGTGTCTGACGATGAGCACACCCTTCATATCATTCCTCTCTCTGACCTTCACTGTCATCTGCGTTGTCCTCATCATCGTCGTCGGGTGATGCTGTGGCTAGACCTTCACCTTGAGACCTATCAGCGCGAGCTCGCCGCGTGTCCTGGGAAAACACAAAGAAGCGTTTTCAGCATTCACTTGCAACAGTTCAATGACAGTCTGTAACAAAACGCAGACGGCAGACAGCTTACCTGCTTATGCTGCTGGAGCAAGTTGTCCAGGTTGTGACGCCTCTTGTAGTTGAAATAGAAGTTCTTGCACTGTGCCTCGCTTTTGGTGCCCACCATTTTGGCAATAGCTGTCCAGTCTCGCCCGTGCTCAACTAGCCCTGCGAGACAAAGACACCCAATTCAACTTTAATGATTTGAAGCCTTTAAAAACTTGATAGAGGATAAATGAATAAGTCTGAAAACACATCTCTCAGGCCTGATTTGACTTGGATATACTTTCTCATGTTTCTAATGATTGCTTCAACCTGTATCAGTGCCATAACAATGATTCAAGAAGATGATCTTAATCAATTCTTTATCATCTCTTTCATCGTCCGTGTTGCTATGGTTTGTTGTTGGTCTTCCCCCAACCTGCTTAACACTCAGCTTTGGCGGTCTCATTAAACTTTGAAACTAATCTGCCAAGCTGCAGTGAACTGGAAGATTGCCATTTACCTTTGACATTAGAGTGTCTCTTCTCTAAATTCTGCAACCCCTGTGACCTCCACTCCCCCCCAGCCCTACTGAGATGAGGGATGCTGGCAGCTTGACAAATCACCACAGAGATAAACACAAAGCCCCATTACTGCTCCAGTTAAATGAGGGATTGAGGGCATTAGGACTCTTCTGACTGACTTATTTAGAGTTACTTAAACTTTCAGACAATGAAAAGATGTCGGGCTGGTAGGTCTTAGACACAGTGAGACCACACATGCAAAAATGTCTTGTACAGTTGTTAAGCTACTTCAGAAACATCTCCTTTGTTTTGACCACTGTGGCAAATTAATTTTTGAGCCATAAAATTTAGCATAACATACTCTGAACCCTCCAGAGAACATGCTCTGTTTCGTAGCATCGCTGAGCCCCACACAAGACACTCAACAAAAGATATTTTACATGAACTGTCACACCCTTAGGATGAGTTTACGCTCAGTACTCAATCGTCTTGACAGTTCTCACATGTCACATGACATCCTGTAGAACGAGATTGAAATATCTGAGCGAAGTGATCACACAGTATTACCATGGCAACAATCAACCCACTGATGGAGCTACAAAGATCTTAATTTAACGATAGACCCTAAAATAATTATTGTGTCTCAAAATAATGGCCTAGAAATAAGAATAATAAGATTTTTGACTTGTATTCGTTAAAATAACCAAATCACTTCAAAACTACTGAGTCATAACAGTTCAATTAGACTGCAGGTGTGAAACTAGACTGATTTCAACAAAGAACTTTCTATTCCTCTTCATGGACATCTTTTCCGCTCAGTGAAACCTTCTGCTTTGACTACCAGGCCTGGCATGTGTTAGCCCAGTATTAACCCTCAAGGCTTATGCAGATCAACAGGTTACCAGAATGACTAAGAGGGGAACTGTGTTTAATGTGCCTGCATAACCAGCCATGCTGGTTGGCATAGCATAAAAGTAATTTCTTAACCTGCTGCGTCATATGACTAAAACGAGCTGTGCAGTTCTCCTTTAGGTACCCTAATCCACAGACATGTCTAGCATACATGTCTGAATGCCTGAGGAGATCACAGCAGCAATGTATTTTTGCAAATCTCAAATACCCACCCAAGAGAGTCTGAATTAATCCACATTAATCCCTTTAGTTACTTCACGCCAGTCTATGAGTCTTGGCAGTCAGGGAACCATACATTAAGACCCTATACCGACAAAGCCGAGCAAACGGGGGGGAGAGGGGGAACACTAGAATGGCATATGACCTGACTAATGACTGCAGCGGTGCAGTCTGACACCAGGAACAATGTGCAACAGGCAGACTGAGGAATTTACAAGATCGAAGTAACTTTAAAATTAAAACAAACAAACAAACAAAAAAAAGTTTTTAAATGTGAATAATAGATTGCGATCTTTAGAGCAAGATGCAACGGTCACGCTCTGCTGCTTCGTGGATAGCCTAAATAGATCACTTCAGAGAAGGCAACAGACCATTACAGTTAAAAGAAGAAGAAAAGAAAATTCCTGAAACCCTTCATGGGTCTCTGACAGTGAAGTCTGAGTTTCCATTTGTGTGAATGCATGTGCACATTCATTCCTGTGTGCATGTAAGAAAACAGGCAGGGCGAGGCAACATCAGATAATCAGAAGAGGAAAAGAGAAAGAGAGGGGAGGAGGGGGAAACAAGGAAAGATCATAAAAAAGCAGAGCACCCACAGCAACGAAGAAAAAAAAAAAAGAAAGAGGACGAGGACGGAGAGATAAAGCGAGAGAGAAAAGAAATGAAACACTACCTTTTTTGGCGACCTCCATCTCCTCCTCGGTCCAGCGAGAAGTTTCTCCGGTTTCACCAGCACCAGCTAAATCACAAAGAAAAAGGACACAGCCCCATCAGCACTGACAGAAAGAAAAAAAGACAGATAGAGAGAGAGCGAGAGAGACGGAGGGAAGGAGACAGAGTGACAGTCCTCTCTTCAGTCGTCTCCTTCTCATCGCCACTAATCTAATAATCTGTTTACATTCAGGGGCTGCCGAGACCTGCTCCCTCACTTACACTCTCACACTCCAGCTCACTCTCCTTCTCTCACGCTCTCATGCTCTCTCACTCTCCCTCTCTCTCTCATGCTCTCTCACTCTCTCTCTCTCTCCCCCTCTATCTTGCTTTCTCTCCCCTTCCCCACAGCCCAGAACAAGCCCTCCTCCACTCTAATCCACAAGGGGAGGGCCTTGGTCAGCTGATGTAGCGCCAGACAGTGGAGGAGTTGAGAGCCCGGCCTCCCTCTTTGGGAAATGGCCTTGGATGGAGACAAATAGACAGATAGAACACCCAGCCCAAAAACCCTCCCACCAACCCTTCTACTGTGACACTGCAAATCTCATACACGCAGACACACACACGTACACACCCCTCCTGCTTGCCCCGGCTTGGCTACACAGTTCCACACCCCCCACCCCCACCCCACCCCCAACAAAATTCACAGAAGTGCATGGTTAGTGTGGAGGGGGCCCGGGTGAACTCTAGCCCACTCTCCTCCATGGCACCCAGTGAGACTGTGTAAACATTTGGACTAATATAGCAGCAGATGTACCCTTGACGGGGGGCTTGTCAAGGGTAGTCCCACTCCCCAAACCAAACCCACCCACCCACCTCGAAGATGAGCAGATCAATGCTCGCTGTTTAGACGACTCCTTTCAAAGGTCCCCCCGGCCACATAGTCTGCTACACTTAGTTAAACAAACATGTACGGGACTAGGCTTCCTTTTCCCCTGGCATAACTCACATGTTACTCACATGACCGTTTAGGCCCCTCTAGGGTGGCCATTAATCACAGAGCTACGAAAACGGACATGGTTTCTGCCTAGAGAGCGGTGGTGCACACTATCCCCCATTGCTTCAAACCCCGACTGTTGGCCCCCACTGAATCAGCAGCTTCCTCAACTTACCTGGCACCAGTTCAACTGGGCAAGACTGACAGATAGCTACCCTTTAGCACCTAGTCCCACTTGCTTCTACGAAGCACCATAGCTGCAGGGGTTACTATAGAGCAAAAAAACAGACGTAGTCTAGTAGATGTAGTTCACTAAGGGAGATTACAGTTGACACAGTCAGTCCTATGCAAACCGTGATACACCCGGAAGAGGGCCAGAAAGGTCAAAGGGTTGAGAGGATAGAAGGACTCACTGCAGGCCGTTGGTTAATCACATTATAGACCTTGCATAACTCAGACTATTGAGAGAACTCAACATGCAGCAGAGGGACCAAGCACAGCACACTTAAAAAACAGTGTCTTAATGATACAGATTAACACCACAGTGAGTTTAACACACACAGGGACTCTGATACCCAAAAACCTGAGCCACTGTTGTCGGAGTGACAGGCTTCAAAAGGGTGGAAAAGTACAAGTGCGTGACTGAGTGCCATGACAACAGCTCAACCAGAGCCGCACATTGCCATGGTGATGGACGGACTTCATAGAGCTTCCTGAGTGGAATACAATGCAGGACAGAGTCTGTCTGACACTTGGCAATAAGCACCTGACACCGCTGAACCAACTGTCTGCTTTCAGGCTGGAAACAGAGTCTGAATCTGCACATCTTAACAAGCTGGCAGAGCCATATTCCGACATGCCTCGCCCTTGTTTAAGTTGCATCAGTGACGTGCATGCAATTCATAACACAAAAAGTGAACAGTGTGTCACTTACAGCAGGGCAGTCAGTGCCAAGAGCAGCTCATTTAGCCTTCTATGACATGTAAGAAGCTAAACAGGATGCCACAGAATGGACATTGTGGTTGCTTGACAGTAATTGTTGATACTATTGCATAACTGCTGAGTGACTCCACCAAATGTCACTTCCGAAGTGACACAATCATCTAGTAAATGTGTAATGATTTGTGTCTAGATAAACAGCACAGTGCAGCTTGACTGAGCTTTTCATACTTTGTCATGAAACAATGTGTGGTTTTATTTTTTGTTCTTCCTCTTATTTCCACGTCCACAAGTAAAAACATATTTCGAACAGCCGCCAGAGAGCATCCCCACAAGCATTCACCTTTATTAGCATCCATAGAAGCTATTGGAGTCTGGGGTTTCGAAGGCTCCCTCATGGCCTTTTGCGCTGGATCAGATTTAGGGAGCTGTGGTGGATCTGGCAAGGCAGAGTCAGTGGCAGAGGGAGGTGCCTCCTCAGCCGCCACAGATGCAGCCTCATTGGCCATGGAGCGTGTGGTGATCCTTCCCTTACGGCGGCCTTGGCTGTTGGCAGTCTTCCTGCCACGCGGCGTGTTTTGCTCCTTTCCGTCCTCGTCCTCCCCACCGTCACACTTGTCTTTGTCCTTGCCAATGTCCCTGTGGTTTTGGAGGGGGAAAACACAGCTTTAGAGGCTGGTGGTACAGCGAATATCTATTCCCTTTTGACTCAGCAGTAACAGGCTCTTTTTTTGTGATCTGTTCGTCTCCTCCATGGCTAAACACACAAGAAAAGGCATATTAGAGTTTATCCACTTTCATGCTGGACAGACTTGTTAACAAGTTACTTGTCTGTTAGCCAAACAGACGCTGCTGTCCCCCGTTCAAGCCTTCTCAAGACTATGAACATGCGTCATCCTGCCAAAGGCCTGGGGATGTGAAATCTGGCTATCACTGCACGAATTCTGATGTTCATCAATGATTATATGAGACAGTAACACGATCCAAAAGGCGGAATTTTCTGTTTATCACATGATTATAACAGGGTGAAACATTTACCATTTGGCTTTGAAATGCCAGTCAGTCTTTTATACTGTGGATATAAATTCAATTTAAAAGAAATCAAGCTGCACATAATGACAGAAATGATTACTGATCAGTGAAATATGATTTCACAGTTTATGGATCCAAGACTGACACCAAGAAGAGGGGAGCTTTACCCACATGGCTTAATGGACTCGCGTGACACCAGCACAAACAAATTTTCACAGCTCACCTAGAATCCTCCTTTTCATCTTTCTCTTCCTCGTCCTTCTTTTCCTCGTCCTCTTTTTTCTCAGACTTCTCGGATTTGTCCTCTTCGTTTTTGTCGTCTGACTTGTCTTCTTGTGAGGGACGTGTTATTTGCTGGAGACAAAACACAAGGGCGGGAACATTTAGCTGTTTGTTTTTTTTGTTGAAACCTAGAGGTGAATTTGTAGATTAGCGAAAGTGTAAATCAAAAATACAATCAATATATTTCAGTTCTTAGTTATATAAATGCTTTAATTCAAAAACCCTGAGCTACATGCAAAAATGTCATTCAAACAACCACCACGTGCATTCAAAAGGGACGTATCCTGATGCATCTTCCTCCAGTCTGATACTACTTACATAGACTATACAGAATATATCACATACTTATGTTGAAGCTTTATATCTGACCCTAACTACACTCCTGTGGCTTTTACACACTTCCTGCCACAGGTTTCCTGCATTATATCAGACATCTCTTGATGGTATAGTCGTGCATGCATTGGTCCTGTGGGGCCGGAGGACCATTTAAAATGTACAACAGAAGATGAGACTGAGTAATCTGCTTAAATCTTCACTTTGACGGCAGACAGACAAAGTCGACTAGACTTGCAGCTTTAAAGCTGCACGATTTCTTCTTACTTAAAATAAGGTAAAAACTAGAGCCTAAAATTAAAAAATGTTGTACACCCTGTGCAGACAGGTTCAAGGCTATGTCATATTTTGATGATCTTGAATGTGTCGAGCATCTGCAGAACAACAAGAGACACAAACAAACAACACTGCAGATGCTGTTACTTTATTACAAAATGAAGAAATGTGGAGTGTGGCCATTTCTCATGCTTCATTTGTCACAATAAATCCCTCGTATCGAGAAAAGGGCCTGACCCTGACGCTCATTATGGACTTTATATCTCACCGAAACATATAAAATGGGGAAAAGATGAAAATCTTAGTTTTTCATTCAGAAGTGAATTTTCAAACACAGGTCCAACAGAGTGATTGAGGACAGAGCAACATTCTTTATCATCACTGCTGGCTCTGTAACCACAGAATGCTTCCTCCTGCCTGTTCCATGAAAGCGCTGTGCTGGAACAAGTCTGGCTATGCCAAGCCAAACATCCCATGCTGGTACCAGATGGGGCCAAGGAATGTGCTTCACTCAATGGTAAAGGCAGAAAGATATGGACCGAGGCAAAGAGAGGGAGGACAGGGGTACGACAAAAAAACAAACAAACACAGTTGTGGATGTCTATCTAATTTTCAACAACATGGTTCTGCACATGAGGAGTCTAGCTGCCGTATCATACAAAATAATCTGACACAGAAGTGCCCGACCACTCCACACAAGCAGGCAGTAAGCACCAGCGCTAGCCAGCGCTAGCCAGCTCTAACCAGAGACAGCCAATGGGGATTTTTGCCATCTACAAGTGACGCTATGACTGATTAAATCGGCAGTATCTGAAAGGAAACTAGCATGCAATGCTAGTCTCAAGTTCAGAGCATTTTCGTTACTTGTTGCTTTTTTTTGGCTGCAGGTCAGAGGTCTAGAAAGAATTTCTAGATGACCATTGAAAGTATTTAAAGAGTGTGGTAACCCCTTATTTTGAATACTGCATGCTAAAATAGCAAAGGAATATTCATAGCAGCAATATTTTGGTTCTTGGAGTATGATGATGTGGCTGCACTGTTCAATTTTTTAAACCCTGCAGATTCAGAGCTCAGATTCCAGCTTATTGTATGCAGAGGACCACGTCAAACTTGGATTAGGACTAAAACTCTTGACTCATTTCCTGCCTGGAGCAGTCTGCAAAGCATGTTTTTGGCACTCGACAATTCAGAGACCTTTTTGCAGAAGGGACCGGAGGCCAGACTTATTCTCCTCCATACACGTCCTTGAGATGCTTGTCCGTGAGATGCTGTTCTGGCTGGGTCAGGGAGCGCTCATGTTTGCTTTGGAGGTGGTCAGAGAACCGTGCCATTCCTGCCTCTTCTCCCACACTGCGTAAAGAGCCTCTACACAGATGTTCTCCAAAAGTCAATGAGGCCCTGTGGTTCTGTGGTTCTTCAGTGTTTTTAAATGAAGCTCTTTCCTGACCTGGCTTGAATATTTTGAGAGTTTTAATTTCTCCCCTCTTTTGCTGATTCACAAGTGCTGTTTGATTTAGGAAATGACAGAGCCACAAGTCAATCTTCCCTTTCCTACCGCAGAATTTAGGCCACCAGAGGAATCTCTCACTCTTGCTTCAAGCAATTTCACTGCAGGAATAGGAAATGAAAAATCTACTAAATTATTACTACACCTCGCTTGTATGATTGCAATTCATTACACTTATTGGCATCATCCAATGAGGACAACAGTGACTCAGAGGAGGAAAAGGAAATATATGTCAACACACATGTTTAAAAGCAGCATTTTCCCCATAGTATATGGCTTGCATTAACTTTGAATAAAATACACTATCCAGCTGGTGATAACATTAATTCCATGACAATCATAGATGAGCAAATTACTGTCAAAAACAACTGAGAAAAATAGAAAAGGTAAAAAAATACCAAGCATTAGCCACAGTTGCCCTGGTTACTGGGAGCTCTGATGGGGAAAACTGCTCATCATTAGTGCAAAAAACTAATGAAATCTACTTAACTGCCTGATAAATTACTGCAAGGCAATTAAAAAAGTGGCTCTCAAGGCACATTTTGCCCTTATAGACCCCGCCTCCCCCAAGAACAGAGATGTACTAAGCCGTATTTGTATGTGCCTTGTATGTGCAGTGCTGTGGAAATCTGTCTAATATATTCTATAAGCCTTACTTTGCCTACCAGATCAGGAATATTTTCTCAGAATCACTTTAATAGCTGAAGGGCTGCAGCTGTACAATGAAACTGTTCTACCGTGGTATGAAAATTCAAATTCACTTATCATACCATGTTCACCACTTATCTGTGTGTTAGTGTTTTAAAAAATATGCCATGATATTTTGTATAATTATAATAAAAGTGTTGAACGTAGTGCCATGTAACATTTTCTAAGAAGGTCATCGCACACACTGCAACTTTGAAATGTTCAAAACACTTCCAAACTGAGATTCATATCATGTTTGTGCCGCAACGACGACTGCACATTACTCACACTTTGCTTTCCAAATGCCAATATTTTGTTTATATCTTACATTCTGTCATTTTACCACGAAAACACGCTCTGGAGGTGTTTTGCTCTTTTGATAAATGTGTTGTGTTAGAAAGTTAAGCAGGCCTGAAGCGTTAAGGCGTTTTCGTGCATCAAACTGTGGCATCTATGTGGTAAAACTGGATTTTTGCAGCACTGGTAAAATTCATGCTCTGGCCTTCTCCACCAGCATACACCATTTATCTGCGCGTGTCCTGACATGGCTAATGGACAAATACGCAGATTTATTTATTCAACTTAATACTTAATGGTTTATTTTTCTGGATATATGACATCTGTTTTAGAGCTTAGCAATATATCTAATTAAGAAAGAAATTCAATTATAAACATTGACAGTTCTAGTAGGATAATAGCCACACCTTTAAATTATGATTAATCATGGTGAACCAGTTCTCCAAGACAACTTCTACAACCTTATCGAATCATAAAATGTCATATTGAATTGTAGCTCGTCCCAAATGGACCTGCATATAAACAAATAATTTGGTGAAAATGTTTCTTACTGTGGAAACTTTTTGAAAAGTTGATACTTTGTTTTTTTTAAAGCATGAGGCTGCTAGCTGACAGAGATATATATATGTTTTTGTCAGAGCAGCAAGAAGACACTGATCGACACGACCCTGTAGTCAAGGTGCAACTTCTACTTTTCAAAAGGACCAATGGAGTGGGGGCAGACGCAGTGGGGGGGGGTGTCGCCTGTGTAGGCTTCCACAAGAGTCTGTGCTGCACGTACCAAGTTGATTGTTGTTTTTTTGGTGTCACAAGCCAAGTCCAAATATTCATTTAGATCAGAGGTATAGATATTGAGATTCAACTGACAGAAATGTCATAAAGCTGTCAGTATGTTGAACATTTAATACTCCCTGCACTATAAATGTCATTAAAAACTAATTCATACATCTCCTCTTGGCAATATTCCTGATCCTGTAACATAAATACATATGTCTATGCGTTACGCACAGCCTTGGCTTGACAGATAAATTAAATCCATGTCTGCACGTGGCCTAGAAAAAAATAGCCTAAAATAGCTAAGTTCAACTGCCTACAAGCTTCAAGTAAATATGTAGGCTAAGAAACGAACTGCACAAGCAACAGAGCAATAAAAAGTACGACACAGGAGAGAAAAAAAAAAAAAAAACACGGGAGGGTTCAAGACAAGGAAATAAACCGTGTGAGTGTGGTATAAACTAAAAAGCAGAAACTGCGGTTTCAAAGCTGGTGACATACCTGCAAGCTCATTTGCTGGTCATAAAAACCCGTTTGCTCTGCTGTGAGCCACAGCTTTCTGGTGTTGCAAATGTGAGTTTACCCTCCAGTACTTCCATAGCGGTGGAAACGGTAGCAGTAGAGGGGCAGGACAGCACCATAGCAGAGCTCCTTAGAAGGGCTGTCGGGCCACGGCACCGCAGCACATATTCCGGGAAAGCGTGTCATCAGGCCGCTTAAGCCGCCCAAAGAATTGTCCATCTCACATGCACGCACTAATCTATGCAGGGTCACTCAAGGTAATCCCTGCCGAGCACTCCTCTTTGATTGGCACTCACAGCAGCACAGTGAGTTTTTTGGGCCTGTCAGATGGTCGGGCTGTACCAAGTCAGCTCTTTCAGAGAGGGGTGAATCTCTCTCTTTCCTGCTCTCTCTCTCTCTCTCTCAGAGGAACAGAAGAAAGAGGAAATGGAAAATGAAAAAACAACAGCACACACTCAGCGGATAAGCTGCCAACGCTGACTCTGTCTCGCTGAAGGTTTTTTCACTCCATTTCACTCACTCGCCCTACATTCCTCTGCTCTTGCTCTCTCTGTCCTCTTCCTTCCCTCCCTAATGTCTCACTCTGCTCGCTCAAACTGCAGTTGTTAAGTCACACCAGTAGTTTGGAACCGCATCCTGATGTGCATTACTCCAAATGGCACAACTGCCACAAGATGGTTTGGAAAAAGCACGAGAGCCAACTCAAGACACAAAGTTTTGCAGTAACTTTTGTAATTTTCAAGATTTTCAAAATGGATGCTAAGTCAGACAACAATTTTTGAAGTTGGTCAAGTAATGAGTGAGAGCTGGGAACCACAAAATTAAGGGCAATTGTGCACAGTCAATGTACGTTCACTAAAAAAAAAGTGCTCTGACAGGCTCCAATTGTTCTAAGTGTTTAAAAATATGATGGAAAAGACTCAAACCTCGGGCCTAGTAGAACACAGGAGTTTTCAGACTAGTTTGTTTGTGGAACTCTGTTTTACAGATCCAAAAGAAGATGTAATTCCTGTGAGGTAAAATTATTATTTCTGGAGTCTGGTGGGCCTTAAGTGAAGGGACTAGATTGTTATTTTAAGAAAAAAGTCCTTTCATTCTTGTTATCAAAGAGTAAGATCCTTCTTGTTTTACCAGAAAAGGATGTTATATCACTCGCCAAAGCCATCAGACTCCATTGACAAAAACATCTTACCTTGGAGGCCATGGGAGTTGTCAGTCTACTCCTCGATCAGTTTGTGTGACTTTGGAGGTTTATGGAGCCGAACAAACATGTTAAAACACTAAAATGACACCAGACAGTTCTGTGAGGTAAAAATCAAATGGATTTTTCCAATGGAGTCTGGTGGCATTAAACTCTCAGTCAGTGGTAGACTAATTTCAGGAAGTGTTGTCCACATTAACCACTTGGACGCAAAAACATTGAAAACTGATGTGTTCAGCAACTATGATGAGCTCACAAGCTGAGATTTGTCTTGTCTCAACTCCTGGTAGGTCCTTACTGTGATTCGAGAATGAAACGGCCAACAAACAAGACTGGAGCTGCCCATAAAGAGATTGTACCAGTCACACAAAGAAGAACCATCTTTGTGTTCATGATGTAATCATGAACACTTGAACCTCCAACTCCTCCTATGTAAAGAAACAGCCAACAATCAACCCACTGTGTTACAGAGTAGACATACTCGAAACTGAGACAGAATGTCCTGTACAAGGACTGCAACATCTGTGAGGGAAAGAACGCCTCAGTAAGGAGAAAACAACCAGCAGAATGAGGGAAATTAATATTTAATGCCACCCAAGGTATGGTGCATCTTTTTGTGCTGGATTCAGGTGCAAGAAAACAATTATATAAAACCCTGAACAACAAGCTGCATACAAAATATCTCCGTATGACCTTTTTTCTTAAAAAAAAAAAAAAAAGTTGGCCTCTACAAGGTTCACATTCCATCTTTGACACTGATTGCACACTGAGGCTTTAAATGAAGTTTTCAGGTGCTTGATAATGTGACAAATAAATCTCTGTGGAGCCCCATGCAGCAGAGATACTAATAAAATCAAGCACAGTTGTGTCTCACAATGAATCCAGCTTATTGCGTTATTATAAAAATATGGACTTCTTCAACTTCTCTGTTATGTGGCTTTGGGTTTTTGTGAAATTTTTCATTGACAGTCCTGTTTCCCTATGTTTTGACCTTTTGTCTTCACTGTGTGTGTGGATATATGGCAACTTTGTCTACAGGAGCAGAACGGAGTGAAACGCAATTATGTGTGTGTGTGTGGATTTTAATTTGAAACGGGTAAAGATTCATTTCAATATCGATTAATCTGTTTACCATTTTCTGCTTTACTTGGGTAGTTGTTGTGTCTATAAAGTGTTTATAGTGGATCATGAATTTCAAAGTAAACCAGCAAATCTCTGCAAATGAGAAGTTGGAACCAATGAATGTAATTTGAAAACCATTAATAAGAAATCCAATGAAACCGGACCGGTGGTCTAAAGTCACAATAGAGGCCCTTCAACACCAGAAAACAAACTTGTTGGATAGATTACAAAGAGAGACAACTGCTGCTACTTTATCCTCTATACAGTGTGGCCAAACCAAACACCAAAACCAAATATATAATTTACTAAGAGCGTCGGTTTTCATAACACTGAACATATTCAGAATACGTGCAATCTCCAATTCATATAAATGTTTGATTTAATCTATATTTCACTGTATTTGGTGTAATATTTAAATTGTATCTTTTATAAATAATGCTGACGTATCTTCAAACAAGCAAGTCAAACCGTAGTCACACCACAATAATATAACATTTCTATTCTAGCAAACCACATATGAGGGTCACACGGGGTCAGGCATATGTCCTGAGGTCACAGGGACAGTGTTATGTGTTATCTTAGGTTGTGAGAGCAGCTGTATGATTGTGTTTAGGAAAGTGGGCACCGTTATGATCATTACCATGGTAACCGAGGTCAGAGGATAGGGCTGTCTCCCTACTTCAACACAGCGGAAACAGTAGGTACATAATGTAGAAACTTCTACATAGTCAGATAACATTAACAGACGACTAAGGGTGAATCACTGTAACTGTTTTGTCAGTGTCCTGAGGACATATAGATGAGCCAGAGAGGACAGCTTCTTCAAACTTGAGGCGACATCATGATAGACAGGTGTACTGATAAATCATCTATTCTTCAATAAACCTTTCAGCTTAAGACATCTTGGACCAACAATGACAATGCTTAAAATTCAAAAAGTTGGGGAGCTGCCAGCAATAAAGAGGTCAAATCATTAACACTTGAGAGGTGTGGTGCATATATTTGTGCTGAAGGTCTGACGATGAAACAAGAAACAGGTGTGGCACAGAGTTCAATGCAGCAAACGCATCATGTGAAACTATCTATCACAGCCACCTGGCAGAGTTGTTTCCGTTCCAAACGTCCTTATTACATCTGTTTCTCTAACATCTGACATCAGATCTGAGATGTTAGAGACAATTAAAGTACAGCTCTTCTTGATTTGAACTTGAACTGAGATTAAACAGCTTCATTGTTAAAAGACTAAGACCAGCATCTTATCCACCACAGAAGGAACAAATTGTAAACAGATATTTAATAAAGTCTCAGGCTTACCTGGTTCCTTCCTCTCCGCCTTCCATAGTTTCGCCTCACCAGCGTCTTGTAGTTGTGGTTCTTTTTGGTCAAGTAGTAGTAAAGGACACAGTCAGCAACACACTGGAACAAGAAGAAGAAGGTTATTATAAACACGTGACTCCAAAACCAGAGGCAACATATTCAAGCTTTGACTTGATTTTTTTAGCCCTGGTAAAATCATCAAGATGTAAAACCTGAGCGAAGTTGATAGGTATTACTGACAATGGGTGAAAAGACCAGTTCATTATGCCCTTGAAAAGAACAGTGTGTGGGATCTGATGGCATCTAGCAGTGCACTAACTGACTGCAACACACCTCACATCGCCCTCTCCTCCCAAGCATGAAGGGGAAACTACAGTGGCTGCTGCTTAGTTTGTCTGTGTTGGGCTACTACACACTGGACCTCCATGTAATTGAGTCCTAATTTAAATCTTATATTTTTTAAAGAAAATAAAGGTCACATAGAGCTTTGAGGTCTTTGGGATTTAAATATGATTTGTGTGTGAATATACAAGCAGCAGTTTACCTTTCTCTCCAGATAGGAGGCAATCAGGCCAAAGTTCTTGGGGTGCTGGACAAACCTAGAAAGAGATGCAAGAGTCAAAAATATATTACCATGTCTAATATATGTCTACGTGACAGACTTACAGGGACAAACTGTGACCCAGACATCTTGTTCCAACAAAAACAAAACTCACTTCTCCTTAAAGATCTCCTTCTCATGTTCGGTCCAAACATTCATGAACTGCCGGGCTTTGTACACCTTCATTGGGTCATCCATGAGACCGTTCATGTTGATAAACTTCACTCGCCTCTGTTCAGAGTCGTACATCATGGGAGGGATGACTGACAGCTGTCTCATCTGTTTCTCGTTGTTCTGTAAAACATGGATAGGTAGCATGGCCACAGTTAGTTCAATGAAGAATTCTACCTTGTTCAATAAACCGTCTTTCTGCATATGAAATCTGGTCACAACCTTTGTGATTTATGTCTTAGAACACACACTTCTATTTGGACTGATATCATCTAGATATCTAGTTTCACATTTATACTGCAACGTATTTAAAATGTACTCAAGATAGTACCCACCTCCTGCTCAGAAAGTCCATCTATGATTTCAGAAATCTCGTGCTCACTTCTGGCAATCGTTGCAGACAGGCCCGTTCCTCTTTGTCCAACTCTGCAGAAAACAGGTACAATTTTACATGTTTATTTTAAATGTTACATTAAATTTGAAGTATGCTGTGCAAAGACAACATCAGTTATGCTCCATTCTTTACAGAGGAAATCAAATTTACAAGCTTTCACAACTTAATCACTGTTGTTTCTGTTCCAACCAAAGCTGGAGTCAAATTGTTAATATGAGCAATAGGAAACACGTTTTGAAATCTTAAAACCTCTGTTAACAAACGGATTCATTGTACTCGTTATTAACGATTAAAATCGTCTCTCTCTGACCAGTTATTACTTGCTTCCTCCTTGCAGTCTGCATAAACAGTGCTGACATGCAAACTCTTACTTCTAGATTTCAATGGAAGCACAAAGCGTCAGAGCAACCAGACGCTGGACCCTGACCCTGTCTCCCACCCTTCCCAGAGGCACCCAGACAGTATGTGTCTCTGCCCAAAGTAGGCCACCACACACCACCTAGTGTCCTCCATTTAGGGGATAGCTGGACAGACATCTTAAAAATGGGCAAGACAATTTCAGTGTCTGGGTGCGGCTATGATTCTTGTCAACATTATTAATGCATCAAAAGACTTCTGGAGTGAGTATGATTCGTCTCGAAACGCTCCATCCTTGATCACCTCGCTGCATACAGCAGAACAGATTTCAGAAATTATGTGATCAAACTAGAGCTAGAATAAAAAGCCGCTACAAACGTAGCCCACTTTGAGGCATCTATATTGTCAAATCCAGCAGTCTACAGGCTAAAAAATCTGCTCTGTTACAGTACTGTGAGTCAGTATTGCAGCTTAAAACACAAAAAATGCTGGTTCCAGCTTCTAAAATATGAATATTTGATGTTTTTTTTTCTAGTTTAAACATGTAAACTTCGAAGAAACGGTGGTGAGTAACTTTCACTATTTCAGTCAGACAGATGAGAAAAAAATCATCAGATTAATCGATAATGAAACTAATCTTTAGTTGCAGCCTTAGCCTGCATAAAACCAAAGTTCAGTTAAGTGACGATAGCCAAACGTATATATTGCAGCAAAATCACAGTACAGTGTCACAGTGTCGACCAGTCACAGGTGAAGACGTTTACCTCTGGAAGCGCTCCTGCTGCTCTCTCTGCTTACGTATCTCGGGGAATTGCCTTTCATAATACTCCCGCGTCCTGCTCTCTTTGGCTTTGCGTCTGGGGTTGTTTTCCATGCGCTCCACCTTCTTCTCCCACGCCTCCATCAGCTGGTCGTAGCGCTGGCAGATCTTCTGTTCCTGTGTACACAGCATGGAAAATGTTATATCAGGAGTGGGCGACCGTCACTACTGCAAGAGCCAAAAGAACTTCTTGCCAATGGAATGAGCCAAAAGATCCACACGGAGTATGTATACATATATTACATATCATTAGGATGATGATATTTTCATATTACCAATATCATCTGCATTTATATTGTAATACTAATTAAAAAAGGTATTGTTGGCTAAGGGTACCGTTGCCATGTAACTCCAGGATGTGTTACACATACACAGCGTCCTAAAATAGTGGAACTAATCACAAATGACAAATTTAGATGTAACATGTACAATGGTGAATAAATTCTCAGGTTTCTAATGAGATAATAGATCTAGAGCACAGTTTGCTGGACGTACTTCATATTTATTTCATTTTAACCATCAGGCTACCGGCTCTAATTCCTGTAGTCTGCAGTCTTATCTTTGAAAAAGAACAACAAAACAACAACAGAAAGGCTGCAGAATCTTGAAGCGAGATCAGAGTTGGGCGAGTACATGCCATGTAGGGCATGTTTGTTTGGGTTTGTGTCTGTCTTTCATATTGCCTTAATCAGTTTCCTGACCCAGTTTGTACTAATGTAACATAAAATTAGCTTTTGTTTTACACTGTATCAAAAAACACAGCACAAACTTGAATATCAAAGAGATTTCCAGCTGTCTAAGAGTTAAAATGTTGAGAGAGCATATGGAAAGACCCCCGTATTGGAGGACAATACAGCCTCATTTCCACTCTGTCGCGGGGGCCAAACAATTCACCTTCCTCTTGGCATGAGGCCATGTGCACTCTGCCATTGTTCAAAAGGTCTGTCTGACCCTGACATGGAACAGCCAGAGAAAGGTGGGACTAGCTGAGCCACTGCAATACAAAGACAAGCCAACATGGGGTGATTCTGAAATATTTAAATTACTGGACGCTGATAAGACAGACAGTGGGACAGTCTTTGGTCAGAGCATTTCTCAGATCTGTTCTTTGATGTGACAATATTTATTGTTATACTGCATATAAAAGCAGTTCTTGGCCCACACAATGCATTTCGACAAACAGGGGAAATCGAGGCTTTTCCTGTTCTGTAAATACATCAGTGCATTATTTTTATTAGCTATGCAAGCAATGTGGTTCGAGGGATATCATCAGTGGGCCCATCTGGTTTAGAGTGACAACTGAATGGACTGTCATGAAGTTTCCATGGTCCCAGAGAATAGCCTAGTGTCTTGGTTGAATTCCTGGCTTTTTCTGTAGCACCAGCAGAAGTTAACATTTGTGGTTTTCAGTGAAATATCTCGACAACCATTGATCGACTGCCATGAAATCTGGTCCAAAGATGAGTGTTCGCCCTTGATGAATTATAATAACTTTGGTGATCCTCAGCTGCACTCCCACAGTTTCTATTTTTCAAACTTCTATAGATTTAGTAGCATGTGGTTAACTTGCTCACATGTAAGTGTCCTCTTGCAATGTCAAGTGTCTGCCTTTGGCATTTTAATCATGCAAAAATATACAAATGTTAAAAACAAGGAGAACTGCTGTCTGGTGTCTGTAACTTTAAGTAAACAGGGGAGATAGCATGTATCAAAAGCTTCAACAATCCTACCAATATTGTTCCCTGGTCAGCTGAGGTCATCTGAGTGCAAACAGTCAGGTATGATATAACTCCAACACTGACCATGGGAACGGGTGGTGCCACTACTGCACAAATACCTGAAACATCCACTGTGTTTCTTAACAGCAGGGACACTTACCCTTTGTTTACGAGCGTGATTCCTCCTCTTGAAAAACAAAATCAGCTTCTTCCTCATGACCTGGTTCCTAAAAGAGAACAACACTTATTCAGTGAAATGAAGATAGTACTATGTTCATTAGCACAATTATGGTGGTATTTACGAAAGCATACAAAGTTGCATAAATAAAATGTCCAAAGGACAAAAATTGTTCCAGCAGACGAGAGTATGAAGGGTGAAGGTTATGGTTAAGTAGTTCCTTGAGCTGGTACAACTGATTACATTAAGGCTAGATGGGAGAGAGAGTTGGGCATTGACGTCACCCCTGAGAAGTGATACGTGTGAAACAACACACTCTACTTCAAATTCAAACGTGGAACATGCACATATCTTCTGGATGTGCCCCAGGTTGCGCTCCTATGGGATGAGGTCGGGTGCCATAATTAAAAATATAATGGGGTATGAAATACCAAAGGAAAGCAAAACTATGTACCTTGGAAGTGTTACGGGAAATGATAGATATATAGTCAAGATACTACTGATCGCAACTAAGAAGGCGATACCAAGGACAAAACTGAATCTCGTACCGTAGAACAATGGCTAGAGAAATATATTGTATGGACAATATGACCTACCAACTTCAACTGAAAATGTCTCTGTTACTAAATGGGAAGAATGGGTGTTGTATGACATAACGAAAGACATGTGTGAACTGAATACTGTAGAAACCAAAGAAATCTGATTTGTATTCAACAGTACAGAATGTGAATACCTGCAGCCATGACTGTTGATAGGCTTTTATTTATGTTTTCGGCTCTCTTTCTTGCCTCATGTGTGTGAACACTGTGTGAACTTTCACTGAAGGATAGAGTTTGATCTCTTTAACGACACATGATGGCGGCTGTGGGGTGAGAAAAGTGAAAGAGTTGACCCTGAGAGTGTGGGCTGTGCAGCAGATTCACACAGAGGTGGTCTCTGTCCTGATAAAACAGCCAGTCAGATGGGCCGCTCTCATGGTACACACTGATAAGGGTTTGGTGCTAGACGGCCTGGCCTTCAACCCCTCCTGACACAACCCTACTTTAAAACACAGCTAACCCAGACACAAGTCTTTCACTTCCTTTCTCAATCATCCTCCTCGCTGTCAGTAGGGCAACCCAATCGGGTGACTCAGCGATCAGATTAGACAGAATTATCAGCCGAGTTTATCTGACTGAGGTCAACATTACCTCCAACACTTTTCCCTCAGCTCTTAGTGGTGTAAGCATCATGTCTGTGGCTCATGCTCACTTTGCAGGGCCAACAGATGTGTGTGAAATGAGATACTCACGTCTTGATGTTGTCATGGTACACCTTTGTGTCTGATGGCTGATTGTACAGGGGCTAAGGGAAAAAGCAGACCAGGAACAGGTAGTGGATTAATTATTAGCTATTAGGCAAGCAGTAATATCTAACTTGCTACTGACAGGGTTCGTACAGCTTTTTTAGGGAAAGATTCAAGCACTTTCAAGGTACCAAAAAACTTCCAGTCTCTTGAATCCTTTAACATCACATCTAAAGTGTTAATATAAATGCAGTTGCAAAAAATAAAGTTTATAGAAGTCCTGGATACCCACTGTAATTACTGTAAACTGTGAGCTAAAAATATAAATAGACATTACATCACGTACCAGCTCAACCTTAGGACCAAGACCTTCCAGTATTTTGTGGGCCTCTTCAGCTTTTTTCTAGAGAAAAGAATGAAAGAAAGAGTTCATATCTTAATTACAGAGCTGACAAAATGAGAAACTAAATAAGCATATTCAAGAAAAAAAACATGTCTATACAGTATGGAGGCAGAAGCTCCAGGTGAGCAAATGAGTTGACCATGAATGAACATTTTACTGATCAAGCTTGAGATTTCTAACGTATAAGCAAAAGGGCAAAGATGTAGAAAAACCATCAAATGAAAATTTACTTTGATAATTACCATAAATCCAAAAAAGAACATTTGATACTCCTTTTTTTGATGTATGTGACTGATAAAATATGAAAAATGAGCAGCTGCACCTGCCTGAACCTGAGCATAATTAACAGGGTTGGCAGCAACAGTTTTCCCAGGTCAGTGCAGACTATCTGCTTGTTCAAGATCATCACGATGACACGGAATAACTTGATTTTCTCCCTTTCAGTGGCCCTACGTTCACAGCCAGAGACAAACAACCACAGCTGCCATTAAATGTTAGTCACAGTGCCAGAGTAGCCTAAAGGGTTAATGGCTGACTGAGAAAGAAGGCGCGTCTCAGCACTCTCCTACCACAACAATGTCTGACAGACATGAACTACATTGACCTACACACACACACACACACACACACACACACACACACACACACACACACACACACACACACACACCTATTGTTCAGCTGATATACAGATAATGAGGCCTACCTTTGCCCTTGACTATTGGTTAAATGTAGTATGTCTTTAAAGGATTATAAAAAAGTTAAAAATAAATTAGGACACATGAGAAAATTACTCTAGTAGTAAACATATAAATACTTTCAACACTACTGCCTGCAAAACATGCAGAAACCACAGGACATTCCAACATATTCCAGCAGCAGACTGCCTTGAATATTATTTCTGAAAATTAAAACATCACTATGCCAAATGTTTTTCAACAAGGGTGGGATACTTGAACAGAACTGAGCTGCGAGCAACCACAAACATTCAAGCCATATCTCGTCATGTACACCACTTTTTTATTTTTATTGAGGAATACCACCACAAATTAAAGACATTCCGCTAACTCAGTGACAAAACCACTGCATTCGCTATAGCTGCTCCACCATACAAGTCTCCCGCTGGTTTGCCTGAGGACAACTGAAATGTAAAGCAGCAGCAGCAGCAGCAGTAGCAGCAGCAGGAAATGTTCAGTTTTCATCAGCAGTGACTGGTGACACAGCTCAAACAAGGCTGAAAGCTATCAGATCATACCGCTGTCGACCAGGTGAGCTAGCAGGGTACGAACGAAAGTACGAACAGGCACATAGGAGCGAAACTAATCTTCAAACCACAGAGATTCAGTTAGAAGCTACAAAAGTCCCGAGACAGATTTAAAGACACACATCCAGCCTTTAGTTTAGCGTTAAATAGCTTGGTTTTGGTTATTCCCTGCTGTAAAGGACAGGACATTTCATGAGCTCTCCACGCAGATTAAGCGGGTTATCAGAGGCCGGCGGAAAAACAAATGTAACTTTGAGGATGCGCAGAAATTAAAGAGATAAAATATTAGCTGAAATTCTTGAGAACATGAGAAAAATGACCAAAGGGAAAAGAGGAGAACCGATGCTTGTGTGTCTTGGTGTTTGCAGCAGATGACTAACCCGGTTCTCATCGTAGATGATCTGGACTATGCTGCGGTGCTTGTGCTCCACTGGGGGAGGGGTCACTGGCTTTTCTGGCTCCACTGGCTTCGCTGCTTCCTCCTCCAGTTGTTGCTAAGAGACAACACCAACACAGAACAGTTTGACCAATAACACACAAGAAAGAACACACACAAAATACAAACAGGAAATTATGGGGGCCTCATTTCTTATACACATGACCTAATTAAACAAGTCTGATGGTTTTTATCTGTATTCAGCTTCTTACAAAAAACTCTGCTGATCTCAGCTTGTGATATCTGAGACTCATGCAGGTACTATCAGATTATTCTCTACAGGCTTGTTCAAATACAACATTTTTTTTTCTCAACAGAACTGAAAGTTTCTGCGATTGAGGCCAACGTTAATGCTGACAGGCGAGCTGAACCGTTCAAGTGTTTGATAGGTCAATGTTTACAAGTTAAAGGTTATGGGTCTTCAGGAGGTTTTTGAAGGTAGAGAGGGACGCTCCTGATCTGGTAGGACCTGGTAGGACGTTCCACCAACAGGGAGCAACAGACGAGTTTCAAGTATTCAATGAGTGGGTGCAGGACCGGAGACTACTTTGTAGGCACGCATTGGGGATTCAAATTTATTGCAGGCTGCTACAGGTAGCCAGTGGAGCTCAATGAGCAGCGGGGTAACGCGTGCCCTTTTGGGTTGATCGAAGACCAGGCACATCGCTGCAGTGGTAGATAATGGATAGACATTTGTTCCAGGAGCATCCCAGGTTCAACTCCGCAAACACAGAGCCAGACTACTAGCCTGCAAAGATTAGCAGGAGCCTCCTCACCAACAGTGAATAGAGCCTGTTAACATTTACCCCAAACAGAGTGAAGACCAAGTTTCACAAGAGGAGGATGAGGTAACAAAGACTGCAACAGGTATTGCCTCTGTCAAACCTGCTCTACACCAAATATAAATCAACCATGACAACGTCTACCATTGTGTTTTACAATAACAGAACATTTCATAAAAGCAATAAGCCATTTCCTCATTAAAGCTCTAAAATTAACATCAAGTTCAGCTTCACTTGGATTATTATTTGATTAAAATAGCAAGTGAACTCGTTACTCCTGCCAAGTTTTCTCACACAGCATCCATTGTGTTTGATGAGACAAAATGGTTATGTGGTAACCAACCTGCTTTTTCTTCAGCTTGAAAATCTGCTGCTCCACTTTAGCAATCTCTCTGTCCACACGGTCCATACTCTGGATTAGCTCTTCCTTGGACAGTTTGGAGGGAGACGTGTCCTGCTCTTCTCCCATGTGAAGAGTGGGTCCTCCTGCTGATGGGGACTCGACTTTGACAGTAAACTGAGACTCCTGGCAAAAACAAAAAAGGTTCATTGAGCTGGCAAGAAACTACAGAAGTTAGAAGTTCTCACATTATGAAGAAGGGTGTATGAAAATATGAAAGTGCTGTGAACCAGGGTAAAGTCACTTGACTAAGTTTGTGTCTGCAGGGACAAAAACAAGTGAAACTAACTGACTTCTTAGTTTGGAAGAGTGCTTGCAGAGGAACAGGGCCCACCTTTTTGACCTCCACAGTGGCTCTTAGACTGTCCTGTACTGTATGGGTCATGGGGAGGACGATACCCCCAGCCGTGGAAGGGGTGCGGGTGATATGGGCCTCAGAAACTGTCTCCATGCGAGGACGTTTTGCCTCCATGGCCTCATGATCAGACTGGGTGATGGAGTGAAACTGCTGCTCGTAACCATGGCGTCTCTCTGGGGGCCTGAAGAACAGAAGTAAACAAGAAGAAACAGACGAATCAGAGGCTACATCCGGTGGTATGGATGTACCATTCCGAAACCGTAATCTGGGAACAGCATCCTCAAGGGAGTGCAACAGGAAAAACAACTCTACAATACAGAACTTAATATTAAATAATTATTAAAAGGATGGATGCAATCATCATCTATCAGATATTAAGGGCGGAGGGTTGGATATCTGAAGTTGAGCCCTTACCTTTCAGTTCCAGGGTGGAATTCAGACAGTAAAGATGGTCTTCTCCGACCCTGTGGATCTTGCATATGAGTCCGATAGTCTGGGACGGCGAAATCCTGAAGATGAGACCGCAAACTAGTTTATAAAGCAATCTGATCAAGTTCAAGACAGAAAACACAACACTGTGAGTTCCTGCAAAGGCGCAACTATAACAACGCAACCAAACATGTTACACAGAGGCAAAGTCCTGTCTACACTGGAGCGACAAATCCATCTGATGCAACAGATACGCTTCAGTTCTACGCTGGCTGCTTCATTCATGCTTTAGGCATGTAACTGCGACCTTGAGCATCTTTTTGTGGGCTTCTTTCTCTCATCTTGCGCAAGTGATTACGCCGATGAGCTGTGAGCACTAATGGGTGCCCTGGTGGCCTTTGGATTTAAGGCACTGACCATTTAATTGCAACGTCCCCATCTCGAGTCCAGTCAGGGACCTTTGTTTCATGTCACCCACCTCATTTCCTACAAACTATCTGCTATACTCAACGAATACATGAACTCAGCTCTCTGAGTGCAAGTATTCAGAGGACCAATTGCTAAATATTAAAAAGCAACTGTTAAAATAACAAGGTCCACACATTTATCAGCACAAGTAGTTGCTCAGGATACCACAATATCGTGTCTACAGTTACCAGACAAAAGACAAATAACCTATATGTAATAGTACACTGCGGAACAAGCGCTGGCCCGGAAGTGAGGCAAGACTTCGCCCCTCTTTCAAACCGATGAAATACCCAAACCAGTATCAATTAAAATCCAACAAGAAAATTCATTGAAACCTTTTTAAATAATCCAAAGTTTTTATGAAAAGCTATTGGGTAAAAGACACATGAATGTTATCAGCACAGCGTGACCTCCAAACAAACCTGAACAAGCAAATGGACTTACAGGAAAACTCCAGTTTTTCCCCAGATCTAAGCAAACAATCCAAATGCCCAGAAATGCACCACTGACAGTTTTCTGTGAAAGTAAGCTTCTAAGAAGTAGGCCTATGTCATCCAAAATAGCTAACAATAACAGTCAAATGATCATGAAACTGGAAAGCAAGCTGCAATTAAATACTATACAAACTCGAAAGAGTTGCATAGTTTTGACTGAACTGAATATTCCAAATATTTGTTCAGCAGCAAGATTATTTATTCACCTTAATTACATTTTAATTCAGCAGCAAACTTCAGTTGCATTTCACTCGCAGGTCGTCTACGCGGAGAGAGTGCTGTTGCAGCTGCTGCCGAGTTCGGGCAACAGAGAGCCTTTAGGCTGAAGCCACATCAAACATGGCAAGCAAAACCTGCGCGAAGCTGCAGATCAGTTGCAAAGCGGTCAGCAGACAGACGTTGCCTATTCAGATTAACCATCAACACAGGTTTTGGGGTACAGCCCAAAGGACTTCTTTGGCAAAGCGCTTTTGCTGAGGCTGCTTCAATTTAATATAAATAAACTCTAATTTCACTTCAACTTCACTGTAATAACCACTGCAGCCGAACAACCAGTAACACAAATGTAAAGTCTAAACCTTCACTGTTCACTGGGTCTCTTTCAGGCCCCAAATCACAATTAAATAAAAAAGGTTAGCCCGCCTTTTACGACAGTATGCAGGGTTAGGGGAGTGCTGGCCCGATTCTGACAAGAACAAACACAAACGTTAGCTCAAATACAGCGATGCAATGTTTTACCTGTTGGTGGCGTGTGCCGGTGAAGGTGTACTGGACAGAATGTGGTGGATATCGGCTCTGCTCGCTGCTGAAGCTCCCCTGGCCGGGGGGGTAGCCCGAGCTACTGGACATCCTTGCTCAGTGCTAGCGGGCTGCTGCTGCTTCACGGATCCGAGATTTTAGCTAGACCATGTTCGGAGACACAAACCACCTGCACCAAGACAGAAACATTTTGAAAAAGTCACTTTTTAGACATTAAGATGAAATATTAAAGCCATTTGTCTGCATTAGTGAAGAGAATCAGCTACAGTAAATAAGCAGTTAGACTGACAATACTCAAGAGTATTTTCAAAAAATACCACATTTTGAGAGACCTGCGACTCCCGTAGTATAAGACAAAGTGTATGACTGCATGATAGTATATGAATGAATAATGATCTTATTTGAGTCACCTTTCATCACTTTTCACAAATATTTTTGCATTTTCACATATACGCTGAAAGCACTGCCCTGCTGACATCACCTCCTGTTCCCAGTGTAAGTAATAAGGTTTGACTCAAACACGAAACGCACCCCGCTAAGCTCTTACTTTACCTTGCACGGGTGTTACTATAAGTCAAGGTTTTCGAACCGAAAAAGCAAGGGCAACTAACAACCGTGCAGCTGCGGTTCTAGGAAACACCAAAACGGTTTCATGTGGGCGGAAAGAACAGCCGTGTTCCTCTAAGAAAGATAACTAGGTTAAGTTCATTTGATTGTTGATCATTTGTTATTAGCCTAGTTTTTTTTTTTTTTTTTATTTTATTCTAAAGCTATCTGAAATATGGGTGTTAAACCTCAAGGCTGAAACCTTTCTAAAATTCCCACCATCCATCAAACCTCAGGAACCCAATATACTTTTTGACAATGAAAATGCTGCAGACAGGATTAGTATAAACAAATCCACAAACACTGCCACTAAACATTTAATATATAATGACAGGATGATTTTTTTTTAGACAGCATCATGAGCTGTGCTTACTCAAAATATTTGTATATTAACAGACAATCTATTGTTTGTTAACTGGACTAACAGGGTGTGTCATTTCATAATTAAAATATTTTTTGGGTTGGAAAAATTCCTCAGTTTTTAAATGAACGTCTGCTGCATAGCTGTCGTAAAACAGATGACGTCTCTGACCCGACATGTCATGCCAAACAATCACATGAGCAGTGATTGGTGGCTTCAACTTTCCACTCATGCTGCCATTACTTCAGAATAACATCCCTTTGTTATCTAAGAGAATTTTATTCAAGATTAAGAAAGAAATCCACTTATAAAAACATGCTACTTGGATGAAAATGAGTGAGATTATTTCAGCTACCTAATATCATATTAGCCTGGATAAATAAAGCAATGCACGAAGAACAGGTTACCACGCCGGAGCCAGGAAGGATCATAACACTTTCGATGAATGTCTGCTTTCTAAAGAAAGAAAACATACTTCGCAACTGAACAAACACACGCAGGAGAGGTTTCTGTGTCTTCATTTAGACCAAACCTCACAAGTTTAGGGCTCTTTTTGTTATTCTTAATATGAATCCATCGTATGAATTCTGCTGGCTCTGTTGTTTTTATCCTTCGTCTGTGAGATTTACGGCTTTGCCATCATGCCTAGACATTATGATGCTAACTTTGGGGATGGAAAAGCAACAAGCATTGCCACTGTTGTTTTATTTTATTCTCAATCCGCAGGCCACAGAGGTTGGTGGGTCCCTGAATTTGTGATCCACTTTCACATTTTCAGGAATTATACTAAAAATACCATCAGTGTCTCGATAAAATGACGCAGTGATTCAATGCAGCTGGTTGATGTTGGCTTTTTTATTTTTAATAACAACCTAGGGGGCTCTTTTTATATTTACCATTTCCTATTTAAAATGACATAACTTTTTATTACAGCTCTAAAGCAGTAACAAAAAGCCTGTTACGTGCCATATCTTCTGCAGAGAGCCAACGCCAGATGGGTCATGAATCTGGTTCTTCAACGTATATGAGGCTATGCCTAATTTTCAGCCGCACCTTTTGGCTTTGAGACAAAACAAATTAGCACAAACAAACTGTTAACAAGGAGAAAATTAAAAAAAAAAAAAAAAGAAAAGAGCACCCAGCAGCACTGCAGCTGCCTGACAATATTACAATTACCTTTTATGTTTTACTGTTTTTCTAAACTTGATTTAATTTGCTCCTGCAGTCTTCTCGAGTTGATGCACCAAGAAGTAATACGGCCAGTCTGCTGATATTGATAACATCGCTGGATGAGCTAGAAAAAAATAAATAAATCAGGGACTCGAGCTGCACTGGGAGGTGATGACCAAATATTTACCAGTTTGCCTGACAATCAATGAAACTGATGCTGCCATGGTGGGATTTTTTTGTCATCTTTAAAGTGAGGTCTTGCTCCTTTGCAAACCTCTACATTCAAGTAAGACACATTGTTTGTTCTTGCCCACGCAGACGCTCACAGCATCCTCCTTGCCTGCTTAACATTAAATCCATGACTCTTTTCTATTATTCAAAGCAACTAAGTAAGCAGGATAACATTAATAAGCTTACCACGAGAATCAGTTGTCGCAGCCCTGGTTAGTGACCTGATTATTCATGACGTGTTTGTCAGTTTATACCACTGTTTGTGTAAAAATTTTAGTTTAATTTCTGTTAGAAGGTTTAATTTATCTGCACGTTTATTGTACGTTAAATCCAGCTTTATCTTATAGGTTAATGTATGTTTACTGTGTCCATTTTAATTTTAATGTATGTTTAATGCTGCTACTGGTTGCTTTAATTTCTCTCAGGATCAATAAAGTATCTATGCATGTATCTGTACGAAAGTCATGATTGATGGAGCTTTTAAAATAAGTTCAATCCCTTTAAATAAAGCTGATAAAATAAGCTGTAGCTACAGTGCACTCGCTCCTGGGTGGGTCGTTTCAATCTCAAAATGTCTTTAATTGAATTTTCCGACGTGGTTTAAGGGATGCAGTTTGGGGTTATAAAAGACAAATACACTGTTTTTAGTCAACGTTCGTCGTTTCACGGTTAAAAAAAGTTGATTTTTAGAAACCATGTACTGATACTTCCATGTCATGGTGAACTTCGAGGCCTCACGCAGGCTCGGCAGTGAGAAATTCATCTGCTGCGTGTTGTTATTGTTGTCTTTTAACACCATTACTGTCATATATAAACGCAATTTTAGAGTCGTAGCTTCTCTTTTGGTGGAGGGGGGATGGGTCTCTCTCTTCCCACTCTTGCTCAGGAGCCCCCTTTTTCCGGAAATGCAGCAAAAACACGCACAATAACAGCAACGCCAACTTAAAAAGTGGACGTTGCTTCAACCCTCCCGACGGTTGAGATGTTGTTGTTGTCGCTAGGCTGCTAGCTGACTTAGCTTCACTTCACCTTTGAATTCTCAACCACGTCGCCATCTTGCAAGGCAGATTTTCAGCGTAGACCGGGAGGGGGGGGTGGAAGCTTAAATTGCGGTGCTATTCAGGCATGTTGCGTTGCAGCATGTTAGCCATTTGTACTCACCTCATGTTTAGAAAATACACCGCTGGCAGAGAAAGGTGTCCCCGTGCGGGATCGTGTGTCAGTTGGTTGATTGTAAATCCGCGCGCGGGGTTGTGAGCTGTGGACGACCA
The DNA here is from genome assembly GCA_023373845.1 of Nibea coibor. Lineage (NCBI taxonomy): Eukaryota > Metazoa > Chordata > Actinopteri > Sciaenidae > Nibea > Nibea coibor. The sequence goes on from CM041733.1 coordinate 18,289,385, forward strand.
GGCAGACTGAAGACTGCGCCGCATTTGTCGGGTCGATGTCCTGACAGGGTAAAAATAAATTAACCCGTTCGCGGGTTAAATCCACAGAATATCAACACCTTTGAAAAACGTGTGCGCACACAGAAAACTATAATATGCAGATTTATAAATAAAAGGAGTGTTCTGTAACTATGTTGCTAAACAGTAATTTTTTTTTATTTTGATTTTTATACACCTGCAAGGATAAAGCGGTGTGACAGCCAAATAGTTCCCTCCAACACGGTAATGCTCCCTGTGTTTATAATTTTCACTTTTCAGAAGCTCAAATTTCAGTTAATTTATGTCATTTACTGACGCATTTTTCATGCTTATATTTATTCATATAGGCCATAGAATTATTCTGTATGTTTTTAATTTATTTGCTCGCCTATTTAGTTGATTTAAAGTCAAACAAACGGAGAAAGTGACCGTAAAACAAAGATTATGTGGATAAAAGTGGGAATTGTTGGGTTTTGTTATGACACCTGTTTAACCCCTTACATAATGGGTAGCGTTAGATATATATAAGAGTGTGCGTATATGTTTTTTAAAAACGTGGAACCACTTGTGTGTTATACTTTTGTCTTCACACGGATTGTTTACGGTACCGGTCAAAATAATGACTGTTTACCTGGCTGTGCTTGTAGTTTTATCCTGCTTGATTTGGATCAAATGGATTTATTATCGACACCGGCGAACTCTGGTGAAGACTTTGAGACATTTAACGAACGTTTCGTCGAGCAGAGAGGCAGACGGAGCTGATGTCAGAGCTCTGCTCGTCACTGCGCATCCGGATGATGAGTGTATGTTCTTCGCGCCAACCATCCTGCGGCTCGTGGAGTTAAACGCCAGCGTTCACGTGCTGTGTCTGTCCGAAGGTACGGCCACAGCACGCTGCTGTTTGTGTCAATGACTTTAACAAATCAATGTAAAGATTTAAAGAGAGAATTATCGATCAATGTGGCTTGGTGCTGACTAACATAAATAAATGAAATAGAGGCTGGCTTTGTCGAGCATTGAGAAGAGGAAATGAAGAAAGGAAACAGAAAGTAGCTCTATCCGTCTTATCAAATTGATTTCAGCATTCATATTTCATTTGCATAGCACATCCTGCTGTATAAATCATATTGATTTGCGCTCTGCACCATCACTGACTCCTCGTGTGAATCTGATTTATACTTTGCCATTTAATTAGGTACACTTGGCTAAAACAAACGCAGTGTGTTATCAGTGTTATCTGCAATAATGAGTCAACTAATCGATTGACTAATTGACTGTGGATTGTCCTTCAAAGTAGGACATGAAGGGCTGGCAATCAGCAGCTACACCACTAGATACCATTAAATCCTACACACTGGTCCTTTAAAGACATCGCCTTTGACTTTGAGAACCTGGGATCGTTATTCACTTCTTTTTGACATTTTATATACCAAATTAATCAACTAATCAAGATGAACATCAGATTAATCAATAATATAAAATAATCATTACCTGCAGACCTTGGTTAAAACTTTTAAGTAATTAAGAAGAAATATAAAGAAAGTGTTATTTAAGCCTCTCAAATATGGAGATTTCCCTTAACATAAAACTGAATATCTTTGGGTTTTTTGGACTGCCACTGTAGTTTGTCCTTCATAGTTAGAATGGGAGAGTGACATGGAAAATATCGTTGCTAACACAACACTACTGAAAATAGACATTTAATGTAATACTATGTAACGTCCACATAAGAAACAGCCAAGAATCAGGCTGCAGGTGGTGTTATGCTTGTGATTTTTAGTGCGTAAGTAAGCCAACCTTATTTTTCATTTGTTTGAAAAATGTAAATCAAAAGTTGTTGAGTTACAGGTAAAATAGGAGTCAAAAAATAAAAGATAGCGCCACGTGACAAATTATAAAAATCACACAAATTTGAGCTAAAGGGTTTATATCAATTCAGTTTTATTTATATAGTGCCAGGTTATAACAGAAGTTATCTTGTGCCATTTTCCATAGAGAGCAGGTCTAGCCCGTACTCTTTATTTACTCAACAATTCCCACCATGACCAAGCTCTTGGTCATAGTGGCAAGGGGAAAACTTCCTTTTAACAGACAGAATCCTCGAACAGAACCCGGCTCATTGGTGGGTGACCGTCTGCAAGTATAAATATTATTTTTATAAAGTAAAGGCATCAACTTGTTACCCAACCCACTCAACTTAAAAAAAAAGTGGCATTCAAGTTTTTCCTTGCTACAAGTACTTGCTCATAGTGGGAATTGTTAAGTCTCTGTAAACAGTATTACAAAGTCTACACATGCTGTATGTGGAAAGTCTCATAAGATAACCTCTGTTATATGATTTGGTGCTATATAAATAGACAATAACAATACAATAAAGTTTGTAGTACTAGCAAAAACAACTACACATTTTCACATCTGTGCAGCCCTGTATTTCATTTATTATATTTATAATACCCCACTGATAGAGCACCATTATTACACAGCTAAAGTTGATTATGTGATAATTCACATTCAGTGAAAAATGTTTAATCTGTCTTTATCTCTGAATCTCCTGACAGACTTTAGACATGCACTTTGATTTTCCTTTCATTACGTTAGCCTAATTTGTCCTCTGATTATTGCACAGGAAACTACTACAATCAAGGAGCTCAGCGTAAACAAGAACTTCTCAACAGCTGTGCTGTGTTGGGGATCCCAGACTCCAGAGTCACCATAGTGGACCATAAGTAAGCAGCCGCCGGTATCAAACACACAACATACAATTTAAACCGTTTGAGTTGTGTGCCTTTAACGTGACAATATATTTGTCACGCCTTCAGTTCAGGACTCCTGTTGGATCCCATCAGTCCCCTCCCCACCACCCACTGTCTATCGGAACAAATAGAGAGTTGACCACAAATCACACTCCTCCATTCTGACTACAACAGGTCTGATCGAGCCTGGCCTGATGTATTAGGTCTGTGTCACAGGGGAAATAAATGATTAGGCCTCAGAGGCAGTGATAGGCCTGCCCAGTGGGATATCGAGCCCCATTAAAAGCTTTACAATTCCCAGACTGACATCCAAAACTTTAGATATCACCTCTAAATAGTCTAGTAAATCAAACAATAGATTTTGTCTTTACTATGTTAATATAAAAATGTCTGCTTTATTTTTGTATGTTGTCCTTAGCGGAACTATGATATTTGATTTGTAATGTTTGCACACCCTGTCTAGCAACCTGTTTGAGCAATCACAATGGATTAGTGAATGTCAATCAACCCTAAGGGGAATTAAATAATTACATTATTTTCATCTTCAGTTCTAAATTAAAATAATCACTTGCATGGTATGTTTTTAAGCTCAATTTTGGGCTCCATACCAAAGTGTTAGTTCAAGTTTTATTTGTGTTTCTTGAATTGGTGACTTTGTGAGTATATCTGAGATGGAGGATGAAATGAAGCGACTCTTCTTCTTGGTGGTTCTTGTGGCGCTATGATGGAAAATAAGTGGTAAGAAAATAGTCGCACATTCCAGCTTTGCTGCAGGAACACAACAGTTCAAGGACAAAATCTGGCTTTTGTTTGTTAGCTCTCATTCATCTTAGAGTATTGAAAGAAAAACAAGTATATAATTCAGGATTATTGAGTAAAATATTTAGATTTTTGACAGCTATAGTTCCTTGTGTGCCTCTACATGCCTCCGGGTTAAAACAGCCTCCACTCAGAACCATTGTCATTTCACATTCAAAGCAGTGAGCAGAACTGAGAGCCAGAACTTCAAACTCTATTGTTGTCCAAATTCTTGTGGAACTCGCTCTGTTTTCTCCTATATTTTGTTGTTGATGCAGCTGCAAGACTTTCAGTCTCCAGGCTCAGCCTGTTGGCAAGGTCAAGTTACAGAGAAAGTAGTGGTAAAAAGGTGATGTTGAAAAGGGGAAATTTTTTTCTCTCCCATGGATCAATCCTGCAGATTCCCTTGAAAATGTTTTGAGTTTCTAAGAACCGCTGGGCTGCCTACATGTGAGTCTCTATATGCTGGCTCACCAGGAGAGCTGTATGAACTCTGGCACTAACCTAGAACTCACAGTAATAAGCTGGCAGACTGCCCAGGTTGTCTGCCCTAGAGAACATTGTTGGGGTGTGTGTGTGTGTGTGTGTGTGTGTGTTTATACACACACGCACAGACTTCACAGTTTTATCATCTTGTGCACACAGAATATAGATGAACTTTGATCTTAGTACTGTCTGCACTTCTGCTGAACTGGAGCGTAGCCCGTTTTCCCTTTCTGTGTATTCGGTTGTTTGCCTAAAACACACAACTAATCAGCACTTTGAGAGCCCCAGCCCCGCTCACTCACAACCAAACCCTCTCTCTCTCCCTCTGTTCCACCCCATCCTCCTCCTCCGCCTCCTCCTCCTCCTCCTCCTCCTCTTGTCTGCTGTAGCCAACTGCCAAGGACTGTGGGATACATTTTGGCAATGCTCTGAGCACTCTAATGTAGGTCATTCCAAGCTGTTTTTCTCTTTGTGTGTCTGTACATGGCTAGCCACACTTTGGCTTTGCTCTTACCCTTCTCTGCCCAAGTATGTGCAGATGTACATCCTTGACTTGACCTCTCCCTGTTTTTCTTACTGGACATTTTATTGTGCACAAAGAAAGAAAGAAGGAAAGAAGGAAAGAAGGAAAGAAAAAGATGCAGTGCAAAAGTTTGTGGAGAATGGAGACTAGAGAATTTGAGTAGAAACAAAAGCCCTATGCATCTTATCCATTTGATTTCAACATTACACTAAATTCTGCTACTTCTATAGGCTCTCATAGTTTGTAAAATGCCTGTGGTGTAGAAATAAAGCGACTAAATCAGTGTCGACAGTATCAGTGATGACTGGAGGCAAGTGTAGCTCATGTACAGTAGTTGCAGTCCTGATCTCCGGTGTCTAGTGTTTAGACGGCTTTCAATGAAGTCCTCAAAGGTTATGTCAAGTCTGAAACTGGCATGATAGCTACGAACAATGATCACCTTGGCTCAAGAACTGACGTTTTTATGTGATGCTATCAAAGGACAAAACCTAGAACAGATCCTCAGAGTCTGTATGCCAAGCTGGGCATTAAACCACAAACTGTGCTGTATGTCGTGGCCTGTCCAGACCAGTTGTGGTGCAAATCATCTCCCTAAGGAGTTTTTGATGCCTGATAGTGTTAAAGAGTAGCTTTTCTTTGAGCGGGTTTTGTTTATCTCCTGCAGGATGCACAGGTGTCGTGCATGCAGGCGATGCGATACACTTTCCTGCCAATGGTTTCATACTGTTCTGCTGATCCACAGGTGGCAGTAACACGCCCAGGTGTGGTGCAAAGGCATTGTAGAAGACAGCAAACTAGTGAACATGAATGGAAACTTTAAAAATAAACGTGTCAATGAAATCTTTTATGAGGAAGAAAGTTTTGTTTGTTTAGAAGAAAACTCCACAGGACAGCTTTGATAACACTGTCAGCATAGATGTGGATTCACACGAGACATTGTCAAACCTGGACAGAAGAAATGTACCGTACCAGACTGTAGAGTTTGGGCTGACTATCGTCTCATTCATGTTTGTTTTCAAGCTACAATCTCAATTTCACGCCAAAAGTCAAGCACAGTGTGTGAATGTGTCATGACGACAGATCTGGGCGAGACTCACTCACATCCACAGTCTGTGGAATAACCGGAGTAACACGTGAAATTCTGTTTTAAAATAGGATTTTCCCTTTAATGCTCACTGAATAGGACAGCTGTGTTGACAGTATCTGGGGCCCCAGTGCATGTTGGGGCCTTTGTGATCAAGCTCGATCTGAGCACGCTCTGCTGCCTCTGCACTTGCACTGGCTTGACCTCTGTCTGCTCCCTGGACTCGATTATAGCTGCTCACTGCACAAATCTAACCAGTCCACTTCTTCATTACATTATCCATCAGACGATCGGACTGAACTTCAGTCTCACCCGCCTCATTTCTTTAATAATTCAACCCCTAACGTGCTCCAGATTTACTTTAGTTAAACACATTTTTACTCAGAGGTAAATCACAACTGAAAACTTTTGTTTTTGATTGGGTTCCTTTAAATAATTCTCTGTGAGCTCAGCTCTTCTCCTCTGAAAATGAAAGCTGTATTTGACGCGGTAACTCTCAATCCTCACACAAGGTTTAAATATACATTGATCAGTGGTTAAAAATAGCTCTGGCTGTTTTATAAGCGCATGGCAGGACGCAATAAATAGTGGTGAGATGTTCCAGCCCTGCCTCTGACCTCTGGCTGTGCTTTTATTCTGGATACATTTGTCACCAGCACACACTGGCCTTTGCATAGTCAAACAGTTGCTTTTTCCCATCTACTGAACCCTGCAGCCGGCAACAAACTGTCATTTAGTCACATTACATTGCTCCTATTCTGCAACAACTTACTTACAAAACAACACCAGCGACATTATTTCCACGGTTATTATCATGACAGTCTATTACCTCAAAATGAGTGAACACTGGCAAAAACCTGCAACCACAAAAGCCTCTAATATCACTGTGGAACAACGTGTGTCTGTTGGTGTTACGGTAGTTGTAACTGCCTTATTACAGTGGGGATATTGTGGCCGTACTGTCAGTTTGTAGTGGCATCTCAGCCGTTCCCAGCAGGACATATAATCTGACTGTCTGGTCAGAAGTCTGGCAGTTTTGCAGGCCTGTGGTCCATGTGACCAGACTAAACAAGCCCTCTCTGAGACACACACGCATTCACACACACACACAGAATCCCCTTACTGGGCCAAAGTTCAACAACTGCATACAGATGCCTGCAAGCAATTAGACATCCACATGCAAAGCTACAAAGGGGGAGCTGTGGAGGTTACTTTAGGACATTTTGCACTGTTGCCATGGCGAAGCTGACACTCAGCCTGCATCCTGCTTGAGAAAGGTCAGGTGTCTTATATCTTTTGTTCATTTTTCTTTTTTTCTCACCCCCCTCCTTGCAGGCTTGTGTTTGGCTGCAGCAGTCAAGCTGTAAGGCAAAATAGCTCAAATAATAAATGAATAAATGCAACATCTAAACACAGCTATCGTGTGAACTCTGTATCATATTTGGATACCTCGTATTCTTGGACTTAAAACTGCTTGTTTTAATGAGCTTTCAGTCCAAACAGCAGCAGAGATGAGGACATTAGGCCTGTGTTTTAATCATCTATGCTGCATTTAGCATAAGTTTAAACAAGATTACATTCACCCCCTTACGCCCCTTTATGATACGCCACTGGTATCAACATGTCACAGCGGTGCATTCACTCGATGACAGACAGTTTTAAACTATCTCTGAACCCCTGAACCTCCACCCCTCCTCCCTGTGGCATAGCCGACCCCCACCCCAACACCCCTTACACCAAAGCCTGACCCTCACATCATCTGGCAGCCAATAGATTTGTGGCCTAATCCATCACTTCCCTCTACTGGCTCAACTGTCCTGGCTCATTGTTAGCATTGAAGGGGAGGGGAGCAACTGTTGAGCCTCCAACCCCCAGACACACACACACCTACCCCCACTTATGCGCTTTTGTATATATATATATTTATCTATATACACACACATGCATGCCCACAGTGTTGCTAACACCACCCATGTGCTGAAAGTGTAAGTGTACAACATGTCGCTCTGCTTATCTTGAACCAACACAGTTTGGTGAACCACTCGCCGTCTTTACTTCACAAAGACTCGGCCTCTCTGGGAAACTTGTTGATATAAAATGTCATGCCATGTGTGACATGTCTCACCAGGTGATTTCACCTGTCCCGACATTTTTAATTCAAAATGGGAATATCATTTATCAAAAGATTGATAACTTGTTTTAGATATTTTCAATTAAAACTGGGGTTTCACATTTTGTTTTACAGCGTGCCAGCTTTTTTAGGAAACAACTGGTGAACAGACTAGTTCCTCTCCCACCTCAAATGCTGCAACCCTCAGGATGTTTTTTTATGTGAACCGTGTCAACCCTACTCCTATCTGCGATTTGATCTTTTTTCCCTTTTTATTTTTTTGAGCAACCATAAAAAGCAATACTTTTATTTTTCTGCCCATTGGGGCAGCTATTATTTCTGGCAAAAAGGGGAGTCTATGCATGTTTAGTAGGCTGAGAGCTCAGCTCTGGCCAAGTGTGATGTTTGATGTATGCTACGTGCTGTCTCCAGGCTGTAGTTTCAGATGAACATGATGCGAAGGCCCTTCCGACCCTTAACCCCCGGACTTCCCAGCACTCCCTCGTGTTTGCATTCCACAACAGCCTTCTTTTTCTTCTTCTTTCAAACTGTGTGTTAAATCTGTGCTCTGCTGAAATCTGGTGCCCGGAAAGCAATAAGACTGCACTGCCCTGAGAACCACCAAGCATGCTTATTTTGTGCAGGATGCTCTTGACTTTTGGTTACAGTGAGGTTACGATGAACTCCTGAATGACTATTGCAATTTTACTGTAACTCAGATAACCAGCATCCGTTTCTTTGCCCTGCAGAAAACTTCCAGACGATCCCAAAGCAGAATGGAGCGTCTCATTGGTTTCGTCTCTAATTGTGAATCACATACGGGCTCACTCCTTCAACATGGTATGCTCGGCCCTGCTCTGAATTCTTTCCTTTCAAAGCAGTGGCTTTTCTGTCATTTCCTGTTTGATGTTAACACACGACTTCCCTGCCACTCTGTGTACAAAACCCATGCATTGTCTAGCTTTGTTTTTTTACCATATGTTTTGGCACCACGGCTTTGTAGTGCATTATCCCAGTTTGACTGTGGTCTGTCAAGCCACCGTCTCTTTTTTGTCCAACTCCCCCTGAAAAAAAAAAAAAAGAGAGGGGAAATGGCCTCGGCTGCAGCAGAAAATTTGGATTCAATTTCTGTGTTTACACAGAGATCCTTATCTGCCCCGGTGCAGTTCCGCGCTATTAGCTAATGGGAATGTGGCAAATTTACAATCAGAATTTTCTTCCCGTCTATCTCAACGAGGACGAAAATAGTCAAAGCAGAAAGTACAGCAGCAGTATTATAAATAACAGAAACAGTTCTGTAGGGAAGACGAATGCGCACAGCTGGATTCTTCTATCCTGTAGCTGCTGATCTCTTTTTGTTATCAAAGACGACAAACAAACACTCTGCCTCCTCCCATCCTGTCGGGCTCGGCAAAACAAAAAATGCAGCCAGACTAAAAAGTAGGCTGGAGAATCATGTCAGCCACACAGAAACTAACAAATATATGCAGCGATAATGCACATGAAGACGTGAATTATAGTCTTTTAAAGGCTGGACGGTGTTGTTTCTTTGGTCTGGCACCATGCCAATTTGTTGTTTTTTCATATGCATGCCACAGAGAATAAAGAGATTTAAAGTCACTAATAATTCGTGCTGCTTGGGAGCTTATCCATAATTTGATTGCAAAGACATAGTAACGGTAGAATGCATCTGAGCACAGCAAATACCAAGTCTTTAGTAAAGCACTTTTTCTTTCCCTTTGACCTGATTTTTTTTTTTCACTTGCTTCCTCTGGTGTGCAAGCATACAAACCGAAAAAGGTTTTTAAATATCAGTTGTCAGTTGCCAAGCAGCTCCACAGTCAGATACAGAAACCCTTCCACTAACCCAAAAAGAAAAAAATCTCTCCCTCTGTTTTTTGCCTCTGTTTGTTTAAATTCACTTTTAGATACCCAGATTCTGGCTTTTCACCCACACAATGAGATATTTTGTTGTTTCAGGTGCTGACCTTCGATGGAAGAGGAGTGAGCGGCCATGCCAATCACACAGCCATCCATAAAGCTGTCAGGTGACTGACTCAACTTTAAGGCATTGAGGTTTTTTTTTTTTTAAACCCCTCAACTTAAAGATGCCATCCACAGGGATATTATGTGGCTTATACATGCACACAGAAACCAGCCCACACAAAACACGGTCCAGGAAAATGCTGAACATTTAGACTCGCATCAACATCCATCTTTCCAAATGTTTCCCCACATAAACGCGCGCGCGCACACACACACGCGCGCCGTGTTTTTCGGAATTGGTCTGTTACATAGCTGAGAGGTCATCCAAACACAGTCCTCAGAGGCACTCAGCTTCGCTCCCAGAGAGCAGCAGTAAATCCTGTCCCTGAAGTGGTGAGGTGGGAGGGTAGCTCTGGTTTGGAGAGGCCGACCAAGAAAGTTGCATCAGACATTTGGGTTTTTAAAAAATAAAAAATAAAAAAAAAAGTGTTTTGCATTATAAGGTGTACGCCGCTGTCCTCCATGTTGCACTGATGACTTGTCTGCTGTGTTGTTTTTCACTGAGCATGTATGGCTCTCTGTCAATCTGCAGGCCTCATCTGTTGATAAGATGTAAGCTCTCCAAATCACATCTCATGATTCCCATTAGGCGGGAACTCTGCGGGGCTGTGTGCTAGTTTCACAGCGCTCTAAAGCTCAGTGGTTTGTTGTTGTCAAAACGTTAACTGTTATTGCACATGGAAGTGCAAGTCTGACAGAAAAACTTGCCCAAGCTCCCTCGAATATAGCAGAGAACTGTGGGCATTTAGCAGCAACTTGCAGCAGCACAACATTTTCTGTGCTGGCAGTCCTCTGAGACTTCTTACCTGTTTGTGTTGTAATCAGTGTAACCAAAACACTAATCTCGGATACATATTGGCAAGTAGAAGCGTCACACTGCGGCAACTCTTTGACAGCAATGTTTGCATCCTTGATGTTTTCATTTGGTAACATTGTTCTTTTCTCCACTTGCAGCCATCTCGCTTCCACTGGACAAGTGCCCAATGGTAGGTTTGACACAGAAAAATGTGTGAACAGTATCTATACGTACGTATACGTCTGTAAACGTAAAAAATCTTGAAATTAACATATGCTTCACAGTCAGACAAGACAGAAATAACATCCTCACATGAGAAGCAGAACCTCTCCAGCCTCTATTTTCCTGTAAACAGACTCAGGCAGAGTATTTTGTTAATGTGCAGCGCCCTCTTCTGTCCAAAAGTGCTGCAGGCGTCTTGTCTCTCCTCTATACATTTTGGTCTGCTGGTGGCAGCAGGAGGCCAGTTCGATATCAGAGACGTCCAACACAAATGTTTTGGCTTGGGGTTGGGTGGGGGGCTGTTGTTGAAAAGAATGCGAAAAGGAAAAATAGGACAGAGAAGAGGGCGACATGTTAGAACACACTGAGAGCTCATTACTTTCCTAGTTTGGTAAACATTAAGTTCCACAGAGCACACCCACGTTATGTTTGCTGATAAGAAACATGCAGGGCAGGCCTGTGAGCTTCATCACATGTGAGATCTCAACTGTGTCAACACTGCTGTGCTGCTGAATGACAGGAAAGCGTTATCAACTCAGTCCCGAGGCCATGGTAAACGCACGCTATATTTACGGCTACAGCCTGCCTTGCCCTCTTTAGGGCGCAGCAGGTGTGTCATTACTTATGCCCTTTGGTTTATTCATTATCAGGCATTTACACCTCACATGTTCGACTGGCCTGACTGTAGCCTCCAGGAGAGGTTACAGATAATTAGGTGATTGCAATAAGCCTCCTTGCTTGGCTGTACTGCCAGACTCCCTGCTCAGTACCAACAGCTTTAAGCCTCTCGTGTCCCACAAACTCTTGCAGACTTTTCTCTGATTTCCTGACAACGACATGAGTGTAAAAAGAAGCATTGTGTTACATTGTTATGTGCTTGCTTCACAGGCAAAACATGCAAAATAGAACAACCTGAGAAAAGGCCTAGTTGAACGTCTGCTGCTGCAGTGAGTGTTTAACATATTAACAGCCCTAACTGGGTCTCTGCCTGTTCTCCCAGACTGCTGCTTGCTCTCCCTGGTGACTGTTGGCCTCCTCAGGAAGTACATCTCCTTCCTGGAGCTTCCCCTCAGCTGGCTGCTGCCCTCATGTCTCCGCTGTTTTATAGGCTCACGCGGCTACAGGCAAGCCAAAGTAAGCCTCGGAATAGACACTTTGTTGGCAAAGACACGTCACATAGAAGGAGCACATGTTTTTAGCACTTTCTAACAGTCTCATCATGCTAATATTATGAAAAGAAGTTGATACATTTACACTTAGCATCAGATTTTGAGCATTAGTATTAGTTATATAACCTCTCAAACAGCCCTCTTTTCTTTTCTTTTCAGGAGGCCATGTTTTGCCATCGCACTCAGCTCCTGTGGTTTCGTTACCTCTACATCTTCTTTTCTCGATACATGTTCGTAAACACATTCCAAATGATCCCACAAGGCCCGAAGAACTTGAAGATCTATTAAGCTTATCTCGTCCAGATGTACTGTTTGTTACTGTGTTAGGTTTCCTTGCTGCCTAACTGCTCGAATTACTGTGATAGGAGTGAATTTAGTAGCTGTTTATGATCTCGATGAGCTGTTTTGCTCACAATGAAAGATTTCTTCAACACTGTATCAGCTAAAGTAGCTTGAATGTTTTCTGTATGCACTTTCCTTACATAAGCCTGACATTAACTTTGAAATGACAACAGCAGGAATACCTTTGTTCTACAGAAACATCTTTATTGTTTTCAGTCATTACACTGTATAAAAACACATTTTTATCTTATAGTTACAAAGATTGTTTAAAATCCTGTGCAGTATTTCTGTTATACTGCTGATTAAAGTTTGATTTTTGTATCACAGTGGTTGGTTTTCATTTACTTTCTGCAGGTTTAGACATGTCTCTGATGCTCTTGTGAGCTTGCATGCTTTCTTCCCACTTCTCCCCACAAAACTTCTCCACCGTGACACCGCGGACCGTACCTGGATCCAAACAGTGCGGAGCGACACCTGGGGGGGAAACGACAGCAACAAAGGACAACCCGTTGATTTGCATACAAACAAAACAGCTCATTGTATCCAGCACTTTTCACACAGAGGTTCAGTAATGCAAATTTTTTATGTTTAAAGGCTGTTTTCCTGATATCACCGTTATCCAACGTGGGCTATTTTTCTGTTTCTGTGAACTTAACAGTCCTGTTTTCTACAAATCTAAGGCATCAAAGAGCAGACGGGGTTGGTTAGTTTGGGGTAAACAACAGGATGATGAAATAAGTTTACAAAGCATGACTGGTGTGACTGTCAGCAGTTACCATATCCATCCGGGTTGGAGCGAGGAGTGTAGAAGCTCTGAACTCCACAGGTCTTACAAAAGGTGTGTTTAGCAACGTGAGTGTTAAACGTGTATGTGGTCAGATTATCTGATCCCTGCAAAGGAAACAAAACCATTATTCACTCATTTGTGTGTGTGTTTTTAGATTAAATTGTGTTTTGAGTACTACCTGTATGAGTGTGAAGAGATTTTTGGGAACAATGAAATGGTGGTTTTGTTTCTTTGTGCAGATGCTGCAGCTGGAAAAAGAGGTATAAATTAGTTCTATTATTATATAAAAATGCTTCTTTTTTTATCCAGACATAAATGTATCTTCGGGCAGAAGGCTACCATTCAATTTCAGATTTATATGTCTCATATTTGTTGTTTTAAAATAGAAGAAACAAGGAAATGTAATGTAATATCCGTACTTGCATTCAAAAACATGGAGGTCTGGTGAACTCCAGACTTCAAATCTAACAGCTCCACAGTGGCAGCCGCCTGTATGTTTCACAAGCTCCATTCTGTGTGTTAAAAGGACAAAACAAGCCAACATAATCAAAACATATGTTCACATTTGAGAGCCTTACTTCAGTTTCCCTGGTGTCAACAGGAACAGGGATGAATTTACTCAACTCGTCTCCAATGATGTTCCGGTAAAACCGGTGTGACGCACTTGTTTGTGAAATCTGTTGACGTGGAACTGAACGTCCAACCCTAAACACTTCCGTGAGGCTTCCAAAGAAAACACAATGTCCCCTAGCAGGCAAAGTCCACTCCTGATAAGAGTTTCATTTACATTAAAAGCCTCTCGGCTACCTACACCCTTGACCCATTAACAGCAATTGATGTGCTTGATTGTCAATTCAAATGTACCTCTAAGAAAAGCCAACGAGACGTTTGTTGCCCTGAGCCATGGATGCTCTTATTTCATGTGATAATACTGTCAGAGTCCCACAGTGCTGTCCTTACTTGAAAGATTGTTTTTTCCTGGAACACTCTGAGTCAGTCCATAATTATTTCAAGCGCAAAAGGGCCGGGCAAAGTACTGCAGACTTGCACAAACACATTCCTCAGAGGTGGAACTAGTTCAGCCAGACAGCCAGCTCTTGTGTTGGAAAGCACTGGCACGGTGCATCACGGGTTGGGTGTCATATGACAGGGTGCTGGAGGGGTGGGGAAAGGAAATTTAGTGACCCAAATACATAAATTATACTATCCCAGCTGTATCATATCTATGACCCATAAATAGAACCCCAGTGGACCCCTGTGAGTTTACACTATTTGATTTAATTTAGTTTACAGTCGACTATAACTGGTGGGAGCTGAAAGAAGGGAGTCAGATCACCAGTTGATAAGTCATACATAAATCTGTGCAACCTTTACCATCCTATCAGCGTTTTGTGACCTCTGACCTACATCTCAGTATGTTTAATCAGCTGGGTCACCACAAAAACTCTACCGCCTACTGAAAATATGCTCGACCGTCCACAGAATCAGCGTTTAACTTGTGGGAGTTTAACATTTATACCTGGGCGTTGACATAATACCTTGGAAGACTTATGCTCATGGAACAAAATTAAACCCTTCCTTGTGACTGATGACGACGCTCGCCATTGTGCCTTCGCTCTAGATAGAAAAACAAACATTGTGAATCAGCCTATGAACTGGTTATTCAGCTTGTATAATCATAGATGTTGAGAGGCTTGTACAATGTACAGTATGTCCTCCACGGTGAGCTGAATTAAGACAAATATCTAACACCTTCACTATCATCTGAACATCTATTTCCAGATTAAAACAAGCCCGAACAACATCTGGCAGACTACTTTTAAAAGGTTGTCTAAATAAGAAACAGTATATCTCTCTAGGCCATGCAAATATGATCTCCCTGGGATTCAAACATCACTAAGTGCATTAAGGTCATGACTGTACATGCTGTACTCGTGACTGTACTGTGCGCCTGCTAGTTAACCAGTATCAGCAAATTCTGCCTATCAGATTAGATATTTTGTGATGTTCTGACTGGCTGTAAATCATGAATGTATTCTTTATTTAGATGGTCTGTGTAATGAGAAGAGCCGGTGTGGATATGCATTGCGAATGAATGAAATAAGGTGGGTAAATTAGGTCAGTAAGCAGTGCTCGACCGAAATACTTTAGACCCTGCTGTCACAACAGCTGGTGGCACATGTTTACCAAGCACGTTTCCATCTGTTAACAGTCACGTTTGATTGAATTCATGTCTGGACACGTCCCTGCTGCGTGCCACATAAATGCACAGTCATTCAGACTTTATGAGCTCCTCCTAGGTATGATATTCTATATTGTAACAACATGGAAGATGGGTCCAAGGTCAGTTATACAAAGGCTACGCTGTCATAACCTAGAATTACGCAAGAATGAGTCTTAAACTTATTTATATGCTGTATAATTCTTGAATAAATCTGCGTTATAATCCCAAAAACTGAAGCGCACTGTAGTCATCGAACATCACTTACTGTAACACGGCAACCAATCGCTGCTCAAACAAACAACCGTGCGGGCCAATCAGAGGCTCGGGGAAGGTCCCTGTTGCTATGATAGTTCTAGCAAATTCTGGAGGCAGTGTGGCCGGTGTGCGATATCACTCCGCCGCGGATATGTCGAAACTATCATTTTCACGCATATTATTGTTAATTCAACACTCGCAGTTATTAGAAAACGTACTATTAAGGTCAACAATGAATAAAACGTGGAAAAATGCGAAAATATATTGAAGTGGCGCCGTTCGGATCAGTGGGAACTACTTTCAACGCGGATGGATATCGGCGGATGACGTATGCAGTCTGTGGTGTATATATATTACAGTCTCGCCTACACTGCAGTTAGTATTCTTCAGAGAAGATCCTATAGAAGCTATTCAACGTCAGTGTACGCAATATTTACTGCGTCTCAGCGAAGTAAGTACTTTTTCCATCTTATTTTGTGTTATATTTGTATTATATGTCGATGGTTTTACAGAGGACGCTTTTAATTTGTTTGGTGAGCCATTGTTGTTTGCCTAAGAGAGTTGAAGCAAATGTTAACCGACCTACCCGCCTCAAATTGAGGTTAAATGTTTGCTGTTTTGGTCTGTTTTGAGCGTTATGTGGTTTATTTAACGAGTTTGAACGTCGAGTGTTTCGTCTTCGGATTCCACGAAACCGAAAGGCAGCAGTGGTTAGGGTAATGTTAGCATCATAGCAATGACTCAACACTTCCAGTATCCTCCATTAGCGTCAGCTGAACAAAAGGAAGGTCAATATGATCTCAAAATGGCGCTCGGACTGAAATGGCTGCGGATCTACCGACAATTAAAAGCTTTACATTTATATCCTCTTATTTTGTAATTTGTGTGTGTATATAACTACTTTTATCTTTACAGACCATAACATAAACTGAGTTTTCATCTAGTAATTACTAATAACAATTGTAAGCATATTCTAACTGTATTAAAATAGTCTAATCTGTTCTAATATATTAATAAAGTCCTGTATCTCAATTCTACATAGGTTTAAACATGCAGATTTTTGTCAAGACCCTCACTGGCAAGACCATCACCCTTGAGGTCGAGCCCAGCGACACCATTGAGAATGTGAAGGCTAAAATTCAGGATAAGGAAGGCATTCCCCCTGACCAGCAGAGGCTGATCTTTGCCGGCAAGCAGCTGGAAGATGGCCGCACCCTGTCCGACTACAATATCCAGAAGGAGTCCACCCTCCATCTTGTCCTCCGTCTCAGGGGCGGTATGCAGATCTTCGTCAAGACCCTCACTGGCAAGACCATCACCCTGGAGGTCGAGCCCAGCGACACTATTGAAAATGTCAAGGCCAAGATCCAGGATAAGGAAGGCATTCCCCCTGACCAGCAGAGGCTGATCTTTGCCGGCAAGCAGCTGGAAGATGGCCGCACCCTGTCCGACTACAATATCCAGAAGGAGTCCACCCTCCATCTTGTCCTCCGTCTCAGGGGCGGTATGCAGATCTTCGTCAAGACCCTCACTGGCAAGACCATCACCCTGGAGGTCGAGCCCAGCGACACTATTGAAAATGTCAAGGCCAAGATCCAGGATAAGGAAGGCATTCCCCCTGACCAGCAGAGGCTGATCTTTGCTGGCAAGCAGCTGGAAGATGGCCGCACCCTCTCTGACTACAACATCCAGAAGGAGTCCACCCTCCATCTTGTCCTGCGTCTGAGGGGTGGTATGCAGATCTTTGTCAAGACCCTCACTGGCAAGACAATCACCCTGGAGGTTGAGCCCAGCGACACTATTGAGAACGTGAAGGCCAAGATCCAGGATAAGGAAGGCATTCCCCCTGACCAGCAGAGGCTGATCTTTGCCGGCAAGCAGCTGGAAGATGGCCGCACCCTGTCCGACTACAATATCCAGAAGGAGTCCACCCTCCATCTTGTCCTGCGTCTGAGGGGTGGTATGCAGATCTTCGTCAAGACCCTCACTGGTAAGACCATCACCCTTGAGGTCGAGCCCAGCGACACCATTGAGAACGTGAAGGCCAAGATCCAGGATAAGGAAGGCATTCCCCCCGACCAGCAGAGGCTGATCTTTGCTGGCAAGCAGCTGGAAGATGGTCGTACCCTGTCCGACTACAACATCCAGAAGGAGTCCACCCTCCATCTCGTCCTGCGTCTGAGGGGTGGTATGCAGATCTTTGTCAAGACCCTCACTGGTAAGACCATCACCCTGGAGGTCGAGCCAAGCGACACCATTGAGAACGTGAAGGCCAAGATCCAAGATAAGGAAGGCATTCCCCCCGACCAGCAGAGGCTGATCTTTGCCGGCAAGCAGCTGGAAGATGGTCGCACCCTGTCCGACTACAACATCCAGAAGGAGTCCACCCTCCATCTTGTCCTGCGTCTGAGGGGTGGTATGCAGATCTTTGTCAAGACCCTCACTGGTAAGACCATCACCCTTGAGGTTGAGCCCAGTGACACCATCGAGAACGTGAAGGCCAAGATCCAGGATAAGGAAGGCATTCCCCCTGACCAGCAGAGGCTGATCTTTGCCGGCAAGCAGCTGGAAGATGGCCGCACCCTGTCCGACTACAATATCCAGAAGGAGTCCACCCTCCATCTTGTCCTCCGTCTCAGGGGCGGTATGCAAATCTTTGTCAAGACCCTCACTGGCAAGACAATCACCCTGGAGGTCGAGCCCAGCGACACTATTGAGAATGTGAAGGCCAAGATCCAGGATAAGGAAGGCATTCCCCCTGACCAGCAGAGGCTGATCTTTGCCGGCAAGCAGCTGGAAGATGGCCGCACCCTGTCTGACTACAACATCCAGAAGGAGTCCACCCTCCATCTTGTCCTGCGTCTGAGGGGCGGTCAATAAATGATTCCAAGTTCTCCAGATTAAGCTTCTTTTGCTCAACTCAATGTGCTATGTATGACATGCTATACATGCTGTGTTAAAGCTGTTACGAGTAAATTGTTGACTTTGAAATGACCAAAAGTTTAATGCACATCACATAAATAAAGACTTAAACTGAATTTTCTGGTGTTGTACATTCATTGTGCAGATCTAGGTCTACTATCTACAGTACAAAAGCTGAAGTCCCATCTACATAACCGGACTACATAATAAGGATATCCATAATAAGGTGACAGTAGCTGAGTTTAAACAAATTTCTCATGACTTCCTTTAATGAATGCTTCTTAAAATTAATACAGTAGTTTGATATATTAAACTTGCATATGAACATTAAAAGCTGTAAAATGTTATCAACTCTAAAATGAATTCCAATATTAAATGAACACAGCTTTATTTCTCATCAATTTGATTATATAAATCATTTTGACTATAAAAATGCATATTTAATCTGTGGAAATATTTAAAGTGTAACTTTGTCAGCAAATTACAGTCTAGAGGTCTCCAGTGTCTGACCCACCCCTACTGTGCAACAAACGTAGGAGGGAAACCAAACAAGCATCTTGGTCTCCACATTGATAATAAACCAGCTGTATTGTAGTATGCTGGCCAAAACCAGCAGATTTTGATATGATGCATGTAAGTAGGTTTGTATCAATAAGTTAAAGGTGTAATTGAGCAGCAACACCATGAATGAGCTGCGATGTTCCTGCAGAGGGTGTACAAAACTGGAGGTCTGTCTGCAGAACTCTTGGAAAGGTAGAAAGGATTTCTATTCATGTGGGCACAGCGCCATCTATTGACAACCTCAAAGTTGATGTGTTACATAGAGAATATATGAGGAGGTAATGGCAAACAACTCTGAAGAGATTGTCAAGGAGTATAAAAATGGGATTCAAGGAGGAAAAAGTAGACAGTACTATTCAGTATAAATGTCACTGGTTTGATCTTGGCACAGAAAAGCTGTAGGACAAATACATTCCTTTACTAAGATGGAAACTGTTTTTAGCATGAAGAAATGTTCTTCGTCCTAATCTAAAACAGTTGGCAGTGCCTGCTTGAGTGTTCCACGGCAGACAAGGAACAGTATTTTTATATTAACAGGTGATAAAGCGCACATTCATATCAGCTTTTAGTACAAACATACTGTCGGTTGCCTCATGTCCTGGGTGTCAGCAGGCAGAAAGGAGCCCGAGCTGAGGCATGAAACACATTATGTGTTAAAGGTCAGGAAATATCAAGTAGATATATTCATGCATAGAAATGAGGTGAATGTGTGGAGACTCAGATAAAAATCCCCCCCAAGTCATAAGAATACCTACATTTGACTCCAAGACAATGACTAAGTTTAGGAATCAAACTACAGTCTCCAGTGAGGAAAGTACTGTGGATTATGGATATCATGAGGACTGAACTGTGGTATTTACCATCTAATCCTGAACCAAACCGGCTCAGCACTGGCATCTGGATAATCAGGTGTGAGCTGTTTATCCTGCCAAAGGCATTCATCTCATAGCACTACTGACATAATCTGCTTTCATTCTGTGCATCAAGATCAGGAGAAAGTGTGACATGAAAGACTATTTATTAAATTCTGACAACATGCATCACATACAGAATATTTCACAGAACAGCTATAACAGAAAACAGTCCAATTATTATTATGTAGGCCCATCCTCTTGACTCGTTTAGCTCTTACCCTCATAGTTTTTAAACTGCCTCATCATTCTGTTTTGTTCAGTCATAAACAGACACAAGGTCTTATGGTCTATTCATGTTCACATGTTAACCACATGACCACATTTCAGTCATGTGTCAAGCAGCTAAGACAGTTGTGTCTTTGTGCACTATTATCATAAATAGCTATTGTGAAAGCAACTTTCAGGTTTACTTATCATGTGTAGATTAACACAGGATATAGAGTACAATGAAATAGGTCAACTGAGCGTAAGAGCACTAGTTGTAGCACTACACATAAAGGATAAAAATAAGCTAAGGAAATAAAATACAATGCAATAAAATTAAGCAAAAAAACCCTGTAGTGATATAAATGAAATATAACACAATAGGATATGAAATATAAGTGTGTGTGTGTGTACTGTTATATAGTATGTATAAGTGGTATAAATGTGAAAAGGTTGTATCAAAGTATATACAAACATTGGAGAAGTATTACTGTATAAATAGATATGAATGTACTATATAAATAGCATATAGTAACACTATTTAAAATATATGAAATAGTTTTAAAAACTGTTTAAGAAGTCTGTATAGTTTTAATTAAACAGTCAGTTAAAGTTAAATATTTCATTGTTTACCTACATTACCAGCAGCAATCATTCCATTTTCTTCCGCCAAACAAATAATTATTGTTTATTTTTATCAGCAAACTGGATAATGTTATTGTAGTTTTGTTTGTATAATCTTGATAAATCAAATTTATAATCAACTAAACGTTTAAACCGTTAAATGTTTAAAACTATATGTAGGCCATGCTAGAAGTGGGGGACTATTTTGAGGTGCGGATGAATACAGCTGCGTGACGCGTCTCCAGTATAAAATAGCCCGGCGTCGCCCTGGCAACTGTACAGTCAGTGAAGAGGGAGGCGTCATTCGGGGGAAACCGGTAAAGCAACCGAAAAACAAACCGTAAGTACAATTATTCTTTTAAATGTGTCACTAATAATATTTCTACTTGTCTGCTGTCGTTCTTTTATTAATTTACAGCTTCCGTTTTTTACCACTGTCGTCCATTTTTTTTGTAAAATGGCTAACTGCTTCGTAAACAAACGACTGTAAAAAGCTAACGTTAGCCAGCCAGCATCCTCAACATAACGTTTATTAAATTAACGCCTAACCTGAACTAGTTAACCCACGTTACAAGTACAGTGTAACTTAAATCCATTAAGTCAGCTTGAACAATAACCCTGAAAGACGTTTTCTCGCCTTAACAATGGGTACAACATTTCTAGCTGTATCGTCCATTAGCGGGTAACCTGAACAAAACGAAGGCAAACAACAATAGCTTATTTTAAAATGGCGCTGGTGCTCGAATCGCCGGCTTCCTACCAGTATGTTCATGTGATACAGCAGGAGTTAGCTCACATTTATCACCTGTGGTAAGATATAATGACTCATATAATGCTTTTAACATTGTTATAATTTAGATGCGAAATGTTATTGACAGTATTTAATGGTGAGACGTTCTTGGTTTATCTTAAGAACATACACAATTTGTATTAGTAACGGTGATTTATCTTTTTTTTAATAGGTGCAAACATGCAGATCTTTGTCAAGACCCTCACCGGCAAGACCATCACCCTTGAGGTCGAGCCCAGCGACACCATTGAGAACGTGAAGGCCAAGATCCAGGATAAGGAAGGCATTCCCCCTGACCAGCAGAGGCTGATCTTTGCCGGCAAGCAGCTGGAAGATGGCCGCACCCTGTCTGACTACAACATCCAGAAGGAGTCCACCCTCCATCTTGTCCTGCGTCTGAGGGGCGGTATGCAGATCTTTGTCAAGACCCTCACTGGCAAGACCATCACCCTGGAGGTTGAGCCCAGTGACACCATTGAGAACGTGAAGGCCAAGATCCAGGATAAGGAAGGCATTCCCCCCGACCAGCAGAGGTTGATCTTTGCCGGCAAGCAGCTGGAAGATGGCCGCACCCTGTCTGACTACAATATCCAGAAGGAGTCCACCCTCCATCTTGTCCTGCGTCTGAGGGGCGGTATGCAGATCTTCGTCAAGACCCTCACTGGCAAGACCATCACCCTGGAGGTCGAGCCCAGCGACACCATTGAGAACGTGAAGGCCAAGATCCAGGATAAGGAAGGCATTCCCCCCGACCAGCAGAGGCTGATCTTTGCCGGCAAGCAGCTGGAAGATGGCCGCACCCTGTCTGACTACAATATCCAGAAGGAGTCCACCCTCCATCTTGTCCTGCGTCTGAGGGGCGGTCAATAATGATTCCATGATTTTTACCTGACAACTTAACCCAATAAAAGCTGAGATGAAATGATATGGTGTTTTGCATATTTGTCTTGACTATGAATGTAAGAAGTTTTGAAGAGAACTAGGTGAAGGTTAGGTGTGCTTCCTTTAAGTGCTGTATTATTGTTGTCTCATCCCATCCTGGCATCAAGGAAACTTAAACACCATCGTGCATCCCCTCTTCAAATCCCATAACCCGAGCTACCTGGACTGGTAGTTGAAAAGCCTCATAGCATTAGGTGAAACTCCAAATGTCACTGTATTCATAGGTGTTGAGTGAAATGTCACATGGAACCAGTAGAGGTCACCAGCTTACTTTTAGATGTGTCCATGAAGTTACACAGTGCAAACCTATGGTTAAAAGTGAGAGTGTCTATTTGCTTTGTTGGTTACGAAATCACAAAACAAACAAACTCCCCAAAGCGGATGCTTTACAGGTATCTCGAGCCGTGCTGGTGATGATTTTGCAACTAAAACAATTGTGAAAGGACTGTGTTGTACCCAAAGAATCACATTACTGATTCAGTTTACTGCAGTATTACTGAACTGTACAATGGAAGTCAAAGTGGAATGTGAGAAGATGGTACAGATAGGGGAGTTTTCAGTATCATTAAAGAGACAGTGGAAGCAAGGATGAGTGACATCACCCACAGGTTTCTGAAGAGGCATTGTGAAGCTCAGAGGGTGGTGGCTCTGGCCACTTAACCTGGACCAGCAACCAATTGCCCAAACAAGTTGTTTTGTAAAGACACCGCCCAAGATTGGTGGGATTCAGATATCTCAACAGCACATCTGATGAGAGAAGGGCATGTGTGAAACCATTGGGTGTTACAGTCTAATCATGAAAAAACATGATACCAAGAATAAAATGAAACGAAATGCTAAAAATGAAAAATCTAAGAGAGGCATTCCCCAGTACATCATACAGTGAAATGCATCTTATCATTACAATGAACTGCTGATTAGCAGAATGCAAATAAGTGGTAAACTGTACTATAATATAACATATAGGAATGCTGAGTTATGGAGTATTAACATTAATGATGTACACTTTAACATTAATTAAAGTTTAACACTATAAACACACAGTGTTAAATATACTAACATAGAATATGGAAAATAGGTTTAAATCCTCAATATCTAATTAAGAGTGTGGACTACCTCAACTCCATCCGGCCTGTATATATATAAGGGGGACATACCCAACTTCAGCCACCCCCCTTCCATGCTATTGCTTACACTGCTATATAAAGGCTCACTATAAATCAATGTGAATTTACACACACACACACAGGAGTGCATTATCATACTCTGAGGCTCCCACAAAGACAAATTTGCTATCAAAGCAAACAGAATATGAAGATGTCCTCCAGCTGTCAGTCAGGACAGAACAGGTTTGCAGCCCCTCTCTCAATGGGTTTGCCCGCTGCATGACAAGTGAAGCGGTTGTAAACAGTAGGCTATATATCAGCTGAGAGCCTGCGAGCCGCCGTCTCACTCGGGTTCACCGTGCAGGAGGAGGAATGGCAGGCTGGGGGGGCTTCTTCTTTTCTCTCCTCAACTACAAGACGGAGAAATATGTCATCGCCGAAAACAGGAAAATCGGAATATTATTCAGACTGTACCAGCTCGCCGTGCTGGGATACATAATCGGGTGAGTTGCAGTAAATCCACACGGACAATGAAGCAACCTTTTAGAAAGTGATTCACAAAGTTAAAAATAGTTGTGCTTGTCAAAGTGTTTGTTAAAGTGGCAGCGACACAGACTTTATTTGTTTGTTTGTTTGTTTGTGGGTTTTGTGTGTGTGTGTGAATTAATGTTAATTAATGTGTCAAATTGCCGTAGAGGCAGGAAGTTCAGCTGTCCCGGCCACCCTCACTGTGTGATGTCACTCTGAGAAATTATGAAAGCTGAGCAGGTGACTGGGACAGCACATTGAGGGTTAATAGTATCTGGTTTGACCTTTACAACTGTTTGTGGAAGTTATTTCCAACTGTAAGATGACATGTTTAATGGCTGCAGAGTACTAATAAAATCATATTTGGCTCCAATGCATGCACTGTGGCTTGAGGAGCGTCCTCATGTTCATATGCACTTATTGTGCATTTTACTTAATAATAATAACTTTAGTTATATAGCACCTTTAAAAACCAAGTTTGACAGAGGAGCACGAACAGGATAGCCAGAGAGACGGAGGAGCACACGTCAAACAAAGGCAGGACAAATATTATGATTCAAGAACACAAAAAAGCCATTGTAGCTATGTAACCTGGAGTAAGACCAAGATGTGCCTTGAAGGTGAAAAAAAAACACACAAACAAACAGGAGGCCAGCGGAGAGGCGTCGGGACTGTTGTGTGTAATGTAATGTTGTCTGTTGAAACCAGTAAAAAAACCCACGGGCTGGATTCTGAACTAGCTGGAAGCAAGATAGTGAATGCCAGAGAGGAGGGAGTTAGAGAAAGTGAGTGCATGAATGACTTTTTCCAGGTCAAAGTGTGAGAGGATAGAGTTTAAGGAAACAAGACTGGAGAAGCCGTCCTGAATGGAGCTGATATGATTTCTGATGATTTTGAGTTGTTAAGTTGAAGAGAATTTTGTGCCATCCAACAGAAGAGATCAATAAGACAAGTCTGAAACAGCAGCTAGGCTTCTTGGGTCACCAGATCTCAGGGTGGAGGTACTATATATCTGTGTGTCATCAGCGTAGCTATGTTGGCTGTTATGGCCGAGTGGAAGCATGTATCACCCTCAGATGCTGAAGATAGTTCAATATAGACCCAGTGGAGATGCATAAAATATTCTATGATGTAGTGTAGGATATATTTACACATTAACATTACTCCTTTCATCTGCCACATGCTGGTGAACACGCTTAATGACAAGTTATAATGTTTGTGCTGTCAACCCGGGCCGCATGGTCACAAATATCATACTGCTGCGCCACAACCATATAAATTTAAAGAGTCAGGGTCTGAAGTGTGATGCTTGAATGTCTCAGGTGGGTGTTTGTGGTGAAGAAAGGTTACCAGGAGAGAGAAGAGGCCATCCAGACCTCAGTCATCACCAAGCTTAAAGGGGTTACACTGACCAACAGCTCCGAAACAGGGCTTCACCTGTGGAGCGCAGAGGACTACGTCATACCCCCGAATGTGAGTCTATCTATCTATCTATCTATCTATCTATCTATCTATCTATCTATCTATCAAGATGTCAGAACATTCCCCACTTACGCTCCTGTCAAGAGAGATTATGAGGCTATTGGGTGTCTCTTTTAGTGGATATCATTAGCCTCAGCCTCTGTCTCAACAGATTTAACAATATTGAACTCCTCAGGAGTGTAATCTGTTTAACCTTTTGCTTCTCGATAATTTTATTTTGTAGGGCGAGCAGGTGTTCTTCGTAGTAACAAATTATATAGAAACCCCCAATCAGAGGCTTGGGTTCTGTGCTGAGGTGAGTGTATAGAAGAAAAGGAATCTATTTATTATCTTTATTTTTTTTCATGCTAATATCTGCAATCGTTTAACTGACCTCACAGAGTTATAAGGTGCCAGATGGACGATGTCAAAGTGATGATGACTGCGTGGAGGGGGAGACTGTAATAGCTGGCCATGGTGAGAATCATTATGTTTTCTAGAATGAAGCTTTCATATCTACGGATATGAACGGATACGGATCACGCCAAGAAGGAGAGGGTGAGGCAATGCCCCTACATGCCCATGCTCCCTGTAGGTTCCACATCCAAAAGTCCACAAGACCACCCATAAAGTTAAATTCTTTACTTTGAAGGAAAAAAATGGTACAAACCAATATTCATTTCCACTTACAAAATAATGAAAGAATCGCACTAAGAACTCCAAACTCCCTTCGCGTGGGACCATGAAAGGACAAAATAAGTTGTACAACTTACGAATATTACAAATGTAAATAAGATTCACATATTTAAATTAGGCTAGATAGGCAAGGTGAGTTTTAATAAAACAAGTTTTTCAGGTTTCAGGTTTCAGGTTCATTTATCAGATTAACAAGACAATGAAATGTGATGGACAAGAGGAACCAGTCAGCTCAGTAATTAAGAAAGTGTAACAGATAGAAATAAGAGAAGAAGTAAAATACAGTACTATAAAACATGTAGGTAAAAAATCATATCTATATCTATATACTGTACAAGGTGGTGACAACTATATTCAAGTATTGCTGTATAAATAGATAGATGGACATACTATATAAATCAGAAATAGACTGTTGCCCCAATCTCTTTCAAACATTTCACGGTGAAAATGAAACCACAATTAACCTGATGTGTATAAATAGGAATAATAAGAGGAATGTGTCTGAAAACAAAATATTTAAATATTGCTCTCTCCATTAGGAATCAAGACTGGCTTGTGTATAAACAGCACAGGGACCTGTGAGATTCATGCCTGGTGTCCTGTGGAATACAGCAAGAGACCCACGTGAGACGACCTCCCTCTTTTGCAGAACTTTGGAAATTTGCCATTTAGTGCTACAACTCTTGACACTCTCACTCTGATCCCTCATAGGGACCGAAATATTTCACAGGTTCTATTTATTACTAATACAGCCTGTCAGCATTGCTTCTTTTTTATGTCTCTTTCATTTTCAGAGAGGCTTTACTAAGTGAAGCGGAAAACTTCACCATCTACATCAAGAATTTCATCAGGTTTCCAAAGTTTGAATTCTCCAAGTAAGTGTTTGTCGCTGTCAGCGGGGCTGATTGCTGCTGTGCCTATGGTTTTAAGGCATCATGACATAGATCACAGAGTGAGCTGAGGGATATACGTGTTCCAATGGCTGCTTGAAATAACTTTAGGGTGCAGAGAGATTTCTATTTATACCGCCTGTGCATTGCACCCAGTGAGACAGTGAAACAGTCATCTGAGACGTCCTTGACAGCAGGCCTTGCCCTGGACAGGTGTCAGTTCAGACGGGGGCTAGCCCAGGGAGCTGCTGCCTTTCTCTGCTGTTGTCTGTTTAAAGTCCTGCAAGGAAAGCAAGGAGATGCCACAAGCCATGGATAATTCATCAGTCAGGATCTTGTTCCAATTACGCAGCCATCTCTCCAATGTTTCCTGACTAATCTTGCTTTGTTTATGCTTAATGGGAATTGGCTTGTAACACAAACCTGTCTTAATGGGCGTCGCTCGGAATGGCTGGCAACACTACACGTCTTACAGTGTGGGACACATCCAGTTACACTGGAGTCAGAGGGTGTAATGCTGTTTGTTGATTGACATACACATATTGTATATACTGCTGTTGGTGTGTGGAGGAAAACTCTGGAGCAAAGTTGAAGAAGTTGAAGCCATCTGGGATGAAATCTCAATCTAGGAGGGTTTAATAACCCCCTGGGATCTATATACATGACTTAAATTGGGGAGAATAACAGGAGAATTCTAGTTTATCTGAGTTTAATCTCATCCAGGGGTCACACAGTTGAATTCACCTGCTATGAGAGCCTTCCAATACTTGGCAGATCTTATGTCTGTTTCCATCTTCATCTTTTAACTTCAGTGGTAAATTGACAACGATACATGATGTTCAAAGTGAAAATAAAGCTGTGGCGTGTGTTTCGCATCTGCTGTATCGACCTCTTAGATCCAACGTCCTTGAAACCTCTGACGAAAACTACTTGAAAAGATGCTCCTTCAACAGAGAGGAACATACGTACTGCCCCATCTTCCGCCTTGGGGATCTGGTCAGCTGGACTGGACATGACTTCCAGGAGATGGCACAGAAGGTACAAAGTGTAATAATGTGCCAGTAAGACTGTGTGTGGGAGTGAGTTCAGCTCCGGGCTTCCTCACAGTCATTTGTTAATAAACTGCAAAATGAATTATGGAAATCCGTTTTAGCTGTTTGTGACTGCTGTAAAAACTGCGGGAAAACACACTTGTACTGTGCTTGAACTCAAAAAACAATTACTTAATCATACCTGTCACTGACAAGGACATGTGGCAGCTGTGTTGACGAGCATAGGAACTGAAGAGTCACTCCATGATGGGAGATCTCTTGAGATTATGAAGGTGGAAAAACTGTTGTGGGGAATAGAGGACAAACTGGTTCTGCAGGTGACATTTTTCCCACTCCATGTTTCCAGCTGTCTAATAGTGATTGACTGATATCTACAGTCACAGTATGTGAAAATAGCCTACTGTTACTAGTTCATACAAGTTAGCCAGCATCTCCCAGCAAAGTTCCTTCCACCTTCACTCAGCCAGAAAACATGAAAACACCTGTGTGGGTGTGCAAGGCCTGAATATGATGATGAGTAACAAGACATGAATTAGTTTAAAAATATTAGCAAATTGTTTGTTTGTGTCCTCCAGGGTGGGTCTGTCGGTATTCTCATCGAGTGGAACTGTGACCTGGATAAGGACTCTTCACAGTGTAATCCACACTACAGCTTCACCCGCTTGGACATGAACTTGAACAACTCTATCACATCAGGATACAACTTCAGGTGCGTCCTCTCAGGGAGTACATCTGCCTTCATCCTGTTTTATATTTGTCTTTAACACCTCATCTGATTTTTCTCTTATAGATATACGAGGTATTACAAGGATCAAAACGGAGAGACCTATCGCACTCTGTATAAAGTGTACGGGATTCGCTTTGATATAATGATCAATGGCCAGGTACAGCACTGACTTGAGCGGTTAGTTTTAAAAGAAATACAGGATTCTGGTGATAGACGTGCTTTAAGTGCTTGTATTGTTTTGCAGGCTGGGAAATTCAATATTGTTCCCACAATAATTGCCATTGGTTCGGGTCTTGCTCTGTTGGGTGCAGTGAGTAATTTACTACAATATTATGTTGATATGTCAGTGAATGATTGGTGTGATTAGTGAGATTCCTTAACCACTAGAGGGTGATGAATGATCACAGCAGCAGCAGTGGAGTTGACATCATTTTCTTTCTTCCAGGGAGCCTTTGCATGTGATATGATACTACTGTACATGATGAACACGAGCTCCTTCTACCGAGAGAAGAAGTTTGAAATCATCAACTTTAAGTATGATTGTTGCACGAGCTGTCATGACAGATTTTTTAAAATCAATTTTCCAAACCGTGATCTTGATATTAGCACATGTCTTATACTTCAGCAGAAAAGACCGGACCAAACCGAAGGACGAGAAGACGGGACACAGGGAAAGGAGATCCAGGAAACCAGGTGCGGACAAAGGGGCCGCCAACTCCTCCAAGAAACCAGAAGAAGCTGAACCCGTTCTGGAATCTTCTCCCACTGCAGAGGGCCAGCGGGGTCCCACTATTCCACGCAACACGGGACAGCGGTACTCTGCCATCCTCTCTGCCCAAGGCGGACAGCCAAAGCATCACATCACTTTCTCTTCACTTAATTAAATATGCAGGCAGAGCAAGACAAATCACCCACAGTGGGCTCGGTTATGTCGCAAGAGGTGGAACTAAAAGTCTGACTGATGTCTACTTCTCACCTACTGGCACAACTGCTGGCATGCCACCAGCCTGAGTGATGCTTGCCCTGACTGAAGATATGTTGGTCCAGAGAAATTTTAATAATCCGCACTGTGCAAAAGAGGCCGGATGCTGATATAAAAATACACAAAAAGGTGGTTTTTCGGTGGCTAGGTCAGAATCCAGAGGTGGGAAGTGGGAGATTACAACAGGTCCATGAATAAATACACAAAAGTACTGTGATAATGCTGATGCAAATAGCAGAGTGATATTAAATTATTCATCTAAGACTGTAAGTGATTTACTAAATGTTTGCCAAATGCTGATTTACAAATGCACACAATTAATAGTGTCTTTGTTTCATGTCATGTAATCAATTAGCTTTTTGGGGCTGTTGATCAGTCTAATTAAGCAATTTGAGTAATTTTTTGCAATTTCATGGAATATCACAGCAAAAACATTACTAGACATGATAGATACATTAAGACTGCATATACCTCAAGTAAAGCTTGAATTAGGTCAAATAAACATACACTAATAAAGAAATGATTTCTGCTACATCAATCAGCAAAGAAAACATTTAAATTGAAGGTCAAGTCAGGTGAAATTATTTTGTAAGCATGGATTCTGTACTTGGAAGCGACTGAAAACGTGTGAACGATCTTAACTGTTTGTATTTAAGTTGAGTGCTTCGTGTCCCCGTGTTGTGACAGGCGTTTGAGCATACTGTTAACGCACTGCTGTATGTCGAGTTGGCCATGCGATGGCTACAACACAATCTTATACACGACAGAATGTATTTGTGAAGCTGTGACGTCCCACTGTGAGTCTACTGCTGATGTTAATGAATGGAGCAAGACGCTTCAGTGCATGTTTCTATTTATTGAATGGTCTCTATTGTTGGAAACAACTGATTAATAATGTATACACACAAGTTGTACAGAGGTATTTATTTCAATCAGTTATCAGAGGTGTTTAAACACAGTATTGTACATGAAATGTAATGGCAAGTGTGTACAACTGGTGTCTGCTTCGACCTATGTTACACTACAGCCTACATTATCATAACTGCTTTTATCCTGGTCTGATCACAGAGCAAGAGTTACAGGTTAAATAAGTTCATAGTCACTGTTAAGTGTGGAACAGGAAGGACAAGATGACATTTTATTTTGTGTACTACAATTATCATTTAATCATCCTCCTTTTGATTAACAGTTTAAAATTGAAAAATCCAAAGATTCTTTCTCTAAGGGCGTATCTACAAACAGCAGGACAGACAATATAATTGATTTACGTAGCATTAGAAAGGGTTAAATTCATGGTTATTTGTGGCAGATCATCTTAGTACACATGCACCATCCCGTAGAGGAAAGTCCAGAACAAGACGTAAGTGAAAAGACCTCCGACGAGGCCCCCGGTGAAGAGCAGCCGTCTCGATTTAAAGCATTTGTTCCACCGCCGTCCGGCCTTAAGAATGAGCAACAGGGAGAGAAGGAACGCGGACAGGAAATAAAAAATAAAGCCATACAGTCCAGTCAGGCCCAAAATGCCGGCTGTTGCTCCGGACAGAGCTGATACGGAGGTGCGGCAGTAGTCCAGTACGGCGGCGTTGCCCCTCACAGCTACTTCACTGATGAACTGTGGTCCCTCACGCTTGGCTACAACTCCTGCCATCTTGGCTCTGGTCGGCAGGTACAGGTCACAGGTAGGTTCTGCTGTTTACAAAATACAACTTGATTCTACTTTGTACATCACTACAACACAGACGCATGCATTAATGTCAGCGCTATAGTTACTTTGCAGTTAAGAATTGTATGTACAAAACCCCCTAAATATTTTATATATGTATAATCCATATTTACCCAACAAATCTTACACACTGTACCTTTAAGTGAGACTATGAACTATTTGGAGTACAAGTTAAGACATTAGAACAGTTAATTTCTAACTGTCCTTACAGATTTAAGTATGCATTGTATTTGTTATACATTAAGCAAGATGAGAAAAAACAGACACATTTAATGCTTAACTGCTGATGACAAGTGGTCAGCTATCACAGGTAGGTGCTGCTGTTTCAGGACAGATTTAGACATATTTACAACACAAAACACGCTAACTGTACAAACATTCTTCATTATATTCTACTGCTACTATATAATAGACATTATCTCTCTAGATAGAGTGATAAATAGATAATAAGTGGACAATTACTGAACATCCCAATAGTAAATCGTGACCGGCTGGTTGCACATTACTGTACCAATAACATGACTACATTTGTTTCTAATATTGGTATTGATTTTGAACTTTTATTTGGAGTATTAATATTCATTCTTATTAATGTATTCGTTAAACAGGTCAGCCCAGACGAGAAAAAACTGCCAGAAATCAGATCTCGACTCGTTTAAACCCCGATGTCGATGCTAAGTCAGCTAACACCTATATTTAAAGCCTCGCTCTGATGACACAAATAGACACATGAACGGACGAGAGTCCAGTCAGTGACTCCTAAAAATAATCCAGATGTGATGCAGGCAGCTTGACTGCACATTAAACGTGTTTTATTTGATCATTCTCGTCACAAATCGTCGTTAGCAGCCCCAGCCTAGCATCATTAGCCTAGCTCCCCCTGGCTACTTAGCGACGGTAACGGATGACAGATTCTCACCGGAAATAAACGCAGGGACTCGTTTGGCTCCTCAAAGCTCGGTTACACGAACATAACCCGTCGACTTCACAGATTTGGATGTTGGGTTGCTTTTTTTTAAAGGAATGTCAGCTGATATGGCACAAAAAAAGCACATTCATTCTCATCTGGATGACACTCCTGGACAAGAGTCGGCCATGCTCCTCCGCAGTGCATCACGGGAGGGAACGGCGGAGTTATGAACGATCGGTCGATCGCGAAAGAGCCGGTTCAAAGAGCCGGTTCAAATGTAATTTTTACTTTGGAATATTTCAGTACAAAGAATGTATTGAATAATTTAAGCGATAAACGTGTACATATACGAATCGTTAGCCAAGACGGTGATAAACTTGGCTGAATTATAAAAGGTATAAGTGGTAAAATGAAGAGCCGTTTGGAAGCCGGAAGAGCCGACTCTTCTTGGTGAGTCAAATTATCTGAATCCCTAAAAAGAACCGAACTTCTCATCACTATGACTTATTAGCCAGAAGTAGCCGCCGATGTGGTGCGTTCATAGAACACTAAAGAGTAGGAAATTAGATGACTACCGTTATGTTCCGTCATGTTACGTACTATGTGATATTATTAGTTGGATTTATTTATGTATTTCTTTTTCCACACCCGAACCTAATTTAGTACATAAGTTTATGTATTTGTGTTTTAATGCTTTAAGTCCCTTAAATCCCTTAAAGTTAATTCGTTTAGATGCAGCTAAAAAGTAAATTTTCCGTTTTCCTACTTTACTGTAAAGCAGCAGCATGCTTTGTCATGATGACGGCGTACAGCTGAGAGGCAAAGTTCACCGAGTCTCCAGCCGTGATGTCCACCTATATCCTCGGTATAGACGTCGGAACCACTTCGGTAAAAGCCGTTTTATTAGAAACTGGCTCCAAAGCGGTGGCTGCGAGTCACGCATTGGCAACTTCGTCAGATATCGTCGATAATAGCGGGATTAAGGTGAGTGCGTTCATGTGCCTTACACTGATGGGTTTGTCCCGTGTGTAACCTGGGTTACCTTTTCCATGCCACGCAGGCTAAGGAGCAGCACACCGGCCGGATCATAGACACTCTGAACCGGTGCATCAGCCTGCTGCCTGCGGACAAACTGAAGCATGTCAGCAGCGTCGGGCTGTCCGGGCAGATGCACGGAGTTTTATTCTGGAAAGCAAAAGGCGGTAAGACTACTACTACCTGTTTGCATGCATGCATGCTGTGTCCTTTCACAACACCGGTGATAAATTATGTAACAACGGATGTGGTGCATGAGTCGTCTGTGCAGAAAATGAACTGATTTCTTTTGTTATTGCAATAGGGGATGGTGTTGACCCTCTATATGGATAAACGTGCAAAACGCTTGTGATTCCAGCCCC
Organism: Nibea coibor; assembly: GCA_023373845.1. Lineage (NCBI taxonomy): Eukaryota > Metazoa > Chordata > Actinopteri > Sciaenidae > Nibea > Nibea coibor. The sequence goes on from CM041733.1 coordinate 18,323,427, forward strand.
AATATGTGCTCATGCACACATTTAAATAAAGAGGGGCTCCAGTTCAGAGGCCACATGACAGAGAAGTCTTCATATAAGAGCCTTAAGCTTAACCTGATATGAAAGTAGGTTTGTAGTCAGAAAATATATGCAACCGGGATGTTTTTTGTTTTCACATAAGACCAGAACCACAAAGTCAGATATGACTTATTTTGGTATGTTGATGTTTTTCTGTATGTCTTACATCTTGCAGGTTGTGATTGGTCCAACGGAGACTTCTTCACAGCCGGAGACACCAGTCAGCTGATCACCTGGCAGGATGGGCGCTGCAGCACTGACTTCTTGTCGTCTCTTCCAGCACCAGACTCACATCTCAGTGTAGCCACGGGGTTTGGCTGTGCAACAATCTTCTGGTACATGAGGCACAGGTCAGCATGTACTTTTTAATAACTCCATGTAGATCTTAATCGCACTTTGTTGTACAAAAGTGAACCGCAAAGATGTTTCACTGCAGGCCCGACTTCCTTGAAGACTTCACTGTCGCAGGCACCATCCAGGACTATGTGGTCTCAATGCTGTGTGGTTTGGGTGGGTGTGTGATGACACCACAGAATGCAGCCAGCTGGGGTTTCTTCAACACTTCCTCCAACCAGTGGAATACAGACATGTAAGTAAAAGCACAACGTCCTGTGTTAAAAACACATTTCTGTGCCGAGGCTATCACAACATCTTCTTCAGTTCAAGTACTAAATGCATGAAACAGTTATATAACTTGTGCATGATTAGTGTTAAACTGCAATCACTAAACGTGTCAGAGTTGTTATGCATAACCTACGTAACAAACTACTGTGTGTGTGTGTGTGCATGCTCCAGTCTGAAGGGTGCCGGCTTCCCTTTGCATCTGCTTCCTCACTGTGTGCCATCTGGTGGCTTGGCGGGACAGACGTGCTCTGACTGGCATGGTATCCCTGCTGGTACACCAGTAGGGGCCGCCCTTGGAGACTTCCAGTGCTCTGTCTACTCCTGCATGAGTGCACGGACAGACGCAGGTGAAACAGGGAGTCCAGCCATCTCTCTAAGATCAGACTCACACTCAATGCAGGGATTGAATTACTGTTTGATAGTCCATACACTTGAGATGAAACAGCCCATTACAGCAGTGCCATGACATCCATTCTGCATCCATTAGATGTCTTCTACCACTGCACCATGATAATGCTTCCACTCAGTGATCTGCCTCAGCTGACAGTCTATATCGTTCTCCTCATTTTACAGTTCTCAACATAAGCACCTCAGCCCAACTGACCTTCGCCATGCCAGCTGACTTCAAACCTCCAAATTCTCCTCAGCCTGCCTCCTCCATCTCCTACTTCCCTTACTTTAAAGACTCATACTTGGCAGTGGCGGCTTCACTCAACGGAGGGAATGTCCTGGCCACTTTTGTGGAGATGCTCAGTGCGTGGATGAAAGAGCTCGGTACGTATTTTTAGCCACGTTAGTAGTGTGGTTCAGGGGGGTCGGTTGGCCAGCCAGTCCACCTCTGAAATATCACAACAACACTCGGCGCGATTGCCATGATATTTTGGTATAGACATAAATCGTCTCCAAAGATAAATCCTGATGACTGGTGATCCTCCCTGCAGGTCAAAGTTTTCACTTCACCAGTGAACTATGCAAAGACATTCGTGGTTCCCAGAGGATAAATGCCAATGACTTTGTGATCCCCTGATTTCCCCTCTAACGCCACCTTGAGGTTCAGGGATCACTGTGGCCTAAAACTGAAAACAAAGATGAATGAAAGCTCAGAGATGTGTTTGTTTCAGGAGTGAGAGATCTGTGATAATGTTTTTTTTTTTACTGAGCTAACCACAGAGAGTTGGAGTGAAATGTGTAATTAAGTAACTTCAACTGATGCCAAAATGATACTCAAATTACTGCCATTAAATGTTAAATTGCTCTTCCTCTTCCCTCACAGGTGCAGAGCTCAGTGATTCCTGCTTATACGAGAAGATGATTCGTAGCGCCCTGAATCAGGAAACGACTGACCTGAGAGTGAGTCCAACCATCCTGGGAGAGAGACACAACCCTCTCTGCTTGGGTCAAGTGAACAACATCTCCCCTACTAATCTCTCTCTGGGTCATGTGACCAGGGCAATGTGCCGCGGAGTCCTGGACAACATCACCTCCATGATGCCTGCTGAGCGTCTGCAGCAGGCGGGGGTCAGCAGGATTGTGGGCACTGGGAGCGCCATCGCTCGCAATCAGGTGCTCAGGCAGGAAGTGGAGAAGGTGTTTCCCCAGCCGGTGGTATACGGACAAAACGCGGACTCTGCTGTCGGGGTGGCAATGGTCCTCTGTGACCTACTTTAACTGAGAGTCGTAATGAACAGGTGAATCCCTGTCTGTTTACATGATTAATTCCGACTACCTTATTTAATGGAATCGCTTGAAAAGTTTCTCACTTTAAAGGCAACTTGATTGCTCTTTGGACTTAAAAGCAAAAGTCATGTTTGCCAGAGTTTGGATTAAAAGCCTTTTTTATCCTTTGGCAAGCTGTATGCAACGATTAACACACTGACTCAAAGTAGCTGCTGAGAGCACCTACAAACCCTCCTTAAATTTCACTGTGACTAAACGGCTATCAGCAATATACAGGGCATTTCTGGCTATTCCACAATAGTGTTTAATAGCATGTAATACTTTAGAAGTTTGAAATGTTTAGTGTCAGTCCTCAGAGCCAGAGCCTTTTCCCAGAGTTGCCATTTTGCAAAGATGTGCATCATTCATTAGAAAAGATCTAATTTCTCCACTGGCGGCAGCCTCATTACAGCAGTACACAGCACAACAACAAAATGAGCTGTAAATCCCCCACATAGGAGGTTCCTTCTGAGTTTGGCGTCGTATCTGATGAATTTCTTGTTGTGTTGCCCACCTACCTGCTTCCCTGAGCACTAACATTGGTGATCCTGGATAATTGCTCTGCCAATGACAGCAGCATCATATGAACAATGACAAAAATATTTAATAAGATGATGATTTCTAGGGGGGAAATATGGTTATTATATGTGTCATATTATATTGTATATGATGTAATTACAGCAGAATAAGAAGCCGTAGGAGTAATATCCAAAGATTGTTGCATTTATAATGAGCATAAAAGTATATTTTTAATATTTTTATCTACTTAAGTCTCAAAAGATGTAAAACTCCTGAGCCTTCTGTGCCAATCAATTATTATAATTGTATGACTGGTACTATTAAGAAAACATTTTGTTTAAATAACTTCAGTTCTATGTAGTTATTCTTCCCTCAAAGAATGGACCAGTACTTCACATCTGATGTAATGTGATTATGGTACAAATAAAACTGCAAATAATTTTCTTCTCAAATCTATTAAGTCTTTATTTATATTTTTAACTCTAAGACACCAGGGTTATATTCTAGTGCATTAGTCCGGTTTTGATACATCCAAAGACACAAATGTCCAGATAAACATCATCACCAATGATCAACATAATTTATTTATTTATTATTAATTTAGACAATACATACAACATATAATCAACTCAAATCAACATGTCATAATCAAAATTTGGTGTATATAATGGTATATACAATACCACACCCACAGAGACAGATAAATCTTCACTTTGTAACAGACCTGTGAATGCTCCTCTTGTGCAAGATCAAAACCTTGTCTGGACTGAGTCACCAATTAACCGGCATCTCTGAGCAACACGGCATAGGCCCGTCTGCAGAGCACCCAGTGCAGCTCAATATAACAACATGATTGTTGTGATATCTGCTGTTGTATCCTCACATATAATCATAACACAATGAAGGAATTTCTGAATATTTGTCAACACAACACACATTTGGACTGATAAATAATCCCTCCACACACACACAGGGTATATAACTGGCTAGAATGATTATGTGTATATCATGTAAAATAATCATTTGAAGTGAATTTTTAATAAAAGACAGTATATTTCTAATCCAGTGTGCAAAAGTTGGTGGATAAAGATCTTTCCATCTAATCAGAGTTAGTCATTTGACCACTAAGAGATGAAACAAACAAAACTAAAGAGCTGATGATTTATCAGTGGTTTCAGAGAGCATATCAAATATTAATGACCAAAAAACATGGATTAGATGGATTAGAGTGGCTTGGCTCTGCTTGCTGTGGTTAAACATGAGGCGTAGAGTGGCATTTTAAACACACCTCACACTGTAAGACTGTGTGCCCTGCTCATAACTGCAAGCTGAAAAAAAAGGAAGTGATATTATGAAAGGAAATCAACACAGATCGACAGCGTGCACAAGTAGGCAGAAGCTCTGCAACCGCACAGTCAGTCACAGGACCACAGCTGTGCTCGAAAAACAGGCACAAAACTCTAAAGACGCAGATGAGATGCACACAGGAAGCATGTCGGCAAAGATATGTAGCCTATAAAAAGAAAGGCGCTAAAGAAATATTATTCACAACTGACAGGAACACCAGAGTGAGAAAAGTAGCTTTTCAGAAAGGTAAGTTTTCTTTTAAATTCAGATTTTTTTCAGAGAGACTTGAGGAGATTTTTTTAATGGCGCCACTGGTAATTTCTTAATGGTTCAATTCTCTTTTTAAACTAATGTGAGACATCTGTGTTCATGTCAGATAATTTACAGGCACTCAGTGCATACATCTGGATGCCTTTGTGGTATTTTTTGCTGTCTTGGCTTGAGCAGAGATGGTCAATACACCATCCTTTTAAGTACTCAGGACTCTAGTAATGTGCTCTGATATTCTCTAGGGTGTGTCACTTTATCTCGGTCTGGCTTGTTCCTGCTAATCTCTCGTCCGTTGCGTTATGTGAGCATCTTATTGAGTGCTGCACAACAAGGACTCGCATGCCCTCATCCCTGCAGGACGCTCGGCTGTGTTTTTTTTCTTTTGTTTTTTAAATTAAAATTCAGATTTTTAATCCAGAAGACAATCTGGAACAGGAAGACCACCCTCTGGTAGGTCAAATGTTGAAGTACCCACTAGATTTCTTCTGTCAAACATCTGTGGTATTCTCTCCGTACAAAATATCTTCATTCTGATAATTCTTAATGTGATTTGTTTGTACATTTATGTCTTATGCCTATTGAATTTATTGAAGATGTGTAGAAAGAATAGATTTCATCACTGACACAGTCTCTTATCGTGTTTATTCATGAACCTGTAACTGGAGTATTGTACTAAAAAGAACAGCTCATGAATCAATACGTCCATAAAAAATACAGCAGGACATAATGCCGTAGTGTGGAGGAGGGTGTTCCTGCACACACATCTGAACAACAATGAGGTTTCATACTGTACTTCCAGTTTTGTCAGTAAAAAAACAAATGTTTAATTCATCTTTCAGATGTGGTAAAACCTCTATTTAGGTTAATAATAATTTAAGAATTATGTTTCACTGTGATGTATTTATAGGAACCGTTGCTTCTCTAAAAATAAGACATGCTTACTTCAATGTTTTTCCACCCGTTGTGTCCTGTTGTGGTATGAGAATTCCTCTTGTGATGATCACGGAGTCTCACCCAGTTATGAGTCACTAATTCCCTAAATCGTGGCCGAAAAGAGGAACAAAAAGACACAAAAGATTAGGTTCCCGTTATCTTAAAGAGGTCCCTTTTTTGAAGTATCTTTTCTTTGCAACCAGCTGACATTTGCAGCAAAACATTTAAATTACCCACTGATTCTGTTTCTGTATAAAAAGACTGTGAAATATTTGGTTAATCTGCAAAGATGTGGCTGTGTGTACTGCTGTCATGGAAATCTTCTTCTAAATACACTCCTTTGTTAGCGAGAGGGGGTGAAGCATCACATGTCTGTGCCCTTGAAGGCCAGTGAGGTGATGTCCTGTAATAAACATGTTTCAGACCCAGCAAACACTTTGAGCTGCATTGTTCCACTTAAACAAAACAACGTTTTAGCACTGTGCATTCGTGTTAACCACATCCAGATATACACATAATGCTTGAGGTTTTGTGAGATCATGTAGAGGACTCTTTATGCACCACCAGTATTTATTTTTGCTTCCGTCACGCCAGCAAGTAAAGTATGTTTCTGATACTGTAAAAATATTTAACACACACACACTAGTCCCAGCATCACGTCCTCATTGCTCTAAAGCTAAACGTACTACTACTACTTCCGGAGTAATTACTAATATTGTACATGTGTCCAGGGGGGTGCATGGTACACCACAATCCAGCCTCTTTGTTAATGAGGAGAAATACATCTGTACATCAACAAAACATGGACAAAACATCCAAAAAGTCCATCTGTATATTCATTAAAGGTCCAGTTTCCATTTGGTTGCAGTCTGCAACTTCACAGCTAGTTGCCACTATATCCTACACACGGCAGTGAGGTTGGTTCAATGTAAGAAGTTGAAGTAGATCTGCTGATGATTGATTGATTTTTTGCATGTTATCTCAGTCTAATGACACATTCTCCACCAGGTGTTTGAGGACTTGTGTTGTGATGTGTTCTTTACACTGCTGATCATCTTTACACCTCTCGGATGGCTCTAGCTGTCCGATGAACTTCACTGGACCTCTTGCTTGTTGTAATAATGATAACTTGTGCTGTATTTCTGTGCAGACCACCGGAGCAAGAGGTGAAGATGGACAAGTCCGAGATGTTCGGCTTCTCCCTGGAGGCAGACGACAGGACGGAGGAGGAGAAATCGCGGGGGAAAGCAGCAAAAAAGTCTGGACAGGGCCATGTGTCGCCCAAGGCTCCCATGGACACAGATTACCAGGAGCAAATGGAGGAGACCAAGCCTCAAATCAGATTCAATCTCAATTTTGACAAGTGAGCCTCTCCATACAGAGATATAACACTCATTATAGCAGGGCTGCTGGATCTTATCAAGCCCCACAGTTTGATTAATAGAGAATGTAAAGCTGCTTGACCTTTTGACCCACGTGAATCATTACAGACCCCGTTGTCTATCAAATATTTCTTGTTTCCAGAGAGATTCGAGGTGTGAAAGAGGACAGTAGCAAGAGAAACAGCGAAACATTCGACATCATTAGGTTGTTTGAAGCTGTGGCCAGCGGCGACGTGACAAAGCTGACCACCCTGCACCAGTACCTGCACCGCAACACGAAGAAACTGTCCGACTCTTTGTGTAAGTGTGACTACAATAATTCAACAGCTGCACCAAGCTGCTTGACCGGCGCGTTCAATCTCTGAATGTGTGTTTACACCTGTAGATAAGTCGTACGGTAAAACCGCCCTGATGAAGGCTCTGCTGCACCTCGAAGACGGCAAGAACGACACGGTGGAGTTGTTAATCGACATCTCAGAGAAGATGGGCGACATTGATGAGTTTGTGAATTCAGCCTTCACCAACAGCTACTATGAAGGTAAACTGTGTACGAGGCTGTGGGAATAAACCTTTGCAACATTACTGGTGTCTTTCTCTGATTTATATTGATGTGTGACTCTGGCAGGTCAGACAGCTCTCCACATAGCCATTGAGAGGAGGAGTCTCGCCTACGTGAAGCTGCTGGTCAGTAAGAAAGCAAACGTTCATGCCAAAGCCTGCGGAAAATTCTTCCAACCACATGACGGCCCCAACTTCTACTTTGGTGAGTTCATGTTGCTGCAGGGAGGAGGAGCATCCTCCTCTAATGACAAGATGAATGACACAGTGAGAGACTTTTCACAGCACCTTTGAAACAATACAATACATAAGAGATTCACTCTGATCTACTGGCCTCTCTAACGGTCACTATCTTGTTATCTTTTTTGCTTCCTCCACTGTCCTCGTCATTGTCCTCTGCCTCAGTTCTGGTGCCAATTCCAGGATCGCTCCATCTTCAAAACTATTTTAAACACTCCTCCGGTGCTCTGAGCACCCAGTCCTGATCAGAACAGCTAACTAACTCAGCTAATTAACTAACAGCAGCTACCGTTTTCAGCAGAAACTCAGCAGAGTCGAGGCGGAGCGGCTGGATGCAAAGTATGCAGGGTGCTGAGGGGGGAAAAGTTGTCCCAGTGGTACATTGCTCTCTTTTAAGAGACAACACCTCCACCAACTGTTGATTTATAATACTGCACGTGTGCATAGGTATCCTTAGGTACCTTTTGGTTTCTGAATTATAATGACACATTTCCTGATTGAAACCCAGAATACTCTGGAAACTGGAACATGAAATAAGCGAGAGACTCTCTGTGTTGTCCTCAGGTGAGCTGCCTCTGTCTCTGGCAGCCTGCACCAATCAGCCCGACGTGGTGGACTACCTCTTGGAGAACGATTACCAACAAGCAGATCCTAGACTGACGGACTCTTATGGTAACACGGTGCTGCACGCCCTGGCCGTGGTGGCCGACAACACCAAGGATAACACAGAGTTCATCACCTGCATGTACGACCGCATCATAAAGACCACTGCCCGCCTGCACCCCAAAATGAAGCTGGAGGAGATTGAGAACGGTAGAGGGCTGACGCCTCTCAAGTTGGCTGCCAAGACCGGCAAGATTGGGGTAAACACTAGAAGTTGATATAAGGTGGATAGACTATGGATAGTACGGGCCCCCAGCTCCACTGACTCACAAAAAAGTAGTGTCTTGGCTACTCCTATGAGTTTATTGATTGGGGTCTTAAGTCACAGACAGGTATACTACCTGGATGAATGTGAATAGACATATGTTGACTTCCCTTTTGTTTGTCTGCAGCTCTTTTCACACATCCTGAAACGAGAGTTTCACGAGAGTCACACCAAACATTTGTCCCGTAAATTCACTGAGTGGGTTTACGGACCCGTCACCTCCTCCCTGTACGACCTGGCCTCCGTGGATTCGTACGAGGAGAACTCTGTGCTGGAGATACTGGCCTACGGCAGTGACATTCCTGTAAGTCCCAGCATTGTGAGCCCAGTCGGAGCAACTGTTGATATTATTTTGTACTCAAACATCTGTCTCCTCTCAGAACCGTCATGATATGCTCCAGACGGAGCTCCTGAACCGGCTGCTGGAGTCAAAGTGGAAGACATTTGCAGGTCGAATGTTTTTTTTTAACTTCCTGTTCTACGTCATGTACCTGATCATCTTCACTGTGGTCGCCTATAATAAGAAGGAAGGAAAGGTGAGCGGGCTCCTACAAACTGACTGAACTGTGTTTCCCAGATGGGCCTGTGCTAATGTCTCCTCTCTGCCCCACAGCCGCCATTTCCCATTGAACATACCGGTATAGGTTACCTGTATCTTGCAGGCCAGCTAGTGACAGCGCTGTCAAACTGCTATTTCTTTGTCATAGGGGTAAGTAGTTCAAATCCAGTGGTTCATATCATAACCTAGAGGAAGTGGATTTCTAGTATGATTTATCAAAAATCTTATCTAAATCCGCAGATCAAAGACATGTGGAGGAAACGCCCGAAACTGCGGACGTTGTTGGTTGATGGATATTATGAGATTCTTTTGTAAGTAGCACGCTTCTTTCCCAGATCTGTCAGCGCTAATCTAAAGATGGGCAAAGATGTGGGTTGTGGGTGGACCTGAGGTGGGCTGAATGAAGCCTAGGTGCTCAAACAAGCCATCTGTAACAGACCCACCTGTCTATAAAGGTGGCCACACTCTTAATCCTGCATAACTGTAAGCCTTAATATAATTTGAACAGGTGAGTTGTATAAAAATTCACCCTCAGTACAGTTGTCATGAGCGGGGAAATTAGCTATAGAGACCAAAACAGTTTTTTGTACCAGGCTGTAAACATGTTTATTTCTGCTGTGAAGTTGGACATTTGAACATGGAGATTAACTCGTCCTGTAGTCAGCCTCACGTGGTTGCTCAAGGAACTGCAATTTTTTGGCATTTCTGCATTGGCTTCAAATCACAGCTGCAGAGGTTACCACTTGATATTTGTATAAGTAGTCTTCCTTCTTTGTCCCTGCTTTCTTTTGCACATTACTGCCACCAACTGTTGACCAGTGGAACAGTGCAAAACTGATGTGTTGTGCCACATATGTGCATCTGGACCACAAAAAAATCTGTAAAGGGTGAACTGCAATCTTTTCTAACATCAGCTAGCAGTGAGGCACACAAGTGTTACATCCATTACAACCATGACCGCACCATAAAATATAGTTCCTTTTCTAAAATGAAGTAACAAAATACAAATAGGTATGGTTAAGAAGTTTTAATATCATTCTTCCCTCTATTCAAATGAAATGTGCTTATTTCAAAGGTCATGAAAAACTAAATAAATCTCCACCCACACGAGTTACATAACTGATGTTTTCAGGAAATAATTTGGATAGATGTTTGTTTTTTTCTACCTCAAAGGTCAGGTTTAGCGAAAGTGCCTAAAAAAAGTATTAACCCCTTAAGAATTTAGGCAGAACAACACAAATGTTAATAAAAATCATCCAGTTCCACCACCCAGACGGGTCCACCCACCTCTCTCTCTCAATGTTTTGCTGTTCACTTGTCTTAAACCTGTCACAGTGTCTCGACTCGTACTTATGATGTATGCCTCCACCATGCTCCTGGTTTCTGTGGCCTGCTCCATCATTAAGGTTGCTCCCCCCTTCAGGCATTGTTGGTTAATCTAAAGCACAACTCTCTACTGGTGACACTAGATTCAAAAACAGGTGTAACAGGCTTAATCAGCATTATATGAGCTTGTTGTAATGGACGCTCATTTATATGAAATGAACTTGCCTCTCTCACTCGATTTTTTGGCTGCAGCTGAGTCAGAGAAAACAACCTTTATTTGATATCTTGACAGTTACTCGTCAATCCGCAACACAATGCTTTCATATTAGTCATAGAAATAATAAACATTTGGACGCATTAATAGGTGTGCCAGTGTATTTTTGACCACAAATGAACATATTGGACTGTGAACCATCTTTAACTGACAGCATCTTTGAATAGATAGATAGATAATTTATACTGTAGTGGCAATTTCTTCAATTTCTTCCATGTTTTTGTGGCATTTTTGTTGAAATGCTCGTTTCTGTCTTTGTGATGTAGATTTTGCCTCGACGCTGACTCACAAAACATTTCATATTTGTGATTAATTTAGATCTTAGATCTTAGATCTGTTTTTATATCAATGTCACTTTGAGTTACTGTTGCAAAACAGAGGGGTGAAAAACCAACTATAAAACACATTCTTTGGTGATTGAACCCGTAATTGGCAACACTTCCACCAAATAACTCTTCGGATTGGTGACATGTAACAGCTTAAAATGATCCGAGGATGGAGAACATCAGTGAATATCCACTGTTTATTATCATGTACATTAAAGCTGTGCAGGATCACAGTGGTTTCTCTGCTGTTGACAGTTTCTTGCAGGGCCTCCTCTTCATTTGCTCAGCTGTATTGTACATGTTCGGCTGTAAAGAGTACCTGGGCTTCCTGGTACTGTGCCTTGCTCTCAGCTGGGTGAACGTACTCTACTACTCCCGGGGCCTCGTACACATGGGCGTCTACAGCATCATGATACAAAAGGTAGTCCACACAAGTTACACTACACCCCAGTGAACATGACAGTGCACCATCTGATCTGATCTGAAGCCCTTAATCTCTTTTTCTTCATTGTAGATGATCCTCAGTGATATCCTGCGCTTTCTTTTTGTCTACGTCGTCTTCCTTTTTGGATTTTCAGCAGGTACATCCCACTCAAAAAGACACCTGCTACACTCCCAAATGCTTCCTGACTACTCTACTAGTTTCTATTGATTTGATCATCATTACCAGTTTTTTAAGATCTGTTACTTTCATGAGCAAATAAAGGGAATTTTGAGATATTAACCTTCCTATTTCCTGTTACAGCGGTGGTCACCCTGCTCATAGAGCCTCCTCCGAAAAATAACACTCATATTGCTAAGGGGCGTCTTTTTGGTCCCTCTACTGAGGACTGCGTAAAACCCACCTTCAGAAACATCTCCTACACCACGCTGCAGCTCTTCAAGTTCACCATCGGCATGGGTGACATGGAGTTCACCGAGGACTACCAGTACCAGGCGGTCTTCTACGTTCTCCTCATCAGCTACATCATTCTCACCTACATCCTGCTGCTCAACATGCTCATCGCCCTCATGAACCGCACCGTGGAGAGGACCGCAGAGGAGAGCACCAGCATCTGGAAGCTACAGGTGAGGTGTCCCGGAGGGCTCTGTGGTTTAGGGAGTATTTATTCAAGGCCGATGTGTGTCTGATGAAGTGTTGTGTCTGTTTTCAGAGGGCTATCACCATCCTGGACATGGAGAGAAGGCTGATGTGTTGTATGAGGAAGAGGTATCGCTGTGGGTTTAAGATAAACCTTGGCAGAGACGACGACCGCATGTGTTTCAGGTTTGCTTCTTTCAGTTCATTGACAATATAATCAGCCTGAGGGGTTGCAAAAGCCTCCATCACTAGCTGCATAAGGGTCCAAAGGCCTCATTACTGTATTGGTCTCTGTGTGTATCCTTGAGGTCAAACAAATGTGTTTAATTCCTGATAAAACGTCTCCAAAGCTGAAATTTAAAGATATTTTAAATCCAGCGTTGCTTACATCCATGTTTACTTGCTAGCTGTCTTCTTTTTCCTTGTTTTTATTGACACATTGCAGCGCAGCCTGCCGTGTTACCACCACCTGTAGATCAGGAGAACAGCGGGAAACCATTGGCAGGGGTGTGCACCACATAACACAGCTGCAAAGCACTTCACAGAGGTCAAAAACACAGCGGGAAACCTTTATGCACAGCCTCACAGAACAGCTAAATTTATGTTTCATGAAATTACCAGAAATTACTTGACACATTGCAAACCGCAGGAAGAGTATTCAAGCATAGAGACACTAGTTGGTTTCTGGGACTCTGGGAAGAAAAGAAGCTGGCGTGTGCACACATTCAGAGCACAGGCAGATTAATCTGGCTCTGGATGAGGGCTGGAGAGAAGAATGCTTTCTGTTTTTCTGTGTTAACTCTCTTTTGCAGCACCTCTATAGGTTGATCCTCCGAGAAGCCAGGTTTAGCGTGTAATAATAATAGAGGAGAAACAAAGCTCAGAGGCCCGAAGATTTAACAAAAGATGCAGCTGTGTGAGCCGGATCGATTGACGCGCAGTACACTGTGTGGTTCACTAATTTGCCTTCTTTGACAGCTGATTGATGCGTCACACAGCAGACAGTAATTGGAGCATGTGTCCTCTTGTTGTCTCAGAGTGGAGGAAGTCAGCTGGAACAAATGGAACATCAACCTGGGCAAAATCAATGAGGATCCAGGGTACTGGGATCGTTCCGAGCAGCCTGCCTCAGACACGCATCGAAGCAGGCCTAACCGAGGTGAGGAAACGTGAACGCAGACTCAAAGCTTCTAGATTAGAAAATGTTTTTAGGCATTTCTTTGTGACAGGAAGTCACGTCTAGTAACATTTTCCCCCCTCTGTCCACAGGGAGGAGCTGGAGAGGCATGCTCACGGGCAGTCGGCGGCACTGGCAGACTCATCTATCCACAGAGATGAATCCTTTGAACGCCTCGCCGGTTTAAAAGACAACAGAGAGCTTCACTCCGGCTGACCTGCGCAACCACGTCAAACCCAGACAGTATTCATTTTAACTGCCGAATGTGTTTCTGACTGATACTCAAGTGTCAGCTGGATTTTAAATGTCACCTCTGAGGCAATGTTTCACTATCACGAGCAGCGCCCAAGAAGAAAAGTAGAGATTTGTTCATCTGACTGACACGATGCTGTAAAAACAAGTAGACCTTATCAGTGCTATTGCTTATTTACTGAAGATATCATACAGATGAAACACATTAAACATTGATTGTTTCTGCGCATGCTGTTTCTGCCACCGCCTGAACAGGATGCACATCCTCCCTGCGCAAAAGGCCACAACCTGCCGGCACCTCTGGCATCGCTCAAAATCCTTCATGGAGTAATACTGATCACGAAGGTGCTGATCCTGTCCTCCTGCTGCGTGCCCTTTATACAAGTCCCATTTTCATCACAGCCAGACAAGCTAAATCTTCTGCAGCCAGATAGTCCTGCGGATTTCACAGCTTGCTTTGTCTACTCTACTTCCTGTTACGATTTGGCAGAGGGGAGGCTCGGGTAAATGGCATGAAAGCACATCACTTGGTGCAACAATGACCACCTACAGCTTCAGGCTGTCGCGGTCGCAAATGATATGTGGTTTAGACAACGATCAGACACTCGTTATGCAAGAAATGTGTGATTAGGAGCACACCTGAACTGTCACAGGATGGCAGGATGATGGTTAAGTTACTGTACACCTGTCGTCAGTCAGCAAAGCATTCAGACTCCTTTCAAAGCATAAATTAGAACTTTATTTTATTATTACAATATTACAAAAAGAGTAGCACAACTCTCACGCTCTTGCCTCTTATCTGTCGTACAGAATGACACAAAAGAAAGGCTTATGGACCTTCTTCCATTTCACAGCAATAGTACAAGAAAGGAAAGAAGAAGAAGAAGAAGAAAATAAAATTTAAATAACAAGCAAATCAAGTATTATAAATAGTCACAACTGCAAACTGAAGCTTTGAAACTTGGAAAAAAAAATGTTACAGCTCAGTAACTACACATTGCTAAAATATATAATTACAAAATATTACTCCTTTTTCTTGCTTTCCACAATAAAGAATCTCTAAAGGAATTGGTCTGTCTATTCAACAAAACTTAATTTAAATAAAAAGACCAGAAAAAAGAAACCGAGAAAAAAAAAATTGCTGTTTCTTGTGTATCCTGACCATCTTCGTTCTCCTTATTATTTGGGGTTTTCATTAAAACCATGCTCATTTTCAAGGGAAGTCCAAGGACCAAACACTTAAGGCTTTTTAAGGGCTGTTAGGGAGTTAGGTGAACAAAACATGGGCGTCATTGTGTTTACTCACACACACACACTCTCTCACACACACACACTCACTCTCTCTCACACACACACACCCTTAATTCTACTCACATCAGCAGGCAACATTCACACACAATCATTAAACTTTAAAGTTACAGTAGTCTAGTAGGTAAGCCAGTGTACAATAAAATAAACAATGCATTAGCTGTTTCACTTTAAACTTAAAAAGTCGGTTTTTGTTTCGATCTTGCAAGTGATCAATTTGGTCTTTTTTTCCGAGCAGACTTCACATCAGTATCAGTAGCAACTACGCATAACTTAATTCACTTAAGTTCCTGCTGCCGGGATCAAAACTCTGGTTAGGCTCCGTAGTTCGATTCTACACGACATTAGTAACACTATTAATTCTTCTACTCCAGAGTTTTGTCCTCATCTCTAACTAGCGCCATCAATACCTGCAAAAACAAATAATCTCAACATTCAAGTAATACATTTGTCATGGTTACAAAAACGATCTTAAAAAGGAAACAAACACAAAATGGCACATCTTCATAACAGTGTGTCCTTGTTAACCTGACTTTGGCCATTTTAAAAGGTGTGAGAGTTTAATCTTTCACCGCTTTTTCTGCACCAAACGCGTCACGATCTTGTTGCCAAACCGTCCTGGCATTGGAAAAAAAAAAAAAAAAAGTTGCTTTTTTTGTTTTTCTTTTTTAAACACCTGAATTCATTGCAGCATTTTCAGCAGGTCGGAGCTTTTTAACATATTTTGCTCCCTGCTGTTTTTTTTACTATGTACAAGCAACCTGATTACATGCTTCCTTAACTGACAGAGAGGAATCAATCGTGAATAATCCTACTATACAAATAAATAAGTACATTTAAAAAGAACAAAACCTCTGTGTAGATGTGCATACAGCGAGCTTTTCCAGCTGTACTTCAGTAGATCAGATCACTCTCCCCTCTGTCCTCAGATGATTGTGTTTAATCTTGAAGTTAGTACGAGACACCAAAATGAAAATTAGCGAGAAAACTAGTCTGAGCCGAAAATTCCTGACATGACCCTGTAAAAAAAAAACAAAAAAACCCAACATCATCAGATGTTGAGATTTCTCAGTGAGGGATCTATCTGTTTTTTCTTCTTTCTTAGATGCATAAGAAAACTGAACAGATAGTTCTGAAGTAGAAGTAACGCAGGATCTGCTAAGACCCAGGCACACAGATAAAAGTACAATAGTGGAAGAAGAACCGTGGGAATGACACACACACACGCACACACACGGTACAGATGTGTATAGACACGCACATGGAAAAAGTTCCCTAAAGTGCTCGGTAACAGCACTCATTAACAAAAATAAAAGCAGCAATTGATCACTTGCAAGATATTTAAAAAAAAAAGAAAAAGAACGAAAAGAAACTACTGTTCTTCATTAAATATATTAATTTACCCTCTTTAACATTAGCTGTAATTTGTTTAAGTTATCAATTTAGTTTTATTCATGTGTTTCCTTTCTTAAGACTAAACAAAGGTTTTTTTTTGATAACTGTTGTGTAGACAAGGCCATAGCTTATCTGTACCCTGGGTGCTGGATGAGAGCGGTTCTGCCATCCCCAACATCTGGACCTACCCTGCTCAGAGGAGGCCTGTGCATCTTGCCCATCAACCCTAGATTCTGATCGCGGAAATAGGGCGTCTGGAAGTCCCCACCCAAGTAATCTGCTGTTTGCATCAGATTAGTCTGGGCGGAGGAGGAGGTGGTGGTTGAGCTCGTTCCTAGCCTGTAATGGGGAGCCCCAGGGGGCCCACAGTCTAGCGTGGTGCATCCCGCTGGGCCCGCACCGTGGAATGGCATGGCTGTGTCCTGAGACCCGGAGCTGTCACTGTTGGGTGTGGGTAGGATGCCGCTGTTCCAAATGTGGGACTGGAAGTAGTGACCGTTAGTGTAGTGGGCCATGGGACCGGGCATGCCGTTGTTGTTGTTGACAGGGGGAGAGGGGGTGGGCCTCTCTATGGGAGGTTTCAGTGTGTAAGGCTGACCCACACAGACCTCTGCAGGGTAGCCCATGCCCTTAAAATGGAAGGCGGGGTCCCTGGAAGGCTGCTTGCAGAGGTGGGTCCCACCGTTCTGAATGTGGGGTACGTGAGCCAACTGGTGCTGATTCCAAGAGCGCATCTTCTGATGCTGTGTGTTGTGTTGCAGCTGTTGTTGCTGCTGATTCTGTTGCGGATGCAGATGCTGCAGGTGGTGCTGCTGCGGCTGCTGCTTGAGATCAGTGTGGTTGGAAGGCAAGTGGTTCATAGCAGGTGGGTGAGCTACCACCAGGGCGGTGGCTTTCTCTTGAGGACCAATAATGCAGTTGGTTGGGGGGAAGCCAGGAGTGGCAGGGTTGCTGTGCATGGACACCCTGGAGCAGGCGCTGATAAGCAGGTTGCGACTGATGGGGCTGGGGTTGGCAATCTGGCCCTCGCACATGGAGGTGGCTCCTGCGCCTTGGGCCCGAGCTTGGCAGAACTGGTTGATCTGATGCACGATGGTGCTCAGGTCGGCCTGGCGGCCCTGGTGCAGCCCAGCGGCCATGGAGAGTGGAATGGTTGAGGTAGAGACGGTAACATTAGGCGGAGCGTCGCCATCTGGCAGCTTTCTGCTCCCCTGCAGGCCAGGTGGCGGCTGCTGCTGAAGGTGCTGCTGCTGAAGCATGACGGTAGGGGGCCCCTGTTGGTGGCCAAGGGGTGGGTGCTGAGACAGAGTCTGGAGTCTGGGTGGGCCCTGAGGGTGCTGGGCCATGGGGGGATGGTGTCTGAGGCTCTGGGTGTGACCCTGCTGCTGAGGGAGGGGCATCTGTAGAGTCCGAGGCGGGTCCTGTGGTTGGAGGGGTAAGGTCTGCTGGAGCCGGGGAAGGTTCAGCAGAGGTGGGTGGTGGTTTAAAGTGCTGGTCGAAGCCACTTGGTAGGGTCCGGCGGGAGGGTTCATGATAACTTCAGGGTGCAAGCGAGCCCGGCTGCCGTCAAAATCTTTTAGGATGCCTTTAACTGTGGGCACCTTGACGATGGCAAGGAGGCCCGTCTTGGCACTGGCCTGAGACGAAGGGTAAGGGCTGTAGCGCTGGCCTGATGTATCCAGCCCGTTGACCGTACGGCGGACGTGGTTTCGCTGGGGGACCTTGACGCTGTTGGGGAAGATCTTGATAGTGAGGGGGTTGTTGGCAACTTTCTTAGCATATGCGTCCAATTCTGCAGGGGTTGGAAACGGAGCTGATCTCATCCTTTGTGTGGTGTCCCCTGGGGTGGAAGACAGGACAGGACAGGACAGAGGTGAGACAAGAGAGAGAGCGAGGAGAGACAGAGTTGAGGGGATGAAGAGAGTAAGGAGAGAGGAACAATTAGACAACTTAATCCAGGTGGAAAAAAAGAGCACATCAGATGTAATCTGAGCATCTGAGAGGAACTTGATTTGGGTAGTGCTCTCATATTCCATACCTCGCCGTTTTTCCTCCTAAAACCCTCAGAGCTCCTGAGGACAAAGAGATTTCCAATCTCATTCTCTGCTGAATTATTGCGGTCGACACATTCCCAGTCTAAAATCCAATTTTGCGGTGGAGTCTGTGACTTTGAGGTCAGGAGCTTTTAGTGGCCTTAATTGACGTAGCATCCAGGCGAACAATAAGAATGCATCTGACGTGGGGAAGGGGGGGCTGCACTGCCGCTGCCGCTGCTTTGCTACTGAATCACACATTAAACAAAGAATAAGCAAAGGCAGTGATGGTCCCCCGTGGCTGCTTTTTTTTTGGTGGTGGGTTTGGGGGGGGGGGGGGGGGCGGGGGGAAAGAGATAGACGCAGAGAGCAGAGCTCCATGACAGCAGACAAGTAATCAGACACAGCAGCAGCGTCTCTGATCTGCGGGAACACCTCCCAGGCCTCAGTTCGCAGACATTTGTTACACCTGCTAAGCACCGTGGCTAAATTTAACAATGCCGAAGTGACAATGTGAACATGATTACGTGTTTGTGCATGTGTGAGCGCGAGGGTGTGTTTTTCGTTCATGAGCCTGTTTAAAATGTGCGGCAGGATCATGCAGGTGTTGACTAATATGTCAGTGTCTTGTATGTAATGTGCCTGTTTTCAAGTCTGGCTGGATGTGATTGCATTTTTCATTTTTTTTTTAAACGCAGTGTGCTCACTTCCACTTTTCTTCACTAACACAATAAAAGTCAGTAATAATCGTTTTAGAGAGTGACAGGCTCTTCTCTTCCCTGCTTTCCTCCGTCTCACTGCCACCCCCCCATCACAACAGCCCCCGCCGGTCTGACCTACTTAGACCACGGCTTTCGGACTGATGGACACGAGTGGAGCTGATCTGATCTGTGAGAGGGATCACTGGTCTCACTAGTTACCGAGCTTGATTTACTTTTGAGGACGGGACTTTTCAGTTCAGCTAAAACAGATAATAGACGGTCGACATGGCGGCGTATACCTCTCTGTTATTGAGCGAGCAGTAATTTGAAATGTCTGAATCGCTGGCAGGAGTCTGCGGGTTTCATGCGGCCGTGGCCATTATGCTCAGTCTCACAGCAGACAGACTGGGCTTGAGGGATGAGGCACAGAGCTGAACTGCGAACGCTGACACGGTGGCACCAAGAGTTGTGCCAACTGGCTAATTAATTCCCGCTTTATTTGTGAACAGGAAACAATGGGCAGCGATGTGCGGGGCCGGTATGGGGCGACACACGGGGGTGGGGGTGTGGGGGGGTCTCTGCTGTGACTAAGTGTTCAGCCTGCTGATGGCAGCCTCATTAATGCAAGGGGTCTGGGCCAAGGAGCTTGGAGCTCGACACCCGCCATCACTGAGGCCTAATGTCTGTCGCTGAATAAATGCCAGGGTAAGCAAACACAGAGAAATGAACACTTACACACCGGTTCACAGACATGCTGAGGATGGGCTTCACCTGTCAAACACAGGTGATGATTAATGACCTTGTTTCGCAAAGAGGCAGCCGAAATAAATACCCAGTTTTCAGGGTTACATTTAGTATGCAACACACAAGATTTCAAACAATAAAACTACACTTTGATAAATGCAACTTGTTTGCTATCAGTATTCAAGATATATTTAAAGACTGTGAGTTTCTGGCACGGCCTCTTTGGTCTGCAACCTTGTGTCAATGTAGCTGAAGAAGGGGTTGTAAGTAGGTGGGAAGAGAGTACCATCAGCTGTTGCAATGAATAAAACATCGTCCATCATTTCATGGGAATAAGATCTTCTAAAACCTGGATTCTGGACAGTGTGAGTGAATGTTAAAGAGCACGGTAACTTTAAATGGAACATCATCATTCAGGCTCTGTGTTCAGAGAGCTGCGTGGGGATATAAGCGCGTATACTGTGCCGACATGGAGGGTTGAAGTGGAGGTTTTTAATACGAGTGTGTGAGACTGACAGATCAAAACTAGCTCCAACAGAGACGAGAACAACTTTTGGTTTCCGTGAAGGCTTCTAGACTGTAACAATGAAGTCTTATTTGAGGGGTCCGAATGAGGATCATGGGGGGGGGCTGAGTCGAGATACACCTGGACAAGTTGCTGGCTCATCACAGGAAAGAAACATTCACTCTCACATCCACACCTACAAGCAATTTACAGTCAGATATAAAATTCTCCTTCTAAGGCCAAGAAAAAACAACAATTCTTATTTTCAGGTGACTATACACTAATGTAAACATAGTTTATGCATATCATATTTCATTTCTGCCATATTCTGTAAATAAAACTCCCTAAATCTCACACACTGGACCTGAACTCCACACTGAAAGTTCGGCTCCTTGGCTCAGGCCTTCAAACCAAGAACCTTCTTCCTCTGAGGCGACAGTGCTAACCACTGCACCACACACACACAACATATGACATATATAAATGTAATTTAATACGAGCTAATATGAACTGAATGATGGGGAGCACGGTGGCTCCTCGTTTGAACCTTGGCTGGTTTGTTCTTTCCTGGTTTGTGACTCCAAATTGCCAAACCTGGCAACTTGTCCATGGTGTACCCTGCCTCTCGCCCCAAGTCAGCTGGGATTGACTCCAGCCCTCGTGACCCTGAGGAGGATAAGCGGTTACAGAAAACGGATGAACTGAATGATAAGTTAATATAAATATTTGCACAGCTATTTAAGGAAATTAAGCATGTGCATTTTTAAAGATGGAGGTAAATATAACTTCCTCTTACTGAGAAATAAAGCAGGAAAAACACCCGTCGGCCTGTCGCTGTGTACAGTATTATTTCGTTGCTACTGGCACTTGTGTAATGAGTTTTATACTTAAGTTGTAAGACTCGGGCGAGTAGCAAAGAAAGCAAAGTCAATGTCTGGAAACTGACCAACCCATTAAATTGGAAAAGGGATTATACATTGTTAACAAAGCTTAGGCAGGCATTTTGGGCTAAAAAAAAAAAAAAAAGCAAATCAGAATGAAGAGTTTAACAGAACTGCTGTAAAAATGTGTAATGAAATCGGTAAATTACTGTTTAGAGTAGTTTCCCGCTTAACAGTGGCTAGAAATCAGCCTCTCGCTGTTTGCGTCTGCTCAAGGGCTTCTGGCAGATGTTGATTATGTGTTCTAGTAAGCAAGTGTAGCTTATTAGCATTTCAACCTTAACCTGCAACCTGGATTAGTCGAAGAGCTTAAAGAATCAAGGGAGGGTTAATGAGGATGTGAGTGAAGTTTGTAGGAGACTGCGAGCGTATCATCTCTCAGATCTCCAGCTAAGCACGTTCCCAGGGAGGGAAAGAGGCCAGTCTGGCCATGCGTTAATTACCCCGCTGCTAGCTAGCTAGCTGGAAATACAAGTGCACAGTCAGCAGGCACTAATTAGGGTTTCTTTTATTCAAACTACTGTTTTTATTGAACAAGGTTTAAGCGGCGGGGGGCAGGGGGCTCACGCTGCTGTAAATTGCGATTTTCACACAAGAGCAGGAAATTAGGTCTGAAGCTTCAGCGTCAAATTAGGCATGTGAATTCGGTTTCCCACATGATGCCACCTCCTTACATTTTTATAGGCATTTTGAGCGGAGCGTCCCATGCTGATAGACCTTTTGAAAAATGAAAAAATATCTCATGGAGAGGGAGAGAAGACGGTTTGCTTTTGATCTCAGTGGTCCCTACTGAGATGTGAAAATCAGCCAAGTGGCCCAGCTGTACTCACTGTTTGTTCTGCCTGAAAGAGCCGACGACCGAGGGCCACTTCTCGGCACTCGAAGTCGTTCTTCCCGGAATATGAGCCAGTTTTCTTCGTGACCCATTGTCTCCTTTTGCGTACCTGATCTACTTCTCCGACAGCCTTTACATTTCACAGCCATCATCTGTTAACAGTCACTCCCTGATGATAAATAGAGCAGCCGCTCCGGCCTTGCCTCTGACAGCAACCTGCAAACTCGTAACTTTAAATGACTCTCCTATGCGGGAGAGGTCGCGGCTCGTGGCGGGCCTGGTGATCTGGAGTTTCTTGATGAAAACAGAGGGAGGGGAAAGTGTCAAAGACGAGATGGGAGTCCGAGTAAGGCTCGCACGCAGAGATCTGATCATATTAACTCTCCATTGAGCCTCTTTTTGTTCTGTGCACTTGTCAGTGTATTGAATAAAGATTTAAAGTGACAACTAATCTCTGAATTTCAACCAGGAGCAGTCTCGTGGAGTTAAGCTGTCAAATGATCTTGCATGCTGGGTGAACGATGAGGCTCTGCGGAGAGGACGAGTCCTGTGGACACGCAGGACGGAGACGGCCGAGTCTTACTAGAAGGTTGAGGCACAGACGATGCACATTTGGTGATCTAAAGAGGCCGGATAGTCGAGATTTTTCCTGACAGAAAATGATTCAGTCTAAATGAAAAACAGCTCCATGGCTTTTGATGTAACGCAGTGTCTGTTAATGATACTTTGAAGGGCAGATGAAAAGAAAAAGCATTATGAGAGAATGACGAGGAGGAAGAAAGAAAGAAGAGGAGGAAAAAGAAGATTGAAATTACACTTCTATGACCGGCCGTGCTGCGAGAAGCACGCTCCATCACCAAAATGGATTACAGCGTTGGGCAGAAAAACAAATTGAACTCCAGTTGCGCCCCGTGCTCTGATGTGTCTTAGCGTGTCACATAAAGGAAGAGCAGAGCGGAGGGAGAGAAACAGTGCAAAGCTGATGGCTGCGCCATGTCACAAGCCTGCCTGAGTGAGGCAACAGACGTTGGCACTTAGCAGACTCCCTCACGCTCGCTGATCTCCTGGGGGTTGGCTGATTACTGTGATTCTGAAATTACAGTCTTGATGAGCTGGAGCATTTTACAACAACAAAAAAAAAACCTGCTGCAGAAATGGGTCAAGCTGGGACTGAGTTTTCACCCAGAGAACCAGGCAGGAGGAGGAATAAAACACAGACTTTTATTTAAACGAATAAATAAAGCCGGATGGGTCGTAATCTGAGTCTGGGAAGTGAGTGATCTTTTGGGTATATCTAAAAAGTTCGCTGTCGGAGAGACAAAGAAACAGATGGTGCAGTATCCAAGTATGACTGTGTGCAGGCGTCATTGAGTCCACATGTTATTACACGACGTGAATGCATCTGAAAAGGTGATAAACGATCATTTACGCTGCGGAAAACGCTCAAACAGAAAGACAGCGCCGGCTCCATTCATCAATCTGTTCAGACCCAGATCCTGCCTCAGCTCTCACGCGCTGATTGCTGACTTCGACGCTGCTGCCCCGTAAAAAAAAAAAAACCCACAACGAGTCCAAGTTTGTCAGCAGTTGAGTTGAGAAATTCAAACACATTGAATTAACTGGGCCAGCTCTTGACTAGACTGCCATTAAAACCGGGGCAGCAGATTGCGTCTTTAAATTCACTCACATTACAAGATCATCGGGGCAAAAAACCACTCAGCCGCAATCTGTCTGCGAGTCCGACGGTTCCTGATGGCGGACAAAAAAGTAACCGAGATGGTCAAATCCTAAGACACGAATGTGGAGCACGCGCTCCTGTGGCAGACAGATCTTCAGGGGTGATGACGGAGGGAGGGGGGAGAGTTCACTGTTCATCAGCAAATTAATGGCGCGGTTCATCCTAATTTCCCTTGAAGACAGATCTGTGGTCCTGGAGCACAAAAATATTCTCTCTTCCCTCTTTCTGGGTTTTAACACAAAGCTGCAGAAGAAGAACCAGGCCAGGGTTTGGCATGGGCATCTGACGTGGGGCGGGCAGCAGGATTGTAACAGCTTGGTTTGCTGTGTGGGATGATGGTGGTGGTAGTGTGTGTGTGAGCGTGTGTGTGTCCCGAGATCAGTACTTACATTTCTGAAGTCCAGTGTTCATCTGCGTGTGGGGGAGAAGCTGGAGGGGGAGGTCACCTGGCCCTGGCAGACAGGCCAGCATTTCACACAGACACTAATGCAACATGGGACACGCACTTCTCCTCACACTGCAGAGAGAGAAAAGAGGGGGAGAGAGAGGAGAGGAGAGGGGAGGAGAGAGAGAGAGAGAGGTCAGCAGTCAGACATAACTGCAAGGCAGCACATGGTGCGTGGTGATACAGAGGCTGGGTCCAGACTAATGGAACTCTGTGGCCGATCCCCGGAGGCGCAGGGCTGAGGGAGACATAGTTACCTTTCAATTAGAAACTGATTCACACCTGGAGCATCAGGTAAGGTGACATTTGATGCCAATAACAACTTCAATTAAACATCAAACAGCTGAAGTAAAACGGGCAGACTGGGCCTGAGGGGCTGGCAGCTTTAAAATCGACTCCCTCCTCCACCTTCTCCACCTCCTCCTCCTTCTCCTCCTCCTCTCCCTGCATGTTAGTCAGCTAGTTGTACCCTGCTACCTGGGCTTTACCTCCGACTCCACCAGACCATGGCAGAGGAAATTAATGACTCCTGTATACTCGAGAAGAACACTGCTTGCTTAATCAGCACTGAAGAACAGTCAGGAAGCAAATTAAGTCTACAGAGTCCGTGCCCTCCCCCTTTTTTTTTTTTTTTTGTGCAGCGTGGCATCAGAAGAGGGCGGCAGAAGTGTGCGCAGACAAACAGCGTCTATGAGAGAGGCAATTACCCACAAAACAACCTTGGCATGCCTGTCTGCCGCAGGGTGATGGCTTAAAAGTGTCTTCCCCCCCCTGCGGGGAGAAAAGACAAGTGGAGGAAAGAGTGACAAAGCGAGAGAGAAAGGTGGAAAGAGAGAAAGACGAGTGGCGGGTTTTGCGGAGGGGGTGGCGCTGAACTCGCTTTAAAAAGCAGGAGCTCAAAAAGGTCAGGATGACAGCTCATTTAAATCCTCCCAGCGAGAGGAGAAAAAACAAGCCTTAATGAAGCTGCCAGTTCTACACAGATACCTGAGAGCGTTGCACCTTGGGGTGCTGCAGGGGCATGGGCGGCAGGAGGGGGGGTGGGAAAGGGTAGACGGGGAGGGGAAAGGAGTGCTGAATCGAACGGCGGAGGCTCTGCAGTCTCGAGACAGACGTCTGAGGATTCGGTGATGTTGGTGCTGCATCACCCCTTTTCTGTTGCCCAGCCTCCCACTCCTCTCTCTCTCACCGCCCCCCCTCCTTGCTTTCTGATTTACAGCCTGGACCGCCATATGGCAGCAATCCCTGCCCTCGATTCAGCGTGTCACCATGCATTAACTTTAATTGGCCTGATATGTTATTCTTTTCCCTCGGCCTTGGAAAGATTTTAGGTACATAGCGCCTTGATGTCAGCAGGCAAGATTTCCTCCTCTCTCTCTCATTTATCAGGATGCCAAGATTTCACACAAAGATAACAGCAATCTCTTTGACAACAGGCAGGTTTGGGGTGGAGGGAGAAAAAAAAAAAAGAGAAAAGAACGAAATATCAAATATAACTGTGTCTTTGCTGGGGATTTCAAAAAAGCGAAACGGTGGCAAGAGAGTGAAATGATGTGGGGAAGAAGAAAGAACGCACACCAGCAGAAACTGTCAGTTCATTTGTTATAAGAACACACACATCAACACACTACAGGCACACAAAAAAAAAAAAAACAGCCAACAGGCCATCAGCCCACCCCCTTCCTGCCTCCCCCACAGCGCCCCTGAATGTCAGAAAGCTGTGCAGTGGGGAGTGCTGCAGCAAAGGTCAGCCTATGGTAATGCCCCAGCTGACACTCTGCTTTTGCAGCGAGCAGAGCGGGAGGAGATGAAACCCAGCAGACAGAAGCCTGACGTCTACTGACTCGCGTATCAGCACCGCTGCCACTGCGACTTCAAATATACATCACACGCCAAACACTGGAGCTTTCTACAAAAAGGCGCGCCGCCCCCGCGGAGGCTTTTTCAACACATGGACTATTTGTATCAGGAGCAGGATGACTACACCTGATAGAGTGTCGAGTCCGCGCGGGGACCGGGCTCGCTAAAATTGGAGGTGCCTCTCCCCTCAGGCTGTGACTGGTGACTGGCCTTGGAGTCCTAATTGCACTCAGACCACCATGCAGGGGTGTTAGCATGGTCTAGAATAGGGCCTGGCTTTCCAGCCATCCAGGCAAATAGGTGTCCACCCCAGAAGCCTTTGTGATACAGACACACAGCCCCTCCTGTCCTGAGTGGAAACAGAGTTGTGTCTGTGCAGGCCAAGCCGAGCCAGCTGGGCCGGCCTGTGGAGCAGGGATTGGCTTGGTGGAGTTTAGCCAGGCGTCTCACACTATCAGCCCTGTGCAGACAGACACCACGGGGTTCTCAGAGTATTAGAGAGTCGGGGGGCTGGGTTGCGGGGCGGCCTATGACTCGGCAAGTCTCCACCAGCTACTTATAGAGGCGTAATAAAAGTGTGCAAATAACTGTGTGGCTTTCATTATAGACAAATAAAGACGAGCAGACAAAGCAGGACTTGAACAAGTGACGCGCATGGCTTGTGTCATGTGTCAAATTGCTCCCATAAAAGCTGACCTATATTTTCTTTTCTGTTCTCTTGGGGAAAGAAGAAAAAAGAATCTGAAAGCCAAAAAAAAAAAAAGAAGAAGATGCAAAGACGAGAAGGAGGAGGAGGATAGATGGGAAGCCATTTAGGAAATTAGACCAGCTGAATGCATTTCTACTGAATCTTTTGATCAATATCTTCCTCATCAACTATGATCTGCATTTGTTGGAAATGTGGGAATTTTCATCAGGCTAATTACACGAGAAATCATCTATTAAAACATCCACCAGCGCGAGGAGAAGCGAGGACGGCGGTGCACCAAAAATAAGCTCATTAGACGGAGACACGTACAACAATATTAGCGGCGGAAAACAATAAAGCGTAAAATAAATAAATAAATAAATAAAAACAAGGTGAGACAGTATGTTTGGTTGCTGGTTGCTGAATATTAACAGCTTTTCTATACCAATTAAAAGCAAAAGCAATTAGGAGAACCAAGTCACCATGTTGTACATTGCTTGTGCTAACGGCTGAAGGAGAGGAGGAGTGGAAGGAGAAAGCAGGCTGCTGTTATTTTAATTGCATGTTTACCCCCAGGTTATGGGTCTGAAATAGAGCCAAGAAAAAAAAATGTTGCAGTAGAAATTCAATGCAACTTCACTGTGTTGATTCTCTCAGGGACAGAGAGAGTGAAATTACTTTTCTTTGCAAGCAGAGTCTCTGAATAGGAGGTAAAGAAAAGAAAAAGGAGCAGGAGGAAGAGGAGAGGAGAACTGCTTTTTACCCTTGAATACCAAACCGGAGCATTCTGTCAAGTGAAAAAGAAAAAGCCATGCCTCTTAAGCACGTTAGAGGAAGAAATGACACATCAGTGTGGCCTTCATTAGCCCATCAGGCTTTACAAACAACACGGGGAGAAAAAGGATTTCTATTGCTAGCTGCAGGCCCACGGGCATGTTAAGCTACGACAGGCTGGTTCGCGGTCTCACACGCGACGGATCCTGATGACTCCAGCACATCCCGAGGAGTTTGGGACGGGACGTTTGCTTTTTCAGTCCCCTCATCATCAACCCCGGACTGTTATCTCACACCAAAGGAGAGAGAAAAGGGGGAGGAAGACGGCCACAGTAAAAAAAAAAAAAAAAAAGGAACGAGGAGAGAAGACAACCAACCCCAAACCCAGACTCACACACAAATTGAGAGTCTGTAAAATAGTGGTTTCCAAGTTGCGGGGTGTCAGGGATAAAACTGTCAAACAAGGAAACTGCTGCAGTAGTGTGGGAGAGAGGAAGACAGCTACTTGAAACTACTCTTCTTTAGAGCGAGGGAGGGGTCTGTGAAACAACCGGGAGGCTGTATGAACGCTCAGTAACTAACTGATGAAAAAGTGACAGTTCCCTGAGGTGAGATGGTGGATATGGAGCAGAGAGAGACAGCATGCCCCTGGAATAATGCATCGTCCATAGCTGGATCGGCTAAATCTTTGCATACGTGTCAGACACGGGGAGTTGATTTCGCAATGAGAACTGAGGCTCTTAGGGGAGCTGTGTACCATGAAACTAAGAGAAGGAAACACACTTCCAAAATATGTGGCCTCTTCTTATCAGACTGACCTCGTTCCTGCACTCTTGCCTTCACATGAGCAGTTCAGAGCGGCCCGGCCTCTTGGATGATGTCCACGCTGGAGAAGATGACAGTAATGGTGGTGAGATGAGAGCATGAGTAGATATCGGGACAGTGAGCGTCCCTGGCTTGGCCTGGCTATCTTTGCCAGAGCTAGTCATGGCCATTACCCGTCCACTGCGTCAGAGAGAGCCGAGGTCTATTCTTCAACTTCGGGGTCAGTTTCACTAACAGCCACTTAAACCCACTTGGCCTCGTGAAGAGCTCTACAAAAGTGGAAGGTAGAACTAAGTGTGCTCAGTCATGTCAAGCCTGGCCAAGGTCAGGTGGGCAGACAGAAAGGGCTGGCAATGCCGCATGCGTGGCGTCATGAATGCCAAAACTCTGCGGCCCCCTGGCTGTGCCCGTTTGACAGACATGTTTACACCTGATAGAAAATGCAGTGTGGATGGCCTGCCAAAACAGAGGGGATCCAAAGTGAGGGGTGCCAGCCTAGTTATTTATTTATCTGCTGCAAATCCATCCAGAGTGCAGCCAGAAGCTGGGCATGCCTCAATGAGGAATAAGCCAACCTACTCTCAGACATGACAGCTTTAAACCACTTGAGGGAGGAAATAAAAAAAGATCTGACACGTAGTAAAAGAAAAGCAAAGATCTCATGAAGCGGCACTAAAGATCGGATTTGATTTACTCACACTCTCGCACTAATTAAGGATTAACACGCGAAATTTGTCATATTAACCAGAGATTCTTATTCCAGCTCTGCGATTAAATTAGTTTAATAGTGTACAGCCGTGCTAGCGAGCCTGTAGCTCAGCTATCAGCAAGCTAACATGCTCACAATAACTTTCAGCAGGTTCACCAGCCTGATTTAGCAAGTTAGCATCTGCTAATTAGCACTAAATGCTACTTCTGCTTCTGGTCACAAACCGGCTGAGAAGTTACAGGATCGCCAAAGTTATTAGTCTCAAACGTCTCAAATAGTTGTTGAGACGTTTCACTTAAACCCACGGCAACCTCCGGGGCTTTGTGCAGAAGTGCCAAAAACTGCAGTTCCTCAAACGTCCACTTGAGGCTGGCTACAGAACGAGTCAGTCTCCATAAGTACCCATGTTAAAATGTGCAGCTTCACAGCAGCAGCTATGCAGAATTAAGAGAGTGGTCACTTTGATTGACAGGTGTGTGCCATTAAAGAGCACCCAGCCGTCATTCAGCTCACCTCAGGTCCACCTATGATCCACGTCTTTGTCGATTTTTAGATTAGCCGGGAGGCAGAAGAGGCAGGACTGCCTCAGATTTTGAGTTTCAAAACACGTCACACTTTGCTGTCCATTCTTTATACCGTCAGTGCTGTGAACCTGCTGGTGCCACCGGAGGAAAAGTCTGTGATCACCAAATATCTCATCAATATCTGAATAAAACCTGAAGCAGATGCTGAAATATTTTACTGGACAAGTGAAAGCGACACAAGATAACAAGTCAGGGATCACAAACGTTGAGCTGTTTCAGTCTGCCGTCCATGGCGTCAGACTATGTTAGCTTGTTGCACTGGAAATGTCAGACGACAACAGAGGAGAGGCACGGGAATGTAAGAAAGCACCACGGAAAGACTCCTTATCTTCTTTTACATCGCTCAAATACACATGAGCCCCTACACACCGCTCCTTTCATCTCTATATTGGTGTTATCTTCACATACCCCCTCCATATCTCACACCGGACAACAATGTAGTGGGTCACATGATGCCGTGTCAAGACGCCAGGAAGAGGGTTTGGTCCAGAGCTAGGTGAAAACAGAGATGTACAGATACTACACGGCCATAAATCTACTATGTGTGTGTGTGTTGAGGTATGTGCAGAGGTGGAAACTGTCAAAACTTGCATAGTTAAAAAAAAAAAATCGCATAGTTGTGCAACAGAGACGTAAACAAACAGATGAGCCGGTGAACAGATACAGACAGAAACGACAAGAACGGTGCGTGATTCTGCCGACAGATTTCCCCGACCGCAAAGTAATTGTTCTGAAAATAAACTGTGGCTAAGAGGAAATTATGCAATTATCGCTCTATGTGCATTAAATTCCCAGTTGTTCCCGTTGTCCGTCGGAGGGTTTTAAAAGCAGACTTCTGAGCATGTTCAAACTATTTGACTGTAAGTCAGCCGGGCCTTCTCCCTGGTTAGTGGGAAATAACTCAATGTTCTGAGAGCTAAAGCGCGGCAGCATTGTTCCAGCTGGCGGAAAAAGGGGAAATGAAGATGGAGTGGTTTGATTTCATTTGTTAGCAGGTGCATCCATTTTGTGTTCTTCCCCACACCCACCTCTCCGCTCTCAGTCAAAGCGCTTATCAGAAATTGGACACCCCAGTGACAAATTGAGCCTGCGATTAAAGGGAGAAAGAGGAAAGCTTTGTTAAGTGCTGCTGATTGGGATCCCAGGCTGCCCTCACACATCAGAGGTGTGTGTATGTGTGTGTGTGCGCGGGTGGGTGTGGGTGGGTGGGTGTGTGCGCGCATGTATTCTTGGTACAGAGCCAATAGCAGAGCTGACACCACCACCACCTCTTCTCCCATTTTCCCCTCTCTCCAGGTGTTCCCACGGCTTACATTTCTGCTCCGAGTACTCAGCAAACAAAACCAAATCAATGCAGCTGTTCCCCCATCTCACACACACACACACACACACACACGCACGTATGCATAGGAAACTACACAGACAAACCTACATATGCACCAGTGATTTTCCTCTGCAGGAATAATGACCTCCTCTAGTATTTCCAGTGTCTACTTATTGACATGTACGCTGTGTTTAACGGGGGAAAAAAAAGAAGAAGTTAAGTCTCTGTGCGTCCGTCCTGCCCAGACCCATATTA
Organism: Nibea coibor; assembly: GCA_023373845.1. NCBI lineage: Eukaryota > Metazoa > Chordata > Actinopteri > Sciaenidae > Nibea > Nibea coibor. The sequence goes on from CM041733.1 coordinate 18,354,660, forward strand.
TTGACCCGGCATTAACCAGCCCTGGCCTGTTAGCGAGCACAGCTAGGCTGATTTAAGAGGGAGGGGGGGTCAGAGCAGCTCTGCTCGGCAGAACTGTGCGAACGCTGACTCTCACAAATCATCCTAAAAGGGCTTAACGCACAAAAACAGCTTCCAGTGTTACACAGGCCTGCTGTGAGAGATTTATCCACTCTGCCATTATACTAACTGGCCCGCTCTCCCATATGAGCTGTATATATGCCGTGCACCGATTCACGCACACATAAAGAAAAAGCCTAATCAAAATTATGCCTCGGCTCAAACAATCTCAACTGTGACTGGTGATAAAGTGAAAGCGCGAGCCGGCTTCATCTTTAACCGTGTGTTATTTCCTATCCGGTTTTATTCTTAGTTTGGTGTATTTTCAGACGTTACGGAGGATCTTTTTTAATGCAGAGCTCGCTTCAAAAGTTTCTATCGAGGCACACTGCTTCAGTTAGTGAAGGTGGATTATTGCTCTGCTGGGTTTTCGCTCTGAACTGAGAAGTGCAGCCGCATAAAGTCAAAAAAAAAACAAACGCGCAAATGCCGATTTCAAACCCTGCTGTGTACGTGTTCGATAAAAGCTGACCCGTCTCCATCCTGTGCGTCTGTGGAAAGGCTGGTAAGGTCAGCCGCCTCCGTGGCAGCTCTGACATTCAGTCTGGCCTCCAGCGAGACCAAACGAGTCCCTCTCGCGTCTACAGAGCAGCCCCGAAGAATAAAAGAGATCTTTCTCCGCCCGGACAGGGTTGTGTGAGACGTGTGTTCCTTTCGCCCCTGGCGACACACAAGACATTTGTGGTCTCTCCTTCATCTTCTCTGTATAAGTGAGAGCCTCCTCTGCCCCCCAGTTGTTTCCTCGGCAGACACTGAGCTCAGGGCGCCGAGCAGCCAGCTGGTGACTCTGTGGAGAGCCGGGCAAACACAGGCCCGGCATGGCAAATATCTCACCTCTCTGTCTTCATGGGAACATCTGGCCCTCCCAGGCTCGCAGGGCTCCCTGTCTGTCTGCCTGTCTGACTGTGAGCCTACACACAGACCTGGTGTGTACTGGTGTTGTCATGGCACCAGAGTTTTCACTCCTACACAGGTAGAGGTTTAATCTACAAAAACAAATCACATTAGCAGAGAAAACAAGACAAATGTCATCATTTTATGATTGGTCTAGCAGCTTTGTGTGCAACTTTAGCACAAAAGCTTAGATTTGTTGAGTCAAACGCTGCAAAGGAGTTCAAGTATCTCAGGGTCTTGTTCACGGGTGATGGGAAAATGGAGCGTGAGTTGGTGCGGCGGTGCCAGAACGTTGTAGCAAAGAGGGAGCTGAGCTGGAAGGTGACGCTCTCGATTTTCCATTCCATCAACGTTCCAACCTTCACCTGTGCTCATGAGCTTTGAGTACTGACCGAAAGAATGAGATCATGGATACAAGCGGTCGAGTGGCGCCTTTGGAGGTGTTCGGTACCACGACCAACCAGGAGACGACTCCAGAGCAGACCGGGACCCCGCTAGAGGGGCTACATAGCCCATCTTTTGTCTGGGAACGCCTCGGGATGCCCCGCGAGGAGCTGCAACGCCACCCAACCGCGAATAAGTGGAAGAAATTGGATGGATGGAACAAGCAAAATATGTTTTTATGTTATGTTTTGTCAGCTAGTTTAGGTGGCATGAGATTACATTCAGAATCGCATTCATTTTCTAACCTAGCATTAAAGAAACGTCAAATTCCAAAAGCTAGCATGAAACGTCTGCTCAGATCTGTTATTCTTTGATCCAATATTTGCTGATTTTAAGCTAAATTCTGCCAATTATATGTAGGAAAATGTTCACTGGATTTCTAGAGTTTTTGCAGAATATTTCTCGAACGAAACATATTTAAAATTTTGTTCCAGTGTTGATGCATGAGCTCATTTGTCGTGCAGACTGTACAACATTTCAAACAATACTCTACCATAGATTTAACTGTGGTTCGGGCCTGCAGAGCTGAGTTGTTCGAGCACTGAAATGGATCTTTAACAAACTAATTTTTTCCTCATATTGTGTGTGGCCAGTCCTGAATACGTAAAGCTTAAATCAAAATATTCAATCTCCTCTTGTAGCCTGTGAGATAGAGTCATATGAGTAATAGAGTTGGCCCAGATGATAAAAAACTCCTATACTCCTTCTCAGATCGCGCTCTCTCTCTCTCTCTCTCTCTCTCTTTCTCTCCCTTGCTTTCTTGCATCATGCCCGCTCATACAGATCTCCTGCGGCCGTCCAATGATTCAAGACTGATGAGGCATGCTCAAAGGTCTATGCCATTGAGCACAGCATTAATGCACCCAGCAGCAAATTTTTTGCCATCGACCCCCGTTCCCTGCAATAAGGACAGAGCCATCAATCAGGGCCGAGATAGCCGACACCAGACACGGGCTGATGAAGTAGGGGACTTTGGAGCTAATGACAAATGGATCTCTCAGATATGGTCACAGTATACTATGACAGTCCGCCGAGAACACTTGACCTTTAGCAAAAAATCCTGAGCCACTTTTTTTTGCCAACACTGTGCGATGCAAAAAAAAAAAAAAAAAAAAAAACCCAGAGAATATGCAAACTGCTGTTGCAGCTAAGAAAGTGTGGTTATTGTGTGAGAACTTCCCAGGTCCAGCTGAGAGAGTTCAGCCCCGTCACTCTTAGAGAGCTGCTCCTGACCGACCAAGCCCTCCTCTGTTCTCACACCAAAGCTCTGGGAGTGACCTTCAGGAGGCCTGCTAGTCCTGCTAATTGGGGTCTCTACAGAGCACAGCAATCCAACCCCCACCCCCCGCCCTCCCCTGCACGCACTCTGCGCCGGAGGAGGGACGGGCTGGGGCGGCGGGAGGAAAAAGATAGCAGCGGTGGGAAACAGACTTGGAAATACAGAGTTAAACTTTGGCTGCACTGAAGAAAAAACACCAACATAATGGAGTCCTTTGTAGCATGGATGTTGATATATAGGGCTGGTCTGGAAAAATATAATATAAAAAAAAAGTGATGATATAAAAATGTGTAAAAAATCCTCCATACATACAGAAAATCGCAAGTCAAGTATAACTCAGCTCCCTGCAGAGGTCATTATCTTCTCAAACTGCGGTACGCGACCTTCCTGTAGTGGTACTTGAAATGAAATACATTAAATGAAAATACTAAAAAAATATTGAATTAAACTATGAAATAGCTATACAAGATAATTTTTGCATTTCCTGTAATATTTTGTGTAAATATCAGCCTGCTACGTCGTCACGTTCACGCAGGTAGCGGGGACAGACATCCGTGATTGTACACGAGCTAAAACGTGACGGCAAGTTAGAAAGCGGAGGTGAAATGAAGAATTCAAAGACACTGAGATCGTGGCTCCAAATGGGAAATATTTGGAAAGGAAGTGTGGATCAGGAGTGAGCGTTTTCCATCAAGTTTTGTTCACGATTCAACATCTTCACAGTCAGCATTCAATTATTTTTCTTATTAGCAATAAACTGTCTGTAGCTGAAGAGGCTCAGCCTACGATGCTGTCTGATATTTTCCGTGCTGGTACGGAGAAACAACGTTTTAAACATTTCAACATGTTAATAAATTACTGTGAGATTAAAATGTACAGACAGGACGTTAGAATATTTCACCGCAGTTACAACTGCGGCTACGACTAACGATCAATTTCACGTTCATTGACTAATCCGCTGATGTTTTGTCTTGATTAATTGCTATTGTCTGAAGAAAAAAGGGAACTTTGAAAGTTCCCGGAGCCCGAGGTGACGTTATCATGTCACTTTTTTGGTGTAACAGACAGCTCAAAATCAAAACATAGTCACTGCTATCAAGTAAGACAAAGAAAAGCAGCAGCGCTTTCACAGGTGAGAAGGCGCTGCAGGTAATTTTGTTCGAAAAATGACACGATTACTTTAATAATGATTTGTGAAAGTGTGGCAGAGGTGCTAATAATGGCAAACATGGTTGCCCTGACATTAAGCGTGAATTAAAACAGAGGAAGAACAAAGTAGTTAAAAATGGAGAACACACACAGTGGCTTCTAACAAAGCATGAGGCGCCACAAAGTGGATCAAGGGTTTCTTAAAAAAGGGAACGCGGGTCAGGTGGGTCAGTTTGATCTGCGGAGCCGACGGGGTCAGCGCTCCGCTCTCAGGAGCACGGAGGAGCCGGCGACACAGGTAAATTAAGAGCAGGCTCAGGCCGGCTGCAGCTGTGCACCGAGCTCTCGCCATCAAGACCAAGATCATCGCATCGAGGCGATCAGGGGAAGAACACGCGCAGGAAGTCCGGCTGTAAAAACAAGACGCAGTGAGTCGCTGAGTTGATTTTAAGAAAACGTTTGAGGGTTAAAAGACTCTCCTGAAGGACATACAGTGAACCCGGTGACCATTTTAATGTAGGTTTGTGATAGATCCAGTGAATGAGACTTTAAGCAAGGATGGCCATGAATAGAAAGGTCTACATTTAATTTGCTAATCCATCATTCCAATTGTACTCGGTAACAAAGGGAGAGGAGAGTGGTGGTGCATTCAGAGGCAATGGAGCATGCTGAGGGGTGCGTGTGTGGTTCTCCGTGGAGCCAGAGAGGCCGTGGCCCTTGGCCCTAAAAGCCCGGCCAGCACAGGGGGAGAATGGGATCTGATGAGCTCAACGCAGGCAAGACTAATCCCTTCATGTCCAAAGAATTGTTTAACTGTGTTCGACTGATTAACCCAAACCCCTTGATTCCACTTACAATCTATTTGTTCAATCAAGTCTCCTGCACTCATCGTGCTGCAGTGTGTGGGTGGCGATGAAGAAGAAGAAGAAGAAGAAGAAGAAGAAAAAAGAACGAGAGAGAGAGAGGGAGCGGAGAAGACAAAGGGGGGGAGCTGCCAAACAATCCTTTTTGGAGGAAGCGTAGCAGAAGAAGTCAAAAGGACAGCTTTTCTACTCGCAATTCTCCAAAACGCACACAGCACACGAGTTCCTGCGGACCAGCTGTTGCGAACATTCAAAAGGTCAGAGAACTCTCGCCTTCAAAGATTCGGAGCAGAGAGTCAGCCGTGGCGCGTTAGTGTACCTCAACGCCGGCGTGCTGGTTTTTACCAGCTTCACGGGAACGGGGAATTTAAAAAGGCACTCGCTCTCCCCTGCGTGGAAAAGAGGTTGCCAGGAAGATTAACCCAGCTTCCTTTTATAGCCTCTGACAAGAGGTTAAATCACACATTACACCGCCTGAAATGTCTGCTAGTAATTAGATCAAGAATATTACTCTCTCTTCTTCCCCTTGCAGACTGCAGCTGATCAAAGCCTAATGATGGTGTCAGTGCCATTGGCAGTGCTGGCTGGGTAAATCTCCCCATCGGGATGGCAATCTGTCAGGGCCGCGAGCCCTGCTAAACAGCACAGGACACGAGTACAATGGTGGCTGACACAAAGTAGACTAAATGAACCATATCTTTTACCAACAAGCTATCCATCAGCAGCGCGCCATTAAAATTCATGATTATACATCTCTTTGTTTTGAGTCTGGGACTGCGTGTTTACATGTACACACACACACACACACACAGAGTCAGCTGAGATGTATACAGCGACAGTGAGATGTTGGTGACATCTGTGAGTTTTATCCCAATAACACTGAAACCCACCACCACCAGCGTATCCATGCCAGCGCAGATCTAAGCAGCACCTGGTCCCTTGATGGGGTGAGGGGGCTACTGGCTATTAATTACAGAAAGCCGACACGCGGCGCAGGCGAACCCCTCGCAATGAGACCCGGGGATGTCAGACACACGGCAAGACGAATGCTTCTCTGTCACACAGCAACACGAACTGCCTCAGGACTCACTCACACACGCGTACTTTCCAGTACGTCGTTCAAACTGCGGCCCACCCTTCTTCCTCTCTGCCCCCGTATCTCAATCACATTCTGCGGATGTTACACTACTTCAGGGGATATTTCTGACTAATGCAAAAGCGGTTGTGCAGCAGCATGATAAAAGTTGACATTTTCCTTTTCTAATTCAACGCTTCCTTTGTAAACAACTTCGCCCCCCGCGCACACACACTCACACACGGAGGCCGATTTAATGGTCAATTTCATTATTTGCTCTCGAACTCACCGGCCGCAAACAAAAGGGGGAAATGGCAGGAGATATGCCAATCATTTATTGTTGAAAGATGGCTGACAAAAAAAGGGGCCCTTAAAAACTCTGACAGCTTTTCTTTTCCACGTCAAGTCCCCTCTTAAAAAGAAGAAAAAAGAAAATAGGGGGCCCCGGGACAACAGCCTCCTGCAAGAGGAGGCCTGACCCCGATCTTAACCTCATACAGGTGGCACGGCGCTAACACAGGAAGCAGGAGCACTAAACACAGGAGGTACGCTCTCAGAGATCATTTAGAGAGGCACAAAGACAGCTCGCTGCCACTAAAAGTCTATTCTAACGTGCTGAAAAGCAAATCCCCTTGAACACATTAATGGTAAAGACTAAAAGCATCTGGCTAAGGGGAGGTTTGAGAGTCATGATGTTAGATAAAACTCTGAAATAGGGTTTCCAGAAATGCAGCAGTTTGGGCTGAAGTTTAAGTAGCAACCTGTTGTCAGAGTTAAAAATCCAGCCTAATGCACAAAAGCGCTAATGTCAGCTCGGGAGAATAAAGTGACTCCTGTCCGACTCCTGCTCAGCTGAGTCCTGAACTATGAACTGTGATTACAGCCAACACCCCCCCCCCCCACACACACACACCTCCACCCCACAGAGCGACAACTGCATCTCTGCACATTCCAGGAAACGCCAGCCAGCTGAAGACAGCAAATACACCAGTGTGTGTGTGTGTGTGTGTGTGTGTGTGTGTGTGTGTGAGAGAGAGAGAGAGATGAGACATAAACAACGTAAGCTAGTTTGAGAGCTGCACCGATGTTTACTGTCTCTCTAAGTGCATTTCATCCCCACTGCTTTCACAGCAGCGGCGGTATTTCAGCATGCAGCACAGGGAGAAAGGCGGGGGGGTGCTGCTGATGCCACAGGTCTGTGTACAGAGAGCTCAGTCACAGAGACTGTTTGGACAATGTAGGTGTCAGACACACTGCCTGTCTGGAATAACGATTCAGCTCGGCCCGCTACAAAACACCCCCTTCATGGTGGAGGTTTAATAAAAAGCTAACTTGACTTGTTCCTGGAGTGTAAGTGTTGAAAACCTGAGAGGAATTTCTGCCTTGTTTGACTTGCTATCAGGGAGAAAGGTCTGCATTTGCTTCAAACGGGCACTGAATGACATGCCAGAGATTAGCCTCTGAAGGTCACAGTCTTAGCCTATCCTTTCAGCCGCTTTTCACAACACAACCCCCGGGCCCTTTTGAACAACAGGAAGAATGTCATCTGGTTACTTTTCAAGGCACGGAGATACCATTCACTGCGGCCAACAATGGCTGCAAACAGGGACCAGAGGGTTAGGAGGTTATAAAAGGGCCCCATTCTTAGCGCCGCTCGATCTCCAGTCCGCTGCACGCACTCAGAAAAAACACACCCACTCACTTACACACACATACAGACATGCATACGCACAACCGAGGCCAGGAGAAGCGGCGCGACCGATGATAAACTCTGGGAGGGTCGTGGCAAAGAGCCGCGCGCTGGCCGCACACCTCAGCTCAGCCTCCAGCCGGCTCTTTGACACCCAGGCCGAGCCTCCGAGAGAAGAAGATAACGGCGCGATGCTCTAAACTCGGCTCATCCTTCAGGTTATTGTAGCACGCCAGAGCGAAAGACACAATTTTTATTAACAAATTCACGCGTCTGCTCTCCTGAAATGGGATTTTAAACACCTCAAATACGTGAATTCTTCCTGGAAGAGAGGATGTTACAGTTACAGGCGTACAGTTTGAGAGAGATTGTGGTAAACAAAGCTGTTCAATAACAAGACAAAATGTATCTGCTGTTACTCAGGCTGTAAAGCTAGTCACAGAAAAAGACTCCCAGACTGCAGCCGGAGCTGAAATCCTTCACCAATTTAGTCTCTAATGAACCCTCTGAAATATTAAAAATAAAGCCCAATTAGCCGACAGCATTTTACATCTTCTCCCTCCCTTTAATCCTCTGGTAGCTTAGCCTTATCTAATGTCTGCGCCAACTATGACACTTTGAGCTCCCTCACCCTCTGCCCCCCTCCACTTGATATCCCCTGCAGCTTTACTGCTGCTTTGTTGTGGCATTCTTTCTGACCCGGCAGAGCGGGTCACAGTCTGAGCCCTCTCTGTCTAATGATGCCCTGATATGTACAGTTGGCACGGACGCTGGAAAAACTGCAGCAATAACCTCGGACATGCTAATAGCATCTATTAGGATTACTTAAGAGTGATATGGGAATCGCCTGGCAACCTCTTATTATAGAGGGCTCGGTATTGGGGGCGGAGAGTGTCGGCGGCGGGTCAGTGATCCGATTGAGACGGCCTTATCTTGCGCCATAAACAGATAACGGTATCTGCCCCGCTCCTCTGCTGTTCCTGTGAGATGGAGGTGGATAAACAACCCTGTCGTCTCCAGTGCCTCCGACAGGCCTGATCAGACAGATGCTGTCCTGAACCGAGCCTTGTTCCTCCTGCTGCTGCTACCATGACTGCTGTTTTTGCTGCGATTGTCACCGGGAGGCTTTGCCCTCAAGCTGAAGACACAACAATTTAATAATAATAATAAAAAAAAAAGAAAGAAAAGAAATCGTGGTTCTTGGTGTTTGTAACGTCAGGTTGCAGCACTCCCAGGCTTCAAGGTCTCAAAAAAAGTTTGCTGATTACGCAACTGGACCTGCTGGCTAACGTACAAATCCACGAAGAAGAACAGAAAAATGTAGCAAACAAAGACAGGAAGTGTATCCTCAGATAGTCCTGTTGCCGACAGTCATTTGGCATGACATGAGACCAAACTAAATACCACGAAACAGCTGACCCACGGCCTGAGCCCTGCAGGTTGCTCCCTTGTTCTCAGAGGTATCCAGAAGTTACCTACAATGTCCTAAACACCTGATCTGGATGTATCATGTGGCTGCGGTTATTTACTCCCAGCCTAACCTGCGTTTGACCCACACACACACACACAGACGCACACTGGGTCTCCTGACTTAGCCCGCTCCACACAAAGGCTACCAAACATCTGCTCCCTGTCTGTCGGAGTCGTAATACGATGGAAGGAGGAAGAAAGACCTCGGGTGGCCTCGCAGAAAAGTCTCTGCAAGTTGGTGGCTGAGTGCGGAGAGTGTGGAGCTGACAGCTGCCCTGGTGACTGGAGGACTTGAAAGGTGGAGCCAGCTGGCAGATCACTGGTACCTGGGAAATCTCAGCCATGCTGTCCAGAACCGAGTGTGTGTGTGTGTGTGCGCGTGTCGGGCAGCTTCATTTAGCAAATGGATGATATTTAACGAAATGCTGCTCATCTGAAACGACCTGGGAGGGTGAACTAAATAAAAATTCACAGACAACACCTGCAAGAGGTTTAACGTAGACGAGGCCCCCGCTGGAATATGAAAGGAACAAACGCGTCGCATCACCGGGATGAGCATTTCCAATTCAAGTACCGTCTCTAAAACGTTACATCAAATGACTGGCTTTGAATAAACCAGAACGAGCATCAGCCAAGTGGCTCATTCCAGCACGGAGAAAAAAAAAAAATGCTGGTTAGCCGAGCCATTTCACAGTCAACAATCACAGAATCGGGACTGTTGCTAATCAATGTATTTTAATGAGCTCCCTGTGAATCCCAACAACAGCTGAGACATAAAAGCAGCTCAACTTCTGTGGTAGAGTCTTTGTACCTTGTGATCTGTTATTCATAGTCTCGCTCTGAAGTCCTGTAAGAAATAAAAAGCACAGCCTTGATGTTATCCTCTTATTGCTCGCTCGTCTGAGACGAGCCTTATGCTGGGAATCGGGACTGGGTGGATGTCACGTGGAGGACCTTTTGCATCCAGCGCAAGGTGCTCGCTGCTTACAACAGGAAAGTTTGATACAGCGAGGTTAGCGTCGAGAAAACTGTGTGGGTGAGCACATTACATTCACGCTGTACTCTACTCACTACTTTAAAGCTTCCACTCAAGTAAGCTTAAACACGTAGGTGTGCGCGCTCTCTACAATATGTATGTTTTTTAAATAGTTTAACCTCGTCTACAGGCCGCCGCAGCCAAGATGCACGAGTATTTTGGAGGAAATTACCCTCCATCTGCCCACAGTGTAAATCAATATATTCGTCAGTGGCTGCAAACTTGCTTATCTGTCAGCAAAAGACTTGGGTTTGCGGTGACAGGTCAAAGAGTCAGCACATGACTCACGGGCAGGAGGAGGAGAGACGCTTTGAAAAAGCCACGCAGGGATCTAATTAACACATGCATTCAAGTGGTATTTCAATTTGGCGGAACGCTGTAATTTCCTCCATTGCTGACCGGGAACGACATGAACTAATGAACCAGGTGCTCCTGACATTCAGGCTTATCTGCCGCCGCCGCCGCCGCCGCTGCCGTTATAAGTAAGAGCATCAGACAAATCACTCTCGAAAGACTGAGCTTCAAAATCTATACATGCATCACAATATCTCACAGCATTTTCACTCTCATTCTTCAAGGTATCTGTCAGACCGCTGTCATTAGAGGCGCGCTGCATTTAACAGATGGGGAGAGGCCTTACAGTCATTTGTTTCTAAGACCTAATTAATCTTCATTGTGCCGGGAAACATAGCACCCCAATGCAAAAAGGGTTCCTTCTACACGATAATTGCACAGAGTCTAGGGGCCTGAGTTTCCCAGACAACAAGGTCTGAAATTTAATTATCTGCTCTTTGGAAAATGTAGGGGGGGGAAGAAAGCTACATTGCAAAACTGCACTTCTGAGCAAGTAATGTCAGGCTCTTGTTTGAGTAAGCACCGGGTATATCTCACGAGCACATCCTCCCCTCTGCTGTCAGAAACAGTCGCACCATTGTTAAAGGTTAAAAACTTCAAAAACACTCATGCAAATGCAGACAAATGTGCAGATCTGTCACAGTTTTATCAGCTTACCATGTGCCGAGCAAACCCGATCACTCCCATCACATCCCCAAATCCAAGTCAGTCACAGAGAGAGAGAGGGGAGGGGGGGTGGAGAGTTTCTTAAATAATATCCATCAAGCTCCATCAAAATAAAAGCAGACTCAGGAGCAGCCAAAGACAACACGCACGGGCTGTGGCAACATTAACATTCCGCCGTGTAAAGATCAAGCTTTGGAGGAGTGGAGGGGAGGGAGGAAACATCGATAGGATCCCATTAGTTAAGTGTGCCCTTAGGATACCCGAAATTTGATCAGAGATAAGACCTTTTCCTCCCAGACATGAACCATTAGACGTTATGGCACACACACACACAAAACTCCTCCACCTCCTCATCCACCTCCTCCTCCTCCTTCTTCTCCTCCTCCACAGTGGTCGCGGTTGTGCGGCAAGGATCAGGATGAGCCCGGTGACGTCAACCTTTTGTTATCACCTTTAACACTTGCCTTTGCAGGTGGAGACACTTTCCCCTCCCCTCTCCCTCCTCCTCCTCTCCTCCTCTCCTCCTCTCCTGTCGTTATATTAAGAGGTGCTATTTTGCAGGCGGGAGCAAGCAGCGAGCTAACATCTGTAATCACGACTGAGGACTACTGACACTCTAAATTTGGATGCGTCTCCTAACGAGCGCATCTTACACAAGTGACAGCTATAACATACTTTGAAAAAGCCGGGAATAGCATGAGATAACACACACTTTTCTCTGCTCCAACTTGCATCCACTGGAAGAAGAAAAAAAAAAAGAGAGAGAAGGGGGGGACTTCTACTAATTTCTCCAGAGAGGTGGCACAAAACTGTCTGCACCATGTTAATGCGAGAATTAAAAAAAAAAAAAAAACATAATTATGATGATGATTTGGCATGCAAATGGAGCTCTCACTTAATCCTCACTGTTGTCATATTGCAAATAAAATAAGATAAAATAAAAATAAACACTCAACAGCAGCCTTGCGCACAAACCTGACCCCTGTTTTGCACATAAAGTGCAGCACGTAAACAGACAAGCGCAAGAGGAGCTGCACAAGTAGATCTAAACCTTGCATGTTGCCAGTCTAGTGTGCCAGCTGACTGCCCAGGCTCCTGGCTAGCTAACCTAGCCAGTCAGTCAGTCTGAAACATACACAGTCCCATTGTTGCCTCCTGCAAGCTTCCCTCATATTTATCCCCTTAAATTGACGAGGATGCCGCGCAGCATCGGACAACAGGCGTGCTATGAAGATGCGGCTACTTACTCTCCGTTTACCTCTGCGAAAGGCATCGTTTAACACGTCGCCATGGTTTTAAAACGGACAGATTTTCCTCCCGTTGCCCTGCGCTGCCGAATCACTGCTGCTGCTGCTGTCTGCGGCAGCAACTTCCGGCGCATGCGCACTGCCTGGGACCGTTCCAGACTGCGCCGTGCGCTGCGCATGACAGCCGAGCGGTTTAAAGGTACAGCCTGCGCGAGAGCCAATTGGACGTCCGTGCGATGTTTATTTATGTTTGACAAGTGGAGATTAATAAAAGAAGTCTTTGTTATGTAAAAATACATGTGCGCATACATGCATATTCCTCTTTTTAATAAAAAAAACATATTTTTCATATGTTTATGTCTTCTGTTACTTGATTTTTATCGTTTTTATATTTTTATATTATGTTTATTTATTTTATATATAATAACAGACGAACAATAATAATAATATTCTGCATGCTGTGAACCTTTGTAGGTGAATATTTCCTGCACCAAAACCAACAAGACCTATTCTTGTATATTAGTTCATTAAGTTCCTGTATGTGAAAACATACTTGGCAATATATATATATATATATATATATATATATATATATATATATATATATATATATATATATATATATATATATATATATATATATATATATATACACCGAGTTTATAAAGTGCTTGGATAGACAAGCACCAACAGGGTGCAGGATGACAAGACACATTTTTATGATTTAAGAACAAAAAACATACAAATAAATGAATAAATTAGACAATGATAAAAGAATAAAAACATAAACAAACAGTATATGCTAGTTATTGCCTCCACCGTGATAACTTATGGTATTAAATACTGCTTACAAGTTAATGCACCAATAATAATAATGATAATAATATCACAATATATTTCAGTTGAGTATAACTGAATGAAGGTCTTTCACCCAAACTCTGGTGTATGTTCTACAGTTTGTTTTTTAATAGCAGCTGCCGCATTAGTGGTAATTAGATAATCCAGATCAATCACTCCACGACTGTGGTCCATTTGTGATTCACACACAGGTGCACGGAAGAGGAAACTCAATCATCTCAACCTTTGAAGATGCGATTGCATGATGATGAATTTTTGGGTAATGATGCCACATTTTTAATGATCAAACACTAATGGACAGACACAGAACAGTGTGATATTGGGTGTCACACGCTTCCAAAGCAGCTCCAATGCTCCTCAAGACGATGAGTTTTGATGATGATGGTGGAGAGTGCTGAGTGTCTAACATTTCGGTCTGAAAGCTCCCACAGGAGTTGGTTTGAGATCTGGTGACTGTGAAGGCCATCGCCTGTGAGTCACATCATTTTCATACTCATCAAATCAGCCAGTGAACCGGTGTGCCCCGTACAGAAGCATTTGCATTTGTTCAACATTATTCAGGGTTTTTTCTTTACTCTGTTGCTCCAAAAATCACCTGTCTGGATATTACTGTTTGAGTAAACATCATAAAACTTACCCGACATAACTGGATTTTTTCTTTGGGTCACAGTACGAATTTACTTAGCCACTTAGCTGCCTTTTTAAAGCACCTGCTGCATGTATTTCTGCTGCGAAGTTGGACATTTTAACATGGGGACTTATGGAGACTGACTCGTCCTGTAACCAGCCTCAAGTGGACATTTGAGGAACTGCAGTTTTTGGGATAGGCTTCACGTCACAGTCACAGAGGTTGCCGTTCGGGTTGAACAGATCCTTTTCAAGTTCCCAAACTGGGGAGGGGGAAAAAAAGCAACAAACTTGAGGCGAGGATGTCACAAATCTCTCTAACTCACTCAGTTTGTCGTTTAATAATGCTGATCAGTACTTCTTGCGTCAACATCTTCGCTTTACCTTCCAGAAAATACAGCTTGTTCATGCATTTCAGCGGCCCAAAATGTAATACTCATCTGGTACGCTGGAACAAGATTTGCCTTGAGCTGTATTACCCTCCTTGCATTTTGCATCGTCGTGCTCTTCACATATTGTATTATGAATCTTGTTGGGGGAGATAAAACCCAGCGAGAAGCCTCCACGGTCAATAGTGTCACATGCTTTGTGATTTGATGAAAGGTTCTATTTGTGTAGCCTGATGTGTATAGCTCCCTAATCAAAGACTTATATTTCTGTGACAACTAAAATAAATTACTCTATTACAACCGCCCACCTGCCCTCTCCACAGTATTGATACCATTTCATTACCAGAGAGAGACAGATGGACAGCACAGAAGATTGTGGCAAGTTACGGCAATGCTGGGAGAATGTGTGCTCGCGGCCGTGTAATGTCATGTCAGATTAGAAGCTGCACAAAAGTAATCAAATAAGATGATTAGAGAGAAAATTACACATGTTCAACTGCACAAACAATCCTGATAGAAACCATTGTGAAGGGTAACTCCACGGGTCTGGGTTCCACTGTGGGGCTGGGCTCATTACAATACTCCAGCCAATTTAGGCCTGCAAGCTTCACTTCCCCCATCAGCAAGTGAAAGAGGGGAGAATTTGGTCTGAAAGCCCAATCACACACAGCGCTCTGAGTTCAGCAGGTGGGGAAGTAGCAGCAGCAGGCTCCATCAGGCAATAATACAAAGTTAATGATGCAGAATGGTGTCTTTCTCCATACCAAAGAAGACGTCAATACAGGATGTTTAAGAAAGCCGTTCCTAATTACGCTTTTTAAATTCACCACTGACGTGACTGATGATTTCAAAGAGAGGCATTATTGATCCACTTCACAGACAAGTCACATCGATTGCAAGTCTAGAATGAATAAAAGTTTTTTTTCTCCCCCCCGTTATCTCCCCAGCTGAGAGAGAGATTGTACAATCAGAGCATCAGTGTGACCTATATGGGTAGTTTGGGAGCTACATCACCTCTTTTAAAAAGCAGTCTGAGCAAGGACGTATGGAGGAGTGATTGCTGAAATCGAAGGACCTTGGGGGACCTTCAGTACGTCACGTAAGACCTAATGGTTGAGTCTCGCGGCTTCTCCTCGTTTATCAAAATGTGGAAATTCATCCATCCATTCATTAATCTGCGGGATCCTGTACAAATAGCCTATCTGCGCTGGAGTCCTCAGCATGAAAAAGTTCAGGAGCGGCTGTTTCGTAGACAATCAGCCAGCTGTGCAGCATCACGCCTCTCACTGCAATCAGCGGTGATGGAGTGATGGATGCTCTGACGCACTGACAGATTGTTTTTTCCCACCTCTGCTCCCTGTTGACATGCCCCATGGCTTGTGCTTATTATTCCATGAACTTTGTTATTCCTCACGAGCAGCCAGATCTTTCATATTAGTTGCAGGGGCTTTTATTACACGCCCGACCCCAGAGATCCCGCTGATATTAGCACATTAATAAGGGCAGGAAGTCTGTGTCTGACATCATCTGGTCCGAGCCGCAGATTCTGCAAATTCAGGGAGATCTGACCTATTCCCTATCAATACAAAGTGTTCCGTTAGAATTACAGAAAACAAGATTGATTAGGTATCAACAGCACACTAAACTGCAGCAGCAGAGGGAGGTTTTCCATCACACCATGCTGAATCTCATTGGCAAGTGCACTTCAAGTAGTAAAGTGGGCTCCAGCTTATGATTAAATGGTTTGCAGGCGAAGCCTTTTTGTCTTTTTTTTTTTTAGCGAGAGAGAGAGAGAGCTCTTTCTGAAGGCCAAAGTTAATGCAGTCATAGAAAGAACTCTGATACACTCCCACATGAAATGGCCATGTGAGGAAAGCCCGGAGGGAGAAAAGGCCTTGAATGAATTTGAGAGAGAGAGAGAGAGAGAGAGGGAGTGGGTGGGAGGGAGGCAGATAGAGAGAAAGTTCAAACATTACTGATCCTCAAATATCCTTTTGGTTTCTGGTTCAATTGGAATTCGGCAGTAAGTGTCTGCTAAAAGCTCCATTTTTGTTGCCCTTCCATTGCTGCTGAGCTTTTAGAGTTAGATGATGACAGATTGCGAGCTACCTGATATCCTTCATCATCCTCCCCAGTGGAGGTGTTTGTTCCGCCCCGAGCAAGTCCTCGAGGACTAACAAACAGCCGGCATGTTTGATGGACTATGGGGAGACATCTGCTGTGCCTGGCTTTGCCATACAGAATCAAAACAACATGTTACAGTAATCAATCAATATGCAAACCGTGTCCTTTCAGTCCGATGATTAACCTTACAGTCCTCATGGTTATCAAGTCATTATATCAAGCTTGTCATTGTGAATTAGCGCTGAAGAGTTACAGGCTGTGAGTGCGCAAGCATGCAATGTTTTCCTCAGGTTGGCATATCGCTTTAAGCATGGATGCTCGATATATCCTCAACAACATTGTCACAACTGTGCTTCAAGCGCCCTCGGGGATAAGCTCTGTTTTGTGTACTCAAGGGACAAGAGGGAGAGAAAAAGTCTGCACAATGCAATCTGATTTGTGGTTATAGGCGCACCATCCCTCACAAAGTAATCTAGAGAATATCACCCGAGCCAAAAGATCCTTTGAGCGCCGTCATCCATTTTAAACGGCGAGTTGCTCACGTTGGCAGATGTGTTTGTGCATTGTGATGAGCTGATTTTGAAATTGCCATTTTAGCCTCTGAATATCCTGTAAACAGGTGGTTCTCAAAGTGGAGCCCTCTGGGAGTTACAGAGGGTTTGCTGCAAAATGATGCGTGACTTTAATTTAGCTATTTTGCATAATTATGTAGCCTACATGTAGATGTAAAATATCCATGATCACATGTGATTTATAGACCTGAAGCACAGCTTTATCCACTTTAAGTATCTTCCAATAAATTCCTTCATTGTATTAATTACTTTAGTGTTTTGATATACGCCTTTGTCTTTGTTGAGTCACTCTAGACAGAAAATCAGGTAAATATCAGCATGTAAAGCTTCAGTTTTATTCGTCAAATGTAGGTCAAAGGAGCACTGTGAAGGATTTAGTGACCTCGTCCTCTCACCCTCTCCTTCCTAGCATTGAAGAGAAACTACGGTGGCCGTGAAAAAACTTGAGCCAGCCTTGAGCACGACATGGCAGAGGACATCGTCTGTAGATATAAAAATCTCATTCTGAGTTAATAAAAACATGATGTTTCATGTTTTCAGGTGATTTTACACAAATGAAAACATGAATATTGTGTGTTATATCTGCCATTTTCTGTAAATCTTACACACTGGATGAGAAACACAGGTCAGCTCACCATTAAGAGCACTAGACGTGGTCACAGGGTTAGACAAAGAAGATACAAATGAGCTAAAGAAGTAAAATATAATCAAATTTAAAGCAACGACTGGAGTGATATGAGTAAAAAACAGACTGTATAAATGTGTCAAGTGTCTGCAAAGAACTGGAGCGGTATCTCTGTATGAATAGATATGAACATGTAAGTAGGATATACTACACTATTTAAATATATGAAAATTGAGGATTGAGAGTGAGCGTGTGTACAGAAGTATTGCACAAAATACCAGTCCTGTTACAGAAGCAGCAGTCATCGTTGGTGGTGCATGTTTTGCAGACAGCAGTCCTGTTAGATTATGAGTTAAGAAGTCTGATGGCCTGATGGTGAAAACTGTTCTTCAGTCCGGTGCTGTGTGCAGCTTTGCTATTAACTAAAAATTCTGTTTATTGTTGCTTATTTTGGTTTTTGTTTTGGCTGCGTGAAACACTTTGGACATGTTTGCATGAAAGTTGCTGCATTATATATTTTTTCTGTGCAACTGTATTTATCTAAACTGCACAATTACCATCAAATCACCATCTTTTCATGACAATACTTCCTGTTATATCCAACACGCATATCTGTATACTTTCCACAACTTTATTTATTTGTTTATTTCATTCTATTTTTTCTATTTCTAGTATATCTCAGATTTTATTTTTTATTTACAAGTATTTTTTATCCACTTTGTGTCTTGTGAGCGGCTGTAACGAGTTAATTTTTCTCCTGTGTGTGATAAATAAACTCTGTCTTGTCTTATATATTATGAATAAATGAAGTTTAAAGTTTAAAATGGAGCTGCTGGCGAGCTTTACATGTACATGTAACTAAATAAGCAATAAGTAAAGTCGTGAATCCATTTAATGAGGGGTTAAACTAGATATTTACAGGCTAATTGCACATTGTATAGTTGACATGTTGGTCGCTAAGGGG
Source organism: Nibea coibor (assembly GCA_023373845.1). Taxonomy (NCBI): domain Eukaryota; kingdom Metazoa; phylum Chordata; class Actinopteri; family Sciaenidae; genus Nibea; species Nibea coibor. The sequence goes on from CM041733.1 coordinate 18,373,124, forward strand.
CGGTGTGGGTAAAACTTAAACCTCTTCAGAGCCGGATGCTGCGTCTCTTTGGTCCAAAGCAACATGGTGTCACCTTGTGCGCAACGTGAATGTAAACAAGCGAGTCTGAACCGTTAAAAACTAAAAGAAAAAATCTCATCTGAAGTCCAGCAGTCACGGTTAACCAGGGATGGCGTTCAGGGTGTGCGCTCGGCGGTTGTGCAGAGGCTCCGCCGTCCTCTGCAGGCCGGCCGCCGGCTCTGCTCCACGGGACAGTGCGTCATGGTTTCTCGGTGCGGGTCAGTGTCACACGCTGGTTTTTAAACATGCTCGTTTATTTTTCATGTTTTTATGAGATAAACGTAAAAAGAAATGATGTTATGCTGCTTTCAATGTCGCCTGTTGTCATCCGAGATGATGTGTGGAAAGGTAGACGGAATAAATGACATGTGATGGCAGCATGAAGGGCCGAACATTTTATTTTTTTTTATTAGATAAAGGTGCATTTACACCTGTGACTGCAACACGTACACAATATAAACACGAGCTAGTTTATTCTATAAAATTTTAATATCCATATTTTAAAATTTTAATATATTTGGCTGGAAAAATGTGTTTGTTTCTCTTTGTTTGGGAGCCGGTGTTTCGGTTCAACGAGTGACCCTGTCAACTGGTGCCCCGTTAGCCGAATGCGTCTGTGGTTGTCATAGTTACCATAGCTGTTGAACTAGCACGTAGGTATTTTTTATACACGTTAACGAGAAACACACACACACACACACACACACACACACAGCTACTTGTCTTACTGCTTTCAGCACCTGTGTGATCATTCACCTGTCACCAGTTAACACGGTCTCTCATTAAACCGAAACACCGGACAGGTGAGGTTGGCCAGCCATGAGCCAATATACAGCTTACACAAATGTGCTGTGGAAACAGACTTTACAGTGAAGTATCCAGCAGTTTTCAGGTTGACATTAATAATATTTAAATATTAATTTAAGTGTAATATCCATAAATAACCACAGGTGTTACCAATGATACTAATTAAGGTGACGGGCGTAATTAATTTGTGTTTGTGCTTCCTGCAGTGGGCAGGGCTCAGCATGGATTAACCGTCCCCTGTAGATGTTCTGTGTGTTCTGACATCTTTAAATCAGAACCAGCATGAACTATTTCTGCAATCTGAGGTGCAGTTAGACCACAGACCAGTGTGGTCTGCATCAGTGAGCCCTGTCTGCCCATGATCCTGTCCATCCATTCACTGCTTGACTTGGTGGTACTGACCACTGCAGACCGGGAACACCCCTCAAGAAGTGCTGTTTGGGAAATGCTCATTTTTCCTGCTTTGAGGACAAAATGTTCACTTGCTGCCTCCAACTGACAGGTGCCGTGATAACGAGATGCGAGTGTCATTCATGCCGCCTGTCAGTGGTCGTAATGTGACCGATCAGTGTATTTTTACCACGCCGTGCAGCGCCAATTCATATATTTTGTATGTTCATTGAGTAGTAGTGAGTATTTTTATGTCTGAAGGTGGTCACATATTTTTTTTAACTAATTAAATAATCGTTTAGCGTGTGAAATATGTTTTAAAATGGCTAAAACTGTCACAATTGTGCAGTGCCAAAAATATTCAAATAGTTTGAAGGGAACAGAAATATAAAATATAGAAACTAATCAGAAAATAGTTTGATTACAGATACAACAACGATGCTAAGAAATACTTTCTGGCTCTTTAACTACAAGCAGACTTTCTTCATAACGTGTAGTTTTCAGTAAACTTTCAATGTGCCCGATCACCTCCACACTGAGCTGGTCGTGTGATTAATTATCTGGATGACTTTATGAGGAGGACCGTCTGAATGCATCATTCTGCTGTGTCATATCAACATCCAAGTAAGCTGAATCAGTCAGTTACCTCGCAGCCCCGCTGGCAGCGACATGATGGAGATGTTGATGTCGTTACAGGGAACGCTGCCTGCAGCCAAGGAGGGAGGAACGGATTTATCTTCACCCCTGCTTGTTTTATTACATCAGAGGCATTTCTCAACAGACTGACGAAAGACAAAGCGGCACAGGCGGAGGCAGACGGCGGGTTCCATCGCCTTCCGGCTTCGGTTCCTCCGGACAGCGGTAATCGGACCACTACCTCGGGGATTTACATCCTTGAACTCATCTGATCACTCTAGCCCAGCCCTTTTTGATGCCCCTTTTCTCACGGCTGTCATGACTAATGCTGTTTGTGTGTTTTCAGCTGAGCAGTTATCTTTGTTAATGAGACATCCAAATCAGCCCGACAACCCAAAGGTTTTGAAAGTGGCCATAATCGGTGCTCCAAACGCCGGGAAGTCCACATTGTCCAACCAGCTCCTGGGCAGAAAGGTCAGACCTGAAATCATGCGTCTGCTTGGTGGAGGAGGAGGTGATTCTCACTCTGTAACGTCTTGATTCTTTCTTAAAGGTGTTTGCCGTGTCCAAGAAAGTACACACGACGCAGACTCGTGCGATGGGCGTCCTAACAGAGGACGATACACAGATAGTAAGAGCCTCACCCTCTTGTTGTAATTAAATAATGCCATAATAAAGCCAAACGTTAATACGCGTGTGTGTGTTTCACAGATTTTATTGGACACTCCTGGTTTCACCACAGCCTCAAAGGTTAAAAGGTACCTTTCTTTTTTATATTCTTTAAATATAAAGTACCTGCTGTATTATTACCCAGCGTAATGAATGGACTCCCTGTTTTCCCCAGACACCATCTGGAGAAGTCTTTGCTCGTGGATCCCTGGAACACAGTCAAAGAAGCTGACCTAAGTATTACATAAATTTCACTCTGAGCCTTTTTATTAGTTGAACTTTTTTCTTTTTTTTTTTTTCTTCTTCTTCTTCTTTTCGATTTAACGCTAAGAGTGAAATATAGCGCTGAGTTTTCGCGGGGGCTTATAATTGTGTCCATTCTCAGTGGTAGTCATGGTGGATGTGGCAGACAGATGGATGTGCAAAAGACTCGACTTCGAGGTGCTCAAATGCCTGGCTCAGCACCCCGACATCCCTGCCATCCTGGTCCTCAATAAGGTATTCTTCAGCAGAATAATATACAGTGGGGCTTAAAGGTTTGGACGCAGCTCCTTATCCGGTGTTTTTTCTTCGTGGTTTTGTTACTTTGTACATTTTAGTTTAACATAGAAGACAACAAAACAGTTTTAGATCAACAATTAAGAGCACCTCCGATTAGAACCCACATAAAGGCCTCACACAGTTCAAGTAGGAGACGCATCTTTACATCAGCTGTTCAGGGGAGGCTGCACGAATCAGACCTTTCGCTAAACTCAACAGTGCGTTTGTTGGGGACTATTTTCAGGCGCAGATTAATCCACATTTGCCGCTCTAGTGAGTATTTACAACAGCAGGACGGCGTATGTGAAATCAAGTCAGTATAAATTGCAGTGTCCATGTTGATGGTAATGAAGGAACGTGTCACCCAGTGCAACAGTGTGACTCACTGATGTGTTTTAGACAACAATAGAGCTCTACAGCGCAGAGGAAAACTTTTTACTGATGCTCTTCTTGTTTTTAAGGTGGACTTGTTTCCGGTTAAGGACCAGTTGTTGGATATCACAGCAGAGCTGACATGCGGAGTGGTGAGCGGACGCAAAATGCGGATCAGGCCAGTGATCAAGCCTCCGTGGGCTGAAAAGAGGCCAGAGAGACATTCAGAGTTACCACTGGATGAGGACAACGCATGGCCCGAGGGCAGCGCTGAGCCGAACTCTCCGCTCAGCAAAGAGCAGCTGAAGGCACTGAGGAGCCAACAGGGCTGGCCTCACTTCAAGGACGTCTTCATGCTCTCCTCTGTGGACCGAGAGGACGTGGAGACACTGAAGGTACACAGGATTATGGTTGCAGCACGGGAAACAGGATGCGTGTTTGTACCATCAGCTTTATTTGACGACAGTAACCGTTCTTTTATCGTCTTGCCGTAGCAATACTTCATGGTTGCAGCCAAGCCAGGGCCGTGGCAGTATCACAGCGAGGTTCTGACCGACCAGAATCCCGAGGAGGTCTGCATCAACATCATCCGAGAGAAGCTGCTGGAGAATCTGCCGCAGGAAGTGCCGTATTCTTTGACACAGGTGGTGACTAGTGAACCGTTTTTCACATCATAAGTCACACGTGACGATAAGCTGACAGCTGACTCGCTGCACTGAGTTTGTGGCTTATTTAAAGACCTTCATGCCGACACGCGCTTTGATGCAACCGTATGCCTCCACCAACAGCTGCCTGTATTACTGCAGCTGCTGTAATATTCCTCGTGTGACGAACTGCATACAAATAACGCATGCGTATGCCAAGAATTGTGGGATATGTAGTAACAGCTGACGTCTCCTGTTCCACTTTGACCACCGCTTTATTGTATTTTCCAGACGTGAGCAGATTGTAAATATTTAATCTTCTCTATTTTCAGATCGTTGAAATCTTGCAAAATGAAGAAAACGGCGAGCTCGAGATTTTTGTGAAACTTCATGCCAAGAAAGACACTCACGTAGTAAGTCCTCTCTACGCATTCACCGCTTTTTGTGACGCGTGTCCTGTCTGATGCTCGTTTGTCCAGCTGTTTGTTTAAATTCCTGGGTAAGTTTGGGGACTGCAGTAATTGGATGTAATATGAAAAACAAACAGACTGCTTCATAAGAGAGACTACAGCGTAAAACATCACAGTTCAAGAGCGGAGGGAGTGAAGTCTCTCCCTCCATTACTGACACCTGTGGCTTCTAATGGATTCTGATATTTATTTTCTCTTCCTCCGGATTCCTTTATTACTCGCGCGCGTGTGTGTTTTTTAACTTGTAAATATTTGAGCAGCCTTTCTGAATCATGCATATTTGATGGCAAAGAATATTTGAAGCTACATTCTGCGGCGCCGGAATGTTTTCAAGGCCGATGACCTCCATCTGAGGAGAGAGAGTCAGACAAACACCATTCTTTAGCTTTATATTCAACACAGGAGTCACTGCAGAAACGTAGATCAGGCGGTGATGATTGACTGGAGATGTTGCTTTTGGGCTTTTTGTGCAGACATCTATCTATAAAGATGCATTTCACCATCTTAAATATGACTTTATAACACATTCTAATACCCGTTACTGTTTGCCACAGATATCGTGACACTATCTTTCTTTTAAGTTTAACCGTCTGCAAAGCCGCTGCCTGACTTTGCCGTATCTCTTGCTCCTTCAGAAGATGGTGATCGGGACGGGCGGCCAGATGGCGTCGCAGATCGCCCAAGAGGCCACTGAGGACCTGAGCCGGATCTTCCTGAGGGAAGTAAAGCTGAAACTCTCAGTTAAGCTGAGGAAGTGAAGAGGATGGAAGGACTTCAAGGGTGAAATCCCGAAGAGATGAAGAGGTGGCGTCTGATCCTGCTGGATTTGAGATGACTGTGAGACTCTCTGAAGAGTCAGACGCGGGATAAGAGCTCATCATGAGTCAAGCGTGGAGCTGTGAGGTGGCATATATATCCACAGAGGGCCAGAGCGCCCTCCAAATACTGACTTCTGTACCCTCTGTCCTCATGCAGACGTTATTAAGATTTATATGTAAAGATGCCCCCTGATGCTGGTGTGAAACTGAACTATATCCTCCGCTAAAAGTGGAGAAAATATGTAAATTAAAAGCCGCTTACACAAGATGACGATGTCATTGTAATGAATTATTAGCAGTGATGTATATTTAAGGCAACGAGCATGACGCAGACTCTCATCAGACGCATGTTTTGACACAAGCCCTGACAGCGCCTTCATGGCTGAGCAGGTCTGGCGAGCTGTGAAAAAGCCGATGGTTTATCTTTGGCTCTCAGAGCTCTTTACTTGGCGCTCGCTTCGCGCCCAGCGGAACCTGCACAGTCATGTTCACTCAAATGTCCCTGATGTACCATCCACCCCTGTTCCCTCCACTCCCACATCACTTTAGCCTTCTCCGCTGCCTTTTGAAGTGTGGCCATCCATCCCTGCGACTATCACTTTTTGTTCTGCTGCTTTCTTCCCCTTTTTCTCTCTCTCTCTCTCTCTCTCGCCCTCCCTCTGCTTTTTTGGCTCTTATAAAGCCCAGCTCTGCCCCCGAGGGCTGAATTGTCTCCCTAATGGATGGCAAAATGGAGCACTAACCTGATGCTAAAATGGGTCAGATAATGGTGATTGGATTCATTCCTACTGCCTGTGAGTTAACTCAACGGTTACTCTATCCGGGGCATCGTGATGAATAACCAGCTAGTGGCCTAAAGCAAGGGCGACAGGAGGAGGAGGAGGAGGAGGGGGAGAGGGAGGGTGAGGCCTTGAATGTCTCACAGAAGCTGTGTCAGCCCCTCAAGCTCTCCCTGCTCTCTGCAACGGCTGCTTCCCGGTGATTAGACAAGCCGGTTGCGCGGCAGAGATCACCACTTAGACAAGCCAACTGCTGCCTGAATATATTAAAGCTGATGCATTAACGTAAACCTTCAAACACGAGATATTTAAACTGCTGACACGCTGTTTTCTCCCAGAATAATGAGATACTCATTTGTTTTTTTGGGGGAGCTATAACCTTTATTCAACATAATGTGATCAAAACATCATGAATAAAACGTCAATCAAGCCAATTTTTTTTGTTCATCCTCCAGCTCCTGATGACATTGAGCAAGAGCCGTGGAACCCTTACCATTGCTAAACTCAGTAATGGTAACGGTTTGACGGCCCTCCTCTGCGGGGGTGTGCGTCGCGGGCCTCCTCCTGCAGACGGTTAGGCCCGAGCGCGCGCTGATAGTGCCGGGGGTCGAATGAAAACCCTGGATAGTACATCATCTATACTGTAGTGTCTCTTTAATAAACTTACAGTATAAGATGATATCCTGTCCAGGGCACAAGACAGAAATGTTTGCGGCGAGTTTCCCGCTTTGTTTGTAATCTGCAGAAGAAAAAAGAGACATGACGACGATTAGTGATGCAAAAAAAAAGGAAGAAAACTCTGTAAACTGCACCAGGAGGCCTCGGCTCACCTCCTCTCTGCGGGGACAGACTCACCATGTTTGCGTGCAGTGTTGCGTTGGACATCCTTTATGACTCTTCCCTCCACGTGCTCATATATGTATATATTTTATGGCTTCTTCCATGCGTCCATGTCTCGTTCACAGCCTCCTAACTGCTCTGCATGCTGGGCTCTGGCACTTAAAAGGGCCCCCAGCTCATTAGCATACCGTGATGACATCTGGGTGGACCAGGCAGCATGGGGTGAACTTTTTCTTATCTGGTCCTAAACCTGGTTGCCTCTTTCAAAATGATTGCCCACACCCTTAGTACATTACTTTTTTTTTTAAACTGCATATAGACTCATTCTTTCATTCACTGATATCAGCTCAGAGTTCATCTTTAAATGCATATTTTACAGAGTTCAGACGTGACCTTTCCTGGTCATACATGTCTGATTATAAGCAAAACAGAACTTCCTCAGCATCTGTTAAAAAGCTTGGAGCTTTATCCCGCTCATATCTAATGTTCAGCATCTCTTAAGTCCCCTGAATCTCGCAGCGTTTTGGATTTACGCGTGGCGCTTTCACGGTTTGCAATTTAATACTACGATATGTCAGCTGATGTCACGTTATCTGACTTATTAAACTCGCTCACAGAGAGATTTCCCGGATACGGAGATGTGTTTTTTTTATTAGATGTGTCACGCAGACGCCCCGCGGCATCAAATTATGTCAGGAGTGTGATAGAGCAGGTGGTAGCTTGCTGTAGTTTGTCTCTAATCCCTGACAGTTTGTCTACATCCTTTAAAAAACAGGCCGTCTTTGCTCTCCTACGTCTTGAACTCAGTGAATTCAGATCCCCAAAATTTGCTGCAGGAGCTTGTAAAGTTGAACAAGAGTCCTGTAGTGCAGGATACACACATTATAGCCACCTCCTTTTCAGGTATTGAGTGTAGTGATTTCTCAGCTGATGAATGTACCTGCTCCCAACACCAAATCATTAACACCGAATTATTCACAGTGTACTCACGTCCTCGGCTACCTCTACACCACCTTTCTAAGGTCAGGTTCATTTATCATAGTAAACCTACCGAGGGTGGAGGACTGCAGTTCTTAATATTTTCAACAATGACGCAATAATTCAATTCAAGTAACTGGGTCTTTGTTTATGGATGTAACTGTGACTTCTTAAGGAGGGGTCCGAGGTTAGGTGGGACATCGTGACATTGTAGTTTGGGTGTGGGAGCTGGTTTTGGGGTGTGAGAGGTCCTCCTGTAGACGTAGATAAAGATGGACGTAGGACTATCTGGGTGGATTGGTTTGGCTCCAACTGTTTATCTGCAGCAGAAATGCTCCAGTTTTTTTCTACAAATTTCCATTTGCATTCGTAGATAAGTTCTCCTCGACACGTAGAGACCGAAAGGAGTCTCATTGTGCAAACACATCGGCTTCATCCAAAGTAATCAGGGGAAACTTGTTCGATTAAAGTGTTTGCAGTTAACTGAAGAGGGGAAATGTTTTCCTTTAATGTTTTCTAAATGTAATTTAAGTGCCGTTCGTCTCACACGTCCTCCGCTTCTCTGCCACGTGTTTCAAGCTTTGTCCAGCCTCGCCCTCCCTCCTCACCCTCACTCCACTTTAACACAGAGGAAATGAGTTTTTATATGAGCAGGCTGATTAAAAGTGAAGGAAAGAAAGAAAGAGAGGGAGAGACACTGTGAAAGAGTTTTGATCATCCTCTGAGGGGAATGTGTCATTAACTGAGAGTACTTTATGTTTCCATTTCAGGGGTTTGAAACATCTGGACAGACGTAATGGGAGCTTTAAATTAGAGGCCCTGCAGGACATGAGCACAACAAAAAGGCAGAAAAATACTGTATAAATAATATAGTATTTTTATTTTTGTACAAAAATGCACACAGAGGCAATACTGGGTTAACTTGACCGATCACCAGCAGAAGGGTTTGTTTGTTTTGATCCAGTAACTCGACAGAAATACAAAAATAACACCCCACTGGCACCACTGGTACTGGGTCAAGTTAACCCAGTACTGTGTCTGCGTTTTTCTTGGACCGATTTGAGCTTCATTAAACAGGCTCTTATTCTTAACCCAAGAACATCTCTATAAAAGTTTTAATCGTTATTTGTGTATCAGGTAGCAGCATGTTACAGTCTGGGCCACATGCTCTCATTACTAACATTTAAAATCTGAATTTGAAATGACACAGAGAGTCAGATATTAAAGCACAGACTTCATTTATTATTGTTATGGTTATTATTTATGGGTAACAGCAGTTATGGGGTTTGCTGCTGCAGTTTCTGACTTCTGAGTGTTTGTGACATATGACTGCCCTCTTCAGGTCAAATATTAACTGTCGGTCAGATTTATTGCAGCAGAGACAGCAGCACGCTGACTCTGACATTTAATCATATGGATACCACTGTGAGGGAAAGTTCTAATCCAGCACGCCACATATGAGGCTTACACTGCGGTAAACATTGTAAAAAATAGTGTAAAATAAGATACGAATGAACAGAAAATATAATGAGAGTTTCAAGTTAAACTTCCAATTAGTTTATACAAGTACAGCTGAAACAATTAGTCGACTATTCATGAATTGTGAATTTTGGTGTCGAGGACGGACCCAAAGCTTTTCTTCTCACGTCCAGGAAATTAAATCACCTCAAGCTGTGTGTGTGTGAGTGTGTGTGATGTTAAGTCAATCCTTCCTGGTTCGATACTCTGTAACAAAGACAACAAGGCCGACTGGAAGTGGTTTAACATTTATTATAGGATGGCACACGACAGAATAACATGAACACATGCTTAAAACGCCATGCTGGATCAGTTTCTCAGCGGTTCGGTGTTACATGAGAAGCCACGAGATAAATCCACGACATTACTTTTTACAGAGGTTATAGATTATTTCCTATGATAGACAACAGATGGGAGAGAGTTCAGATGAAGAGTTAAGGCATAGGTCTAAATGTGTTTTGGTCTTTAATCACATTCTCCTCTAAAACGCCAATAAAATGGCCCAAACTGTGAATTTAAGAGCTCCAGATTTCAGAGGAAAAGCTGTGAAACGCTACATCGACTTATCATCTAACAAGATATAATCTGTGTTCCCTTGTACATGTCATAAAGTACATAAAACAGAAGTAGAAACTTTACTGAACACAATTTATATGTATAACATACACATATTCTACAAGTTAGTCTTTGTCTAATATCCCATCTTTACTCCCAAGTATCCGATTACAGTCGACAAACTACACGTTGAAGTAGGATATCTCTGCATTGTTGAACAAAGGCACTGTGTACAGAAACCTTTCTAGATAGCGACAGGACCGTTTAACTATTTGATTTGAAAACTTTTACCCGCACTGTCTGGAAAAAGAAAAGATGATACGCTGAAAATCTGGGTTGGATATGTAAAGTAGTCACTTAAAATGTGTCCAGAAACTAAGCGGTGTGGGTTAGTTTTGTCTCTCCAGACCTGCTGCTGCGTTTTTAAATCGTCTGGATGTTGATGTCTGAGCGAGGATGAAAACTGTCAATCAACTGTTTGTGCAGCTGATTTTAAAATGACATCCGTGGCCCTGCCAGACCACACTCGAGTGTAAACTGTTGGAGGGCTCTGCCAGGCTGCAGTGAGTCATCACAGTTTGATTATAAGACAGTGTGATCTTTGTCAATGACTGATTTTAGTTTATTCAGTTCTGGTGAAGAAGTTTACACATAAACGGGTAAATATTGTATTTCCAGCGAGCGAGGCAGTGTTTTCACCAGCAATATACAGAAACATAGTTGCAGAAACACGTCAGAACTTGGAAGGAAATGTAACATTCATGTGGAAAAAATAAAAACAAGATGAAATCTGCCTCGTGTTTATTCACAGACAGGAAAATGTTGCAAACGTGATGACTCTAACAAACGGCTGGAAAATAAAAACATTTAAAAAAAATATATATATATATATATATCACAGATGTCTGAAAAGTGGTTAAAGATCATTCACGATGATTAAAACAGGACAGCTCAACCTAATATATAATGTGGATATATAGATGAAGCTTAGACTAATAACAGAAAGCTTATCAAGTTGGAAGAGTAACTCAGTATGGGTTATATTCTCCTGCCGTCTCCACCTCGTTACACACTGAATCCTCACGCCACAAGTGATGATGTAACACTGAAACATCACTTTGGACATTGGCCATCGTCTGGCTTTAAAGATTAAACGACTGTAAGAGACTACGTGTAGTAATTACACGTAAAAACCCCCCCCCAAAAAACAGACGTGTTGCAGCAGGAAAAAAAAAAAAAAAACTGGTCCAACCACTCGACTTTGACATTTACTCAACCAAAAGAGCGCGATCACCACGTACAGCGTTTACGACCTCGTCACATGCTTATCTTCCAACTTCACAAGTCACAGACCGACTGAGGGTAACATTAAATTCCTGCTTTGTCATCACAGACTGGGTGTGGTCAGATATGCAACGCGGTGGCAACATTCAACCCGGCGAGGTCTCTTTAAAAGATACAAAATATGTACACGGCCTGCAAAAGTGACAATCACATCTGAGGAGGATTAACCGCGGCGAGGTGGAAAGAGAGGCAGAAGCACGAACAACATGAGTGATAAAGAAATGTTCAGTGTGCCTGGCAGGCGTCCAGAGTTTCTTTTAAGGCTAATCTATTCTAAGTATGGCTTCGTGTTATGCACTTGCTTAGCGTTTATATCTGCCTATATGTGTCCGAACACGTGACAAAAGTGAAGAGTAAACACTATTGTTAGTATACGCAGATATTATGAGGACAGAGAACAACATTTAAACATCATCCATTGAATAACACAGTGATATACTCTGACATAGATCCTTCTAAAAAGCCAAACCGCTGTCCTAAAGGTTTGGGCACTTGAGTGGTGAACAGGCACTGCACATTTGAACTGAGAAGACAGGCGACGTGACAACAACATACCGCGAGGTAAGAGTTACGGATGATTAAAATATCACCGAAATATACTCTAAATTTTACAATCACAGTGGGTGAAGATCTGCTGAGCCTTGTACTGTAACAGCGATTTGGTATAATCGATCTCTGAGTTTGTTAAGATCAACTAAAAAGAAATTTCAAAAGCAAAAGGAGGAAATAAAAGCTGCCTCTTACACACTGTGCTCAGAGGAGCAGGGAAGTCAAAAGAGTGGGCAAGCATTGGATTAAATCATTTATCAGAATCAGATTTTCTTGCCAGATTTGCTCGCAGTGTGCATCAAAAAACAGAACAGGCGCCTAAACTATCGCTGCAGATCACAAGCCACCGCTGTGGACCCTGTTTGAGTAGCCTATTGATGCCGAAAGGAAACCTCCAGTGAGTCTGCAGCACGTCACTGAACACTGTGGTGATATTCCTTCTACAAAATGATGTTTGACACGACCACATTTCGACTTTTGTCTCAGAAAAATACTCTGCTTTGGATGGCCTGTAGGACTGAACTGAACTGCAGCATAAAATCCTGGCTAATTAGTGCAGTGTGATGAGAATCAATATGTCTAAAACAAAAACTAATAACGACAGAAGATACATAGAGTCTGGTCCTTTAGACGTTAAGGCCCCAGGTTGTTTTCATTTAGAAAATTAAAAACCTCTTTAAATATACAAAAAAAAACAAAAAACTAAAATCTTGGTTGGTGTCAAGTGTTTCTGGTCGAAGGCAGTTTGCATAAGGGGTAAGAGGCTGAAAATAAAAATGTTGTCATGCTTGAGGCAGATATATGTTGAAGGATTCGAGTCTGTGGCCCGATTCATCATATGGCTGTTTGGCACTGTGGGGTGATCATCTTCTGGAGCAGAGGGATCTGTGGGAGCAGAGGACAGACAGGTCAGCTGGTAATAAAACACCAGAGGACAGCTCACACATGCAGAAACAAACAGATCTGTTCTACAGCAAGTCTCCACTTTGGAATGAAATATGAAAACTTTCTTTAGCTGCTGAGCATAGATGGAAAATTGACCTTCACCACCCCCTGCTGGTTAGTCATGGCTAACAAGGGGTCAAAGAACAGCTGATGGCATTATTTGGAGAATAATTGAACCCAAATTCAATTAATCCCACTGGAGGCAATTCCTTTGGAGCAGCCTGACATCGACACGAAACACAGAAACTTAAAGATAAATCATATAAGGGAGCTACATGTGGAAAACGTCCACAGAGAGACCACAGAGAGACTACGGAGCATTTAGCAATCAGATAGCAGAGGGGATGAGTGATTTCTGTTGAGTACCTGTTGGTTTTACAAACAGGTATAGCATAACTACGCCCTGATGGCAACAGAGGTATTCACTTGCAAGAATGTGTCCAGAAGCCAAAGTGCCTCGCTGATTAAAGAAATTTGTTGAATGCTTCAATCCAGCGATCTTATCCACTTACATAACAAGTATCATGTTTCTGTGACGTACAAAATTTGTACAGTCATCTGTGTAATCTGATTCTTCAACCACAGAGATTAACAGATTTCTACGAGTGTTTTACAAACACACACGAGGGGCGGTTAAACTAAAGCTCCCTGCGCTGTCTGAAAACTCCAAAATCCTCTTGAGAAATATAACAATTCCTTACGTGTACGTAAAAACACATCGCTCTAGAAACACAGGATAAAGGACATCAAATGTGTTAATCAGCATAAACTGTATAACTGGTTTCCCGCTTCCTGTCTGGTGCTGAAGAGAGCACAGCTACCTTCTGATGATAAACATTTTAACCACACAAGAAAAAGATTCATATTTCCACCAGACCGACACAAAGCAGCTCGTGAGCTAGTGCTCAGGAAGGCTTGATGTGTTGCTCAACAACCGTGCAGTACCAGTTCAGCTGCAGAAGTATTTGTGTCATCATTGTGTAAACAAACAAATCATAATCTGTTGTCACTTATGACTGTTAACTAATAAATGGCGCTTGTAGTTCTGCTGTTGTTATGGTGACTGTGTTAGCAAACAAGTTGCCTATCCGCACAATTAAAACTCTTATACTTTGTCCATATGTGGGTGGTAAAAATCCTCCATGTGGCTTCCCAGGCTGCTCCCAAACTGCAAACTGGTGCTATTTTGTTGGAACGTCCCTGAAGACGTAAATGATAACAGCACGGAGACTGCAGCTTGGCGAGATGGAGAATTGTCGAGCGTTGGCGGAGGCGTTTGTGCTCGATTAAGTGCCCTCGGGTCAGCTGTTGTAATGTTTTATTCCAGCGAAAATCAAATTTCTGGCAAATATATGGATCGGTATATATGAGGCTGCTCTGTATTCTCTCTTTTATTCAAGAAGTTCAAACCCTCAAAGCTGCATACAGCTGACACTGAAGATAAAAAGTAAGATTGCCAAATATACAGTTTGGACTCTCACCTTAGACAGATCCACTCCGGTGAGGGCGTTGACGGACACTGGGAGTTCAGCTAATAGACGGTTCACCTCTCCGGTCACACGGCTGCCTTCGCCGCTCAGGATGACAATCTCATTGGTCTTGGCCAGCGGTGCAGCCACCTTATTGGCAATCTGATGGAACACAGTGAGAATTTGTTTGTTATTGCACTGACAAAACACTCCTCATACCATAGTAAAGTATAGCTCTGACAGCTCTGTGTACATGCTAATGCTAAGGGGAAATTTTGGTGATTTCTTTTGAAAGCAGCGGTGTATAAATGTAAATGTGTATCACAGACCTTGGGCAGGGCCTCCAGGACCAAAGCAGTCTTGGCAGCATCGCCGTACTGTTGGTAGGCTTCAGCTTTCAGCCTCATCTTCTCAGCCTCTGCCTTTCCCACCGCTTCGATGGAGGCGGCCTCCGCCTCACCGATACAGCGGATCTTTTCGGCCTCTGCCTGCGCCGTCAACACCTTCTTTGTCCTGGGGGAGGGTTAGAGGAGGAGCAGAAGGGCGGATTAATGTTTATTGACGTTAGTAGTCATCCTTCCTGACTTCATGTTGGAACAGATTTCTAACTCAGGATGAGTGAGCGACTTGTTTTTCATGATGGTGTGAAATTCAATCCAAACAGGATCCAGATGAGTAAACGCCTCGAATTATGGCAAAAGGGAATGTAACATTATATCCTGTATTGGATGTTGCTGCATAGTTATTGTGGTTAAATAAAGTTAAATAAACTTGAAGTGACTAGCAACTGTAACATAAGCAACTCTGGAGACTTGCAGACTTCAATGACGCTGCTCTGTCCACTCACTTCTGTCCCTCAGCCAGCTGCTGCATCTTGTAGGCTTCGGCCTCGGCGGGTCTCTTCACGGTGGCGATGAGCTCCTTGTCGGTACGAACGATCTCCTTCTCCTCAATACTGATCTGCTTCTTCCTCTGCACGACCTCGATTTCGATCTCCTCCAGACGGATCTTCTGCTGCTCTTTGGCCGCCTGCAGCTCGTACGCCAGCTGAGCCTCTGCTTTCTGGAGAGGCAGGAGGATTTATTCAGTCTTCACTCATGTTTGATTGGTGACAATATATTCGACTGAGCTAAACAGCTTGATACCTTTGTGTTCACTTCCTGGTTGAAGGAAGCTTTCTGCATTTCCAGCTCTCGTTTGGAGTCGGCCATTTTTGTGTCAGCTAAGAACTTAACGTCCATCATTTCTTTCTTGCACTCAGCTTCCTGTAACAGACGAAGCAGAAGAGATAGGGAGATGAATTAGAAGCAGTGTGGTGGTTTCTTCATGTTGTAGCTAAAAGCTATTTGCAATTAGAGAACGGATGTTTTTTTTTTTTTAATTGCTCTTGTTTGAGTCCCATTTAACACTGAAAGCTCGTCTTACCCTGATGCCAGCGTCTCTCTCTGCTTCTGCCACTCCGATGTCTGCATCCCTCTGTACTGCAGCTGTCTGAGTTTTGCCCAGCGAGCTCAGATACTCCACTTTGTCATAAACATCCTGTCAGGAGGAAAAACAAATATAGATGCAGGTGATTGAATTATTTAAATTCAAACTGGAAACAGGTGTTGAGATTAAGGCAGAATGAAGTGAACTTGGCGTCTTGGTGTCTCGCACCTTGATGGTGAAGCTGAGAACCTCGATGCCCATGCGGCCGACATCCGGTGAGGCGACCTCTCGCACCAGAGTGGCGAATTTGTCTCTGTCTTGGTAAATCTGTTCAACGGTGAGGGTGCCTGAAAGGACGGAAAGAGTGGTTAGCACCTTCCTGTGCAAAGTGTTACAACTATAGTCATTATTTAACTGAAAGTGAGCACACTGACAAAGATCAAGGTCAGCATGTCAAGAAAGAAAGTTTGTGACAGTGACAGTTATTTTGTTCAGTATACTGCACGTCTTTTCCGCGTCAGTCTGTCTTTTAGTGCTCACTTTGATTAAATTGACCTTTCCGTACAAGTACAAACCAGATGATGGTGCCGTGCATGCTGTGATCTGCTCTGTGACATTACAAACCTGTTGAGCATATTTTTTTTTCCAAGTCGACTACATTCAGTACTGAATCCTGCCTCTTGGCTATTGGCACATTTTACTGCACAAACATTTTTTTCTTGAATGTGCTTCAAATAGTGGCTCGATGCCAATCATGGTGAGTTTTTTTTTTTTTTTTACCTCAAACTCAACAAGACGGACTTTAATTTAAAAACATATCTAAACCAGAATCAAGTGTCGAGACTCTTCTGTTGCTAGATGTTCTGGAGCCATCTTGTCTGTCTCATTCTCTACTTTCTTTTTTAAATCATATTTTTCAGGCATACAAAGATAAACAATTAAACCTGAAAGGCCTGTGAGAGATTAACATCTTCAAAGTGTCCCAGAGGTCACAGCATGCCCTCTTAAGGTTGATCTTTTCAGTGTTGATTCTAGCCCACATGTGTTCATTTGATTCAATTTCATCCATTTTTTTAACATCTGGAGCAGCTGTACTCTTCCTCTCCTGACTCAATTTGCAACACAGTTTTTCAAGAGACTACCCACCAAGGATGGCGCGCAGGTGACCCTCGAGCGTCTGCAGGATGACACTCTTGATCTCCATGACTGACTTGCCCAGGAACTGTTCGCAGGCGTAGCCCAGCAGCTCGTTCTCTGTCATCACCTTCACCTGGTGCCAACGTGGACAAAGATCATCGTCAGCTGAACACACATCCACAAACACAGGCACAAATACAAATACAGGCACACATGGGTGTGGCACACATGAGAAACATGACAGACGCTAGCCATTGTTGTGACATCAAACAATCATTCTCTATCTCATCAGTTAGCAAACATCATTCTTAACTTTTCAGTTGTTTAATATTAGTAATGTATGAAAAACAAAGAAACCTTTTTACGTTTAGAAATAAACTTTTGTTGGCGATAGATTAGTGACATGATTGCATAAAGGCTTGGTTGTTTTGTGCAACAGTCTTGTCTGTTTTGGCAAAAACGTCTACACAATTCATACAGGAATTGCTTGTTATTAAATCAACATTCAGGGCTGATCACTATAAATGTAATTTTGTATACAGTCACCTTAACTGACCGATTAAACAACGGTTTGGGAAATACAGGTTTGACTGGAAAGTCCCTGCTGAGTTGATGTTTGTCAAAAAACAAAACTAGACGTACAAAATTAGATTATTCTTTTTACGTTTTCAATAATCCACACTAGCTGCGGATGTACAAAGGATCTTCAGAGATTGATTTGTCTATATTTCATATGAACTATCTGACTGTAGGCACACTATGTGTGCGCCTGGATATTAACAGTGCAGAACGCTGCATCCTTGCTGCTAATGTGCGGCCTTCATGCCAAACCATGGTCACTAATCAGCGATTAGATGCTTTACAGCTATGATCAATATATCAGAAGATGCATTCAGAGAGTCCCTCACTTGTGGCTTATGATGAGAAACTAAACATTAAAAGTGCTCTAACACGAGGATATTTTCAGTTTCATTCTACATTACTTACAATACAATGATTAAATCACAAACCTGCAATCTACAATCAAAAACACTCAGAGTAATTTACCACTGAGGGAATTAACTGAGGGAAAAATCATTAGTGGGATTATTTACAATAAAATTAACCAAAGAGGGAAAAATTGATGACAATGACCTTTACAAGATAAACACGAGGGCAGTAAAAAGAGGTCACTATACAGTCAAGGCAGTTAAAAAAAATGGTGTAAGACAATAAGGTTTTGGGATGATGTTGTACTCGACTGGAGCTGTAAAAAAAAAAAGAAAAAAAAAAAGAGAGAGTGAGCTGGGTCCTTAGGCGAGAGGTCTGCACATGGTTTTGTTTTGCAACATGCACTCAACAGGAATGAGGGCAAACACAGAGTCGGGGGGAAGATGGACATCATTCCAAGGAAACACATGTCTGAAAAACAGAAAAAAGGCTGCAAGCCAGCCATGACAACCACACACAGACCAGCTCAAACAGACAGCAGGGGGAGCCGAGTCACGGCCGGGACTGGAATAAAGACTTGCGTGCAGTGGTAAATCTTGACTTTAACTCCCGATCTTTTATCCCCAGCTGCCCCAATCACATCCAGTCCATGACACCGCCCTTCCTCTTCCCTTCTCCCAGCTCCAGGAAGTACAATAACATAGTGATGGCATCCAGACTTTTCTTGTCAGCTATTTTCTCATCTCATGTTGATCCTCAAGTTTTTTTTCTAAAAAACCATGATGGACTAGTCAGGTCCTTTATTTATTGTGGACTTACATGAGGTTGTCAAAGCAGACAAAACACTTCCACTGAATGCAGCAAAATAAGTGTGATTTTTATCCACTTGGCTTAGAGAAATTAAAACCTACCAAGATTAACATTCTGCTTTAGCTTCCTTTAGATTAACTGCTGGGTGCCTCCCTCTTAGCCTGTGTGTCTCTTAATTTAAGGACACACAACTCCTGTTGCCATGGGACACAGCCCACAATGGCTTAGGTCGGACCAATCAAATGGTGGCATGACGAGCCTTTCTGTGAAGTGAACTGTGTGAGAATGAGGGGTTGTTCAGCTCCAAACAGTGGGCTCATTGTCAGCATGCATGTAGTGAAAACACAGGACAGGAACATTGGCATGACTGCGGCTAAAATACAGAACTGATAATGAGGCATCTTCTTTCAACACAGAAAGAAACACTGGCATGCACACAAAAAAAGGGAAATGAACAAAGAACAGAATACCATTGGCACGCAAATGTAGGAAAAAAAAAAGATACATTACAAGTTCTTAAGGAGAAAATCCACCTTAAATAAAGTCTTATATTGAATTCAATCAACACTAATTTACATGGACATGTTTTAAGGTGAGGCTGTTGCTTGTTGTCAGTCATTTGCACAGAAGGTCCAGGGTCAAGGACAGCAACCAAGAGGTGTGGATTCAATTATCCCACTGTCGATATGTACAGTGTAGGTTTTGGGTTGATAGAAACATTCTACTACTCTGTGTTTATTTCCTCTATTATAGGGAGAGGTGATGGAGCGGTTTGCTTGGTCTCATTTTATTCACTATCATAGTAAAGACAGATTTGCTTATTCACTTGTTCACTACCTACAGTCTCCACCAGCATCAGAAACTTGCAGGAGAAAACACAAGCAGCCCAAGTCGACCAGTCACACTTCTTGCAGCCACCACAATAATGCAGGAGGTGGACGTTGCCATGGTGGCTATGGTAGAACCAAGAGGCAATCACTGAAATGAAGCAGCCATTTGAAGCTACATAAGTGGGTCAATAAGGACCCATGTTAAAATGTCCAACTTGACAGCAGAGATAAATATGTTCACAGCCCGGAACAGGTTTAGTCTCCACAGTTAATTTCCCCATCATGACTGTTCTGGGGGTGAATTTATATAAATCCTTTCATTCATCTGTAACCCTTTGCTCTTTACGTTATTCTTATCAGGGTCACGGGAGGTTGGAGTCGACCCCAGCTGGCATTGGTTGAGAGTCAGGATACACACTGGACAAGTTGCCAGTTCAATTTATAAACGAACCATTCCAATTACATTAAGGCTTCTTCATTCATTCATTCAGCTCCACCCACACTGCACATCTTTGCCCCTTTTTTTTGGATTAGCGGGGAGCTGCTGGAGCCAGGACTTGCCAACCTGATGACGGTCAGATCCACACTCTGAGCTTCACAACGGCTCTTCGAAAACCTATGTTCATTTTTATTTGTACTGTCTATGAGCAGAGATAATGAATGAATCAATGCAGAGCTAATTCCCTGCTTAAGCCAAGCAATAGCTTGTTTTTTTTTTCTTGGTGCTTGCTTTTATCCTCTGCATGGATGGTTGCTATAGAATACATTCTTCTAGTCATAGCAGGATAAATATAAAGTGACTGTGACTCGTAAAGAATGCTGTCGACCAAGAGAAACCCTCCTTCACTCAGCGAACAGCTGTCAAATTTAGATTACCAAACATTTGTTAACCCCCCTGAATGTTTGAAATAGTTTTCACTGTTATTTCATACCGTCAAGAATTTTAAAAGAACTTTGTCGCACAGTAAAGTGCGATAAATAAAAGAATATCATCCTGTATTTACGCGTACACGTCTTTACCCAAATGAAGAGGGTGATTTTGATTTAAGGTGGATTTTCTCTTTAACATCTCAAAGTTGCAAACCTAAACAAAAAAAGTTCAATTTGGCACTGAACAGGATAAAACAAACCAACAAACAGGAGACACAATAAAAGGAAACAAAAAACACTGAACATCAGGCTCTACACAGACCCCCTTCTCCTGACACACTACCACCAGGTTCAGACTGAAAATAACACTGTGTCAACAAAATGCAAGGGCCTGCACTGATGTGTGCAGCTACCCGTACCAGTGTGACGATGAAATGTGAAGCAGGAAGTCCAGTTTGAAGAGTTATCTGCATTTTGGACACAGTGCTACTGTCAGTCTGACTGCAGGCCGCGTCAGATGAGTTTAACTCTGTGTGTTCTGCCCAGATATGAGGGGGAATCATGCAGACAACAATTTGACCCAACATCTGTTTGTATGTGTTTCTGTAGCTTAATGTCTTAATCAAAAATATAAATGTGCATCTTCTCTTGAGCCCTCTGTATGAGATACCACCTCTGCTGTGATTATGGGTTGATGCCAGAGAGAAAGGAGGGGAATAGGAGGGAGTAGAAGGAGGGTGGGATTGTGGGTTAGTGGAGGAGTCTGAACTGGCATTCCCGGGAAAAGTGTGGTGATTTACCTGAGCCACCCCAGTGACAGTAATAGCTACACCCTCCGCTGTCTCTACATCCTCACACTTGGGCTGCAGGGTCATAATCTCAAGCGTTATCCTGTGAAGAATGTGGAAAAATAAAAAAATAAAAATTGACATGTTCGGAGGGAAAGCAAATGAAGGGAAGGGCCAGAACACAAGTAAAGAAACAGGACAAAGTGAAAACCATTCACCCAAGGACTCCAGATCACTAACAACGGAGCAAAATTAGACGCTATCCAAACCTTGTAGGATTCAGATTTTTGTCTGAATTTTATAACCAAATGCAGCTTCATTGAAATAATTCAATTTGTACTTTGATCAATGATCAATTTAGCCAGGTCTATAGCCTCCATATATTGACCCCGTTGCCAAAGGTGACTCAGAGTTCAGCTTTATGGCGAAGCCCAAGTTAGTGACGTCTCCCTTCCTCTGCCGAAGGAAAAAAAGCCATGAAGATGAGAAAAAACAAACACACACAGACGTTAGCTTGTTAGTTAAACCATTTTCCTGAGTCGTCCTGCGGTCTCGAGCATCAGCCGCTGCTTTGTTTTGTTGTTGTTGTTTTTGGGGTGGGGTCTTTTTTTTTTTTTTTTTTGAAATGCATTACCTGAGCCACCCCTGTCACATCCAGGGGAACACCCTCCGAAGTTTCGATATTCTCACAGCGACAGAGGATGGTCATAACCTCCAGAGACATTCTACGCAGGCAGGCAGGCAGGCGGGAATAGCAGAGGCAAAACAGTAAGTTGGACAACAGCTGTTAGGAATGTCAGTAACCAAGGTCAAGAGGAAGAGGGAAGAGAGAGGGGTAAAAGACACAACCTGACCTCCTGTTTTTGCTGCTTTTAGTCCCGAAGGCTCTTTTTTTAATGTTTAGATGTGACACCTCTTACAAAACCAGAGTAGCCACCGGTTCTCTCTGACAAATGTTTGAGTAAACTCGAACAAAGAGGGAGATCCACAGATGACAAGTCAGCGTTGAAAGGATTCTTGATCCAAGCACCTCTCCAAGATTACGCCTGTATGTAGATTACACAGGAATGTCCTCTCCAAACAATCATTAGGCTGCACTTCAGCACTAGTCTCCGGATGGATTATTTAAGTGAGATTATGTTTCAGAGCTGATAAAAACAACCTGAGCTGTTCTCTTACAATAAACAATGATTTGTACACTGACTGGATTTATTGTTGTCAGAGGCGAAGACATGGAGGGGGGCCGACTGCAGCAACACTTGGAAGAGGAGATTCTCTAATAGCTCCACCTCCTACTTCTTTCCAGAAGAATTAGATCAATGAGTCACAGGCCTGGACATTAACATGATTACTGCATCACAAGCGGGAAACCACACTGCCTCTCCTTGTTTAGCTTATGCACACAGGGCTTTTAGCCGAAGTGGACTGGGTAGAGGAGCAAGATCATCTCGCCTGCTTTTATCACCCAAGAAATGTTGATCAAACTGCACTGTGACCAAAATGCCGAATAAAAATAGACGAGAAGGCTTCCTGGGATGGCCGGTCTCTAAATGGGGATTTATAAATTCAGCCATGCATCAACTTTATTTTATTGTCAAGCTGCTACCATTTCGTTTCCTAGCAACTAAAGACAAAGAGCAGCACTTAGTGGGAAATGGGTAACCTGAAGAAGACGACAGACTGGGGCTTGAGACAGAACAAAATCGACACCAGACAAAGCAAAGCAGGTTAGCAAAGTAGAAACAAAGAGGCGGGCAAACACCAAGTAACACATCGATTAAAACCAGGAGCTGCAGAGATAAATTATCACAAGCTGGTTAATGTGAGCTAACTTTTAGCAGTTTTCTTGTAACAGCTAGATGTTTTGAAAAAACGCCTGATGCAGCTGAGGTTTCAGGTGAAAATAAAAACACCAAACCGCAAATAAATATATCTGCGAGCACTCGAGCATGCGAGCTGGCTACGTAACAGTCCAGACTGTTTCGACAGTTTGATTGCAAATGAACGCTGCTTCAGACGTTAACTCAGCGACTTTAAACCCGGAGCAACAACGGTGAGGTTTTACACATTTTAGGCTATGCAGCTTTACAGCGGGTTAGAGTTCGCGAGTCTCCCTCCTGTTGAGTGGCTGCAGGTTTTGGCCTCTTGATTCGGACTAAACTGGATTAGATCAGACTCGAGATTTTGCTTCATGGTTTTAAAGTCTGGAAGACAAACAAAACCTAAATCAGATTTGTTTACAAATGAATAACACGTGCACATTTTTTTCAGTTTCTTCTTCTTGTCAGAGGTTCAGAATTCAAAGTTCATCGCACTACGAGGTTAATGGTTTTGGAGTTGTTCTGTGAATACTATGTTTGTAACTTTGCCTGACCTTGACATTGTGTACCATGTGTTTATCTTTCCAGCATTTTCTCAGAGACTGGTTGGTCTGGTTGGTCGGAGCTGCACTTAAAGCAGTGGTGATCCGCTCTGTTTACACATTCGGTAAACATTCGATTTTTAATATCAACGTTGTTTGCCTCAATTGACCATAAATACTTTATACTTCGCTGACCTTTATAAGTGTAGGAAAGAAAAATAAACAGTTCCTTTCCATCGTTTTCCATCTAGCTGCAGCTTCACTCAGCTAAATTACAAATACCTGCCTCATCAGACATCTTATTTTATCTTACCGTGAACAAATCCCATGGCAACAATTAAACAGATTTAATGAAGACTATCTTTAGTTGAAACACATGTCCGAGAGAATATTTATAACATCGGGACAATGTATATGGGATTGACTCAAAATAAATCAGTGCCCATGATCATGGTAATGAAGGATCATGTCACTGAGTGCAACAGTGTGACTCACTGGTGTGCTTTTAGTAGTTTTGGGGCAACAATAGAGCTCTACGGCACGGAGGAAGAAGCTACATGTATACCAGGGTTTAACGCAAGATTGTAAAATTTATTGTTGGTTTGTTAATAATAAACTTAAATTTGGACCAAATGGATGTATATGTCCACTGATTAGGAATTGAAATCTTATTATGTTTAGTAATGTATAACATATTTTGAGGAAGAGCCTGTAAACTTGGTATTGTGCTTAAGATGCGGAGAGAGTCTTCTAATACCGAGATGAGCATCATTTTTTCAAATCTGTCAACCTGCCGTGACGATCTGCAGCCAACCCTCTTCTTAAAAGCTTCCTGAGTGAGTGTGCGAGCGCAGTGCCATCTAAGACTGACTGGCTCTGAGAGATTGTCTTTGGTCTGGAGCCAGAGCAGACAGACCGCTCTTACCTCTGGATGTCAGAGATGAGCCACCAGGCCCAAGCCCAGCCTCCTACAACATAGGTCTTCTGATCTGAGCCACAGCAGCCACCTTTTGGAAAGAACACAGATGAAATAGACGTCACATTAGTTAATACATTTATAATAACTGTAACTGTAGCTGCAGATTTGAAACACACAGCAGCGTGGAGACAGAAGTGAGAAAGACAGGGAGTAGACCAGACTGTGACCTAGTTTTCATAATTTGCAAGTGGTTTATTGTAGAAAGATGATCAGCAACTCATATGCACACACCACAATCTATCTTCTAACCACAACACACACAGCATGTGCGCCTCTGCTGTCCTTTCCCACACACACACACACAGGTGATCTAACCTGTGTTTTCCCCTCATATAAAGGCTAAAAGATGTAAAACACCTGTGTGCTCTCAATGCAAATGCTTCGTTGTGATCGCCCCACTCTGTTTTTAGTCATAATTTAATCTGCACACATGGTGCAGCATGAGGTTTATTCAATCTTGGTTGTTTATGTGATTTGATGCAAATTTTCCAGCTCATACATCACAATAAACTCTCCTGACGATGCTCACGTGAAAGCAAACAAATGCCTCGCAGCACAACAAAGATATCCGATTTCCCTCCCAACGTGACGCTGTGGAAATTACCGTAGCAATAGTTTTAAAGTGAACGTGAGATTTTTCCAGTAAGTTGTAAGTTAGTTTAGGCAGCACATATTATTCCCCCTCGCTGGCCTCAGTCTGATGGTTTAATCTCCAGCGTTTAGTGTGACATTCCCAGCTGTCACACGTTAAGTGACGGACAGAGGAAGGTGGGGGAGTAGATGAACTATCTTTACTGACACAGGCTGCCCCAACAACCAAACATTACAGCAGGACATACAGACCCACATCATATCACAAAAGGCTGATGCTTTTTCCCTCAACATTACAGTTAAGAGTCTCTTTTTGGGTCATTTAAATAAGAGGAAATCACCATCTCTGACACAGTGGCATATTACGTTTCCTATTCTTCACATTATACAATGGAGGCACCCTCCTCGACGACACAGGAAACGGTAGCACTGACAGGAAAAGGGACAGAGTACTTGGAAAGCTGAGCAGTAAGCTCAAGTCACGTGGATGTTTATGTTGCCACAATTCCCTCTGTCTTGCCACAAAACAATTCGATATCAGACATAATTATGCTGACTTTTGCCTTTGCACTTCTTTAATCCCAAAAGAGGCTAACCACGAGCAGTGCACATACCATGACTATATTTGTTGGACATGCTCTGTTACAACTAATTTAAATAAACAGGTTAGAAACTTTGCTTTTAAGAGGGAATGTGGGCTGGACGGGGTCCTGCCAAGTCCAAATGCCAGAGCTAAACCAAAGTGGTAACATACCGAGGACCTATAGATATACGCTTGTTACTAGATGCGCCGCCCCCATGGCTCCAGTCCACCACTAACATAACTGAGATTCCTGGCTGCATTCAGTTTAAATGCGATGGGGGGAGGGGGAGTGGATGAATGGGGAGAATTTACACAAGCTAAAATAAGAGTTAAAAGTTAAAAATATGTCATCAACTTTAGTTTTACAGTGCGCAGAGTCAAAAAGAAAATTACGCTTTAGCAACAAACGTCCCTAAAATGTCTTTCCTGATTTGTGAAATTACTGTGTTTTGAAATCAGGATGTTTAGCTCACACCCACTCAGCTCTCCCACCAGTCTACGTTCCACTATGTTGTAACTGACACGCTCTGACATTAAAAAAAAAAAAACTATGGAAAATGTTCAATCTGTTTTTTTTCTCTTCATCACGAGCTGATTAAACAGGAAAACTGCACACAGATCCAGTTACAGAAGAGCGCTCATGCACAGCCTGCAAATCCACATGTAGTATTTTGAAACAGAGGTAAAGGTCAGTATTTCCAAAAAGTGAGACCTGAGATCCACATCACACTTCAATGAGGAATGTGTTACTACTGGTCAACAAGATAGAAATTAGTGACACGCTGCAGGGTGAGTGTTTGAGTCAGCCCAGAAATGACACAAAAGGGGGGGCCTCTGAGTTTTTATATGAGAGGGGCCCCCTGAGATTAAGAAAGTCTTAGGTGTCCTGTCACATGATGGCCTCTGCAATAAGACTTTATCAGCGCCTCCCTTGTAATTGAATTTATTTTGCTGTATTGCAGCAGGGAGCCACCACCACATCCTGAAACCACTGCTCAAGACATAAAATAAACATAGCAAACCATGTAATAGCTAGTTTAGTGTGATTAAATGAAATAAAAATGAGATTAATGAGCATTTTTTTTAGATACAGATAGATTTAAACTAAAAAAAAAAGGAGAGCATTTTTAAATGAATTACAACAATAAAATAACACATTTTAGAAGACTATTAAATAAAAAACAGGTGGTTTTATGTTATATTTATGCTGTTTTTTTAAGGGGAAATGTTGCAAGGCTTATTATGGCGCGCCTCTCATTTGAAGCTATAATATATATTTAATTTTTTAGCAGATGTAGCGAGTAAACAACACAGATATAAGCCGTTTTTTGTCGTTCTCGGTTTGGGTGGACCAACAGCGAAATTCACACCTCACATGGTCGTGTGGTTTGTTGTACGTTCCCGTAACGTTAGCTTCAGTTAGCCTGTTCTATACGGTTACATATGAGCCGAACCTCGAATAAACGTTAAGCGAACGTTTCTCTAACGTTTCTCACACGTTCTACTTGACGGACCGAGGAAGGAGGACCCCGAAGGAGCTGCTTTAAAACACCCCGCACACACACACACACACACAAAAAGGCAATAACGTTACCTGAAACCACAAGGGCCTCGTTTGGTCCAACGGTGTGGCAGTTTCCCATTTTACCGACGGTTAAAAAAACGTAAATCCAAACCTGCTCGACGCATACAAAAGTATTTAAGCTGATAAACGCGGTTGTTTTTCACCAACTCTCGATTATCGGTGATTTTTTTCTTCCTCCAACTGGCGAATCGAGTAACGGCTGCGTCAAGCCGAACGTAACACGACGTACGCCCTCACGCGCCGGACTTTCAAAATAAAAGCAGCGCCAATGCCCGTGCGCTCGTTTTGCTTTTATTTTGTAGGTTACACCAACTCGGCTGCGTGCCCCCTTCTTGCCGCTTGTTTGACTCAACTGATCAACATACCTCCCCTCCCCTGCCGTCCTGCCCCTCCTCCACAGCAGAGGGATATATCATAATAGTGAAATGGGCGTGGTTGTTTAAAATGTCCTCTCACTCGAATAAACCTAAACAAGAGGCATTGTAATTTTCCACAGAGAGATTAGAGAGGAGGGAGGCTCACACACTATTTATGCCCTTTGCTATCATTAGATTGCTGTGATAGCAGCAGTTTTAATATACATCTGGGGAAATCAGGGGGTTGCCTAACCCAGATGGAAAATGTGTAATCATCCAAAAGCTTCAAAAATGCTTTTATTCACTCACTCATTCGAAGTTACTTTTTAATATCATACCTGCACAATCACAATCCCTGACCTTCATTACCAAAATAACATTTGATAGGCTATAATCATGCAGAAAAGGCAGGGCACGCCCTGCTCTCCATCAGCACGTGCAATCAAATATCACACCTGCCTGCCTTAAATTCTTAATTACATTTAAAACTTGAGACAATGGCACTAACCCGAGCTGCTTCCTGTGTGTACGTGGTGAACAAGCTGAGAAACACGTTTAAACTCTTGACCTCTGAGTCACAGAGCAGTCATGTTATGCCTGATGATTGCTCATTCATGTCTGCTGTCAGCTTTACTTCACTGATGATCTGAGCAACAATTATAGCCATGCTGTGATATTCTGTTGATTTCATCTGTGTCATCGTGACATTGTGCTTTTCCATACGGCTGACAGATGGATGCGTGCTGTTGCTGCATTAACAAAGGACAAGACACGCTCCAGGGCAGGATCGAGTCTGGGACGAGCCCTGGACCGGACTTCATGCTGTTTCCTCCGAATATCCCTCGAGCTGCATTCGCAAACATTCCTGAGGATGTTCAAACTTTATACTGTCAGTGAGGTGGACACACATTTCTAGGTTTAAAGGTCTCATTTTAAGGTAACAAAAACACAAATACTTATTTTCAGGTTATTATACACCACTGAAACT
The DNA here is from genome assembly GCA_023373845.1 of Nibea coibor. Classification (NCBI taxonomy): domain Eukaryota; kingdom Metazoa; phylum Chordata; class Actinopteri; family Sciaenidae; genus Nibea; species Nibea coibor. Next base: position 18,401,744 of record CM041733.1, read on the forward strand.
GTAGTTGTGAATATTATATTCAATTTCTGCCGATAGATCCTCCCAAATCTCACACACTGGACCTTTAAGACAGTTTCTAAAGGTGTCAAGAAGTAGTCGTAGTAGTAATCTGTCCACAACATCCAACATTGTTCTCCATCTTGTGGTTTTATGATGTTCAGCAAACAAACAGCTATATTTCCACCCTCTTCTATACACATTTTTGACTTGGGTTAGACCTGCAGCTGTTGTTTGGACTGACAACCCCGTCCTCTTCTGAAATGCCAAAAGGTCAGTTCAGCTCACGGACGTCAGTTTGAGGTTTGTAGCTTGCTCAGTATGAAAAATGGATGTGAGCTTGTCATAAACTCATCTCAACAGGAAGTGGATTACGGGCTCCTGTCTGAGCGTCTCTCTCATCCCACAGCTCTACTTCTCCATCCTCTGCCCATCCTCCATCCGCCTGATTTTCTTTACTGCACCTTTCAGCGTTGCTCCTTCCACCAGAGGCGTGTTTGTTGACTTGTGGTGTCCAACACCCTCGGGCATGCTTCATATTGGTTTTCTTTCCAGTGGCCTTTATGTGAACCAGTGAATCTTGGCTGCCCATCTTACCACATAAATCTTGAACATCCTCTATATCCAATCAGCTGACTCCCCTTTGCTAAGATGCCCTATCATGTTTTAAGTTCTACACTGTAATTTCCTGATTCGCCAAATAGTGTAAAGGTTTTCTCTAAAATGTCAGCATGATAAATATGTTGTTCTCCCAGGAAATCTAAGTCTAATTACAAAGACAAAGAAGGCTGATTAATAAAAGCCTGTTAGAAAGCATCTGTGTGGTTTTGTCTTTGTGGTTACACATTTAAAGAACCACTATAAGCGCTGCTTAAACATTAAAGGTGAGCTGTAGATTTTTAGCTGCAGAGTGTAGCCTACTGAATACCCGTCGCTTCACCTCACCCATCCAAAAACATAGGAGAACCCATGAAACTCATGAAAAACACGATCCAGACAGCGTTCAGTCCCTCCATTCTGTAGAAACTCTATACACATCAAATGATAACACATAGATACTCATTTCTTATTTAGGAGTAATTTCCTATCCACCTCCATGTATAGGAGCTACTGTGATAAGTGAATTTTCCTGGTATGTGGTCTTTTTAAATATTATTTCTGTTTGTTTATTTACTTTGCTGGCCCATACTAGTTTTTTGGATTATTGTATTAGAGGATACCAGACAAATTCTACTGTAATGCTTAGGAATATGATTAAAATATCATTACTTAATAAAAAAGAGAGTTAGAAAATGAATAAATAAATAAAATCAGACATGTTAAGATGAAATGAATAAAGAGAAATACATTAAATAATCAGCTTGCCATAATAAAAAAATATATATGCAAATGTATTCAACCCATGTTGATTTCGTGTTTTTATGACACCTATTAACTAAGACAAACTTCTCCCTCCTTGTGAGCTTTAGCGCTACTGCATGCTGGAGTGTTTTCTGCTCAGCTAATCATTACGGATAATAAAAAGGAAGGCTATATCACCCAGAGTCACTTATATTCCCGTCAACTTTTCCATGGAGTTTGGGCCCAGACGAGCGACAGTGGTGACACAGGGAGCAGATATGGAGGAACAGTCTAACAGACCCACATGGAGCAGGCAGATAGAGTTCACCCTGGCTGGCATTGGCTGTGCTGTAGGCCTGGGCAACGTTTGGAGGTTCCCATATTTGTGCTACAGGAGTGGAGGAGGTGAGAAACAAAGCTGACATTTCACCCACTGAATTATGAAACCAGACCACCGTGTGTACATATACACATGTCTGAAAACTGTATCTAAAACCGGGCTCTCAGTCAACCCTAGTTTTCTCTGATTGTGTTTAAATTGTTCTGAAATTATCTGCATTATCAGCATTTCATTTGTGTGTCCACACTGTACCTGGAAATCTGCATGCACAGTTGGAAGGTACATTGGTTTACAATAATAAAGATATAAAGTTTTATGGAGGGAATGCCTCATACGCCTCATTACAAAGGAGCCAAGATATAAGGAGGAAAAATTCCAGAGCAGGATGACTTTCAGAAAAGTTAAAGATTAGAGGATGCCATAAAACTAGTACAGTGGAAAATGTGTGTGACAGTTGACTTGCCATCATTTCTTGCCAGGTGCCTTTCTGGTGCCATACCTGCTCATGCTGATAGTGTTGGGGATCCCTCTGCTCTACATGGAGCTGACGGTGGGTCAGTTCACGAGGAGAGGGCCCGTCCATGCTCTGGCTATAGTATGCCCTCTGTTAAAAGGTACTCAGTGGCAGGAGAATGAACATTTCCAGTCACTTAAAGGTGTCAAACAAACATTATATTTACAATATTTCTGTCTGACCTCAGGAGTGGGTGTTGCATCTGTAGCCATCTCTTTCATCATGTGCACCTACTACAATGTCGTCATCACCTGGGCCCTCTATTACCTCTTCAGCTCCTTCCAGGCGCCGCTGCCTTGGCAGAGCTGCAACAATACCTGGAACACACCACACTGTACCAATCACGCCACCAACAGCAGCTACTCCTCCACCGCAAGCCAGGAGTTCTTCAAGTAAGTGTCACAGCATGGGAGAAATCAGTGCTGAGTTATAAAAACCTGATTAGATTATTAACAGATTATAGCAGGATTACAAACTCAGTGTGGCGTCACAAAAGTCTGAGCGGCTTACGCAACAACTCTGGTAATTATATGTTAATTTAATTGAAACAACATCTTATCAGAGTCACGTGAGGGATATCAGTCAAGTGAAGGTTAGTGATAAGAGTTTGTCAGACAGATAAGTAAGTATGAGAAATGTTAAGTCATGTTTTAACATCATCATTAGTCTAATGTAAACTGTTTATACCTATAGATGTGTAGCTTTCTTCGTTGACAGATTATTTACTTAAACTAGAGAAATATTAGGCTAGCCCTACAGTATGTAATGATGCCGTGCCAAAGAGTATTTTTCACTGTGGATATGTTGCTGCTGAGACAGTGGAGTGAAACCTTATGTTTTCAAATGGGTTTACTTATTAACCCGTTTAACTGCAGTTAGTGGATAAATGTACAGGTGGAATGCAACATTCAGATTTTTTTTTTGTCAAACTGTATCTATTCAGGCTCACTCTGTTAGGCTGTAGCATTCTTTGTAAAGAAAAACAGTTTGTTAGATCCATAAAAGTTCAGTTTTCAGTCTACAGCAGAAATAAGTGAAATAAATAACCAGAGCTGGAGGGTGTTAGTCTTTTCTGTTGAGACAACAAACAAGAAAATGAGTTGCAGACACTGTTTACTGAACATTTATAATGTGTTTGGTACTAGCTGTCATCTTTGCACAGTATAAGCATCATCAGAGTTTTTATAAATCGGATAAAAAGAGGTCAGGGGTGGCTCAGTGGTACAGTGGTTAGCTCTGTCACCTCACAGCAGGTTCTTGTTTACCCGTAAATGTGGATGTGAGTGTGTCTCTATGTGCCCTGTGATGAACTGGTGACTTGTCCCCTCATCTAAACCCAAAGACAGTTGGGATAAGCTCCAGCCTCCTGTGATGCTGGTAAGGATAAGCGGTTACAGAAAATGGGTGGATTGATTTAGAGTTGAGGCTGATGGGAATGTAGTTAATTTTGCACTTATTGGACAAAATTTTGACCTGATGATGGCAAGAACCAAAAAGTACACTGTAATCCATCCAACAGTTGATTATAGATATTTCACTCTGACCTACAAATGTGAACATTCTTGTGGTGCTAGAAGACAAATCACAATCACCAAAATAAGCAGGATTTAGGACTGTAGGGACCATGAATGTTTGTACCAATCAATCATCTAGATACTGACCATATAAATGAAGAACATTGTGCATTCTATAAAAATTCACCCTCGGTACAGTTGTCATGAACAGGAAATTTAGCTACATGTGTTTAGCTACAAATGTTTTTTGTACCAGGCTGTAAACATGTTTATTTCTGGTATGAAGTTGGACATTTTAACATGGGGACTTATGGAGAATGACTTGTCCTGTAGCCAGCCTCGAGTGGTCACTCGAGGAACTGCAGTTTTCGGCAATTCCTGCACTGGCGTCACTTCACAGCCATGGATGTTTCTATATTTACTTAAAATAGATGAACGATGGTTTGATGACACAGCAACCAGCATGAAACATTGAAACATTAAGAGGCCCAAAATGGAGCCATGTGGGACGCCACATGTTAAAGCTCTCCTGTTAATCGTCCACTTGATTGCGGTGACTAACTAGCAGCATTAATGTAGAATGCAGTCATCTTAAAACATTAATTATCACTACTTTCTGGCTCCTTTGAAGATATAAGATGCTGGAGCAGACCAGTGGAGTTGAAGAAACAGGAACGATCCGGTGGCAGCTTTTCCTTATTCTCCTCCTGGCTTGGATCCTCATTTACCTTTGCATCTTTAAGGGGGTGAAGTCAACAGGCAAGGTGAGTGAAAACAAAGAAGAATATGAGACAGAGATGGATGGATGGAGAGTGAATGGTAACCCTTGTTTCTCTCTGGTTGTAGGTGGTGTATTTTACTGCTCTATTCCCATATGTTATCCTGATTGCCCTGCTGATCAATAATGTGCAGCTTCCTGGCGCAATGGCTGGAATAGACTTCTTCATCGTGCCGAAATGGGACAAGCTGCTCTCAGTGGAGGTAAGAAAGACAAAAGAGAGGAGGCGAGGAACTGGAAATAGGTACTGGTTCTGTCTGACACTGGAGAGCAATTAATTGGTGCTGCAGTAGCGAGAGAAGAAGATTTATACTAGGATTCGGATCAGCAGTGATCCATGGTTTTGGATGAACGCTGCTCTGTGTTGCAGGTGTGGGTGAATGCTGCAGCTCAGATCTTCAACTCCATTGGGATTGGTTTTGGGTCTCTCATGGCCATGTCCAGCTACAATTCCTTCAACAACAACGTTCTGAAGTAATGCACCAAAATCCTCCTACGCTCAATTTCCCCCCTCAGCAGTGACAGAAATACTTATAGACATAAAAACTATCCTCTATCCCCACAGGGACACCCTGACTATATCCATCATCAACTCTGTCACTAGCATCCTGGCAGGTTTTGTCATTTTCTCTGCCTTTGGATACATGTCTCATCTGCAGGGCATTCCTGTCAGTGATCTGGCTGTGGATGGTAAGAAAACAAAACAAGCTCCTGGAGAACTGGTGTCACTTCAGACTGTCTTAATTAATTCCGATTTAGAGAGTGCCACTTTTTCTCTCATGATAATTATGCGACTGGATAATTATTCTGATCAAATAAAGGAGAAATTCAGCTGAATGCAACCTCTTAGTTTAGACAAGCTTGTCATGCTTAACTGCTGTTACAGAAACAGCACTGACTAACTAGAGATGTTTTCCATTTAGCACTCGAGCTGACACGAAAAGGCTTCAGATCCCCGTTGAGTAGGAATCTGTGTTTTTACAGATACTAACACAGTGTGTCACAACTTATCACTGCAGCGGTTCACCACACAGATTAACGCATACACACATGCAGTTCTGAATCTAATTAGTTTTTACGCGAGTGTGTACTTTTACATTTGACAGTTGTCACAACCAGCAATACTGCACTGCATTCTTTACATGGTTGCATTTGTGCGTCCAGGTCCGGGTCTGGTTTATGTTGTTTACCCACAAGCCTTTGCCAACATGCCAGTGGCTCAGCTCTGGGCTGTGATGTTCTTCTTCATGCTGCTTTGCCTTGGACTGGACAGTGAGGTACAGCCTCAGTGATAATCCCCAGGAAAAAAAAGTCTGATTATCTGCATGAATCCTGCAGAGCTACAGTGCAACTTCTTTGTTCTTTTCTGCTGTTTGCTCAGTTCGCGATGGTTGAAGTGCTGGTGACCAGTTTCATGGATGAATTCTACCAAAATCTGATTAAATTTTTCAAGAGGAAGGAACTGTTTGTTCTTGCTGTTTGCGCAGCAGCTTTCCTCCTCGGGATCCCTTTGGTCATGCAGGTACAGACTGTATTTGCCTGAATGAATTTTAACCAAATTATGCTTGTCGTCTCACGTACCTGCTGTTCTAAAGAGTGTGTCTCTTTTCAGGTGGGAATTTATGTTTTCCAGCTGATGGACCATTACACTGCCATAGTGTCCATCATGTTTCTTGCGTTCTTTGAGGTTATAGCCATCTGTTGGAGTTATGGTGAGAAGAAACATTTCTTTTTTTCAGTAACCAGTTAATGTGATGATGCTCTTACTCGTTGCCAAATACTGTAAAATATGCATGGCTGTTTATTGAACTAGCTTTCCACCTGCAGGAGTGACTCGCCTTTCAGACAACCTGGAAGAGATGACTGGAAAAAGAGCCAACATCTTCTTCAGACTGTGTTGGCTGATCGTTGATCCGGTGCTGATCACTGTAAGTCACTCAGATTGAAGATTTGTCCTCGAGATGCAACTAAAAGTATCACATCTAATCTTTAAATGTTTCCTCTTGTTGCAGGTTATCCTGATTTTCTCCATCATCCAGTTCAAACCAGCCCGCTATGAGGACTACATCTTCCCTCCTTGGGCTCAGGGGGTCGGCTGGGTCATTGCCATGGCCTCCATCGTTTGGATTCCTCTGGGTGCCGTTCACACATTGTGGGTGCTACCTGGCTCAATCATGCAGGTGACAAAGATTTACCATCCTACATTGCAGGTAGTACATGTGTTATCCACGTTATGTGTGTCTTCATGTTACTGGTGCATTTTCTCCTACAGAAACTGAAGCTGTCCCTCACGCCGTACACGCTGAATGAAATATCAAAGATGCCGTATTATGAGAGGGGAGGGAGATATGGAGATCCAGTCATAGCGGTCATCAGCTCCAACATGCATCTACCTGAAAAACCTCCTATTGAAACAAACCTCTGATACCAGAAGAAGAAACAGAGTGGCAGACTCTTAGAAAGCTCAAGTTAATTACAAATCAATGTCTGCCATTAAGCTTTAAATCTTAAACTTCTGGTAACAAAGTCAAACAGGAGTATACTTTAAAAAAATACAGTGTTCAGTTTGTGTTACTGTTGCTTAGATGTAATATCTCCTCTGGAGTTTGTGCTCAGGGTTTAGGGATTTTACTTTGCGAAGGCTGCCATCTTTTGGCCATGTTTGTTGATGCAATGAGTGTTCATGAATCTGAGATCTGGTACTGTACTTATTAAAAAATGAAAAAGATTTAGTACATTTCAGCTAATAAAATGACAAAGAATGCCACTCTCACATTCACAGTTCATGAAAGCGACTTTCCTGAAAAAAAAAATCATTGTGACTCATTTATTAGGTCAAATGCAAACTGCTGATAAAATAAAACTGCTGGTGGTTAACAGAGGAGTACATAGGTCATGCAAATCTATGTCATGTCATATAAGGGTGTAATAAAAACCTGTCACAAAGTCCACAGCTCACATCTTTAATTCCTGCAGGTGGGGAACATAACACAAGCCATAAGTCACTTCTGGGCAATCGTTTTTTTATTTATTTATTCATTTAAAGGAGAAATTTCCACTGAAAGGTACACGTCTCTAAAGGTATACATGTGCACTGGAGTTAGTTTCTTTCCCCTACGTAAGTCGCCAGTGTTTTTCCTTCTCGTAACTCCTCGTAAAATGAATGCAAAGTGCAGAACAACTGAAATTACACAGGCAAACAAAAAAAAGGTGGATTGTAGAAACTTGTGTGCTTTAACAGGACAAGGCGATCTCTCGTTTTGTACGCTTCTTTAAATGGGGTTGAAACCTGGATAGATCCGAACACGGATAACGTGAATGTGTTGGTGTCAGGACTGGACAGACCGCTGATGTTTAGTTAACAGTGAGTACGACAAAGTATCGTCTATGGTTAGTGAGTATGAGACCACATCTAACTATGATCAAAAGTTAAAATATTTATAAAAAAAAAAAAAAAGAAGAATTGAACAAAAAAAAAAAAAGAATGTAATTCTTATAAACAGTTACAATTACTCTTTCCATTTAATTTCAAAAAGATATGTCATATGACCTACAAAAAACAAAACAAAAATAAACATGTGCAATCAATGGCATACTCTTCCCTCTGAAGTGACGGTCACGCAGATGACCACATAAGCACAGCAGCAGCTCTCTCCTTTTGTCATTTGTTCCTACTGTAGTGTGGAGTCAGCTCGTTTGGGCTCAACGATTCACAAAAAAAAACAAAAAAAAAACAGGTCGCTGCGTTCAGTAGTATTTTCGTAGTGGTTTTACAGTCCATGCCCTTCATTTCCTCGCACAAGCCTCCTTAAGGCTCCGGCCCTCTTTCGACCACGTCCCTGCAGATCCAACACAGCTGTAGTTGATTTGTTTTAATCCCCCCTCCCTCCCACCCTTTTGCCCAGCAGAGGTCGCTAAAGGAGTCACCATGGCTGCCGTCTGTCTGCTCCTCCTGCAGCTTCCTGTAATCGCTGCTATGACACCTGCTCCACCGGCCTCATCTGCACATCTCCGATCTGAAGGCACAAAGCGGGGAGATCAATACGGAAACCAACCGGCGTCCCACACTGAGGCACTTTAAAGTTAGAGAGAGACAGACATACCTGGACGTGAGGAGGGGCACTGAGGACAAATGTGACTGCACTGGCTATGTCTTCTGCTTTCAAACACTGAAAAATGGACGACAGAGGTTGTAAGTGATGCGGCCGTGCTCTGGTATTTTACATCTGTTGACTCTGGGCCAAAGTGCACTCTTACTTTCATACTCTCATACACTGCAGCTGCTTTCTCTGGATCACTGTTGTGGTGCCTGAAGGCAAACTCGGTCTCCACTATTCCAGGAGATATACACTGCAGGGGAGGAAAAATGTATTAGAAACTTCCTGTCCACACAGTGATACAGACACAGACAAAACAAAGTAAAGTAAAGGCTGTATGGAGAGTCGGTCTGTCACTGATGGGGGCGACTAAGCTGCAAGATTCAGTGCTGTAGTAAAAATGCAGGTTTTTCCCATGCAATTGAGTGCAGGCAGTGTGTCTTGGCTGCGGCGGTGTGCGCTGCAGGGGTGTCTGCCAAAAAAAGACGCAGTGACCTGCAGCGGAAATGTCACCAGCTCAGTCATACCGACTTTCTTTTTCTTGCCAAATCTCTTGGCTACAGAAAAGGGCATTACAGCGCTGCTTTACATGGGTATCTTACACATCCTCCGCAGTCAGCCTGAAATGTCTCTGAATCGGAGACTCTCGAGGTGGATTCATGGACTCAGCGAGCAACGGTTCAGAGACACAGACAGTGAATGAGAGAGGGCGATTTGAATGTACCCGAACTCACCGTGGCTCTGATGTGGGTGTTTGCTTCTCGAAGCTCTTGCCGAATCCCCTCGGTCAAAGCGGTTACAGCGTATTTAGTGGCACAGTAGAAATGCTCATCAGCACTTGGCACCATTCGGTGACCACCCATACTGTAACAGGTAGAAGGAGAGGAGAGCGACACAGAACCTTGATTACAACCTTGAATCAAGCACACATTAAGGTCATGAATTTGCCTTTGGGAAGTCGCTGATTTACTTGTCACGCTGCTGTAAATCTACTTGTGACACGTCAGTGTCAAGAACTGTTCCTAAATCAGCTTATACATCTACACACTTCAACAACATGATTAATAACATCTATTATTACAATATCAAAGTCAATAAAATATAAATTCAGTATCAGTCCTTCACATTGTTCCAGGTTTAACAGGGTTCAGGCGAGGCTCAAGGTCTGCCAGATTAAAACCACCTTGAACAAACCGGCTGAGGTATTTTCAGATGAATCCATTTGTTCTTCGATCTGAAGGTCGTCTCTGTAGCTCACCTGTTAATATTGATGATGTGGCCATCGTCCACATTCCTCTCCTTCATTGATTTGTACGCCTCGCGGGTGCAGATAGACAAGGCTAAGACATTCACCTGCAGGGGAGGTGAAACATTTGTGTAAGAGCTGATGGATGTTTCTGTCAATCTTTATATTCACTGCTGTGTGTTGTTTATTGCTAAATCACGTTTAAGAACGCCATGTGATGAGACTCTAGCTAACTGGTGTTCACTGGGTCACTGTGTTAAACCATCTGAACCTGCTGTTCCTGTCCAGCTTGCGGTCCCCTCTAAGCTGCTCCTGTAGCGACATTGATAGACGGCAGGTTAAAGCCAACGCGGTGGCAAGATAGCTGGGGGGGGGGGGTGACCAAACAAGGTCAGCGTAGAGATTAAACACAGGCTAAAAATACACTTGCTGTACACGTTCACACGGGCTGCCATGACAACAGATGGACGAATATTATGAACGCACGAGTCTGGGGACAGAGAGACTTCAGAGCGGGGGGTCTTCAGTGGTCAAGAGCTCAGTGAGTCAGAATGTCCCAACAAGAGAAATGAGTGCTGGCTTTCATTAGAGGGCCTCCGCTGAGCCAAAGCGTCTCCTGAGAGCCAATGAGGCGGAGGGGAGGGGAACAGTGTGTGTGTGTCCACACACATTTCTGCTTCGACTCTTATTCTTTGAGCTCTACAAACACAAGACTTCCACTCACACCGTGCGACATTTCAGCTCCTCCCTCTGCTTTCCTGTTCGAGTAAAACCCTCAAATCAATACAGCATAAACGTATCCTTATACTAGCCGAGCATTTATATCTGTGTTGCAGAGATCCACCCACATCGATCATGTTCCTCCAGCCCTCCGTCTTCCCACTGAGCAAGGGCTCATTGTGGGCCAGTCCGGCGTTGTTGATGCACACGTCCACGCCCTTGTGCAGTGTCTTGATCGCAGAAAACATGGACAGGATCTCCTCCTCGTTGGACAGGTCGCACTTGTAAGGGATCAGCGTGCCGCTGTAGCCCGCGCTCTGACATTCTGCTGCCAGCTTCTGGAAAACACAAATCACAGTTTGACAACATGAGTGCAACATTTAAAAAGAAAGTGTCCATTAATTGATTATCAGGGCTGTGACTCTGTTAGGTAAGAAGCTAGGAATGATTAACCTGCAGCAGCGCCATAATTAAGATAGTATCCCATGATAAATGCCCTACCCACTCAGACGCAGAGAGAGCATGGAGAGCCTGCAACCATAAAATCAACACCACATCAGTTGTTGGGCCAGAGGTAACCTGACAGCTCCAATTTAGCCAAACCCACTCCAGCCTGTTTGTTTGCTGACAATAAAAAGCATATTCATTCAAATTCCACTTTCCACCATCATCCAAATCATGACCCTGCATGATCGGCTGCCTCTGCCTGTGGGTTACAGCCGGGCCGACTGAGCCTGAGCAGGCTGCACTCCAACCAGGTCAGCTGGCTGTCCACCACCACTGTGGGGTTTGATACAAACTGACACAGATCCTCCTGCCAGGCACAGCTGCAGCAGTCACCTGATGTCTCGCTCTGGGTGCCGGTTAGACTGGAGACGACATGGGTGATGAGGGTGGGGCTGGTGGTCGACTGAGTTGATGCACGGCGTTGTGTAACACCCTGCGAGTGGAGGTGTCTGTGCAGCCAGAAGTATTAAATAATAAAGTCGATCATGTAGATGTACTGAGAGGAAGTACTGACCTTATAAACTTTTGACATCTCAGAAAAGGTCCAATCCTACTCGGTTGTTTATTTTCCTCTTGAACCAAAAATAAAACTGCATTTTTTTTGTAATTGAGTTAATTCAGCTTTCCACACTTCCCCTAGCAACTGCAGACATACTCTTTGGGATATAAGTACTCCTGGTTGATCTATAATTGACAATAAATGTTAGTTTTGACCTCAGTCCCATATAAGGAAAGGGCATGGGCTTATTTCTAGATGTATCACTTCGTACTGCTGTCCAACCATGCAAGAATAAATCGATCAAAGCAGAGATACCATCTTCTGCAGAGCCATGTGACATGTTGAGGGTGCGACCAAAGGTGTCTGGGCAGCGGAGCAAGAGGAGCGAATGCAGCGTCAACACTGACTGCAGCCACCTCGCCTCATGCTCTCCTTCTTAGCTACTAAAAATATGATAAAGATTTCTTCTATACAGGAATGTTGAATTCGGAGGAGAGCATGTCGTAAAGATGGAAAGTATAAATTCATAACTCACATTGTTGCAGCTAATCCCAGACGGGAAGCAGCACGATCTGTTGCTTCAGAGGTAGCTACAATATTTAGAAATTTCACAGCCAGAATATAAATAAAGAAGAAAGAGCAGCAGATAGATGGTAATCATCACATGAAGCAGTGTGAATCAATGTGACTATGATGTCACATTTTCTGTTTAATGTCTGCAGTTGCTGCTCCGTGGGGGAAAAGGAAACTAAATATACTTGTAGAGCTGCAGCTCAAGTTATTATTTTTTAAAAATATTTTCTTGATTAATTGATTTGTTGTTTGGTCCATAAAAGTCAAGAAAAAGGTGAAAATTGTTGTGTCGTCCCAAAAGTTAGTCAGGTTACTTAAGTTAATAGATGATTCAAGCAACCAGAAGGTATTCATATTTGAAAAGCTAAATTACTTTCCTAAAAGACTCAAAATAATAAATCAATTATCAAAATATATTTGTGAGTCTTATTTTTATAATCAGGATGAAATTGGATTGAGGGATCATTCTGGATTTTAACAAAATGTATAATAGAGTGAATCGACCTGATCTTACACTTGGACTGTGCAGATTTGTCCTGCTCGTCCTCTAAGCTGTTTAACTCAGATTATCTGGAGAGAAGGCATTATCCGAACAAAGCTGTCAAAATGCTAAAACGCTGAAAACACCAGACAGGTGAACCACCGTGTGAAGGTTTGTTACGTCACACTCGCATGAATCCCTGCGAGGGAAAGGCTCAGGCAGACAGACTGATGGAGAGGCTCTTATTTATCCAGAAAGGAGGTTAATGTAAAGGGGAGGCCGGGCTACTCTTTGTAAGAGACGGGAGAATCAGCTGAGTTACTGAGGTTTAAGTGGGAGCAGCAGAGCAAACAGGCTGTGATCATGCTCCAACAACAGGAAATCTCAGGCTGTGAATCTCTATGTGAGTGTGGGGGTGAGTCCTGGCAACAGATGTACTCCCGTGGCCAGTACTGGCCCTCATACTGGCCACACCTACGGCACTCGCAGCTCACAGATAGGCAGCAAAAAAAAAAAAAAAAAACACCCAAAAAAACACAGCAGCGACATAGTTGGCAAAGATATTTCGATTCATTCAACAGAATCCAAAGTGAAACTGGATACGTGCAGGTTAAGCATGTTTGGCATCGCACCTTTAAAAGACAGGAATGAAAAACAAGAGCAAGAAACCCAAATAAACAAGCAATAAAATAAAGATCAATGAAACATCAGCTGTTGTGTGGTGATGATGATTTATCCTCCGGGCTCAACTGACAATGTTTCAGATCTTGTGGTGTAGCTAGCGGATTAAAAAAAATAATAATAAAAAAAAAATAAAACAGATAACAGTGCTAGGCCGAGACTTCATCTGCAGCCGATTAGCAACGTGATAGGTGAGATATATGAATACATCCATAAAAAATGATAATAAAAAGCTAAAGACTTAGTATTGGACTGTCAAAACAAACTGTCTCTTGGTTTGAACAGTGTGTGCAGGCTGAAGGGATCACCTCTAGCCCCGTGAACGTAACACAGAGTGAATAACAAATGAATAAATAGAAATACATGGTAGCGTTCATTCAAATTTGTATCAATATGCTGATGACACTGTTCTTTATCCGGCTCTTCTTTTGATGATGTACAACAAACGTCCACAGAAACCACAGAAACTTCCATCCATCAGGCTGGTTTTGTTTTTCTTTGGTTTCATAAAAAGGAGACTTATTGCTGTTACTTGTCTGAAAGTGACTATGGAGACGTTATATACATGCATGCTCCTGGTCAGTGCCTAGATACTATCTTCCATGGAGCATTGATTACACCTCAGGTTGATTGGCCTGCATTATCCATCTGTAGACTAACTCAATGACAAGCCCTTCCTTAGGAAATATTAAACTTGCTTCCTTCATACTTGTGTCACTTTATTCGCAGGAATAACACTGTAAGATATCTGTGACTGTGGTTCGTTTTGAAATGGGGAAAATGGCTTTTAGCAATGCTGCTGTTGCAGCTTTGCGTCGGTGCAAAAGGATTTGACTTTGGTGGACGCAGTCGCCTTAGGTGTTATAAATAACAGACTGAAGGCATTTGAGGAAGGCACATCAGGCTGTAGATGTGACTGAAGATACAATGACCTGCCTCTTACTGTGTATTTCCATGCTGTAATCTGGTCTGTAACAGTCATATGTTGTCTGAAATGCCGCTGCCAGTCTTGGCCTGGACACTCTTGTGACACCACTTGTCAGTACAAACTTCCTGCCTTCCTTATAGACTTCACTAGTCACATGACCAATTATACATACTACTGATAGGTTTTCTCACTTATTTACATACCTAATAATATTTTATTATTTTATTATTATTTTAACATGTATTTGACATCGTCTGATCCCAAAATCTTGGTCCTTGAGATTATCTAATTATTTTACTCTCAATGCAGCATCCACGTTCTGAGCTACGTGTTTGTTTTACATGTGCAATCCTATTTTCAGATCTGCTTTTGTTCTTGGGCAGTTACACAAGATTGTACTCACGTACACAAAGCTCTGTAACGCAAATAAAAAAAAAATCACTGTTTGCTATTACCCAGACAGTCTTGATAAGACCGACACCGAAAGATAAAAATTCTTACAATTCAGAAGACAAATAGTGTTAGAGCAGGTCATAAAGCCTTTACATGTTACAGTAATGGGTGTACATACACCCACGCGGCACTCTCAGACACATGTGTACTCACGCACATTTATGGCCTGTAACCCCTGCAGGGGTCTGTTATATAAGTAGGTCTACAATGCGAGCGACATCATTGTCCCACACCATATTCATCAATCATTCACCCACTCATGTGGAACTGGTGTACAATGGACCAGCAAAACAACTCGCTAGAGAAGAGAGAGGAGATAAAAAATATATATATTAAATAAAAAAAGATGCCAGAGCGATGAAGGCAGACGAGCTTCAAGTGCTGAGCCGGATCAATAACACAAGGCAGCAGCCATGAGTGGAGAGAGCTGAGAAATTAGATTTGTTTCAGGTTGACTCAGGAGGTCTCCCAGACAAACGAGGGCCTGTGTTGTACTGTAGGTCTCCTCTTATTCTACGACAAGGCTGGTTACGCAGCCATAAATCAGTCAGTAACTCCTCCCCTGTTAATCCTTCTAATCTGTCCCGTCTCTTAAGTACCTGTGACACACACACACAAACATTTTGCCTGTCATAATACATTTTCATCCTCATTACGGGGGTTGTTGTCCAGTCATCACGAAAAGTGTGCAGACGGAGGGAGGAGGAGGATGAGGAGGTGGAGGAGGAGGAGAGGGAGTGTTGGCAGCCAGGAAGTGAAACAGAAGGAGGGAAGGAGAGAAAACCTGAAGCATTAAAGCTGAGCAGCATGCATTCAGATGTCAGTGTGTTGTAATCACGGACAGTACTGAAGCTTAAAATCTGTGGCGCTGGCCGCTGCCATGTTTGTAGTCCTGCCTCTTCTCGAAAGACGTGGGTCGTCGGTGGACCTGAGGCAGGCCGAATGCTGCTGACACAAGCCATCTGTAACGGCACCCACCTGTCAATTAAAGCGGCTACACACTTAATTCTGCATAACTTTAAGTTTTAATATAATTTGAACAGGTGAGTCATTTAAGAATTCACCCTCGGTAAATGAATGAGGAGTAGCTCTTCGACAAAGTTGACTGAGGAGATGAACAAAGTCATCAGATCCATCAGATATTAGAGATATGAGGAAGGTCTGAGGAACACATCCAGTTGAGATCACACACATCCAGCCCTATCACTCATTATACAGCCGGACGACTATAGTGCAACATAAAAATAGACTCTTTCAAGTTTAGCCTGAGCACAATCACAGCAAATGTTGGGGTCAAAGGTGACGGTAAAGGCTGTATAATTGGATTGCAGCAACGTAGAAGGGACGGTTTGTTTGATTATCTCTTCCTCAAACACAGAGAGAATGCCACCAAATGTCTAAAGGTTGAACAGGGCGGTTTTTACAACACTTCCTTTGGGATAGTCTCATCAAGACAGGGAGATAAGAGAAATAATTACACCCTTAGTTAGTGACTACACTCATTTACAGACTCAGGCTTTTCTGGGGATTTCCAATCAAGGATCAATAATGTTTTAGCCCCAAGTGTAAATCCAAAGAACAATCTATGTGTATGAGTGCATGACAGCTGATGTTTGGTATGCGGCGCACATGAAAAAGGCTTTTTTAACCCTGATAGACTAAAGCGTGAGCAGGCAGCTAGGTGTTGTGTAACAGACTGGTGCAACCAGTGTGGTGGCATTTTATTTTCCCAAACAAAGTGATAAAAAAGCCAGAGGCAGCAGCAGCAGATCTTTATTATTAACACAAAGGTAAACGGTGCGAGGATACTAGAGAATACTAGATCAACTACAGAGAGAGCGAGCAGCCTTTATTCATATATTCTCATGTGCATCACATGATAAAAAACTATCTCTGGAGCTTTCGTGTTTGTAGTTGAAACATGCTGCAGGCGTGAAGCTTCCTTCCAGCAGGCATTACGTGCCTCCTCAGTCTCATGTGATGGGTTATTCCTGCACCTGATGCCGGTCATCGGTGCAACAAGCCGCGCAGGGGGTGGCGCTGATACTGGGACTACGACACACCACATCACCATGCATGTGAAGTTTATAATAAATGGAGCTCAGTGCAGGCAACAAAAAGGACACCTCTCATGGAGACGGTTACCAAAATACAAAAACCCTTTAAAATCAGGCCAGACTGAGCGGGGTCTATTCAGTATGTGTGAGCTTAGGGTAGCTATAAAATGTTTCCAATATCAAACAAACACCCAGCGACAAATCCAATTTGGCCGCTGTCAAAGCGAAAACAATCCAATTTGCATTCTTTCTCGTCAAACCCCTCCCCATTTCTGAAAACGCTGAACTGGGTGAACTCGAGCTGTCTGTGTTTGTGTTGTAGATTCATAAAATCCTCTCACCACAAAGTGCTTTTCTTTCGCACTCTGCTCTCTCGGCTACAAATGTACATTCAATTACAAGAGCCGGCCTGCTCCTGCAGTTGCACTTAGCGTTTACGTGATGTGCCCCCCCCCCACGCCCTTGCACCATCGCACGCATACACAAACTATCTTACAGACATGCAGAGAAGAGCTTTACAGAAAGTTCTCGACAGGACAGGACAGGACAGGATAGGACAGGACAGGGCAGGACAGGAAGCGCCCCACCTATCATAGCAGGAGGCCCGGGGAGGAATGTCAATGTCAGTAAACCTTACACCTTGAAAGATGATAAGCACAGAGAGGACAGCACAGTGGTGGAGCAGGGAGAATGGCTCACTGAGCTGTCTAGACCAATCAGACTGTGAAACCCCGGTGAGCTCACATAGTAAGTAATTAAAAACAGTCCTGACATGAGAGCTTTGAATTATGTATAGAGCGCTTTAGTAACCGATTCTGCAGGTTAACATGCCGCTTGTTCGGGCATGGATGCGACGGCTGGAGCTAGTCAGAAAATGACCAAATCTGAGTAAGTTAACAAAGTCAGGCAGGCAAAACGCTTCTGAGCTGCTCCTGGTGGGTTTGAAACTGCGTGCAGAACAGACCGAAGCATGCCCGGTGGGGTTTCGCCATTACACAGTTGTAGCTGTATTGCAGTAATAACCTCTTTGCTAGTGATGTACAGACGAGTAGTGGGTGCGACATATCTGAACAGATTTTAGGAGACACTCCAGTCAGAATAAATGAATATAATTGATCTGTTTATATCTCCCACTCTTCTAAAGTGGTCCACAGACTGTGCAGACTCAGCATCACCTACCATTATTTCATAAATACACTGTATCTCTACAAATCTATATGTCACTGACATCCTCAAAACAATCACAACTGCTGCTTTGGGAGGACAACTATTTTCCGTTTTGTTTCCGCAGCCATCGACAGGCCTTCGAATATGCAGTGAGCGTAGATTTTTAGCATCTGCTCAGCCTTTGTTTCCCTTCTAGTTGCCTCTCCTCTTTTTCTTATATTCCAATAAAATAAATAACTTGAAGTCCCAATGGTTTATGGTACTTCCTTTCCCCCTGCGAGCTGGGACGCAACAGCTCTTATTAGCTGTGCTGTTGAGTAGGGATGCTTCTCTTTAGGGGGCATGAATCCATGGTAACATGATGGATTATTAGTTAGGTATACGTCTTTGTCAGCTCACAGCTCAAGTGGAAAACGTGCAGTCAGTGGAAAAAAACATTCTGCATGGGTAAGACAAAAACCTGTGAGCCAACTGAAGAAGAAGAAGCCGTGAGGTAACTTGATGAGCTCAGGAGAAAACTGACACGGGAAATCAAAGGTGAAGATGGCGGGGCTGTGATTTCTCTCACGGCGACGGTTTACAGATTTAATGTGCAATATTAAAGTGGGTTTAAAACAAGACACGGAAATATACGAAGAAGAATCAGGACACGGACTAAAAGAGGGAGAGTGAGGCAGAGTGTGTGAGACAAAGAGAGTAAAGCTGTCTGACCTGACCCACTTCAAATCCTTTCTGGACTCAAATCTATTCACTGTGAAATAACAGGACGGGATGTCCAGACACAACCTACAGGAGGTGGCCGTGGCAGCTTCAGATTCGTAGACGGAGAGAGACTGATCGACTTATATTGTGTCAGCTCAGCTTTTGAAGCATGACTGAGCACCTTTTACTGCCTCCAGAATGGGCACCGAATTCAAGTTGATCAGCCAGGGTCTTAAATTAACCTGCTGTCTTACCTGCCAAAAGCTTTGGCGTTGAATTTACTCACCCAAATAAAAAGATGCTTAGGTGCTTTTTAAAGTGGACAGGCTGCTGCTTTGTGCAGAGTTGCATTAAACAGGCAGACAGTCAGACTGTTTTCTTTATCGCTGAGTACAATAATTTGACCTAGATGATCTTTTTTCCATGCAGAATCACTTCCCAATCTCTCTGTGACCACAAATCTCCACAGCATTAAAACCCATGAATTATGTTTTCTAAATTTATCTGATCTAAAATTGCAGCAGCCGAAGCGTCACATCTTGACAGGTCCCTTTTTTGTGGGCAGCCTCACAGCACCCCGGAAATGTCAGCTTCACTTTATCAGTTTTATATGGACTTACGACACAAATAGACGCGTTTATGAAGAAGAAGCAGGTGTTCTTTCTGCGTTTAGCCTCGGTAAAAACAAGTGTGACGACTTGCGGCAAACACTGAAACATTCAGAGATGAGCTATAGATTGCAGATATACAAATGTATTGAATGGTGAATGGACACAGATGAGATTATTGCCTTTTTTCTACTATTTCATGTATCTATGATTAATTATTTTACACGGGCTGAAAGAGCTCGGTTTTGATGACTAACTGTACTCCTAGGAATCATTAGATGTATAGGCGACCATTCACTGTGATTGATTATGTGACAGACCACACCCCATCCTGAACCTGTGCCTCTCCTCCCCCAGCGTAACATCAGCTCTGACCCTAATCTCCTCTACAGCAGCCCTGACCTGCAGATAAAGCAAAAACATAAAAACGCTATTCATGGTTATCTTATACTTTCAAGGTGTGGGCCTACACTTTGACACCCTTATTAGCCAGCAGGTTATAATCAATTCCCTCAAAACAAATGAGGTACAAGGAAGTACATCTAATATTTGTGTTTGGGATTATTGTGGCGGTCAGCAACTGGAGTTCACACTCCCAGAACAGTGTGTTTACTACAGCATCACTTTGTGCTAGGTAAGCAGATGTAACCCAACATATGGGCTATGTGGGCCAGAGATATCTAAGAAAAAAAGGCCCTTGTCAATCGGTAACTAGGCGTCCTCGTCGTCTTCAGAGACAGGTGTGATCTCGGGCTTAGAATCTGTGAAATGTAGCAGCAGTCTCGGAGGAAATCATATTGTAGCGGTGCTTGGTTGTAGAGTAAATGTGCGTACATATGTGCCTCTCAATGGCACACTTTTGGACTGCATGGACCGGGCGCGCAGGGAGGCTGCTTTTTAAACGATTTATAACCTCAAAGAATACATTGTGCGCGATGTGAAGGGATTTTTCTTCCAACGAAAATAAAAGCTTCTCCCACTGGACCTTCACAAGAGTTAATGAGAAGCTGTGTTGCTGCTACTTGGACGCGTCCCTGTCGCCTCCATTCCTGCACAGGGCCCATGGTGACCACACGTCTCCCTCCGGCTCGCTGCTCCCCCACCGCCTCCTCTATAGTCTGGCAGACAATAAATACACTGCAGCAGCAGCCACAACTCTCCACTCCACTCTCAAATGTTTTGTTTACACTGAAAAAACACAAAATTTGAATACATCCCACCCTTTAATTATTGTTTTATCGAGTCTACTACGAGTGGGAATATTACTGTAGGGAAACACTCACCATAAAAGCTTTATTTCCCCCAAGTAAAGACATAAACACCAAAAGGGAAGTCAAGAACAATTGCTTAGTGATGGACACTTGCATCCCCCACTAGCACACTAGCAGCATGCCAGGTTTGGCACAACTACAGCAAGAACCCAGTTTACATATAAGACAGCGTACAATACCGGCTTTGTCCCTCAACAACCCAGTAAGGTCTCGTACAAGTGCTGAAATCTGTCAGCGACTAGGAGAGAAGTTCCTCTATACATCCACTCTCTCTACACTGGCCAAATATTTAGTTAGCTGAGGCGAAGCTTTGATTTCATGTACCGTAATCTGTAATAAATAAAAGTTAAGACTGCTCTTTAATGCTGGCTGACACCATGCAAACGCACTGTAAAGATTTTAAATCGTCGTGACCTTGTTGTAGTCTTGCACAAGTCACAGACGGGCGCTGAAACAAGCTGCTGCTGTTAACTATTGACAGGAGAGGCCATGTGACCAGAGTATGAATGGAGAGAGACCGTCTCTTGCGTAATTCACACTCACTGTAAGCATGTATGGGGCGTGTTTGTGTGTAGCCAAGGTGGGGAACATGTTTGCATGTTACAAAAAGACCTGACTGAAATATGGTGACTCGTGCTTTCATCAACTGAACTCCTCAAGATGACTGCACCAAGAGTCTTGCCAAATTATATAATTAAAATCTGGAGACAGTAGCAGCAGACACAGATACAACACGCAGTGCTACAGTGTCACTTGGTGAGCAAAGGTTGGCATTGGATGAGGAACTAAACTCCATCACGTGTGTGTGCCTTTTGTAAACAGCTTTATACTGCGATACCGCTGGTCGTTAAGTTTGAAATAACCAAGCGGAAACCTCCGGAGCTGTTCCAAAAACTGCAGTTCCTCAAACATCCACTTGAGGCTGGCTCCAAAAGTCAGTCTCCATAAGAGCCCATGTTAAAATGTCCAACTTCACAGCAGAAATAAACATGTTTACAGCCTGGTATTCGTCTCTTCAGCTACAGCTAACTGTACTGAGGGTGAATTATTATATAACACACCTCTTCGGCTTAAAGTTATGCAGAATTACCAGCGTGGACGCTTTGATTGACAGGTAGGTGGCGTTACAGGTAGCTTGTTTGAGCACCCAGGCGTCACTCAACATGCCCTAAGTCCTCCAATGACTCAAGCCGATTTTTAGAGGAAGAGGCAGGAGAGCATGAGAATATATCTAGTGGCTGTATGTCTAAAAAGGTGGCTAAATGTAGGTGTAGCAGGCCTGCTGCAGCCCAGTCCTGGAGGCTCGGACAAGCGTGAAGTGAAGAGAGTGATGCTTAATTATTGGCTGGCACGATAAGCAAGGTGCAGCGCCTTATGGCTTATGGTTAGACAAGAGTTAGGAGGGCACGCTGACACCTGCCCTGGAGGAGGCAATAAAAAAAAAAGCTGAGCTGCAACTGCATTAAATTACAGCCATAAACTCACTGGTTCAACATGCTGGATGACAAATTCACATGCAGTTCATTCACAGGCATAATCACCACTGTCACTAATTACTTTCATAGTTACAATGAGAGCAGGGACTTAAATAATGATCAGACTCGTCTTTTACTCTCACACTGGGTGTGATTGAAGCTGCTGGTTACACCACTAATTGAGCACTGACCTAAAAAAACGTGAAATCGGATCAGAAATTAATATAACTTCAGCTTTATCGTCGTCTAATAGAAAAGGATAAGTGTATAGCACAACAAGCATCCACAAAGTTGGAAAACTTTGTTTTTTTAATCACACCTGACATAAAACGCAAACAGCTTTTAAGAGGAGGCATACTGATATAGAAATAGAGCCACTTGAATGAGGTATTAATGTATGCAGTCTCCAACAAATGTTCATTTCTATACTTGGAGGACAAGACAGAATACAGGTCGATATGGATCCAGCCAGATGTAGTCAGTGGTTGGACACAGAACAGGAAATATTCATGATGGAAAATGGGAAAAACTGAGGTTTAAACATGGAAACATCAGCCACGTATAATGTATATTTGCACTGATAACAATGTAAACTGATGTATTCAAGTGTACAGTAATATGTACGGCTGTAAGTGATGTTAAATGAGTGTTGCATGGAGCGGGGACACCCTGACACTCCTCTGTGGAAACTGCGCTGAGATAACTTGACTCTACCTGTGCAGACCTGTTCATTACTCTCATAACACTGGCTGTGCATGAAGTAGGCAGTAGGCAGGTAGGTAGGATGGAAAGTGTTGCTGTGTGCTGTCCCACACAGTGCTCAGGTTGTGTTAGCAGGTGCCTCCCTGCACTAAAGGTGTCATTTAGCACAACATAGCAGCTCTGTAACCTCTGACCTCTGAAGCCAAAAGTCAGTTAATACCACCACTAATAATAACACTAAGTATTATGACAGATCATGGGTGTGTGCTGTGATATTCATAAGGGAATTTGGCAACAACAGCTAACACAGATAGCATAGATTTAGCTTCATATGATGCCACTGTTCCTATAGTTTGCAGTCATTTTTTGACTTAATAGAATTAAAATCTGTATTTTTCTAACTCTACAAAGATGAATAGATTATAGTTTATTTAATATATCGCTCTTAACATCGTGTCTGATCGTTAAAATCACCAAATAAAGCAGTAACGGCTGCGTTAGCTCAATTTCAGCAAACGTTGGAGCTGAAGTTGTAAAGCTAATGTAGCTAGCAGTTAACGTTAGTTAGAGCTAGCCTCAGTCAGCTACGAGTATTTATTTATTTGATTTTTGTTCAATTTAAAAAAATCACCCACCTCTATTTTGTCGACACTCCTGGCACAGCCGACAACCCTCATGCCTTGTTGGACCAGTGCCCGGGCCACAGCCGCTCCAATCCCCACCGAGGCTCCGGTCACCAGGGCCACTCTGCCTTTCCACCGCTCCATCTACCCCGCCGTTAGTGTCTACACACCGGGCTACTGTACACACAACAACAGCGGCAGCTCCTTCCCCCCCTGGTGTCCTTTTGTCTGCTTCAGTTCAAACTGTCACAAGTGCAGCCGTCGCTGTATTTTGTACGATACGTTTAAAAACTAACTGGAAGGATGCAGCAGCAGCAGCAGCCTCCTGTCTCAATCTGTGCAGCATCCAGGACAGCGGCGAGCGGTGTGCATAAGCCCCGGATCCATGCGCTCCTCTGGATGAAATATGAAGAGCTCTGGCGTGTGTAAATGTTTGGTTCACATCACCTCCCACTTACTTTTTTTTTTTTTTTTTTTTTTTTTTTTTTTAGCCCTCTGTGCCCGATGTGTGTGGTTATATAGCGCCACCTACAGGACGAGACTAAAACAACACATTCAATGTGTAAATTATGTTACCGTCAAGTTAATTCATTTAAAAGATTTTGGTCTGGAAATGTTACAAAAACACCAATAATTTAAGTAGTTTTTCGTCAGGTTGTCATACTGCAGCGTGATTTGATTACTTTTTTCTATATATTTCTTATTTGTGAGTAATTTCTTATCCACCTTGTGTAAACAAGCTGTTTCCTTATTGTAAGCTCATCTATCTTATGTTATTTTATTATGTAATTAAGCCTTACTCAGATCTTCCAGTCCACAGTGCACTTCAATACAAGCCATATTTGAATTTCCAATTTTTAGCTTTTTATCTTCTTTTTTTCTATCTTTTTTTAACTTAGAACTAAAACAGAAACATACACCAATGACATTTATTTAAGACAGCATATCATAGATTTTACTAAAAGTCAAAGACTTTAGAAGCATTAAGATTAGATTGACCCGAATGACTGCACACTATGAAAAATGACAATTAAACAAAGTGGATAAGAAATAAATAAGAAATATATTACACTATATACAACCTCAATAATAAATTAATATCTCTCCGACGGGGTGAAGAACTGAGTTAGCTTTGTAAAAGTTGAATTCATGAGTTGTTGTATATGATCACATTCAATCGCCCAAGCATATCTAATGAAGTGGCTGTCTGTCTATGTGTCTAAAGTATCCTAGTAGCCCCCTGACTCCATCCTCCAGGATGTTAGCAGAGCTGACATTCATATATAGAGGTTTGTTTCTTCTGCCATGGCACCTCTTAACAAAACACCCACCCATGTGCAGAGAGCTTTATGTACTCAATGTTTATTTTTCGTGGTTGTGTTGTGGTGTTTAATGCATCTGTGAATTTATGAGATTTGGTACAAACTGTTTCAACAAATTTCCTTTTGAGGACAGTATTTTATCTTACAGATATCATTACATTACAGATACTCAGGTTTTCTCTAAACATTCGGCTTCATAGTCCCAGTCTATATCAAACTAAGTCACTAATTGTTCATTCATGTTCTAAACTCAGTGTCCTACTCTTAATATTTACCTTCTAAAATCAAAATATAACTGAACATTCAGGAGGTAAAGAAAAAAGGCCAAACAAAATATGTAATGCATATTAATAAATATTCTTTATTTAGTAAATTTTGCACATTGCGCTCTTAACATCACACCCAAATCCTTATTACAAATGGATGTTTATTCTCTGTAAAATCTTTATATTTAGAATTTCTGTACACATTTAATGGTACAACCTTTACCACTACATTGAAGTGTCTCCAAAGAGAAACAAAAATAGAAATGAAACATAAAAAAAAAGAAAGAATACATAAAATAAGACTCCTAAAATTTATCCCTAAGGTCACAGCTTGCAAAGCCTGATTACTGATTCCACTGTGTTCTTACCCAAATACCCTACCGAGGACCAACGACAAATAGCTAGGCTTGGTCAAAGAGAACGATTACAAGTGAGAAAGTGGCTGAGAAATGAGATGGAAAAGTGTGTCGGTGTACGAGTGCAAAAGAGAGAGAGAGCAACAGAAAGTAAGAATCACATTTACTTTAAAGAAATGACTCAACAAGACACCAAATGTACTTTCCGAATCATGTTTTTTTTTTTTTTTTAAAGATGTTGCAGCAGTGGTCACGAGTGTTTTCCCCCAGGAGAGAGGGGGGGTGTTATTAGTGCAGTTAGTTGACACTGGTGGTGGCGAACCACTTCCCACAGACTGGCTTACTCCGCTCGGTGGCGCGGCAGTAGTTGGTGAATTTCTCTTTCAGGAGCTGTCGGTACTGGTGGCGGTTGTTGTAGAAGGACTGGTTTCTTTCTAGAAATGCCTGGATTTCATCCTCTGTCAGACAATTCTCTTCGTCTGAAGTCACCTCTGAATCATCCTGTATGAAGAAACACAACCGGAGTTTACAGCAGAGCACAGCTTACTGCCCCAACTAAATATCCTATGAGTACCAGGCCATATGTCGCTTCTAGTTTCTTTCCTTGTAAAAAATATTGTTGCAACATCGCTGTCAGTAACTGGCTACTCTGTGTCGAAACTGTGTTTGAATGCCCCGTTTCAACATTATTTATAATTAACTTACAATTTTATTCAAGGTAAAGATGTTAAACTTTACAAAAAGTAACCAATATCAGTTACTTAGTCACCACTGGAGAAGGTCCCAAGACTCCCTGAAAATCTTGCAGTCTTCCTAGTCGTTGAGTTCAGAGAAACTTTGTGAAACTATCTATGACAAATTCATAACTATTTGGACCTTCTTGTAAAAGTTAATTCTCTTTAAAAACATTGTGTCCGTTTGTCCCAGTGTGCTGCCTATCTCTGTTGAGCTGCCAGTTTGCACAGCGCGGAGACGTGAGCTCCGATCACAAGTGAGATAAATTCTAATGCCGGGTGTGAACTGACGTACTTCAAGCTGTCCACTTGTGATCAGATCACCTAAGACGGTGTGAACAGACTCATTAATGTTATTAGTTACTTGTCCTACTCTGACAAGTCAAACTGTCACTGATAAAAGTCTATTTCCACTAACCAGAAGTTCTACGAGACTGATCCTGGCGTCTGGAGGATTTTCGTGGAGGCTGAGGTCCTTCTGACGTGCTGTCCACGGTAGCCGTAGTGCAATGTTGGCAAATGTATCGCCACATAAGGAGGAGAAGATTTCTTTGGTTCGGCAAGTGTGTGATGATTGTGCACCGTGGCCCGTTGTGTTCCCGTCTGGCATACAACCTTCTCCTTTTTGTCCCTGCAGAAATATGCACACATTATTCAACACACAGCCGTAAACATTCAGCACACAGCATGTGAAGTACGCAGTCTGTCCTCTCACCTGATTGTTGCATAAACTCTTGCCCTTCCTTTTCTTCTTTTTACTTTTGCATTGAATGTTTTCTTCAGAGTGCGGCCAGCAGTCCACACAGCTGTCTGTTCCATCCTCCTCCTTGTCTTCAGCACAGTGATGGGCATTCGAGTCGTCTCCTGCAAAAAAGATACACAAAGACACAGTGAGAAAACAAGACCACGAAATGGTTCCTGTTGTATGTCGTCAGCATCTTCGAGCTGCCCAAACCAGACCTGCTTCATCGTGGTTGCATATTCCCTCAGAGCAGGCAATATCAGAACCTTCCCGCGATCCCGTCTCGCTGCCCTCGATACTTGAGGAGTAGCCGCAGTCACTACCATTGCTGTGCGGGGACAAATCTGGAGAAGCGCGTGGGAAAAAAGTGATTTTTCAAGCTCATAATTTCTCCTTTTTAGTCTTCTCTGACCTCCATAGACCCACAAATATAACAGCTTCTGGTGAACTATGTGCAACTGGCTGTTTTCCAGTAAGCTAAACTTATAAATAAGTATCAAGTACATGAGCAAAGGCGTATTAATTTTATAATCACTGACACTGAAGCATCTGCGAAGCAGTGTGTGGGAGTATTTTACATCCTAGGTGGTCATTTTTACCCGGTTTGATGTTGTCTGGGCAGCTACAGGAAGTGCTTCCATTGGCGGTGACACTCTCGTCACATCTGGCTTCTTCCTCCTCCTCCTCCTCATCGTGGCTACCACAGACTTTGCAAGAACCCTCGACAGACTCAAGAGAACCCTACAACAACACACCAGATGCACCAGATGTAAATAAAGGCAGACAAACGTGCGACTGAAGAGGATTTATAATAACTGCTGGTGGAGGATTACCTCGTCCAGATTTTTCTCCTTGTCCTCCGTCTCCTGTTCGGATATTTCGAAGCCGTACTTGTTTTTGCGTCGATTCTTTCGCTTTTGCCTCTTTTTCTCCTGCTTCAGCTCTTTGGCTCTCTCCTCCTCGGACAGCTCCTCGACAAACTGCTCAAGCCGACTGATCCCTTGCATCTTCTCCACCGCCATCTAGAGGCGTGATAACAGATACGTTATCACACAGAGCCATAACGTGATCATCAGTTTGAAATACCATACACCATACACAAACCTCAAAACTTTTGCGTAGTGCGTCGATTCCCAAGTGGAACAATATCTGCCAGGTCTGCTCCTCTGCTCGTAGCTTCTGCCAGATTCTGTGCAGCCGCTCATACAGGTGAATACCCAGACAGGTCAGGACTTCTTCTTGTGCAATGTCAATGGTCTTGGCATGCCTCTCTCTGCGTCTTTAATCATTATAAACAGAATGTATAAATACACTGAAATCATCAGTGGTGAGCTCTGTGGTACTTGCCGTTTAAATCTTTACTTACTCATACCCTCCTGCAAACTCAGGCTCTGCCCGGCCGAGGAGGTGAGCGATGAAGTCGGTCTCGCAGCATACGTGGATGTGGCGTTCGTGGGGGCAGCAGCATAGCCCCTCATACAAGGCAGCGCAATACCCCTTCTCTTTACTGCAGTCCAGCTCCCCCACCAGGATGTTGTATGCCCTCAGAACTTTATTCTTACAGTCGGTACAAAACCTGTGGACAAGAAAGTAAAACACGGTTAAAGAGAGGGGGGCATTTTGGAAATAAAGGCTGTAATTGCGACGCGTTACCTGTGTTTGCGCAAGTACGTCTCCAGCGTCTCCAAGAGAGAGGCACTATCGATGAGGACCACCTCATCCCTGCACTCCTGAGACATCAGCTCCCACACATCCATCCAGCTTCCCCTGAAAGAAAACATACAACTATCAGCTTTGAAACCTGTGTGAGCTAATATGGTGAAACTGACACACAAAATGTCACATTCACCACGCTACATGGTTCTTGGTTACAAACCACAACCACAGTTGAAACACATCAAACACCCCATATTGGTTTTTACATTAACCCAGAAGAAAACCCAGAAACAAAACATCTAAAACATGTTACTTTTATGTCCCTTTTCCTTTGGTTTGATAGAAAATAAGTTAAACAAACTGCTGGGGAAGAGTTACTATTAAATAAAACAGATTACTCACCCCAAAGGTTTAGGCTTGTGTGTGTCCAAGGAGTGTAACTGGCAGCGCTTGTTCTTTTTACTTTTTGGAATGGCATCGATCATGTCATTCAACTTTGACCTGTAAAAACAAACATAATAAATAACTTTTTTAAAAATCCCAGCATTGTTGGGCTGTCAACAGTTAATAATCATTTACTGATCTCGCAGATCAGGGGTTACAGCAACACAGGGACAGAAATAAGTACATTTAATTAGTAGTAGTAAGTACATAAAATTAAAAGACGATCCAAGAGCAATTCATCTCTTGCAGTTCTACAACATACTAGTGTTGCACTTGAACTAATAGATAGCTCAGAGTATGTGCATAGTTTGCAGTTTATTTATTTAAACTCCTCCGTCACAACACGTCTTAAAGGACTTGACATGAAAAAAACAAAGCAGTACACATGGAGCATACTAAAGAGGGGAATGGTGGTTCTTCTTCTGAGTAGCAAAGAGCAGTATTCCAGCTTGGCATAGCATTAACATTATTTAATTCACAGCTTTGAAAAATACTCGATTACGTCCTATTTCTGTACAGCAGACTGCCGCTGTGAATAACAGACCACGCAGCTCTGATCATAGAGTCCTGGGAACGTCAGCGGATGCAACAGAAATTATTTTTAGATCAATAATAACACAAAATATTGAAGTCTCTAATAAGCAGCCGTGTAATAAGGGGGATGAAGTACATCGCTTATCCGTCACCACCCTGTCTGGGTTTATTTCACAACAATGCCTGGCTCGCTACATGATATCGTACATAGTGCTTTCATGTTCAATGATAAACTGTTATCTCTTTCTCTTGTGATGCCTGACTGACTCAGCAGTGAAAATGAAACACACTTCTCTGTGTCTTACCCGTGGATGTAGAAGAGGGTGTAGAGCTTCTTTACATCTGCTAAACAGGCTTTGGTGACAGAGAGCATTCCTGTGGGTTTCACTGTCAGCGGCTCCAGGGCCGGGTTGCCTGATTCGACTAAGTGTGAGAAGAGGCGCTCCACGCTTCTTCTGCAGCCCACGCATGGCACCAGCTGAGATAATGCACTGTAGACCTCTCTGGATGTCACCATCAGCGCGATGTTCAGGTCCTGTTGCTTCAGCTTGGAGTGATACTGAAAGACAACAAGACACACACCTGTTATCACTTTGTTACACACTTTCTGGTTCAGTTGATGTACATAATAATATAATAATACACGAAACATTAAAACTACTCACCTCAGAAAATTGTTTCCAATGAGATGCGTTTATTTCGTGGCTGTCAACGTCCATGACGCTATCGGAAAACTCCATCACCATCTGACAAAAAAACATAATATACAAGAGTTAATGTTAAATATAAAAATGATCGGACTTATTTCACTTTCATTGTTACGAAGCATAACCAGTTCTTAGAATCAGCGACCGGTGTAGTTTTTCAGTCATGTGGTATCACATGCTCACGATCAGAATAAAGATAGAAGTCTTCCTGGTTGTTAAAATTTATACCACTGATTGGCTGGCATGTGTCCATTATTTCCTTGTAACATACACCATAAACGGACACGTCCAACTGTAACTGTTCCAGCTTTGAGGTCACGTACATAGAAGTTATGTATATGAGGTACATAATCTTCAGAGCTAGAATATGTCATGCGATGATAAATAATGATTATATGGCATCTAGATTAAAACGATAGGTCATGCAACTACAATGCCAGGTTAGACAGTGGCTCGGGGCACTTCAAATTCATGTTGGGAAGTTTTGTTCCTTGTATGCTGCTTTGCATGTATGTCACACTTGTGGAGTCAGTTTCTCGCTGCTTAGCCAGTTTATCTTTCATTATCCGAGTGTCGTTTTTGTTTTGTCGTTGCGCTGAGCTGTAGCAGTTTATTTTCAGTGTGCGTTTTGCTGTCGTACATGTTCAGCAACTGCTTGGTAACATATGTATTACATCTTTGTGAAATTACATCTGTAACTGTAACACGTGTGTAATTTGGATGATTTGTGGGGGTTGCGGTGACACTTAAAAATATGACGATATGATCTGTAATGCTGGAGATGCTAATCTACATGACATGTTTGTATGACAACATGATGACAGCATACACAGCATGTCATCGATCACCCCCCACAAAGCCGTAGAAATGTACTTAATGTCTTAAGCTTTCTTAATCGAGTGTCTAATGGATTGTGCAACCTTCAAACAGGTCGGGACTCGCTTGGTAATACCTAAGCCTTTACTTTTGGACATTAAACGAGTCAGAGGCCTGATGTGGAGTGCAAACACATGACCCCCAAAGAGGCTTATGATTGGAGTTAACCACTCAGCATATGTGATATGAAGCTTATTTACCGTGAGAGTGTCATCGATGAAGAGGGGAATTTGTCTGGCCAGAAACGGGTATTCCTCTTCCCCTTCCCTGCAAACTGCTACCAGACGTGCCATGACTTCTTCCAGTTTGGCTGTGGTGCAGCTCGCCTGTGCAGGTGACACACAGACACACACAGTGAAATGACCACATCTGACATCCGCACAGGCTACAACAAGCTAAGGCTAATCTACTGCAGGTCATTGCGGGTATCGTTACTACAATAAAAGCTACACTACAGGCCACCTGGCACTAAAACACTGTACACTAGACTAGTTATTTACTGCCAATAATAATTCATATATAACATTATTTACATTATTACAGCACAGGTTTGTCTTGACCCAGATTTAACTAGCTAAGTTAGCACAGCAGCCTGGGATACGACAGCTTAGGAGGAGGAAACTGAACCTTGTTCGAGTCTGTACAACCTGTTTAAAGCTGTTTGTTCTTAGCTCAAACAGTTGAGCATTAAGTTATAAAGTCAGCTTTAATCACGCTATCTTCAGGACGGGATAAAACAGGAACCGGCGGCTAGCCAGTTAACGCTAGCCTGCTAGCTTCGTTTCATTGAGGAAGCCTGTCGGTGTGTTATAAACACAACATTCTCAAAGTAAGACGCTCATACACACAACCTTATAATACCTCAACACACAATAAACGTGCCACGGTGTTGATATATTTGTACAGAATAATCAATAAACTTGGCTAACGTGTCAGTTAGCGTCGCTGTCCTGTGCAGCTAACGTTAGCCAGCTTATATAAAGTTGGTGACTGGCTACTTAGCGTCACTTTCAGCACGTTTAAAAAAAAGAGATTTACCACAGTGTGTCACCCTGACAGAATTAATAACAGGGCCGCCGAATAAAACGTGTTATTGTTTGACTCACCTGCTTCTGATAATGTCCCGTTAAAAGAAAATAAACAAGTGCGACAGTCAGTGAGCGAAGCTGCTGCTGCTACGGTGGCGGAATCTTCATTACTGATTTGACCTTTGCCCCCCCCCCCCTCCGCACGTAATGACGTCACGGCGTGATGCGCGTAGCCTCCAGGGGGCGCAGTGTGGACACGGACGTCCATTCATACAATTTATTGAACTGATAGAAATCCAGTGAGCCTTCAGGATTTTCACTAATACATAACTTAGACTGACTGATTCTCGTTGCATGGTGAATTATATATATTTGAGCAGTAGCTCAGTCCATAGAGACCGGAAGGTAGCCTGTTCAAGTCCCGAATTATGGAAGATGGACTGGCAGCTGGAGGTGGAGCTGCCCATTACTCCACCATCTCTCTCCACATTTGCATGTCTATGAGCCCTTTATATGAGTGTGGTTGCATTTCAGGGTTAAGATACATGTAAAAAACTGAGTGAAATGATAGTGAATAGACCGTTGCTTTAAAAGAATAATTTAATTAAGTATAGAGGTTGCAGCCACTGACATCTGAGCAGGATGTTAGGATGAAACATATGTACATATGTACAGAATATATACATTAGAGTAAAAGCTCTAGAGCTCACATAACATATATTTTCACTGTGTGACAGCATGCTGCATTCAACATTTTTTATCAAGGTATGTATCCATTTACATATAAACACATCATGTAAAGCATTACAGATCATAACGTCTTATAACATGACCTCTTCCCAGTGTTTTTAACTGTGTCACCTCATTTCCCCACAAATCACCCCAAAAGATGTCTACCAGAATTTTACTGTGATTCCACAGAGATGTAAAACATATATCACCAAGCAGTTCACGAACATGTACGACAGCAGAACACACACTGAAAACAAACTGCTACAGTTCAGCGTGTCCACTAAGGAGTTGGTCAATCCTGTCATGACATTTGCCAGCAAGAAAAACAACAACTGATTCCTGCTGACGGCTTGAACCAGGCAGCGTCTGTCCATGTCGCGCGTCTTTTTGTCAGAGTCTGATTGTTTCTTACTTAAATTCCACGATGATGGTATAATATTACAGCCTGATGCTCTTTTGGAAAACAGTAAAACCATATCAGCTATGCCGAGGAAGGACATGAAGAACAAAGACTGAGCGGTACTCCAGATGCAGAAGGATAAATTGGCTAAGCAGCGAGAAACTGGATCCACAAGTGTCTGACATACGTACAAAGCAACGTACAAGACAAAACTTCCTAACAAGAGGCTACAAAGTGCTTTGAGCCACTGTCTAACCTGGGATCTTGGCTGCATCACATAAAGTCCCACCTGAACTCCTGCCATGTAGATGGCTACATAACCCAGTACAGAGAATATGCCCTCCTTGTTAGCATGCAGGAAGTCCTTTTCTCTGTCATTGTTGTAGAGAATGAAGTCCTTCAGCCCTGATGTCTCCAGAGTTAGCTGATAAAGTCCACTGATCAGAAGGGCAAAGATCCAGGAGTGTCTGGCTGGTAAAACAGCCAAAATCACAGAGGTCACAACTCTGACGATGGCTAGTGTGAAGAAGAAATTCCAGTGGACACCGTATTCTGTCACATGCTCGTGGTAGCCGGTCATCTTGACGCTCACCAGCCTCACCATACCAAGAACGACCAGAGGCCAGATGGACAGGAGCTGCTTTGTGATGTGATTCATCTTCGATCCTGAGATGTTCTTCCCTCGTGCCTCTGGACAAACAAGAGCATTTGCAAAGACATACGCTCCAACCCCAAAGTCCATTACGCCTGTCCCGTAAATTTCTGTTTTAGCATATCGCCTTGGGAAGATACTAAAGTCTACAGCGAGGATGCTGATGGCCGTTTTCACATTTACAAACACTCGGAAAAGAGTCACAAAGGGAACCTGGTCGAACTGAACGTGACTCTGAAGAAAGGTGCTGATCGTGTTTTGGTGTTGAGTGGAAGGACGGGTGTTGTTACGATAGAGATAACATACAACACAAACTGAAACGATGGCTAGGCTCACGATGACCTGGTGGAGAGAGCTGCTCAGAACGGTGCACGACAAGACAAGGGGAAGAACGAGCACAGAGAAGTCTAGGAGAAGGTGAGAAATGAGTGGAAGTGGGAGAGTCCCTTTGGCCTGATGGTAGAGGATCAGGATCAGTCCTCTGTGGATGAGGCATAGCGGGGTGAGAAATGAGCCCAGTGCCACCTCCTGCAGACTGGTCCCATTGAGATTACTGACAAACGCCTCCTTCAGCTCCCTCTGAGACATGACCTGCAAATATGAAAACGAGTGTATTATACGTGAGAGAAACATGGCTGTACTTAAAGACAAATGAATCTTCTCAACAGACGCTATGGCAGAAACTACTGTGAATTTAGATTTTTTAGGACAATATGGATACGCTATCTGACTTAGAGGTATAATAAATATCATCTAATGGACCTAAGCTGTGCAAAAAAGTTGTGTAAACTTCACTTTATTTAGTATTTAGCAACATTAGCGTTGTCCTTCCAGTTCTCTATTTATATAACGATGTTTAAAAAATCACCAAGGTAGTTCTGCATCAAAACTTACCACAGTTTTGTTAGTTCGGCGTCAAAAAGCCACACAAAAATCAGCTGTTTTTATAAAAACTGTGTTTATTTACTTGAAGTCCGAACACAGCACCACATCAACGTGACAGCCCCGGTGCTCACTTCCCTGTTCCGTGTTCCGCGTAGTGATGGGAAGTTAGGTTCTTTTTAGGGAGTCAGATCATTTGACTCAGCTCGCCAAGAAGAGCCGTATTAAGCACCCCTGTCGTGAAATGAAACTTAAAAAACGAACCTAAGTGAAATGAAATCCATCATAAAACCATCAAAATGCCGATTCACTGGGCTATATAGCCTATTCCTTATAGTCATTTGTCTTGCAGTAAACAGAAAAAAATGTGTAAGATTGTTTCCAGTGATCATATTAAAACCAAAAATCAGTAAATTGACGAGAATGAAATGCTTGCAGTGCGTGCTCGTTCACGGGAAGGGGAGTCAGATTCTGAGGGGGAGTCGGAAAATTCCACAACACCGGTTCTTTGAACCGGCTCGTTCACCAACGACACACCGCTAGTCCTGCATGTCGTATTCATGACGGCTCGGATTTTTTTTCAACTTCCAACCGAAAAATGGGACTTCGTCTTTTTTTCCATTTTTATTCTTCTGTGGGATTAATAGTACTAAAGTAGTAGTAGTAAAACTATACATATGAGAGTAAATTCAAGGGAAACTATACCCGTATAATTTTAATTTACCCCGCCAGTGGTGGACAGATGGGCCCGTGAAGCGTCAGGGAGGAGGGCGGGAATTGGGGGATTGGGAATTTGGGAGGTAGTCGGACCGTGAACGCAGCACGCACGGGAAGTTGTCCTTGAGGAATTTCATACAGTAATGGAAAATACTGCGGTTCAACACGGCGGGGCGGACTCATAACTCATCTAAGTTGACTTAAGTTAAAGCTTTTCGTTAACTTTTAAGTCAGACACAAACTTTAACCGTCAAGTCAATGAGTTCTGCGGTCAACCGACGTAACGTTGGAGCAGGGTACAGACATGGAGGGGCAACGGTAAGTTAGGACACGGGGGGGACCACTGAGAGTAACAGGGGTGCGGGGAAACGGCCGTTAACAGTGTCTCAACTGGCGGTTTAGTTGGTTTATTTAGTTATTTATCAAATTTAAAAGTCAAATTAAATGTAACTTGAGTTAAAGTGATTTATCTACTGAGGATCTGTAAGTTACCGGCTCTCAGTTTTGATTGGTCGGTTCGTATTCAAACGCGTTGTGAAATGTCTTTTATGAACGCGTACCTGCGACCGCATAACAACACCGTAAGCCAAGTGTTTAATGTGCCAGGTGAAAAATAGTCCCTGAGAAATGCGAGGAGTAAACATTAGAAACGTGTTTCTGACTTGCTTGTGAACACAGCCTGACACGTACTGAGGAGCTGGGCTGAAGGCTGTTTAAAAAAAGTTGTTGGACACTTAAAAACAGTAGTTATATCAGTGTGTATCAGCATATAAACTGAGTTTACACACACTACTGTAATGTTTAACAGTGCCTTGTATTGTAGGGTAGCCAGTACAAATGCAACAGTCACTAAATTGCCTTATTTTTGACTGAAGATTGGCTGAGAACAGCAAAAAATCACCTTTTTAATGTATGCATCCTCCCTTAACATCAGACTTGAGTGTTAAATGTACTCATGTTATTATTCATGTCGCGTCAGGTGTTAAATTAATATGATTAGGGCTATTACATCATTATATAATGGCCTTATAGCGATGGGATGTAGGCTACCTGCAACCCTTCTAGGTTAATTCTGCTTAGTACCTCAGGCTGTTGACAGTTATCAGACGGGCCATGTGATCTCGGCAGGATAAAGCAGACTTGGCTTTGTCATTCTGACGTTATTGTGACTGAGTGTGAGACTATGGGCTGATTTAGGCTCCAAAATAAAGCGTTTGCATTTGGGATGACGTCTGAACTTTTCATTTCATTGATAAGGAACGCTCCATAGGTCAAGTTTGACTATTTCATGCACAAAATAAGATATAATTTGCTGTACTGTTACAATATGGAGCCAGGATATAACATTTTATTGATCCCACACTGGGGAAATTCACTCATTACAGCTTGTTACTCACAGTAACCAAGGTGGATAAGGAAAATACTCATAAATAAGGGCACCCTGATGGCTCAACCTCTCTCACCCTTATTTTGAAAATACAGCATTTACCTTTAATCAAAGCTGCTGAGAATTGGCAGGATCAGACTTGACGTCATCATAACATTTAGAGGTTTGGACACAGC
This sequence comes from Nibea coibor, assembly GCA_023373845.1. NCBI lineage: Eukaryota > Metazoa > Chordata > Actinopteri > Sciaenidae > Nibea > Nibea coibor. The sequence goes on from CM041733.1 coordinate 18,438,629, forward strand.
TGTCTGTTTTCTGACAGTGTTTATGTTTTTACACACGTAGCCTCAGTTGTGTGCATGACAAATACAATATACATAAGCACATAATTCTTTCAAATGTTCTTCTTTTTTACTATTTGGCATTTACTCGACATGACTTACAGGGTGTCACTTCGTATTTTAAACACAGTTTTCTTTGTTTCTGGTTCTGATTCCTCCAGAAAGTCCACCATCCTCCCCCGACCTTAAACGATTCACTGGACGGAGAAGTTCAGGCCTTCCTCATTGATGAAGACCAACTCCACACTTATGACGACCTCACCAAAGTCAACCCGGTTACCCCAACAACAGGTAACAAACACGATGCATCATGGGGCTCTGTGCTGGTAGTGCCGTCTATTTTCAACTCATTCTTGGACTTATTGGCACAAATCTTAAAATCTCTGGCGTTGATTGTCAGCAAGCGCATTCTGGCGTGTTGTATAAACTTTGTCTTTATTTACAAATACACAGCACGCGTGACGTAATGTTTTCCAGCTCATGTGACCTTGAATGGCACAGCTGACCGAGTATTATTTGACCACGTCCAGATAAAAATCTGCCGGGATGATTAAAAAAATGACAGTGCTTCCAGAATGCAGCAGTGAAAGAAGTGTCAGTCAAATGAGTGAACCAAGTGCACGATTTACTAATTAACTTGTGGTATGGTAAGTAAACATGAAGCTTAATATCTGAGCGTCTGTGTGCAGCTCTCTTTTTTAACTCTACATTGTTTGACTTGGTTTAAAAATGCAGTGTCATTGGCATTAGAGAAGAGCTGCATGTGTTATTGATACTCTGTGAAGGTTTCAGTTTATATTTCAAGGTGGTTTCTGTACAACAGTACAGCTCATTGACAGCAGAGGTCAGGATAAGCACATGGAGCTGCTGTAGGCTGTTAAAAACAGCTCAAACATACATTTTAATGCTGCTGTCTTTATCGTGTCGTTATCATCTGTGAAATATTAGCCCGCCTGTTATTTTTCCTGTTAATGTCTGATGATATTTAATGTTTTCTCTCTCTGATAGTGCTGAAATGTCTGCAGGCCAGGTACAGCGTCAAGGTGTTTTACACCCATGCTGGCTGCACCTTGGTGGCTCTTAACCCCTTCCAGCCAATCCCACACCTCTACTCTCTGGAAGTCATGAAGGAGTATCACTGCGCTCCTCAGCCTCAGGTATTTACAAAGTCACAGCCTTGTCTCTAATTCAGCTAACTTATGTATATTTTCTTATTACTTATAAGATACATTGTAAGAGTTTGGTGTGGACTTTCAGGATTATATCATGCACTAATGCAGACTTTGAAAATGGACCCAGCTGGAGTGATGCTTTAAACTACAAAAACCATAAACCATGAGGTTTTGTGGTTACTCTGACTCCAAGTCAAACTCATTAAACTCTTGAGGGTGCTGACATCTCTCCCTCCAGTCAGTAACGACAGCAGCATCTAATTAAGCCTGTATTTTTTTTTCGTCCACAGGAGTTCAAACCACATATCTATATTGTGGCAGAAGAAGCCTACAGGAATGTTAAAGGTCAGGTGGAGCCAGTGAACCAATCCTTGGTGGTCAGCGGTGAGAGTGGTGCAGGAAAGGTAAACCAACACACCAGTTCAGCTGCTTTTGTCACAGTCTTGGTCAGTTTACAGTATGTGGACTAAGATGAGGCAGATGAGGCACTAACATGATCAATTCTCCCCATTTAATAGGCTTTATTGTTATTAGTTAGTTAATAAAAAAATAGCAGAGGGGAGTTGGCATTTTTTTGGCAACTTTGAAGATGTCATGTTGCGCTCTGAGCTGGCTCTTTCAGACATTTTAAGGATAAACAAATACTCTAAAAAGGAAACTGGCTGCAGCTCTGTACTGTAATCTTTAATGGCTGATAATTTGTTTCTTTACAGACGTGGACGTCTCGCTGCTTGATGAAATACTACGCTACTGTGGCGGCCTCCTCCTCAGTGGTGAAGAGTCAGGACACAGTGGAGAGGATAGAGAGGAGGGTGCTCGACTCTAACCCCATCATGGAAGCTTTCGGTGAGATAACTGATTGCCGGTGTGTCGTTAATGTGAAAATCACCATCACTATCTTCAGTCATCAGTTAACACTCTCTCCTCTGTGTAGGAAATGCCTGTACATTACGGAACAACAACAGCAGCCGCTTTGGAAAATACATCCAGCTTCAGCTGGACAGGTAATCACAAACATGCACTTTACTGTATGTGTGAGCAGTGATACAAGCTGTTGGTGAGCTTAACTTCTTGAACATGTTTTTACATGAAGGTGTCAGCTGTTAGTTGGAGCATCTGTGCAGACATATTTACTAGAGAAGACCAGGGTGGCTTTCCAACCGGCTAATGAGAGGAACTTCCACATTTTTTACCAGGTGAGTTAACACACCTCATGTCTTTGTCTGGTGTTATAGTTTCATGTTAAAACATCCATGTCAATGCTGAGAGTGTATTGTTTCCTCAGATGATAAAAGGTGCCACAGATGAGCAGAGAAAGGAGTGGAAGATGCCACATGGAGAGAGTTTCGCCTGGCTACCAAATTCTGAAAAAACACTTGAGGGTGGGTCTTTTTTTTTATTGGGCTTTTAGGACATTTTTTGTCTTTTGTTCTGCAGATCCTCACAAATAACTTCTCATTTAATGTTTTATAGAGGATTGTTTCCATGAGACTGTCGAAGCGATGGTTCATCTGGGCATTAATGCAGAGAGACAGCGACTGATATTCAGGGTAAAGTATTCATCATTGGTAACATTTTAAACTCCTCTACTTATCATTTAAAAACAATGAGTCAGTCACACTATAATGTAGCTGTGTTCCTTTTCATGCATCTCAGACAGACTCTCATTTAGAAGCATTTCTCTTGTTTGAGGAGGTCAGCTGAGTCTGCACAGCTACATTTCTGTGTTCAATCGCATGTATTTTACACCGTAAATGCCGCAGAGGCAATGTCTTTAAGCATAGAATTAAATGTCTCTGTTTGTTGTGATTCATCACAGATATTAGCAGGAATTCTGCAGTTGGGGAACGTGAATTTCTCCTCTTCTTCCGATGAATCACAACCTTGTAACCTAGATGAACTGTCCAAAGGTATGCATATGCTGCTGGTTAAAAGAATACATGTCATGAAACCACCATGCTCTGTGACAAGAGACAAACAGGAAACATGCAGCTAACACTTCCACTCTGACCTGTCTATTAGACTTCTTGCACCGGGCTGCAGAGCTGCTTTGCGTCCCTGCTGAGGAGCTTCAGACGTGTTTGAGAGTGAAGATGTTGAAGGCGGGGAAGCAGAGCGTGCACAAGCCCTGTCCCCAGACAGAGTGCAGCATGAGGAGAGACTGCCTGGCCAAGGCCATCTACGCAGGGTGAGAACGTGGATCTAAGACTCAGTCATCGTCAAACACAAATGTGAAACCATCTTCTTGTTTACAATAAACAGCGAGGAAGAACTGTTTATATTTGTCGGCTCTCTATGTCACTTCCCTCCAACAGATTATTTGAGTGGCTGGTCACGTTCATCAACAACAGCATATGTGCAGACAAATCCATGTGGTGCAACTTCATAGGTAAACTGTCTTTTCACTCTTCCTTTAATGTTTGTAACTTTCTTTTCACAAGCTCACACAGTCCTCCTCTCTGTGATCTCCAGGAGTTTTAGACGTGTACGGGTTCGAGTGTTTCAACATCAATAACCTGGAGCAGCTGTGCATCAACTACGCCAACGAGAAACTGCAGCAGCACTTTGTGGCTCATTATCTCCAAGCACAGCAGGTATTGTCTGTCTGATGGCGATCCGCTTATTGTGACAATGCTTCAGGCGTTCAGAAGTCTTCTTTTTGTTTACACGTTCCTCGTGTAATGTCAGAAATGGATTTTGTGTTTCTAATATTTATGTTCATCTCTGCTTCTGCCAGGAGGAATATGTATCAGAGGGGCTGCAGTGGTCGTTTGTCAAATACCAAAACAACCAGAGCTGTCTGGATCTTATAGAGGGAAGTCCTGTCAGCGTGTTTTCTCTCCTTAATGAGGTACGCTGCTCATTTTCTATTGTCATCATAAAAATAATAACAAAGTATACAAGTTATATTACTTACACACTCCAAAGCAAACAACACATGCTAATAATAGCAAAAACAAACTACAGGCCACAAAAGTCAAACTTTCTTTCGTCTTAACATTAATCTTCTAATCAAAACTACAACAATATTTACTGCTGCTATTTAAAGTTAAACATCTCTTGATTTGCACCCACACGCCAATAACACAGAGTGCAAAAAATCTAAATAAATGCATCACATGCTCTATTTTCTAAACAGCATTTGAAAAACATTTGTCTTTGAGCTTCAAGATTAAAACACGTGTTTCCACCTTTATGCATGTCTGTCCTGTAGGAGAGTCGTCTTAACCGAGCCTCTGATGCAAAGACATTCAGGGTTCGTTTGGAGAAGGAGCTCTGTGATAACGCCAACATCAGCTGGGACAAGTTCAGCAAGTTGCCGCACTTCACTGTGGCCCATTACGCCGGCAAAGTCAACTACCAGATACAGGGCATGGTGGCGAAGAACAAGGTGTGTAAGAAAAGCTTTTAAAATGTTTTCAGAAAGTTCACCATCGATCCACTCGCTGTTATTCTAAGAGTGTTTTTTTTTAGGACCCATTGCCACCAGAGCTCATCAGCCTGCTTCAGAAGTCTGACAACCTGCTGCTCCACCAGATCTTCTCTGACAAGGAAGACGAGAACCTGACCACCAAGGAGCTCAGTAAAGTCACTGTGGTGTCTAAGTTTAAGGTGCGAGCAGACTGAAGCTTATTTTAGCTCATCAGAGCCTCCAGAGTTTCTCCTGGGAGTGTTGACACTGATTCTGTTAATATCTGATTGCAGAACTCTCTGGAGAGCCTGATGAAGATCCTCCACTCAACAACACCACACTACACTCGCTGCATCAAACCGAACCCGGAGTGCAAGCCGCTGACCTTCAAAAAGGAGGAGGTAGATGTCCCACACACACATTTGGTACTGTTCTGTTGTTCAGCAGCACCGTAACGAGAAGCAATCCTTTAATTCTCTGTTTCTATGTCCTGTCTGCTGTCAGGTTATCATGCAGTTGGAGGCCTGTGGGATTGTGGAGACTATTCACATCAGTGCTGCCGGCTTTCCAATAAGGTGAAACATCTTCTGTTTGTTTCATCTGAATGTATTTGTTTGTTTCTCTTGGACTTTGGTTGACTTCTTGTTTCTGTTTTACAGAATTCCTTTCAAAGACTTCATCCAACGTTATGCACTGATTACGAAATATTCAAACGTAAAATCAGGGAGTCATCACGCCGGTAAGTATAGTTTGTATTAGGATCCATTTGAAGCCAACGTTTGCATGTTTACTATGGACAAAGAGTGATTTTATTTCCTCTCTTTAGGTCTGCTGGTTTATTCTCCTTTTCCTTCAGTAGCCCTCTTAATAAATCTGATCCTCAGCTCTCTGCTCTTCTTGGGACTTTTCCATTTGGTGTCTAAAAACAGGACTTTCTAACAAAATTTGAAACTTCTTATGAACTTTCCAGGTAAATGCATGCACCACTGACTATCAGGGCCTGCTTTGCGTTGTTTTAATATTTCTCTTTTCATTCCTGATCATTGCATGCTGGATCTCACACTCATCTTAACCTGCTGCAGTCACTTCCAGACTGAAATATGTCAACAACTGTTGGATGGTTTGCTGTGAAATTTGGTACATACTGTACATTTATGATCCCCTGCAGTTTCTCCCACTCCTGCATTGACTTCACTTCACAACCACCGAGGCTGCTGCTTGTGGAAACCTGCTTAACTATGCACTTTGTGTTTTGTGCTAATTAGCATACTAAACATGTTAAACAAACATGGTAATCATGTCGACATCCTCATTGTGAGCGTGTCTGCCTTACAGAGCTGCTAGCATGGCTGTAAACTCTCAGTCTTGTTGTATGAATGTTGCTCACTAACCCTGAATTCTGCCAAATATTATCAGGTTTGAAATGTTAATTGAATTCACAGTAATCAAATCAACGTCTGTGGAGACTGTGCTGTTGATTCTGATGGATTTCTCGGCTCTCTCACTCTACTGAACAGTTTTTACCTCACTGTCTGACATACTATGTGCAGTATGTAAACTATGTGGTAAATCTGAATCTAGACAGTTTGAGTGCTGAATTATGTGTCTAATGCGCCACTCTGTCTGTAGAGGTGAAGGCAGCCAGCAACAACTTTCTCCGGCAGGAGGTGGAGAAGCTCCTGCGTGTCGTGTTACAGCGACGCAAGGCGTTTGACCTTTCACACAACCTTGGCAGTGAGAAACAAAATTCATGGGTGCACTGCGGAAAGACTAAAGTGTTTCTCACCCAGTTGATGGTCAGTCATTTATTTCTATATACACATACAGGCATCTTCACGTATAATTTAGCATAACTAAAGTGCTGACATGCCTGGATGTTCTCTTACAGCTAGATTTGCTGGAGGATCAGAGGAAGAAAATCCTGACACGGTGTGCCTTCACCATTCAGTGCTGCTGGCTGCGGTACCAGCGCCGCAGACGCCACGCCCGCCAGCAATCTGCTACTCTGATCCAAGCAGGTAAACTCTTAGCGTCCCGCTCAGTTACCGGTGAGTGGCATCAGCAGAGCTCTGCAGCCTCGCCTCCCGCTGTGTGAGTCTGTTGGCTTTGACTTCGCCGTCTGGCCAACAGGAACCAGCTGGCAGAGTCTGTACGAAATGTCTGCAGGCCGTCAGAAGCTGCCAAATATTGACAGACATCTGATTAACTGTCAATGACAGATGTTCTTTTGATAACACTGTCTGGATGGGATTACATAAACACTTCTCTCCACAAGGCACAGATTAAACTTGAATGAAATGAAGGGCTTGAAGTGTTTTTATGTCTCCTGCAGCGGTGAGGTCCTGGCTGGTCAGGAGGAAGGTCCAGAGGTGGAACAGAGCAGCTGCTGTCATCCAGAGCACCTGGAGGAAGTGGAGGGTGAGATTTGGAAACATGTGCCATGCTAAGTCCATACTGAATCTCTTTAAAAGATTTATAATGTGCATTGTCCCATGTAAATTGCTGTCTTCTTCGTGTTAGGCACTATTAAAATCCTTGGCCGAGGCAGAACTGGATGATGCAAAGGATCTCGTAAAGGAGATCGTGCCAGAGTTGAACCCTGTTATCAGGGAGCGAGGCTCAGTGCAGCTCTCCAGCATCCCGGAGCCCGTCACGGTGCGAGGGTGGCCCATGGGCCTGGCTCTGGCCTCAGCCCCGTCCATCACCCTCTCTATGACGGCCACAGGCTTCCAGAAAATGATGTCTGTCATGGCCTCACTCAATCTGCCCTCCAGGAAAGGGGGGTACAAGGTGGAGACCAACCAGTACACGCAGGAGCTCGCCTCCATTCGGGCTCAGCCACGGGTGAGAACACATCCACACAAGTTTTTATAAAGTTCTGTATGATCTATGATCGGTCATTCGAGATTGAATTTTTCTTTTTCCTCTCAGGGATCTGTAAAGCTGCATTGTCAGCGATCTCCTCTTCTGTACGCAGACAGGAAACCAAACATGAAGAGCGACGTGAAGGGGTTCAACGAGATCCTGCTAGAGAAAACTTTATAACTTTATTTGCAGAACACTAAAGGCTGTAAAGTGATCATTTTGATAGGATGCCAAAGTTAATCTCACTCTGTATATTACACAAATACCTGCAAAACTTTCAGCCTAAGAATATCTCCCATCTCGTCAGATTGACAGTTTGTGGAATATTTTCCATGTGTCCCACATGTATAATGGTTATGATTAGGTAACTGCAGGACAAGACAGATGTAATCATTTTTATTTATTTATTTTTTTGTTGGGGTAAAAGCACATTCAGACAGGATCAGAATGCAGAGTTTACAATTAATTTGAGTGGTGGGTACTCAGCAGCAACCTGCAGTGTTGTTATGCCGGTCAAACTTTTGGAAAAATGCAGCCCGACGTCACTCTGCATCCTCAAATCAGACGCTCAGACTGGTCAGCCTGAAATGTTTAGTCCATGAATGTGGATTCGTGGACTCTGATACTTTACCTGATGTGGTCTGACTTTATTTCATGTACCCAGCTTCTAGTGACACAAAGAAGTTTCCTTTTGATTTGTGTCCAGTAGTGTGGAAAAAAAGACGATTATTTTCCAGCAGTTACGAACAATCCTGCTATGATCTGCCTCAGCGCCTGATTCAGTCTGAATGTGCCCTAACTGGAATCACACAACACACTGTCAGCACCTTTTAAAAACAGAACAGACTGCAGGTTTTTGTCTCATTGTTGCCTCTTTGGAACGTCTGATTGTTGATCAAAGTGTTCGGCCTTCGACAGGTGCCTTTTGTTGAAATCTACACTCAAATCACAGATGGGCTGTTGGTGTATGTATTTATTTACGGGTGACTATTTATGTGATTTGATAAGATTTACGAACATATCGGTGATTCAGATGCACAGGATTTATTAGAGTGTGATTTATGCTGCAGAAAAAAAGAGTAATTAAGCAAGTTTTGCACATGTAAAGCATATATTGCACATTAAAACACACAGCAACAGACTGACAGTCACAAATAAGCAGACACACCACTTGTACAGTAGATGTATTCAAACTGCTGCTCTTTGTCCGATAAGAGGTCTTTATAATTATGCACATTTGCTAAACCACTTTGTATGATTTTTAATCTGCTGCAGTCCAAAGCATCAACGCAAGTATTGTCTAACATACCAAAGTCTTTGTACACTAGTGTTTTGTGTGGAAGAATCACATTTTATTATATTATGAATTTTAATATTTTTAACATGTTTCTGCTGCAAATGTTACAAAATATTATTCATGGTAACTCAACACTGATGTTTAGCTGCCTAGCTTTACCTACGGACCGCATGAAACGTCTTTCTCTGCTCACTGAACACTTTTTCTAGTGATATGTCTCTGAATCATGGCAGTTTATGTTATAATGCAATCTCTATACTTGTTTTTGTCAGTGGTACCAAGGGATCAATGTACAACAACTTGAATTTTGTTAATATTTAAATGTTTTGTTGGAATAAATTTTATAAATTTGAATGTAGTAGTTTTTCTTTCTCTTTCATTTTGTTTACAGGTGATCGGTGACGTTAAGTCCAAGCTTTTAGTGCTGACTCAGGAACATTTCAGCCTTTATTTGAACACTATATACACACTGTAACATGATAAGGCACAGACGAGTTACAGTAACGTGGCTTATTCTGAGACATTTTATATCTATATATTTTTTAAAAAAGTATAAAAAAAAAATCACTGGATAGAAAAACTAAAGCAGGCACAAGTTTATAAATCATAAGCGTCACTGGATTTTGCTTCATCGTCGACAATTTTCAAACACCGGTCTGAAAATTCAACAAACAGAGGCTCCTGCATGGCAGCCTTCATCGCATCATATTTGTTGTCTGCGCCGTCAACAGAGCGTAATAACTGTCTCAGATGGGGGTTGCACAGAAGATCTCTGAGCTCTTTAGACTGACCTGTAGATGAGAGAAGAGAACGTGAATGATCTACGTCGGACTGCTGAAAACTTAATTTATGTGGTCATCGGTAAATATTCTGCTACAAATGTGTTGGGAGGAGACAGAAGGTGATGCTGGGCTCATACCTAACAGCTGGAGTCTCTGCAGAGGCACTTTGTCAGTGATGTCGTCTTCATGCAGAAGATCCTCAACAGTCCACGGCTCTGCAGAGACAGTAAAGAAACACGGGGAATCACTGTGTGGTACAACTATAAGTCCAGCTGCAGAGAATCTGAGGGGGCTGCTGGGTACATATCTAAGGAAAGATCAGCTTGTGACACAGAGTGATTTAAAAACTAATGCATGGATCTTAAAATGAAAGACTTATATGCAACCAATGGCTTTAAAATAAGAGTACTCAGTCACTACTCAGGCTGCTTTGTTGTGAGTCGTAGGCAACTAACAGACCAAACAAGAGAGCACTGCATTGCAGTATCACCTTGAAGTGATAAAAAGCATGCATTCCTTTTTTGTGTCAGTCTGAGACAGGAATAATCTGACCACAGCAACATTTCTGAGATGACATTTCTAATGCTCGAGACAATGAGCCCTCCTCTGTGACTTTATTTTTTATGTGCTCCTAACTTTGACCAGGTTTCTCTTCCTGGCTGATGTGGATTTAGTGCACATAAACACAACCACACCACAGACAAGTACGAGACAAGACAAGTCGAGACGAGACAAGTAACACCATACCGGTGTTGACGGCATCCTTAGCTTCAGGTTCGACAGGTGGAGGCTGCTCAAAAGGAACGCAAGTGTCTGTGGACAAGAATCAGGAATGAGTGGCAGAATATTTCCACGTTTAAACAAACAGCACATAAATACATCAATAAAATATAAAGACGATGAAGATCATTTACCTTTATGCCTCTTATAACAGCCTAGTGAACAACTGTTAGGGAAAAAACAACAACATTTAAAGATTTGATAGATCATAACATTCAGGTGTTAGTGTGTTTAAATGGGTGACTCCGCCTGTTAATGAGCAAACGAGTGTATTCTTAATTTTAAAAAAAACAGCCAGTTAATGAATGAATTAATTAAAATCAATCGAAACAATCGATCTTGTGACGTCACAACAGTGGAAACGCTGCGCCGTGACGTCAAAGCCGCGAACACAAATCGGTTTGACCCACGTGAGTTGCCGTCCCATGTGGTGTTGATGTTTACACGTGTGAAGTTACAGTCACTGTCAGTCAAAGACACCTCTGGTAAATATGGTTGTTGGTCTGTTATCAACCAACCGTCGTTACAAATAACTTCACGTTACTGCCTTTAGACAGAGTAACTCAATCAATGTTTACCGCATTAGCATTTTAGCTTTAGCTTTCTTACAGGACACACAGCTCGTTAGCTCATTTAAAGTGACTTACTATCTTATTTTGCAGGTCGGACATCTGTATTTTGGTGTCTGGTCGCTGCACACGCTGCAGATCTGCATCTCTGTCCGGTAGAAAACAAATAAAATGACAAAACAAATCGATCAGTTCGCTCGCGGCTCAAACAGGATTCGAAGACTCGGAAATAAATAACGGGTATCAGTTCCGGTGGAGCAATCCTTCAAAATAAAAGCATGTACTTAAAGGTCCAGTGTGTCAGATCTAGTACTTCATCTTCCTTATATTTTTACTTTGTTAATGCACAAATGCCTTGTATGTGGAAAACTACGTGGCAATAAGTCTTTTTTTTATTCTGATACCTCACATTGCTCATAGCAGTACAATTTAAAATGCACGAGCATTTTTAAAAGCACTGTGGTTTGGCCTTGGTGTCTGGATGTGACGGCCACTTGTCTGGGATACAAAAAGGACTCTGCAGGGTTTTTATCAACTAAGGAGGGACGGAGTGATCTGCGTTTATATAAACTATAAAACAAAATATATATTTTTTTATTATCAGTTACAAGCAACATAAATAAAACAATACAGGGTGGTTTAGTTAACATCAGTTTTTATTGAATCAAAATACAGAAGAATATCTTAAGCACCAACATAAATGACTATATTTATTATTTATTTATGTTTATCAAGCACACACACACACCGCTAACCTATATAGCTCAACACAAACTATTCTTGCACAGCTGTAACTCAAGAGTTGGAGGTCTTGTTACAGGGTAGCATACGGAATGGAGAGCTGTTTCACGTCTGATCGAAGGACATATTCCTGCTGTCACAGTGCTCCATTCACTGGAAAGGGGGAGGAGGCAGAGACGCTTGGCCACAGTCAACATCGGAAATCCAACTCCTGTCAGGATCTGTGTGGGGGAAAAGGGCAAGAAAAGGTCACAACAGATCACATATTCTGCAACTAAAAGGTCATTTTCCAGCAACTGCATCTTATTTTCTCATATTAAATGTCAGAAAATGATCAAATATGTGTGACCAACAGTCTGAAAGCGACAGATATTCACCTTACAGTGATGCGCAACAGGAAAAACAGTGCATTTCCACACTTGAGAAGCTGGAACCAGTCATTAGATGGCAATAAAACAATGTCAACACTGAATTTTCAGTGGGCTTGCTAATTGATTAATTGACTGATTGCTTTCAGCTCTTTTTACTGCACTGTACTGGCCTGAATTGTGGTGCCAAATGCTCTAATTTTAGGGCATCCGCCTGTGCAAAAAAATGAGGAAATGGCTTGGTTTTTACCAGGATACAAAGAGGAGGGTTGATAAAACACAAACAAAAGGCTTGGCTGATATGTCTCTGCCTATAATAGGCAAAGCGGACCTGAATTTTCAAGCACCAACCTGACAGTGCCTGACAAAAGAAGGCGTTGTTCAACCTTCATATTTATGGGAGTTAACTGCTTGACTAATCTGCAGGACGTCGTTATGTAAATAGGGGGGAAAAAAGTAGGTGTCGACTGCATACTGTTGAATAAAGTGCAAGCTGCAAAAGGCCACTTTGTTACCTGTAAACATCGAAGGAAAGACACATCAAGACGACGAGCTCTTGGTTCTCCTGCGCTTCATTTCGCTGTTGTGAAATTTCACTGCTATCTTCCTCTCGTGTCCTGCGGGGCAATGGCGGTTCGTGTTCAGTTCGATCTCCCTCTTGCTCCTGCCCTTGCCGCAGGCGTGACGCGAGTACTCGAGCAGGTTGTAGTAGTCGTACTGATCGTAATAAGCCTCCTCGAAGGAGACGAATCTTTCCATGTCTGTCGCCATTTGGAGACGGAATGCAGCTGTTTACACCAGATGAGTCCGAGAGCGAGTAAACAGGTGATGTCACCCTGTGTTTATATACACGGGGTCACGTGACCGCTGCTGTGTCACGTGGGGGACCTGTTCAAAACACAGTCATGTTTCGCGGTAACGCCGTTATTTATACCGCAAATTAAAATAATTTATAGCGAATAAAGTAGGAATTTAGTCGTTTGACAATGACAAAACTCTGTCATGTTTAATGGGAAAACCTTTATTTTATGCAGAATTCATGTGATACAAAACAGTGTTTCTTTTGTTGGTAACATATTGAACAAAATGGCAACTTTTAAGGTGAATATAATTTTACTGTAATATTGGAAAAGGTTATACCAGCTAAAACATAAACCCTGTTTAAAACATATACTATGTTTTAGTTGTTTTTTTTAATTTTTATTTAAACAAGTGTGTTTATATCAAATTAATGTTGGGAATTAAAGTTGTTGTAATAATGATGTTGCTAAGGCGCCATTACTTAATGCTTAGAAAATAAGTTTTGGTTAATCTTTGGAGACTGAAATGTCAAAGGAATTTATGGTAAGTAATTATGTTAATATACAATAGACTATAACAACAACAACAAGGAATAACAGCTTCTATTTCTTAAAAATTGTAAAATAAGATAAATGTATTTGTACGTCATGTATTACTTGTAGGATGATGTAAATATGTATAAATATATATGTCCTCATAATGACAGCTAAAGATAGACTGGAAACTGGTGATAGATAGAAGGTGTAGGCATATGCTAGATAAGTTTAACTGGCTACAGTATAAATAAAATTAAAAGTTTAAGAGAAGGAACAACATAGAGCCTGTTAAAGGCTCTTTCTAATATTTTGGCAACCACATTAACATTGATGAAAGGGCCATAATATTAGAAACAATATGATGCAGTCTAGTTTAACACTACTGCAAACTGCAACCTCAATAGTAAACATGATAGTTAAATTAATACCTCTCTGACAGTGTCAACACAAAACTGAAACATTATCAGCTTTGTAAAAGTAGAATTTAATGCGGTGAGTTGAGTTGTTGTGTTGGAGTTACAGTTTTATATATGCTGCATTATTGTATTCATAATTGTACTCTGTAAAGTACAAGTTACCCCACCTCTGATAGCACTTACTGATTATGTATTATATGATTGCTATCTAATATGATGTTAAAACTTTCTGCATTCTTTTCTGCATTTATTTCCTAAAATAATAATAAAAAATTAAAAATAATTGAAACTGAGGTACTAAAATGTAACTACATCAATAGTAAATATGATAAATTAATAACAGTGATAATAATAACAACAACAATAATATTATTATTAATAATAACAGCAATACTACTACTACTACTACTACTAATAATAATAATAATAATAATGAATAATAATGAATGAATAATAATTTCCATGATCCGTGTTCCGGTGGTTCCTGTACCGCTCCACTGTTTTACTGTTTTTGTTCCCCGGCTCGGCGGTCGGCGTCCCGCCCCCTGACGGTGTGGCACGTCTTGACGCTTTTCCACGTCGCAGCTCCGTCTCACAGGCGAACTCGCTGCGTATGTATGCGTGTCTCCAGCTAGGCCAGAGAGTGATGGCGGCGCCCGTCCTGAGAGTGTCCACCCCTCGGTGGGAAAGAATAGCCCGGCTCCTCGTTTGTCTGCTGGGCATACTGCTGTCTTTATATGCCTTTCACGTCGAGAGGGAAAAGGCTCGGGATCCGAGTTATAAGGCTATGTGCGACGTCAGCAGCTCCATCAGCTGCTCGAAAGTGTTCAGCTCAAGGTAATTTGAATTCAGCAAAGAGCGCTCAATGAGAGCTGGGGCTGCTATTGTGGCTGATCTGGGGAAGGGCTGCGCGGTTTAAACTGTCAAATGCACCCCGCTAACATCCACCGGCTTCCTCTGCGAAGCGCTAACCCTCACCAACTAAACTCTAACCGACTGGTTGCGCTTCCGTTGGCTGTCTCGTTTGTTAAATAAACATTGTCTTGAGGAAATAGAAGTTAACTTTTAGCTTATCATTCAATAAGCACATGAATAGCATACCTTAGCTCGGCGATGCTAACTTCCTTCGCTAACTGTTAGCCGTTGGTTAACGTTGTACTTTGTTGACCGTTAGCCAGCCGTTAGCGTTCTTAAATTAGCCGTTAATTGGTTAGCTGGTGGCTAATGATAACTAGTCTAGTAACACATCTGTAACGGCCAACTTTAGCGCTAAAGTTGACGGTAGCTTGCACAGTTAGGCGTTATTTGCTGTGTGTTGTTGTTGTAGCTGGATGAACCCATTCATTCCGGCGACTTAAACTGTGTTTATTTGGTGGTTAACCGGCTTGTTGTTGATCATTTCGGCTAACTTTTTAAACCTAGTGGTTAGCGCTCACGTTAGCTGTCACGCTGCTGTCATTAGCTGCCGTGCTAATGTCAACCAGTCAGTCAGTCCTCCCTACCTACCTACCTACCTACCTACCTACACCCTTAGCCACCTAAAGGGACAGACACACACCAGCGCTCCAGAGGTCAGTGGAGAGGTAACAGTGTTTGCTACCTTGAAGTTTCACTGCTGGTCACAGTCACGCATTATTACCAGATAAACAGATAGCTACACTGGTTTAGCCACACAGAAAACTGCTTCATGCTTTTCTCACCCTCTTTATATAAAACCTATTCCGTGAAGCTGCCATACCAGATTTAACTGCCTGCATTCAACTCTTAATCAAAGTTAACCCCACCTATTGAATATGACTGAATGAGAGAGTGAATCTCCTTGCAGGGCCTGAACCAGTACTCCCAGCATAACTGGAAAGCAACCTGTACAGGAGGCATCACATTTGTAAGAAGAGTGAGTGAATTGTCTGGAGACGGCCTCACTTTCCTTCCCACCTAAATAAGGAATCCTAGCAGATACTATTTCAGTGTAAACAATGACATCAAGGGCTATAAGATAAGGCGAGAATAGTCTATATTTGGCGATGCAGCTTACCGTATTTAAGCGTGTTGAACTGCCTGTTTTGTGCAAATACTTATACAGTAAGATGAGGTCTTGAAACACAAGCCAGAATGTGCCTGCAGTAGAGAAATTAATGGAGAGCATGACTGTCAGCAATGTGGGAAATAATTTATTATACGCAAGGAGAATAAGCTGCAACAAAGTGCGATTGCAGACCGAGAAAGTGGTTCAAAACAGTGACATACTTGCTCACGTGGAGGCTTTTAAGCTTGTGTCATCCCTAATTCAAATAGTAATAATATGCATGTGGTAAATGAGGAGTAATCAAACAAATGTCTGTGCTCTGTACTCCTGCTGTATAAACATGAATGAGACATGAACAACTTTAAATTTCAAGGCTCAATACAACAGATCAAGAATATAATATAAGGAGGTGCACGCTTAGAATGCTTGCAGCACTTTAGAGCAGAGAGTCTGTGGAAAAAGTGCTGTTTACTGAACATGTTGAACATGTTGAATGTTCCCACTCGGTGAAACCTGTACTGAATGTTCATCTATCTTGTCTTTTAGTGTGCTGGATGTGGAAAGAATTTTATCGGCATGTAAAAATGATGTTAAAATTTAAACATAATCTCACAAACCTCCAACTTCACAGCAGGTCAGCGGCTTCAGTTTTTACTAGGGCACCAACTGGAACGAGACCTGATGTGTCGCACAGGTTTAAAGATAGTAGTGAACAACAGACTGGTATTAACAGGTGGGCAGCACCGACGATTGTGTCACAGAAGATCAGACAAATTAAATGTGATCCTCTTGACTTCAGGGGGTCTTAAAATCAAACTGGACACAGGGGTTTGTTCTTACAGGCTCTTGTCTGTCACATACTCTGTTTTTATTGACAGATGGATTTTGTCAATGAATTGATTAGCTGATCGTCAGCTGTTATTTTGGACTGTTTGAGGACGGCACGACATTCTTTACTGTTTTGACAAATCGAGAGAATATTCAGATGAATCCAGGAAAAAACAAAAAAGCCACTCAACTCGTACGTCAGGTTCATGAGGAAACAGGAAAACAAACACTGTAAAGACCTGAGTGCTGTGTACTTTTTTGTTTTTTTATCTTTAGTGTGACTCATCGGGTTTTCATAGTGTTCGGCTGTGATCCAGTTTCCCACAGTTTTCCTCTGTTCTCCCTAAATAAAGTTATAACTGGAAGTTTTTGTGTGTGTTCTTTAATCTTGTAGGTGGGGTCGAGGATTTGGACTCTTGGGCTCAATCTTTGGAAACGACAGCGCACTGAATCAACCCAACAGTGTCTACGGGATCGTGTTTTATGCCTTTCAGCTTCTACTAGGTAAGATGTCAATGAATTCAGAGTGATTTGGTAGCGTTGACCAACCAGGGCTGACTCAACACTTCGCCTGTCATGGCTATATTTGACTAATACTGACTCACATGTTATCAGATTCGTTAAAGTTTGACTCTTATTACTGCTGCCTTATTTTGGCTCTGACACTTGAGATCACAAAGTGACTTGTCTTAACTTGAAGCTTTTCCTTACCCCCCCTTTGGTGATATTCAGTCACATTTTTCTCCCCTACGGTACATTATTGGTGTTGCTGACTCAGTCATGCTGGTTTGACATGTTTGCCCGCCGAGTGGCCTGTAGGCTCGCTTGGCCACCTGGCGCTGGCACAGAACAAGAGGTCCTTTTAGCCACAGCAGTAACCACTCATTTGACTAACACAATAGCAGCCCAGTTACGCCAAACTGCTACAGCGGCTCAAGATTTCCATATTAAAGGCAAGACTACTCAGTTTGAGAACTTTCATTATTCTCGCAGTCTTGGACCGTCCAATATTTGTGAGTAGGCATGAGTCCAGACTCTGCACAACCAAGGCTTTAGTAGCTGATTAATGCCGGCGTACAGCATGTGACTGCTGTAGACTCAGATGTTGTTGTCCACATGAAATTAATGCTATAGTTGTGCCTTTTCCCATTATATTTTCCCTTTATTGTAATCTAGAGTTATGAAGAGGATAGATAGTGTTAACAGATCAGATATTTTCATCACATTAATGCAAGAATAGACACAAAAATACAATAAGTCCATAAAGCAGTCATGCTCATTGATTTGTAACATTAACCATGATGGTTTAATACACCCAGCAGGACGTAAACATAATAGCAAAATCTTTATTGACAAATTTATCTCATGTCATGGTATTATATAGTCGTATCATCTGTCCTTAGAAGGATGAATGAATACATTACAGTACTTGAGTAAATCTACTTTCCACCACTGCACTGTAGGCATGCCAGCAGTTTGTTTATATAATTAATGATAATTAAGTTTGATGATTCTAATTGAACAGTACTGATTTGAAATCAAACACCCCCACACCCGTCATAGCTCTCAGACATGGCAAACACATGAGACAAACCAGGAAGAGTTTAGCTGGGAATTTTGCCTGTAAGAGAAACCAGGACAAATGTATTGAACAGCCAGCATTCTTTGGAATAATGGATAAATCCTGGGTTTTTATCAAATATACTGAAGGTCACATTGTAAGGGAAGACCAAATGACATGAAGGTACCAAAAGAGGATCCTCATCTGTAGATTAGCAGTAATTGTTACCAAAAGAAGTAGCACACCCACTGAGGAGACTTCACCTTTAGATCTCTGACTACACCTCATGTGACAACAGAATAATATGACTATTCAGCGTCATCACGAGGATGCTGGTGACATAAATAGAGAACTGTCTGAGGCTGAACACTCAGAGGAAAGAGCAGACTCATCAGGTTTCTTGTGTGTGCGTGTGTTTTTTTTGTTTTTTTTTATGGTTATCTGTCTAAGCTTTAGTTTGTGTTTCTCGCCGTAGGAATGACTGTGAGTGCAATGGCCGCCCTTATTCTCATGACGACATCCATCTTGTCGGTGGTGGGTTCGCTCTACCTGGGCTACATCCTCTACTTTGTCCTAAAGGACTTCTGCGTCATCTGCATCACCACATATGCGCTGAACTTCATTCTCTTTATTCTCAACTACAAGCGACTGGTTTACTTGAATGAGGCCTGGAAGCAGCAGCTTCAGGCCAAGCAGGACTAAAGCTGTCGAGAAACGGCAAGAAAAATACAACAAACAAACAACGACAACAACAACAACAAAAAAAAAAGAAATGTGACCTCTGAACATTTGACTTGCCACCAGGAGACCTTGCTTCCAAACAATGTTTATTCTGCTGTGTGTTCAAAAAATGAAGAAATTTAACTTAAATGTTGGGCCTGACATCTCAATGTTGCAAACACGGAAGGATTTGTAAGTGACAGATGTTTTTTTTGTTTTTTTTTTCCTTTTTTCATTTCTTTTTTTCTTCCTTATTTAACATTGTACTCACTTAAAGGAAGGGGCTGGCTATGTGCGCGTGGGGAAACAACGGCACAATACAGAATGACGGAGGACAGTTCTCTTTTGAACAAAAACGGATCGCAGCGCGGAAGAAAAACGGGACATTTAAAAAAAAAAAGTAAAGAGGGGGGTTTACTTGAAATGGTTAGAAAGGTCCTCATACTGCACAGCAGATCTGCACTAAAAACACGGAGCCGAATAACGGTTCCCAAAAATATAGAAAACACTCATTAGGTCATCGTGCAGGTACGGTTCTTTGTCAAGGCAGTTAGGGTGGGCAGGCAGGACGATTAACATTTATACAAGATAGTTTTTTTTTTCCATGTTTACACTTTGTAGTATGTTACTTTTTTTTTTTTTGAAGAGGACCACTAAGAATAAAACACAGGACAATGTGAGATATTGTGTGTAGATCAGTCAGATTGTTTGTTTTGCAATTCTGTAAATAGCTGCTGAGCAATATTCCAGGCTAGATTGTGATTTTAGTGTTGACACAAACCTTTAAGGAGAAAACAACAATTAAAAAAAAAAAAAAAAAACACCAAAAAAACCTTTAAAAAAAACCCACAAAAAAACAGGAGAGATGATCAAGGTCACAGTTTTTAGGTGGAAGAAGTCTGAAGATGTTGCTCGGGGTGGGGCATCTTCCGTCCTGTAAAATCCTGGTCAGGCATGCAGTTCAGAGTCGTGTGGATTTCTTTGTTGTAAGTGGTTATTGTTTCACCCGAAAAGCCACCGACACAAGTCTTTTAAAACAGAGCTATCGGTTCTTTTGACCAAGTTTGCGTAAAAGGCACCCTCACTTTTTTTTTTTTTTCTTTTGGTTTGTTTATTCTGTGAAGAGCATTCCTGACCACCACTCAAGTGGGATCCATAAAGACTTATGTGCCTAAAGGAGTGTTAAGGTGAATTACCTTTCTTTCTTTTCTTTTTCTTTTTAAATGTTTTTGGGTGTGGGACGGGAGGGACGGAGGGGGTAAATGTCACGTAAACACCAGTTTTGCTCGTTGTTTTATCGTCACAGGTCCAAGGCTTTATTTTTATGATCACAGTTTTGTAAATCAAAGATACCAGTGAAGTGTTTCTCCCTCCCTAATAAGAGTCTCATGAGGTAGCAAAAGGCTGCTACACTGTGATCGTCTGCTCAAGGGGTAAGAGTGGCCTGGTGACAGAAGCATCTCTTCTCTTTGCTGTTTTCAGTTGCATTAATTGCTCATCTGGCTTCTTTTTTGTTTCGTTTTGTTTTGTTCACTGTCCAGCCTGTATAAATTTGATGTCAATTGAACGGTAACGGTGATCTTGCCAAGCTGAGTTACAGTTCATTTGCAGGATGTGAACAAAACTTGGAGGGATGTGACGCTTTGTTGGACGAGGTGTACGATTCTGTAAGAAAACAAAACAGTATGTTAAGCCATATGTGGAAGATTGTGGGAGATTTATCCAGGATGCTGATGGTTTGCAAACACTGAAGCTTCTCATTAAATGGTCGATCTAACATAGTTCATACGGAGACAGATCACAGCATGGGGCTGGGGGAAGCAGCCGCAGCTCGCAGCGTGGCTTTGCCAGAAACCCACAGTATTGTCAGCTCAGTTCAGCGACTGACTCTGACCGTTTGTCTCTTTTTCCATCCAGAACCCACCGATTTAAAGCATCCTAATGTCAGATGCATGGTACACTATCTCCTGGCTTTAAGCATATGTTGGCCATCGGACAATCTTGCACACACACTGTCAAAGATGTAGTAGTAATAACTGTAATAATGTGAGTCATCTGTGGTGTTTAAACCAGCTTGTTAATAGTTTCCATCACTGCTAGTTTCCATGCCCCTGTCACAGTTACTACAGTCCTCCATGGCGTTTTTTTTTTTTTTTCGGTTTTCTTTTTATATGTGGGGTGACGATGGCAGTGTGCTAACATGAAGTCATCGGCTGTGTATGAAAACGGAAATGACGTGTTTTTTTTTTTGTTTGTTTGTTTTTCAGGAAATTGTTTGTTCATGCATGTTGTCACATTTACTACTTGTCATATTTCGGCTGTGTTACATCGCTGTTACACATTTTCCAAAGCATACCAAAGTGTGTTATGTTTGAAGTAGTTCTTCCATCACTGTGAGGCTCATATACACTGTTAACTATGTCAATATTTGTCCTTTCGAGTAACACGTGACGCAGCCTGCTAGTCAAATCTAGACTTGAGTTACCTACCTTAAGAGTAATCCGCACAGCCAGCACTGCACTCCTGAAACGTCTGTTCAAAGTCATGAAGTAAAACTAGAGATTTACTCTGTCTCCTGGCGTCTACATTGTCCATAATGCAACTCTACCGCTGACCGTTCGGTCTGAGATTCTGGCTTGTTATGCGAGTAGCAGCTAATGTAGCTAGCCTTAGCGTGCTGTAGAGGAACTTGTAGTCTTTAGCCCCAACTAAAGCACTTCACACAACTCCATCTGGAGATGAAAATGAAAGTTTTGTTTACTAGGATGCCCCAAAACCTGTGAAATCTAAAATCTGTTTTCTTTTTTTAAGCAAATTTCAAAGATAGAAGTTTGTGTAAACACGACGGTTTGCTTTGGAAAATGGTTGGCAGTGTTACTTCAACATGATTTGTAGTAAACATGCGTGCAGCAGTTTTGATGATTTTAAATGTTGCGGCATCTCTTAGTGAGTCATCTTTAAGATCTTCCCTATACAGTATTGCCTTGTCGGGCTTAGATCAGGTTTCTTATTCATTTCACAACAACACTGTTCATGTTCATGCCTGTGCACTCACATGTAAGACAAGTCTCCTATGGATTCACTTGCACAAGTCAAATTTAGTTATTTTATTTAGTGAAGTCTGGCATAGCTTGCTATTTTTTTTTGTGTTTTTTTTTTTTGTGTCCCACGTGTATCGGCTACAGAACTGACAAGTGCACATGTAGGTAGCCCATTATGTTCATGATTCCAGTCATATGCAAGCCTGTTATACTAGTACTGTGTGCAGTTACTTTAAAAGAGAAAATGGGTAAAGGAATTTGGATGTTGAGTCAGAAAGTTTGAAATCTTTGGCTCACCATGTCGCGTGATGATTTAACGTAAAAAAAAAAAAAAAAAAGGTCAAATTGATCGATTACTGCATTCTCATTAATATTCATTTAGGCCCTGAGGTATAACTGCCATGTTAGTTGCATCACAAATGCCAACAAAAGTGCCTTCTGTTTGATCACTAGGCCTTGAGCCAAAGACGAGCAACAGTAATAGCCTTG
The DNA here is from genome assembly GCA_023373845.1 of Nibea coibor. Classification (NCBI taxonomy): domain Eukaryota; kingdom Metazoa; phylum Chordata; class Actinopteri; family Sciaenidae; genus Nibea; species Nibea coibor. Next base: position 18,461,069 of record CM041733.1, read on the forward strand.
TAAAACGAAGGATGGTAACTGTAACAGGCACTTCTGCTTGCCTTTCCTTAAGATGTAATCTGATAAATTGGTAATTCCCAAAGATTTGACATCGTGTATCGGTGCAAAGATCCACACTCAGAAATTGCCAGACAAAATGCCCTGTCAAACTATCGGTCACTCTTTTTCTTTTCCTTCCTGAACTCCACTATACTATCTTTATTTTGTCTAGTTAGGACGTTTGTTAGCGAAGAATACACACTGTTTAAACTACATGATTGTAATGTTCTTTTTCATCATTAATTGTGCCCTTTAGCTGTATAGACTGTTAACATTCTGGGTTATTTTAGTTAAAAAAAAAAAAGTTGAGGGTTGGAGGGCTAGGAATCCATGTGTCAGCATAAAAATGTTTATTACATTTCTTTGTGGAGGAAAACTTACTGGGTTTGCTTCTGTATTGCCAAATATGTTTTAAAATGCTGTATTTTCTTACATGGAAAAGTGTTACATGAATGGTAGGAGGGTGCAAAACAAAAAAAATCGGTTTAAAATCCAGCTTACTTTAAGGGAAAACTGTGGAAAAAGGTTGACATGAGAACATTTTTAATTGTGTCATTGTCATGTGGAAATGATCTACCATTAAAACATTCCCTCTGAAACTGTCACTTTAAGTTATTTTATTAAATTAAATGTTAAAAGTTGAAATGGGATCACTGCTAAATTCAGTCGTTTTTTTTTTCAACTTTAAAGGAGCAGTGTGTACAATTTTAGCGCCATTCTAGCAGTGTAGTTGCAGTCATATTAAACTCCATTGCTGCCTTATTCTGTTTGGTCGGACTCCAAGTTGTTAAAGGGGTACTGAAGCTATGAATTCTTACACTTCCATAGTAGAAACAGTTCGACGTTATTTTAGGCAAAAGACAAAGCTGAACTCCTGGTTTCACTGATAGGTGTCAAACCTATAAGGGTAGATTGAAAGTTCATCTTGTAAACAACTACATCCAGTGTTTAAAGTCCACTTTAGGCTCAGTCTAACAAGACTCAAACATTTTATCTCTTTTTTTATTAACCAAGAAAAATATGCAAAACATTTAGGTGGTAATTTAGCTGAAGTCGTTTTCCTCATGACATAGCAGTGGTTTGGTTTTAGTGCTCCGAGTATCACTTGTGTTCTTGTTGTAACATTTACATGTGCTGTTAATTCTTCCATGAAACACAAACCACTAAGTGAAACACAGTAAGTGACTTAAGGATTTGGGAGGATTCAAATTCAATAACCGACATCAATACTGGATGCGGTATCTCTCCGGCTGCTGAGTGAACCTTAACCAGGACTAAGAAAAAGTATTGAATGTGGATTTAATCAAGTCAGTATGAAGGCCAATACAGATTCAGTATATTGGATTAGTTTTAATGAAGTGGTTCATCTTCAGTTATTGTAAACAAATATACTGCTACTGTAGATACAGTTTGTTTGACAAGAATCTAAATATTCAGTGTCCAGCGGTGAGGAAATGATGATGTGGAGTTTTTGTAAGCAGTCAGTGACTCGAGGAAACAAAAGTAATGTCAAATGTTGGGAATGTTTTCATGTTTTGTCTTTAATAACTTGATGTCATTCATTCAGTTTCAGAGTAACCATTCTTTCTTGGGATTCACATATAAAAATAAAAACACTTTATGATCAGATCCAACATCGAGTCTCACATTCAACAGTCACGCTGGCTGCACAGAAATAACAGATGACTCCAACACAGTTGTTACATCAATCTGCTAAAACACTGAATATGCACTCATTTCAAACACACTCACTCAGTGTATCCAAAGGAAAATATATTGAAATTCTTTAAAGGAGGGACGAAGTGCTTGCTGTCCTGGCTTGTGTGGGTCCAGACAAATCTATCCATACATGTCACCCGCATCTGTGTCTAGGTCCTGATCCGCTGATTTGAAGGAATGTAACTGTATGTATGCATGTATAACTGTTCAATTAGATTTTCTCGACAACTGTTCATCCAATCGACTTCACGCTTGGCTGGTTTATTGCTGAGGACTCAAAGTAGTGCAGTGTTGAGAGTGTGAAGTCGACTGGATGAGCAGGTCTTGAGAAGGTGCAAGCAGCCATACTGTGGTTCTTGACAGATTATGATTGGGCTCTGAACGTCCTAACAATGCTGCAAGCAACATTTCTAGGGGGCAATTAATTTGAATGGCCACACCCGAAATGGGGGCTGCACTAGTAATCATAAAATGTGAATGCACCATTGATCAGGCACTAGAGGCTGATTTTTGCAGCATTAAAAGTTGCTTTTATGTTCTGAAAATGTTGCAGATTAACAGAATTGTTCATGTTGCAAACCACAACAACAGCACAGCTAAAATACGGTTTCATTTGTTTGACCATAGCAACACAGATCACCATGGTTTCAAAGCTTTGTTCTATATGTTAACTGCCCCAAGAAACTGACTATTTTACCAGCAATGTTCACATGGGATTGAGTCCGTCCTGGACTTGGTGCCCGAACTGGCTGGTGTCAGAGTGAGCAGGGATACTTTGCCCAAGGAGGCAGTCTGCCTGTTGCATTTGCCAGTCTCCAGTACCTCTCCTTCAGGATGAATGCTGCAGATTTAGGCTGTCTTTGTCTAGTGAAAATACCCTTCTTGTTCCCCACCACACGGGTGATCCCTGCAGACACAAAAGAGGTGAAGAAACTTGTCACAGGGTGCAAAAACAGAGGAAAGTTGCACATCTATTTCAGTGTCATTTTGCAGGTGAAGCAGATCTCTAAACTTCAGTATTTGCTGTCAGTACCAGTTACTTTCTTACTCTCTAGAACAGGTCTCGACTTGATGGTATACGTGTGCACAGAAACTACTGTGAGTCTTCTCTGTGGAGTCGTGGAGCATGAATTAATATTCTGCATGTCTCCTACACAGCAGTATGAGGAAATGAGTGTCAGCCTGCAGGTTATATGACAGTCAGCCCCAATAAAGTCCCTCCACAGGGTCTGCTTGTAGTCTCCTTGCATTACGGGGTGTTTTCTGCAGTGTGAGCAGTACTTTCTAACTGTAATGTGCACGCTGAGCTTCAGTTCAATCTAACAGAACCCTCAACATACTGTAGTCATGGGGGGAAATAAACATCACAGTTCACCCTGAGATAAAAAAATGACAGCAGTTGTGGCTCTGCAGGTTGTTTTGATCGACAGCTATAGTACCTTGTGCAGTCATAAAGTCGGCAAAGTTCCAGATGAGTTCACCGATGACATACTGCTTTCTCTTCTGGTCAAACACGTTGTGGTAGCTCTGCAGGACTACATTCTGGTACTCCTCGGTAAACATCATGGGTGGATCCTGGAGAGTGAAAAGACAGCTCCAGCATCGATGAATTGAATATATACAGATATATATGTATATATATAAAAATGTGATGTGTTTGTGTGTGAATGCTCACGCTGTGAAGCCCTGGCACAGCGTCTGCTCCGTACTCGCTCTGGATGATGGGTTTCTGATACTTTCCATACCAGTTCTCAAACTGAGTGTTGAGCTGGATGGGGATGACCTCGATGTGGCCTGGATCATGGTACCAGGAGAAGTAACTGTTTACACAGATTACATCCACGTAGGGAGCCTAGACACAAAAGATGAAAGACAAAATATGACTTTTACAATCACTGACTACCTGCAGCCGCCAACTAATCAGTACCTTCAAGCTACTAACTGCACCCTGACAGATATTCCTCACGGCACAGGAATGTAAACAGCGAGGTACGTCAACAACTTAGTCTGACATTGGGTCAACAAGAGCTTTGGAATTTACATAGATGAAGCTCTGAAGCTCAGCAGGATATCTTCACAACTTTGACTCCCTTGTTTTTCCAACAGGCGTTACATGTGCTTCACTAAAGGTCGTTAACGTACAGGAACAGTCAGTGTCAGGATCTGACTTGCAGCTCTGAGAGCCACAATGGTGTGCATTCATTTTTCTCTTTCAGTGAAGTAATCTTCACAATGTTTTAGAATAATGTGTCTGATTTTATTGTCAGTACCAGCCGTAACAGCTCTGAAAACTTTGAAACATTTGAAACATCTGAAACATTTTCTGGATGGCTGTAGCCCCACGTAACACACATGCTCATGCTGTTTTAAAGTTTTTACAGTGGTGGTCACTTAACATGAGAGATCTGGAGAGATGAGATGATTTGCAGACTAGAGGAGCCGGGGTGGGACCACTGATCTAATTTGATAACCCACCCTACCTCCTGAGCTAGTGTCCAAAAACAAATCATATACATTTACATGTGTGTGCTGTGCAGAGTTTTCTTATTGATTCAGAAGTGAGCACTGTAAAAACTCACCCCTTTGTCTCTGGCATAGTTACTGTCTGTGATATAAGTGACGGGCCGAGTCGGGTCCAGCGCTTTGGTGTGTTCTATCAAGGTCCTGCAAGAAAAAAAGAAAAGCACCTTTAGGCGATTACATTTACATTTCAAGTTTTTCAGAAACTGTTTTAGTCTGTTGCGAAATTAGTGTGACAAAGCAGACCTAAGACTTACAGTAAATATGTATGTTTGGGTATGGTATTCAGGGCTCATTTGAATATTTGTCTTCCTGATGCCTCAGGCTATTACTGAACTCCAGCTTTCAGTGTTCAGGACAGCTTGATGACTACTCTTACTGCATTCCACTTATGCAAACATGACAGGGGATAGGCTGTGACTGACGAACAAACCAGTATTTCTCCTACAGACACATACAGACAGGTTAAAGCTTTCCGGGGTGTTCAGGTGGCTCAGTTCTTGTCTCTCTCTTAAATACATCTTAACTTAAATACCTCATAATTTGTAAAAGTACAGATAAATCAATACCCTGTTGAATGAATGATCTTCGCATCACATCTCATCAAAACGTGCAGCACTCACTTGAAGTAGTATCCTGCAGGAGGCATCTCTGCAGCCGGCTCATTGGCTACTGACCACATGACCACAGAGGGATGGTTCTTGTCCCGACGTACAAGCTCTTCCATGACCACCAGGTGATGGGCCAGAGAGGCATTTCCAAAACTGCGACTACATCACCAAGGCAGAAGCAGACACAGCACAGCAGATGCACCACCTTTCATTTCAGGTGGACGGTTCTCAAACCATACAACAACACAAAACAGTCTTCTGTTTATCAGTAACAGATTAAGCCTCAGTTTCTTTCATGAAAGTATTCTAAAAGCATGTGCTAACATCATTTTGAATGTCTGACTGAGCCATGAAGTGTGACACCATATTCAAAAAAATGCATTATTAGACTGCAAAGGAGGGCCTAGCAGTCTCATGGCTACATAGTGTATGACGTAGGAAGTAGAAATACATCGGCCACACTGTCTAAAGCATGACAGACTGACCACAGCTATTGAAAACCACCATATAGAGCTGATAATCAAAGATAACCAGCCACAAGGGACTGCTTTGACACTTACATGTCTTTGATGCCCACGCCCGGGCACTCATCTATCACCACGATGCCATGGCGGTCACACATCTGCATGATCTCCTCAGCGTAGGGGTAGTGGCTGGTGCGGAAAGAGTTAGCCCCCAACCACTTGATTAAGTTAAAGTCCTTGACGATTAGAGGCCAGTCCAAGCCTTTACCTCGAATCTACAACACAAGGTAAGCAGAAGAAGCTTTCTACCAAGTGTCACGCTGCTTCAAAGCTAAAAGATAAAGATTTTCTTCCCTGGTACTCACGTCAGAGTCCTCGTGTTTATTGACTCCGTGGAAATAGAAAGGCTTGTTGTTGATGAGGAACTGAGTGTTGGTAACTTTGACTGTGCGGATGCCAACTGGTAGAGTATACACATCCTCATATGTTGATCTTGCATCAGCTGCCGTTAAGCGGACCTGGATGTTTAAGTGCAGTTATCAGAAGACGTTGTGCATGATTCCACTGACATACAGATCCTTTTAACAGACCAGCTCATTGTGCTCATGTAACATGTTGTCTTACCTCCATAGAGTAAAGATAGGCTGGATTATCGTGCATCAAGTACGGCCACCACAGCTTCACATCTACTACTTTAAGTACTCCAGATGTCTCGTCGGAGGAGGCCACACAGCGGCCGTCTTTGTCCATCAAAGTGACCTTCACCGTGGCTTTGGCAGCACCTTGGACTGATACCTCGTATTTGACCATACCTGAAACACAGACAATCTGTTTACTTAATAAAATGTGATAGATTTTAAACTTTGGTGCTAGTGAAGATCTGAAGTTGAGTGAATTTGTGGTTTTATCGTGTATTTATAGTGTATTGATTTACCAGTATTATCCAGGAAATCAGTCACCACAGTGATGTCATCCACATAAACTTTAGGCGTAGTATACAGCAGTACAGGGCGATGTATGCCGGCATAGTTGAAGAAATCAAAGTAGTAGTTTTGCACAAAGAAGCCATCAGGATACCTGTTGAGAAATTACATTTCCACGCTATCTGAATATTCACTAACACTGACACACAGGCAGTTATAATCATCCATCTCCTTCCGATTATCTAGGGTCGGGTCGCGGTGGCAGAAGGGTTAGCAGAGGGTGTTCCAGATGTCCCTCTCCTCAGCAACACATTCCAGCTCGTCATGGGGGATCCTGAGACATTCCCAGATGCCAGATGGGCTGTATAGTCTGAAATCCCTTCCAGGATGCCACCCAGAGACTCTGAACTGCTGCTTGGTGTATAAGCACACTTAAACAGAGACTTCCCCACAGCGACTCACAGTTACATAACCAGGAAGAACCCACAATACCACCCGGTACCTCTCTCCAGGATTCTGGTTCCTGAACCAGCTCTATGTGTAGAGGTGAGCTAAGCTGTATGCAGTTGGTATCGCTCCACCTCCTGCATTATGCATGCCAAGGTACCCACTTTGCCTGCCACCCAGCTTGCAAAGCTCCCAGCCCTAATGTCCCTGTGGGTAGTGGGCAACTGTACACATTTACAAAAGGAAAGATTCTCCAAATAAAGAAAGAAAATCATGCTAAATAGTGAATGGAAATATATATATAAGACAGTAATAGTTGAAGTTGAAGCACCAAAGACAGGAGCTGTATGTGAGAAGAGGAAGGATATGAAGTAACTGAAATATGAGTTGGGTGTTAAAAGGATCTGAGATATCATTTGAAGTGTCACTGCTGAGTGTCATCTCTGACCATAAAGGCTACAAAGTCTTATATGTCATTATTATGACATTATGTCAAAATAAAACTGATGAAGTTGAAGGGTCAGTTTAGGTTATATTTCTCAAACATTGTAAATGATTTTAAAAAATGTTTTTTTTTTTTTTTTTAATTTGGCCTTTATTTGGACAGTGACAGCTTAAGATAGTTAGACAGTTCAGACATCTGAGAGGCAAATCGGGTTCCTCTGGCTCCTCCTAGTGCTTCTAAAGCGCTTGCAAGACGGATGTACAATATTTCCCTCTGTTTTGTGTAACGTAGCAAAAAAATGGGAACACTCAAGTAAAAGTACCTCAGAAATGTACATGAGCTTAATTATGTTCCACCACTGCAGGTCTGGAATATTTAGGGACTTTCATAAATATAACAAATATACTGGGACAAGGGCGCCTTCTGCTGTGGTTTAACGCTTGGCAGGAGAAGTTTATCAAAGGTTTTGCACCGCCTATGTCCAAATGTTGCCTACTGCAGCTTTAACCCAATGAAATGAATGAAGTTACCTGGTGGGGTCGTTTATGTGCTGGATGCTTCCTGGAGGAAGAGTGTCCAGACTCAAAGTGTTGTTGACAGCGATGGTGATCCTGCACGGCATCGTTGGGTCCTCGCGGATCAAACCGCCTATCTCGGCCTCAAAAGGAAGATGCCCGCCTTTGTGTTCTGTCACTTTCACCCCGTTCAGCCACTGAAAAAGTTAAAGACAATGATCACATTATTACAAGAATCTGGTATGAGAGAGTGTGTCATATCTTAAAGTGGTGAAGATGTGTCATTTTTCCAACTCTGCCCGGAGCAGATTGGGAAGTTCCATGTGAGACTCACCACTATTGAATTATAGTGAGCACTTCCCACTCTGAGCACCACTCTGGTTCCTTTATCAGTGATCCAGCGAGAAGGCACCACCACCTCACGCTCGTACCACACCCAGCCTGTGAAGTCTCTCAGTGTAGGGTCCTGTGTGACATCGTTATAGCTGGCAGGAACTGGCATGTCGATCACGGGGCCAGTCTAGAGGAAATAAAACTTCAATGAAAAATAGTATTATGTTTTTTTAGGGTGAGAATTTTTAATGCTTTGACTTGTTTGGACTCTTATAATCTTCTTGCGCATAATTAAGGGTGTGGCTGCTTTGATTTTCAGGTGGATGCCATTACAGGTGACTTGTTTGAGCACCTGGGCTTCATTCAGCTCCACCCACATGCCACACCTTTGCCCATTTTCGGGTTAGCTGGGTGGCAGCAGAGGCGAGACTGCCATGCCAAGATAGCAGCAGCCAGAGCTCCAGAAATCTGTGGATGACTTTGCGGACACTAAATCTACATCGACACAGTCTATAGTCTGATGTTTTTCTGCAGTTACCAAAGTAACTATGTGTAGAAGGTAAGAAATGGCAACCCACATGAAGTTATAATCTCTTTGAATGTTTGTAGTTACCCAACACTACGTAGGCGCTGGAGACGTGTCTCAATCAGGACACTACAGTTAGTACACTTCTGTGTACTAAACTTTGTGTCATAGTTCACTAATTTTGGCAGCGTGGTACTGAATTAAGGCTGTTAGCTACTCGGCTACTATGGAGCCAAAATGGCGGCCGTTGAGGGCGAAAAGTTTCCAACGTTCCAAACGCCATCCGGTGTTGCGGTCTATCGAGCGACCGCGTTAACTGGCGACCTTGGTTGTCATAGTTACGGCTGCTGCTGAACCGGAAAGAGAATACGTAACAATTAAAACAAGACACGGGCAGTTTTTATGACGTTACAAAGTCCATGAAAAACAATAACAAAATAAATAAATAGGCAACTATGTATCTAATTGTTTTCAGCGCCTGTCGTAACCACGACAACCATTCGGGCTGACGGCCACCAGTTAACCCGGTCGCTCATTAAACCGCAACAGCTGTCTCATTTTTGCACAAAGCGTTTTAACATAATTCACCGTGTGAGCGCACTTGTGTATTCAAAAAGTAAGTGGAAGCTGGTGGATTTAGACGCATCATGGGATGCATAAGTGGATAGTTTGTGTTTGTTTGCTGTGTTCCGTGTAGTTTTAAATGAGGAACTATCTTTAAAGGCCAATTCAAAACAGAACATGCAAAATGGGCACGGCCCCGGTAATTTTGGGGCATTACAGTCACGCTGCGGGGTATTTAATGCACCACCTGTTCACTGTAAACAAGCCGAGCTGCTTTATCTCATCAGAGCTGCTGCCCTCCTGCTCACCTCTGACAGCCGACTTTTGTACCATGCCCTCTCGAAGCCCTGGTTCCTGTTCGGGGACTTGTCAGCCCTGAAGCTCCACAGCCCGTTCAGCTCCTTCACCTCTCTGGAGGAAGACTCCCGGGGGAAGAGCATGCCTGTGTCCAGCAGACACACCGCGTCAAGCACCGCAAACAGGTACAAAACACGCAGCAACACCCCCGGGCTCTTAGACTTGATCATCTTTGTGGCGGCCACCCGGGAAGTGAACTGAACTGTTTGCTGACTCAGTCACATGACATGTTGTCACGTGACGGGAGAGTTTTTTTTTCTTACCCTACCAAAATAAAAGTCGCCATGTGCCCAGGTAAATGTCAAAAGAAAAGACACAATAAATAATTCATAACGCCACAAAATTAATACTTAATTCTAAATTCAGATTATTTTCTCTTCAGTCAGCATTCATTGATGCAGTGTTGGATAAATGACACTAGATGGCGTCATGAACTCGTGCGTCGTAAAAGATATAACATGTAGCTATTAATTAAATAATAAGTTGATTTTGTGCTATAATAGGTGCATGACACTGAAACATAAATTATATTAGATCGTTATATTTCAGTCTGAAATCACAAGAAAAAGGCTGTAAATGTATGTGTAATCTTAATTTGGAAGATTTTCCGTTACTTTTGCTTTCTGTTGAATTAAACTTAAATAAATTGTAAAAGTTTTATGTACAATAATAGTTTCTGAAATCCTTTGACATTGAACTTAACACTTTAACCTCGCTGAATGGTACCAGGTTTGGTTTGTAATGCATGGGGACACTGGCTCAGTGTTTCCAAACCCTGACGACCACAAACTGATGTGCAAAAATAGCTCTGTCACCAGGGTGATCTGATTTATTAGTCCAGGATACAAGAGGGTCAAGAAAGTTGGCAAGACATCAGTGCTACAGCTAGGGTCGTTTTTTGACATTTGGCTGCCCTTGGCAAGGCGTCGACTTATAATTAATGTTTTTATTGTAATAAGTAATACGGAGCAGCTTTGTAGTTGAGATCAAAATGAATATCCGTACTTGTAATGGTTAGGGCAGGATGTGGCTGCGACTGACCAGCAGCTGTTTAAGCCTGAGATTGATATGGGCTGATCAGAGTTGGTGTATTAGAAAACGGTGTCCAGAACAGTCTCAAAATTGAGCTTCAGGTCAATATTTTGATAACAGCTGGACCTCAAACAGTTGCGGTCCAGTGGTTCAGTGTTTCCCAACCCTGACGGCCACAAACTGACGTGTTGAACCGCAGAACTTTTTAATACCAGAAAGAGTGATTCCACAGACTCATGCAGACTGAAATGAACAGTACTTTCCCCTTATTTTCTTGTTTTTCACTCACAACTTGAATGTTGTTATAACCATCGTGACTTGCAGTTTTCATGAAAATCTTGCGCTTTTCCTACTTCTACTGATTTGATCCAAGTGAGACTGGACCACCAAGTACGTTTTGAGGCATTCGTGCATATTTTTATAAAGCTCTAATGACAAAGCAACAAATGAGGCATCCACAAGCTGTTCAGATTGTCTTTTTGTTCCAAAGATTTCACAGAAAGCTGTTGTTTTCTCCCCGCAGGCTCCTGCTCTCACTTTGCAGTGCAAATTTGACCTATTTCCACATTGTTTTGAATCTTTCCAAAAGTTGACAGTTCTCCGTCACAACTTGAGACTTCACTTCAAGTTTTTTTATACATGCTTTAGTAAAATGTCTGCAGACAGTGCATGGGATTGAGTCTGTCCTAGACTGGCTGGTGTCAGAGTGAGCAAGCTTACTTGGTCCAAGGAGGCAGTCTGCCTGTTTTATGTCACCAGGGTGATCTGATTTATTAGCCCAGGACACAAGAGGGTCTAGAAAGTTGGCAAGACATCAGTGCTACAGCTGGGGTCGTTTTTTGACATTTGGCTGCCCTTGGCAAGGCGTCGACTTATAATTGATCTTTTTTATTGTAATAAGTAATACGGAGCAGCTTTGTAGTTGAGATCAAAATGAATATCCATACTAAGGGCAGGGCAGGATGCGGCTGGGACTGACCAGCAGTTGTATAAGCCTGAGATTGATATGGGCTGATCAGACGTTGGTGTATTAGAAAACGGTGTCCAGAACAGTCTCAAAATTGAGCTTCAGGTCAATATTTTGATAACAGCTGGATCTCAAACAGTTGCCATCAGTGATCATGGTTTGCATTAAAGTAATTAGGCCAAAGAGAGGTCCTGTTTTCTTTAAACCAACAAATTAAAAGTGCTCCTGGCCTGTCAGAGTCATCAAAAGAAAAGACACAGACAGGATTAATAATTCATAACACGTGTAAACCAATAGTTTATTCTAAATTTTAAATTTTATGTCACAGTCGCAATGCTGATTAAATGACACTAGATGGCAGCACACACTTGTGTATTGAAGTCAATGGCAGAGAGGACAGAGGATGACAGAGGACAGGAGCATCAGTTTGTGATTTGTGTCCAACAGCGCCTCCACATTTCAGCACATGAATCTGTGAAGAGTTCCTACCATAGTAAACGAGCCCTGTGTGTGGACATTTGGGAATACATATTCAAAATTACACTGATCAGCCATAACTATATCACTGTCTAATGTTTGTAAGACCCTCTTTTGCTGCCAAAGCAGCCCATCAAGGCATGCAGAGGCACCTCCTGGGTCCAAGACATGAGCAGCAGATCCTTTGAGTCTTGTAAGTTGCAAAATTGCATGTATTGGACTTGTTTGTACAGCACATCCCACAGATGCTCGATTGAATTCAGATCCAGGAAAAAAAAAAAGTCAACCCCTTGAACTCGTACCATTCCTGAAAACTTTCACGTTGTAGCAAGCACTGCCTTTAGGGAATACCATTTCCTTTATAGGGTGTACATAGCAACGATGCTTAGGTAGGTGGTACGTGTCAAAGTAACGTCCACATACACTGCAGGGTCTAGGTTTCCCACGTATATTAACGAGCCTTGGCTGCCAATTACGCTGTCGCCAGTTCGCCGCTTTTCCTTCCACTTTACTGACCACTGCAGACAGGAACACCCCACAAGCAGATTTGGAGGTGATCTGACACAGTCGTCTAGCCATCACGTTTTAGATCATGTCGCTCAGATCCTTACATGTGTCATTTTTCTCTGCCACTAACACGTCAAATTTGAGGACGAAATGTTGCTTGACAGGTGCCATGATAATGAGATAGTGAACAGTGGTCATAATGTTAGGTTTGATGTACATTTGTGGAAAAGTAATAAAGAAGGACCCATTTTAAGGCCCCTATGAGTTGATGGTGTGCTTAAGTGGTGGATATTCCCACAGAAATTTAAACAATGAAATTACTACAAATCAACTAACACAATGAAGCTGCCTGCTGTGACTGGTTGTTTGCCCAACCTTCATTGTGGATGATGCTCAAGTCTGACGTGAGCCTCTGGAGGGATATTTTGTTGTTTGGGGAGTAGATGCTTTAACAAAATAAGGAAGTGCACCACAAAGCTTTCTTTTACAATGACAATGAACTGCAGCATCCCTGATTCAGGTCCACCCAGCGTGGGTTATTTGTTGCTTGTCATTTCCAGTCCAGCTCTCCGGCTCATTTCCTTTCATCTGCATCGATAACAATGGCCAAAGACAACCTGTTATTTCCAAAATGCATGATTTATAAACCACTGTTTATTAATTTTTGCACTTTTTTTTCTCAGCATTGTCGTCAGTTGTTGTAGTGACCCAGTAAAGTTGAGTAATGAGTGTACTACTGGCACTGTACTGTAGCCTACATTGCAGGTATATTGTGTGTCATGGTCTTGGCATTTATGAAGTGAGGGTTGGGTTAGCTCACTTGGAAGAAAGGTTCAGAACTCTGTCCTACTTTCTAAATATTCTTAACAATAGGACTAAGAAAAAGTTTGAGTTTATTTATAGGCTTTTTATTTGTTTTAGAGGTATTATTATCTGAAACTGAATTATAGCATTTCACATGGGGAAATCTTCACATTTTGAAGGTTCTGTTCAACTGAACTGGATATATCGGAGTAATCAAAGTGTTACGTACAGTAAGTCTTTAGTCATCAGTTTTGGACAATCTTTGACGTTGTTCAGTCCAGTCTTAGTTTGTAATGTTGTAACAGTTTTATAGTTTACTCCAGGTATGTTTTCCACTCCTGATGGTCACAAACTGACGCTTTCCCACGCAGCTTTTTAATCCCAGAGTCAGTGACTCCATAGACTCTTTCAGGCTGAAAGGACCAGAACTTTCTCTGCATTTCTTTCTGAAATACTGATTTATATCTGCCATTTTCTTTAACCTTGTGACCTCCTGCATTCCCTTCAAAAAAAAAGTTTTGTTCTGATTCATTCAAAGGGAGCATGTTTTCTCATTAAATCAAATATTTAACATTTACTAAATGACATATCAGAGCTGGAAGACTCTTTTCCCAAAACAGTGAGATGATCAAATCAACTGATGTTGACATCATTCTGGCACAGAAAAACTAAATCTACGGCATGTGCAGCAGAAACGAGGCAGGTCTGAGTGCTTCACAGAGTGACAAACTCATCCAAACATCCATAGCACTGCCATCTGCCTGAAATTAATGTAGGGTTAATGGTGAGTTCAGTGTTAATTTCCTGTCTGTAGTCTGTCCCAAGTCATTTTCCCACCAATTCATTTGGGATGCTTCTTTGGTTCCCACCAGCAATTCAGCAATGTCTTATTCAACATACCTATTCTTTGATTCCTATGGGAGAAATGTAACATAATATGGACAAGTTTGTTTACATTACTTTATGATCACCTGAAAACAAGAATCTTTATGTTTCTGTTACCTTTGGAATAAGATGCGGGTCCTCTTCCACAGAGTCCGCCATCTTTGTATCCAGAGTAGCTGATAATGATTTTAGTGGACCTGATCATATTTTATGTTTTCTGGTTTTCCTTCTGATGTCCTCCGGCTGCTCTGTGTCAACTCTCTGATTTAGAGTTTCCTGATAGAAACCTACTGCAAACTGTAGGTGCTGTTAGCTAGTTAGCTGTGCTGCCCTGACTATGAACTCGGCTCACCAGAGGAGTGTTCACATTGGACCACTGGGAAGAGCGGCTTTTCAGGCTTGTGGCTGTGGAGGTTGCAAATAGGGGGCCGATGCGTGCAACAGCGGTGGAACTGGGGCAGGACAAGTGTGTGATGTAGCCGGACTCAGCAGAGGCAGAGCATGCTAGAAGCCAAACAGGACAGGAAGGCTAATCATGCATCTATAGCAGTCATGACTGTACCAAATGTGTTTCCAACGTCAGGTTGTTCCACAGAGCACCAGATAACTTGACTCTCCACAAGCTGTTCAGATCACTCTTGTCGTTCCACAAGGCTTCACAGGAAGCTGTTGTTTTCTGCCTGCAGGCTCCTGCTCTCACTTTGCAGCTAGAACAAATTTAACCTTTTTCCACCTTGCTTTGACTCCTTCACAAAAGTTGACAGATCTCAGTCCCAACTTCAGATTTTATGATGATGTTGCAGTGGTGAAAACACATTTGCGAACATCTACCTCAAGCCAAACCTCATTGACTTATAGACCTTTTAAGAAAACAAAAACAAGTATTTCATTGCCTTTTGACCGATGTTTGCTTTTCCATGTAATTACCAACTTAACCATGCAGCTAAAAAAGCACCCACAATTCTCAGAGGAGATGTGGGTTACGAAAGAATACATAACCTTGTTTTAAACGCCTCTCTGTCCTTTTCAGCCTGCTGAATTTTCATTTTACTTGCACTAATTAAACAGGACTCACCAAAGGATCATAGCGAACCTTTATTTAGAATGTGGTAACTACCTGTGAATCAAATATAAACCCACTTCCAGAAGAGAAAGCAGATTAAAAAATGAAGCTCTTTCTGATTTACAGAATAGATATTTTAGGTTCTGTCGCAGCTGGTTACACACGACATTGTTTCATTCATCCCATGTCACTGCCTTGTTTTATGCACTTGTTATTTTCACAGTCGACCTTCTGTTAAACTTAGATTTTTTTTCTGAATAAATTTGTTAGTCTGCTTAAAAAAAACTGCAGCCAGCAGTAAAAACATTTTTCAAGGGTGTTCTTCCATGCATTATTGATAAGTAAGCATGGGGGGAAGCAAGGAATATACGGGGTGAGAAAGGGAGAATAAAGGGGGGAAGTTTTCCAGAGACAGAATTTTTGCTGATGCCTTTCACAGTCCTGCTGTGCCCGTGTTAGCACTACATCTGACGTGAAAGAAAGCTAGTAACAACCGTGTTTAAAATTCACACCGTACAGACATGGTAAAATGTAACAGAGACAGAATGAGGCGACTCGCTGGTTTACAGAGTACAGCAGCCTGTGACGACGATCAGGCCTTTAAACAATCACCTTCCACACACACGACTAGAAGAGACATCTGAGAAAACTCGGCAACACGCTAACAATAGTCATCCACGGTTATTAACAGAAACAGACTGCTGTTAATTAACTGGTTCCAGTGTAGTGCGGATGTACTTCTTAGTTTCCTATAGAGCTCTCTGCATCCTGTCTCTTTTCATTGTCGAGAGTGTCAACTCTGCTTGGATAAACATTTGCTCCTTGGTGGCACATCTGATAAGGAGCCTGAATTGTGTGCCCCAGGCTGTCACTGTGTCGGTGTATTGCTCCAAATTCGCCGATAGACAGGATAATTAAGCTTGTGGGAGATTTTATATGAGATCTTGGGATATAAAATGCCAAAGAAGGAAGGAAAGACGGTCAGTTTTTTGCATTGTGCCTTTTATGTCTTACTCACCAATGTGAGAGCAGAAGGAAGGGGAGCTTTATTTGGCTCTCTGCTAGAACTACAAGTTGTGCCCAGTGAACATGTGTTACAAGGTGAAACCGGTTGTTGAGACAGCTTGATGTGTGCTTTTCTTCCGCCGCATCCTCCGTCAAGCCCGTACTTCAAAACAGACGCGTTGTGTTGCAACACCTGGAATATTTGTGACGCAGCGAGAGCCTCTGATGCAATAAAAGAGCAGAATAAAACCACACGCGAGATTAAATGTAGTCGAATCATGGGATTATATTAAAGCCGTAACTCTTTGGCAAAGAGTCCACTCAGGCGTCTAATATTGGTCATTAATAGATTATGAAGCAGGTTGAATATTATAAATGGGTTTGTAAATGTGTTGCTAAAGAGGTTAAAATGCAGGAAGCAGTCAGGTGTGATAGGTCTTTTTTGTGACCTTCTAGCAGCCAGTGTTTGCACATTAAGTCCTACCTTACTTTAGGTCTTTTATTGTGTATTTTTTTATTATTTCTTTAAAATTATGCGATGCACCATTGTCTCCCTCCAGAGATATGAGCGTGGGGAAGGCCAAATAAGGGTTTAGCTGCACTGAGGGTCTTGGGAGATTGCAATAGTGGCAGATTGGCTGTGTGGGCGCGTGCATGACAAAGTAGGAAGTCATCCCTTAAGTCCCGCTGTGCCTCCCTCTGTGCCATGGTTTCACACTGCCAAAGCCCGGGTTGTGATCATGAGCCTGCAGAACCACCATCACTCCAGATCTGTCCTCTCCTCCACGTTTTACAGCTTCTTCCCTGCAGTAATTCAGGGTTTGAGGAGGTGACACTATTTCTGTTACAGCTGTAGAGTGATTGCACTGCTCAGACCGCAATCAGCTTGTGGAGAGGGCGTGCAATCTCTCATAGTGTGTGTGTGTATAAGATCAGGTAGGTATATTGGAGCCCAGGATTTATGTGCCATAACTGCCTTGTTGTGAATGACTGCAGATGACATAACAGCAGACTGGTGCAGGCTGATCCCAGAGGAGGCGATGACACAGATGTATGACAGCAGCTCCTGACACCATAACGTGTGAGATGGGAGAGCCTCAGCTGCACAGGCGCACAAGATCTGCTCGATCGATTTTAATTCCAACTCGCAACCGCCTCCCGGTCCAAAACAAACCAAACCTCATCGACTTATAGACCTTTTAAGAAAACAAAAACAAGTATTTCATTGGCTCTTCCAGTAATTACCAACTTAACCATGCAGCTAAAAAAGCACCCGCAATTCTCAGAGGAGGTGTGGTTTACGAAAGACATCATAACCGTGTTTTAAACGCCTCTCTGTCCATTTCAGCCTACTGAATTTTCATTTTACTTGCACTTATTAAACAGGACTCACCAAAGGATCATAGCGAAGTGTCTGAACCTTTATTTAGAACGTGGTAACTACCTGCGAGTCAAATATAAACCCACCTCCAGAAGAGAAAGCAGATTAAAAAAATGAAGCTCTTTCTGATTTACAGAATAGATATTTTAGGTTTTGTTGCAGCTGGTTACACATGACATTGTTTCATTCATCCCATGGTTTGTCCAAAACAGCGAGAAGAAGATATTCAGCACGATTTTTGAAAAGAGATAACCATTATTGATTATGATGTTTTCAATACTGGAAATCCTGTTTGCTCATAATCTTGTTTAGGCAGCTACCTGTATGAGCTAAAGATTAACTGTTTCACTGCAGCCTGTTAATGGCACATCACAGGTCATGTGCCGGGAGCTGTGGAGGGAAACGTAATCGCTGTCATGGGAGCGAGGCCGAGCAGAGGTCAGCGGTCCCTTTGTGTGGATTCTGATGCTTCATCACTTTCAGTGACAGGAAACATGCGGTCTATTGTTTGCTTGCTCGCATTTTTGTGTCATACTTGGTTGATTAATATGTACGCGAATAACTACGCGAGGGATTATTTGTATCATAAACAAAGCACTGCAGATATTTACATGAGCGAAACTGCTGTGTTCTGACATCGTGGACGACTTGAAATCCACATTTCTTCGTCTCTTTCTGAGCAGAGTTTGTTTCTTTGGAGCTAACGCTGAAGGATTTCTGGCACAACAACAGCCTCAGCTTTTACATTCAAACACCTCGAGGACTGAACATGCACACTGATTGGAAGGCGATGGTGTCTTCCCATCTGACGATGGTGCATGGAGGAGGAGGAATGTGAGGAGAGTGAACGCTGGGCAAGGGACAGGCATTTTCTCGTGTCTTCTCTCACTGTTCTCATGTGAAAATCCGAGAGCTGAATAATTCATCGCCTGTGGGAGGTGAATAATGAATATCTTCGAGTGATTAAAGGACGCATACTGATTAGATTGAGAGCGAGAGAGGAGGGCTTCCCCCGCCGAATGATCTCTCACCTGCTCAAATCGATGAGCTAAAATAGCACACCTACATATCGCCGAGTACAAAGTGTTCAATCTGCGCTGTGAGCTGGAGTTCACTGCATGCAAACGCACCGTCATGTGCATCCACGTGCTCTCTGAAGCGCTCCCAATGCCATGAAACTGTGTAAATGGAGTGAAAAGGAGAATCCATGTTTAAAAATGGTGAATAATACATCACTGCAGAGCTGTGTCTGCATGCTGGGGTTTCCTACACAGGCAGGGAGGGAGGGGTAGGAGTAGAGTCGGTGTATCTGGGGGTTTATCTCCCCTTCCCTTCAGTGTGTGTTTGTGTGTAAGCACGTAAATGACTCTCTGTGAAGCTGCGCATGCATCTGAGCTGGCACATCTACAATCACGCCCATACATGTGTGGTTGTTTTTGTGCAACATGGGTCATTTGTTCCAGCGGTTTAAAAACACCACACATCCACCCGTGCGACACCCACCGTTACTCACAACTATTCTATATATACACCTCACATGTATGTGGAGATGCAACATGCCCCCGGGCAAGACAAAGGAGCATACTGCAGTTTTACTTATTAAAGCGATGTAGGAGGGGTGTGCATGTGTGGTGGAGGTTATAACCTGACAGTTCCATTGAAGCTGTGGCAGAACACCAGGGAGCCGCCCAGCATGTGAAGAGCAGATGCTGGCGTGTGATGCGTGCTGCTAAGACTTTTATTTTCTTGTACAGCCGCGCGTATCATGACAAAACAGGGAGTGTATGCAGCAGTGGGTGAATTGATCTGTGCGTATTTAAAGCGATGCTCGGGGATTCTTCTTCTTCTTCTAATGACGGCAAGCAGCTGGGCGTCCGTTCAGCAGGTGCTGCAGGAATAATTCATACAGGCAACACACACATAACGAGGACATATGTAGGTGTAAAAGTTTCCAGAGCTGCGATAAAGGTCGCATGTTATTGAAGATCTGATCCGTCCGCAGCAAAGAGAAGCTGTCTGGTTCATTTAATATGAAAGAAAATAAATAGGATAAGATTAAGTGAACCAGCAGGCCCAGAGGAGCGTGAAGCTTTAAAGGTCCAGTGTGGAAAGATTTAGGCGAATATTTTAGAATCATATCCATAAATATGCATTAATTAATGTACTTAAGATTCCTCAAGTGGTTTGTGAAGGAGCTCTGTTCAGCCTGTTACATCGTCACGTTCATGCACATTGGCCGCACATAAATCCATGATAAGTTATGAATTAAAATATAACAGCAGGACAGTAAGGAGGTGAGATGTACATGTTGTTTCCCTGCTATGACACTGATGTTGCGTGCTGTAACTGCAGACTTGTTGGAAAGTTCTCTGGAGCTTCGTCACTAGCCAGTGGCCCCCTGTTTCATGTGACCCGTTGTTCAAAGCGCAGCTGTAAGGCCGTGGTTAAAACCTGCAGTATGTGACTTGTTTTCCTGATTGGTTCAGTGTTGACGGAGCAGAGGTCCATGCTTCTGGTGTGGGTCAGCGTTCTCCGGGGTGGACCAGCGTCCTGGGATCTTCAGCTGAAAAAATAAATCAGTGTTCCCTCTGTCCGCGTCTTGAATCATCAAAGCTTGCTGACACGGCTCTCCTGTCACATTCCTGAACGCGACCTGAGGTAGAAAAGAAAAAAGTATCAAACAAAGGATGAAGGACATGCCCAAGAAAGAACAACATCAGAGACAAAGGTCTTGTGAGTATTTATATATATACATATGTCATAGTTGTGCCATCACATATTTCTATGCACGTGACATAAGCGGTTGTTAGACAATCGAGCACTCTGCTTCCTCTTCCTGCCTGTGAGGAGACGGAGTAAGAGGCAGCCACTGCAGGAGAGCATTCCAGGCGAGAGACAGACACAGAGGATGTCTGGACCACTTTGCATGAAACCACCTACCTACATTCCTTTGCTTGGAAAATGCCACAGACTGGAGGGCCCGGCATTCAGGCGCTCACGTGACGCCAGGTGTCGACCCCGTTGACTCGTTCACATCTGTCAGCATATTTATGATTTATTCTTTGTTTGGATCCTTGTTAGCGTCCACAGAAGTGGTCGTTAGTCTTCCTGGGGTCCACACAAACACAACAACAAACAAGCGCTTTAATAAAACCTTTATTTTATACAGCAATCATATGGTAATTGTCAATTATATGGCAAAACAGAGTGTATTTATACGATTAAAATATAGAGGTAAAAGGTAAATATTTAATATTTTAATTTAAATTTAATGGTTAGATTGACCAAATACCTGCAACATAATATCATTACCATCAGCCTTATTTTGGTACTTATTAGCTGATGTTAGCAAGTTATACCCCAAACTGCTAAATGAATGATAAACATGTTAAATATTAAATCTTTATTTGCTTGGTCACTGTGTGTGGCATTTAGCTTGTCCTCTCACAGCTGCTTTCATGGATGGATTCAGACTGAATTAGGCGTTGCTGCACTTGGGTGTGGGTGTATTTATTTGTACTTTGGAACATAACCGCTGTGAAACAATCAGAAAATAGCTTTGTATTTCTCGGATTCACCGGCTTGGACTCTTTAATTCTCTTTAAACAAATGAAGCTTCCTGTGCAGCATCAAATAAACTAATTAAAAGGGGAGAGTATCAAAGTTTGGTCCATTAACTCAACTGACTGAGGAGCAGGAGGAGTTTGACCCTGTGAGATGTTGCTTCAACTTTTCTGCTTCAGGTCTCTGAGTTAGTTTTAAACATCCTTGCTGCCTAAACCGGCTACCTCCATTCAAATGAATGAGATGACTGGCATTTTCCCCGCAGCACCTGATTTGGCCATTAGTCTTGTTACAGATTTATGAACTTTGAATGGAGTCAGTCTTTATGCAAGGCTAAGCAAACACCTCCTGACTCTAACTCCTTACTTAGCACTACTTGGATTTTCTCAGCAAGAAAATGAATAAATATACGTCCAAAAAATGTCTAAAAATTCCTTTAAGATGGTTCGAGGCTAAATAAAATGCTTATATTTTGCATTTTCTGTGATGTAACTCAGCTATTTTTGCTTGTTTTGTAAAAAGCGATTCACTTTTAGAATAACACATTCTCCTGCTGCCACACATGTCACTCACTTCAGTAAAAATACCCTGGTGATGCAGTCATATTCTCTTACACACCCTCACAGAGCTTAGCTTCCTGTATCGCAGCCCACGCATTTATTGTTCTTGGCATCAATGCAACAAACAATTTCCCAGCTCTTTTCTTGTGCTTGCGACAAGAGACTTAATCAGCGTTTATGATCATATCAACACAGAGGGGTTGCTTTTTTAGAAGTCGGTGCCAACGAACTGCAGGGACACCAGTCAGGTCCAGCATGCATCAGGCCAAAAGTTTTTGCAGAGTGGCAGAAGTCATGTAGCCTAACTCTCTGACTACCTGTCTGGCTTAACTCAGCAGCCTTATTCTTCCTCCCTTCTGTATCCTGGTGTTCTAAGAATGGTTGTGTGCCATGACGTGACACAGTTTTGTTTCCCATTGTCCCAGGGTGGACAAGGTGTCTCTACCTTTTCCCCTTGGAGACTCTCGGAGGCTGTGTCACATAAACTGTAACTCTGCCCGCGGTCGTGAGGCACGTAGCCATGATTTCACTAGAAAACCTCTGGGAAAGTAACGAGTCGAGTTTCTCATTATGTTTCTGTAAAGTGACGTGAATCGAGCCACCCGAGGAATGTGTAACGATGCGTTCCCCTGCCCAGGTTTCGAACTCCCTGACACATCTTTGACAGATATTAAAGGAGACGCTGAAGTGATGCTTCTAGAAAGCCAAGTCAGCGCTTCAAAAGGAGTCCATTAAAACTTTTTTGGGCAGAGTTTGCCAGAGGTTATACAGTCCTACGGGAAGACGTACATACAGACGAACAGGGGAAAAAACAGGAAGATTGGAAGTAAACAAAGACGACTGTGACAAACATGACAACACGTACTGCAGAATATGATGGACAAATGTATATGGACAAAAGATTTGTTAAAATAGAAAGAGGCTTTATTCGACGACTTTAACATTTTAATGCCGTGTGTTGTAGTCAAACTTGTCAAATATTTGTCATATTTCTCATAGGTGACCAAGTCTTTTGTTCTCATTGTTTGCTTGAGTTCTGCTTTGTTTATTTTCTTTCGTTTCCCCTCAGTTTTTAAGTCATTTATAACCCGAAACTCGATTTACTACAACCGCCGATTATGTTTGAAAATTCAATAAACAAAGTTGTCATATTTATGATAATTCCATAGATATTTAGTGGAAATATTCAACGTGTAGAGAAGATTTTTCAGCAGAAGTTACAGACATAATTTCAGAAACAACATACAGGTTATAAATTATATCACCAGAGTACGTGATTAGTAAAAATAGTCCAGCTACAAAACCTGCGTTAAAAAAAGCTTGACGCTGACTTTCAGTCAAAACATTTGAGCACACAGATACCGTACAGGACATTATGTGTCCTTCCTGGCCTTCTCCTCCGCTCCAGCCTGATAAACTTTAATCAACGCTGACTTTATCTGCCAACACGACATGTTGGTGAGCGGTTATCTTAACCTTGAAGACATGGAAGGAAACGTACGCATGATATTAGCAACAAACTAGGTCACATGGCTGATTTTTAGAGACTCTCACCTGCTCTTTGTGTAGTCCATGTGGACTCACATGTGTATGTATGATGTGGTCAGGCCAGCATGGGATTTTTGGGGTGAGAGGCTATGATCGAATATGCAGTGGCAGCAGTGGGAAGAGGACAGTAATCATGAGAACGTTGTGGCCTTGTGCACCGACCACCCACAATAAAGAAAGCAGGATGAAACATCTGGAGTCGCCTGTAACAGCGGCTTGGTTTTAGGCTACAAATACACGCATGCATACCATGTATGTTATTTTCTAATGCCGTGAGTAGAGCACAGAAATTCCCTTTAGTTGTCACTCTTGAAGGAAAGAGTTAACTCTTCTTCTGACTGACGATTCCCCGACTTTTAAACCACGTGTGCAGTGTTTGGTGACAAAACTGAGGCCTGAATTAATTTTTTACACTCATATAGATTTCAACTGCATTTTTAGTGATATTGCAACCATCCTAACACCAGTTATCTCTTGTAATTTTCCATTTAGAGCAGGTGTAGACTGTACTCTTTATAGTATTATTTACAGAGACGCACCATGAGCAAACACTTGACGACAGAAGCAAGGAAAAACTTCCTTTAAGAGCCAGAAACCTCGAGCAGAACTTAGCTGGATCGGCATTACACTGCCACTACATAGAGACACAGATGCACAGCAGGAAAAAATAATAATAATAAAATAATAAATCTAAGCTTTAATGGAGATATCACTAAAAGTAGTAATGATGATAATAATAGTATTTGCAGTGGACCACAACGACTGATTCCCGGTCTTGGTGTAGCCACCGTCTGTGAGAACCTGTGAGACAAGAAAGCAGAAAACCTCAGAGGAAGAAACTAAGTTAGTAACATGCATGAATGGGGCCATGACTGCAGAGATGGAGAGGTAGAGAAGAAGAGAGGAGCTCAGCGCCTCAGCAGTATAGGCCTACAGCAGCATCACTATGGTTCAGGGTTGCCTCCATCTGATCGTCGGGGTGTCATTTCTTAGACTGATATTGTTTGTACTGCACCTTTTTTTATTTTTGGGATTTTATATGTTTTACTGTCTGTTTTGTGTCGTATCTGATTTAATTCACATGTTCTTAGTCGGTGCTGCCTCCTTTGCCTCTTTTCTCCTCAGGAAAAAGAGATTTTCAATCTCAGTGGGACCTTTTCCCGGTTAAATAAAGGTTAGAGAGCAGTCCTGTGGAATATCTCATCAGATTTGACCTTTAGGAAACTGCTCATACTCTGAACATTTTTAATTATACTATGCTGCCTCTCAGGTGTCATTTTTCGCATACATGCAGTGACCTAATTGAACAATATGAAATGGCCAGATGATGTATTGTTTTCCTTATCTCCAGTTCTCTAACTCATCCACTTCCCTACCCGACTGAAAACAAACACAATTCTAGGTATCTATCTCACATCCTCCCTCTGGTCTGGGTCTATATGAAGTCACTGTCCCTCACCCAGCGCCCCTCAGACTCGTCACCCATGTCATCCTGTGTCAGCTCGGGTCTCGCCCCTCGTCCGTCCCCACACAATGTGTCTGAGACCTGTGGGTGTGGGTCAACAGTTCAGGTCTGCTCCATATGTCTGCAACAAAACAAACACGGTGAGAATATAATAATGTTTGGGTGAGAGCGAAAATGGAAAAACTCATCTGGTGTCACATCCCACAGCCTGAGGAGTATGTAATGTTTCTGTAAGGGCAGGTCATGCTCAGCTTCTGAAAAATAAAGACTGTTGGATTAATGTGAGTAATGGAGTGTTAAAAACAGCAGTGTCATATCTGACAAACATTATATTAAAGTTTCTGAGTAATAAGTAATGGCTAAGTTAGTCATTACTATAATTATTGATGATTCAGAAACTTTTTGGGTCTCCAGGTGGTGAAAAGTCTTTTTTTCGTGAGCGCAGGATGTCTGAACCGAAATGTTTTCCTTATTTACAGCTGTAGCTTTGACATTTACAGTCTACAGTTTGTCATTCACGAAATGCTGCCAGGCCTTGAGTTACAAATGTTACCACTTCCACTACAATAATAAATTGTATCTTCAAGAAAGTGAAATGCAGATTTTATAGCAGAGTGAAGAAAATGAGACTCATAACTTACTGAGGCAGGTAAACAAACTAAATCCAACAATCCAAGATAAATCCAAACAAAGTGGACAAAGTCCAACAACAACACACACAAAAAAAATACAAAACCAGGATACACTAAGAGCAGGAACATGGAGGGGGGAGCACAAAGATCGAACAAAGCAGGACTGACACTAATGACGACGAACACAAGGACTAAATAGACGTGTGAAGACAAGACAAGAAGACAAAGGTGAAACTAATCAGGCTGGAACAGACAATCAAAGTGGGCAGGAAACCCAACAACGGCAGGAAGTAAAGATACAAACACAAGCAGAAAATGAAACGGCACAAGAAAGCCGGACAATATCTGAGGCTTAAATTTAAATAAATAAAGGACTCTGGTCTTTGTACATAAGTAACTAAAATGCTAAGAATGTTAACCTGGAGGAGGATATACACCAGCCAAAGTGGTTTCCAATGGTTTAATTTCCAACCTGGCAACCCAAAAGTTGATCTTCTGATGCATACGGACATATTACAGCAGCGCTAGCAGCTCTGTGAGGTTGTATTTACTTACTATGATGGTTTCATTTAAATTCTAACATCTAACATCTAAAAACTTACAGGTGTGATGCTGTTACTGGGGAAAATACAGTTTAACTGTTTTGATGGTGATTTAGGAAAAACAGGAAATTTCCATGGTGACAAATTATCCCCGAGGGCATCGGGGCAGGATACCAACACATACTGTCAGTATAAAATAAGATTTAACCAGTCATAAAGCCAATGGTGCAAACCTGGATTTCTAATGATTCATAAGCTGAGTATGCTCCGTCATTGTTCATCGCAGTCCCTGCTAACAGAACTTTGTCTCCGAGGAGAGCGGCACTTCTCGGTGAAGTGAACAAATCTGAAAGAAATTTCATGTGATTGAATTTTGTTGTTGCTCGTTAGAAACGAGACGCTTCAGGGCGGCCCGCCTGCCTCCTGCTGTGGGAATGGATGTAGACAAGGATGGCGCGTAAACACACGTTCCCTTTCTCACAGGCAATTAAGCTCATCTAATTAAAAATTCCATCTATTATGAAAATGAAATTTAATGAGCTGCTCGAGACGCCTCAGGTCGGTCTGACCTGTTTTACATCACAAGTCGTTTCTGCAGAGATAGCCGTGTAGAAATCACGGAGCGACGCTATAAGTTCGATGATATCATCACCCGAGTCAAAGTTCATGACCGGGGCGGGTGAGGCACAAATAATGTCCCCCACAGTGGCGCCCCTGTTTTCATAAATAAACAACATCTCATTTTTTCAGCTAGTGTCAACATCTCATCCCATTCAGGAGAATAATTCATGGCAGGATGTGTGAATGATAAATATTAATAATCCAGAGGCCCGATGTTTTGAGAGCCACTCATCTGGGAGAGAATTCAGGGCCCGAAAAACCCAAACACGCTTCAACAAATGCCAACACGTCTGTGGGAAAATATTAGATGTGACAGATTCAGGAGAAATTGTAACTTGTGTATAACTGTGGATGATTAAATATGTAGGGAGGTGTATGTATAACATGCATATGTATAAAAAGCAAAGCGGCTTTCCGCTCTTTGTCTCTCCAAAGATTGTATCAAATCCAAAGTTTTTGTTATTTTATATAATCGTAGATGCTTCAAATAATCCTGACACATGCTACAGAACTCAGCATTGTCTCTTTAACTTATGAAAGTGAGTATTATTTGTAATGACCTTGGAAACTTGACAAAATAATCTCTTTGTTTCAGAAATATTTAATTAATTGCTTGATTATTTTATTAATTGTTTTTTAGTTGTTCTCTTGCCTCCACTGAGCTTCAGTTAGCAGCTAGGCTTCTTAACAGACTGATTTTAGCATCCCTCCATTGACCTTTGGGTTTTAGGATTGATTTTAAGGTTTTACTGATCACCGGCTTTAACTATATTGCCAGTGACCGCACCTTCTCCATCAGGCCCTGTGACTTTGGAACAACGTGTCTGAGTAGATTTTTAAATCACTTCTTAAAACTCATTTACATCTTTTTACCCTTAACCCAGTCCTGCCAATCTAATGCCAGGTATTCCCTTTTTATTCCCCCGTCTTTTATATATTTATACCTCTTATTACTCAGATTTAAAACTCAGACAATACCAGCTCTGCTGAATGTTTTCTGTCTTTGTCTTCAACTGTTTAATGTTTACAGATTCTATACAAACACACACATATATATGCTCCCTCACCTCGCTAAAAGGTGAATGTTATTTATGAATTTCACATGCTGGTTTGTCCTTGTTTGTCCTGCTGTATGCACGTTCCTCTGTGCATTCACCCGTGATTGTGCTGTATGTACGGTATACTTTGGAAAGTGCAAAGGGCCGCCTGTTCTAGGTGGATGGAGCAGGGTGTCCCTTTATATATGTCCATCATCTGAATAAGTCATGGAAGAATACGTGTGTGTGTGTGTGTGTGTGTGTGTGTATATATGCTTTTTACGTATTTTTTCTGTGTTTAAGATAGAAACTGCAAAGTGATCTTGGTGCATCGCGATGCAGTCCATGTCAAGTGAAGCAGACACTCTTCCCTCAGTGCAGATGTACAGTATATCAGACAGACTGTTTTGCACCAGGCTGTTATATCATGTTAGTCCCAACAACCATGCAGCTACACGATGCTGACAAAAGTTGTCATCTTCTCAGCATCATTCAGGGGCAAAATGAGGACACACAACTTGCAGCTGATCACACACAGCAAACAAATAAATGGGGATGGGGGTATGCGGAGAGAGGGTGGGGGCAGATTAAAGCAGAGAGAGAGAGATGAGCTTCACTCTGCGGGGTGCCTGCAGACTTCTTGGAAAAGTTCTCATTCCAAATCAGCACAATGTCAGCAGAAGCAATGGAAAGCGAAGCCCCGTTTTTCCCCTTCAGGCCAGCAGGAAAAAGGCTGAATGAACTCAAAGCAGACATCCGAGAGGCTCGCTGTGTCCCAGACTGCAAAGCTGAGGACTGAACTGCCAAGAGCCGGGCCGCGCAGACAGGTGGAGTGCGAGTGACAGATGCGTGACCATGACGGCATCACGTGCGCTTCGTTTACTGCACATCCTCTGCAATCTGCCACAACAATCGAGTTATTTTTACAGCTGTGTTTGTACACACAGTAGTTAGACTCTGGTACATGCATTGCACTTGTGTGTGTGTGTGTGTGAATCACAGACTTGGCCACAGTAATGCTGCCCTCCCCCTCCAAATCCTGCCAATGCCTTCCCTTTGAAACCGGAGTGCTTGTCTAATTCAGCGTAAAATTGAGGAACCTGAATATGATCTGCACCTCTGAGTCGCAGCTCACAGACGCCCCTGGGCCTCATTCAGCTGTGAAACCAGCGGCTGATGAGAAAGCTCTTGTTTTAATGGATCACCACTGCGCTAATGACAACCCGCTGAAAGTCCACTAACAGGAAGAAAAGAGAAGGAAGTCTTTGATATTTCCTCTTTCCTTCCTCTGTTGTAAAGGCGTCAGAGGTGAGGGGCTTTGCTCAGCCTGCCCAGTGTATGTTTTTGGCACCCGCTGAACCACTAATTCAGCCATGGCTCCCTTGGGAAAGGTGGTGCAGCGGCGTAACAATATATGGAAGATATTTCTCCAGCTTTTGGAAAGGTTGGAGCACTTGACACGGAGAGGAGAGGTGACACGCTGTCCAGCTGACCTGCAGCAGGCTTTTCATTACAGCCACTGTACAATGCCTCGAAATATCTGAGGCGATCGTGGAAGAGCAGAAAAAGAAAGACATGAAAGAGGAGTGAGTTATTAAAGCTAGTGACAATAACCCCAATCTGATAACTCTGTCTACTCTACATTTTGGCAGGATACCAAAAGCTTGAACCCTAAAGATCCAGATATTCATGAAACAAAACCTTATTTTGGACGTTCTTTTGTTTTCATTTACATTTCACATGAAAAAGCATCAGAAGGCTGATGTGTTTGCTGACGTTATAAGCAGTGTAGTTTCATGAGATCAAAAACCGTTGCTGATGAAAATCTGCCTGACATAACTCAGGCAGAAATTTGCGGACAAAGCAGCGTTTTAATTTCACGTTTCATTTGTTCACCTTCGCCGGCTTTATTCTCTGTCGAGTTAATGTAACTGAGATCGTGAAGATGGATGTGATGTGTCCAGTGATAGATGACAAAAATGATGGCTGGGTTTGGACACTATTATACTGGATATTATATTTTGGGGAAATACAAGTACGGTTTAGTCATTTTTAGATGTTTTAACACAGAACTCTTACATATTGTACCTTTAATTCTTCATTCTGTGTTTGGATCCCTGTTAGCCTCCACAAATGTGTTCACTAGTCTTCCTGTAGTCCACACAAAAACAACAATAGTAAGACAACAATTTAAAACCACACAATACCAATACAGGCAAAAAACTGCAATAAAATCCAAGTATATACACTGTAAATTAGTAAAATAGTGTGTGTATTATTCCAGATAATGGTATGCATGAATAAATCTCACATATTACACTTTTAATTACTGCTCAGTGTACTGACGTTCATAGTTCATTATAAGTGATGCTGGACTCAAGTTACACTCATTCACAAGAAATGATGCAGTGAAACTTTAAAGTCCCACTATTGCCGTAAATGTCGTACAGCTGCTGAGTCACACATTAAAACACATTAAAATCTCTCACTGGTGGACGTGCAGTTTGTCATGACTTTTTTTGTGGAGCACTCCTGAGAAATCCAATTTCGGCGATTGTCAGTACAGCGGTTGTTCGCTGTAGTTTTCGTCAGATTGGTTTGAAACGTTGCGTGTGACACATTGCGCTGTATTGCCTCATATTTGCATATTCAGCATCAGGTGCTGTCCGTTGGTGTCCCTGGCATCTGAACAATAATAAAGCAAGTTTGAGCTGTGCTTGTTAGTTTTAAATATTCTTGATGATTTTTAAGTGAATTAAACCTGTTTTCAACTGTCCGGATACTGCGTGGCCTGGTTTGACTTTAAAATACAAAGCCACAAGTCTTGTCTTGTGAAATGTTTCAACAGAGACGATGTTTCACAAATGGCATCTCTGGAAGGGAAGTTATGTCAGAAGCTTCTCACTTCGGACGAACTGACCTCTCACCTTTTTTGCACAGAAAAAAATCAAAAAGTGTAGAAGTTCCCACAACAGGAAACATTGTGAGTGTATTCCTATAACTAATTTAAATATCCGGGTTAGTTTCATATTTGAGCGACTTTTTCCACGAAAGAAAATGAAGAAATGTCTCAAATTTCCTGGAATAATCAGGATTATGTTGGTGCAACATTTTCACATCCTCATGATCTTTTATTATAATTTGCATTGCATTTTAGACACCACCGTTTAGGTGTTTTAAATTATGAACGTTTGAGTATTTTACTGTCAGAACAGCTAGACCCGGCCCAAGGCGCCAGCCTTATTAAGCTGAAGCTGGCACGGCTCCCCCTGAAAGTCCTTTGTCATGTTATCTCAGCAGTTACCATGACTCAATGAGTCAACAAAAAACAAAACAGGAAGCTCAGAGTTCCTTTTTCTGGGCAACCTGATTAATAAATTCCTCAGCAGATACCCAGCTTAAGATGACCCGAATTAATAGCAGTCACCCCGTGTGACGCAGGTCTCCTGAATGCTGATCTATCCGGTGACTGACCCATTGTTTCACACCGCGACACAGGCTCCAGTCTTTCATACGGCTCCCTATTGAATTACTAATAATTAAAATATGTACCAACTAAAAATAGCACATAGAGCTCCACTGTTCATTATTATGTATAAATGGGAAAAAAAGTCTCATATCACATGTTCAAATTTTAGTACACGTGTGAACCAGAACTTTTCCACATATGATCACAGTTATATCTTATAACTATATAATATTATAATACTTTTTACAAATAAATACAAGGGAAATTTACACTGGTGTTGCAGTGGTTAGCTGGGTGGCCTGTGAACGGTTGTTTGTCTTGTCCAGTGTGTACCCCGCAGCTAGGATAGGCTCAAGCCCCCCTGATGAGGGGGATGAGAATAAGCAGCTACAGGAAATGGATGGAAATTTTCATTTTCAGTGGATCTACTGATGTTTTTTTTCTTTTGCTAATTATCTTGGTTTTGGTTTCTCTGCTCACAGCAAGATTTGCACCAGGGGGAAGTTTAGCCAGGCTTTCTTGTCAGGTTGCATAAGGCCAAAAACACCAAACCAAGAAAAACCCACACATGATGTGATAATAGGCTATTGTTGGCTAATATTTTAACCCCAGTATATGTTGATACTATGGGCTGGTTCTCTGTTGGCTTGTTGTGGAGTTGTTTGCCACCATTTAATAGTCAGATAATGGATTTATCCCACATTACTGTGTCAGTCTGAGTTAAAGTGTGTATCACATCAGATTTCTTAGTGCACTCAAGTCAAATGTTTCATTTATTTGTGTCAGTTGCACATCTGGATTGATTTTGAAGCTCAGGTTTAATGGTCATATTCAGTCAGACGGGTACAATCACAGTGAAATGTGTTCTGACATGCAGGTGTGTTTGCATTATCAGATCAGGTCTACATCGTAAAGAAAGGTGGCAGAGAAGACAAGCAGCTTACTGCTTATTCATCCATGTGCTAAACCTGGAGTCAGCTCTGTGTAAGTTTGTTGATTAATTAGTTACATATTCATTCCTCTCCTGGAAAAGAGCGTTTCGCTTCTCGTGGGAGTGAGTACACAGTCACAGAGAACAACAGTGGCTTTCCTGATCCACCATTTGTCCTCACTGTTTCTAAACTTTCAGAAAACAATGTGTATAAATACTAGAAGTCATTGTTTAACACCCCAAAGTATGTATATAATATTGTACATCAGTTTGTGCTGAACAGAGTCCGCTCAGCTGCCGTCAAGGACGTTTCCGTCTCCTGCCTGTTGTCCTCTCATCCTGCAGTTGTCTCTCTGCACGTCTCTCCTTCCTTCAAAATTCTAAATATTACTTCATGCAAAGATCAAACTCTATTTTTTGTCACTTCTGCATCAAAGATTTGTTTGATGTTGGACCAAGGCAATTTCTCTTTTTAGCCCTTGGCGTGGTATTTGCATTCAGCAGTGTGACGGAGGAGGGAAGTAGGTGTAAGGCTGGGTGCCAGAGGTGGATGGAGGGTGGTGGGGATTTTTCATTGCGATGTACCAGAAGGCACACTGTCATTGTGACTGGTCAGAGTGACTCACGAGATTGAATTGGACAGGGTGTGCC
The DNA here is from genome assembly GCA_023373845.1 of Nibea coibor. Lineage (NCBI taxonomy): Eukaryota > Metazoa > Chordata > Actinopteri > Sciaenidae > Nibea > Nibea coibor. The sequence goes on from CM041733.1 coordinate 18,493,673, forward strand.
GCCAGCCAGAACAAATAGCGGCACCAGTAGAAGGGTGGAAGGATTGTGTTTACAGCCACAGGTACATAATAGATCGTGTGTTTTCCAGTATCACATCCTCCTGCTGTGGATGTGGGAATTTGAATTACGACTATTGCTAAGCGCAGTGTTTGGACAGGATATGTGAGCGTGCCCTGTGTGCTGCAGACCCACGCTTGGCTAGATTTCTTTGACCCCTGACACATTAAAGTGGTAATTGAACGGCAATATAGCGCTGCTGATCGGCGCATGATCACAAATCTGACCTCTCAGCAGTCCTACAGGGAAAATCCTGCCCTTGAATCGGGTTCAGACGGGAACGTAAGGTCAACGTAAAGGGTCACATCGATAATCTCTTTTTACAAGACCCCTCACCCACTGCACTGGCCTGTACCCCCTGAACAATGTAGCCAAATAACATTGTTGTCAAAAATAGAACAACTCCGGCTCTTTGTGAGCGCTAGTACTTAAGATACCTTTTGTTTCTGTTAGAAAGGGACCCTGGCCTGAGCCTTCTTCCTGTTGATTGACGCCACCTCGGTCCAAGTCTACTCTCAGGTCATGAAAGAGTGTCACTTTCACAACATATCAGCTTCCTCGTGGTCAACTTTGCACACGTATAAGGATTTCTCCCCCATACAATCACGTCGAGGACAGATATTCAACAGTTTATCTTACCGTGTTTGGTCTTTACTTTGATAGGGCTCGCTTCAATCTTATCATAACTTCACTAAAGCTTCTTTTCAACGCAGCACACCCTCAGTTATGCACACAAAAGTATTGCATCTTATTTCTGTGGTGCAGTACAATCTTATCAAAGTGCACGCAGTAAAAGCTTTTCTGGAAGTGGCACCGCCACAACGCTATCATAACTTTTATTTGCACGTCTTTACTTTCCAGACTAGATTCAAGAGTTCAAGTCAAATTAAAGGAGAGGATCACTAACTCTAAAACTAACCTCACATGTCAAGAAATCACATCCTCCCTTGATTTCAGTGTAAGAAATGGGGGGCGAAAATCCACAGCCACACTTCTTCTGTGTAAAAACTCAAATTGAGACTTCAGCTGTCTGAGTCCAGCCTGTTCTTCTCACAGCAGGCGCCTGCAAAAAAAAACTGCAGTCATGTAATTGTGGCCAGCTCGTATAACCGGCGCGTGCCTCTTGAAATAGACTAATCAGATAACTAACATATTTATATAGACCAGAATAACAAATACAGCAAGTGGAAAACAATGCACATGCCGTACGGCGGCCACATTATGTCAAAAGGAGAAACAAAAAGAAACATGTCATCTCATGTTCGGTTTTTCCTGCTTTCTTCGTATATTTCATGAACTTGTTGCCCACTCCAGTGTTGGAGAACAAAAGGCAGCTACGAGAGATGAGTGTGCGACTAGATGAGGTGATATAGATATCAAGTATCTCTCTTTTTGTATCCAGGCAGGGTTTCCTTGCTACAACACAAACGAAATATTATATATGATGTATTACTACAAATGTGCAGCAATCATCTGATGAGTGGGCGACTCGCTCTGCCTCCTCAAGCCACCTCACCTGGGATTACTACCCGTGATTGGCTCCAACCCGCGTGAACCTGCCAACAATAAGCGGCTACACAAGATGGATGGATGAATATCACTTTTGTAAGTTGGCTTATGAAGCCTCATATTAGCTTCATTTGAACTTTTACCTGCATTTTGTCCCCGTCAAACTCGAGTCGTGTTATGAAGGAATCTCTTCAGGTCCAGTGAGGACAGGCGGGATGATTACAGCGACCTCTTTCAGTCTAAACGCGGCCGTGTGGGTATTGTTTTACAGTGCGAGCGACTTAAAATCTGAACCTATCATTTAAAGTTTCTGCTGAGCTTCAGACTTTTTAATTGAGTCATTTTGTTCTATTAGTGTTGCGGAGCTTTCTTCCGTATCTGTGCATCCACCCCTCGTATCCCTCCGTGAACTGCCGTCTACAGCAGGCCAGACTAATCCAGATCACTTTCCCAAAGCTGCTGCTCCTAAAAGGGATTACAGTGGTTAACCTATCGCTTTAGCTGACTCTCACAGACTGGCCTCCAAGCCAGGTCTGTCTGCTTTACTGACTCCACTTTCATTAGTTTGACACCGGGAGCAGTGAGCCGGCTCGGCTGCGGCTGATCCTGTTGCCTCTTCTTCAGCAGATGCCGTGGCGTTCCTCGAACACCTCCGAGGGATCAGGATCCGAACAGGGCTCGCAGATAAAGTCATCAGAAGTCACGACTGGACCGCTTTGTTCATTTTGACCTCTGACCTGCCGTGCACTTGAAACTCAGGCGTCGTTTGAAAGGAAGAATGAAGCTTTTGAAAAAGAACCCAGTGATTTACTCATTGTCCTTCTCCGCGAGATCAGAAGGCTTCGAGTCGCTTCACATTCTTTCTCATAGTTTATCACGGTGCTGAATGTAAACTGATGTCAGCCGCGGTGTATAAATGACAGGATATCCCCACTGATGGGAAATGTATGCTAATGGCTAAGTAACCGTGTCTGCGCTATGATAAGTAGGCTCCTAAAAAGATATTAGCTGTTAATGATCCCCTGCTGTATTTGTGTCATGTTCTTTGAATGAGAGGCTTTGTGGGTGAGACTCTGAAGGACAAAGCAACGCTCAGCTCGTGGCAGTATCTCTCCTGAGTTTAATTTAAGAGGAAATGAATGTTTGGCTCTTTTCGATTGCTTCCTCGAGATTCTTATCCCTGAAAAAACACGAGCAGCGGGGGCCGTTGTCGCTGACGAGTTGCTGCTGCTGCATTACCTGGCAAGCAAGGGGTTATATTCCTCACCGCTAGCTAACCTTACATCACGACCCCGCACAGATGGGCAGACGCCTCTGTGAGTTATATCACTCAGAGAGAGCAATAACCAGGTTAGCAGGTGTATCAATTGGATTAGAGTGAAGTTGAATGGGCCACAAATATTTCTCGGTGACAGCTCGCCGCACATATTGCAGCACCGCCGGTCGGCAAACTGTGTGGGATTTATGTCCTGGAAGTGGGCACATCGCGTAGAGAGGCCGCAAAGGTGACACTGTTTGTTTTTTCTCGAGACCTCACGGACAAAGACCGGCCCAGTGACCTTTAACTGCAGCTGGCTATCTGATGGGCCGCCGTGTGTGTGTCTTAGTGAGGGGTCACATTCAATATGAGGATGCCTCTGGTTTCTCCCAGAAAGAATGGCGCCCTTTGTCCCAGAGACCCCTGGGATGTGGGTCATGTGAAGGGAGATTTCGGAGTTGTATCTGTGCTGTCCTGTTGACTAGAAGATCCGAGGTACTACTGCCAGATATTAAGCATCCTCCCCTTGATCTTCAGTCCTTTCTGATGCTTAACTGAAGAAGCAGTGGAGAGCTGAGCGAGGGGGAATGAACGGGAGGCTTTCATTGAACCTTTTATCTATACACTCCGTCCAATCTCCATGCGTGTCTCTGTGAGAGGCTGCTGTCTTCTTAAGACTGTCCATCACAATAAGCCTTTTGATTCCTTAATGAAGGACGGTGGGGGGAGCAAAAGAAGAAGAGGGACATGAAGTAACTTGAAAGGCAGGGGGGGGGGGGTGTCTGTCTCAGTGGCCGGTAAGGAAAAAGAAAGGTGTGTGTTGTCTCATAGATTTGTGCGATGATAGTGTTTGTGCTAGGCCCGCTTTGATAAGTGAGCTGTGTATGATACAACAATCCCCTATTCAGCTATGTGTGTGTGTGTTGTGAACAATAGCCAAAAAACAGCCTTTATACCATCAAGGACAAGTCAATTAGAAAAGGATTAAGGGATTGAGATGCGCGAGCGCTCTCAGACGGATAGACCGAAGGAGAATCGGACAGGAAAGTGAGAAGCTCTCCCGAGCCAACGGAGTGTATTCTTATATCAGTTTTCAGCGTGCGGAGGTATGAGGCTGCATAGTGTTATGATGAAGGGTTCAAACAGCTTGGATGGTGCGAGTGTAATCAGAAGAGAGACTGTTATTAAAAAGGCATGTAAGTAGTTTTATTCTTTAGTTCAGTTGGAACACATTCTCCATATTATTTATGACATTTTCAAGCATTACAACCTGACAATCTCATACACTTGAACATCGTAAGTAAACTCGATTGGTCACGAACAACTTGATGCTTCATATATGGGTTTGCATTCAATACTATATAAACTTTGCAATACATAAATAACAATAACTGTGCGTCTCATATCAATATACACATTCAGTACATAAATACATGTGTACAATGACACAGCATAGAAATATAAGTCGATGTCGTGACGAAGACAATGGGGAATATACAGATTCCTTGCACGATCATCACAGTAAATCTTGCTGGAAAATTGCACAGATCTCTCACTAGAATACATAAAGGGTCCTTCTGGATAAATGAGGGAGAACCCAAGTGGGGTGTAATTCACAGTCGATAACATTCAGTGCATCCAAGACCCTGTAATACAAGCCATGAACACAGTCACGTGTACTCAAGATAAGCTCACTGAACTTCATGGGTCAAAAATGAGAAATGGAGTGCCTGAGGTGTGTGTGTGTGTGTGTGTTTATGAATTTGGCAAGCACGGTTTTATGTGTGCAGCTTTACTGCTGCAGCAGCCATGTACTGTACATGTAGCTAAACATCTTGCACATCAAGACATGCGAAGTCATGCAAGTATTTTGAGATGCATGAAGAAGAAGAAGAAGAAGAAGAAGAAGTGACGTTTTGTGTGCTAAGTTGTTGCTGTCTCCTCGCGCTGAAACCACCATCAGCATTAGCATCTTCATCTTTGTCTCAGGTGTCGTTGGCCTCCTGACTCTGGGAGGAGACAGACTGCAGCTCTGCTTTCAAAACAGCACCGCAGTTGTTCCCGCAGAGTAAGACAAGACCTCGCACCTTTCACCCTCCCCTCCTTCCCCGAACCAACTGCTGACTGAGTCGCTGAGCTGGGGTTCACCTGATGGCCGCGCTGTGTGCTCTTGGACCTCGAAAAAGCCAAACTGCTGACTCCTTTGACCGCTGGCTTTGAAATGGAGCTTGTGTTTTGTGACTCAGTTCTGCTATTAATAGCTCCATGCTGTTCACATGCCCCCGTTGAGAACAACACATCACGTGCCAGGTCATGGGGCTGGAATCGGCACTAAGCGCACAGACCATCGGCTGCTCATGCTGACTTTAGTGGAGACTAAATTTACCTGGAGCTTTAGTGGAGCTAAAGTGGACAAGGACGTGTGTGTGTGTGTGTGTTTGCTGGTTTCTGCAGGATGATGCTGTGTGAAATTAGGGCATGACTAAGGGTTCTGGTGTTGAATTCAGTTGTCACTTTGAGTGCTTGGTAACCTGCTTATGGCACATTCATAATGCTGAAATGAGACCAACTACTTCACTACGCATGCATGAATGCTGCTCGAACCCTCACAGCACCTTTCGTAAGGCGTCCCTCGAACGCCTTTGTCATCTGTGTTGTAAGAGAGGAACACCGGGTGAGTCATGCTTGCACTACGACGTGGTCGATCATCTTAGCAACCATGCGATGAAGAGGTTACAAACCAGGGTTCAGCTGAGGAGTGATACAGAACTTATCGTGTTCATGGATGTCGCAGTGCAGCATGGGATGCTTTTACTCTAATTGGGTCGGGACAGTCCCAAGGCAGTGGCGATGGCGGCCACAAGGAGAGCTGAGCTGGCTAGGATCACAGCGCCTCCTGACCGGTACACCTGTCGACCGTTCAGGGGCTGGACTGGCCTGAAGGTCCCCACCATTGGCTTTCCATCGTGAAACTTGAGCTCAGAGAACCTCTGCAGCTGGAGGGGGAGATGATAAACACAGATGTTAGTGTTCAGTCTCTGGAAAGAGGTCATCATCAGTTAGTTACTGATTATTTTATAGATCAAGACACATGAGAGATTTTAAATATGATGCATTGTGAAAGACTAAGGCAGTGGTTCCCCTATTTGAGGGCTCATTTCAGGCACCTCTGAGATGTTAGTTCTTCCAAAGACCTTTTTAAATTCTCCAAAAGCTTCATTTTAATGACTGTTAGAGGCACAAAGAGCACAAATAGTCCAAAATCTCACAAAATATGTTGTAGAAAACTAGCAAAACTTATAGTAGAGTGCAAAGAATTGATAAAAATATATAACAGCAATCTGTTTTCTTTGTTTCAAGACCTCAACCAATCATTAATGAGATTGATTGATATTTTTCCCAACCAAGACTGTAGTTTTGTGACCTTGTAACCAAGCTATTTTAAAGCCATTTTTATAGATAAAAAGCGTGATTAATTTAAAGGTTTTGGCCTTTTATCCTCACCTGCTCCATGTTCAGAGGAATAGGTGTCTCAAACACAGTCCAGATCACAGACTCGGTGCACGATGGGGTGGTCAGAGAGCCCTTATAGCGGTAGTAGCTGGTCATGTTCTGCTCAGATGGGATGAGTTGTGCCAGGGAGATAGGAAGCATTGATGTATTGTCATCTGAAAACAGGAAAGACGCAGATGAAACGCTGCTCTCTAGTCACGTTTTTGGTCATTCGTATTGAAGTTTAGTACTTACTTGTAGATTTGATGCTTCGCAGAACGCTGACGATCGGGTCGTACTTTCGGTTTGCACTACTGGACCTCTGAGAATAGGATTATAAACATTTCAGCACAGTTTCCTTTCAACTTGAGGTTGAATTGAATTCAACAATACAGGATTCAAAGTTACCTCATAGAAAAACCCAAGGACTGCAACTCCCTCTGGGTCTGATAGTGCTGTTGTCAGATCAGCGTAGTGATGCTTCATGTGAACAATGTGCAGCTGTAAAGAGAAAATAATCATTTTTTACAGTGTGTGCAGCAGAAACCGACAATTACAGATCACTGAATGAATCTGTGCAACTATAAAAAAAAGTGAAATTTTAAGGCCCCTCAGACTTTTTCAATCATGTCTGGTGAAAAACTTTATTTTGTTGTACTGGATGAAATGTTCCTTTATCACCATGAAGCAGAAAATCCATGGCAGAAAATAGTTCCCAACAAATGTTTTTTTTTAATGAAACTATATATTTGTAACCTGATTCAGGCCTTCAGTATGAATGGATGAGGCTGAGTGCCCAGGTTCAGGTACCTCCATGGGATATTGCTCTCCATCGATGGTGTGTTCAGAGCCGGGCCCTCCGTTGGTGCCCCAGTGCAGGTGAAACTGTACGGCCTTGTAGGTGGTTGGCAAGCCGCCTCCGGAGATGGTGCTCATGTGAGGAACGTCAACCTTGACTGGAGTGGAGCATAAAGAGTTCACCCAACAGCTGCAGTGATGTGACAGCTTTTTGCTGTTTAATGGAGAACATGCTCACCCGAGTGGCCGTTGTTCTTGATGACGCCTCTGAAGATCTGCTTGTAGTTCTCAAACTGGAAAGGAGTCAGTCGTTCGTCTTTCAAAGTCTTTCTGGTGACGATGTTGATGGGTGACTGGGATCTTCCTCCACAGGCACCGTTGACGTGGTCCCATTTTTCTGGTGCTTAAACAAGAAAAACACAAAAGTTAAACACGCTGAAGTGATTGTTTTGTATTCAGTAGTCTCTTTGATATGTATGAGCTCAGTTTTGGAGCTGTCATTGCACTGAGACACCTCTCAGGTTTTTTTTAAAGATCTTTTAGAAGCTCAGATGACTTTTACTGTTTTTAGTTCTCGCTGCTGCTTTTGATTCAGGTGACCGCTTGATTTTAATTAAAAATCCTAAGCATTGGGAAGGAATATCAGGTTCATATTTCAGATTAGTTTTAGTAATCCTGGCTCCATCAGTGGCGTACCGCAGGGATCAACCTTCGGTCCTCTACTGTTCTCCTTTTACACATTCCCTTTAGGTCAAATATTTTATATTAAGTATGAGATCAAGACTTAATTTTATTCAGATTGTTCTCACATGCACTTCTCATACAAATCACATAATTTAGCTTTTTTTTTCAAATTGCATTTGCTTGTTTAAATGTTTCAATCTCAGTTGTTTGTGTTTTGTTGCACTTTACACATGTTGGTTTTGTGTCTGTTGTAAAGTATTCTGTAACTTTTTAAAAATGTATTTAAAGTTACAAGTTAGTATTGAAAATAACTTACCATTGCACTGGTGATCACAGGTGAACTGGGTCTGATAGCACCAATCTGAAACACAGGAAATTAAATGTTATTTCTTAAACTACTCTGAGTTTGCCAACAGCGGATAACGTAAAGGACATGAACACAAACACCTGGTGTCAGTCAGTTAACCTCGAGGTGACACCGACAAACATCAGCTTATTGTGGGAGCAGAATAGGATGTTTTTTCCTAACATACACACTGACAACCGTCCAACTAGATTTACAAATGTGCTCTTTTATTAATAGTTTATTTTCTCTTTTTTATTTCCTCGCTGCAAAAAAGCGAATTGTTCTCCTTTCGGTTTAAGTCAGCTGTTAGTCCCGGCCATACAGAAACCTCCCTAATACACAGGAATTGTCTTCCTATTCCCAAAAAAAGTTCTGTGCTTTATCTTTCCGTGCTATCAGGATAAACACAGAGCCAATCTTTTGCATCAGCGAGGTCCCATTCTCACATGTTTGTCTGAGGGTTTATTAATATTTCACAATCGGTTTGCATGTTTCCACCCCGTGCTCGGAGACAAATATCTGGAGCTATCTCACAAATCAAATATTTATGAAAAACACACATGCCATTGAAAAAATACGGGGAGGGTCTCCCGCTCTGTTGTTAGACTGGTACGAGGACTTCTCCCGGTGTTTGTAAAGGAAGTAAGCCACCGCTCGGTTTCTTTGCCATGTTGGTAAGCCTTTTCCTCCTGCTCCTGCATGATAATGCGTACTGTAAATAAACTATGCAGAACAGGGGGTAAACATTTATTAGGGAAGAGGTACTGATTGTTTTCACGTGTGCCATCGTTCACCATCAGTCCCTGTAAATATAGAGATGCTTGTCTCTTGCACGTGTGTGAGCGGAGCTGAAGAAACTCTGTGACCTCGGTGTTGAAAGTATTAACAAATTATCTTCAATTTCTAACCTTAATTTTACCATTAGTTTCTGGCCACAGCTGAAATCTTTGACGGCAGTAGCTCAGGACTTGGCAGTATGGAGCATGGACTGGTAGCTGGAGAGATGGGCACTGCTACATGACTGCCCATCTCCTCACATTTGATTGTCTCGAACATCTTTGTGTTTGTATTTCGAGCCTGTAGAGTCGATCTTCTTCTTCTTCCTTTGAGTATTCAGTACCACAGCTGTGTGAGTCTGATTAGATGCATCAATTACATCTAATAACTTTGATAATAAAGCCTGTCAGTCATCAGCCATGACCTTGATAGAAGATGACAGTGCTGCCTCACAAGACTGCGTCAATAAGAAGTTTCATCTCAGGCCAAATGTGTTCCCTCATTATCTGAAAACAGTGACTAGACTCAAGTGGAAGAAGAAGATGTAAAAGCCTGAAATAAAGCCACACAAGTGCAGAGAGGGTGGAGGGATGGTGGAGGGATGGGCAGCCACGTAGCAGCGCCTTGGGAGCAGTTATGGGTTCAGTACTTCATCAGTGCCAGGAGGTGAACGGATAACGGATCCATACTGTGATCTGTGCTGGACTTGAACTGGCCACCCTCTGGTTCCCAAGCCAAATTTGACGTATTTTTTATGTTTGGTAAACACATGATATGATGAGTAGTTCGACCTCCACTAACTATAACCATAAATAATGTGTTAATGTATAATAATATAACACCAACAGGAGTACTTTTAAGTAAGTACTTTAAAGTAATCCTTCAATGCAATACTTTAACTTGTAACTAAGTATTTAGTCAGAGCGGCACTGTGAGTTGAACACTTCCTCCATCTCTGTCTATAAGTAGTAACTTCTATTTTTGTGGCTCACGCCGACTTATTTCCATCTCAGCCAATCAGATTTCTGTCCGCACAATTCTTGACCAATGGGCGCAGCGCTTTGATCTTTTGTGCCGCGCGGAGCAAAACGAACAATATGAATGAGTTTGAATGGTTGGAGTGGATGTGAGGGGTCTGCTCGGAGAACGGACTGAGGAAACCGACAAGAAGAAACAACAAAAGGCAGCGATGTGAAAACAAATAGGCCACGTCTGCCTGCACGTCGACCAGAGCGAAAAGCTAATGTGAATACACGCAGACACGGAGCCGGATCTTTTTCATGCCATTGTGTTGTTTGCGCCACGCAGAGCCAGACATAAACTGTGTGCGTGTGTAGACGCTGCGTTTCACACAGACACGCAGTTCAAAGGGGAAAAAAAGAGGGGTGGGTGGGAGCTGAGACCGTGCCATGCTTTGTGCCAATGTGCCAAAAAAACCGCTCTCCACCTTCAAAATGTCCAACAAACCGAGACCAGGTCCCGTTTCATAACTCTGCTCCCCCTTATCAGCTCTTCTTTTGTTACCTCAAACACGCTGCGCCGCTTTCTTTCTTTCTTTCATGCGCAAAAAAAACTTTAATCCCCCCGAGCTTAGTGGCCTGGCCGCGGGTTTCTTGGCATGAAATACGCCGACAACTGCTCCAACACCGAGGGGCGCATGTGACCGGGACGCTCCTCCTCAGCGCCGAATCAACGCGCGCACCTCGCTGCGCGTCAGAGGAGCCACGGGGGAGTGCCCGAGTGTCTGCGCACCGGTGGATCAGATACTTCACCCGGTATCTGACTAAAGAGATAGTATCAACACTTGATGTAAGTGAAACCCGTCCGAGATGAAGCGCTGATTATCTCCTGAATGTGAACTAATCAGGTGGAGTTTGATCTTTTGTTGACACCTCCTGCGGAAAATCGTCGTTATTTGTATGTTAATGAGCTGTATGTATGTCAAAGGAATGAAATGGGCAGCAACTGCCCTCTGAGCTGTAAATAAATGAGGATTAGTGGAATATTTGAGAGGTTTTTACATGTAGAAACGACAAGAAGCCAATTATAAACGCATTCATTTAGTCTAATTAGGTTTCATTTGACTCTTAATTTGACTAAAATGAATAAACACAAAGCTTAATTAGATAATATTTCAAAGACGGATTGAAAAGGTGCATTTGACTTCGTGAGCATCAAAGCAGCCCATTTTGTGCGCATCTCCTCATCAAAAAGCCTCATTAATTACCGCTAATTTGCCCTCCTGATTAGAGCCTCGGTGCCAAACCTCGCCGCCTTCCCCGTGACATTAACGCCTCGGAATGAGCCGCTGTGAATTTGGAGACGTTCTCGGTGCGCAGCTTGACGCGTCTCTCTGCGGCAGCCTGGACGCAAACGGCTCCTATTGGCTCAGTTTGGATCCGAGCAGGTGCACACGAGAGGGAGAGACACAGAGAGAGAGAGAGAGGGAGAGGGAGAGGTGTCCGAACCACAGAGGCTCTGAGGGAGTCTCAGCTCGGTCCGGTCTTTCGGCTCAGACTGGATCATGTCCTTGATCAAGGAGAGCTCAGTCACGGAGGAGAAATGCCCGATGCTACATCACAGTGTGATGGACGGGGCAGGTGCGCGCGGAGAGACAGAGGTAGCGCGTCGTTTTGGTTCTGGAGGGGGGGACATCTCTTTTTTCATCTGTGGCTCATTTTTTGGTGACTCTTTAATTTTTATCGACCGAGCGTCTAATTTTGGATTTATGGCTTACATTCCTCAATAATTGAACTTTGTAATTGAATGAAACGAGTGGAGCACGGTTGGAAAAATGGTAGAAATAAGAAGATTAAAAAAACACCTTGATGATCTCATTAAGATTCATTGATTCGTTTCTATTTTATGATGATCTGAGCGGCATTAATCAAGATAAATGTTGCATTTTTAAATATATAACGTCACAGTTTGATCAGAATAAGTGAAATAAATATTAAAAATCTTCAGAAAACAACAAACAGTTTCATCCCTGATGATAAATATCTAATTATGAATTAATAATCCCTCCTCCTGTAACATTTTCTGTATATTTACGACCTGCTCGGTGGCAAACAGAAATCCAAATGAAGCTCTGGATGAAAGACACACTCACCTCCTGCTCCCGTGCAGAGTGTCCAGAGGGATGCCAGCAGAAGAGCGGGCACGGTGAGATGCTGCTGCATGTTTCTGGAGCGTCTCTGACTCGACGGAGGAGGGAAAAGGCAACAAACACAATGACTTGTTTTTTCAATGTGATCGCATTCTTGCAGGGGGTCTCATACTTATCCATCACCATACCCCCCGACAGGAAAGAAAGAGTTGCCCCTCCCCCTTTCGGGCATCGCCTTCTAATAAAGCTCCACTGATAAGAGCTGGGGGGAGGAGGAGGAGGAGGAGGAGAGGAGGGTGGTGGTGGTGGATGGGTGGAGGGGGATATCAATGGGCCCCTGGTGGGCAGGAGCCAAATTTAATGCAATCACTCCTGTAATGGTGCCGATAGGCAAACACTTCCTGATGATTACTGATAGGTAATTGTGACGCTGCGGGAAGTTAATCTTCAATGAGGGCAGCTCTGCGCGCCACAGGTGACTTAAGGTGGCACCTTTACATTTGGTTCACGCGGTCAGTCCTGACTGACCTGGCTCTGTCAGATCTTAAACACTCAAACTATTCAAAGCAAAGATGATTTTTATGTCTTTAATGTTACTTTCCTAAAGGTTTTAAAGTGCTGCAGTCAAAATCTTATCTTGCAAAAACACTATATATGTATTTATATTTTCTAACGACTGACGTTTGTCAGTTTGTCCTTCCTTTTAAACTAATCACACCAAAGATGCTTTTTATGTCTTTAATGTTATAAATGCAACTTTTCCAGAGGAAGTGCATTCAAAATTTTACTTACTGTAAGAACAGTACATATATTAACATCTAAATCTTTACCTTCCTTTTTTTAAATTTATATATATATATTTTAAAAAGGAAGGTAAAGATTTAGATATTAATATATGTACTGTTCTTACAGTAAGTAAAATTTTGAATGCAATATATTTATTTTTAACTTAATGCTTCTCATGCACCAAAACGCCAAGATTTAATTCCCTATATTTGAAAACCTAGTTGGCAACAAACCTGAGAAATATTAGCAACAAAACGAACTCAGTGTCAAAAATAAAAGAACTCACTCTGCAGTCTGTTGGATTATTGTTTTATTGGATCATCATTATTAATATGGTGATAGTAGGTAGGGTTGTAGTTAATTATGACTGTTAAATAATGATGCATCATATTTTATGAACTGATTTCAGTCTGGAGTCTGAAGGGTTAAATCTGTGGCAGCTGGACGTTTCACCTCTCATCAACTGATGAGGCCTCTGAGAAAAAAACTGTTTTTATCTGTTTGATAAATGTAGAGGAATAAAAAGTGCGATATGTAGCTCTGAAATGAGGCGGAGAGGTCAGAAGATGCATAAAATAGAAACACTCTTAGTTAGTTTTCACTTTTTTGTGTTCACATGTTCCCAAAATTCAGGCTGACATATTCTGTCTCAAAATCTTAAAATAAACTAAATTTCACATGAAGTTTTGTGGTTTCAAACAGCATCAGACTGTCAGGTTTAATGAGTTAAACACACACACACACCTGCCCTCACCTGAGAGCCGCACATCTAAAAGAGGATATTAAGTGAAATCTGTATTTTTTCCAGCTCGGTTCACTCCGTCCAGAAAACCTGTCCAGTCAGTGCAAAACTTTCTTCACATCTCTCTTCAACTTTTTCCACAGGAAAGTTTGAGCTGTCACCTTTATTTTCATTCACTGAGTGGAAACCTAGAACACGCTCGGCCTGAATTATTGATCATGCTGAGTGAGTCCACCGAAGGATTTTGGCACAAGTTGCTCCAAAAAAAAAAAAAAAAAAAAACACACACAAATTATCTGGCGTCAGTTTTCTTGAAGACCTTTGCCAGAAAGAGGAAGTTGATGTGAAGGTGTGTGTGTGTGTGTGTAGACCTGTGAAGGTCACGGTTAGGAATTTAAAATATGTCTTGCATCACAATGCAAGTGTCACTTCCTTTCTCTTTTCTCTTTATCAGCCTCACTTTCAGTATTTGTTTCCAGGAAGGAAATTAATGTTGAATCACTTTAGGTAGGAAACTTACTCAATCTTTACTAGGACAAAAATCTGAAATAAGGAAATCCAAGACTGTGAAATCTTTTGATTTGATTTACTGAAAGTGCTGGTCCTGTTCCAGAAGGTACCACCTTGTACTTCCTTTGATGGAAAAGCTCCATCTGGTGGAGAAACGGAAGGAAAGTGCTGGCGTGTGTTTCCCAGTTTACACCGTACACAAGTTGCCAGTTCATCGCAGAGCAGCATACACACACACACACAGAGCCAGTTTTGAGTCACCAGTTAACCTTTTAAGTGTGTTTGGACTCAGTTTGACTCCAGAAGGTTGTTTTAAGATTCATCTGCTGAAGGAGGAAAGTTTGTCTGTACTCACGTGAAATGTGAGTTTAACACCCGACTGTATGAGTTTATAAACCTCCAGTGCATGAACACTGAAGCAGACTCGATGGTGAAGGAGGCGGCATCTTGTATGCGGCGGTTAAACTTGTGAAATTAACATTTGTTGATGATGGAGGAGTCAGTGGTACTGACAGAACCCGTAAAGTCCAGTTTGATCTTTGTTTGTTACTTGCTTGTGAGTTTACTATAATTTTCCTGAATGTACGAGGATGTATTTAAAGAGTACACTGACAGTTCTGTCTTTGTTAGCTGAGGATGAACCTTTTATATCTTTCAAGTTTTTCATGTTTTGTAGCCGTCGTGTTAGGGAGGAGAGGGTGAGGTGACGGGGTTGCAGTCAACAGCTACGCTGCCTGATGCCACAGAATCGTACACACCGGACCTTTAACCTCTCGTCCACTTCACCTTTGAGTGTTTACCTGGAGGTTTAAAGCACATTTGAGCTTCTTAAAATCATGATTCAACCTCATGATTATCTGATCTTCTGGACAGTTTGGTCCAAAATTTGAAGTAACTTCAACCATATTTATTTATCACTCACTCTATTTCTACATTTTAATCTGTTAAATCATCCATCGATTTACTGTGACTGCTTATCCTCATCAGGGTCAAAGGGAGCTGGAACCAATCCCAACCGACTTGCTAATATTATTTATTTAGTCTATTTAGACATTTAATGTGTTTTATTGAGTTGATTAGTATTATTCTACACCTGCTGCAGATGTTTCCTCACTGCAAAATGATAAAAAATATTTTTTATTTTATAGATTACCTTTTTTTTCTCAGGTTTAGTGAAGGAACTGGCACAATTTCATTAATACCTAGTTGTATTCTTTTGCTTTAGAAACAAACTACATATTATGGTACAGCCTGCCTGTACTGTATGATATGAGGTAAAATATTGAGGTAATGCATCATATTTATTACTGTTTAAGACGTTCCTGTGTTTTTGCTTTACCCACAGCCCAAAGTGTCTTAATTCAGTAACAATCCAGCTGATAGTTAACCAAGAGTGAAAAGTTTTATACAAATAAAGTCTGAAAACTTGAACTGCGTGCAAAGAAGCAAAGCTGCAAACAGATCCATGATATAATCTTTTATTTTAACCCATGGGATTTAACTTTTACAGTGCATTTCTTTACAACAATTATTCATTAAGTGACAGATTTTAGCCACCACTACGGATCAGATAACTATGTATGTTACAATTCTGAGTTCCTCTTAAAAGATTTTGACTTCATGAACACCGCATGAAAAAAAAAAAAATCCCAAATATTAGACAATGGATAACCACACAGGTTAATTAAATTCAGTGACATCCAATCATCCAATGAACCCGATTAGCCTCGATATCAAACTGAACCATCCGTTAATGTTTAGTCGTCTCAGTGTTATTAAGCAGCTAACTATCTGTACCATTAAAACATACAGAGAGGTGGCCAATTAGAAACCTGCTGCCGTCCGTAAGAAAGAAAAAGGCTTTAAAAATAGACAAAACAAAATATGGCACTATTGTCTGAAGGAACAACCAGTAGACACGAACACATTTTATTTTAAATCAAGGGGACTGTGGCCAAACTTCCCCCAAAACAGAACAAGAAACTCCGAGCACTTTGAGTCTTTTCCCGAGTAGTCGTCACTGCCAGCTAACACTCATCAGTCAGATGGACATCAAGCTTCATTATGTGGACGTTAAGCCATTCATTCACAAACGTCTCAGCAGAAAGACCTCCGGTCTGTAACCTTCAAACCACATTAGAGAAATCTGCCGTCTCACGACAACAAAACGACACGCGTCATTGCACCGATCCGTCCACACGAATTCCTCTCAGGACCACCGCGACATGGCTATACTGGAGAAAAAGCATCGATAAAAAGGACAGTAACACGTCGACTGTGCATATACAGAATTTTTTTTCTTTTTTTTTTTTGAAAAACACATTGCAGCAATGAACACACATACGACCCACCAAATGCACATGAACATAAGAGTCGATCCAGTTACCCATTACACGTTTACATTCAGGCTCCAAGAACAAAACGAGAAAAACAAAAAGATGCGATGACAAAGTAAACAGCAGATTTCTCCCTTTTGCTCAAGTTTGGTCTCAAATTCCCTCAAATACACAACAGCTAGTAGTGCACAAAATAAGAATACAAAATTAGACTTTTAAATACTGTAGCAGCAATTCTTTTCTTTTTAAAGTTGAAAGCCTCCAGTAGTACAGGTAAAGGCTTCGGGGTCCCCGACACGTGGAGGGGTGAGCGATTGTCCTCTGAAGTGCGAGACAGTGTCTGTAAGGAGGGTGCGGGTGTGTTTGGTACTAAAGGTGGGTGACTCCGCTGGGGTGGACAGGTTGGAGATGTGTCCCGGGCAGCGGCGCTGAGCCACGTGGAGGCAGCTGGACGCTGCAGCGCTCCGGGCTGTAAAGGTCTTTGAACAGACGGGGGTTTGTTCTGTATGAAAACCTCCCCTGCTGACACTTTTTCCAACATCTTAGACTTTCCTCTTCTCCACCTCTCACAGTGCATCTCCGTTTCCAAAACAGAGCCTCCCCCTAAAGAGTAACAATTCCTCCTCATCTTCTTCCTCCCTCTTCTTCTCTCCCCCCCGCAGCCAAAACCACAGCAGGTTGGGGTTACAACGGGGCGTTCAGCTTATCAGTCCAAAAAGGAGCAGGACAGAGCCGAGGCGGGCCATGCTATGCGATGCTTCTCTCAGCTGGAGGCTGTGGCGATGGCCTTCTTGAGCTGCTGGCTGCGGATCTCGCGGGTGCGCGACTCCAGGAGCTGGTCGTGGCAGGTGTTGCAGACCAGCACCGGGTCGTACAGCTGCTGGTCCGGGATGGGCAGCTTCAGATGACAACAGTCTTTACAGAACACATTGCCACAGTTCCTGACGGTGGAGAGCACACAGAGGGTTAGGAGATTACACAGGAGAACATAGACGTAGCAGGCTAGTGACAGACGCCATCTGGTGGAAAATGTTGGTACAAATGTTTTCCAGGTTCTGGCTCGCTACCTAACATTTGGTCCATTTCCTGTGTGCTGAATTTCTTTCTACTTCAGGACAACTGTCTCAGTTTCTCACTGGAGCATAAAAATAAATCTCTGGCTGACTGAGACCAAAGCTTGAAAACACAAAGCAGAGACTGCCTTTGAATTGCAGGCTGCCACTCTGGCAGAGCTGTGTGCTGCAACAAAAGAGCACCATGAGAAATGTGTGTTCAAAAAACAGTCTGCGTTTAAAGAGGAAACGGTACGCTCTCCTGAATAAATGCTCCATCAGGATGTTGTTTCATCCGATCTTGAAAAGTGCGAGTAGATATCAAAGACTCAAAGCTTCGAGTTTCACTCCTCCTACAGCCTTTCAGTACAAAGGCAACAAAAACAGCGTGAACTGAAGCTCACGGCGAGGATACCGAGCACGTCTCCTCCACATAACACAGCTGCTCAGGCTGTCCGTGTGAACCTTCGGTCTTTTTCATAAGCTAAACTAACTGCTTCGTATTTAGTGTACAGACTGGAGAGTGGCGTCAATCTTCTCATCTCACTCTAAGCTGCAAAGTGAACGCACAGTTTTAAAAATGTCAATCTATTCCTGATTAAAATCTGAGACTACATCACCCTCTTTCCAAACGAGTAAGTTGATCACATCTCAAAGTCTCTTCTGTCTTTTCATTGTGATTAAATGTGTTTATCAGTGTAAGAAAAACCACGGTGAAGCCCCACCTGCAGTGGTGACGTCTCTTGGCTATCCAGAACTCACAGTCACAGTTGAAACAATGAGAGGCCATGTGGTCGGGCACCCACCTCGTGACCTAAGCAGACACAGACATCTATATCAGAACAGTGCGGTGTAATTAGAGGTGCTCTTAGCCGTACAGGTGAGGGAGGAGAGGAAGGAAGGTGAGGGGAGAGGAGACAGAAGCTATACCGGACAGTGAAGCTCTAAAAGGACGCTGACCTCTGTGTCCTTGCGTTCCACTCGATCCCAGCTGCCCTCAGAGAGCCGGTCCTCACTGTGGGTCGACAGAGAATCCTCCTCGTTGCTGTTGTCTGACTCACGCAGACACGTCTGGAAATAGAAAGCAGCAAGGTCGGAAGACAGATAGGAACGAAGAGAAGAGGAAAATCTCAAGTAAATATTTACAAAGACTGCAGACATAAAAAAAAGCTCCTGCCGCTTCGCTGTCTGGCATTATTGTCATCACCGAAAAAGCTACTCACGATGTCGTCCTCGTAGTCGATGTCTGGCTCCGAGGGAGGGGTGCTGTACTGTTTACTCTCCAGCCTCATCTGCAGCTGTCGCACCTGCTGCCTCAGCACCTCCACCTCCTGCTTGTAGCCCGCCTCGATCTGTCGCAGCCTCTGCTGAACGGCGTCCATGGGCACTGGCAGCCCGTCGTCGTCGAGGTAAGCTGGGGCCTGTGGAGGGGGAGGGGAGCTAGAAGCTGAAGGCGAGGAGAACGACACTGGCAGGAGCTGATGGCCTGCCAGGGAGTAGCTGTTGAGGGCGGCGGCGGCAGGCCCGTACAGGCCGGCGTAGCCTGCACTCCTGGCGGCAGACAGCCACCCAGGCTGCAGAGGGCTGCTGGGACAACAAAGAGCCTCTCTGCGGCAGCACTGGGAACCGTTGGCGATGGCGAAGCCCTGTGCGCGGAGAAGCTTGCTGGCAAGCCGACGGCTCTGGTAGGCGTTAGCCTGCAAGGCCCGGCCGACACCAGAGTGAGTGGCACTGCTGCAGGCAGACTGGACCAGACCCTGGACGCTCTCCCAGTGGGAGCCGAGCAGGGACAGGTCGGTGAGCTGGCTCTGGGAGATCAGATGGCGAGCTGCTACCTGGGTGCAGTCTAGAGGAGCTGCTGCAACTGTTAACGCACGCTCTCGTCCTTTCACTTCTTCTGTCCTTACGTCCTCTTTGTCCTTCTGGGGTTGAACCTGCGGCTGCGACTCCGGCTCCTCCTCACTTAAATGATTCCCGGTAACATTCTCTGTTGGAGGCAGGGCGGGTGGAGGTTCTGCCTCACCTGTGAGAGTCTCGGTGGAGTCCTCCATGGGAAGGAGTGGAGTTAGTTGCTTCAGAGCCAGCAGGCCTGCAGATTCTGGGAGGTCGTTTTCTTGGCCGTCGGTGTGGCCGTTAAGTGGCGAGGTGGGGGTGGTGGGTGTGGGCGTGGTGGCTGCAGGTTGCGTGCTGTTGCAGGGGAGGGGTAAGCATGGCTCTGATTTATGGGTGGGTGACGTGGTGCTCTCAGCAGTCCTACAGGGGCCGTCAGCCACCAGCGGAGGCGGTGGGAGGGGAGGGTTAGTGATCTGCGGCAAAGCCTGTTGGAGGACAGGAGCGGGGAAGGGAGTGTGAGAGAGTGCAATGTCCTTACTGAGAGGGACAGGGGGAAGGGGCGGAGAGGGCAGGGGCTGCGTGGTGAGACAAGGCTCCTCCAGTGTGTCTTCACAGCTCTCTGCAGCCAGGCCGTCCTCTGTGGTCTTGGCAGGACTCTGTAGAGGTTCCTCCTCACTGCTGTCCAGTCCAGTGTCGGGTATGACCTCATCTGAGATGTCTGCAGAGGTTTCTTCTGCGGCTGGTGAGGGATCCGGGGCAGGGCGACCCTCCTGGCAGTGCTTATTGAGATTGGGGTCGCTGGATGTACGTGTCAGGGACACCCCGTTCTCAAAAGCTGACAGCAGGTTGTCCATGGAGCGAGTCTTAGGAAGTCTACGAACCAGAAACACATCACAAATATTCATTTCACAACTGGTGACTTTTGCACAGTTCCCTATGTGGGACACTAGAGGGCAGTCTGACACTCTCTAACATGAATTTTGAATTAATGTAAACCTGCATTCAGGGACAGCCAAGAACACTAAGTACACACGCTGAGCAACAAATCTGATTTGCATCACCTGTCCAGAGAACGGGAGGTGAGTTCGTCTCCTACGACATTCGGGGGGAGGTAAAGCTCCATCGAGTCGTCCACAGCTGTGCAGGGGGAGGAGGTGGGCAGGTACACAGCTGTCCACAGCTGTAATGCCCGTGTGTGGCAGACTGGCTGCAGCACCTGGCAGACAAAATAAGGATGAGGACAACCCAGGAAGGGCAATGTACAGTCACGACGATTAAAGACAGTCTGGGGATGAAAATTCATAAATCACGTATTCTGTTTGACAGTATGAGACACGATCTGCTGATTGATGCTGCAGTCTTTAAATTCTGCTCTCACCTTCTCCACAGGCTCAAACTGTTCGGACTATATTTAACTGGCGGATCTACAAAAAGAGGCATCAATAACGGTAACAGCTGTAGGTCGTACCATATCGTGACTGGGGATGTAGAGGAAGTTCTGGAAGTTCTTGTTTCCGCTGCGAAGCAGAGACCAGACCGAGCAGGTGCGTTTGTAGATGTTCCTCACCTCCCTCTCACGAGCGTTGTTACACAGGAAGGTGCCGTAAAGACACGAGTATGTATGCTGCACCAACTTGACCTGGACACACGAGGGAGAAGAACATGAAGCCAGGCCGGTTACGAGGTAACGATTCACATTTTTCACCAAATAGCAGTCTCTCCATTATAATACAAGATGCCACATATGCCACTACAATGGCTACAATGTTCTCAAGGTTCAAGGACAATAACAGGATGCAGCAAAAATAATTAATGACATTAAAGTTAACTTCTTTTATATCCACTCTGTCTTTAAAGATTGTTTCCCGTCGATCACACTGAGGTCTAGATCACAAAAAATGTACACAGTTATTAAAAAGAGAAGCAGTGTGCTGTCCGACCACCCACCAGGAAGGCCTCGTTGAACTCAAACAGGCAGGGGAACTGTTTGAGCAGCTGGTGAACGCAGTCGAGCCACTGCAGGAAGACGGGACACTGCTCGCTCACATCGTCGGCGTTCTCCTGGTGGCCACAGCGGTCCCCGAACTTATGACCGTAGTCCAGCCAATCAGTCTCCACAAGCACCTGGAAACCCTGTGGACGACACGGTGGTCAGTAACAGGTCTGGTACTCTCACTTCTTTCTAACTCCAGATGTGTAGCCTTCATCCAAGTGATCTCACTGACTCAAATGACATCACAAGACTTTTAAATGTAGTATCATCTTTTTTACATATCAAAGTCCAACTAAAATCCAGCTACACTGAATGTTCTGTGTCAGACTCTCACCTCTAACGTCCTGTAGTACGGGTCCAGCAAGATCTTGGCAAGGGCTACAATCTGTGGCGTGCGGTCCCACCCGTCCGAACAGTGCACCAAAACAGGACGACCTTCCCTCTCCACCGCTGAGCACACCAGAGTGGCTGCCTTCAGCATGACGGACAGGTGCTGCAGCCAACGGGTGCTCTCGAGTGCTGAAAGCCAGCTGGAAACATCGAAACAGGGAGATTAGATCAGTACAAGTCTGTATCAAAGCAATGACGAACACATACTGAATACATACATCAGCTTTGGTTACTCGGGGTTAACTTAGACTGCGTAATCAGGCCTGATCTCTATCTGTAGAGGCCTCCCTGCGTCACTACACACCTCCATCTGGACAATAACAAGCCTCAAAATAATATGGTGTGACGTCATAGCAGCTGGGTTAACCTATGTACTGTATGTGCACACATATACACACACAGCTGGTAAAAACACAGATGTAAACACACAACACACGTATCGTCCGTCGGTGTGTACAGACAGACAGCTGGCCAGCCCAGCAGGAATGGGACTGGACCGTGGCAGTGTTCCCATCTCTGTGTGGTGTTGCCTTACTGCGAGGTGAAGCTATTAAAACAGAGAGGGTGGGGGGGGGGGAGGGAGAGAGAGAGCGAGAGAGCGCGGCACAAATGAAGGCAGAGCCGCTCAGAGAGAAAAGGTCATCGAACGGATCGACTTACTTTCCTGGATCCGGGATCTGACTGCAGACGGTCCTCAGAGCCTGGAAGCTGTTCCGGATGGCGTGGATGTTGGCCATTCCCATGAACATCACCTCACAGTTGGGGTAGTACTCTAAACACAAGCGAACATAAACTCTGATGAAGGTCGTAAGACATAAACAGCACTTTGTTATCAGGCTATCATATGTCGAACTGGACAGTCACATTAAACACAAAAGCGATACACCGCGCAGTGCGAGGCCTCTGTTTACAATCCAAGAACAGAGCGACGCTTTCTTATTTACACATCGAGCCACGTTTGCATTTTTTTGAAGTTGCGTTGCAACATTTAATCTCCTTTTGGCTCCGATTTGGTCTTTGTTATCTGCCGAGAAGAAAATGTGGCTCTTAAGCTGCTACAGGTTTGATTTCTTCAACAGCTAGCTGTCATTCGATCATAGGAGGTAACTACAGTGGAACTATCCGAACAGTTTTGCTGCTGTGGCTTCTGGAAATATGGCTTATAAGTACCAAAATAACTAAAGACTTCAAGGCTAAGAAGTTCTGTACAGTTCATGAGAACTGGATAGTTGGACTTGAGACATAACTAAATGATCCGCCGTAAGCATTTTCTTCAGATATTTTCTTTTTTTTTGTTCATCTAATCACAAATACTTCTGCAGCTCGACTGCCCCGTTGCCTAGCAACACATCAACATTTTCCTGAACAGTAGCTTGGCTAGCTTTGATGTATAGGTCTTCATGTTACTTCAGCCCGGTTGGCGTTAATATCTTTGAGGCATAGCCAAGTCTGAAAGCAGTTCAAAGCCCACATTGAGAGTGGTGTGCTTTGTTTTTGCTCTTCTCTAATTTGTCTAGGACGGCTGATATATTTTATATTTTATATTTTCCTTCCCTTCGTCCTCTTCTGACGACCATTCATAGTTTAAGTTAAATGTTATTTGTTTTTTTCATCTTTGTGGCACAGAGTCTGTTACAAACAACTAATTACAGTGATGTTGTGCTCTGTATCAGCACTCACTGAGTGACTCTTTTCCAATCAAATTACTTGGCCGGAACTGATTGTTGTGCAACGTAAAATATTCTCATTAGTGCGATTTTAAGTTCTCATTAAGTTGTTTTTGTCTGCTTGAATCAGAAGCACACAGATGGCGAGTACACACTCGAGAAGGCAGATGATGTCAACAGATGACAAAGTATTGTTAAATGAAAATGCGCCATATTGATCTCATCTCACGAAATGTAAACTAGTTGTTGACTGGTTGTTTACGGCTTCGGTGGGACTCACCTTCACATTCACAGCCTCCGCCCTTGGCTCGGTTGGCCACTGCAGCGGTGTACGAGCGAGCATCCAGAATCAGCAGCTTCTGTGGCACAGTGTTGTCTTCGCAGCCGGAGCCGCCCGTCAGAGACGAGTCTGGAGACACAGGTGAGAAGACAGAGTGATGATTTTTACCGTTATGAGAGTGTGAGAGGAGGAGAGAATAAGAAGCAGGGACATGATTAACAGAAACTGACTCTTTGAAGCGTATTGAAAATCAATATCTCCTCTCTAAGACACAAGCGCAGTGTTGCTATTGGTAACAATCACAAGTCAAGAGACCGGCTTTCAACAGCTACCATGGAGAAAGACAAGTAATTACTCTGAGGCTGCGACTGAACTGCTGCTGTCTGCATTCAGTCATTGTTGTGCTGGTACTCATTTTCCAGCCTGTTGTTGTGCACACAGCGATGGTTTTAAAGACTTTAAAGACATACACGATGCCAATATATCAAGGGCAAACAGAAATGCAAACCCAATGCAATTTAGGAGTATAAATGTGATTTAATGCTTCTTATTTCACTACATCTTGCTGAGAACTCTGTCTGAGAGGAGCTCAAACTCTGCACGCATGAATTAACGTACATAAATCAAATGTTTCTTTACCAAAATCGCTATCGCAGGAGTCGGGAGCTTCCCCGCGCTGTCTGCAAGCTGGTGCTCCACAGGTGCCTTTGGTACCCATCTGACAGGCCTTGGCGATGGACGTCACCAGGTACTCATCATCTGTGTTCCTCCAGCCCCACCAGCTGATCTCAGGCTGGCTGCATCGAGCGATCACCACGCCGTTCCTCTGGTGCCTGACATTTAAAGGAAAGGGAGTCAGTAAACACACATTTAGATCTGGATATGAACTCGTACACACCTGAGTAATGTGTCACTAAACCCACCTGTAGACCACCACGGGGATCCTCTTCCAGGATCTGAAAGAAGCCACGCTCTCCAGCTCCTTGTCAGTGATCCAGATAGGAACCAGAAGCTTCTGTGGGTAGCTGGAGCACAGCCTGAGGAGGAGGAGGAATAATTTTTATAGAAGAAGATTATACGCAGTTTATTTTGCTGCAGACATACAGCCTGTACACAAGGGCTGACTTAAGAGCTTTAAGCTGCAGCTGCTTTAAACCACGCTCTTCGACATACACAAATGTTCTGGATTTCAGGGTCACGACTGCACCAAGACGTCTGAGATCTGGCAGGGAACTAATCACGGAGTGCTACTGCCCGACTCCATCTGTGTCTGCTCTCCTGCTCTCCTCCTCCTCCACCATGATAAGTTTCCTCAATTTCTATTCACCTGCTGAGGAGGGAGGGAGAGGCAGAGATGGAGAGTGTGTGTGTGTGTGTTAGAGAGAGAAAGAGGGGGAAGTGAAATACAGTGCTGAGTCATGGGCCTCAGCAGGCTGCGGCCTGTTTAATTAGCCAGTTGTCCTGCGTGTCTGTCTCCCTCAGCAGGATGCGCTCTCTCGGGCCCTCCGAGCAGACTGACCTTTTTATTTTTTTTGCAGCATTTATTTGCCCAGACAGAAAAGGAGAAGCGTCTGATACACATGTGCACCACATCACGTCTTCTTGAGTGGGTGCTACACTCTTATTTATTCATTTGTGTGCATGTATGTGTGTTTAAAAACTGATGAAATGACCTGATGAGAGTGCTGCAGGCCTCAGAGGTCAGAGACAAAGGCGAGCGAGCTAGCATACATATTGACCTGTGCTGTTGAAAACTTTTCAGCATTAGACAGTCACCTCCTAAAAATGGATTTTTTCATTCGCCTTTGACATTTTGGAACTCCATTTCCCAAAATGCTTTGGCAGATGGATGTAAACAGGAAGTATAATTTTGTCATGGTATCAGTAAGTTAGCTGTGAGCAAGCGGCAACCTCCATGGCTGTGAAGTGAAGCCTATGCTGCGGTGCCAAAAACTGTACCGCCACTTGAGGCTGTCTACAGAAGTGAGTCATTCTCCATAAGCCCCCATGGAAGGTGGAAGAAGCAGGACTGCCAACACGGCGGCCAGAGCCACAGATTTTCAAGATTCAAGAAACCGGCCGGTGACGTCAACATACGCCGACCATTCTATATACTGTCAGTGGCTGTGAGACACAACTATCGCCACATTTCTGCCTTTATTTGTTCACATTTTGGCAAATTAGCACCATTAGAAGTGTGTGGAAATATCAATTAGTAGTTCCTGTTTTCAATGTGCACATGGAAGCACAAACAGCTGTCAGTGGATTACACTAACACGGAAGAAAACCTGAAAAATGTGACGATTCTCAGGCAAGTTTTGGAGTTATAAGATGTTTTTTTGTGGATTATTGATGGATATTTATCTGAGATAATATCTAAATGATCACATGTCGACTATGTGGAAAACGCCTTTGTGTGTCCAGTGTACTCTTGTAACTTAAATCCAACTCGACTTCTCCAAAACTAACTGTAACGCAGCACAGATTCAAAACTCCCATTTCCCGACAGAGCTCTGACACACACTGCTGAGATGTGCCAACACACACACAAGCTGTCGGTCACACAATCTGTTCATTTTGGCGACAGTGTAGTTACAGTGTCTTAAGTCCAGCCTGATTCAAGCCCTACTCTCTGTCACAGCTCTCTGAGACGCCGCCGCTCACCGCTCACCCTCTGAACAACCGTGGTGACTTTGTAGAGACAGTATTGTACAGCTATCTGCCGCTTGAGAGGTGTCGTGCTATTTATGGTAAAGTATCTGTGACATACTTGTAGTTGCAGTTTATGTCTGACACTCTCCAGACGTTCTGCGTGTCGAAGCCCATCCTCTTGACCTCCATTTCCATTCTCTGACGCACGTGATCGCCTGCACACACACAGAGGGAGCGATACATTTTAGGACAAATCAATACTCAAAAAAAATCAGGTCAAATCGTGCAGAATGTTTTGAGTCTTGTGCGTGATTGTAGGACCTGGGCGACAGAGATGAACGTGTTGGTCTTCGTCATCAGCGCTGCCTCCCAGACACCAGGCGTGATAGGCCAGGGCGAACAGGTCCTCCAGCCGGGATGGGTGTGCTATGGCCCGGTTCAGACGCTTGACCCACTCCTGGCATTGCTTGAACGTTGCAAAGTGGCATCTGTGGAGATGAGAAAGATTAGAGATCCAACAGCAAAATATCTTGTTACAACTTCATGCATTTGGGGAGTGGAAGAACAACAACAACAAAAAAAAGCTAATTTCTTCAGATGTTCAGTGATTTTCCAGCCTTTAAACAGGAGGCAATAACGTGGCATTTAATGATGAGGAACCAAGACGCCGCCGGCACATCTGTTGCTGGGAATCTCAAAGCCCTGCTGCTTTTGAACTTTACAGATGTCCGTGAACAGATGAGAATTTCAGTCCACTGTGAAATAAAAGCCCTTTTTTTTATTATTTGAATGCGTTTCTTAAGCAAGTGCAAGCATGCTTAGAGGTAGTTATATATTTGCCATCTGTCTGATCTTGGCAATGTAGCAATCAAAGATGAAATCAACAGCTCCGATTCAACAAGTGCCATCAGCTGAAGGAAAATGTTTTGACATAATCAAAGGACGATTTTATGCTTTTCAGTCTGTAACCAGCAGCAGGAGTTTGCCTGCAGCTTTACAGTTAAAGATCATAAAAAGTATAGCAACTACTATGCTGCGATTTTGGGATTTAATAGACACGGCTTTGCATCTGCTCAGACAATGCAACAAACAAAATTTGCACAGTAAGCCTTTTTTATTTGTCGTACAGCTACCTCACGCTCATGCAGCTCCACCTTTTATGTAGGTATATGGGTGGAAGGCCTGGCTGTACAGAGTACCAAACTTTTTTAAATTTGAAAATATTGGATTACTTTGCAGCAAACAACAAATTATGTTAATGATGGGATGAGATGCAGCAGGGGAGGCACTGAGGTCATCTAAATGTCCACCTATAGTACCGAGTCTGGCTGCAACGAATGTTTATTTTTAGTATTGATTATTCTCTCAATATTTTTTTTTTTTTTTTTTTACAATTTATGTATTATTGGTCAAAGCTCATCAGAATTTCTCAGAGTACAAGGTGACATCTCGTAAATAGCTTGTGTTGTTGAATCAATAGTTCACAGTGATATAAAAACATCTGAGGAGCTGGACCCATCAATTCATTCACTGTTCCAGATTACATTTCTATTCCCTAATGATTGTTTCTGTATTACTGCACAGGCAAAATACTGTCACGCTAACACAAGAGAAAACCAAAAGAGAAATCATAAACAGAGCTGATTAAAAAAAAAAAAAAACATCGAACAGACACAATATAATCTTTACGTGGCTTTTTAAACTGTTATTAATGACATCTCTGTTCATCATCTGGTAACACCTGAGCATGTGAGTACTGTGCTTCCACCTTGTAACTTGTGAAGATAACTCAACGTTGCAGCATGTGAAATAAATTGCCTCCTGGCGGCCGGACAGCCTAGAACTATTGTATTATTCATTCAAATGCATACCAGACCTCTGTAATGAATTTACTCTGCTTAATAACAGCATCAATCTGCCTGCAGGATTACTATGACGTCTTTAGCGTGTGTGTGCATGCTTCCTTACCTGACAACTTTGGAGTCTTTGCAGATGATGTGCAGCTGGAACATATCTCTGCTCTCCACACCCTCTATCAGCCTGAGAGGCACCTGTAGGGGGAGACAGAGAGCACGTGTGATGCGCCTCGTGGTGTGCTCTCGCAGCAGATGGCACATCTGCAAAGAGGTTACCACCCTCTGGTCTAGTACAGACTCAGTCCGGGTTAGATACACATAGTGCAGCTTCGGCCTCAGTGTGGAGGAGATGAAGGCTTCTGCAGCACTTCTGATACCCGACAGGCTTTGTAAGCTTTGAGGTTGTCCTGTGAACGGAGGTGTTAACGAAGGCGTTGTTATGCAATCGCCTACTTTTGGCCAAACCTTGCAACAGCACTTGTATGAATGAGAAAATACTATTTCATGCCTTTAAGAAAAACAAAAAAGTATTTTTTATTAACTCTCAAGGTCAGCCAACACACACTGCACCAGTTATTTTACAATGTGCTTTCACAGAAAATTACAATTAACCCAGTGTTAGTTGAATGTAAGTTACAATTTGTCCCCGGTGCTCTGTAATCGCTCAAAGTGAAAAACAGCTGAATGACTTAAGCTGTCTAGACAGTGGAGGCAGAGGGTGGTGTTTTTTTTATCATATGGTACTCACAGATATCTCATTGTCCACACCTGGGTAGGTCTAAAACACAGTGACACCATGGAGCACACACACACACAAGACAGAGAGAAAAAAAGGAGGGAGGGAAGACACAAGACGAGGAGGAAATGGGAAAATGAAAAACTATTAAACCAAAAAAATTCAGGAGACAAAAGGAAATGAAAGAGTTAACAGGAAAGAAAACATCAAAGAGGTCGAAGGATGAAAGATAACTGAGTGGATCATGGAGTGCGCTACTTGCAGCACATGACCGAGCCGAATGGAAATCATGGAGAGAAAGACAAACATGGGACGGGAGCAAAGGGCAAGAAAACAGCTCAGATGCAGGGGAGGAGTTGTGAAGGGGAGTGTGGGTTAGAGGTTGTGGCTTTGTTGGCCTTCGTACACAGTTCATCTCTGTATGCCAGGACTCTGCACGGTAGGAAAGCAGTCTGATAGGCACCATTAATCTGATGCTAACGTGGAGAGCCGTCCTGAACATCCTAGTGATCTTCCCTCACCTCCTCCACCTCCTTTTTTTTTTTTTAAAAAAAAACAAAAAAAAAAAACCCTGTCATCTTTTCCAGAAGCTGAACCCTTCTGGAAAAGATGACAGGGATTTGGGAAAAGAGGAGGAATTCTGCTGCCAGTGAATGCAAACAATTGGCCTGTTTGTCTTTGAGTGAGGCCTGACGTCAGCAGGAGCGAGCAGTTGCACGTCAGTGCCAGCGGAGGCCGGGCCTTTGGAGCCTAGATGTCACGTTAAACCTCCCCGGCCTGGAGATCAGAGGACCCGCTACTCCTGTGGTACAATCCTGGTACAAACAACTTCATGCCAGCTATGCTGGGATAGTACTACAGCCACTTTACGGGTACCCCATGTAAAATACTTGGTTGGTTTATTTGCCTTGTTAGCACAATTATGTGTTTATAAAATTTATATGGGGGAAGGGAAAAAGCCTGCGTCCACCCAAACTACACATTACAGCCTCCTCTCTCTTACTACTGGCTTCTGTAATGGCATGGCAGCAGCAGAGATCACACGGACACTGGTGCCATTTGGACTGGAGTGAATTTTCTGTGGTTCTTCTGTGCATTTAATTGTCTGTGACTGGCACTCACGTTGATGACCGAGTCCTTGAACTTGATGTGGAGCCTGTAGTTAGAGATGGCAATGATGGCTTCGTCGGCATGGCCAAGATATTCCACCCCTTCCCCCTGAAGAACTGGGAATGGCACCTGTAGAGACACAAAACAAGCAGATTGTTGAAGTTTAAACAGCAAAAAGATGACACCAAGCCCTGATTATTGTCAGGCTTTGCTGCGTCTACTGGGAGTAAAATCACAGCATCCACATTTACACAATCTAGGCTAGTGTAGGAATTATTTAGGGCACAGCTTTGAGCTAAAACCATCAACATATTCTTGACACGCTGGCTAGAGCATGTGTGGCCACCAAGAGAGAGAAGCCAGCCTGAAGCTTGACCCCTACAGGGAGGTGATCTGGTGGCTCCGTCATGCTGTGGGGGTCATTTTACTGTCGTGGTTTGGGTCCACTAAGAGGTAAAGGTCGACACAAATCAATACAAAGTCGTTCTGAGCGGTCACCTTTATCCTGTGATGAAACATTTCTATCCTGATGGATATCGTCTCTTCCAGGACGACAATGACGCCATCAATAGGGCATGTGAGGGTCAATGAACGGTTTGATGAGAATGGAAATGATGTGAGTCATATGCTAAGGCCTTTACAGTCTCCACATCTCCACTTAGATGAACACCTATGGGAGATTTTGGACTAACGTGTTCATCATCAAAACACCAAATGAAGGAATGTTTCTTGGAAGAATGATCCCTCCAGCAGAAGTCGGAGAAGTCAGAAGTCAATGGCAAGGTGCACATGGTGACCCAACGCCTTACCAAGGGACCTGATGAACCCTATTGATTGTTGATCTAAAGAGTAATCAAGTGTTGGGTTAAACATCTTGGTAGGACACCCGTCTGTAGATCAACAGTCAGTAGGATTCACGATTGGGGAATTGAATGTCTTAGTCCAACAGGTAGATGATGAGATAGTTTACTGGACCTGCTGGGGAAGAGTCAGGGAATGTCTGGAACAAAGTAGGGGGCCACATTGCTAATATGTCTACAAAAACAACAACATTTTAACTAGTCAGCAGATGAGCTTTGAGATGCGTGGTCTTGTTTCATCTTTGATTAGATATTTTCTGATTTTAGGTCGTCGTTTTGCTAAAGAAAGCGCAGCTTCAAAATTCTTCAAATGCAGATATAAGATCAGATCAGAGAACCTTTTATTAGGCCCAAGAAAAAAGGAAGATGAAAGAAGATGAAAACAAATACCAAGAAGAAGAATTTTGCCAACTGGAGACCTCATGGATTTTTTTGTATTAAACAAAATTCCAGTTTGGCTCCTTAACTAAAAAGGGAAATATGAAAGGAATCACTCTGATATCGTTAATGAAACTCATGTATCATAATTGCAACAGCGTTGACATTTTTCAAAGAATACCAGGCATTAAAACAGGCTCACACTGTCCTGCTTAAACTCGTAAGGATTGTGGACAGAGTGACTTTACAAATATGACAAAAAGGGGGACGAGGGGGTGGGAACAGTGTGAGCGTGTAGCTGTCCAATTAGCACGCAGTAGTAACAGAGGGACATTTGTGAACACAGAGGGCTTGTTGGGGAGTCTGGATGAGCGAGCAGGCATATAAGAGGCAGGGCTGGGAGGGGAGGGCTGTCTGCACCAGCGCTGATGGTAGAGCGAGGGATCCCGAACTGTCCATTAACATTCTTACTTGTAACCATTTTATTACAGGCCCAGCCAAGTCCGGGCTTTGGCTTCAACCCCCACATTAAGATAATTGGTTCCCAACAGAGGTTAATAGAAAACATTTTTCATTTCACTCCGAGGCAGAGCATTAGCTTTAAAAGCCGACCACGTGGAAGGAACACACGGCTGCAGTTGCCAACTTCTGAACAATGTCTGTGCTCGTATAAAAATGGACGAGGCTAACCACTTCCGGAGTGGTCAATTTCACACTGACCACTCCGCTAAATGTTGCTTGTGATGTATTACTTACAGGAGCTGCTTCTTTTAAGGGATTCAAACCTTGATGACCTTTCATGGCTGCTGTCGATAAGGAGGATTTAAGCTATAACATTTTGTACAGAGCGTAAAAAAAAAAAAAAAACACATCCCTTCTGGCTCATGTGAAAGTCTGCTGGGAGATATATTACTGCTCAGACATCCCTCCTTCTCATCTGACAAATCGAGGATCGTGTTTCACCGATTCATTCCTCATTTCCTCCTCATTTACATGACCTCTCTTCACACATCTTAGTCAGCACTTTCTAACATAATCATAGTGATTGGGGACCGTGAATTGCAGCCCAGGTCTCGTTGTTTAGTCGCCAGGAGCGAGGACAACAGTGTTGCTTGGAGACAACATTACCTCATCCTGCATTAGCATGCACTGCTGAGTCACGCAGAGGAGGACCCAGTGGTGCATGTTAAAAGAGGACATGCAGCAGGGCAGATGGTGGGATTATGGTAAGATGTCAGAAAAAAATCGGGCTTACTTGAAACAACATTAGGCAACTTGGTTAAAAGAACAGCCTTAGTTAGAGCTGGACGTGATGAACAGACACACAAACACACGTCGATGTGCACTCAGCTCATGCCAGAAAAGAGCCAGTGCATGCTAAAAATCTAAAGCAGAACAATTATTGGAATATTGTCAATTAGCAAGAGGTCAACAGCCGTTATTTCATCAGATTACTGATGACCGTCGGTCCAGAGAGCTTGTGTTAAAAACATAAACGTAACCTCTGACATTTATCGCTGCACCTGCTGTTGCTCATCTCTAAGTGAAAACGTGTGCACGAGTCGGTGCAGGGAAAGAGTACGGCTTTAACCTGGGAAATGGAGCACGTAGTACTCTGCACTCAGACACCAACAGAGCCAAATATAGTGCTGCAGGCCCCCTGGCACCCTGCACTAGGACTTATTAAAAATGGAATATCTAAAATCCGACAGTTAAATTTGGCACGCTTTTAGAAACATGACCAACTTTGACTTTAAATTGACAGGCGGACAAACGCGGCTGGAAGTTGTTGACTGTGACAGAGACACAGGAGAAAGATTAATCTAAAGCTTATTTGCATTTTTCATGAGCTGCCTCAGCGGCAGCAGAACTGGCTGTAATGACAGCTACTAAGTCTGTGTGCTGCTCTGCAATGGAAAAGATCTATAGTGTCCTGCTGAGCGTGCCATAGTTAACATGCTGTACAGACTGAGAGCTGCATTAAACAAGCAGTACTCCAAAAGTAGGTGCATGAGTCACCGGCAAGCCAGCAAGTGCAGCAGAAGATACTGTGTCACGTTTCCTCTACGAAGCCTTCAGCAGCAGAAATACTTAGAAAAAATAGAAAGACCAAGAGGGGAAAAGAGAGAGAGAGAGAAAGACCCGTGAATAACACTCTCTGACTTGCGAATCGTGACTTCCGGTTAAAGCAGCCTGCCTGCGAGGAGAGGCACGTGTGCACACGCGGCTTGCACGCACACACGAGGGGGGGAGGAAGCAGCGGGGTATTAAATATGTTGGGGTAGGGAATGCCCGTAATTTGCCTGCAGGAAAGCAGCGCTTAGACGCATCAGCTGTCAGAGACACAATCATGGGTGTGCGTGCACACAAAGAAATGCACAAAAGCAGAGGCACAATGTGTGCAGCATGTGTGAATGCAGGAGCAGGCCAGTGCAAAAACACTGTTGTAAAGTGATTAAAATAAAGAAATCTAGCAGGACCTTTGACATGAAAGTTCTCTGATGCAGAACGCTTAATAATAATAAAAGTGAAGCACAGCCTTTTTGAGCAGGTTGATACTCCCTGCAGTCCACTGCAACCCAAGTGGAAACGAGCCTCGATTGAAAATCATAAAAACAGAAACATCAGCTCGTGACCCGAGGCTGTCCAAATCCCTCCACCTTCACTTTGTCCACATCTCCAGACACTTGATGCTCGGCTCCATTAACCAGCAGACAGCCACAGAGCACCGACTCAACACCGCAGAGGGCACGCTCCACACAGTTACCAATCACAATTTTGCCACTGGCGTCTCTCCATAGTGGAATAGTTTTATAAGCCCCTCTCACTCCAGTGAGCTAAATGCTTTTAACCTGCCTGGTTCTTTATCCTCTGCACTGATTTCTGCAGTGTCTTGTGGAGCTGTGTGGTTTGTTCAGACTCAGCCCGACAGCAGAGACACACCTACAAATCTTACTGGAGCGTAAATAAGTTGAGCGTTAAAAAAGGGAGTGTCTGATTCACAGTGAGACTTATTTTTGAGGCAACACTGAGACAAGACAAGTGTTGCATGGATTGACAGTTTGTGGGCAGCTAAGAAATGAAGAACATGCAGATTTGAGGTTGAGAGGGCGAAACTTCAGGGATAAACTTTTTTAATTGAGTAATTAAGAGTTGATTGGGAAACGGTGACAGTCAAAGTGATCTAATAATCTGTTTGATGACTGCTACTACTACCGCAAGGAATGAATCACTTTCCTCTGCACTTTCACACTTCACACACAAAAGCTTTGTCATCATTTTCGGCTTCCTGCTTTCAAAACTTCCTTCTGTTCTTGTTAAGATCATGCATGAATACAAATCTGCATACAACACCATTTCTAAGTGGTGTTGTTGTTGGTGTCACCGTGGCAAAGACTGAATTGTTTTCTGTTTTGCTCAGTCTAGCTCTGGTAAGAAACGCTCAGCATCACTTTGGAAATGAGAGAAGAAAGAAGCACGTTCACTGAGGAAGTCAATTAAATTTGTCACAATTTTATATATAATTTGGAAACAGGTAAAAGATATTGTTATGGCGTGTGTTGACAGGAATAACAGTTTGAGTATTGCTTTGCACAAACAAGTTAAAGACGGGAGAAAAAAGTGTATTTTTTTCTATAAGTCTCACAATTGAGACTCTTTTCCCAGGAAATATTGTGCCTGGTGAGAGATAGACTTGTAAAGTGAAAGCAAGTTTTGTAGGGAACAAATCTAAAGCGCGGATGTGTCATTATTCTACAGCCATCACACTGTGTATCAACGTTTGCTTCATGACGAGTTGAAGTCAAACTGTTTTCCATTTCCTCTTTAATACGGCAGACAAATTTATTATTCTCTTTTCTAAATAAATACTGAAGATAAGTTTGTTTCTTTGGTGTCTTATCTGCAGAGCGAGGCCAGTGCCTCAATTAAAATGCAAATATTTTGTTATCCACCGAGTTGCCCAATTAACTTTGTGTATTGAACGCTGATCAGCAGAGCAATCCCATAAAAAAATAAAAAATAAAATGCTCTTCTTGGCCAGTGTCATTATCTCTTCTTCAGTGTCTGGCATCAAGCCTGCTGAGTTGTGACTCTTGCTGTAATGTCTTGGCAATCACACTCCACACAGTGGTGTTTCAGAGTGCTACACCAGGAGCCAGGACGGGAGATGAGGTCATAATCCTGAAGTGCCACGCTCGGCCTTTTCTCCGGCTCCCGGTCGCCGACATGCAGCAGGATGTCAGAGCGGATGGGGCTGTGCTCTCAGGCGGTAGTTGATGAAAACTATTCGGCTCACCTGAAGGCTTTCATCCTCCTTCACCAGCTCCTTCTGGGGGAACAGGTCCTTGGCCTTGATATACTCCAGGCTGGGAGGCCCCTCTTCACCCTGTCAGGCACAAACACAATGTAGAGGTGGTCAGATAAATACTTCTGTCATCATTAGAATAGCTGAAAGAAGAGTTGAAGGAGAAAATCATCTAGGAGAATCAAACCCAAAGTTAACGTTATATAAATATTTGTCAGGGTAGTCAGCCTCTGATGTTGGACAGGTGGAATTTCACAATCTCCAGCTAACTGACTGGCGTCACGTAGGAGATTAAATATTGACAACTAGAGATTCAAATTCACTTTAAAACAGGGGGCTCATTACCTCGTTATTCTAAAATGTTCACTACTCAATCCTGAGCAGCATTTCCACTCATCGATTAATAACAGAGCTTAGGGAGAAATGCAACTTTTGCATCTTACATTCAGGCTGTGTTTGCTCTGTGCAGGTAGTTATTGCATGTGCAAATGACAGACAGCACCGGGCATCGGATGCCAAAAAGCTGTAGACTTTGTTACTGGGTGTTACAGTCGAGTGCAAATAAAGATACCAGGGAGTTAGTGAAGTATTTTACACACTTGAGCAGTTTTTCATGAGTCATGCGCTGACATTGACTTTCTTCCAGAGTTTGAACAATTCCTAGCTGGGTTGATACACCATAGCCAAATGTTTCTATTGCCGTGTGAGCCATGTAAGCTAATTTAATGTTACATTTCAAAAGGTTGGTGATAAGTTACACATACAAAGGGATTCCTGTCGGGTTATAACGAATGGCTTGGCTAAAATTAGAACACCTCAAGAAGGAGCAGCAGCAGAGATAAGAAGAGAAAGAGAAGAGGAACAAAAAGGACAGTCAACCCTGTCCTTGCAGCTTCGAGTGCCCTCTCACACTGAACAAACACTTTCATTACATGTAGGTCAACC
Source organism: Nibea coibor (assembly GCA_023373845.1). Classification (NCBI taxonomy): domain Eukaryota; kingdom Metazoa; phylum Chordata; class Actinopteri; family Sciaenidae; genus Nibea; species Nibea coibor. The sequence continues at coordinate 18,530,135 of CM041733.1, forward strand.
TTCAATCACTGGAGAGAGAAGGGGAGAAAGTAATCAAATAATGAAATTGAACATGCCCTTGTCCTTTATCCTCTGTTGACCGTTTGTAAAATAAAAAAAACACTTAATAACTTGAAGTGTCTGCATATTTGCATGTATACTAGTATCCCTATTCTGAGTTACACATGAAGTAGTGTCTCTAACGTTATGATCTGTCGTGACTTGTGCAGGCGCGTCTCTGTCTCGTCTCATCTCATCTCTCTGTCATTTCTGCAGCAGGTTTAGGGTGAACCCGGTTTGTTTTCTGCCTCCCTGAACACCGCTACCTTTGCCACTCTGCTGGATTTGGCGTCTCCACCTGAGTGTGGCCGTATGTCGTTGCTGTTCCTTAATGAAAACCGCAACAGACTCCTGACGGGGGTGGAAGAATGTAGTCTTTCAGTGGACTACATCTACTGACTCAGGTTGCTTCATATTAGACAACAGACTACACAGCAAAAATGTCATACATGACAGCAGGAAACCCCCTGATGCCTCACCCTGCAGACCTCCTGCCATGTTTACAATAATTACATATGTCATCCAAAGGTCCAAGCTGGTGGTTAAACCACATGATAAAGGATACCACCCGTTGGCAACAGATGGAGATAGTGTTCCTACAGTGACAACCCTTCCTCTCCATGTCACCCACTTGTCACCATCTGATTTCAAAAGGCGGCGTCTGTGACGTAAGAGCTTTGTTGACAAAGGATAAACAGTCTGCACGCATAGGCTCAACTATGAGGAAACACGGCAGCATATTGTGAACATGACATTTGCACCTATGAATGTGTGTGTGTGGGGGGGGGCTGTTAGCTTAGTTAGTTAGGACAAGCGACTGTGCTGAAAATGTACCAATTTAAATAAAATAAAAAGGGTTTAAATACCAATATGGCCTCACCTTCATACTGCAATCAAGTCAAGCAACAGTTCAGTCGACTTTTGAATTGTATCGAGGTGCCTACTATGGGAATGGGAAGTCTGTATGGGAGTAATGAATGGGTTAAATCACACAGAGGACAGTCTACCTGCTACGTGTACACTATAAATTGTAATAAATGGCAGTGCTGATGGCAGCCATGGAGGTGGATGTCAAGGCTGTGCCAAACAGCTGTCTACGCTCCTTAAAAGATGCTCCAACATTAAGTGCCGTCTGATATCACTGTGGGCTCCATTTCCTCTAAATGATGTCTTTATGCTCACGCTAAAGCTTCCCTGGAAGACGTACTTCAAGGTGAAGGAGAGGTGGAAGCGTCTTTCAAGCGAAATGCTGCATTCAAACAACGGAAAAAATAAAACCTCCCATTAGTCCGACTCGGAAGTGTTTACGGATTTTAAAGTTTTAAAAGATGCTTAGCCGCTCTAATAGCTTTGTAGTTATACCAGATAAATGTCTGAATGAGCTACTTTAGTAAACAAGCGAAATCAGATACAAACCGTGTATATCTCCTCGATTGTATTAGTGTAATATTGGATTTTATTTACATGCAACTGCTAGAAATGGGGGCTTAGCAGCCACGTCGCTCACCGTTTGTTCACACTCCTCGAAAATCCTAACTCAGAAGGTTACGTAAACAGTTTTTGCTCACTTAGCTGCTCATAGTTACAACACGACAGGAAAGCAGCATAACCAAATCTTGCTGTGAAATACTGCAGTTAAAACTCAAGGTGAGCTGTGGAGAGGAAAAAACTATTTTCGACAACAAGAACTTCAATTTCAGACTTGTCTGAACTTCTCCAAATCCCTCTGCAATGCAACCCCACTAATCTCCTGACCTTTGACCCGAGTCAGCCTTCAGCGTCGAGACTGATGCGGCAGCTGTGCATCATCAATTGTACTTATTTTCACCTGAAAGTGACTGGATCGTGACAGTGGCCATCAGTCAGGAGCATCCTGCGAGGGTCGCTCCGTTACAGGATGATCTCGCACACTGTTGCCGGGCAGTCTGAACCACCGTGCAGGCACAGACTCAGCTGCTTTTTTTATTATTTTATTGTTACAGGGAATAAAGTTTATCGAGGCCTGTCAGACAGCGGTCATAAATTACAGGAGATGCTATCGTTACAGAACCGCCCCCCAACGAAAGTCAATCCTAATCAGCTGAAAGGAACATGCATTCACACGCACACACACACACACCATCAATAATCCATCCACTCTGTGGTTCCTATAGATCTTGTGCTGCACTTACCTGCTAGATACTTGGCACCATCTACTCAATTCTCTTATGGAGCAGCCCTGACACTGCACTCCTCTGAGAGGCCCGCTAGAACACAATGTACTTTAAAAAGGTTTAAAACTGCTGACTAAAAGTTGTGTAGATGTTGTATTGCGCCATAAATTCGTGACACTGCACACACAGACAGACTTATACTGCTAAACTTGAGGATAAAACACTTCATATTGTTGCCTGACAGACGATTACGGCAGCTTAAAGAGACAACAAAGGGGCAGAAATGTCTGCGGTGTTTAGCGTTTAGAGGAAGACGCCTAACAAGTGAATCCTCTCCTGCAAACAACCTTCATACTTCACACAACTGATCAAATTAAACTGGCTTAAAACGCAGTCATTACATTTAGAAACACAGGCAGCGAGCCGCCTCTGTTTTATGTTTTTTTTTTTGGGTCCGTTGCAGACAGACAATCAGCTTACAGAAGATTAAAAAGGAAAAAGAGAAATGCTCTCACTTCCAACCGACTCACAAAGATGGAGCACAGCTTGTCCTGTGCCCGACACGTTTTTGCTTCGTCACTGCTGTGAGCCTCCGCACACCCTCCCCCACCTCCGTCCAACCCGGCAATCAAAAAAGCCGGAGCTGACAAGCATACGCCTTAATATATTCCTCAAATATTAATGTCAGAGTGGATAACACATGTAATATCTTCATGACGTGTACTGCCGTAGACTGTGATACCATCGGCTAACAGCTGGCTAGACGGCCCTGACAAAGCAGGTGAACAATGGGCATGAGGAGGGCTCGTTTTTATGCATTAAAATCAGTGTTTTCCAGACGTTTCTACGTGTGAGACCATGATAAAAATGAACAAAAACACGCAGGTAGAGAGGTTGAAAAAGACACTAGCACAGCCTTCATGAATAAGTGTCTGGTTGCCATGGATACGAAAACCTCTTTTTAGAGTCCCCTTTCTGTCTAAAGCTTTTGGAAACAATTTGCAGGTCCCTCACTCAACAGATTATTTACTTAATCTGACCGAGGCTTTGTCCCAGAGTCGTGCAGATTAGTGAATCACCACGCGGTGCAGAGGTGACCTTCTAAATATGTCGGGAACATGTGCTTGTACGTCTGAAATTTATTTATTCATCTGAAACACGAGGAACGACACAAAGAGAGGTGTCAGGGAGTAAAAAGACGGTGGAAGAGAGAGAAGAGGAGAGGAAGGAAAACCAATTAGAAAATAAATAACTTTTCTTGTCCGAGTAAAAAGTCAAGATGGCAGAGTATCACAAATCTTTTCAAAAGCACTTTTCTTCCTCTCTGTCCTCTCCGACTATGTTAATATTTCATAGGCCTCCGTGTCCAAACAGATCACTCTCAAGTCAGTCTTATAGCTGGACTCTAATCCTGAGGGATTCATCTGAAGCATACAAAGTTGGAGTGACACTGAAAAGTAAACTTAGGTAAACTGGTTCATCTTAAAAGGTCCAGTGTGTAAGATTTAGGCAGCTAACCCACTGAGCATTATATTCATATGTTATCAATGGTGTATAATCACCTGAAACACAAGAATCATTCTGTTTTTGTTACTTTACAGTGTCTTCTTCTCTACAGTCAGTAGCAGTATTTCTACAGTAGCCCAGGTTGGACAAACCAAGTTGAGTTTTGCATTGGTTTGAGTTAGTTGCAATCTGCAGTTTCAGTCCTTCTCAGTACAGTACAGACGTCAGAAACTGACAAAAAACAACCCAAAAAATGTCAGTCATCCTCTTATTTATTTAACACTATTCTTCTCAGCAAAAAATAGGACCTGGTCTGTGTCATTATGTTGCATTTTGTTCCCCATTAGGACGCTGCTGTCATGATAGCTTCCTGTGTCATTACACAGTGACCGGGTCACCTACTGTGTGGTTCTTAGGCTTGTCACTGCCTTGGTTTCAGACATCAATACCGGGCCCAACGTGGGTATCAAAGAGGATACGCCGAGGCACATCCCCAAAAAGCTTTTGGCTGTACTTATACCCTTGATTTGTTTAGCTAGTGGGTATAATATAATCAGAGTCATGGAAAAATCTTAACCAATTCAATTAAGCTTTTTATAGTTCCATTTGGTGCAGACAACATATCGCAGAGGGAGATAAACATGATATACTGGAGGTGGAAAGAACAGTAACTGGAGATGTTTTTTTCCATAGTTGGATCACAACAATCGTCATGATGATGAAAAAACTTTGAAGCGTTGCTGCAGCCCTCTTCAAACAGAGCACTGACAGAGCTGTGGTCCAGTTGAGTAATAGAGGACGTCGATACTAAATTATACAGACAGTGACGCAGAAGGGGAACTGCCGACTCAGCTGCACTACAGACATGCTGAAGGGAGATCATAAATTGTGTAAAGCCTGGCCACGTCTGGCCACAAAGGAACGGGAAAGAGGAACCAGCAGCTGCACTCATCCTGAACCACCCAGTAACTTTATGACCAACACGTTCCCTGGAAGAAACACTGCTGGAAATTAGAGCAGAGGTTTCCAAGTATTAGCATACTGTTGTTAGAATTGTTTATTGTTGTTTTACTGCCTATTGGTGTGATGAATTTTTAGCGATAGCTCAAGACATTGATGGAGATGTTGGTGAGCTCACCGGTCCACCACTTTGCTATTGACTTAAACTATTAAATGAAAACTCTTTAGGGGCATTCATTGTCCCCAGAGGATGAATCCTAAAGACCCTTCCTTTAATGTCACCATGAGGATAACATTGGTAGTTAGGAGTGAAATGACAACAACTACTGGATGGATGCTGATATACTCTGTAAACATGTTCATGCCCCCCTCCAGATAAACTGAAATTGGTGACCCTGTAACTTTGTCTGATACCCAGTACCTGCAAAAGTAATGACATTATAAGTATAAATTAAGATGGTCAACGTGGCAAACATTACAACTGCTAAACATCAGCACTGTGATCACGTGAGTCTGATGTTAGTAGCACGGCCTCGCAAAGCTTCTATCGTGGCTATAGTCCTGTTATAAAATGATTAGCTTGTTTAGATTCATGTTTTTATTACAGTGTTTTAAAAATTTTTAGTGAGTGCTATATAAATGAGCACTACATTTCAACCCAGTGACCAATGATTACACAGTTACCAGATGCTAGTTTGTCAACTCTCAAAAGAAAGCCTTAAAAAAATCTATGAATAGGCCAGAAATCTGAGATATCTTTACAAAGTTTGGGAAACTCAAAACTATATTTAGTATAGAGCAATAACAAGGGGTTGGCTTCCAGATGAAAGTGAGATAATTTAATGTTTAGTTGAAAAGGAGACTTGCTCAAAGTTAGCCGTTAACAGGCCCAGACAGTGGACTGAGCATGTCACTGAAAGTTCAGAGGTTAACTTAATTTGGGCTCAGATATGAGGCCGCACAGTGTTGTTCTCAGACCTTAAACCTTTTCACCCCTCTGTCTCAAACTAAGACAAACATTGTCCTACATCACGATACCATAAACGGCTCAATGCAGGTCCTCCACTGCAGTGAACACACTTCACCAGTTCAAGGCTGGAACTGCACAACGTGTTCCCTCCCGGCAGCACACACATTTTCCACGTCTTGCTCCTGACAGGCCAGCTCTCTCCTCCTTGTCAATCATCACACCGGCAGCTAAAAGCCATCCATACGACAGAGCGGAGGTGACGGATGAGAAGAATACAATATCTTTTCCATATCACACCCAACACACATTGGTAATTCAATTATTTCTATGTGGAGTGTGAACTACTGTCTGATAACCGCAGCGCTCACGTGTGTCGACCAACAACCCCACCCCCCCATCTTTCACCGATTGGCAGGCGCACACACAGGAGCGGGCGAGTTCGTGAGGGGAGGGCTCTCATACACACCCATCACAGATCGGACTCACAAACACAAAACCAAAATAAAAGCCTGTGGACTTACAAAGCAGTTGAGCATGGAACAGGACACTCTTCCTACGAGGCTCATGTCGAGGAGAGGCAGGGCTGTGCCTGAATGAAACACAGCCTATAGAGCAGCAGCACGACCAGTGCACGAGGAGCCGGCATAACCATTCTTCTCCCAGCTGGAGCCTCTCCACCTCTCATCCACTCCGAACTCCTCTCCCTGCCGCCCTTCTCCCCGCACCCCACCTTGTGCACGTTCTTTCCCCCCTCTCTCTCTTCTTCTTAAGAGGTGCTGTTAGACAACAGGCCGGTCCTGGCTCTCACCCCACCCCCCCACCCCCAACCACCACTTCCAGAGCGGGCACAGAGAGCACGCCGGTGTCTGAAGAAAGCCCCTGTTGCACTGTTGACAGAGGCAGGGATAGTCCATACAGATGGAGCACAAGAGAAGCCGTCCGCACGATCAGCTGAGTGAGAACTCAAAGCAAAAGTGATGAAATGACTGCAGATGTACCTTCCCAACTGTAGCGAATGGATGAGGGGAAACTGCAAGCAGAGAGAGAGCAGGAGAGAAAGGGAGACAGAGGGAACTGCCTGATGCTAAGCTCCTCCCTCTGCATGCACATCTACCTCCCTCTCTCGCATTCACATGCTCACATTTCTCCCCCTGTCTCCCTCTCATCTCTTACTCCTCCCCCACTCCCTCCTTGTTCACCCTTCACCGACATCTCCTAATAAATATGCTTCTCCCTCAGCAACGAGGCGGTAAAGCCTCGAGTGTAGCGCCGGCATCCCGAAGATGCTCCGACTGCCGTGCATGCACCATCTGACATCAGCCGCAGTGTACTGATGCTGAAACACAACCTGAAGCAAATTCGCGCATGCAGGCAGAACAAAGAGACGCCCAGTCCAGTGGTTGGACAGTGTCCCATCACAAAGATGTAGCATTGGAAGCATTTGAGCCAGTGCAGGAGGCGAATATGTGGCAGAGGAGGGAGGGTGCTGAGGAGAGCGAGTCTATGCGGAGATTTCCAGTGACACAGCAATCTACAGATTCTTCCTCTCCAGTGTCTCTGAGTGTCTTCTTTGCACTGTCTAACACAAGGGCAGCACATCTTTGTGGTGAACATCACTCAGCTGCAGCACCTTTCCCGTGCTGACAATCAGGGAAGGTCACTGGATGTATACAGTTCCACATATACTACGGGGAGGCGGCGGCACACAGCCCTTCCCCCCTTTTACCCCAACCTCCTCCCTGGCAGAGTCGTGACAGCCACTCGCCTTCAGCTGTACGGCTGTATTATGTAACATGTATAGCGTATAGCAATGCAGCATGGGCTGCATGCACAACGCAGCAGTATTTAAATAGGATTAATCTTACTGGGGGAGGGTCTGCTGTAATGTCATTTGGACACGGTGGAGCTTCAATTCAACAGGATGAATCTGGGTGATGAACAGGGCAAAGAAATTGAACTGACTTATTGTAGTTAAGCGTGATCCATTTAAAGACAACAACCTGAACCAGGTATAATTGCCCACTTGACCCCAGCGTTAACTGTATTAGAGGCCCGACTATTCAAATCTGGCTCAAAGAAACAGGATTCACCTTCTATTCATTGTTCATTCGTGGATACATGTGCCACAAGTAATCCAGTGAAGAGCTGTTATACTGGTTGTACTGGTCAAAGTAGTAATGCATTTCTACTCCAGTAGATAAGCTTTCACCAGGGTTACTATTATTAGCATGTAGTACATTTTACCATCACAACTAGGAAGATTCTCTCAACAAACAGCTTCATATCATCTCTGTAGTTCTTCTCCAGAGGCCCATTTATACAACGGAAAGTATATCTGTCATTTTTATAAAATCACAGCCATCAGCAAGATGTAAACCTTCTTATACAGCAGAAAAATTATACAGTATCACTGAATTTGCAGGATTTGGATTACAGGTACCATATTTAACAACAACAGGGACATCCCCCCAGGGAAAATAATCCAGTGTGGATAAAATGTTTCAAATCACAGGGATGCAGTTATATAACGACGTGTCACTGCTTCAACATATGCACGTCCATCAGCCTCTCTGTTCTGAGCGCAGGATCTACTGCAGGTCTTATACAGGTTACTGTATATAAAAACTAGATGTATCCATGCAAAAATCTTTCATCATCCACCAATATACTGCATACTAATTACTCATTTCTAGGTTGCCCTTTTCTATACAGCACACTTAAGTGTCAATTTCATGCGGATTTTAGAGATCCAAAGTCATATGTCGGTTTATTTAAAGCCCACTCTCAATTATCTTAGTATGTCTATACATTAGAGGGGAGGTCTTATGCTGCAGGATGTATGACGCATTTCACTTGTGTGCGGTATGACTTCCATCTCATCAGGTAAATGGACTTGATGCGTCCGCTGGTATAAAAACACACTTCCACAAATGAAGCAGAAGTTCAGAGAGAATCATTTTCATGTCACATGTTGAGCATTTATCACCCTTGAGTGAAATGAAGAAGTGAAATAAAACATTTTGCATCGCTGATTTACAAAAGCGCCTTTCCTATCGGTGCATAAAATGTGTGTGTGATCTACTGGAGTGAGTAAGAGGCTGTTGTGTGACAGAAAAATCACTCAATCATTGGGTTTTTTTGCCAAAGACTAAACACTTCAGACTAAGACTCTTTAAATCCTGGACAAGTGCAACCTCATCAAGATTTGACAGCTTTCTTTTCATGAGATTATCGTGACTACAAAAGAACATTGAAGTCTTTATTTATAATTTCAGGATAACCACAGCAGATTCAGACCTGAAAAATGATAGAAAAAAAAACCAAAAGCTGGGAAAACATTTTTGGAATTTCTAAATATTACAGCCTAATTTGTGATGAGTCGGTCCACAGTACAAACACTGTGGGCTTCAGATTTCCCCTGTCTGCCTGCCCAGCCCAACACGAACCAACCGCAAAACTGAGTACCAGATTTGGCCTCTTGTGTCTCCGGTTTATTTTAGGAAAGGAGGGCAACGAGTCACCAATGCGGAGCGTTAGCCTGCATGTTGACATACAGCTATAGAAGTAGGCTATAAGATATGAGGCATTAGGAAGGGTGTCCACGGCATGTGGAGGGAAAACCGCTTCAAACTCCAGAACACATTGGCACATTTGTGTGTTTAAGCGTCTGTAGATACATTTAGTTAAAGTTTTACAATTTAAAAGCCAAGCCATAACCTGGAACTATTCTGCAGTCTACAAAAAGTGTTTTCCAGCCAATTACAGTTATTTTGTAGGTAAAATCTTGCAGAATCTTGGTCCTTACAGTGTTTGTCATGTGACCTAATCATCTAGTGATGAGGTTGCAGATTGCAAACCCTTTATCTTGGTTTGGTTTGTCCGCTCTGGACTATTGTAGAAACACGGTGGACTCTGTGGAAGAGGTCCAGCTGCCTCTGTAGATAAAAAGTCTCAAAACATGTCTACGATACTCAATTTCTGCCAATAGATGATCCTAAATCTCACACACTCTTTTTTTGCTAATTTTTGCTGCCAAGCATCGGTAAAAAAAAAAAATCAAAGAACATCTCAAACATCGTGTAGCTCTGGCCAACAGGCTCTGATAAAAATACACATATCACTGAAGCGAAACAACAAAGTTACCGTTACTTGAACTGAATAAAACGGAGGAACATGGAACCAGACACTGTTAGCCAGACCTCAGGAACCAGAGAAGGGACAAACAGTGCTTGTAGCAAAAGACCCTTCAAGGAGAGCTACAGTCAAATCACTAACAACAACCTCGACTGAACCCTTTGGCTTTAACTACAACCCTCACTGGGAGGTTCTGGTGTCTAGTCAGTGTGTTTTGAAAAAAAAGAAGCACACATACAGGTGACTTAATCCTTATGTAAGCAGGTGACATCATGGGGCAGTGACACAGAAACACAAACTTCGCTTGCTAGCACTGCACAACCCCTACAAGGTAGCATTACCATGCACTGTGTGTACCGAGGGCAGGGTAAAACAGGGTAAAACAACCCCATTGTTTCCATGCTCGCGTTATCCCGCTAACAATACGGCAACATGAGTGGACGACAGTATGAACTCAATACTTCCTGTTTTGTTTCAGCGAAAAAAAGCTGGAGGCTGGGAAGCAATTAAAAGCCGCTTCACAAGACGGGATTAAAAGGATCATGTTACCTGTGGAACAAACTGCTGGAACAAACGTCTCACAATCCCACCTGAGAAAAAAAAAACCCTCAGATCAACTGAGAAGAGACAGATCAACACAGCAGCTTTAAAATCACCTGCCAAAGTAGTTTTATAACATACTTCTCTTCCTGTTGCAATCATTGAGTAATTTTCAATTTTGGGTTTAGCTGATATCCAGTTATAAACGTCTCACCTGTTGCAGGGTGTGTTCAATACATCTAACATCACTGGAGTGTGGTTACATGTGCATTTGTGACCACACCCAGCCGCACCCTACGGCGATGCACTAAACGAGGAGAGAGTGAGCGAAAAGACAACGTTTAAAACCTAAACTTTAGAGCTTAAAACAGGTCTGCATCCTCATTTTACGTGCCTCGGTGGGCACGTTATTTGTTCATCGGCCCCGCCATCAATTAATCCCGGAGCTCAACTGTGTGTCCCCATAAAAAGGCTGAGAGCTGGGCAGCCGGCCACGGTGGCATTCTGTGGAACCAGTTGACCAGAACCTTGGGACACACATCCTCCTGTTACACTTCCTATTTCTGTCCTGTAAAAAGCCATACCCATTAGCTTCAAGAGGACTTTGTTGCTCCTGCCGTCGCTGCTTCTCCTTTCTTTAAGCACCGTGTTTCCCAGCAGAAGCACTTTCACTGTGAAAGGGCAAGAGGGACAAGCCAATGGGAAGCCCCATTGCAACAAACAGTATTATCTTTATTCTTGGCTAAAATTGCAGAAGAACATCTAGTTTGACAAGCCCTGTATGTCTGTGCACATTTCAGCTGAGTCTTCAAAAATTCATTGTTGAACATATGCACTTAATAATCACTGTAACACAAAGTGCACAGCTTGCTTGGCTCATTCGAAACGTAATCAGAGTTGTGACCTACAAATAGACTTGCATCTTGTGCATTGTATGTGCTCTGCTTCAGTATAATTACAACTTTTAGGCAGACAACTGGAGCGTGATTAGACAAACCACTGCTTGTCTCACATGGAGTAAAATCCGAGACTCAGCATTCCCCGAGAAAGCACTCGGGTTCAAAGGAAGGTGCATGTAGCAGCTTGAAGAAACGCAATTATTTATCCATCTTTTAGCACAGATTATTTAATGATATGATGTCTTAGTTTGGCCTCAGAGCTGAAGAGCCAGTAGCTTCCACTAGAGGGCAATCAGCTGACAGATCCCTTTGCAGTACTTACTGTAGAAGAGTGATGCCTCGGTCATCTTGTGTGGACACCATCACCACATCACTACAGCACAAGCATTTTACGTCACACAGCCGATGTGTGAGGGTCCCAGAATTGCAAAACTTTGAGCTGTCACATGTTTCCACGATGTGAACAGGAGCTCTGGCAAACTGTCAGAAAGAGAGCTGCACGGAAGACGCGTGGCAGGAAGCTACATCAAAGACGTCTGACATGTGTTACCTGCAACACAACACTTTAAATGATGCAGCAGCGCGTTCCTGAATGAAAACAAACAGCGCAATAAAGTCGAAACCCTGCTGAGGAAAAACTACTACTGTGCTGCAAAGAGATGCTGTCTGAGGATGTTCTACTTTCATTCACTCAAATTGGTGTCCAACAAAATCCCTGTTGAGTGCTGACTGTGGCTAAATCGTTATATCCTGTAATTTGTTTGCATATTTGTTGATCCCAAAACATCACCACCCTCCCTCTGTGGAGGCAACCAGTGAGAGTCTCTAATGTAGCGACAATTACAGGATCCCTCACTGGCTTCCCACGTAAAAAGATGGCCAAATGTGATTGTTAGATTTAAGAGCAAGCTGTAGACGAGTTTAACCCGGTGGCTGTGTGGTAGAACAGATCTTACTTATCATGATCTAAACAGAGACGAGCACTTCCTTACTGAAGTGAATTCAACCTGAAACGAAACTGTTCTAAACTAAAAAATAAAATGTCTACAATTAACAGTGCGGTGGATTCTGTTGTTAGACATGTTGCAACACCCTGCGCTTTGTTTAGGCCTGTTAGAGTGTCGTGCCTTTTCCTCTGTGAGTCCCGACCTGTCTCCAAGTGAGCATCTAAAGGCACCTGGATTAATAACAATCAGGAATCTCCAGCAGAGTGTAAACACAAAAGTCCCCTCCCCAATAGTGTGACTGGCTTACCATGCTGCCAGCCAGTGCTGTAGACAGACGATCTGGGCGCTCCTCTTCAGATCCCTCCCTCTCCTCCCGTCTACTGGGCTCTGCTGTGCCAGCGATGGCTCCTGCCAACATAAAAACACACTACCTTCAGACATGGGGTGTGTGTGTGGGCGGTTGTGGAGAGATTGCGTAAAGGGCTGCTGGATTCCAACTAAGAACTAAAGTACAGCACGTAGAATAAAAGCTGGCCATACAAAAATCATAAAATAATTATGAAGGAGTTGAGCTTATATTTTATCAACAGCAATCTGTTAATTCATAATCCACCAACTCAGATGACGCATCGTGTCGCACACAGGGTGATGGTTAAAGTGGCTGCCTGAGACAAGAACTGCCCTCCACAAATCAGGTCAATGTAAACACACTCCACATATGCAGCGCCGCTGACAGACATGCAGGCACATGCGTGGAGTCTGACGCCACGTTGGAAACCTTGAAGACCTGAGCTGACCTGATGGGAGCAAGAAAATGCAAACTTCACATTCCTCGTCTCATTATCAGCAGCCAAACAGATAAGTGCAGGAGAAGGAGACGACACATTTGGACCGACTCCACAACTAAAAAAAAAAAAAAAAAAACGGTCCTCCACCTGGCACACTGGAGGTGGATATCCTGTAATTCAAACATGATGGTTTCGAAATGACTCCTTCCACTGGATATCCGAACGGAGCTGTGCACAGCTACAGTGCAGACATAATAATGCAGCAAGTTTAAACACCGACAATAAATGAAAAAGTCGAAAACCAAACACTTGATTCAGTAAATGGGTGCGTGAAAAGTAACGCTCTGACACCGCACTGCCTTCTCTTCCTGTGCATATGCAAGCTCAGTCAGGAAGCTCAGCGTAAGTTTACTATAATGAGAGTAACACACACATGTTGGTAGACAATACATGGACATAAAGTTCACATCTTTTTTTAGGAATAGACTAAACTACAATTCACTGATTAACAGGACACAACTTTAAACTGGATTAAAGTTCTCACTGGCTCACTTCCCTACAATTGTGTGTTTTTTTCTTCAGACACACCCCCTTTTGCACACAGCTCCACTAAAAGAAAAAAAAAAAAAAGAAGTTACTCCTCTCATCTTACAAAATACTATTTCCTAAAAGTCGCCTTCTCTTACCTGTTCAAAGTGCCGAATCTGCTAAGCTTCTGTCGCAACTTTATTGAATTGAATTAAAGCTCAGTGCCTTGCAAAGTAGCAGTACTCTCCGTCTCCCAAACACATACTGGTTGTAATCCAGTGCATGACATACCTCCCTCCCTCCCTCCCTCCCTCCCTCGCTCGCTCGGTCTCTATTGCTTACTCTTTCTCCCTCCCACTCTTTAAGTGCCAGGCTTCTCAAAGTGAAAGAACCCATACTACAAGGGCACGGACTTTCTACGTTTCACCCACCTCCACACATTTTTATCAGAAAAGATACTGCTTTTATTGCCAATCAGTCATAAATATAGACTTTTCCAGATGTGAGCAACTAGTTATAAGTTTTCAAACAGGTACAAAATAACAGTGGAAGCAATATTGGACACTTTCTGACTAACTTTCTGATTGTGTCTTAAAGAAAGTTAAAGTAAAACCTTCAAAGCCGCATTCATGGATGATTTGGCTTGATATATTATTGCCTCATAAAGATATGAAAGCTTACATTTAACTTTAATTGCCCATTTACTTCACTTTAATTGCCTGTTGTTGCGTTTCGGATGGATATAAATCCAATAACATCTGGATCTCTAGCTAGATGTTCACATGCTAGTTGCTCACTTTGTTTGCATTTTGGTGCTGGGCAGGTAGCTCGCACTGTGTTTATCAGATCCTGTTGGCAGAAAACAGCTGCTGCTCGACACACAACTGATGAAGGAGATGAGACTGAACCGCACAGTGCATTTGTGGGCTGTGAAACCAAAACAATGAACCAAAAGAGACAAAAGCTGGGCCGTTCCACAGAGGTATCAACCTGGCAATGCTGCATGTTAGCTACCCAATTAGTGAACTTTATTATTAATTATCCATCTCTTAAAAATATCTGTTCTAGCACCATTTATCCCTCCGGTAACATTTTGTAAGAAAAGTGTTGCTATTTCTTTGATGAACTCATGCAACAGAGCACGTTCACTTTCAAAGTTCAAACTTCTTTCCCATCATTCGATCTTTCAGTCTCTACAAGGGTTACTTCTTTCCTCAAATTCAAGGAGCCAACACGGCATAGTTTGAGACATAGATCAAGGTTCAGCACTGTGAATCACTCATGCACTCACATGACCGTCGCACTTCCTCGAGGCAGGTAGCTCATCAAACAATGATGCAACAAACACAGACAGAAGAACGCAGTCGATTTAGTAACATATAAAAGCATAAATCAATCCAATCCTATTACCAATACTACTAACCTCTCGATTCTCAGGCAGCGTTTGGAAGTTGGCTGTTGTAGCTCGAGTATTCAAAAGAAGCGGTCCCCTTTCTAGCAGTAATTACAGGCCTATCACCATCCTAACTACAGTGTCAGCGGTTGCTGAGAAATTGGTAGCTGAGCAAATTATCTGCCATCCTAATACTAGTTCTTTTGCCCTGAACCAAATGCAATTTTAGCTTCAGAGCCAATTATTCAACTGAGACAGCAAGCTGCTTTTCACAGAGAAAAAAATACAAATCTCTATTGGACAGGATAAAGATGCTGTTGTTGGAGCTTCACTGACACCATTAATCATAATATTTTCATCTCTAAAGCATTCAGCTTCAAATTTTCTTCAGATTCACTTAAATTGTTAAACCGATCTCAGAATCATCAATCAGAGGCCCACAGGTGTCCCACAAGGGTCTATCATGGGCCCATTACTATTTACATTACATCAATGATCTTCCATCTGTATGTATTGACACTAGCATCCAAATGTACGCAGATGACACTGTTATGTATGTACATGGAAGAAACATGACATTATAAGTGAACTCACGAATTGCATGGTTCATCTAACAGCGTGGTTAAAGCAATGCTTTGCAGTTTTAG
Source organism: Nibea coibor (assembly GCA_023373845.1). Lineage (NCBI taxonomy): Eukaryota > Metazoa > Chordata > Actinopteri > Sciaenidae > Nibea > Nibea coibor. The sequence goes on from CM041733.1 coordinate 18,545,639, forward strand.
TCAAAATGAATGAATGAAACTGAGAACAAGTAGGTGTTATGCCATCGGGGAGTTACACGCTTTGGTGAGCATTACATTTATAAATGGTGCAATGCTCCTTTCCCTGCTGTGGTACCACTGGTTTATGCTGCACTGAAAGCTCGACTCTCAACTCACCGCTACTTCTCTGATTCTAAGTGACAGAAACACTCAGTGCAGCTGAGCCTTTACAATTACACAACTGTCGGTTAACTGCTGCTTTCTTTGTTGGAGTACATTTTTAACTCAAGCAAATGTCTTGTCAGGAAAACAAAACTGAAATTCCAAATACCGGAAGGCGTTGATTTCTAAATAAAAAGATTAATGGATAAACGTCACTATTTCCAGATACCCACCACACCTTTCTGTTAGTATTGATACAATGCCTGAGTCACTGATGCAATCACATGTCACAACACATAATGCGGTAGGGATACAATAAACAGCAAAGGTGATAAAGACATCTGTGCCGAAACAAATCAATCAACATAATTAATTAATCATTTATCAAAAAAGTTTCTGAGCTTCTCATGGTGATTTAATGCTTGCCTTTTATCTCATGTGATAGCAACTGAGTGCCTACTGTATGATTTTGCAGTGTCAAACTAGGAACTAATAACAGAGGGCTTTAGGAAATTGCGATGGCCATTGTGCCAAATGATTAATAAGGAAAATAATCAGCAAATATACATAGTTGCAGACATTTAAAAATCAAGCTCAAATTGGACATCCACTACAACGCTTAAAGGAACAGTGTTCACAGATGTTGTAGCTGTAGCTGAATCTATAGACATTTTATTTAAATTGGTTGTTGTTGTATAATCGTAACATCACATGAGAGGGTGTGCTTTACTGACATTACAGGCACGCCAGCGTCTGCAAGCATCACTAAAGTGCCAATAATGACAGTAAAGCACACGCTCTCGTGTAATATTGCTTAAATGGAAACATAGCTGTGCATATCATATTTGCAACATTCTGTAAATAGAGCTGCTGTCTACACCTCAAAAACACACTGAACCTTTAAACCATGTGGGTGTTTATAAAAACAGCTAAAGGCGAAAGCATATCAAGTATTTCCAGTGAAAGTCTTACTGTTTAAAACACTGGGACTTTTATAAAAACACTTTCTCTTCCTCCTCGAGTATAAAATAAAATTTCCTGTCCAGTGGGGGAGATTCCAGTGCGAGTTCCTCCTCTCAACAAAAGAATAACAATCAAAGCAGACTAGAAATTTCCAACCTCACCAATAAATCAGTCAGCTGTGTCGATGAATAATAACAGGAGCCCCGTTTGCCTCGTGACAACACAACAGGTGTGAACAACAGGCACAAAGTTTGAAAACATGCCAGGTGAAAGTGAAAGTGGGCGACAGCTTAGTCGCACACTTTTCCAGGTTAGTCAAACCGAAAGAGTGTGTGTGTGTGCGTGCCTGTGTGTGTGTGACTGTGTGTGTGTGTGTGCGGTGCTTCCAAACGTTAGCATCGTGCTAGCTGCCGGATAGCAACGTTTCTAGAGGCTGGTGTGTCAAAAATCGCTTATTTGCTGACAGAAAACGACAAAACAGCCCAAGGTTCACACGTCCAACACAAGTCTGACAGCTCAGGAACGTGTCACACACAATACATTAATTAGAAGTTACTTAATTTTAACAAATAAATCGAGTTACTCACTCAGAAAGAATCAGCTGACACAACGGTGACTCAGTAGACTACACGACTTCCGCATTCTTGTCTGATGACAACAGCGCCAGCCAATAGTTAAGAAGGAGACTGAGCGTTCCGGGCCAATGGCGTCGCGGGATTCGTGCTGGCCAATGAGGTTTTACAACAGTCAAGCGAATGAATCGCACACACCCACAGAGGAGCCAATCAGGTGGAAGAGAGCTCCCGGGAGCGCAACCAATAGAAAATCACAGCGCGGCACAAACTGGATACACACACATACACCGTGCGGTACGTGCGTACGAGCACACACACTCACACACGCATACCAGACATATCCCCGCAGGGGGTTCAAAATATCCCGAATAATCAGAGAGAAGCGGTTTCATGTTACAAAACTGAGGTGAATATATCCTACAATAGACTAAATAATATATTAATTTAAATCTATATAATCAAAAAATAGCATATTATATTTGTGTATACACTTAGAAAAACTACTCTGGAGAACCGTTTAATATATATTTTTTTCCAGTTAAAGGTTCTTTTATTTCCTGTATTTTTTCGTGATAATGAGTTAGTTTAATTTTATTTTATTTCTGTCATTACGTCAATAAACCAAATGTTTTCATCCCGAGATAACAACTTAATCAATTGATTCATCTGTATTACGTGATTACAGGAAACGTCGTTCAGTGTAGCAAGGGCGGTTAAATGATTTAATATACCAGACAATCCTTTTGTTTTCTCGTATCATCTCTATCGATCTTCTTTGGAATACTGATTACTTGTTCTTTTAGTCAACCCATGTGACCTGGTTTTGGTAAACAACAACAACAACAAGGGTACAGTTGGACCTCTATTAAAAAGCCCTTTTAGAGAAAGTATTGTGATAATTCATATACAGTAATATATAACTTTAGTGAATTACTAAAAAATAATAATTGACCAAATTACCAGATTTTTATTCAGATTATGTATCAGTGACAAATACTATTTCACTGAAGCTGAAACAATTAGTTGATTAACTGATTAAACAACAGACACTATTTTGATAATTGGTTACTTATCAAAAGTTATTTATCAAGCAAAATACTAATAGTCCAACTTTACATTAAATGACAAAACAATTAATCTATTAATCAAAACTAATAATTTATGGATTAATCAATAATGGGAATAACTGTTAGTTGCTGTAGCATGTTTGAATTTTCACCTAAACCATCAAAACGACTCTGTACTCATGTTCATGTTATGTATTGTCTTTCTCCTGGAGACACTGTAGCATGTGTATACATACATCTGATCTGCCCGTGCAGTTTACAGCTCTGTAGCTGGGGCCAGACACTATTTCTGTTCATCTGCTTGTCTGTAACAGCGTTGGACCTGACCTCATGTCCTCTCCGATACCCGTCAACAACCACACAACAGCCTCACCCCTGTGTTTGTTACAGTCCTCTGACATTTTCCCTACATGGTGAGGCAAAACATGACCCACCTGCCCCCCACGATGATTTTATGACCTCTGCCCAAACTGAAAAATGAACACATGCAGTGTTTTCTTTTCATTTTTCAGTTTTTCATTTGACAGACAGGATTTTGTGTTTATTCCAGCTACTGAAAAACAACAATGACTCCCCGATGATCCTTCCTGTAATCTGTGAATCTCAACAAATAAGTATACAATGAGAAATCTGTTCATATGCAAGCAGAAAGTTCTGTTTTTTCTCACTGATCTTACAGTAGCATTATGACTGTTGATCCATGTCTGTTTGTGGCAGCTTCAGACGATATTGGGCCCTCTGGTGGTGGAAATCAGAAACCAAAGAGGGATCTCCATTTGTCAGCACTGTTACCACTGTATTTTTTATTTAGAGCTGTGCTCGTTGCTCTTTTCATCATATTCTGGATGCACTGTTTTTGTTTTATGCTGTAATGACTCTCTGTTATATCCCAGATAAACAGTTCTTGCAAGTTCACCTGAGAGTAATTCAGGCAAAACATCCCAGGCTAGAGCGTATAGTATCTCATTATCTTACCTACACTGAGGTTAATGTGTCTGTGTTTCTATGACGAGGAGCTGAACTAGACTCTGGGGAGATGACAAAGCTTAGGCCAGTGTAGCTGATTTTTTTTTTAGCTAAAGAGCAGCAAAAAGCGAGGAGGTGGACAGGTGGGTGTAGATCCTAAAGGACCAATCACAGCTGGTCATCAGGTCAGTACTTATCTGCACACCGCTGGGCCAGACACTGATTTAGATCTCTTTCTTCTGTGAAAAGGGGCCCATCTACAATCACAGCATGGTAAGAGATTTCCACAATATCTGAGTCGATGATGGTGATCTCAGTTGTGGGACATTAGATGGTTTCACGGCTGAGTGGATAATTGTATCTTCAGTGAGATTCAGATAAGAAACACTTAAGTCACTTTAGAAATATGAGATCTTCTGGCTGAAGGTTAGTCTGAGCACTTGTGGATGGAGTTATAAAGGTTTATCTCTTTGTATTTCTTTTAGACGAGCTACACAGATAAGGGGGAGAAGGTAAGATTAAACCTGAAGATGAGCCTGTGATGTGTTAACAGTGCTGCAGAAGATAACCGAGTGGATGAATGTTTGAAAATGAATTAATCATTTGAGAACCTTCAACTAGTATGAGCTTTGATTGAAGTATTTAGGCGAAGCTGCCACAAAAAAGGAGTATGTTTAATTTTTTATGATCAGAAAATGAAATTCTTTTGTTGTGCCTTTTGCTTTTGTAGCCCGCGAGGGGAAAGTTTGTCAGGTTTCATCATCTCACCTTCTGGGTCGGCAATGCCAAACAGGTCTGTATTCAAATGATGCTATATGACTGAAAGTTTACTTTTAATGTGTTCATCATTTTCACTCAAATCCCAACTCTTTCATTCATAATACATATTTCTATACATACAAAGTACAAACCACCGTAAGTCTAACCTACTTCCATATGAAAAACATACCCGCTACAGAGGTTTATTGAGTCATTCTGGTTCAGCACAGGCCAGACAACACACAGCCTGGATTGATCCACAATCAATACATTTCTGGCAGGAAATGAACTCTCACTTTGTCAGAAGTTCCCTCCACACTATTCTGGTCCTCTTTCTTTGATTTATTCTCTAAAGTATTTTTAAAAAAGTGTTTCTCCCTGCCCCCTTATTGACATTTTTAGTGTAACCTCAGAAAACATATCTATGACCTCCTGTCAGCGCAGGGCTACGGCATTCTCCTCTTCCTACTTGCCTATTTTATGGATGTATTGGATAAAACCCTGTGTGCTCTGACAGTTGATATAAACATGCATCCAAGGAGAAGTCAATAAAAATAATTCTGAGAAGGTCCCTTCACACTAACAACAGTCTGATCACTTTGCAGGCAGCCTCTTATTACTGTGACAAGATGGGCTTCGAGCCTCTGGCCTACAAGGGTTTGGAGACCGGCAGCCGAGAAGTGGTGTCTCACGCCATCAGACAGGATAAGGTGTGCAGTTTGGACATCCTGCGCTGATTGAATAAACACTTGATTATTTGAATGTTATCCAAAGATCACAAACACAACCACACGTCCTCTCTCTCCTCGCAGATAATGTTTGTGTTTGAATCTCCGCTGAATCCTGGAAATGAAGGCGAGTTTTCTCGTGAAAGATGAAATGCTGTTGATGATGATGCACAGTAGATTTGAACATGGTTCAATCTTCCCACAGAGATGGGACAACACTTGATTAAGCATGGAGACGGAGTCAAAGACATCGCCTTCCAAGTGGAGGACTGTGACTTCCTAATCAAGGTAACAACAATACACACAAGTATCATTATGTAACGTTGTAGGTTTTCCCTGCAGGCACATAGTTTCATATTATTTGACACCAGCCAGTTTGTTTAAGGTTTTTGTATATTAACATACAGGTGGTGGAGCAAGTGAGATGAACCACCATGTAGAAATACATCTTACTCAAGTACTCAACACAGAAGCATGAGCATCAAAATATACTTTATCAATGTAGTATTCTGTACATTACTTTAATGTTGCAGCTGGTAATAATGGGACTAATTTGGCAGGTTACTGATCCTACCGGGGATCAATAAGGTCTTATCTTACCCTATATTCATGCATCATAATCTAGTTGTTGATATATTTTGTATGAAAGGGAATGAAGTATAGTGAAGTAAATAGTGCAGTATTCCCTCTGAGATGTAGAGGAGTAAATGTTTAATGTAGCAGAGAACCAAAATATTCAATTAAAGTTCAGCACTTGTGTAAATATACTTATTTATATTTATATATGCAGATATGATTACATTTCACAACACAGTTTACGTCGTCCGCCCAGTGTGTGTTGAAATAGGGACAAACACGGCAGTGGTGTGACCGTGTGGCTTTGATGTACCTCAGTCAAGGTCTGGATGAACTCTCTCTGTTGACTGTTGGGTTGCTCCAAAGATACAGACTCACCACTGACTCTGAGTATCACGGCATGAACAGGGAGATATTCTTCCTTCAGCCACTGGAGGGCTTCGAGGACCCGTCTTCAGACACACTGCTGTTCAGCTCCGTTATTTGCAAACTAATCCCAACCCCTCTCTCTCCACCGACAGACAGCTAGAGAGCGAGGAGCTGTCATCGTCAAGGAGCCCTGGGTGGAGCAGGACAACCACGGGAGGGTCAAGTATGCTGTGGTTCAAACGGTACATTCAAAGAGGGACGCACATTTGAATGTAAACACACACATGAAACCGGATAATGAATTATAATGTTCATGTTTTGTCCCCAGTATGGAGATACAACACACACATTCATTGAGTACCTCGGTCCTTACAAAGGTCTCTTCCTGCCGGGCTACAAAGAGCCTCTGTTCAGGGATGTCCTGTTATCCAAACTGTGAGTATGTCAAAATGTAACCACAATGGGGGATGTTTGGGTGTAAAAACTCTTGTTTTGTACCACAGTGTCAGTTTCTAGAGCTGCTTTAAGTCAGGCAAAAAGGTAGACACAAAACTCACCAATGGAAAAACCCTGTTTTGATGCCTTTAATCCAAAATACTAAATAAATGTCATCAAATCTGGCTGAAGAACAGTGCATATGTGTGTGTTATTGTCCATTTTTGCTGATCTATTAATGGAAAAGTACCCATGCTTTCTTCTGTTCTTTGTAGCCCACCTGGAGGTTTGCGCTTCATCGATCACATTGTGGGAAATCAGCCAGATGATCAAATGGTGCCAATTTCAGACTGGTAAGACACGTGCTTGAGATCACGTACAAACACGGTTGGCAGAACAGACACACGGGGTAAAAGGACAAGTAAACAGCACTGTCAATGGTCACTGCCTCCGTGGCAGGGTGAAAAGTTAGAAAGCTCCAGAGCACCAGAGTTACTGCTCAGAATGTATTTCAAGGTAACTCAAAGAGGTCAAAGACGACATGAAGCATATTTTTAAGAAACGGCTTGGTCATTTGTTCGTGTTCTCCCAATCCCAGGTATCAGAAGTGTTTGATGTTCCATCGGTTCTGGTCAATAGATGACAAGCAGATCCATACAGATTACAGTTCACTGAGGTCCATAGTTGTGACGAACTATGAAGAGACCATCAAGATGCCCATCAACGAACCAGCATCGGGGAAAAGAATATCACAAATCCAGGTTTGACTGAGCTCATTTTATCACCATAACAGTTTTAACAGTCTTATTTCCTGTCGGACTTGTAGTGGTTTATCACGGTGGGTCCTCTGCAGCTTGGGGAACAATTGGTAGATAGAGGTTGGGGGTGGATTCATGGGGTCAAACGTTAAGCAAACAGTGGATTGTGACATTCAGACTTGTGACAGGTTCTGGTTTATATCTCTGCTTCAGTGAATTTCACGTCCTACATCTCTTCACAGGAATATGTGGACTATAACGGGGGACCAGGTGTTCAGCACATTGCCCTCAACACGTCGAACATCATTGAAACTGTGAGTCTCCTGCGTCTGCATACAAATTTCATTTCAGCTTCATCCTTGCACATCTTCCCCCCATATCTGCATGTGAAGGCATGTTGTAGATCCTGCTTTTTTTTCCGCGTTCACAGATAGTGAACCTGCGCGCCCGAGGGATGGAGTTCCTCTCAGCGCCTGACACATACTATGACACCCTGCGGCAGAAACTCAAAACCGCCAAGATCAAGGTGAAGGAGGACCTCGACCGCTTACAGGTGAGGAGACTTGTTATTTCAGGTATCATTAACAGCCTCTTTACTCGTGCACTTAAATATAAATTTGTTTGTTTTTAAGGAGTTGAAAATCTTAGTTGATTTTGACGACAAGGGCTACCTTCTTCAAATCTTCACCAAACCCGTGCAGGACAGGCCAACTCTTTTCTTGGAGGTCATTCAGCGGAACAACCACTTTGTAAGTACCAGATAACAGCGACACAAACTACTGGTGTAACTGGTGCGCTGAAGGTAATCTTTTAGCCTTTATGTCTCTGGGATGGGATTTACAAGCCTGTGGTCCTTTCCCATCTTTAAGAAGCCGAGACAGAGCCGCCTGAACACCTGTTTACGGCTCCCATCCAGTGTGAACAGTATAACAGTAGCCCACTTGTAAAAGCTCAGTAAATCTATCACAGATACAGATTAAAAGGCTCCCTGTCAGGGGGATCTTTGGATTGGGTTGCACCCTGTGGCACTTCATTTTTAACACCTAGCACCCATTCCTCTTGTCAGGACAGGCACATCATGTCACTCTTCAGCGTTTCGCTGAGCCTACACATGTGGATACAATGCATGAAAGTGAGAAACTGAATCCGAGCCACAGCAAAGACTCTCTCAGAGCAACCACCAACACTTGATCTTTTGATTATCTATGAAAATATTTACATGATTAATTTGCGAGCCCCCAGTGAGCGCAGCTCCTTGTCAGAGCAGACTGGGTGTTTGAACCCTATGAGAATATTTATCTGCCGTGATCCGACATCAAAGTCTTTAACACCCTGAACGTCTGGGAGAAGATCCCCAGAGCCATAACAAATGACACAGAAGAAGGCAGATCTTTGGGTAATTAGCCATCTGTGTGTGTTTGTTCTCCCTCCAGGGCTTTGGGGCAGGAAACTTCAAGTCTCTCTTTGAGGCCATTGAGAAGGACCAAGACGCCAGGGGGAACCTCAAAGTGCTGACACCCACAGGGCAGGCCAAAGCCTTCTACTGATCCTCTGCCTGCTGCTGCCAAACCGCACTTAGACTGTTATATATGGCTGTACATTTCAGAGGCAATCAACAACACCTTCCACAACTAGAGTATATCAAACACATGTACAGTGAGTGTTGAATATCTTTATGTGACAAGCTGCAAGTGCTATCAGATATGCTTTAAGTTGTGTGTAGATTGCATGCTGTACATCTAAATAAAGAAACTCATGTTCGTGCGGGTTGGCATGCGGGTTTGGGAAACAGGTGTACAAATTTTAAAAGGACTAGTTTAACATTTCGGGAAGTATACTTATTTGCTCTCTTGCCAAGAGTTGAGATGAGATGAGACAAGATCAAGTTCAAGATCTTTATTTGTCCCACGGGGTGCAATTGGTTTTGGTGTAGTAGCAATAAAACGACACAGGATGAGAAGATGAAAAAAACCCCCACACATACATAACCACACATAATGAAAACATAAATACACGAGTAAAAAGTGAACACATGGAGTTATAATAGGCATGGTTGGACATGTAACTCTGTACTTTACAGATGGTTATACAGATACTGCTCATGTCTGTACGCTAAACCTCCTTAAAAACACTGTTAGCTCAGCACAAAGACATGAAACATAGAGCCTATTTCCCTTTTAAGCTATTTTTTAAAACATTTGCTTTTATTTGATAGTGACAGCTGGAGAGTTAGGCAGGGGATTCAGGGAAAAGAAGGGAGATGATACGCAGCAAAGGACCCAGCCTGGAATTGAACCCGGGTCACTGCAGTTAAAACTTAGCACACCTAGATACCCTACCACACGTCCAAGGTCCAAACGACAACATGAATTCAGGAATGGCCCGACTGTGCCAGACCAAGAAGTATTGTGCAATTCCACAGCCAGGCTCGCTGAGAGTTACATCGATCTTCTCATCTAACTCTCACTCTTGCTTTACAATGATATGTTCTCAATATGTGTGTGATTGTGATGTGTCAGTCTCTATCTTCACTACTGAAACATACGACTCTGACTAATATTTCAAATCACAATGAAAGTTTTGTCATTATCATCGACATTTATTGGACTGTGAAAAAAACAAAGTCACTTTACAGCCTTGTGTTTCGTAGGCAAAACACAAACCCTACAAGGATAAACGGTTATATTGTAAATTAATACTTGAAGTACTCAGGTTTGTTGTAGTATCTGATTTGTTAGTGGGGTAAAAATCTGGGTATTTCTAATGAAATTAATAAAAAAAGTAATAAAAGACCAAATTATCTTTAATGTCGGGTAACTTTTCTGTGAATGACTCCTTTAACCGTGGCACACAAACACAACTCTCTGCACAGAGGTTTTATTTCAAAATAATTTATTTGCATATAATTGGAATGAAGACAGGTTGATACATCTGTGATGGCACTGGTCAGTTTCCATATAGAAACATTCAGTCTATACAGAAACCACTCTTTCAAACCTGGACAAAATGGATAAATATATTAGTAAATAAATATATTAGTGACATGTCACTATATTGAAATGTTCTATTATATATAAAATACAACACTATTTCATCTGTTTCTCTCTTTCTGTTTTTGTTGTTCTCTTTTTTTGTACACAAAGTATCCAAAATATACTGACATATCCCTTAAAGTTCGGAGGGATTTTTTTTTACTCATAGAATAGGCAGTTTCAGCTCATTATTCTTGCAAACATAACAAAACAAACACATAAACAACACAAAGAGAAAGATCTTGAACAGGATGAAATCACATCGGATATTCTGCGGCATCACTAAATGCTATTTTTTTTCATGTGCTGACAGTTTTGGGCTTGTTTTTTTTTTTTTTATTAAATTAATACTATGAGATTTCTGTATTTTTTTTCTTTTAATATAAAATCTGCTAAAGCCAAAGTGCTTCTTGTAATTCAGTCATTTCCATCTCTCAGTCTTGGAGACCATTTGGGCACGAAAAAAAAACAAACAGATGAGGAAACCCTGATATTTTAGCTGGAGGACGCTGCATTGACACATTCAAAGTGAGGTATTAGTACAAAGGGACTGCAGTTGAAAATTTCTGCACGATTGTCCAAAATATCGAGTCCAAAAAAAAAAAGATTTCCACTTCAGTTCTGGTGCGATCTCTCTTGTCACTGAAAGCACATTTAATTCTGAGATTTAAGGAAAAGGGTCGAAGCAGGAAATAAAAGGGCATGATACACACTTTGTTCACTGTGTTCAAGATTTTGCATCTTTGGTTAGACAGGTAAGAGCTTAACGTGTTGGGAGGTTCCTGATTTAGGATGGTGAACAGTTTGAATGCATAAGGCACATATGAGGCTTTAGTAAGTGCTTCTGGTTACACTGCTATACCCATGAGCTATTTGTCTGCTGTTTCTGAAATCTGCTTTCACATTTTCACTTTAAAGGAAAGTCCACGCTTTTACAGATGATTTAGTCTTGGACATGCGAGCATGAGGAAGTCTGCGGGTAAAAAAATAATCTTTATCTGCACAGTTTAAGTGTTTAGCTGGGATATAAACACATTTTCTGTCTGTCTGTCTGCCAGAGTGGTTAAATCCGGGAAGATGGAATAGTTGGAAACAAAGATATAAACCTTAATTCCGATGTTTGAAGCTCGGAGATTGTTACACATTTTAAAATCTATTTATCTGAATGAAAAGATTGAAATACTGTATTTGATTTTGGATTTAAGGTGGATCTTCCTTCAAGTGCCGCAAGCTCAAAAGCAGGGATTGGCAATGCACGTTTACCACAACAGGACTCGGGCATCATTTACTGTAACTCTAAGATGAATTCTTCCCATTTTTCCAGTGTTTGTTTGTTCCTGAGGTATTTCTCAGGCTCTACCTACGCTACAGTTTGAAATCACGGGAAGTTTTTATTAAACTGGTGATACGGCGACAGACTGAGCTGATGCTCGGGACTGTAAGGTCTACATAGCATGGCTTTAATCCAGTTATATCTTTAAAAAGTCTCTATCTCATTCTATGGCTGCAATGTAGAACGTTTCTCTAAAGCTTTAGATGCTGGAGGACAATGGGAGGGTTTATCCTAAAGGAGCAAGAGGGTCGTGATGAAGCCTGTTGGCTCCGCACTGACGAGGAGGTTTAACAGCACTGAGGTCAAACATGTGAAGTAACCACTGGCAAGAGAAATGACAAGAACAAGACGATAGCTTGTAATGACGACAACATAATTCAGTCAAACAGGTTCATCTTGAAAGGTGAAAAAAAAAATTACAGACTACAAAAAAACCCAAAAAAAAAACAGAAAATGATCCAAAACACAAACAAATATGTTGAAAACAGCTGCCATTATTGAAATAATGAAAACAAGGCCCATGCAAGGCTCAGCAACCTCAGTGAATGCTTGTTGTTTGAGGGTCTGAGTGTCAACCTTTCTCTCCGTTTGGACAGGTCTAACTTTTTTTTTTGTTGTTGTTGAGTTTGTGGGAGCTACAGCAGTACCTTTAAAGAACCTCCCCTTGTGTGAGGCATGTTAAGAAATCTGAGCTGAGGTAGGCTGGAGAGAAAAGCTTCTCTCAGCTGAGGCTGAGACTCAGCGAAGGAAGACGAAGATCCCGCAAAAAAAAAAAAAGAAAGTAAGTACCTCTAAGATAAATCAAGTTATTCTGTCATAGAGTGAAATGCAGAGATCGAGTCTCACTTCATGGAGGGCTCAACACCCAAAGCAAGGATCATTCATTAGTTGTCACTGAGGAGCATGGAAATTTGTGATATCATATCGGTAATGAATATTCCTCTTATAACTGACACAGAAAAACACTTTTTCCCCTTTGTGGTGTATGAGTCGTTTCCCCAGCATATCCTGATATACAATATTACGACGGGTCCAGCATTATTCTAACATTTCCGTATGACAACTTGAACCTTCGGGGAAGCTGGGGAATCGTCTGCACGAAGGCTTTTCTGGCGGAATTATGTGGAAGACATGAGAGCGGTAGCCAATGAGAGGCTTGTCCATTCTGGCTCCTGTGTAGCAGCGTGATAATGGGGGGGGGGGTAGGGGGAGGATGCAACAAGTTCTCACACACCAGACTCCTCTTCTGATCCTGTGGACACAAAGACAACTCACGTCACCTTCAAAACACAGTAATAATGGCCGCTCATGTTGTTAAAGATAAACACGTGAGACACCCACCCTGATTGTGTTGTAATGTTTGGCAGTACAAACAAATGTCTGTGTTACGGTCAGCAGCAGGGCCGTGGTGGAACCTGCAGGGCGGCCTGTCCATAGAGGTCCCCGGACCCAGGAGCTGAGGCTCCGAGCGTGCCTGCTGCACCCGCTTTTGCCACACAACATGGGCCCCGGCACAGCAAGGCCAGTCCTCCATACCTCCAGAGTCCAGAATGAGAGGTACGGGCAGCAAGGCAGGGTGCAGCTCAGGAGGAGAGCAGCAGAAGCCCGGGCCCTGTCCGTAGTGGATGTGGATGCTACGGTCATCCTGTAGGTCTAAGCTCTGGTGGAAGCGAACAGAAGGGCCTTCAAGCACACAGCCACCCACTCGCCCAAGAGGAGCCGCAGGGTGTCCGTGTCCCTGGTGGCAGCAGTGGGGTTGAAGCTGAATGGGGATTGGGGGCACCAGGACAGAAGGTCCTGTTGGGCTGCCGGGGTCATGGTCCTGACACTCTGCCCCGGGGCTGGGCCGATCTGTGGGGTCTAGCTTTGGGCACTGGCAGGGGCTGTGCTTAGGAGGGCATACAGGTGAGTCTTTGTCCAGGACAAGAGCAACAGGTGGAGCTGCTGCAGCAGCAGCAGCAGCAACCCCCTGCTCCTCGTCTGAGCCTCTGCTCGGGCCCTGGCTGTGCTCCCCCTCCTCATAGTGGTGGTGTCTGTGGCGGTGGAAGTGGATGTGGTTGAACACAGTCTGCGGCTGTTCTTCGGGGCAGCCTGCTTTGTTCACCACAGAATCCAGAGACCTGGGCCGGGCCTGGGAACATGCCTCCAGGCTATTCCTGCGAGGAGCGCGCCCAGGACCTGGCCCGTAATACACAAATGGATCATAGTCACTACTCAGAGAGCTACGGAAGGTGGACCAGCTGCCATAAACTCCCTGCAGGGACACATCAGTACAATTGAGAACCGAGTCGCTGGAGGAGCCGTGGCACGGCCCTGAGCTGGAGTCACTTGCTGGCCCATCAGCCAAGTATCCACTGCGCTCCGTGTGGTAGCTGCCACCCGAGCAGCTGCCCTCATCCTGCCGGCTATGTGCCGGTGCTCCGCGGGATTGTGGTGTGACGGAGGTGGCGTGGTGCAGTCTTGAGCTGGAGGCACTGCGCTGGGCCGGACAGGATGAGCGATAGTTGTGGCAGGACCGACGGGGGGTGTAGTGTTGGGTGGAAGTCCTGCAGTTGCCTCCAATCCTGTGCGGCCTTCCGGGACCTTCTACAGGAAGGTGGTACCCACAGCCGGTGCCGAGCGGCCTGCTGGTGAGGAAGCGTAGTGTTTGGGTGTCCCTGGGTGAAGAGCCAGTGTAGTGGCCCAGAGAGGGATACGGTCCAGAGGGTCCACGAGGATAGTGGGGCCTCATCGAAAAGGGAATGGCATGCTGGGGGAAAGGGTGGCTGCGCGGGCTGCTGTAGGGCTGAGCGTGCAGGAAACCCTGGCTTTGCTCAGGACTCTGCTGGAGTCTGCTCCTCTGGGGCTGCCTCTCCGTCCCTGTGGACCACAGATTCACAAAAATTCAGAGAGACTGTGGGTTTACTATCAAATCACACAAACATGACGACTAAACTACATTTTAAAATAAAGATTCCTGTGGTATGAAAACGCTTTTCCTCACCCATGATGTTGTGCATGCAGAGTGGACAGGTGCGGTGTTGTAGCAGCCAGGGGTCGACACAGTCTTTGTGGAACTCATGAGCACAGGAGATGATCCTCAAATGCTGAAACGGAGGCAGAGTTGAGGATAAACAGCCGATAAGAACAATTAAATCTAGAGATGCAGCCGGTTCCTTGCGCTCCATCCTCTTACCTGCCCGTCCTGGAACTCCTCCAGGCAGATAGCACAAACGGGGCTCGAGTTGGAGCTGCTGGCTGATCCCCAGGCAGCACGGTGGCGCTGAGAGCCAGAGCAACCCTGGGAGTTGTAGGTTTTGGTCTCCAATCGGCTAATGGCCCGCATGGTCTGCTGGTGGACGGAGTCCTGCACGCACAAGAGGTGAGAGTTAGTAAAAAGATCTCCAGCCAAGCTGCTCCAAACTGACTGTAGGCTCTGTAGGCTTTGTTGTTGCTTTCACTCACCCATGTTCTGTTGGACTTGCACTTGTAGCGGAAAGCGAAGATTAGGACGATGGTCAGAATAGCTAGGACGATGGTGAGCAGGATACCCACATCGTAGTGTGGCTGGAAAAGGAAAAGACGGTGGAAAGAGAGTAGGTATTTATAGTTTTTCATAGATGAAAGAACGCCTGTGTGTAAGTGAAGAACCACAGCAATGACGTGCTCTTTCAGGTTTTGTAAATCTGTGAAATGTCCTCAGTGCTTACCCATCTAGGCTGCTCCATCATGATCTCAATGCGAACTTTGGCCTCCTCGTTCTTGTTGACCAAACCCATCAGCTCCTCAGCATCCTCCGCCTCCACCAGCACGACTGGACGGGGGAGGGAGTCTGTTTCTCGCAGCTGTGTGTGACCAAAGCGGCAACAGAAAGACACAGGAATATGAATATTTCACCTTAGGTACTTTATAAATGAACACAGCTGAAGCCGTGTCTGCACACTCACCTCAGCAGCAGCATTGGCATCGTCACTGACATCGAAGATAACAGCCTGAGCACCTTTGTCCAGTGCCATGCGAGCCTGAAGGAGGGTAAGCGGGACATTTCTCAGAAACTGTGTGTGATCTGTATAATGCACAAAAACAACATGCTGAGCAGGAAAACCTGCCACCAACACAACATCACTTCAGAGGACAAAGTGTCTTAAACCGTCACTAGGTGGCAGTCATGCACTGAGCCTCAGGCCTCACATCACAGACCAAAGTACAGCTCCTCCTGCCACTTCTCCCACCTGACACTGGCTAAAAAGCATGTTTGCAGGAATCTAAAGGCCGCAGCATGAATCCAAAGATTTTCTATTGTTGACAAGCAGACATGATGACAAATTATTTGATTGAGGGGGAAAAGAAAAAAATCAAATAGGAGTCGCATCAACCCAACATGCAAATAAGTGATATTTTGTATTCAAACTAGTCTCTTAAAATGTGCTGCGGGTCCCGTTCCTCTATATGTTTCATTACTTCATTTACAGCTAACAGAAAGCTTCAATGGTGACACGCCAGTGAAAGTATCAGCTGGGAGATGACAGCAGAGAACAGTTTACTTATACTATTAACTTTCATTAACATTGTCGGTAGCATCCCTTCATCTCTTATTCGTGTTACATTTAAAACTATCAATCATGAGTTTGGGGGGAAATATTTGATATACAGTACAGACATTTTGGGATGTGAGGGTGCACAATATGCTGTACTGTATAGCGCTGATCTTTCTGTCCATTTAAGTGTCTATAGGTGTCAATAAAACATGTCATTCTATAGGTTAAATACATCAAAATACAATGCATCTAGGGAACCAGACACCCAATAAAGCTGCAATAACAGATTCTGTAGCCTAAGTTCATGCAAAAACACTCAAAAAACTCAACTAGCGCTGTACTGAACTTCAGACTAGGATAACTTCTTCATAAGCTGTCCTGTGTTGTAATAAAATAATAAAATATTAGTGAGAGCCACTTTAAAGTCATCCTATGTAACGTTTTCTTTTGCTTAACAGAAGTCATGCAACTACAGACTGATGCTAAATGTCAAAACAAGTCCATAGATTCAGTGTCTCAGTGGTGAGCAGATAACATCAGGAGCACGACACTATCACAACTCTGTGGCTAGCATTAGCCACCGCTAGGACACTATCCCTTTGTGTATGCACGCCTCTCTGCGGACCTGATGTTTGTCTTGTGTGTCCCACGCTCCCCGCTTTGTCTCTGAATGCTGTTCTTGTTATCGGCGCGCTCCGCGTAAAAAAGAAGGCCCTGAAACACTTCATCACCAGAAGACAGCGAGAAAAAACAAAGCCTTCTCATCAATGTCTCATCACATGCGCTAAAGTGTTTGCCATCTGCCAACGCTTAATGAGGAGAAGCAACAAGTTTAAACACCTAATCAGCCGGGTCAAACATAACACTAAACAGTGATTTCTAGCCTACTGTTTGCCGCCCAGGGCAGGAAGGAGCGCACACACGCGCGCGCACACACACATAAAGACATTCAGGTGCAAGCATCACTCAGTTAAGTTAATGAGAAACTTCTTTTGCGGATTGGCGGCATTGATCACTTTCTTAACACTTAAAAAAGACAAGCGTCAATGCATGACGAAGAAGTTTTCCTTTGCATGCATGTGCAGCACTGTGTGTTTATGCATGCTGAAGAGTGTAGCTGAGTGTCAGCAGCATTGTCTCGCCGGACGTTATCCAGAGGCCAAAGTAGTAAGGTCAGAGAGAGGTCAAATAAAGAATTAACATATCGCCTTTGATCTGGCTTCCAGCTCTGGTGCAACAGTCTTTCCCCTGTTTCATCAGAGCAGTAATTGTAGTACGTGCATGGGCCAAAATGGGGTGCGGTCACATAGGAGGAAGAAAAAAAAAAAAAGCTGGATCTTTGACATGTGGGAATTTGCTTTACCTGGGGTTCAAAAGTTCCCTATGCTGCACCGAGCCCATAAAGTCCTCTAATCGTGGTAATAAATGCAGGGAAGCCCGACTTGTGGTCCAACACACACACAAAGACAGACACAAGCAGCTGAGAAGTTTCTCCTGCAGTTCAAGAATATATCATAATGTATTCCTCCAGTGCCTGCTGCTGCTGCTGCTGCCGCTGTGGTCTTATTATATCTCAGTATTAGTAGTAGTAATACCACAGTGTGGTCGCCTCCACCGAGCCACACACCCGGAAGAGGCCTGAGAGATCTCATTACATGATTAATAGGAGATATATTTAACCTTTAATGGAGCAATGAAAAGCGCAGCGCTGACGCTAACAAGACAGTTACAGTAAGAGGACTGCCAGCGCGAGCGAGGGTTTCAACATGTCCACGTTTGTTATGGTCGGAACTGAAACAGACATCGCTGTGGTGAGGTAAACACCCGTCCTCGCGAGGTGCAGCTTGACACATGTGATTAAAAACTATTTGGCATTTGAGTGAAAACAATTGCAGCATCGGAAATGACTGCGGTTCGCAAATTTATACAATGAAGGCGACGTCATCGCTGGAAAACTAACAAACAGCGCACAGGCCGCGAGAGTCTGCTGCGAGCTGAGCGTTCCGCACCGCCGAGCTGTCACAAACCTAAACACACCTGAGGGCACGAAGGCGGAGAGAGAGAGAGAGAGAGAGAGGGGGACTGTGAGGTCACACAGGTACAAAGCAGGCTGGCGTTCAGCACAGCTATTCATTCAGCTATGGTGACAAACCATAACGGAAAAATGCGAGACATCCAGCGTCATTACTGAGCTGAGCCCGAGGGAATCTTTCACAGAGTGGGAGAAGCGCAGGTGTAATTAATAACATTAAAGATGGCGCCCGTTCAGTGTGACAGTTAGCAAGCGTGGACAGGAACCTGGAGCTGATGCAGCTAAATGGAATTCAGCCATTTATTATTTACACCTGTGTCATATCAATGTGTCAAAACTGAAAGTCACGAACACATTTAAAAACAAACTTAATATAATATGTTGGTCACTGAGCTTTAGGTACCGCTGGACAGAGCCGGGCTAGCACGTTTCTCCCATTTCCAGTCTTTAAGATGATGACATGCTAAGCTAAACTAGAATTACAGCTTATGTAGCCACGAGCAGAGATGAGGATTTGAACTCCACACACCCACATTACTGCCTTTCCTTCAAGACTTGTAGTCTTCAACCTCAGCCGACACGGACATCACTTGAGGCAATTTATCTTCTTCTCACAGCTCGTTCTGGAGCTACAAAAGACTTTATATATACAGTCATACTGCCCGAGACCTGTAAACAGACTTTGATGTGTAAAATCGATGATCTTCCCCTTTAACTAAAACTAAACTACAGCTGATGAAGTGTGGATGAAACCAGAGCCCAGCAGACACTACATATTGGGGCTGAAAGGGATTAAAACATTCTGATCGTGCACTGTACTTCAGATATATATATATGTAAATAAGCACCAATTTAGCTGAAATGTGGCTGTCAAGCACTTTAATAATTAAAATTCAAATGAATTTAATAATTATAATAACTCCACACATCTCATCCATTCGTTTCTGTAACCACTTCTCCTCAGCAGGTTCATCGCAGGACTGGCACACAGAGACAAACAACCCACCCAACACGGGGAAAACTCCGCACAGGTTCAAACCAGGTTTCCATATACAACATATACACCAATACCAATGTAGACGTGTGGAAAGCTGGTAACAATAGCTACTGGAATGCCTTGGGAGTGATTTCCACAAGCAAAGGTTGTGAGAACTTCGCTCTGGCTCTTCATCAAGTCCATGCAAGTTTAAACAAATAATATCGTCGCTCAGATCAACCTCGGTACCCTGTGTTTGAAGAGAGACAATAGAGTTGAATAATCAGATCGGTTGGGGTCCAGAAACACTGTCCAACTAGACTTGTGATTGTCTAAATATTTGAAATCGCTATCCCCGCCATCAAAAAGGACACTGAGAACAACAGCCTGAAAATATCACATATCCCGCACCAAGTTTCACCAACATTAGCTCATGTTTCTGATGAAAGTCGCTATAATCTCACAAAAATTCAACGCGTCACGGCTTCAGATTTTAACACCTCCTGAAGCTGACAGGAGAAAACGCTTTAGACAAACAAACCACTCGAGAATCTATTTTCCACCTTCGTATGAGCAGCTCTTGGCTGACTGCAGCATCAACCACAGCTCATCTTGCGTAAACACCAGATCGAGCCGCTGATCTGCCCTCTCATAGAATTGGGTGGCCTGCTATGGGCCAACGAGGCAGCCAGCGCTGTTTGTTTACATCCCTGGCGAAGTGCGGTTTGCGAGCCAGGCCTGGCGTCACAGTGTGTTCTCAACGGGGGCAGAGACAAACTACGCTGTCCTGATGTCTTTATTTCTCATGAGGGATGTGCCAAGGTTTTTCCGTCGCCTGACAAGATCGCTCTGCCTCTTAATGTCTCCGTGTTTGTCACGGGTTTAATGTGGTGCGGGTGGCATAGCCAGGCCAATTCAATCCAGCGGGTGAGTTCCCTTCATCTGCAGCCATGTTCCAACGTAACGGAGATGGCAATAATGAGAATATTACACAGAGACACATTCAGTCTTACCATGGAGAAACATCTGCTATATTAGTTCAACATCTATGATTACAGAACTATATTCAGAGTCCAAGTGTGACCCTGTAGCTTCATAACCTTTGACTTTACGACAGCAGGTTTTATTAAAGGACCAGTGTGTAGGATTTAGTGGCATCCAGTGACATACCCTGCCTCACCCTCAGCTCCATAGCATGAAGAAGAAAACTACAGTGGCTGGGAAACAAACAAAAAAACATGGATTCATCTCTGTAGATACAAGTAGTTTGTCCAGTCTGAGCTACTGTAGGCGGACCGGTGGATATTCTGTAAATAGAGGCCTGTAAATCTTAAACATTGGACCTTTAAAGGGGCAGCGAGTATGTTTAAAAGTCAATCATCTGCAGGAGTTAGCAACAAAATATGCGGCTGAGCATTTATTCTCATATTGTGCCATTGTTTTTCTTTAATATACCAGCTAACGAGAATAAATCTGCCCGTAGAGTGAGACAATTTGACTTGTCAAAGAAGTAGCTGGCATTTCTCTTTTGTCGTGACTTTTCTAGGAATTAGTTTCAGCATAAAGCAAGACAGAACAAGGCGGGACGGAGCAGTAACAAGAAAACGATTCCAAAAAAAGCTCATTTATCACTTAGAAAAAGACTAAATTACCTTTTGTGACATTTTTTGAACAGTGCAACAAGAAAGCAAGTACGACATTTCAACCTCAACTTAAGCAAATTAGTGAGCATGGTTGTCCTCATAGTGAAAATCTTTATTACCGCTGATTACACGCCACCACACACAACCATAAACCTGTTGATGTCGCATTCCCTCGCTCTCCGATAACCCTTCCTGTCCCTTTAAAACATGGCACCAGACTCTATTTAACTTTGCTTTTCCCAGCGTGACTATCCACATCATTCATTGCATGAGTAAATTATACCATGGAATAATGTGTGTGGGAATAAAGAGTGAGAGTGAAAGAGCTAAAGAAAAAAGAGAAAGCCAGGGAGGGGAGGGAGAGGAGTGAGGCGAGCAGGCTGCTGCTGCTGCATTAAAGTGTCTAATGACAGAGTGCAGAGCTCTGGGCCTACAGGTTTGAGGCCGACTCTCTGCTCTGTCATTTCTCCTGACTGGCCTGACACACTGGAACCATTACTGAGGGACTGGGACACACCGCATGGCTAAATGAGGAGCAGACGGGGGCGAGGGCTGGTGGTGATAATAGGTGTGTGTGTGTGTGGCAAAGGGGGCAAAGTGGCATTAAAAACAGGTGCAGTCTGGGTTGATGTTACGGCCGTCATCCAATTTAAAGTCGACGGGATTTGTGCATCTCTGCAAAGAGATTAAAACGTATATAGATCTAACCAAAAATCCACAGCCAATCCTTCAAAACGTGTAATGATAATTACTGCCAAATCATCACACACGTTATCTCATGACACTTTCCACATAGAGCAGGTCTATGTGACAGTGGTGAGGAAAAACTTCATTTTAAGAGACAGAAACCTCGAAGAACTCGGCTCGGGATGGGTGCCTCGACTGACTGGACAACTAATTAACAAAGAGCACACTTTCTGAAGCGTTAGATCAAGGACAGGAAGGTCTAGAGGGACAGTTTCACAGGAGGACGAGCATGGATGCTAAGCAATGTACTGCTGAGGCGGAGAGAAGCAGCAAACCACCTAAAAAACAAAAAGCGGCTATATTTAGCACACTTTCACTGCTTTACCTTGCTGTCAGACAGCTTCTTCTGATTGGAAACTGAAGCATTTATATACCGCTCTCTCCAAAGCCACCACACTCCTGTGACAAAAACAGAAATTTAACCTCATAGCCCACAAAAGTAGCTGGTCTACCACAAACTAACATGTTAAGAATGTCACAATAACACCAGAAAAATAACCAACAGTAACTCCTGTGCTCTGCGAGGTAAAATGTTTTGTCATAGGAGTGTGGTGGCGTTGAAGGCAGCAGAGAGAGGCAGCTCAGTCTGTTTGGATAAAATGTATTAGTATTATTATTAAAGTCTGGTCTCTGATCTCTCTGGTCTTGATTTCTAAGTGGCTAATACACTTTTGCTGCTGCCCTCATCCACAGCAGTACAGTGCTTAGCTCCTGTCTGCCTCTCCAAGCTCGTGGCTGCACTGACTGCCGTCCGCTGTAGGTAATACACTGACTGCGGATAAGTACCTCATAAAACACCACTTCAAAACACCCAAACTATTCCCTTAAAATCTTCCGGTGACTACATTCCTTTCTGTTTCTTGGTAGACTTATATAAATGTTGAAATAGTTTGGTAAATTACATCAAAACTAACCAGAACTACACAGCTTTGCTTTAAATATTGTTTACCTAGCGCTGAAGCTGTATATTTAAGTCTAATTGTGTGTGAATAATTGCTGTATGTGTGTGTGTGCTGTGTGATTGCCGGGTGCTTGAGCAGCAGTTGAGTTGGTTGGAGGAGGGAAGGGTGTGGCCCTGCTGGGTATCCATTACTCACAGGGGTACTTTGATGTGGGGCCGCTGGAGGGGGGGAGTAATGTATGAAGAGGATGGTGGGGGAGGCAGGAGGAGCCGGGGGAGGCATGTCAGGGCAGGTGAGCAGATCCTACGCTCTCAGGAAAAGTATAGAGCCCGAGGGGGTGGGCCTGAATCACACACACTCCTCCTCCTCCTCCTCCTTATCCTCCTCCTCCTCCTACTTCTACCTCCCATTCATCCGGGCACACACACATACACACATACACACACATATGAACACTAAATCCAGAATCGGGGCTTGGCCACCTCTCTGGTGCACAGGAGAGAGACACTGGAAAAAGTTATGAACCTGATCTGCCTGTCTGGAGGTAAGAGAGGTCATTTAGAGAACTCACAGTATTGAAGCTCAACCCGCCCTCGCTCTTTTCTCCCTGCACTTCCCGTGTCTCTCGCCCCCTCTCATTAGCCGGGCTACACTGTGACATAGATTTGAAATGCAAAGCGCAAGGTGACAGAGAAAGACCAATGTCATCTGATACACTATCGCTTGCTAAACACATCCTCGAAACATCAAAGAGCTGGGCAGCGGGCGCCTGCAGCCCCGGGGGGCAGATGAGACTGATGTGGTTGCCGGTGATGGCAGTGAAGATGGAACCGAGAGGCCCGACTCGATCGCACACATGCCACCACGTGACCTCCCATTTCACTCTTTAAACCCAACCTGCCCGATGCCGGGACAGGGAAGGTTAAACACCAGTCAACATGTCAAGAAGAAGAAAGTAAACAAAGCCTCGCTAGCAGCCACTGTGGGTGCTAAATATGAAGCTAGAGCCAAGATATCAGTAGACAGCTTAGCTTAGCATGAAGGCCAGCATTACTTTTTGTGTGTGTGTGACTACTTTTCTTCTGATTCTACCTTCAAATTTAGTAAATGGATGTGAAAATGGTAGCAGCTTTAGCTTTCCAGGCTAAAATATGAACTGTACTCATAGGCTCAAAGTGTCCATGCTTTTAATCGTGCTTAACTTTAAGCCTTAATATAATTTGAACAGGTGAGTTGTATATAAATTCTCCCTCAGTACAGTTGTCACGAACGATGAAATTAGCTATAGGGATCCAAACTGTTTTTTGTACCAGGCTGTAAACATGTTTATTTCTGCTGGGAAGTTGGACATTTTAACATGGGGACTTATGGAGACTGACTCACTTCTGCAGCCAGCCTCAAGTGGATGTTTGAGGAACTGCAGGTGTTTGACAATACTGCTTGACTATACTACATACATGAACGTCTGAAATATGAAGTATAAAAACAGGAAACAGAAAAACACGATACATGCATTGCCACAATTTTTATTATAATTTCTATGCATAGAAGCTAAAATATTCAGACTGAATTGCTGAAATAGTTTTTTGCCATTTTTACTTACACATTTACTTAAACAATTAATAAATTATCAAAATAATTGATCAACTGATCGTTTCAGCTCTAACGAGCTGTACAAGATTTACAATTTTACAGTCCGGTACCAACGCGATCATGCATGTTTGCACAAATAAAACTGATTTCACACAGATAAATAATGATATTATTATTTAATTTTTTTCTGTGTGTGTGTGTGTGTATTACCAACACTGACTACTGCTCCACTGAACAATCACTATAATTAGGTAAAGCTGAGTAAGCATATGAAATAGTTCTCAAATTAATTACAGCTGTAACAATCATGATATACTTTAATTAGGAGCACCTGCCTGTAATAAGTGTAATTAAGGAAACCACCTGGGCTTCATGGCAGCGAAAAGGGATGTAAATAGGAAGAGTTAGTTTGCTGGATGGACTCTTCTGATCTCACGGGGAACACAAACATACCAAACTCCACCTCTGACGCTTTCTTCTCACTCCTCCAAACATCTGGACAGCCTTTTACACACACACACACACACACATATATATATAATGCCACATGAGAAACTGTCTGATCCCACAGAGCGGCCACTATCTCTTTATTGTTTGTATTGCACCTAATCAAGAGATTCAGTTAGGTATAATCCTCCTTTGAGTGGAAAAAGACAGCCTTTTTGTAGGCTCGCTGTCGGTATGTTGATACATTCCTACAGGGCTGATGAGAGTAGACGAGGGAGAGAAAGTGTCCTTGATAATTTCTCTCAGTTTGTGGCCGGGGCATGGCACAGGATTTTTTTCTCTCGCCGACGGGCGGCAACACAGAGACTCAGGGGAAGCCAATTAGAGGGCCTTTCCCGGCCTTTTAAGAGGCAGATAATGTTCTTGTTTTCATAAAGCATCCTGTTATTTAATCAGGCCTGTAAGTGAGAGCCTGACAACCCTCCTACAGTGTGGAGCAGCCTCCCTCCTCTCCTTCCCTCCCATCATTCCTGCCCTGAGCCCTCCATCTCATTCAACAGCTCTTGTAAGCCTCCAGGAATTCATTCTTGGAACAGGCCGTGCAGTAAGCCGTGTCTTTCTGCAGAGCAAACACGCACACACACACACACACACACACACACACACACTCAACCAGCACAGTTATAACTGAACACACACACACGCTGTCTGTAAATGAGGTAAAACTAGACACGACTAAAGTAAAACAAACACCGCTACACACTGCTGCTGATCGATTGGGAATCAGGTTTCAGTGAAGTCGATCGTTTGTTTATGAAAACGAGACGCAGTCATCTTTGACATTTATGGAAGCTATTTACAGGCCGTGAAACCAAATATTTTACAAGCTCTGATTCACACCTGAACGCTCAAATATCCTCAGGTGATACTGATTTTGGGTTTATTTTCTTAGTTCAAATGACTGCTGTAACAACAGAGAAGCATGTAAATCATTTATTGGCAGTCGTGGGAGTAGAAATGTTCAGATCCTTTAGTTATGTACATATAAGCAGAGTGCTGTCACTGGTCGAGATGGAGCTTTTTATATATTGTTTTCTAGTTTAAGTTAAAGCAGCGTGTCATGTTTCATAATTCGACAGGAGGTTTTGAATGAAAATCACTAAGCGTGCAAAATAATTAGCTCCTGTAGCTGTCACATGAACATAGTAGAGTATAAAATATATAAAGGGAAGGAGAGGGTGAGATAAGTAGGCCGCGATCAGCAACTACACCGCTAGATGCCACTAAATCCTACGTACTGGACCTTTAATTCACTCTTCCTATAACACGATAGCGCCAGAAAAGTTGAGGAATCACCAAAGTTATCACAATTTGCCCTGAGGGGGGATGAGCGTCTGAACCATGTCAGGGGATCACCAAAGATTAGTGGATTCAGCCTCTGGGGACCATAAATGTCTCTACAAACACTGCAAATTTTATCTGGCCTCTAAAAGGTCTTGTGGGTTAACATAAAAAAGAATCACAAAATCAAAGATTATCCATGCTCAATAGCTGTTAGGCATTCGCCCTCATGCAAATCTGAGTCTAAATAGTCTCATTGTATCCCAGTGAATTACATACTGCAGAGCCACACTGTCTGCCCTGTGAATCTGTTTTGTCAAACCCCTGCTAAAAGCCAGAGGGGAGGGGGGCACTTGGCACTGACCTACCTGAGTCAGAGTTAAACAGGTTCATACTGCAGAGGAGAAACAAGAACTCGCTGCCTTCGCCTGCAGTGTCGGACTCACAAGACCTGTTTGCCGGTTTGCTCTAAACTCAGTGATGCTCGGTGCTCGCTTGCTTGCCTGGGGAAGTAGTTATTGGTAACACAAACCTGTCTACTTTCCACTTCACTGTCATCAGCAGTGTGCCCTTGCCCAAGCCTGAGGCAAGCCAGAAAAAAAAAAAAAAAGAAAAGAAAAAGAGAAAGTAAAAAGAGACAGACGAAGACAGAAAGAAAGACGGAGAGAAAGTGAGACAGTGCGGGGTGAAGGGACACGGGGAAATGTCTTTTTTTATGGGAATGTTTCACTTAATCTCATAAAGGCAGCGTGAAAACCTCCATCTGTTTGCTGAGCAGTTCAAAAGAGGCTCCACATGCCTCCGCTTGCTGCCATATAAAAACAACATTCTAATGCAGATCTTAAAGAGGGCCAGCGGCTCAGCCTGCACAATGAGAAACTGGGATGTGCCAGACGAAACGATGGAGGATGGGAGGGTGGAAAGAGAATTAGGTAGGTAAACAGGAGGAGGGGGGAGCAGCGGAGAGCGACTGGCGGCGACAAAAAGGGAGGAGAGAGTCAAATCAAAGCAACAAATTTTCCTGTCAACAGTCCCGTTTCTGACATGGTAGACCTGACCTTGGAGCACCAGACAGACAGGACCGGCGTGGGTCGCCCTCTGGCCTCGCCTGCCACTCCTCTGAATCAACCCATTCACCTCTCCACCTCCCTAACTCTCTCCTGCTTCTCCTCTCCCTCTTCATGTTTCACCACGAGGCTTACCAGTCGCCTTTGTCGTTAATAGAGGAATGTCCTGGCCGAGAACGGCATCTCGTGTTTTATCGTAGCTCTGGATTCAAGGAGAGCGAACTCGCATTCGGAGCACGGCTTTTGAAAACTTTTGTGCACTTTTCTCTTTTTCAGCTACGAAGGACCCCAAGAAGCGTCACTCTCCTTGATGACCCAAACAGAAACTCAAAGTTGCAAATGAGATAATGAATGATTCGTTTGATCCACCCAAACACTTGGAACCAAAGGTCCATGAGACTGCAGTGTGACTCCTCTGTAGTCAGGTTTTCATGCACACTGGTGCCTCTGTACACCTTCAGGCTCCCCATAGCCGGGGCAAGACCAGGCCCGATCCCATCTGCAAAGCTATTTTGACAAGCCACCCCTCTAAAAAACTCCAGGGTTCAAACTGCTGGAAGATCAAAGGACTAATACTGCAGTAATAATAAGTTACTGCCCTATGAACGCCTCATTCATCAAGGAGAGGCAGCGATATAGCACAGTTGTAACTACAGGGCCATTATGCACTCAGCATATGATCCTATTTGCCGTCCCCGTGAGGAAAAACATCTTCAGCTCTGCAGGCAGGAGTGACAACGAAGAATGAACTCCTACCAGAATTGCCAAAAAAAATCTGAGCTGAAGAGGATGTGCATAAACATCGCGTCCGTGACGACACCTCCAACACTGTGGACTGAACCCCCCCCACCTCACCTCAGGCTACGAGCGCACACACACACACACACGCACACGCACACACACACACACACCCCTCCTTCCCCCTCATACAGCCAGCTGAAGGTGTCTCTGTCAACCCGGTCGGGATGGAGGCATTTTAATAACACCCATTTGGCACAGAACGGTATCATCTGGGCTCTGTCAGTCTTTACAAGCATGACACGGCGTTCTATATTTAGGGCGGCATTTTTCTCCGATCGTCTGCACCGACGACAGCCTGATGAAACCCTGACCCCGCCGCGCTCCCTTTGAAGTGACAAGTGAGAGATGTGCCACCCTAATATGAACGCCTTGAGATGCAAACACTTTGCATTTTTGAATACCGGGAGTAGCCCTGCGAGAGGGCGGCACGTTTGCCCCGAGGGAGCAGATAAGCAGTGCACAGACGCTCGCATAGGTTAAAGTACAACGGTAATGCATGCTTATGTGTGTGCACAATCATGGATACACAATTGCTTGTGAAAGATATTCTTTTCTTTCCCTGACAGGAGAGAAATGATCTGGCTTCTTTAAATCATTATTGCTTTGAAACAGTCCTGGTAGAATTCTATAAAAACAACATTTTTAAGTTGGTTCAACTTAAAAATGTTTCCCTGCTGCCTTAAGAATGTGACATCACTGAATTAAGTTGCAAAGATGAAAGGTTAAGCCGACCGAATTTGAGATAAGCTTAATAAATCTAAAGATTTAAGGAATGCAATGAATTAAGAAACGACAACTGCTCAGTCACAGAGACGAGCGGCGCAGACAGATTCGCTTTCCATTTTCTTTTTTCTTCGGCTTGAAGAGTCTGTTCCTCGTTTTGGCACAAAGAACTTGCAGCTGTGGCTGCTGTTGAAGCCGCCTTTGCACCAGAGATAGTACAAAGACTGCACGCAGGGCTCCTGCTCGTTAAATTAGAAGTGCACGGGAATAATTCGGGCTTAATTTGAACCTGACCTTTGTCACAGTTAGCATTGTTTGCATTGATGATGTCTTTGGTTTTGTTTGAACACAGCGTCAGATGCTGACAAACCGCTTTGCTGAGTTGAGTGAACATCCAACTGAAGATTCACTTAACTCATTTAAAGTAAAATAAAAAACTAAGTTACAATTTAAAGTTGAATAAACTTGAAATTTAAAAGTACTGGATCACAAAAACAGTTGTTTACACCACATTCCTGTGATGTTTTACAGTTTCTTCACATTAGCCGAAACGGACATATTTTGCAATCCAGACATGCAGGTGATATTCCAACAGCTTCTATTTTGGAGATGTGCTTCGCTGCAGACATCTCACTGTTTGTGCATAAAAGTTTTGCGGCGATGCTGTCGACAAGTTCAAATTGCACTGCCGAATCAGAGGAGGCTGTGATCGCTCAACACGCCAACGGTAACTATGCAGGCCGAGCACACAGCCCATGTGTCATTTCGGCGAGGCGAGAGGGAAAAGGAAAGAGCAGAAAAGTGAGAAAGGGGGAGCAACAAGCTGCTAATCGTCAGTCGCCGAGAGAAGAGAGCCAACGTTTGAACACACCACCTCTCAAAGCTACGTGTGGGGAGTTTTCTGTGCCATCAAGCCCAGAGTCAATGTTTAGCTTAGCAACGCTGGCGCCGGGCTAGAAACCCAGCGTGGACAAGACATGCGGATGAGAGCTGCAGCCACAGCTGGGGTGTGTTACGCCGAAAATATCCCGACAGATGCCGCAGGAGTAACGCACGCACCTTTAGGCCAAAGAATTTTCCACCTATTTAAGGTGACAGGATGAGTGGAGAGAGTGCAGCAGAGGAGCAGACCCTCTGTAGATCACTCACACCTCGTCGGTCGGAGCGATGACAGTGCTGAACTGAGCTGAACGACAACAATGCTGCAGGTCAAGGTGACATCTGTTAAGGTGTGACCCGCAGGTCTGTGTAACCTCTGAGCTTTGAGCCTCAATGTGGTCTGAGCCTGCAGACTTGAAGACGTGGATTTTAAATGCGCCTGGTCACCTGCAGGTTGAACCGTGCATGATTGATTATTAATACACTCACAGGTATGCACTTTTCCTTGGACAGATGGATTTCAATAACCTCCCCTTGACATTAAGCTGATTTAACCTCCAAATATCTTACGTCATTCCTGCAAAGGTCAAACATATCTTACCGAACAGCCCAACCCACTTTCCCACCTACTAATTCCACCCATACTCAGAGATTTCCATAACCACGCTGTCTTTTTGTATCCCACCTGCTCACCTGAAAACACAAATTGAATTCAGCGCTTGTTTTCCCAATTCACTTTTTTATTATTATTATTTTTTTGTTGGCCGCACGGGAAGAAAAAAAACACCGCTCCAAAAACCACACATGACTGCGAAAATGCAAAGCACACCACTTGTTTTTGAAGTGTTGACAAAAAGAGGAATGCACTTTCCTATTCAGGAGGGAAACCTGAAGTATTCCTCTCATTGTTGAGCCGCTCACAAAGCCAAGCTCTCCGTGAAAGGTCCCCCACCCGCGCGCCATAAAGGCTTGCTCCTGTGCTTGCTAATCCCCCCCACGACTGCACAGGGCTGGTGATAAAAGTACAGTTACTGCAGTGGTGACCTCAGCAGAAAACAGGTTTCGCTCAAATAATGGGAGCACCGACAACACACAACAGTACGAATATTTCCTGAAATCTTTGCACAAGCCCCTCCAGACAAACTGAGGTCAACAAGCAGCAACTCGAATCATTTTGGTGGCTGGAACTTGAATGACATTCCTGTTGCTTAGGGCTCTTCCTTGTTAAAAGTATCCTTTGGCTGAGTCCCATGGGAATGCGTTCTCCTGCTTGTGTGACGACAACAGTCGACTTATCACGGTGTTTTCCTGTCCTTGGACTTTTAACACTTCACAAGCGTCCATGACCACTGACTGATTTTTGCTCTCACACTTTGTTCCAGGTTGAGCTGACCCAAGCGCGCTTTGTTTGACAATACTTTTCTGTGCCCGAGTATCTCTGCACTTCACTTGAGTGATTCTTGATGAATTCTACAGGCAGATCAAAATGACCAAAATGTTTTGGGTTGGAAATTAGGAGTGTCTGAGTTAAAGCATGGTGTTACCCATCTAAAATGTCATGGTTGGCTGCTAAAAAGGTGGAAATAAGTGACCCAATATATCAAATAAAGCCTTTTTATATTTATGATCCGGTGGCTCCCTCCTCATCCTGTTACACGTGTGTTCATTTTTACAATGGAGATGATTGAAGAGGAAGTTCACAGTCATGCTAGGCTTTGAGCTGAAAGCATGTTCACATTTACATTGCTAACATGCAAATGTTCACTATCTTAGTTAAGCGTCTTACCATGGTAACATTAGTTTTGCAGGTATTTGGCCATAAACAAAGGTAAAATTTCACTCTAGAAGAGTAAAGGATCGTCGACATAGAAAATGTTCTGGACACCAGTTTAGCACAGTAAAAATCCCAAAAGATATCTGTCTCTATGGGGGCAAGTCTTACACCATACCAAAGCTTGACTGGCACATTTTAGGCCAACAGTTTGGGAGATATTTTGAAAAAACAGTCTGCACCATAGCAGACGCCGCTAACATTCAAGGAAAGTAAAGTAGAGATTGGTCAGGATCAAAAAAGACAGAAACAAGTAAGGCACAAATATATTTGAGTTGCCTTTGATCTGGAAGCATTTATTTATAGACTATACGGAAAAAGGTCAAGTGTCTGTAAAACTGTGATGTCCACTGTGAGTCAAGGACTGGTTTTACAATTCATCCCGTGCCAAGGTTCATGACAATGTAGCCAAACGATGTGGAGACATTCTGCTCAAAACCACAAAAATGAACTCCATAGATGTGGTAGATGACCAATCTCTTTAGGATTCATCCTTTGGACACCGTGGATGTTTGTACAACATTTCATGGCAAAATGTCTGGGCCAAAGCGGCGGGCTGCCAAACCAACAGCCCAACACTGGCACATGTAGAGCCGAGCCAGCTGACTAAACATAAGCTAAGACTTAACTGACTATAACATCCTAATAGTGAAATAAAAGGGGCATTAAACTTTGTGTAGAGAGAGTGCAGGACACCGCCTGTCAAGGGCAGCCTGAGCCATTGTTTTACTACAAATGAATCATTATAGACTGTGCTGTAATCGACAAGAACAAAGTGGGAAATATGAGAAATAGGAACATGGTGGCGTCACGCTTTTATCTTTAGTGTTTCCTGTTTTATTTTGTAACTCTTCTTGCGTCTGTAACTTTACTTCCACCCTTGTTTGTGTTTTGATCGTCTGCTACACCCTGATTAGTTTTCACCTGCCTTCAGTCTGTGAGCTTCTTGGTTTCAGCGTCAGTTTGCCTTCGTTTAATGTTCTAGTTCAGATCCCTGTTTTTATTTCTTGAATCCTGCCTGCCTTTTGGACTTTACGGATTTGTTTGCTTGTTTCCTTACCTGGTTTTGGAGGCCTATTGGTAAGTTTCTGTACATTAGTAAACCACTGATCTGCACCTGTTCAGGCTCCTTCTCTTGTGTCATACTTAGGGTTAGGGTTAGGGTTATTATTATATTATTATGAATATTATGTTCCATATTCTGCTGAAAGATCCCCTAAATCTTACACACTGGACCTTTAATTTAAATTGTATTTATCTGACTTAGTGTAGTGTTGTTGTTTTTTTGGCATCCTACCACACTGTATGTAAATCTATTTTACGCACCAGATTCAATCTGAAATGTTTGGTCTTTTACTACTACACGCGTTTACACATGCACAAACAAATGCATACCACTGTGACCAGCGTCGAACCCGTTACAGCACCACAGGAAGCGAGGAGACTGCAGCTGATGTTAACGCTGCATGCCGGAGGGGAGGAGGGGGGGTTATGATTCTGCTCGTGTAGGATGGTGGATAAGGGAACGGCCCTGACAAAGGTGCCCATTGTTCGGCTTCATTAAAAAACCCTGCGAGTGTGGTTTCCCTTTTTAATATCTGCATCATCGTGAAAAGGAACAAGAGACAGAGGGCACAGGAAAATACCTCCACGGCCGCTATCTTGAAATAAAAGACACAATAAATGAGACTGTCCTCAGATAGAGGCTAATCAAACTACAAATTACATGATGGGCACATAATGAGTGCACTGACTGAAAACAAGGCAGTCATTAGCCTGCTGGACTCAAAGCTAAGTACTTCCTACTAAGTTATCTTCACATTGATTTGGTGAGCTGTGACAGGGCCTAACTTTAGCAACAGAGGAAATGGGAGGGAAAAGACTGCGTCGTCAGGGTCAAACAAGCACAAGCAGAGGAACGTGGTTAGCTAGACGTTCCTTAAGAGAGAAGAAATATAGAGCCAAAGGGAGATCAACAGAGGCTCTGAAGCAAGAAATATTTGGAATATTAGTAGGTGCAGCATTATGGCTCAATAATGAGGCTGCCGTTTGATAGAAAGCATCGCTTTTGAAGCCGTTGCATTCCAGATGAAATGATCGTAGCAAAAAGGAGCAGAAGGAATACCATGTGAGAAAAGGGCTTCTACCTTTTTGCTCAGAGGACTGAAAAACAGATTATGAAATGTCCCCACGTGCTTTTCAAACTTTTTTATGCAGTGAAATACAGTTTATCTCATACTGGAAACAGTAAGAGCGCTCTGGTGTGTGTGCGTGTGTGTGTGTTTTGTACGCTTCAAAGACTAAAAAGGAATGATCTAAGGTGCATGCAATGGTTCGAGAGATGCCTGGTCCTTGCCGGTCTATTCGCAAAAGCATGGCAAAGATTGCAAAAGCTGAGTCCAACTTTGACTAACAGAAGAAAGAAAGTCATAGTTTATCCCTTTGAAGACAACCGTGCAACTGTCTGGCACAGACGAGCAAATAATGAATTTTCTTGGGAGAGAAATCAAAGCGAACCCAGAAGTCTGCTAACACTGATGCATTTCATACTAGCCAAAATGTCCATTGTGTACCTGCTGCTTTTTGCATTTACTCTCAAAAGCTGAAATATCCCCCTTTTTCCAGATGTTCCCCTGTGTTCCTCCTCCCTGACTCGTCTCTGATGAACTGGAGACGCTGGACTCGGCTACCGAAGGAAAAGAGGCCAAAGGCAGCTGCCATTGCATTTCCAGTCCCTGTCTTTGCTAAAAAACAGCAAGCAGGAATGGCCTGAGGTCAGTATCACCCCCTACAGACAATCAGACACGAGAAGACAAAAACATTGTCAGGAGAGCCGTGATTTATTTCTCCCTCAACGGGCTTCTCTTGTTTTCAACCACTTCCTGTTGCTGGGACTGCTCTTCCTGGTCTGGAAGTTTAAACTTTAGTCCATGCTAGAAGAGAAATCTGGATGAGTTTTCACGACTTGTTCTGGATAAAGTAGACATTTTTATTCATTCTTTTAGCCACAGTAGCTCCACTGGCAACATATACTCTTTTTATTATCAGATAAATAATTAAAATAAAGTGTAAAATCTTTGAACTCTTCCTTTAATCTCCAACGCTTTTGGAAAAAATCATCTTATTGTTGAAATAAATTAAAACTTTAATCTACTATTTGAGTTTGGGGCTTCATACATAGATATATACACAAGCAATTAGTTGCTAGTTTATTAGCTTGCTGTTGAACTGTCAGGTGTTTCTATTAGTTTATATTAATGAGGGCGGTCTAACATTATAATCAAAGGATTTTAAGCAGCAGACTTCTTAGAAAACTTTTGCACAAGATGGATGCGACCAGTAATTATACAGTAATTATACATTGCATCCAGTTTGACAGTCATGACATTACAAAAACTAAACATGACATTTGCCTCTTGATCCCTCTAACTGTCAGGGCCCTCAGATCTACAAGCCTGCCTCCTCATGAAGTGGCCACCTTTCTGTAAAGAAAAAAATTGGGAAGGCACACTTGAAGTAAAGTGATCTAATAACACATTCACACACACACACACACATGCATACATACAGTACGCGCACGCACACACAGGCACATGCACATTTAAACCCTAGTTAAAGAAAACAGGATTACCGCACAATCAGGCCAAAAGCCTTTTCATCTGAGAGGAGCAGAATCAATAAGCACGGCTTTCTATGAGAGTCAACAAGTTCAGACACAGGCCAAAGACTCAATCTCTGTAAAAGCTGTTTTCACAAAACCGTGGATTCTTATTTGATGGTGATTCACAGAGCTGCACTGTGAGTGGGAGAAAGTCAGCTCAGCGTCTCAAAAAACACAGATTACAGCATTTATTCAGAACATCACAAGCCTTCTGTGGAGTTGTGGAGTAGCCCTCCTGGCACCGCTGCCGTGCCTTTTTCTCGTTGAGTCATCTGTTGCTCTGTGACTTAGCTTGAGAACCTTTCCAGGGCTTTGGTGTAAACAGAAAGAGGCAGGCAGGCAGGCTGGCTAGTGGAAAGCAGACAGGATCACTTCTAGCACAACATGCTGGCAGAGAAAGCCACACTAGAAGACTGCTTGTGTTGTGTTGTGTAATGATGCAAAACCACTGGAGCGGTGGAGGGTTTTGATTCAGGCAAACGCACGGAGAGTTGGTAGGAAATAGCTGCACAATGAGGAGATTTGGGTGCTTTTCACCTCTTTTTTTGAGCTTAAAAGTTTAGTTCATTATAGATATTTTAGATATAGAGCTGAATGCAAAAATGAACATTTAAAGGTGTTTTATATGAATTCATGTAGGTTAAATGCGTAGTTTCTAAATATAATGACAAAAATAACAACAGTATTCCTCTAAAATCCTGTAACTTATTTTCCTTAAGCTACAATATCATTTCTTTAGGGAAATCTGCTCTTGAATTCACAGCTTTGTAGGATTATTAAAGATTTCAACTTCAAAATGTCACTGAGGCAGCCGTACTTTCACATAGACGTCTCATTGGTGAGAGGTGGTGGTGGTGGTAGTGCCGAGTGGACCAGGAGAGGGCGATGGTTGGAGGCCTAATGCACCGCGTCTTATTTAAGGGTATCTGGAGAAAGTGTTTGATATGTTGTCCTCTAAATTTGAAGATGTCTGATAAAGTGAAGCATAGACGTCCGCGCAGATAAACTTTCCAAGCTGTTTTAGAAATATTGTGAGATGCATTTAGAGGAGGCGCGACCGGACAAATCAGCAAAGGAATCTCCCTTTTTCATGATGTCGCTGAGGATAGGAGCCTCGGAAAACCAAAATAAAAACAAAGGACAACAATGAAACCTTATCCTTCAAGGTTTTCAGCTTCACTTTGTTTGGTTTACAGTCTATTCTGAGTGTGTGTGGTGCAACACGAACCCTCTGTGGCCCGTCAAGAGTATCTATAGATCAGTGGGGCGGGTTACAGTCAGACTAAACTGTAAACAAGTCCCATCCAGAGACCACGAGTGACCCAGCACTGCACATCCCTAACCATCTGATTCATCCTCTTCAAACGGCTGAGAGCAAACTCCTCAACAGCTGCGTGATGAATCCCCAATAAATCCGCCGCGACCGAAAAGCTTTGAATCTCGCGAAGGAAGCGAGGATGCAGGTGGCTGGAGCGGAGTTTATTGCAACACATACTTTCCGGACGACCAAAACAACAAGAAAGACCACCCCTCACCACCATCACCACCACCACCACCACCACCACCACCACCACCACCTCCCCTCTCCTCTCCTCCCTCCCTCCTGATTTCAAAGGCGATCTGCCGGGAGGGAGAAAGCACTCGGAAGCAACAGCCTTTTGTTCAAGGGTACTTTTGCATGAGGGAGAGACGGTGTTTTGTTTATGTGTTGCCATTAAGGCTTTAATCAGAACTGTTTTCTGAAGTCAGCCTTGAGCTCTGCTTGGTTTGGTTCCCACTGAAGGAGCAACAGGAGGAGGAAGAAAGGAGCGGGGAAGTGTGGGAATGTCTCTACATCGTCGCCATGGCGGGCAGCTCCTAAACATGGCTTTAAATTAGGGGAAAAGAAAACACAGGCTAAAAAAAGGCAGTCGCGTAACTATACTCCTGCCTGCTAATTTGTCACCACTTGAAAAACGAGGAAAAAATAGCAACAGTTTTAAATCACACTACTTTAAAGTTAGGATATGCCAGCTAGTGTGTATGGTAGAATACTTAAACACAAGGGAGATTTAGGTCAACTTCATTGCAGTCGCACATACATTTAAACCATTGTGGGTGGAATCTATGGAGCTCTGGCTGCGTTCATATTAGAGGGAAGCAGAAATGGAGAACACCGAGTGTCTGGTTCTGGCTGGCTGGCTGGCTGGGATCGGACCAGTGACAGCTGGGGCTTGAAAGCCTTACATCCAAAGCCAGGGCTCACTGCCACTTGCTACATAGCCTGCGCTGAGCTAAGCCCACCCCCTCCTGTCCAAACCCTCACACTGAAAGATCAGTGTCCCGAACAAAACATTAAGCTCCTGCCAAATAATTCCCTCTAAAACCATCTCCTCTTTAAAGTCTAAATCCAAGAGCGGAAGAGGTACTGGAGAGAAGACAAGATGGCAAGATGGTTTATCTGTCTGCTGCCATGTCTGAGAGGGGAAGAGGTCACGGAGAGGGGAGTTTCTCAGAGGATGCAGATAGGAAAAAAGGCATGAAGCATATTAAATACCGTGTGTGTGTGTGTGTGTGAGACTGTACCTTATCGAGCAGCGGCAGACAGCGGGGTACCCTGTGCTCCAGTTTGACAATGGTGATAAAGTCACTCTCTTGTCGTTCATCCTCGCTTGTGTTGCACAGAGACAAAGGGTGATACTGCAAACAAAAGAAGAAGTGACAGAGAGAGGAAGAGGTTACATAAAAATCAGATATTTAAAAACAATGCAGACGTCTCGCGCGGGATTGTTTTTCTGGTTGCGAAATTGAGAGGAATATATTTTTTGCAATTACCACAGCGCCGTTTTAGACGAGCGGCGCTTGCGAGAAGAAGAATGACTGTGGAGGAGTACAAACAACACAGCTACAGCTGCCGAGATGAATGAAGCCCGTTCACATAATCACACCGAGGCATCTTTGCTTTGATAACGGGAATTAATCTCACTGCCGTACTTAAGCACTATAAAAATACAGACAAATTTGGGGATTTGTTTTCTTTTAAATTATTACAACTTATTCAAAAGGATCCTTGAGTTCAGGATGAAAACTACAGTCATTTCCTTATTGTAAAGATTATTTTTGGGGCTTTTGAACCTATTTGATAGTGATAGGTTGGTAGAGAGTGAGAAAGGGGTGGATGACATGCTGCAAAGGGCCACAGGTCAGAGGTCTTTCACACATGGGACGCATGGTCCACCAGGTGAGCTACCAGGGCGCCTCACAGCCGTCATAGTCGTTTATATATTTGACATACTTGGTGGAGACCTGCTCTTATTTTGTAATCTGTAACTGAAACTTTACTCTTTAATCATTTTAATTCTTAGATTTAGCTTTGGGATTAGATGTTCTTTAGGATTAGAGAAGATATTTGTCCTCCATTGAAGGGAGGTGCAGGTAAGAATAAGAATCAGCTGTAAACTAGTAAGAGGCAGATAACACTGAAATGTACCTATTTAAACCCAAACCACATCATGCAAACTACATTATGACCGTCTGGGCATCAAAGATTGGACTAAAATGTTCGAGACAAGCTGTTAAACGACAATCTATACAGAGGCATTAGAGCCGGTTTTCACACCAGCAGAGAAAGCTCTGTTAAATTAAGGCGTTTCCTTTCTCAACCGTACAGTTGATATCAAGAGGAAAAACTTTGGCACCCTACAAAATCAATTACATGGATGGCGATGTTCACTCCCACTCAAAGCCTTGAGGACTGAAAGAACGAGAGATATTCTTTGGTAGGAACATTTGATCCCCTCTGAAAGGGAGGAAATTCGGAGCTGCTGAAAGGCTGCATTTAAGAGCTCAAGGGATAGCAGCGGTGTTTGCAACTCACAGACATGCTGTCACGGGTACAGGGGAATTGCACGGCAGTCCAAGAGGGAACAGACCGCTCCTAAAACGCCCCCACGCATCACTAATTTACCAACATGACATCAATGAGGACACCAACACAGCGCTCAGTCCTCAGTACAGATCACCCTGCAGCGCCCGGCTCACCCACACCCCAGGGGAGCGGTCCCCACCCCTGTCCTGCCCTGCCCTGTATGAGTTTGTCCCCGGGCTCTTGGTTCTGCCCCGGTGGGCCTCTTCATGTGGCTGTGGGCTGAGGTCATGGGGCTCCCCCTCATCTCACCCAGCGGAAATCCCTAAATTAAAAAGACCCAAGGGTGACATCAACAGCTGGCACCCCGGTCCAGGGGAATTGACGTAATGTGCTGCTGGTGCATGTCCATCAGGAGGAGAGAGACAGAGGAGAGGAGACAGGGAGCAGATTTTTTGGGGGGTGGAGCAAGGAGGTCAAAGAAAATGAGAGACGGGGGGCAGGTGGGAGAGGGCACATACCACAAATAATTACTATGATATCTACTACGAGCATCGACATACGTCACAACAATACTAACAATGATTGACACACCAGTGGTTAAAAAGCAGGGGTACTGTTACCCCCGAGGGTTGTTCTGCAGGGGACATAGAAACTGAAGAAATATATCCACACATTACAGAGAATTACATGTGTGGTGTGATGGTTGTCCACTCTGGGCCCTTGATACGCGAGTAAACTGCGTATCAAGGGCTCGGTGATGTCCTCAAACATCCTGGAAACAGACCAGACCTCGTCTCTCTCTCAGTTAAAGCTGAAGTTAACAGTCCCGTCCTACGTAATGTTTTCAGACCCTCGCACGTCGCCTGAACGGCAGCCCCGTGACGTTGGAGGAAGGCGGGCAGCAGGGCAGCACGAACCCCTGGCCTGGCCAGCAAGCCGCGCTGCCAGCTGCCCCTACCAGTCCACATTTACTAGGCCCAAATTAAAGGCCTACAGTTGAATTTGGCCCTTAACAAAGAAAAAGAAAGAAAATAAAATCCTTTAATGACACTACATCACTGATGCCATGAAAAAAAAAAGAGCTACGTTCCGTCGGAAGAATCTGATTTCAGCACTCGTTTGAATCTTTAGGCTTACTCGGTCGTGTTTGGATCTTGTCGTGATATTAAACATGTTGATGCATGGGGCTGTGCAATCATACCTAATAAAGTAGATAATACCCCTAAAGCTGAGCCAAACAGGCTCAAAAGGAGCGGCTGGTTTTAGTTTCCTCTGGCTCTCTGAGGCTCTGAGGGCAACCACCTCGATGGTCACAGTGTCTATGTTTTGCATGGTTGACAAAACTAAGCATTATCTTCTATTTTAGATATGCCCACAGCACTTACAATCAGATGGCTGTGAACACTCTCCATGTGCCACCATGGGTGCCATCTACCACTTAGAAACACGCTGCTGTTTCGCGACTATAAATGGCAACCAGGACAGACTGAAACGTCTTCATTTGGTTTTTGTACGGCCCTGAGAAAAAGGGGCCTGGGAAACCAAATCACTGAGTCTCCATTTCACAGGGACTAGAAACCACAGGGCACGCAAACAGTTCCCCACAGACTGTTAACAATGCTCACTCCTCCGTTCCGCCTCCTCCTCCTCATCTGTCTAGATCTGTTGCAAAACTGACGGGGACATGTCCCTCGGTTCCTTTGTAGCCACGATTAAAGGCATTCCTTTCCAGCTCAATCAAAGACTACCCCAAAAATATTCCGAGGCAAGAATCTAACAGCCTCAAAAACAAATACATGGACAGAAAAAGGGGAGAATAAATAGTAGCTGCGGTGAGAAGTCAATAATATTTTTTTTCCACTCGCTTAGCCCTGCGGATCTTCTTTTTTCATCTGCCAATAATCAGCAAGAGAGCTTTCTAGTTCATCTACTGCCAGCAGGGAACCAGGCCCAGGCAGTTATGTCAGTGTGCGTTAGAGGGGGGAAGCAAAAAAGTGCTCGCACCTCTCATCAAGCTCCGCCACTCAATTACCAGCTGCTCAGGTCAAGAACTGCAGCATGAAATGCTATATATAAAAATAATCTAATTGAAGCAGATTGGTTTAGTCGGTGATGAAAGAAACATATCAGTGTGTGATTATTCCATCACACAGTATAAATCAACACCGAGAGGAGGAGGAGGAGGAAGGCGAAAAAGGCTCCTTCAGTGGAGCTCTGCCCCCCGAGGCCTGGAAAGCCTGCCAGGTTAGTGCATATCAGGGAAGAATTCAATCAACCCTGCCACATGCAAGCTTGCAGGCGTGCACACACACACACACACACACCTACAAAGAACATAGTATTTGTTTCCTGAGTTCTGACTGACCCATTTCTT
The DNA here is from genome assembly GCA_023373845.1 of Nibea coibor. NCBI lineage: Eukaryota > Metazoa > Chordata > Actinopteri > Sciaenidae > Nibea > Nibea coibor. Next base: position 18,586,722 of record CM041733.1, read on the forward strand.
CAGTGAGTGAGTGACTCAGCCTCTCATGTCTGGGCTCTAAATCTAATGAAATCTCTTTGTGTCTCTTGAAGCTCCACTATTAAACACACACCTGTTCTGCACACACACACACACTGACAGTAAAGACACTCCTATAAAGGGTCAAAACCTTCCATGCAGGCTGGTGAGGTGAGAAGTCGAAGTCAACATGTGGCGCAGCAGAGCTTAGCAGTAAGTTTAGAAATAGAGACGACCAAAATAAACAGAATGACTCCGATACTGTACATAAATGCTCAACACTTCATTAGCATACTAATAAAGCAGTGTGACAAGGATTAAAAATCAGTATTTCAGGTGCGCCGGTTAGCTCAGTTGTAGAGCTGCAGCGACCAAGGGTTCAACTCCGACCTCCAACTCTCTCTCCACCTTCTTGTAACTCCTCAGCTGCTGCTACACAAAAAGGCCCCAGAAATATCTTTAAATATATCTCCATATATCAGTATTGCAAAGTAAATGTCAAGCAGAGGTTAACAGAAGATTCTGCCTCGTGGCGAACATAAATTAATCAACATGAATCAATTTGATTCAGGTTTCTCTGAGGGTGGTAATTAAAGCTTTTGCTTATTCAGATTCCATAATGAGAGAAAATGTTTGCTCAGGGGAAGCGGTTGCCAAAAGCAGCGTAATAGCCGAAAGAAATCTGAATCTGGTCGCCCGGGTTACGTGGCAACATTTACTGTGGATCCCTGCTAAGATTTGGCTCATTTGTGTGTAGAGGCTGAGGGAGCCTGAGTCGACGGGTCAAGCCGAGCGGGGTCCGGACCCGGGCTGAGACACTGGCCCTTTGCTTTTCTGTGCTGCCGCCTTTTAGAAATACATCAAGTCTGACTAACTAGCATCACTGCGTGAGAGCACGGGTTAATGAATGAGAGCAAAGCTATGTATTGTTGCTAGAGGCACCTGAGCGTGTGCTTGCATGTGAACATACGTGTCTACCTCCGTGGTCCTGCAGGGGAGTGAGTAACTCAGCGTTGGGTGCGGAAAGTGTGTGTCTAAATCTTTTACTTGAGGAGGGGAGGCGAGGGGGGAGGCGCTGAAAGCCGAGGGTCTTTTTCTCAAATGTCATATCTGAGCAATAATCAAGCAGCGCTGGCTTCTCCACACACTTCTGCGGTCCAGGTCCCAGCGCCATAGATGACACAGATACACAGTCCTCATACCGCACTCCTCAATCAAACAGCGTTTGTTATCTCATGACCCCGCACTAAGTAGATTTACATGAAAGGCTGATACGAGTGCGACGCCGGGTTGCCCGGTGCCAGGGGGAGAGGAGCAGAGTTTTTTTTTTCCCCCCTCTGTCGGAGCATCTGGAAAAGTGGGCTCTGAGGCCCTCGCCTCTTCTCTCTTTGCAAATGCAAACGAACAGGAGGCATTACTGCTATGGTCCTGTCAAAACAAAAGGCGTGTCATCTTTCCCCCCTGCTTTATTGACAGTGTCAGCCCCATATCCAGTAACGGTTACCACAGAGAATGACTTGGGGGAAACGTGATCCCATAATGAGGCCCAAATAATTACCACCAGCCCCAAATTTGCCCGGGCGCTTTCTTTAAGTAGGAGTGCTTCCCCCCAACTCCAGATCCCGTCAGACTGTCTCTCTGTTCTATAAAAAGGGATTAGACAAGAGAGAAGAAAGAGACCTGGAGAGGGAAGAGGAGTCGGCCTTAAAGAAAGGAAGCCGAGGAGTGAGCCTGAAGGTCGCCGCTGAAGTTTCAGAGTACCTGCGCTGGTGTAACGGCAGATGTGGGAATAAATGTTTGGTTTTTCTGATGCTGCAGCGTACTCAAATCCATCTTCACTTATCCCTGGCTTCCTCACGAGCTACTTGTCCTGTTTCTAGTACAAGGGTTTCATAACACGCAGCACAAAAGTTGAACTGGCATGAACTCTGCATACTCAAGGCGCCAAGATAGGTACAGCCACACCTGTCCTTTGATCTGTGCGGCATATTTTCACTCAGCTATAACGAGAGTCATTAAAATACTGGAACTTAGTGCTCACTGGGTGTTATACATTAATGATCTATGTGACAGCGGTTTTAAATCTTAATTCGTCTCCAACGCATGTACTTAACTTGTGCTCTCAACTTAGCTCGTAAAGTCATGTTCTGCTGTTATGGCTGCCATAATTTGCAGAGATAATCAAACAGTATTCGGTTTTAGATTAAAGAGTGAAGGGACAGTCAGAGGACACACCTTACAATCCCCTCTGACCTGCTTTTGAGGTCTGAAGACAACGCCCGCCGACAATACATGTTCAGATGATGAGCACTCACGCAATATACCTTACTGCAAAGCTTACTCATCAAACTCAAAGCTGAATATGCTGAATAAGACACTACAGTCATGTATACGGATGTTGCAACAAACTAAACTACCCCCTACTTTTTAGTCCCGCTTAAATGGTTTGAAGCGCCTGAAACATGTCAAATGGGTTCAGAAAATGACGATGATGAACTCTGAGCGAGATGAATTCATTTCTATCTCTGCTAGGGGTACAGTAGGTCTGTTCAGGGTGACCTCAGCGTGTCATCGAGCCACCCTTTAGGACCGCCCACAAAATCCTGGACTGAAAACCTCCATATTTCACAGTAGTATCGCCGTCTCCGGCGACAAAGCCACTCAACTGGCAAGATGTGTTAGTTTCTCTGGGAGCGCCGTGTCCTTTCCACACTTCCCGCACAGGTTCGGTGGACTCACACAAACACACACACACAGGTTTGCATACGCACGGAAAGATACACAACACCACCTCTACCACCAACAACTAGGGCCACTCCATCAGCCTCAGGCCAGCGCTACACTATACATTTCAAAGCACTGAGTTCAACATAAACACAGCACTTCCCTGTCATAACAAGTCAGTGGCTTGGTAACCAAGCAGTTTGTTAGTATTGCAGTGATCCTTCTTCCCCATAGACACGGGGGCCACATCCACACGTCCTCCAGGCTTCCTCCGGCTCGTCCCTGGCCTGCAGGACGAAATCTTGAAACTCTCTCAGGTTCCACAACATCAGCCAGAGAGAAAAGCCACGCTTTTCAATGTGTCACTCACTCACGGTTGGGAAATTAAGGTCAGCTGCAGTTGAAAGAGATTAGCCTGGAGAATGAGGAAGGGTGTTCACAGAAGGGATCTCCAAATTATAGAAGGAGGGACACAAAAACAGACAAAAAGGAAATACGAGGCAAAGATAAAGGAGGACAAACTGTCTGTTATAAGCCGAGATGTACTGCAATTACTGGAAATCATGAGGTTTTTTCAGGACTCCAAATATTTGTGCCCCAACCCAAAAATTACCCCAGAAATGTACTACCTGGGAGATGAACCGGACCTGTTTATTTGACCCGTACCTGGCTGTGACGCATATAATCCAACCCGCTTGCCAAGGACCCAACTGACCGTGTAAAAAGTGGATCTGAACCCGTACAGCTTTCAGGTCCTGGGATTCAGTTGGACCCCTGAAAACCTCACAAATTTCACTTTACTCAAGTGTTTTTGGCTGTTTGACATTTAAACAACAATTAACTCTCATGTTTAATCCATATTTGTATGTCTACCGGTGTGCTTTTTATGTATTGTGTCCATATCTGTATTGAGGTTTTATGATACTGAGAGTTATATATTTTAATTACATGTACATAAAAGCCCAACTGAGGACAAGAGTTGAACATTAGCAATAAAAAAGCAAGTTCAATTCAAGTTCAATTCAGCGTTTCACAAAAAAAACATATCAACCACATGGTGGCACTAGAGTCTGGGGAGTAGGATTCATCCTCTGTGTACCATGAATAAGCTAGCAATCCAATATTTGCTGATATTTCAGTCGTGACTAAAGTGGTGAACCCTACAGCCTTGCGTGTGGATAAACCAAGCCCACCGAACAAAGGCCAACTGGTCCTGAGGATCTTCACTGAAGATTAGCGTCTGACTGTAAATCAGTTAAAAACCGACTGAATTTTCAAAATAAAACGACTGCACAGAAGAGAAAAAGTCTGCACAGAAAGTGAGGACGGCGACACCAGAGGAGGTTTGCTGTGTGGTTCTTTTTTTAACGAGAGACAGGTGCCCCTTTTTTACGCACCAGCACATAAAATAAAAAACAGTAGGCTGCTGGGGGTGTATTTAACACCCCGCTTTCATTTGGAAATGCAATCCCACGTTCCTCCCCGTGAACCCGCTCACCAACACGTCTCTTTCACAGCAATATGCTGTTCTTAAAGAGGGGTCAAACTTTATTATGGCATATGAGAGGGAGGCTTTTTTTTTCTCTTCTCTCTCTCTCTCTTCCCTCTTCCTCTCGCTGCTCCAGCTTTCCAACCGTTCTTCCAGTCAACCTCATAAAGCTTTAAACCCTAAACGCAGCTTGTGGGCTGAAACTGAATGCCACTGTATGGTGACATAAGCGGCCAGCGAGCTTCTTTTCGTTCATAAAGCCCTGCGTGAGGACGTGAGCAGCCCTGATGTGGAAGTTTAACCATGCAAATGCCTTTAAAATCAAACTTTCATGCCGTTTTCTAGCAGGTGTGGCTCACCTGTTGGTTGCCGAGCACAATTCAAATGTGAATTAAGTGTAAACAGACAAAGTTAAGCTCAGTCATCAGGGTTAGAGCTTACACCGTAAATCATTTCCCTGAAATACCCTCCGAGGCGTCCCCGTGCTCCCATCTGCTCAAAACAAATGACAGACAAAAATGACTTAACCCACTGACTTCCTTCCTCGCAGTTGATCCTTAAAACATCTGTACATTTATTATACGCCGCAAAGCCTTTCCATACCAACAAGTCATGCAGTCGCATGTTCGGCCTTAAATCTTATTTTCCTAGAAAGAAAGAAATCAGCCGTTAAACAAAAGGAGAGTCCAGAAACCTCTTAGAAACGTCTCCCAAGTGGGGAAAAAAGCAGGATTTTAACTAAGATTTTAATTAAGAACGCCATAAAAGCACTCTTTCAGATGAGTATTTTTACTGTGCAGTTGTCATTACCTACTATTCTGTCATGGAAGATCTCTAATTAAATCCAGGGGAGGATCCCGTGGAAAAGGGGAGGGAAAAAAAAGGGAAAACAGTGACATATTTCTCCGCCGATGTCACCGTCTGCCACCATCTCTCCAGCCCACCCCACCGGGAATCCCATAATCACCTGCGGCCGATGTCGGAGAAATCCAGTCATAAAGGCAAAGAGCAAGTAAACACAACAACTAAACAAAAAAGGGCTTGTTCGTGTTATTTTTTGCTCTTTTTCAAATGTTTATGTGACCATATTAACCGGGCACACACACACACACACATACACACATGCCGCTGCATCCTTAGCAACCCTCGCGAGTAAATAGTAACAAAAACATCAGCACAGAGCTTCTCTGATGCGGCCGCCGACTGCTTGCAACACACCTTGTAATTGGCAGCATAATTGTTTTCTTTTTCGCTGCTATATTTCACTTTGGCTCCGAGTCAGGCGTTGAAGCAGCCTGATTTATGGTCAGGGAATGCGCTGAGAGCTTTTCAAGACAAACCGAGCGCAGATGTTTCTGTCCGGCTTGACATTTGTGTGTCTGGACATCCACCTGAGCATCGGTGGAAGGGGGAAGGAGGGAGGGAAGGAGGATGAAATCTCCCGCCCTCCTGCGGCGCTCCGGCGCATGTGATTCCTTCCCTTTGGCTTTCTTTTTTTTTCTTCTTCTTCGGTGCCCTGCTGGTGAGTGCTGCAGCCTCCCCCCAGCTGGGTCCTGTCTTGTTTTAATGGCCAAATGGAGTGTATGCACAAGTATGCATGTACTATATGAGGAGGGATGGGTGGAGGGGTGGACGGGGGGGGTGTTAGGGTAAACGTTGCCGAGGCGTGGGCATGCAGCCAGGAGCAGGGAGCTCCTCATGGAATGCCATGGAAAAATGAGACAGAGGAATGCAGACTCTACTGAGCAGTGTAAACAGGCAGGCCTGAGAGAATGCTGCCATGCCGCTTTGAAGTCGCTCCATCTCCCTATCACACACACACACACACACACACACACACAAATACACACACCTGTGACCAGCTGCCGTGTGATTAACAGAGATTTTAACTAGTGACACAAAGTTCTGCCTCGGTCGGGGCGGTGACGTGAACCTCGGCGACGCAGCATGTACAGTATGTGTGCATTTTCGGCCCCGCTCCATGTCCGCCCCGGCCAGGCCAGGCCGGAACTTACACTCACTATTTATTACTCAAACACAGATGCACTCACTTCAACACACACACACATGCATACACACCCACGCACATGCCTGCACAGTCACACACACGCACACACAAACATATACAGAAACTCGCACCTGCTCTCCCTCTCGCATGCACGACACTTCAAGGCTTCCGGCCTCCGCTGACGACGGTGAATTTTATGACCCGACTCCATCTATCTCCCCCCACCCTCCCCCAAGACAGCCACCTCCCTCCACTCCTAACCCTGCTTCAATATGGCCTTTCAACATCTTTGTTGAGCGTGCGGCAGTGATATCAGGCTAAGAATGTCTCCGGTGTAGACAGTAGACACGCAGGCACCGGAGCCTCTACCTCAGCGTCTGAGCCAGCCGGCTGAGGAATCCAACTCAAGTGGGCAGGTAAACACTGCTGCCCTTTGGATCACCACTCTCTCTTATAACCAGTGAGTGCGTGTGTGTGTGTCTGGGTGAGACGGAGAAAGAGTGAAATGAACGAGTGGTGCATCAGGAGTCGTGTTTTGGTTTGTTTGCCGTACAAAGGACTAAAAAGTTTAGGCTTAAAGGTTTAAAAAGGTAACCTGTAGGTGACGAGACGGATGTAACGTCCAATCAGTGGTTGGATGGCGTAAACAGACTCGTTCCACCAGTGTTTGTAACTCATCTCAGACTCTGAGGAAGTGAAACACTTTCATCTATATTCCAAGACAAGCAAATCTCTTCGTCAACATGTTCAGTGTGTTAATTAACTTTTAATACGGGGTTGGCTTCACTGCAATACCTTCAGGAATTTTTTCACACCTGTCGCACACAGGCGTGACGCCTAGAAACAAGCCCGAGACGGAGTCAGCCTGAACTGGTTGCCAAAAAGCAGCTTCACTGGAGCGGTTTGAGAGTTTAGGGGCCTTGCTCAGGGGCACGTCGGTGGTGGTAATGAGGGGAGGGGCGAGTTTTATTTAGCCCAATATAAAAACTAACAGCATTGCCTCTGGGAGCTGTACATCACATGACAGAGGCGCCGCTATTTCACTTTTCCACACACACATTTTTCAGACTTTTTATGCCTTCACAAGCCCTCCCTGTCTCTGCCTCTCTTTGTCCGCTTGTTATATATAAAAAATATGAAAATAGAGAACTATTTGTGGACTAAACTATCCAATACTGTGGAGAAAGGCTGGATTTTTTATAATTAAGTACGTCCTCTCTAATTTATTCTCTGCTTATCATTTAAATTCTCCATCTCCTGAACACAAAATATTCTTTTCTATTTCCTATTTCTTGCATGTCCCTCCCGCGTCGCACTGTAAACTGTAATTAAACTGCATTAGACACTTGAGTGATATTATTATACAAGGTACTTATCGAAAAACTATGTATCTGTACCTATGTACCTAACTGAACGTCCTGTACCGGGCAGTTCAGGGTGCTCTTCAAACAAAGTGGATTTAATTGATCAGTCAGAACAGTCAGAGCTATTATTGTAAATAACAGTGCTTATCCTCCACGCAGAAGGCTGCACACACACTTATATACACTCATAAAAGTATATATAGTGTATATACACATGAATCACTTGTCCTACTTGGTAACAGCATGTATACAGTACACACACTAACAAAGTTAAGTTGAGCCGTGGCTGCTGGAGACGGGGAAGACTCTTTGGATGGTCTCATGAATGAAGGTTCACCTACTGTCGCTCTGTCTGGGCGCCTGTAGCTACTTCGAAAGAGTAACATCGCGACAGAATACGCTGCAAAGTCTCAAAAGAAGAAAACAGCTTTGAACAGATGACATTTATTTTGACCTCACTCCTCATTAAAATATATTTGGTGCATAATTATAGAAGGGGATGTCAAGTGCGTTCAGCCAGACTCAGACAACAAAACACAAGGCATCCTTCCACCGCAGCGGCAACATTATGGTGCGATACTTCCTCCTTCAAAAAGGCCTTTCAGCAGTCTTCCGCTCTCCCTCTGTATTCTGTGGGATGAAAGGTAGGGGAGCCCGGAAACAGAGCGCGGCCTGTCATCACCGCTGCGCTGTCATATCATAGGGAAGCTTTCAAATTGGTACTTGTGCTGCCTGGCGGAGCAGGTCTGCTGGTGTATTCTGGTACCTGCTAGATAAATCTCTTCAGCAGGGACAGTCTGTCTGTGATTTAGGGGCCAGCCGATACCGCAAGTGGGCACCGCTAAAACTACGCCGTCTCGCAGCGAGGGAGAGAGAGGCTCTTGTACATAAAACAGCCGGCGGCAGTTCATCTACCTCATGCCATGCCTCGCGACTCGCCTCCTCCTAACCTGGAAGAGCTCAGGGCCTGCGAGCAAAACATTGCTATTTTTCTGCAGATTCTTGGCAGCGACGGCAGCGAAGGCCTCTCGATTCAATCACAGGCGAACCCAGACTGTACTCGAGTCTTGCGTGCATTTTTTTCTTTTTACTATCGTTGGCTAGGATTCATCGTAAACAGAGATTCAGAATCCTCAGCGCCGTGTGCTCTGTGGAGCAAAGAAGGTATGACAGAAAGTGTGCCTTCCTTACTTTGCTACTTTCTTTTAGCCTTTGGCAAATGACTAAACCAGTCTCGGGTCAGTTCCAGGGAGCTCCTTAAGTCATTTCCTGATGGAATATTTATTTAAATCGCAGCTTTTCATGGGGTCACCCCCTTCACTCCTGGATCCTTTCATACATTCCCCGTCCTGTCCTTGCCTTGTCTTTAGGGGTAGATTTATCCTTAGCGCTCCCTTGATTTCTAATATGGTGGCTAACTCAGGAGCTCTGGAGCGTTGGCAGTCCTCCCACGTACCTCACCTACAATTTCACATTTTCACATAAGCTAGCGTTGAGCACGTAAACAGAAGGGCTGGAATCACATCGAGACTTCGCTCATAATGACACAGACACGACGCTGAGAGGTAGCGGAAAGGTTGTCGCACATCATCAAGAATTTAACTACAGCCAGATTTGCATTATTCTAGTTCCTCTACATCATTCATTCCATCACGGATACTGTAGCCTGAAAACAAAGACAGACTGCAGTCGAGCTGAAAGGATTAGTCCACTGCTGATTAATAAGCGTTTAGATGCGCTTGTCTCACTGCCTCTCATATGAACATTTGTTACTTTTCTTTGTTTTATATCGTAGTAAAGTTTCGACATCCGATGCACGACATCATGAGTTTTAAGAAACAGCAACAGCAACAAATGAATCGATTAATTGAGAAGATAATTAGCAGATTAATAGATATAAAAAAAGATTATTAGCCGCAGAGTTCCACGTTTGAAATATAATAACCTAAAAGCAGATTAGACAACTTCTTTACTCCACTTCTGCGTAATGAGGCGTAACATCACAGCTGTGTGACCTTCATTATAAAGGATTTTACATGCATTCCAAAAATATGGTCTCAAACCAACACCAGGTCCCTGTTGATTACGAAAACTCTTCTGTGCCGTTCCCTCGTGTCTCAGATTTGGAATATATAGCACATAAAGTATGTCAAACAGTTTTCTCATCACAGCGTCGCCCCTGATATCTCACACCTGTGGGTGTACGTAGGAATTTGAAAAGCACGTACGCGCTGACCTTAGCAACCTCTCCTTTATTTAAAACCTCCAAAAAAAACCTGGTTCATGTGTCAAATGTGTCTTTTTACAATGTCATGAATCTATGAAAGGATCTTTTTTTTTCCAAGACAAAAAAAAATTCATGAATGACATTCCTCTGTGTGACAAAGGAATTCAAATTTCCACTGCGGTTAGCGCCTACGGGCAGGTCCAGGGGTCTACGACACAAACAGGACCCCGTTGACGGAGACAAGGCCCATTCAGAGAGACAGATCAACTCATCCTTACAATAAAGGCCTGGCTGGCTGGCCCCCGCAACCTGATCCATTCTCTTTTCCAGAGTCACTCAGCAGTCTCACATTAGACCTTTACACTTCCTCTGCTGGGTCTTCTTCCTCTGGCCCTCAGGGTGTGAGGACCATGAGTATCTGTGTGTCTCCGTGACGGGGTGTGTGTGTGTGTGTGCAGTGGACACAAAAGAAAGTGACCTCATATGACATGAAAGCAGACTCGAGAATCTTGTCTCAACTGGAGTCAACTGGAGGGTCCACAAAGCTGACAGTCCTGCAGTTGCCTATTAACCGTCATCCGAGTCAAGTTCGTCTGCTGAGCTGCCTACAGCACACACACACACACACACACACACACACACACACACACTCTATTGGGTTTTTCCTACCTCCTGTCCAACCGATCGAATCATTAAAGTTCAGCGCTAATTGAAGACTACTGGAAAGGAATGTTCTACCAAGCAGCGGGCAGGTGACAACAACAATGTGGCGATAACTTGTCAACACCTTATCCCGCAGCTGTGGGTGGGTCAGGGGGTTGGTTTGTGGCATTTTACTGCCATGTGAGGGGAGGGACTCAGTATAAAGTGGAACCAGAATTTCCTGATCCATTTTTATGTCTGAGCCTTTGTAGACGAGCCAGCACATCTCCTCGGTCGAGTGCACACACACCTGCACCCGGCGGAAAGAAGGAGGAGGGGGAAAAAAAAAAACCTCGACCGCAGTAAATAACCGCATAAAATTAAACTCCTGGCAGGGAAACGATAAAGACCGAGGGAAAGCACAGCATTCCCTCAGTTAGGTCCATTCAAGCTGTGCTGCTATGTGGGTGGGCTGCAAATCAGAACCAGCTTCTTCTTCTTTTTTTTTTTTTTTTTACGGGCCTGTCCCTCGGAGGGATCAGCAGCCGCTGTGTGGCAAAGCCAGGCCAGCTGCCGCTCCGCCAGCCTGCAGCTCTCTCTCTCTCTCTTGGTAAACCACATCACAGCCAAACCAGCGACAGCGAACCCTGACCTTTGAGACTACTCATCGCCTCCCGATTGTCACATCCCTCCCATTCCCATTCACACCCGCTTATCATTGCAGGATAATGGTAAAATAACAGAGCCGTGGACGGAGGAGGCAGCGCGCTAACGTTAAACCGCTCAGTCAAACAGCTTAAAACAAGCTCCCGTGGGTGTTCGTCTGTCTGTGTGCTGAAAGGTAACAATAAAGGAAAGTACGATCATGGTTTTTAACATTATCAACGGCATGTGCTTTTATTTTGTGGTTTTGCTCCAACATAGAGAAAGAAACAGTTAAAAACTCTTAAAAATCTTTGGCGGAGTTGCTGGAACGAACCTCACTGAGAATTTAACAGCTCTCGGCCACTTTTAGTTCCCCAGTTTGCATGTCTGCTGATTGTTTTCTTGTTTTCACTGGGGTTGAACTGGGAGCAATGGTTTGTTCTTGGACTGTTTGTGTTTTTATCCTTGTACTCTTCCTTCGTCACATCTTTAGTGACTGTAATGGTCCACATTCTTCCTCATACAAACGTAAATAAATGATAAATAATTGATCACAAAAACTCAAAAACAAAAGCTGATGGACCAAACCAGAGAAAAAAAAACATCAGTGAATATTGGACAACAGATATCAAAAAAGTTGCTCAACTTATGCAGAATCAAGAGCGTGGACAGGTTGGTGACATTACAGGTGGTTTGTTGAAGCACCCAGGCGTCATTCAACCTGCCTGAGCTCCACCAACGCTCTTTGCCCATTTTCTAATTAGCTGGGAGGCGACAAGCAAAACAACAACTCATCCGACACAGAGAAAAACATGAGCTATGTTGTTATATTCATCTATTAACCAACGGTAGGATCCTGCCTCGTTGCGTGTGTTCATAGTGCAGATTTTAACCACGCTGTATGTGCAAAAACACATAAACATGGTGAACAGCAGTCTTACTTTTCCTCCAAAGTGACAAATGGCCTCATGATCACGATGTGAACATGCTAATCCCGTGTTTGTTCGCTGCTCTGTCGTCTATTTAGTTTATGAAGGTTTGACTCATGCGATTCAATAAGCTCGGTAATTGCAGAGGTATTAATTCTGTCTGATGCTCATAAAGCATTAGTTAAGCTGTAGGTGTGTCCCTCTACGTGTTGCAGTCCCACAGCCTAGGATGATTGTTTAAATCAATACGGGCAGACGTGTGATTCAAGCAGATGTTTAGTCATGCCGACACTCTGCCAGCCTTTTATCACCGAGATATTGAAAGAGCCTGATGTGAGTCATCCTGATAGCACCGGGCTTTTGTGCTGTTCAAGCTATGGCACTATTACTATGAACTGAAGTGGTTATCTCTGCTCTCTCTGTGATTCTTGGCACACCAACACGCTTTAGACACGCTTTTCACCGAGGTGCCAGCTAAACACGTCACTCAGGTTAACAAAACAGTCGAATATCATTAGTCCTGCTGTCCTCCAAACTTCCCCCGTCTTAAAACGCTGAACCCGAAAAATAGATTTTAACAGCAGGTCTTTCTGTCTTTCTTCTTCAACGGTTCCTGTTTTAAAACTCAAAAGAAATTCAGCGCAGACACCGAACGAGATTTCCTTGACGAAGCCCAGACCTCTAAAAGAGGCTCCCCTTGTTGTCTTACTCAGCACTGCTTAGCCCCGAGGTGTCTTCCATGTGATGGCTGTTTTACTGGCAATTCTTAATCCCTCTAAGCGGAACACTAACAAGGCGCTGATTTACAGTGCTAAAGGTCTCGATCCAGCCTTTCTTTCGCCCTTTTTTATGTCATAAATCATCAGTAATTATTCCTTATTAATGAAATGTCATTTGAGTTTGGGTATTCTTCAGGCAGAACATGAGCTCAACCCACTAGACCTCCCATACAGGGAAACATTTATCTCTTTGCCTGAAGGTATACCACAAAAGAAAAAAAAAAGACTGAATGCAGTAGCTCAAGTAACAAAAATTGTACATTCGAGCGAGCTGGTCTTCTTCTATTGGACACCATCTTGAAGGAATCGTTCTGCATTTTGGGGAAATATGCTCGCCAATGGTTCGATGATCGCAAATCATCGAACTCGTATATCACTGTACTCGCATATCAGTCTGGACTAAGCTTAGCTTAGCATAAAGATTAGAGCGGCTAGCTTGGCTGTGTCTAAAAATAACAAAATCATTATACCGGGAACTTCTTACAGAAGCTGCTACTCCTGACAAGGGCTGTCGCGGTGAAGGAATTTCCCCTGCAGTGCTGCTTGGGGTGGCTCAAAAACACGGTATGCGGCATTAGCAGCATTTTTTCCTCTTGGTTTTGCAAACTGCTCTGTAAGACAGACAGCAGCGGGGTGATGTTTGTTCATCTGAGTGTGATGTTTTCTCTCACCTGCACGCTTTGGGCCACTGGGTCTGCCTTTGTTTTGGCTTTACAAGTAGTAGACCCTGTTAATTGGTGACTTAACCGGTTAATTAAACCTATACGTCGACCAGCTGCAGGATGCTAACGCCAGAGCTGAGTTTAGAGTTTCTACTAAAAGACTGTTTCCAGGAGTATCGTCCTGGGCGAAACTCAGATCCAATCATGGGACATTTTGCTGCTTGTGATTCTGTTAATTGAGAGTTATTAAACCAGAGAGGGAGACTGCTACTATCCCAGCCGCTCTGTGATGTAATATGCCGGTTGTCAATGGCAACTCTACATAACAGCCTGTTTTTTTTTTTAATGAATTAAACTCACAAGCTCTAGCAATTAATTAATTATTATCAATTAGAGAGCTTTAGAGGTGCTGGTAGCCTGATCTGGTGTGTTAAACCTCAAAGCCTTACAATATTTAACATGCGGTTGTGGTTGAGTGTTAATAAAGTAATGTAATTATATTTCCAGTTAATCATATATAATTCTTACTAATTACTTTTATTATTTTCAAGTAACGAGCTGTGCCCACCGACCAAAGATGGGTGAACCGTAGCCGAGTCACTGTAACGTAATACACACAGATCTTGAACATATCGTGTGTTTTGGGGTAATGGTTGGACCATCCGCTGTCACTGGTCAGCGTCGAGATACAAGCAAACATCTGTGTCAACAGGGAGCTCCAACAGCTGCCTCGACCTCACTCGCCATTGATGGTTTACTTTAGACATTCCTCTGACATACATGAACGCACACACGCAGAACTACACACACATTTTATAGGCGCTGGAGCATGAGAAAGTCAGCGTTATTTCGGCGTGGTGAAGTGATGTTGGCAGCATTTAACGGCGAGTGTGTGTGTGTGTGTGTGTGTGTTCGGACCCCGCAGACCAGACAGTTTCTAGTAAAGGAGACGGGACTGTCGCCTCAGGAGGAATGGATGGGAGATCAGTGCAAGGGGGTGTGAAGGGGAGGTGGGAAGGGAAGGGAGGGAGGGAAGGAGGGGTGGAGGAGGAGGGTGTCTCAACATGCAACCCCTCTGGGTAGATGGGCAATGACATCCAAAGCACTTCCTCCCTCGTACTCCCTCCAAAAAAGCTGTTAAGGTAGAGAGAGAGAGAGAGAGAGAGAGAGGCAGAATCAGACATTCATCACAAGGCAGGGCCATATTAGCGGTAAATGCCCAGAGGAAAATGTACCGGCATGATTGTTGTTCACCAGACCACACCTACGTGGTCACCGAGTTCAGCATCGTTTTATCAGCCGCTTTACGGTTTAACCACAGGTGCAAATTCATTCGTTTCCTTTAAAGCAGCTTGACAGGCGTGTTCTGAGGAGCACGTTCAGAAAGAAACCACAGAACAACAACAACAACAACAAAAAGGAACATCTTATGTAATGCCGAGCTGTGACTGCAGCTGACTTCATTCAGAAAGAGCAAAACAAAATGTAATCCCTATATTCTTCTTTGAGCCCGCGATGGGGAAATATTTAACATAGCTAAGGTTGAATTCAGTGGAATAAACTACAAATCTCGAGGGGATTATAAAAACCAACTGGCATGTGAAACCCTGATCGTCTGAGGAGGAAGTGGAGCCGGCCCAGGGTGTTTTCCACATTACATGCAGCCCTAATATCAAAGGAGATAACAATTCCAGCTGCGCTGCTGTTGCTGCTACACACAGGATCATCTGGAGGAGTCATCCCCCAGCAGTGGCTGCAGCCCCCCATCCACCACCACCACCACCACCAGCACCAAACACGATGCAAAAGCACCACCAGATCCACGCACTCGTTCTTCTTCATGCACAAATGTTAGCATTACTGGTGTGGGCTACGTACTGTAGCAGCCGGGGCGGGGAATACGAAGGAGGCATAAAAAAAAGAAAGAAATCTCTATTCTTAATAAAGGCTGTCGCTCCCTTCAGAAGCTTAATTAGAGGCTGAAGTGGTTGCACGCGATGAATCTGGCCCTAGGCATAGACCTGCGACAGCTGAGCTGCCGCGCTGCTTCTTCAGTGAGGATGTGCTCAGAAGCACGCCGTCTAGTCGGCCCTTCAGGCCAACCGGGCAGCTTGTGGAGAGGAGCAGGCAGCTATGAATCAAAAACACGAACACGCCTGTCAAGGTGCGAGACCCCCGAGGAGAGCGAGATTCATGGTAGACGCGTCATGTGATTCAGTGTATAGCGATCTGTACACTAAATAGAAGAGGGTTAGCTTAGCTTAGCATAAAGACTGGAAACTGTGGAAAACAGCTAGCCCGAGGTAACTTAATTCATATTAAAACGATAGGGAGCATTTTTACAACAAGCTCAAGGCGGGACTACTTCTTGGCCAGATGCAGCTAGTTCCTTGAGTCTTGACTTAATGTACTCTGAATCACGGCTGAGCCATCAGTCACCAACGAGGCGCTACACTGCTAAAAGACAGATTCAGACGGTGATAACTCAGTCAGTTCACTTTGAAAGTGAAACGAGACACGTGACTGATGACACGAGTGTCGATCTTGGTATTAGACAGTCCATACAGTCAGAAATGATGCATCATGAGCATAAACATTGTGTCAAGTCCTTCCAGAGACAAAAAAATCTATATTTTGCTTTTATTTTTATTTTTAAATTTAGATTTTTAGGTAAACTCAATCTGGAAGTTGCACATCTTGGTTTGAGATTTGACAGTGGGATCCAGAGAAAGGTGACTGTCTGTAAACGTGGAGACCAACTGGACCACAGAGAGAGGGCACCAAAGATCTCTCCCACACACACACACACACACACACATTTGTAGACGGTGCAAACCAGTGTAGAGTACAGGTGGATTTTAGCCAGTAAATCTCTCTGGATGACAGACTAACATCTAAAGAGAGACACACATTATGTTCCAGGACGTGAAATTCGGGTGAAGGCAGTGAATAGAAATGTTTGTGCCTTCGGAGCTGTTTGCATATTTCCTATAGAGAATTTAAATAATATTTACGACTTAAATAGACATCGAGAACGTTTACACAGGCAAATTATTTACAGGATTTTGTTTAGCTAACTCCTGATCCATAAAAACTTTTGACTAAAATATGCAGTGCTACTCTGCGAGACCCGTAAACACACTTTGATCAGTAACATCAGCAAACACGACACAAAAAATGCTTAAAAGCTACATTTTTACACATCAAAGCCTGTGTACGGGGCTTCCAGAGTCTGTGGCATTTATGAAAGACGCTGGCTGAAACTTGTGAAGTCTGGTAAATCCTCAAGTGGTCAGCGTCACCGAAGACTGATGATATGTCTGCGTCTGCTGCAGCGATTTTGATCCTGAAACGCTAAATCGGTGTAAGTATTTTCTTTATGAACGGAGCGGAAAAGAAGCTCCAACCCCAGACCAAACCTCCCTGCTACAGCTGACACAAAAATACTACAGGATACGAAACAACGTAGGAAATCATGACAGGAAAGCTCCGATCCAGGCTCGGTACAGCGTTGATTGGAAATGGAAATAAAAGACTTGAAGCCTGAATCATTTCAGGTGTTTTGTGAACTGCACACACAGGTTAAAGATTCATACTTTACTGGAGAACACACTTGGAATCGTCGTATAAAACGAAGCCTCATTGTGTCGAGAGAAACATGGCCGGCCTTGGAGCAGGACCTTCCTGTGCAGGACTTTATTATGAGTGACTGTGGAAAAATAAAAGCATGCCGACAACAGACGAGGGGGAAAAAAAACAAAAAAAGAAAAAGAGAGAAAAAAAAAAACTTGCACATAAAAGGCGTCTGATAAGCGAGGCAGATTGGCGATAAGAGACAAAGACCGTACATGCAGAAACACGCAAAGACCGGCGAGATGAGGGCCTTCGATAAAACACAGCGAGCTGAAGGTGGCGAAACACAAGCGTCTAAAAGGGAGAGACAGGAAGAGAAAAGAGCGAGGTATAGAGAGTGAGAGAGATCGGGGGTGAAGATGGAAGTGTGTGTGTGTGTGTGTGTGTGTCTCAGAGTTAGCACCTGTGAGTAATCTCTGGTCTGTCAGTGCATCTCTGTAGGCTTCGCTTCTTTTAAATGGGCCAGATGAATATGTAATCTGTCCCCTTTCATGCGGATCCTTTATTTCCACCCTGACCACTTACAGTAAGCCGCTCCGCTGCTGATCACAGCGGCATGAAAACACAAAATTCTGTACACAAGCGGCACAAAGGACAGGTTGTGGGGTCAAATCTCCCCCCAGGAGCCGAACCGGTGAGCGTGACGACGATCTGAAGACTGAACTGTGATGATACTCATCTCTATATGCGCGCGATAGTGTGTGTGAATTAAAGGAGACGTGCAAAAGAAGAATTCAGCGTGGAGGATTTAGCGGTATGCAGCGGTGCAGGTGCGGATTGCAACCCCCCTGCCACTCTGCCTCCAGTTCGAAAGTGTGAAAGAGGAACTACGGCGGCTCCGAAACGTCCGATCTGGAGCCACATCTGGAGCCAGTGTTTGCTTTGTCTGTTCAAGGATACTGTAGAAAAACAGCTGTGCAACATGCAGCCATGCAAAACACAAAAAACATAATTCTCATGTTCAGGTGGGTACACTACATCTGCCATATTCTGTATCTGTATCTTCCACACTGGACCTTTAAGGCCCGCTAAACATTCAGATTTTATTGGCGCTGAGCACAAAACAACACAACAATATGAATACCGATAAATACCAATGACTCAACGATCGCTTCTCCAGGTGTTCAGAGTTTCTGGCTTTCAGAAAACGGGCTTACTCCGTCTGTCTGTCCGGCCCCGTACTCTGTTTTGGAACAAATATAAAACTCCCCAGGTATTGGAGTATTGGAATTTCAAGACTCTCCCAGCAAACACGTACACACACTCCAGAGTGTGTTCACCGCGAGTTCCTCCCACAAATCCGCCTGCTGCTCCACATGTGTTTAGTTCAGAGGACAAGCGAACAGTCTCACCTGACATTTTTGTCAGAGTTGACAGATTTGTTGCCATGTTTTTGTCAGTTATAACAGCCATGATGGCTCTTTCTCAGTCTCTCCTTCGAGCTCGGGCTCTCTTGTGAAATCACAAGAAAAGCTGGAGCCTATCCCAGCTGACTTTGGGTGTACGACTTGGGGCGCTTTCACACCAGAGCTGTTTGGTCCGCTTTAAACGGACCAGAGTTCGTTTCCTCGGATAGTCCTCTTTGTTTGGGCAGGCCTGAAAACGTGGATTTATGCTCGCAATGATTCCTTCATGATAAGTCCAAGTCCGAACACAAGAGCCATTAGTTTTAATTAGAACTTACACAATTAAACTATCTCAGGCCTGATCTGCAGCGCTGCAGCTGTGTCACAATAGATCTGCTTTTAATCGGCTATTATCAAATTAACTGTTTAACTAAGTATTTAATCTGATTTTAATGAATAGTGAAAATATGACTTCATTATATCAAACTGCAGACAAAGGTTACTCAAGAGAGGGCGGCGTCTGGATTCCCACAGCGCTGCGTAGAGCGCTCAATATGAGACTATGTAGATGACTTCACACATTACACGTTTTATCTGATTTGGGCGACGTGTAATATGGGAGTACAGAGACATCGCCTTCATCCGGCTCAGTGACGAAGACTATGGGACCCCCAGCTGATGTCAGAGATGATTTATAAATACTAGGAAAGCTCATGACAAACTAACTCCATCGGGGGAAAACAAAGTAATGCACGAGGGGGATGAAACGATAAGAGATCTTAGTGTTTTGACTGTCAGCAGCATCTGAATGAGCGGGGGGGGCAGAGGAGCCCACAGCTTGAGGTAGAGTTTACACTGGAGTTTGATGTTGTCACATACTCCAGCAGCAGATTATCCTGTATGATCCATGGAAACAAGCAAAACAGACAAATATGGAAGGCTTCATCTGAAATCAACAGAGGGTTACTTTCACTTCGAGCCCCCGTTAGCCGATCTCTCATCTCCCCGTCCTTCTCCACCAGCATTCGGTTTCCGTGGACTCCGCTTTGAGCAGACTCTTGTTTTCCTGCAGACATGGCAAGCTGTCTGCTGTCCATCAGTCCACATCAAGCACGTCCAATGTGTTGGCCTCGTCCTCCTCCGCCTCCTCCTCCTGTTAGAAACCGAGGATGAAGACGGGCGCCGTGCCAAATACACCAGATAGTTTCATCCACAGCTGCAAGCAGGCGGCCAACCCAAGTAACAATGAAGTCCACTCATTAAAGCTAACCCGACTACGACAAAGAGCGACGCGGGGGGAAGAGCAAAGACAGAAAAAACATACTGAGAAGTGAGAAACGTGTTGAACGAGAGAAATATTATTCTGACAGATTAAAAACCAGAGGAGTAGCTTCTGGTGGAAGGAGAGACAGTAACGCAGCCTGTCGTGGACGAGACTCAAGAAGCGATACGAGCTGATATCAGATGCAAAAGATATCTGGTTTTGTATCCTCGGGCTATGCAGAGCATGCCTCCCACGTGTGGAAATGAAAACAATCTCTCCACTCTCCGTCAAAAAAAAAAAACTATCTGCAACAACAGCCTGACATGATGTAATTAAATATATACGATAAAACTCAACTGACAGCTATCTTGTATTAACTACACTATCGGAGACAGGTGATCAACCTTTGAACAACCCGGGATCAAAACACAGCGACGGCTGGAAACCATTGACAAGAAGGTGCAATCATTTTATCACCAGGACATGAAGTTTTTTTTTTTTTTACATGTGCGGCATATAGCAGTATTTTAATCATCAGAAAGTTAGCTGTAACTATAGTGTATAGTATAGTGGAGGTGCCATAGTATAGCAGCTAAGGTTTCTTATTGTGCTATTTCTTATTTTCAGGTGATTACACACTCATACCAAACAGAGTTTTCATAACTGTATCAATGCTTTGGATCGGTGTGGGCTTTCATACGTGCAGTCTGACATCTTCAAATTTGGTGTTTTGCAGCGTGTGTTTGAATTTGTGTACATTAGTGAAAAGATGCAGAGGTGTTATGCAATGTCAACTTATGCAACAGTTAGTTACTTGATTTTCAAATGTAATGTTTCCTCCATGGTGAGTGGAAAGAGGATTTCCAGGCAACACACACACACACACACACAAAAATAAATAAATAAACTTAATACTCTGTGTGTGAAGCTGTGCTAGCAATAATAATAGTTAAAAAGAAGTTATGTGGTTAAAAACATTGGAACTTTGGTTTTCTTCAGCAGTAGTACTACAACTCCTACTGATAATAATAATAATAATAATGATAATAACAGGGTGTCAAATAAACAGCCAGTGTAGTGTGATATAACTCCTTCAGGTAGTGTATAATAACATAGATTACTTGTGTAAATAATGGGCACAATAGTCATTCATTTATCCAAATGTAATTAAAGGATTGAAGGTCAGTTTAGTAAATAGAAATACATCTTCTACGTGCAGCCATGCTAACGGTTGCTAACGTACTGGTGTTTATCAGGCACGGTGTTGTGTTCATCGTTAGCATGCTAATTAGCACTAAACAGGCCATTAGTTTCGTAGGTGTTAAAAATGTGGCTGAAGCTGAACTTCATTTTCTCGAGGCTGTTATTCGCAGTGACGCTCGTCCGCTGTGTTTAATTAGCCACAGCTTCAGAACAGTCACATACAGTAACATGTGAGGCGGCCACACGGGCCTTCATTCCTTCCAACGGGGTCCCAGCAGCAGCCTGTGTTTTCCTGAGGAGACTCTAACATTAAAGACTGCTGCGACCTATTTCTGTCATCTGGTTAAGTTTTACAGAATTGTGCTCCGACAACCTCGAGGCCTCGACTGGATCCATGCGGGGCAGGCAGAGCCGCGGCGGAGAGCCATGCCGGGACTGCAGTTAGCATGTAGTATATAAGTTTCTCACTACATCCTTCGTTAGCAGTGGGAACATAGCTTGGTGCTGTGCCCACGTAACTTGACGCCTGCTGGTAATGGCATTTCATTCTTTCACACGAGCCTGAGCTGTCTGTGTGTGTGTTTGTGAGAGAGTATGTGAGCGGAGGGCGATGGAGGAGGTGGAGGGGTGGAGAGGGGGTCGAACATCGAGGCGAGCATCTAACGGAGGCCTGGGCAGGCCGGCAGAGGGTGGGGAACAGCTGGCCTTTCATTGACAGGCTTGGAGTGCTGGCAGTTAAGATTTCACTCCAAAGGGGTGGCGGGGTGGTGTTGGTGGTGTACGGGGGTGGAAGCAGGCTTTGACATTGTTCCAACCGGAGCCAACTGTGCTTGGAAAAAATTATAAATATATGCGAAGGAATAGAGTAGCTCTGGAGGCGGCTGGGGGGGGGGGTATTGTATTGTCAAGCAGACGACAACTATCACCACAATGACAGCGCGTGCTATTTCTAGAGAAAAGGGGAAAGACTAATCATTATTTGTAAGCGACGCTAACCGTGCCAAAGCTGCAAATCACACAACCCAGACTTTAATCTGTGATGTTTTGCCAACATAGCACCGCCCAAGCCACAATAAGACACGGACCGCGGGGACTGCAGTTAAAGTTAGCCAGCTGCTATCACGTCCGGCTCATGTTTGAATTCACAGAAATGATATTAGAACATGTAAATATCGTCGCTCATAACTCAAACCCGCGTTTGTTTGAGCATCCCTCGCACCATCGTCTTATTCTCCTGCTGTTTACGGATGTTTATATATACAAAGATCTACAGATTTATGTCCGTATATGGTGGTTAATGTTTACCTACATCATCTTCAATAGAGAAATGTTTGTGTATGTGTACTTTCTAATAGTTATTTAGCAAATTATGATTGTACAATACATTTCTACTGTATGTTGTTAACGATTAAATTAGAGGCTCTAGTTGAGGCCCCCTCTGTAAGCTGTTGGCTGTTCCATCGATGAGACATTTCCCCTCTAACCTCTCACATGGTTTCATGTAAATGCTAACGGGATAAAATAGGAAGAATTATGCGTTATTTCACAAGAGATGAGAGAGAAGAGTCTGAAAAATGAACTCATCTCACGTCACATTGTTCACTTTATAGACTTTTAATTACAAGCACCCGAGCTAGAAATCACGTAATTCTATGTCGCTGACATCGGGAATTTCTGACAGCGTGACATCTTGGAGGAAAGAGCTGCGGTGTCGACGTGCCAGCGCCAAACTGGCTGCAAAGGCTCCGTCGCTCACAGGTACTTCATTTACGCTAACACAATGAATTCAGCTGATTTAAAAAGAAACTATACGCAGGTCACTTGTTAACGAGACGCTGCCCATAAGGAACACAGCTAAAGTAGCTAATTTAAGCCTTTTAATTGATATGACTGCGATGTTCATGTGTGAATACTCTCTGCAACCCGACTTCCCTCCTGCAAAGATCACGCTGCAGGGACCGCTAACAGGTCTTTTATAGATGCTTTACATTAAAATCTAAAAGTTAATTTGTCAGTTCAGCTTTGCTTTTGTCGATTCATTTGAATATTTCACGATACAAGGACTGAATAAAACATTTTCCCTGGAGTCTCACGCGTGCATACACAACTCTTCGGCCCATTCATGTGCTCCGTGTTGTTGGATTCAGTATCAAGCGGAGTACATGTTTTGACACCTCATGGAATGATTCCATCTTGTTATTTTTAGCAGCGAGCACAGCTCATCCATCATCCAGCAGGATGGTGCTGTGTGTCTCTGCCCGGAGCTCCCATTTGCTCCCTGAGACCCAGCGACCTGCTCTGTCCTGCAGCCCCCGTAGAACTAGGCCACCCAGTGAAGACATCAGCATGCTGATTGTTGGGGGATCTAGAACATTTACCTCATCTTTTACCCCCACCCCCATCCTCTGTGCGCCGGCCAGTTGGTTCCCACACTCCCCTTTCTGTAGCAGGCATCACTGCTCCCCAACCTTACCCCGACAAAAGGGCCAGTGAGCAATGACCTCATCATGTAGGGGGCTCAGCGCTCATGCACAGCTCCACGCGCACGTATTGTCGCAAACACCTACGTCGCCGCACACATCCATACACCTACTGCACCACCATCCCCCTCGTTTTACTGTCATTCACTCCGGTTGATACACTCTACAACCGGAGCTCAATTACTTTGCCCGAGTCGCAATGACATGCACAGCCACACATGGGTAAACAAGTAAACATGTCATCATCGATGGCATGCCTTGTGTCAAGGAGCGACAAGACGGTTCAGCCATCCCAGCGCTGTGGCTATAATTATTATTTCTACTCAGGGCTTTGTTAGTATTTAAAGAATTTGGCGAGCTCCTACCACGGCTGACAATTATCCCAGGATCCAGCCACATTATAATTATCATGAGATCAGATCAGAGTCATAATTATTAGGCCACACCAATCACCGCTTGCCATCTCGCCCAACTTGAATGACAAAGCTAAGCGGTTGGGACGGTTCCAAGTACGACTTCACCTGATAACAACGAATGTAGACCACAGGCTTTAGAAAGGGGGTGAGCACGTAGGAGTGCGGCCTGCATACGGTAAACTGTGTGCAAAGGCTGACGTCACACCCTCAGGTGTCATAAATTGGGAATTTTGGACTGAAAACATATTTTTTTTAAAAAGAAGTGTGCGTTGGTGGAGGCCTGTTGCTTCACGTACCGGCGAGATGTTGAAATCCGACCCAGGAAGTGCAGACTGAGTAATAAATTATTACATTTGAATGCCATCAGATGCAACGCGGCCCTCTGGAATCGAGTTTCTAATTAGACAGGCGATTTTATTTTTACAACGTATTTGACAAGATGTTGTGACGGTGTCGGTTAGCTCGTCTGTCGTTTGCTCATGTTACAAAGTCATTCACTGGGAATATTTGCTAACTTGTGTTTGACTGGCGGTTACAACACAGGTGATGCCACGTCGCAGCAAAAGCTGCCGACTACTTTGATGTTTTTTTTTTTTTTTTTTTTTTTGCAGAAGCCCTTCTGCGTTGTGATCTGAAGTCAGGATCAAGCTCTTGAGTTACTCCTCTTTTATTCTGCCATTTATACGGGCCGACATCATAAAAACAAGTCTCAGATGTTGTCACCTTAAACGCAAGAGAACCGTTGGGCTGGTCGATTTCCACTATGACACCCTACACTGGACAAAACGAGCAGTTGTTGCACCTCAGTTCGCTTCAGTCTTCGCACAGAGTTGCTACTCCTTTCTCCTCGCATTCAGGAAAAGAGCCGTGGCACACCGCTGCTTCATTGTCGCTCCAGCCCCCCTCCTGGCTTCTCAAGCTTCTTGGCAGAATAAAAGGCCTCTCTGATCAAAGGGCTCGGAGACAGGTTCCAACTGAAAAACCTGCAGCTATCAAAATGGTCTGTTTATTCTGCATTGCCATGACAATATCAGATAAGAGATCTAAAAATATAAGGGGGGCTAAAGAAGCGGGTAGACCATGACAGAGTAAAGCGTGCAGGTTACAATGACTGAATCTGTATAGCGGAGGAAACAGGGAGATAAAACGGGGAAATGCCTGTTTCCATTGCTACTGGATACAAACACTGGCAACAACAACACGGGCCCAGGGTCAGCTCCTCAGTCAACTCTGATTGAAGCCTGCATGTGTTCTCTATACATACTGTACATACATGTTATTCTCTTTATTAATGTAATCCATGTTTTTTCTCAAGAGGGAGGCACGGCTGATTATTTCCACGGCTGGAAAAACAAACTTTGATTGTGATTTTAATTGAGCTGGCCGATATAAAGAACCTTTCATCTATTTATATTAGATAAGGCATCTGAATAACAGTAAAACAACGAACAATGCAAAGTTTCCGAGCCATATCTCAAGTGTGGTAAACATATAACAAGAGCTGTGACACTTGCAATAATGTAAATTAATGCAATGGCTGTGGTAAAGTCAGCTTCGACGGGCCTGCAGCACAGATTCACTGCCCTGAAGTGTGTTCAACGGTACAGCCATATGCAAACAGGGTGGCAGGCATAGCACAAAAACAGGTCACTGTGTTTTCCACAGCGCCTGAAGTGTCCAAGAGTTAACCAAGGCGATAGGTGGGGCTGCGAGGGAGAGCTTACCACTGGGCCGTCTTGTGGAACACACCCCTGCCCTGGGTGGCCAATGATCTCTGAGGAAAATGTCACCCTGAAAAATGATTGACAAGCCGCTTGCTTTCAACTGTTGGTGAATGCTAAGGAGGGGAACAAGTATTGCATACCCGTGCAGCTAGGAAAACATAACTCACAGCTAGGGTTGCCTCCCATGTCTCCAGTGCCTCCCATTCAGACCACAGTCGTGCAATACTATACCTGCTAACAAGGCAGCCTGACATTCTGCCTCCAATATTTACTTTCCACTGTATTTATGATCTCTTGTGTATTCTGGAACCAACCCTTCTCATGTTCCCTTTTGATTTCCTGGCACAGTTCCTTCCATTAAAATGATGTCGCTTTACTGTGTCAATGATTGTCGGGCCCTGGGTGTGAACTTTGAACCGACGAGGCAGAAGTCGCTCTCTTTCTGGTGCACTGTAGGGAGGTGAGGCATGGGGAGAGGGGGCTATAGGTTGAGGGTTAACTGGTTTACGGCTCGCACCATAAAGCTTTCTGAAAGCTTGGTCGGGGCTGAATAAGTAAGGGTATGTTAACCTTTCACCTTCCCACGTAACGAAAGCGCACGGTCGCAGGAAACGGCCACACGGGGATGTGTGTGTTCTTGAAAATTGTGTTTGTATCGCACCATGTGTGTGTGTGTGTGTGTGTGTGTGAAAAGGCAAACCCTCTCTCTTTCTAAGAGCAGGTGTTTGTGCAAGCTGTCCCAGGAGAGGCACCCTGGCTACAGTGTTGTGAGACCGCTCCCACCTGTGAAGATCAAATATGAGACATTTATTATACAGGGGGGACTTATCTAACGCTCCCTATCTGATGGGCTATGTAATGGAGAGGCCCTGGTAAGATCCACTTTCACTGCCCTAAAAGGCTGGAGAGGTGACCCAAAAGAAAAACATTATGCGAGAAAACAAAGGCGGCGTAGGCGTGGAGGAGAAACCCTCTGAAGGGTACTGCCCTCTCTCCGCCCCGCTCGCCGCGCAGACTGGAACGACCGGGTCACCACGGGGCCTTATTATCTCTGCGTACGTGCGTGTGTGCGCGTGGCCGCCGTGTAAGTTTGTGGGTGGCGTGTTTGAGATCACCAATTTTCGAGTTGTGCCTAATTAGACTGTTCTCTGTGCTCGCGAGGTGGTGACTAACTGTGTGTTTTACACATAATTATGCAGTGGCAACAACAGACGGTTCAACTGTCAAAAGTTGTAATTTCACCATAGTGCGGCCTGTGCATCATTGTGCACGTCGTATTGTCAAGTCGCAGCTGCAGAGTGCTGCCACTGTTTGTCCTCTGGGCACCAACCAGACACCAGTTAAATGATGTCGGCCCTCGCGAGGAGTCAAAGTCGACTCTCTCTCGACTTACCAGCCCTTCAGCAAAAAGGTCTCATGCAACTGACGCTTGCTACAGAGGCTGTATGCAAACTGTTATATAACAAACTACAAAGAGCCAGACTGAAATCAAACAGGATTAGGGCCAATAGGCGCAGAGCATTAATTTAATTGTAGTCAACGCCTGTGAAATCGGTACCTGTTTTGTAACTTTCAGCTTTCATGCTGCTTATGACACAGCAAAGCTGGCACACACACACATTCACACAGGTATTAAAGAGAGGTCATGTTTTTACCATGCTAGACGGTTCAAAGGAGTGTTTGGAGCGAAATATCAATGACTGCATGAACCGCAGTTAAATTTGGTTCAGATTCAGGGTTCTTTATCTCCTGACTTTTCCTCCCTCTGTTTGTTACTTGTTGTTTGCTGTTGACAGATTGTCATAAAATTGATGAACCCTCAGGTGTCCCTGACCTAATCAACCACATTCCCACCAATTAAACTAGCTACCATTAAATTAAGAACTGCTAGCTTGTCTCTGGACTCCCAAGGCCACATTCAAACCAACTTTAGCTTATTTGAATGGCACCGGCATGGTTGCCAATGCAGAGGGCTGTGGCAGAAAAGTTACTTTGTAACACGACCACCCTATTTGTACTGTAATTGTCGATACAACTCGGTTTTGTTTATATATATATCGCGGAAAATCACAAGAGAAATTATCTTATGACAGTACATGACAACTCCCACCATGAGCCAGTGCTTGGTGATGGTGGCAAGGAAAAACTTCCTTTGGAGAGGCAGAAACCTGGAGTAGAACCAGCTCGTTGTGGGCGGACGTAATTGCTGCCACGATTGATAAAATCTTGTCTCACAGTTTTCTAAATTGCTTCAGGCCTTCAGGTTTATCAATGCGTTATTCAAACTGGGTTTTCTCACCAGTACCTGAAGCAATGTTTTAACACGGAGAGGAGTTTTTCCGGTGTCTAGTAAAATATGTTGTGCAGGTGAGCTATCGTGTATCTGCAATAAGTTCTTTAGTAGATCGTGAACCACATTCACGTTGTGAATTAAAGTCTGGTCGGCGCTTCTATTGTGTGACCAATCATTCCATCCCCGGCGTTAAAAGACGGGGATGACAGGGCAGAGAGTAAACACCTCAGAGTTAATTAAAAGCTGCAGAGATAAGGCTCCCATGAGAAGCTACTGTCTCCACTGCTTTGTCAGGGTATAAAAAGGCCAGGACTTCCTGCTGGGGAGAGGAAGTGAGCTCGGGAGAGGTAGAGGGGGAGAGAGAGAGAGAAAGAGAGAGAGACGGGGGGGTAGAGGGATTATCTCTGCACATTAACTGGCTTCACTGAACCAACAGAGCAGCGTATGGCCTGAGGGTATCTGACATCACACTTTCAGATACAGTCTGTGCCACACACACACTTCAAAGCGCTTTGTGTTTACATGTCAATTATAAAGAATCAGATTCCAAGTTTAATACACATACAACTATCCACACTTCAAAGTGTGTTTACATGCCATCATGAGTGCCATGTGGACAGACAGATTCAGGCTAATACGGGTGAGCACCTGGTCCGAGTGTGACGAGGCCGCCACCTGATCAAATAAGCAACATAATACGCTATAATAAACACACAGATGGACACAATCGTTCGGTGTTCACCTGGCTGCCGTCGCGGCTCGCACAAAATCATTGCCAATTATGGCAGCCACATGTCAGGATGGACCAACAGGGGGCATAAAATATGCATCACACCAGAATATTTTGGTTCACGAGTGCAAGAAACTACACGATTTAACGCTTGCTACCTGGTCGCAATGAATTATTCGTGATGCCAAAGACACAAAATTGATTTTATAAAACCTGGAAAGCACTGTGCCGTGTCAGGACCGTTATTTGAAGCATGCACCGTACATTATGTGAATACAAAGCTTGATTTGTAAGAATATTAAGTCACAGCTCTGTGTGCAAATGTCTGAGACTACAAATGTTTCAAACTTGATCATTAATGCAGTTAAAAAAAAGTTTAAAAAGTGAAATTAGCCGCGGTTTCTCTCAATGTTTTCATCCATTTCTGTAGAAATTAGAATTCAAAGCGTATCTCCTCCTCCTGAAAATAACTCATCTGGATTCTCAGCTCCTCAAAGGCCCCGTTTAATGATACAATTATATAATTACCTCCACATAAAATTGTCTTTCTGCGATCGTGACCTACATATCTCGCTATCTCGTGAGAGCAAATTTACGACTCTGCCGACGTCCAAATTGGATTGATGTCGATTAAGATTCTGCTTCCAAGAGTCGGCTTATTCGCTCATTAGACTTTTAAGTCAGTAATTGATTGACGCAAAATCTGATTAGTTGATCAGACATTCATTTTTTCCGTCCACGGCTGTTTCCTCGTGGATAAACTCGGCTCAGATCTCAGCTAAACTGTCATCTCGAGATAACGAGATAATAAAATCACGGCCATCATGAGATATTACGTTTGATATCTTAAGGTAGCAATGTAATTGGAATTGTTATCTCTGAATAACGGGCGGCCAAAATTGGCTAAAATGTGCAGAAAATTGTGATTTGTTATCGGGGATGATGAAATAATAAAGTTGTGATAGCCGGCTGCAGACTTGTCTTTTGGTTTCGGGAGGAGGGGAGACTGTTGTGTTTACATTTGGATCACAGATGGCGCCTTTATGATGTGAACTGGTATAAAACATTTATGAGCAACCACATCCGCTCTCATCATGGGTATACAGCGGCAGCCACGACAATATTATTAGCAGAAGAGCAGCACCTATTTATTTTACACTCTCTGCCTCCATCTTCTTTGGAGCGATGAGGAGTTGATTTATTTATTATAGTTATAGAGTTCTTCTATGGTAGTACTCTGTTGGACAAAATAAGTAAATAATCAAGAAAACTGTCTGATAATTAAGGTAATATGTGTGGTACTACAACTAAAAGCTTCACCTGTATGAAATGTTAAAGCTTCAAACTCCAGTAGTCCAACAAAGACTCACCTGTTGCTGTTTCAACTCTACAACATGTGAAAATACATCGCGGCATTACAGGAGAGTAGCAGCATAACTTCAAATCGACTCATTTCACGGGTCGAGCTGAAGGTTTGAGACTGGTTTTGCACTCTAAGCTCACCTAAGGAAACAAACGCAAACATAAACTAGATTGTGAAAAGAAGCGTGAGCGGGCGAGGTACCTGCCAAGCACAGTTTAACCAACATGTGCATGTTCAAGCAAAGGGGATTAAGAGAAAGAGAGAATGGGAGGTAGAGAGAGAGAGAGAGAGAGATAGAGGGAGCGATGGGGAGACAAAACAGGAGGGAGTGCTCAGATAGCGCTGCAGTGCTGGGACAGGTCTTGAAGCAGAAACTGTGGCTGTGGCCTTTCTGGAAGGACTCCGGGGCTCGTAGTGCAGGTCTCCTTTGATAATGGGCCACAGTATGTGTAAGAGCGCTGGGCTGCAGCCAAGGTACACAGCCTTTTGGTAATAGTTAACAGAGTGGGCAAACAGTGGAAGTCAGCGGCATGGAGGTAGGTCAGAGAACTGCAGTAGACACACTGCTGCCCCCCCCCCTCCGGCCCGACCCAGCCCTCCCTCCTTCCCTCTCTCTCTGATAGATCTGGCACTGCACTGGGACGCTTGGCTCGGCTCCTGGCTCTTAGGTTTGAACCGGAGCTTCATAAACACACTGTTGACTCACATAGGACAAAGTGCTGTCGTGAGCACTCGGCTGGGCTTTCTTCATGAAATAACGTAGGATGTCAACAATCCCCTAACAGGATCACGGTCTCGAACTCCCCTCCTCCGTGTAATTGCTTTGAAATCCTGTCAACTCCCAGTGTCATGTGACGCAAATACGTTTCATGGAGATTCAGGGAATAATCACAACATTGTGATGTAGCAGCATTTTCGCTGCGAGGGTAATGGATCAGATTAGGAATGAGGTCAATCTAAACTTCATTTGCAGCATCAAAAGTTGCAAATACGGAAGAAGTCCACGCTCGGGAACATTCCTAGCGTGTACAAACACACATACACACGCGTGAAATGGAAAGAATGCATGAAAAGACGATGATAGTTCTCATTACACAACTTTTAGGACTTTCACAGTGATGTTATTTATAGCAACGTGCTAACTTCCGCCCATGTTCTGCTGCTTTGTTTTCACATTATAATGTACATCCACGACAACTTAATGCTCTGGAAAATAGGATTTGGCCTCAGTGACATGAGTGGAACATTATATGTCATCTGTGTGTCCACCACTATTAGTGGCTGACCGTGTCACATCTCATTTGGCAGAGATTATAAATGTTATGTTACCGCAATGTTAGTCTGTCTTGGTGATTCTTCATGGTCAAATTTACCCCGGTGGAGGAAGAAGTGTGACGCTTCTGTGTGTGTGTGTAGGTGTGTGTGAGTGTGTGTTTGAGTCTTGCTTTCAAGTATCTCTGCAGTCCCAGACAGTCCAAGGACTCGAGAGCGGTAGACATGTCATTACCCAATCCTCTGCCAACCTGCTGCTCTAATCTCAGAGTGAGCAGACCAAACACCAAACCACACACAGCTCTGCTTTAGTCTTTAGAGTTGGCTTTCAGGGCTGCTGTGGTGTAATGCTGTGCTAACCCTAACCTAGGGCCCAGAACAAAGAGCAACACCATGCTCCACTCCACTCCCGCACAGCAATCTGGGGGTTTAAATAGCAGGCTGTGAGGGAATGAGGCTTGGCAGCTCCCGTCACCAACAGGCCGTCTCAAAGTAGAAAAGGAGCCCATAAGACTCCATACAGCCCTAAAAACATGCCTTGTTAGCTGCACTTTCTTTTTTTTTTTGCAGCTTTGGAGCGGCTCCCAAAAGAGGAGGTTATCAGGTGAACGGCCCTGATGAGACATCACGGCCCTGTTCTCTGAAATACAGACTGCCTTTTGATCCGCCCACCTGATTCCAGTGAACCGCTGCGCACCAAGGGCAGCCGACATTGAAACAACGAGGATCTGTTTTTTTACTTGGAGGCTGCAGGAAGCCTAACGCTGGAGTAAATGTAAATACACGGGTTATGTAACCCAGATGTAGATGATATTCCTCCCGCTCTATCACTTCCCTACAAAGTCCCAGTCTGTGGTCAAGGCCATTTCGAACAGAATAATCTGAACGCATTCCAAGTGGAAAACCAGCACAGCACGCTGGCATGAAAAAGCCAAGATAGTAACGCATATTTTGAGCGAGTTCAACAATGAAGTCATTTGTGTTTCCGTTGCCGACTTGAGTTAGTTGTTAGTGTTGGCTGTGCCACACTTCTCAGGGGGTTAAACATAAGGGGAGGAGAGGGAGTAGGTCGGTGACTGTCCAAGCCTCTCTCGCACCCTGAACAGCAGACTGTCAGCATTCCTGCTGGGTGCCAAGGTATTTACTTTGGACAAGAGAGGGAGGCACTGCGAGGGACCGCTTCTAATTAGGAGCAGCCAGTCAGGAGGTCATGGCCAATTGGAATGGGTTTCCTAGATACGAGGTCCTCTCCTGAGGGCCGCTGGGACACCAGCACACCACGGTACAGTAAAGTCAGTGCTTCGCCGGGCTGAATGACTTATTCCACCTGAGGTTTGGCTAATACATGACACAAGAGTGGCTACAGAGTCTTTATAGAGTCCTGAACAATCTTGATATCAGATAAATATCAGCATGCCTAACGGCGAAAGAAGTGCAGTTGATCTGAAACACCAGCAGCAGAAAGATGCCGGTCAGAAAGAGCAGCATTACATCAATAATGTCTCAGAATGAATTATGTTTGTATACTTTAAAGACTAGTTTAGTCATATTTCATCATACCAACTGGCAACCATTAGATGTCCACTCAGATATCACAGGCTTGAGACCTGTGGCAGTAGCAGTAGAGTATAATTCGGACTCATCCGGGGTCCTGAGTTCGTCTCAGTTCCACATTAACAAGTGGACCTGTGCCGAGCTTGAACAAGTCTAAAAGATGAAAATAAAACAAGGCCAGGCAGGCCGTGACGTGACCCAGACGGTAGAGGCCGGACTGTGTGAAATTCATCTGCGAGCGCACGCATATGTGCATGTAGCGCAACCCAAGGCCATGTGACACCAGTTGAGAATCTCTCAGCGAGTCACATGGGACTGTGTCTCCTTCACTGTGCATTTTCCAACCAAAACTCCCTGAAGGGGAAAGAGAGGGAAACTCTCCCTGCAGGTGAACAGAGAGAGACGAACGCATCGGTTAAACACACTCGTCTGGCAGACATACTAACCCTTTTGTCTGATTCAAAAGCATGCACATTTCATTTAGTCCGACTGAGAGAACAGCCATCTATCATGCTGGCAGGCATGTGACTGGATGTATGATGATCAACCACGTTCGCAGACAGCGATCGTTCACCTCCCACTCACACAGCAGTCATTAGGAGCAGACAGCGGCTACAAAGGGCAAAAACACAGACACTTTTAACGACAAATGACAAAGTCATTTCCTTTTACAGTGTTTTGTGCCGTGCTCCCTGAAGAACTATTGAAAAATCTCAAAAAAAATCAGGGTTTTGAGTGTTTGTCTGATAAAAATCTTTGATGCTTCTTCTTTTTAGCAAGCCCTCAATTAGCCCGGAGGACATCTTAAATCAGAAAGACAAGGGAAGCTTTTAGCAACTGAGATCTCTTTATGTCGTAACTGAATTCTTAGGATTTAAAACTTGTATTTACTGTTCCTAAAAGATTTTATTTCCTTCTGGTTTACTGTTTATTTCCTCTCAGTTATTAACTATGTAATTAACTATGCAAGCTAAACAATTAGCAAGGCTCAGATCAGTCTTTCCAGAATAAGTTAGAATCCTTCAAACCAGTTGTTCAGTCCGCCATTTCTTGCGTTGAGCACGGAGGCAGGTTTTTCCATTCATTTCAATGGGGGTAGTGCGTTTTTTTGGCTGCTGGGGTGAGGTCCGTCGGGTGTGCCCAAAAGAACGTAACGACTTTTGAACTTTTGAAGAAACGCAACCTGATGGTTGAACCAGAAGGTGGGAAGAAGACCGGTTGTTTACCATGTCGCTGTTTGCCGTCAAATAATAAAGATGTTAAAGAAACTCATCGCTGTTCCAAGTTGTATAACCCTGCCATGAGGGAACACAAGGACGCCGTTGCATCGCCCTTCAAGCTCAGATTTCTGGTTAGCATTTACACTTGCGCTATAAGCAGCATGGCTACCAGCATGAACAACCACATCGGTCTGTTTTGCGTCGCGTAACACGTTGAAATTACAGGCCTCACATTCTGCTTGTTGCCGCAAGTGAAACTTATTTTATCAGGTCTGTCGAGGGGGACGGTGGGTCCACAGTCATATTGTGAAGCAGTCACAGGAAACACAACGTAACACTGAATTCTCTTCAAAACAAGTTGGTCTGGCTGCTCTGTAAACTTTAACAAAGTAGCTGCTCATCAAATGCTTTCTGCCTCAAGAATCAAAGTGTCAACTTCCACTTGATGTTAACACCAGCAACCACAGGTCACTCCAGGCCCTACAACACAACTCCATGCAGACATAGAAACCTTATGTTGTTATTTAGGGTCACGAAACTGCCAAATAAGTGACACTGTTTGGCATTAGAGGAATATACATTAGAACCAGCATTACACAATGCTAAAAACTCAGCATATATATGGACACAAATGAACAAAAAGGCACTTGAATAAACTTAGAGTTTAAGCTCCTACAGATCTCACCTGGCTGAATTACTGCACCAACTAACTGCACTGCAAGGCCGAGGCTGAAAGATTCAGGAAACTTGTCAACATGTCTTGCACCACATTAGTGCTGCTTCATTGAGAAAGTTTGATTCGACATGAATCAGACTCTGTCTCTGTGTGAGTGCACGCAGTAATATCTGACATTTTGCATTCGGCTTTTCTAATTCAATAAATCAAACTGCACGAAGGAGGCCAGTATCACGACCATGATCAGAACTAACACTGAAGTCTTTCTGAGAAGTCGCCCCCCCCCCCAAAAAAAGAAAAGGTCAAAAACGGGACATGCTGGTTACTGTTTGGAAGTGACCATGTGACTTCCAAGACATAAAGCATTTTTTGTCAGCAGCGTTATCTCCCTGGATCTGGGGTTACAATATGGCTTTTGTAGTCATGCAGCACTGAAAGATCTAAGTCACTTTGATCCCGCTTAATAGAGTTTGGTAAATGATCTCAGTATGGGAGCTCCGCCTCCTGCACACGCACACACACACACACACACACACACACACACACTGTGGGCACACTCACAAAGACTCACTCATGCTTGTACACACATATATAAAGGATCAGACCGTCACACAGGTGAAAGCTCGTCTTCTTGCGGATCGTTGAGCCAAGCGTTCAAGCAGAAAAGTAGAAAATTCACTTCCACTCACAAGACTAGCTCCGTGCTCGCTGCAAGATTGAGATTTTTAACAATATCACTCTGCAGCTTTGATGCATGTGCGATCTGTCGAGAACATGTTTTCAGCTCCTCGCACAGGAACCAAGCAACTTTGTGCAAAAATGACATTGCTGGGAGGTGTTATTGTTGTGTTTGTCTAAGCGGCACAAATAAAAGTGAGTGAAAGAGCCACGGGGAGCCGGAGAGAGAGGGAGGGAGTTTGTCAGAGAGCATTTATCTGTGGTATGGTGATGACTCTTTTCCTCCAACCTCTCAGCAAACTAAGCGCTTCCTGCCTTTTGAGTGCACGTAGCCATATTTGTCCTTGAAACTAAAGCACAT
The DNA here is from genome assembly GCA_023373845.1 of Nibea coibor. Classification (NCBI taxonomy): domain Eukaryota; kingdom Metazoa; phylum Chordata; class Actinopteri; family Sciaenidae; genus Nibea; species Nibea coibor. Next base: position 18,622,401 of record CM041733.1, read on the forward strand.
GCAATGAATTACAACCGTTTTAAAGAGCTGTCAAGAAACAAGAGAGGGCTGGTTAGAGGAGAGGAGGTGTGTAGGAGGAATTTGAAGCTGCGCTGTGGGAGAAAAGAAGGAGCGAGACAAACAGAGAAATGAACGCCTTTGATGTTAGCGGGAGCAGAAAGGGCTGCTCTTGCCACTACAGGCAGGGCAGAAGCATTAGTGAGTGACTATGAAGACATTTGGCTGAGAGTGACTGTCTGATGAGACGACAGCTGACATAAATCAGGTCCCAAGTTATCCCAAGTTAGTGTCAACATCTGTACGAGCTTTCGTGCCTTCCACCCCGCACATGTGGAGATATTTCACAAAACTTGATGATGGTGGCGCTGGATAAAAAGTCAAAGACGTAAATATCTGCACCAGATTTCAGGGCAGTCATTCAACACTTGTTGATCTAAGTCATAGCGGTGGACTGATGGGGCGTTGCCGTCCTTAAAGCTATGTCATTAGCGTGTCTACAACAAGTGGCGACCTCCGTGACTGTGAAGTGAAGCCAACATGGAAGTGCAGATAACTGCAGTACCTCGGACAGACACTTGAGGCTGGCTACAGAAGTGAGTCAGCCCTAAGGTCCTATGTTAAAATGTCCAACTTCACAGCAGAAATAAACATGTTTACAGCCTGGTACAAAAAACAGTTTTGGTCTCTATAGCTAATTTCCCTGTTCATGACAACTGTACTGAGGGTGAAAATTATATTAAGGCTTAAAATTATGCAGAATTAAGAGTGTGGCAGCTTTGATTGACAGATAAGCACCATTACAGATGACTTGTTTGAATATCCAGGCATCATTCAGCCCACTGATGATCCACGTCTTTGCTGATTTTTAGGTTAACCAGGAGGTGGAAGAGGCAGGATGGCTTGCAGCCAAAGATCAAAGTTAATTGGCAGTACAGAGTCAGATGTGCATTGGTCGGTATGGACGGTAAGGACCTAAAGAGCTAGTTTTGTACCTTGAGGCCGGGTACGCTATCGAGAGCTACCGCTACTGAATGCATTGAAAATGAGAAGAAGGAAGAAGGGGGAGCAAAAAGCCATGATAGCCAGGGCGGACAAGTTAGCGCTGACCAACTTCTTTGTCGTAGTCTCTGAAAATGTATACACAGAGGTCTGCATCTAGCTTATAGGCTAGACATAGTTGCGTGCATGCATGACAGAAAAACAAAAGCTTTATTCATTCATAAATTCATACTAATGGTGAAAAATGTAGGGCAGGGCAGTGATCATAAGCCTTCACCTCGGGGGAGAATCCAAAGCAGTCCAGTAGCATTCGAATTCGACTGCCATGTGGTGCAATTGTGATCTGTTGCAACATGGTTCTCTGTAAATCTCTATAAATGTGGCCTTGATCCCCGGGGAAGGGATAGCTTGGCCTCCACGCCTGCTATGGATCAGCAGACTTTCCTCTGTACTCCCAGTGGATCGGTTTCAGCTGGAAGGTTGAGGACAGGTGCTTCACTTGACCTGCACTGTCAGGGCAAATTCAGAAAGGTCACACGAGATACCCATCTTGCTGGGAATGCAAAAATGTCGATGTGTTTTCGACTGTTTAACCCGTGGACATTTTACATAACTGAATCCCGCTGACCCTGAAAGCACCTCTTGCCCTGGCCCTATGTCAGGTACGGTGGCATCAAAGAGAAGTGAATGTGTGTGTGTGTGCGTGTGCTCTTTTATAGTCAGCGGTGACTCACTCCTCTCCATTGTAATGGATCTGCGGCTACATAATGGCACAACTTAAAAGAGCTGCGTACATTTGCTACTCCTTCAGTGCCCTGGTGGTTTCTCGGAGGGACAGACAATAAAAGCTCTCCAAAAGAAGAGCGAGACAAAGCCTGTATCATTAACATTTAAGTGTGTGTTTATGTGTGCATGCATGTGTGCAAGTTTTTCGTCCACTCGGAGATCAATGAAGTGTGTTAATGTGAAAACACACACACACACACACACACGAAAACATACAACCCTCGCTTTTTGGTAACGCTGTTTGTTTCTGCTCTGATGTTCCTCTTCCGTCCTCTCCAACTCACCCCGTCTGTGGGCCGGTTCAAGGATAAGTCCAGTAGTAATGCTTTTACCATGCTGCATTGTGTGTGCGTGGTGTGTGTGTGTACTTAGCATGAGCGTGTGCATACTCTACATGGGTGTGCTGCAAAAAAAGAAAAGTGGAATTATTGTAAGTATGTGACTCTTTTTGCACAAATGTACGGGGGAGTGACTGGATGAGTGGAACAGTGATAGTGACAGAGTGCACGCTGAAGTAACAGAGATTTTTCCTCCTTGTTATTTGCATGAGGAGAGCTATGAAAAGTAGAAAAGAATGTGTTGTATAACATTCAAGAATTCCAGACCTGGTCTAATGACTTAAAAAGAAGGGGGCCGGCAGGATTAAGAGATTTGCCATGTTTCCCCTACCTGCCTCTCCCTTCTTCCCAATGCCCTGAGAAACATCTCAACAGCCATCTCTTGTGGAAGAGGGTGGACAGGACAGCGCTAGCCCCTGCTTCCTGTGCTGCAGGGCTCCGGTTTTGTCAGATCCCTGCTCAGGAGAAACCATTAGTCCAAAAGCTTGTGCGATAGATTCAGACGCACGTGGGGGTCTGTTCAAGGCAAGGGCCAGAGACAACACGGAAGCGTATTCTCAGATCACTTAGAGGAAGGAGACGATAGAAACGCAATAGCAGGCGGGCTGAACTGATGACCATATGGAAACACAAAAGAAAAACATGTCTTGACAGCAGATCTGTGCGAGCTGGCCACATAAGAGGAATGCGAATGATCTCTGCATCAACAGCGCCCGGTGTGTTTTTCTTACGCTATGTGGCGTCTTTAAAGTTGACGTGTGTCCCTGAATGGCTTCCCTCCGCTACACAAACAGCAGTTAATCACAGAAAAGTCGGCGCTCTTTTTAGCGGACGCAGTGGCGAAGCGAAGGGGGAAATTGTGAGCTTACAGCGATTTCAGCCATTCCGCCATGTATCTGCCAGTGTTGCCGAAGGGCAGACAGGACGAATGGGGACGTGATTCTAGTGCTGTTTATGTTGAGGGCACATATGGTGTCCTTACCAGTGGACATAGCAGAGCTCTGCATGCCAGACATGCTGATATCGATATTAGGGAGTAAAAGATGCAGATACATGCCGTATTATATATCCTTTTGCAATGATATATTGGTCAGACATCTGTCTTCAGTGAGTGAATCTGTTTGCCAAATGTGAAGGTTTATACCAATGACAGTATAAAGAACGTAGAAAAGAGTGTATGTGTGATGTCTCACACGGGTTCGTTGGGTCGTCGCCATGTTATAGTCCTTTTTCTTCTGCCTGATGAACGAGAAAATTAGCTATAGAGACCAAAACTGTTTTTTGTACCAGGTTGTAAACATGTTTATTTCTGCTGTGAAGTTGGACATTTGAACATGGGGACTTACGGAGACTGACTCACTTTTGAAGCTGGCCTCAAGTGGACGTTTGTTTTTGGCACTTTAACATTTGCTTCACTTTACAACCACGGAGACTGCCGCTTGGAGATGTTGCCATGCAGGAACTTATAAGCGTGAGAGCGAGGCACTAAGTTTGATGTGAAAATGAAGCACACACTAATCCCACATTCAACCACTTTACTGTCAAGATGATTCCTGTAATTCATCCACACCCGTTTCTGCATATATCAAATCTTCCTAAACTTCGTGGATTAGGAGTCAAAGAATATGAGGTAGCCTCAGGACAGAGATTTGCTGATGGTTTTCTTTGTTTTTAACTTATATTGAAGAGACAAGAGACAAAAGCAAAACTATGTGCAGCAGCACTTCCAACAATGTAAAGCAGCGAGGAGCCCCAAGGAGCCCAGGCCAGGCTGTTATCTCATCCTCGAAGATAGGAAGTATGGGCAGGAAATCTAGAGGGAGGGGGAGGAGAGGGCCCATATGGGAAGTGCAGTGTAAACAGTCTCAGTTTTTAATCATCCCAGCTCACGTTCGGAACTGGACGCGCTTTGATGTTCTCCCTCAGCGCCCCCTCCGCCCTCCCATCCCTCGTTCCCAAACGGCCGGCGCTGAGGGCCGAGCCAGGGAAACATGCAGATAGTGGCCTCGGACAGCGGAGAGCTCGGGGAGGGCCGAGGAGGCATTCAGTACCTTGTGGGACACTGAGAAGGGAGACGAAAGAATGTGAAGTGGTGCAGAGTTAACTGGTGTTCAGTCAATTGCCGGGCCTGCCTTAATTATAGCCGATGTATTTAAGGGAGCTCTCGAAGGTCAATTCAACATTTCAAAGTACAAAGACCCAAAAAAACAGCCGGAGGAAGAAAAGAAAGTCAAGATGGCTTCTATGATATCCTTTAATTGGGCGCAATGCCCGTTGGAGGATAAACTCCCGCTCCTTCTCTTAACAGAGGCCAGAGGACAGTTGACAATCGCCTCGAGTTTAAAGTTATCCCAAAAGCTTTTTGCACTTCTCCTCTGGTCACAGTGTAAGCCTGATTTTGGAAAGGGGGAGAGAGTCAAAATTCCTCAGCACTTGTATTTGTCCAAATAGTGCTGGCCGGTCTCCAGCCAGTGTTCCAATGAACGTGTTCATTCAGAGGACAGGGCATACTTCCAGAGAGATCACAGTTTAATAGATCAGAGGGAGATACGTACCAAAGCACAGTCTTATGACTTGAATACACTGAGAGAAACTGGGAACTTCTTCTGTCCCAAGTACTCTCTTGAGTTTGTTCCTTACATGTGTTAGCAGACATAATCAAAACAGGATCTGATGATTTATAAAAGACCTCCAAGTTCCACCTCTACAAAACGTACTGCTGCCAAAAGGCTAAAATCCATGGATCTGCACTGTTTTACGCAACAGGAACAGTGCGGCTTTATCTTTTTCAACACTGTAAGAGCGATACTAAAGTTGTGTTTTTTAAATTAAATATTTGCTTAACTTCTATTTGCTTAACTAGCGCCAGATTCTGCTTGTCTAGATATCAATCTGCAAAATGACACATTTCTAGCATGACGAGAGGAACCACATGTTGATGAAGACCAACAGGATGACCGTGGCTTATGAGAAATGGCTGTCACGCTTCAAGCGTACAACTTGAAGTAGACTCAAATTCACTAACGGGAATTTAGCTTCACGAAGCATATTGGTCATTAAGATGGTTTAGACGCAAAGAGAAGAGACGGAAATCTTAAGACAGAAAGACAAAGACAGACTGAGGCAGAGAACCTATCTATGGAACTCAAACCTCCTTTCCAGCCTTCACCCCCCCCACACACACACATCCACCTGAAGACAGGAACATAAAGCGGGACCGTAAAGCAGCCTGCAGAGGCAGCGAGGACCTGTTGGAACAGGTCTAAGCTGCAACAAAGAGCATCCTGCAGCACCTCTGCGCACTGTGGGAACAGCTTGGGGAAGAGAGAGTCTTGCAAAACTATACCTTGCTAGCCTCGGACAGAACCACAATCAATGGTCTGAGTTGGGGAAACGTGAAAACAGAAGCGCGTACAATACCATTCAGATTTTTTTTTAAGCCAGCAAAGAGAAAGAGGGATCTTATCAGCAGAGGATTAGACTGTCGCCATTCTGACTGCGGCGGAGATAAAAATGTTACTTTGAATGTAGCACTGGTGCACCTTCCTTCACACCATTAGGGAAATCCAGGCAGATGATCATGTCTGCAATCTTGATCGAGCTCTGTCACTCACTGTGTTGCCTTTATATGTACAGCTGCTGAGACCCGGTGACAGGGGGTTAATAACTTTTCATGTACTCCACAGCAGTTTTATTTTGGCCCCTGGAACACTGCAAAACACCGAGCGAGGTTTTATGGGGAAAAAAATACAGAAAGCTGGAAATCCCAGAAAGCTGGAAGCAGCGTCTTTGATCTCAGCCACGCTGTGATATGCATCCTAACATGTTTTTTAACTGGAGAGAGAGAAAGAGAGAGAGACGGGGGGGGGGGGGGGGGGGGGGGGGGCTTTTCACCGTGCTTTAATACTGGGGCTTTCTCTGTGGACAAACCGTGTAAATCCTTATCAATTATGGCAAACTGCAGCATCTGGCTTGCCATTCACAAAACCTCCCACGCCTGGTGAGTGAGAAGAGACAAGATCCTGCAGTGCCTCATATCTGTCGTCCCGTTTCTTTGGAGACGGTAAATAAATTGACACAGCCGAGCTTTATGTCCCGGGAACCCTAATCCACTCCTGAATCCTAAATATGCACACTGAAAGGAGCACATACTTGCATTCGCAGGGTAGCGGCATGCTTTTTTTTTTCTTCCTCTAAATGGTTAAAAAAAAAAAAAAAAACACTTTTGCTTAAATTATAGGCTTGCATGGGTCTAAACATGATTTGCCGTGCTGTTTAACAGTCTCGGACCACACCTTGATATTATAAATGTTTGAAGGCGTATTAAATGCCATAAATAGTTACTGCAAAACAAAGCTGTCACCAAAGATACACCTTCAAAAAGGTTGACAGCTTAAACCAAACCCTGTTTTTACAGGATAAGTAAAAATAGACTGAAAACAAACTAACCTCAATAACACCTGCATGTCATCACTATTGTTAAAGGAATTTAGATATTCTGTCATCACATGCTGAGTGCTGAGTGGGAAGTGTGGTGTTGTGAGCAGCTCTTTGGATACCTACAGCGTACTGTAACCCATGGTCACTACAGTATTTTGATGGCATATAGCAACAAGTGCAGGTGTTAAGATCATTTGGTTCTTTAGACAGCGATGCTGTGTAAACTGTTTTTTAGGTTAGAGAAACATGAGGGCCAGAAGTCACCCCACAGAGCCACTCATACACTGAAACTTTTTCAGTAGCATGCTATGGGAGAATATTTAAGTGCATTCATCCTGATATAAGCTCTGAGTTTGTTTATTATCTGGCCATTTGTGCAGACAAAAGACATTTAAAATATTATAAGGAGCATATCATGGCACAAAGGTTGCAAAGTGTTGAGGCTATATACTAATGTGAACACATGCATGCTGCTAAAGTGCCTCTGAGCAAGGTAATCAGTTCTTAACAGGGCAACAGCTGAACAACAACAGGTGCCCACCCGCACTGTTACCCAGCCTTTGTGCATGTGTGGAGGTCAGTGGCTCTTGCAGTGTACTCTTTCTCCACCTTACCTGCATTAGTTTTCCCTCCGCGAAGCCGGCACTTCCTCCCACGAACACCCCTTCCAGGGTGATGGGCTTCCCCGTCGGCTCGTGATTCAGCAGTGCCACCTTGATGACCGCTCGGAGGGCCGGCCGCTCGGACTCCAGGCCCGGCTGGCCCAGCACCACCTGCAGGGCCGCCATGAGCAGCCACGGCCAGAGCCCGGCCAGGCGCCGCTGGGGGACGGTCATGGCCTCGGCTGCAGCGGCGGTGCCCGGCCGCACATGGTGGACTTCAAAGCAGGCAAGCACCGCGGATAGACGAGGCGGGGGGAGTAAAATGTGTTTATATGAATACACGTCCCGCTTCTGTGAGCTTCAACGACTAATGCGAAACAGATAAAATCCAAAGGTTTAAACCTGGAGGACTGCCATCATAACTCACTTCCATTCAGCACCAGAGTTAATATTCAATTGTGCCCACATGGAGCAACTTCACACAGAACTGAGATAAAAACTTGAAGGCTTGAGTGAACTTTTTTTTTTTTTTTTGTTATCCAGTGTCATTAACGTGAGAGGCGAAACATTGTTTGCTCAGATACACCGTGAGAAGACAGACACGTTGTGTTAAGAGCTTCAAGTTTCCTCCAGCCTGGTCTTCATGGGATAAACAAATGTCCTCATCTGAAACGTGTTTGCCTCAAACAGCCGGACCCTCTCCGGACAACAGGGCAGGTCCAGGCAGCAGTGTATCGATCTTCATCCGTATCCGTGTGTACTTATTATTATTCTTTTTTTTTTTTTTTTTTTTTTTACAGTGTGTCACTGTAACTTACAATCACATTTTGCGACCAAACAGCGTCAGAAGATAGCACATCCTGTGGGCGCCACATTTTCTGGATAAATCCACAAAAAACGCAGCAGGGCGACGACTTGAACTTCAAAGGCTGAGCTACAGGTTGCCGCCGGAGAGTTATAAGGCATGCTGACGGAGAAAGCAGTGCCAACAAGTGGAGTAACACACACATACAGATATATCTATATATATTTTACAACCGAGGAGTTGCGAAAAGTAATCCTCGAAGAAGTTGTTAAATTCAGTCCAGCGCTTTCTCTAAATATTAACCCAAGCAAATGAACCGTTACACTAACTTATAGCTTTGTAATTAGACTGGGTCCGAAACCAAAGCGACTTCTGTAACAGACCCATCCACTTATTTTCTTCTACAGTCGGTCTTCATTTACTCGCTGCTCCCTTGAATTCAGCGCCTCCGCCGCTCCGTGAGAAATTAGATACGCTCCTCCTGAGAACACCGAGGGGAGAAAATGAATCGTTTTTTATCAAAAGAAAAATCATTAACGATTAAAAGAGTGGAAAGGCCACACAAAGTACGGGATAAAAGTGCTCCAAACTCCCCGTGAGCTCCATTTAAAGTTGACAAAAAGTTGGAGAGAAGACGCCGTGTACAAATTATGACACCGTCCCAAAAAGTCTACCTCCCGGACTGTCTCTCGCGCTCCCCTGGGATCTCATTGACAGACTCTACCTGCTCACTGTCCTGGTGCATTCACGGACCGGCGGAGATTTGGGCTTTCAAAGAATCAGCGCACATGGGCGGCAAGATATAGTCAAAGAGAGGTGGACACTTATCACCCGACTTCTTTAAATGAAGAAGAAACCGTGTGCTTCATTATGACTATTATCAAAATGCAAAGTCAAAGTTACATCAGGTGTTTACTCCTATTTTCACTTAACTTGATATCAAACTAAAGTCTTTGATATAAAAACACATCAGACACCACTTCTGTTACTGAAGTTTTCTCTTACAGTTTTCTCTTCAAACGCAATAAAATGCTGCAGAATTTAAAATAATTAGGGAAATAATTTAACCGGAGTTTCTGAGTATCACCTGAATGTTACATTGGACGCTGAGGGCGGAGCAGCCGCGCAGCCGCAGAGCTGATCAAACCTGAGTGAGTGGCTCCCTCTAGTGTACAACATCGTACAGACGCCTTCAGTCACACAAAGTATTAAATACACATAAACAACCATCCAGCTTAATTACTAAATAAAATATGTTCACACATGTGTTTAAAAAGACTGAACCTAGCACTAGTAGATGATATATTTTTATTATTTCCGTTACAACCTGCGACACAAGTTTGTTCTTAAAAACAAGCTGTAAGTCTAAAATGTGCACATTAAAATGGTTTAGGCAGGCTTACTGCAGCAAATGTCAGTAAAAGCTACTTTAAATAATTATTTAAAAACATCACAAGGTGGTAAAAACATATGAGATAAATCTGTGTTAAAAATGTTGAGGATAAACTTTAAAAGTACTGTTGTACAAGACATTCTTATTCTCAGAGAAATAAAAAGTATGACTTCAAGTGCTACTCCAATTATGTTTTGTACTGTCATACGTATGGTCTAAAGTCACTAACAATAAGGTTAAAGCACGACTATGAAATGACATTTAACTACACATAAGACTTAAATTAGAACACAGAAACAAAAAACCATTACAATAAAGTCTGGTGACGATCACGTCATGTGTGAATAAAACTCCCTGTCGTGTGCCAACTAAATCAAAGCTGAGATCGATGACCTGCAAACATACGTTTAAATTGTGAAATCTGTCCTTCCACTGGTTTTATTCTGAATGTGCTCACTAAACTCAGTCACGTCTTACCTAAAGATTTGGTGTACTTCCTGTGCAGCTGCTCTTGTAAGCCTGACTGGTAACCACGAGGGAGTAGTTAACTCCGACATCTATGACCTCACTATCCTTTGCATCATCATTAGTAACCTTGCCAGGGCACAGAGGAAACCACAGCGAGTAATATATAAATCTCTATCAAATATAAAAATACACGTCACTGATAAACACTTCTTTTTCTCTACAGACCTCTCTTCCAGCCTTTTCTGGGTTTCTTGCCTGTAGAAAAGATAAATGTCTTTAGAGTGTAGAGGCTTACCTCAAATATGGCGTCTTCAGGCATCTGCTCTGGTACTGAAAGCACAAGTTCCTCCTGCTCTTTGTCTACGTAGGTGCTGCCTGACGTAGACATTATAATGGGTGTGTCACACAAAGGGTTATCTTGCATGGTGCTGGCAGGTCTGCTGGTGCTGGCGCTGGAGGTGGACACTATCATAGGGCCTAGCTTCTCTAAGGGCACGGCTCTAACCAGGCAGTTACTGGGTGGAGTTTTCATCACCTCATCTGCAATCTGGAAAATAGTGTCCATGCTAACATCGCATTTTTCCTCCTCCTGGTGTTCGTTCTTCTGTGGCTCCGGGTTGTGATCTCCGTGACACATGTTCACAGGATACCTTGGCTAAAACAATAAAAGAAATATGTGTTTAGACATTTTACTGTGCATTTGTGCGTTGACCAAGCACAGATTTGAAGTGAACACATGACAGTGTGAGTACACTCACCTGGTAATAAGTGTGGGGAGAGAATGATCCTGTCTTAAGCCCACTATCTGTCAGAGGTGATGCCAAACAGTTCAGCTGGAAGCATCGGCAAACTTCAAGAAGAATAAAAGATCGTTTTTAGATCGTAGAACAGGGTTTTGTACAATTTAAGTGAGGCGATGTGACAATATTCCTATCAAGTTAATCGTCACGCTCACCTGGGGAATAGAAGCCAGGCTTATATGGTCTGTGAGGAGAATTAAAAGTGGCAAAGTTTGGACTTCCATGGACCTGTAAACCCTGCTGAATGTGCACAGGAGTGGATCTTGAGGCTATTCCAGCATACTGGTGGCACAAAGATGCTGGTATCCCTTTGTTTGAGGCAAAGATGGTGGGAGAAAGAGCTGCACCATGACCCCTTATCAGGTATTGTGGTGGGATTGGGGTCCCATTGTACACTGCCATGGCTTGGGCTTTATTTAAATAGTAAGGACGAGGTGACGTCTCATTTGTGGGGCTAAACCGTGAAGAGCTGCCTACAGAAACAGAAAAAAGAAAGCATGATATCCTGTTAGACAGTGATTATTACTTACTACAGGGTTCCACTGTTTATAGCTACTTACCTCTTCTCGCTCTGCCTTCTCCACTCATACCCAATTGCTGGAATCGAGTCGGGGTCTGACGAGTCACCGGCACACCAGTTTTCATCTTGGCCTTATTGTCGACTGTGAGCCTCATCAGGCTCCCAAGAAGCTCAGGGTGGTTTCGCTTGAAGTTGGGGTTGTAAAAATGATGAAACCACTTATTGTCTCCGCTGGAATGGGCATCGTCTTGGATCGCTGGGTCGGCCTTCTTGAAGCCGTACAGATTGAGCTGACGGACGAAGCTTGAGAAGTTGGTGGTTTTGAAGGCGTCGGCGTTGTCCGAGTTTCTAGCGTCCAGAGACAGGATCTGTTTCTCGAAGAGAAGCTGATCAATGATGATGAGCGTGCCTTCGCTGTCCCAGCAGATGGCTTCATTTGCTGGGTTGTTCACCAAACGCCACAGCTTGGCAGGAAAGTGATTCGGGTTGATGGTGTTAGGCAGCGAGTTTCCACCAATATCCATGCTTATGTCTGTAGGACTGGAAACAGAGAAGCTGTCAGCAGTTAGCCAGTTATAATAATCCAGCACAACACCCTTAACTAACAGTTATATAGGTATAAAATAGCTTACATGGCTAAAATGACATACTGTAATAACTACCTATGAGGTAGCTAAATTTGCTAACATAACTAATATTACACATTTTAATGATTTTAACAACTGTAAAAAGGAGTAAAAATATGAAGCCCATTTGCTTTTATTTATTTATTTTATTTTATTTTTTAACAAACTGGAAGTCTACATGAAGATGACACAGCACCGTTCTCATAAGGTTTAATGTTAACTATAGCATTAACTGAAAAAAATATATATAAGCTATAAAAAATATAAGATAACTGTAATTAAACCGCAACAGCTGACAGATGCTAACGTTAGCTACTCGGCTAAGGCGACCGTTGGCTCGCCGCTGACCCGCTCTGCGTTTGAAATTCTGTATTTTTAACACAGTACCGTTAAAGTTGGAGTCATTTCTTTAGATATTACCTCGTATTTTTTTGTGGGGTTATGCTACACACCGAGAAGAAACTCCATGATAATCGTACCTGGATCCGGTACCGAAGAAGAAACCCGTCCGCTGTTCTCAGAAGGACCGTTGGAGGTTGACGAACCGTCGGCGGCCGTTGGACTTCAGTTTGTTCCGTTTCTGCTGTCAACTGCCGCGATTCTACAATATGTTATGATTTCTAACGTGTGTTTAACGGGAACAAATGTGTGAATAACAATTTAGTTTGCATTTAAAATGTCACTTAAAAGATCACAGAAGTATTAGTAGCTGCTAAAATACAGTAACGGGGTCAAGTTGGCGCTGTTTTTGGACATTTTAATAACATGCTGTGTTATGTTTTGTTCATTTGGACAAATGAGATACAATTAGGATAATAATAATAATAATATCATCATTTATCAACTGGTGAGGTGGAAAAACTACTTATAATCTGTTGTTGATATTGAAGATGAACTGCATCTGTTGAAAAGGGGCAACTAAACTCAACTAAAGAGGGCAAAATGTGAATTATATAGGCTGTATAAATATAGTTTACTATATGTCAGAGCCAGAACCTGCTTTAAAATGTCTGATTTAATTTAAATAACAAAAACGAGTTAATGAATACGAAGCAGCAACTTCGTTTCAGTGATTTAAATCGTCATCCTGCAGTGAGGAAAGACTGGAGGCAGGTTCAAAATAAATAAATAAAACTTATTCAAATGTATAAATAGTTAGATAAAATAGAATAAAAGTAAAGCAGTAATAACTAACCAAATAAATTAATAAAAGTGAACACTGTGTAACAGAATTAAAATATATAAACAAAGAAATATTATATTTATACTGTCTATGGTTGGAGCTTTACAGATTTTTATACAGGCGCACAAAGGGACGCCTCCGTGCTCGCCTTCACTCAGGTCCCCAGCCTGAGTGACGTAGTACCCCAGCGACTGTAGCCTGGTGAAAACATTAATCCGTTTGTGATATTTGATTATTATTATTGAAGTGTTTACTGCGGGAGCTTAACGTGATGGCACTGGAAACGGTCCCCAAAGACCTTCGCCATCTGCGGGCTTGTCTTCTTTGTTCTTTAGTGAAGGTAAACCGACGAACAAACGCTGAAGCTAACGTTGACGCTAGCATGTAGCCGCTTTCTGCGCAGTGTCTTCATATGCACGAGCTCAAACTTTAAATTTATGTTGCCATGACGACTTATTTAGTGAATATAATTATAGTTGGTTATGATGAGGTACTTCATCACAGTTTGTTCGTCATCTCACAGATGCTAGGTTGGCTAAACTCAACCATGTAGCGCTACTCAAACTGAGAAACAGTAAACACAGACTGCGGTTAGAAACCCAGTCAGACATCTCGAAGCCAACCCTTCTGTTTGTATCAGAGGTGTCTTTATCTATCGAGTCTTTAACTGTGTTAATCCCTTTGTTTTGATTGCCCCGGATCCGCATAATCCATCACCGGCTCACTCCTCTTCCTCTCTTCTCCTTCAGACCATCGACCAGTTTGAATATGACGGCTGCGACAACTGTGAGTCGTACCTCCAGATGAAGGGGAACCGAGAGATGGTCTATGAATGCACGAGTTCCTCGTTCGATGGGTAAACACCGATTGATTGACTGATTGGTTATTTAAAAAGCTTCACGTGGACTTGATTGTTTTCTTGATGTTTACTGTCTGTTTGTTTACAGTGTGATAGCCATGATGAGCCCCGAGGACAGCTGGGTAGCTAAATGGCAGAGGATAGGTGAGGGTGGATTTATTGAATCACTTTTTGACTCCAGTTTCAGAAAGGACAAGATTTATGTAACATACACAGATATAGACATAAATACAGGCTCAACAGGTAAACATTAAAATACTATGTACAGATACATATACATTTGTAAGACTAAAATAAATGTACACAAGTTATAAAATGAGTATATCCTGATTCTGTTGCCCCTAATCATGTCACTTTATCATGTCTTTGTTCAAACGTTATATGTTTTAAATACTGCCTGAAGTACTTTTTCAGTTGTGTGTGTCATAAAATGTGTGTACTGTATGTTTCTTTGCTCCATCCTACAGGCAGCTTCAAGCCAGGTGTATATGCAGTATCAGTGACAGGCAGACTACCTCCAGGTACACTACATCTAACTCCAAACACACATAACCTTCACAACATTTACTTAGCCTACCCACTATATTCGTTCCTAACTGTCTTCTCCGTCTCTAAAGGTGTGGTGAGAGAGCTGAAAAGCAGAGGAGTGATCTACAAATCCAGAGACACGGCAGTGAAGTCATAAACACGTCTGCTTCCACTTTGTCTGATTAGCCACACCAGAGCGGTGGCATGGTACCGCAGCACCAACTCCAGGAAGAAGTTAACAACAGTGGGACTAAATTTAGTCGTGTCTGTGATGCCTTATGCCAGCGTGCTCCAGCTGTTTAATTTTTCTTTGTTGTTGTGATCAGTTATATTAGTATGGGGAAAAATATGGATTTTTTTTTAATTATTATTTTGAGTAATTGTGAAAAATAAAGGTCTGTTTTATAACAAAATTTAATTGTCTTTAGCATTTATTTTGGATTCATATGCTACAACGTTTTTTTTAACCATGCTAGTAGTCTTGCTGTGGATACGGCAGTCTTTTTCATCAAGACTGACCTGCTCAAGGGTTCACCCTGAAGGGCACCTCGGCAGCACCCTCTGCAGTCCACCACCATACTTTGCTTTACACTGGACTTGAACCGGCCACCCTCCAGTTCCCAAGCCAAGTCTCCATGGACTGAGCTACTGGTAAACATACCTGCTAAATATCATGTTAGCATTTAAATGGTAAATGTACTGTACTTTTAGAGCACCTTTCTAGTCTTCCAACAACCCAAGGTGCTTTTATACTGTAGGGATATTTTTGTCAAACTATACCAGTGGTTCTAAAACATTTCTTGGAAAAAGGATCCATGGTGAATTTTAGTGAAATAAAGGTCAGTGGGGGAGAATAAAGTCATATTTATTCAGCTTAGTATCGCTACATTCATATGTGAATCACCACAGAGTCATGTTCAGGTCCTTGACTCATCATCATATCCTTTTACCGCTGAAGTGTGAGGAGACGGGACGATCTGAAGCGAGGTCAGCCCGGCAGGATTGTTTATTCTTGCAGAACAATACACCGAGAACCCTTACATTTATTATCAACAGAAAACAGAGTTAGGCAACTTCCACCAATATCATGCACGCCAACGAGCCCTGCAACAGTGAAGTGGATATTTAATCACTCTGGCTAGTCTTCATGACGCCTGACTGGCTTACAACATTGCTTTGTTTGGGCCTTTTTAAGGGGAATACCAAGATCTTAAGTAGGTCACTGTGACCTGGTGCTGTTTGAGAAGGGTTTCCGTGAAGGCCGTAACAGTCCAGGAGTCGCCTGTTGTTTGTACCATTTATTATTAGAATAAACAGATGTTCACGGTACAGATCAGGTCAAATAAGCTGAAGCAATGAACTAATTCTTGAACACTGGTGACTGATCTGAACTTCCTGTACTTCTGTATTTGGGTCAGAAGATGGCGCTTTTGAATGAGTGGCAGCGCTACGTACAGTCCCAAACTTTGCCAGTAGGGGGAACCTTTAATCAGACAGTGAGTGGTGTAATGTTTGTTGAATGATTCTCAGCTATCACTTATAGCTTCCAGTTAAGTTTTAAATACTTTCCAGTTTCCTTCACAGCTGTGGCTTCTGTTTCACCGTACAATAGTCTGTAATAACACCTGAGGTCTGTAGGTCTTGTGTCGCCCTGTGCTGCTGTGTGTATCAGGTACTGTTCAGCTGTACGGCTCTATTGTTGGCTTATATTACTTTTAGGAAGAAGCAATATTAGTTTATTGCCCGAGGGTTTAGGCATTGTGAAAATCTACTGTAACCTGATGGCTTGGGATCATGCACTCTTTAAATCTGTGTAAAGTGACCTCGGTTAGATAAGGGCTTCATTTGACGGGCACCTGGTGCTGATCTTTTGTTGCAAAGGCCCTGAAACTGAAAAAACAACAACAACAACACAATAGCTGAGGTTTAGTGAAGTGAAGTGACGCAGATGGATCTCTGGATCTACCATCATCAAACCAACTCAGCTAATGACGAGCGAGCGCACATTATTGAATACACTCTCCATAGATTCACTTCATGGAGTCTAAGGAACTGAAGGAGCTCCTTGACCTATAGATACGAGTGATTTGGCACCACAAAAATAAGCAAAGATAAATAAAATAACAGCCTGAAAAACGACCTTTCTGGGAAGATGATGAGGGGTCATGGAGAGAAAAATGATAATCAAACTTCTTGTGTCTCTACACCAAAAGATACACATATACTAAAACTGGGTCATGTGTCTCGAGAGACGTACAAGATGTTAAATACAATAGTTTTGTCTCTCACTACACACACTAAGGTGTTGTACTGCAGGATGTGTACGAGCGTACACGTTTGTCACAGGGTCCCTGTGCACGCTGTCACACTATGACTGGGTTTCCACTAGACGAACACAGCGTGTTAGTGTGAGTATAATGGAAACACAGCACATACACAGAGTTAGCCGTGTTAACGGATCACTGAGGCTCGTTTACTGTCAGCAGTGATGCTTCAGTGCAGATAACTTTAATGAAACCGGCTCTGATAAACAGGCCATGTTGTGATCTAAGACGTTCTCTCCCAGTGTGGGTGACTCCGAGAAACGAAATCTTAATTTCACACTTTAAACGGAGAACTCGTCAACCATAATTTGCACTTGCTCATCAAGCTTAATTAAATTAGCATGCAGAGGCACTGTTATTCAAGAAATGGAGAGATTTTTGATAGTTGGAGGTCAACACCAAACTGTGAAACCTGCTGAACCAACGGAATAACACAACCTTTAACTTATTGTCAGCCCTCGCTTTGACTCTTACACATCACACGCTAAACTTTTAATGTCTGGCTCTTCTTGTCCTGTTGTTTTACCTCTTGACCTCCAGTCATCATTGTACATATCTGTACCCCCTTTTTATCCCTCGTGCTAATCTAAAAATCTCTCAGTAACGCTGAAGCTCAAGACAAGAGGACCACAAAGGAACCAACGTTTTTAACACCTCAACCGTTTTCTAGTTAGACATTAATGTGTGATGTGCATGTTTCCGTTATGAATGAATATACTGTATGTATGAACCGAATAGCCCAGAGAAAGCTCAGTATTCATATTTTTAACATCAATAGCCTGGCTCTCATCGTGACGGCTCAGGTAGAGAAGTGTAAATAGGAAGTGTGAGTGGCTGAATATTCAGGATTATTTCTCCATCTTTTGACCAAGACATGCTCCAACACCTTCATCTCCTGAGTCCCAAACATGCCTATAAAAATATCCTTTCATGTGCAGCCACATAAAGTTCATTAGACTGAAGCTCACAGTGATTTATTTAACATGTAAACCAGCCAGTATTTAATCTGACTCCCATCATGTCGCCTGGAAATCAGACAGTTTAAAAAAATATATCTGAACCCTGAAACTCTCATCCGTTCGACAAATAAGGACCTACATCTTTCCTTTTATTTCAAAGCATGAAACACTCTTTGTTGCACTGTTATTCAAATGTACATCATGTTCAATATTTCTTTGCATCACGAGCAGAACAGAGACTTTTGAACAGAGTATCTACCTACAGCGGTTGGAGACAGTTAATCAGATGAAAAATAAACCACAGGAGACTCTACGCCCCCATGTGGGTTTGTAACTCAACAGAGTAGATGTATCAATGGGTGAAACATCATGTCATTATTCAGTTAACTCATTTTTTTATGTA
The DNA here is from genome assembly GCA_023373845.1 of Nibea coibor. Lineage (NCBI taxonomy): Eukaryota > Metazoa > Chordata > Actinopteri > Sciaenidae > Nibea > Nibea coibor. The sequence goes on from CM041733.1 coordinate 18,640,434, forward strand.
AATTTCATATGAAAGTAGTAAAAAAAAAAAAAAAAATTCCACATGCAATTTTTTGAGTCTCTCTTCTCTTCGCGCCGCATGTGGGTGAAGTCATTTCACGAGAGCTGCAAACTAAAAACAAAACTGTGCTGCAAGACTTCCACGACCACAGGCGTTGTCAGGAAGGCTTTCGGCTCCGCCCATGCGCTCTCCACTACACACCAAGTGTTGTAGCAGCAGCAGCAGCAGCAGCCGCAGCAGCAGCGGCATCTGAGCAAAGTGAAGCCAAGCACGCCCTTCATTTTCACACTCAGAGGGACACAAAGGCCCGTCTGCCACAGCCTCATTGGTGCTCACAACTGTGGCTTTTGCCCTTATTTGGATATGTCAAAGGCTTTAAGCTGAAGGAAACAAGGTGTTGAATCGAGGTTTGAGGCGGCTTGGCTGCTCGGTGACCTCCTTTTACAATAAGAAGGAATAAAACCTTCAGTTCAGGCTCTGTCTGACAGGAATAAAGTGGAGATAGGGAAGTAAGGGGATGTATTTCACATGGGGGGATGGACATTATCAGCAGAAGGCCACACACACACACACACACACACACTCTCAAACTGTTGCTGCTGTGTGAGTGTGTTTCATAAGGCTGACAAAACTTCCTCTCTTTTGCAGACTAAAAAGCAGCAACAGAACTGAGAGCAGCTCGTCATGTTCGAGCATTTCAATTCCTTTTACAAATGACGGCACGCTTTCGGGCATGCACGGCAGGAAAATGGGACACAGCCACTCCCTCGCTGCTGTAGCTTCTCCACGTGGAACTTCTTCATATACCGACAGAGTTTAATGTGACAATGAGGCATTTCACTGGAGTGTGTTTTTTTTAGATTGTAAATAAAATGAGCGTGTTTCATTTATAGTGACATAACTTTATTTACATATCATGTCAGGACAAAGTGCTGATGTGTGGTTTCATGCATGACCTCATTTATGTCTGTAGAGCTGTTTCTCAAACTTTTTACACTGTTTACCACCTCAGAAAATCTGAGGCTCTTGCTCGCAGGCCGACCCTTTTCAGCTCCAGACACAGGACGCAGGTTTATTCCTAATAAGAAGATCATTTATTGAATAAGTTGTTGAATCCTGAGCTGGTGGAGTTGATGGAAAGAGGCGGCTCCTGATCTGTACTCGTCTTCCTAATGTTTTCCTGTTTGGAGTTTTTGAACCTCCGCTTTCCATTTTTGCTCCACTTGCCATGTCACCGTCACATTTTAACATCACAATCATGGACGTAAAATATTCCAGAGGTCCGCCAGTGGCACACGTACCATAGTTTGACAACCATTTTGGCACATTACGACCCAGCTATGCTGACATTTTATTTCACAGAGCTATGAAGGCATCTTTGTTTTTTTTTTTGAGAAGTCAGACTTACAGCTGCATTTGTGCTGAAGAACGGTGACCGTGCATGTGGGGTGATGACAGTCACACCACAATGACACCATCTGGGAAGAAAATGTGTCTTTAGTGGAACTGCTAACGACTCACAGACATCTGAAACACGACCAGAACAGACCTCTTCACAAACATGATGGGATCCACTGGTTTGATCTCCCGCAGTGTGTCATATTTTATAGGATAATCATCTGATGATATGATTTAGACGTCAGATAACTATAGTGGAGTATTTATCGTATTTATCTCTGAAAAGTAACGGAGTAGTAACAAGGAAATACTCAAGTTATAGTTTGAGAGTAAGTCTACTTTCTGCAGGAGCCGGTTTAGAGCAGCGCAGGCCTCTGTGGAGGTCGCAGGTCCGGGAGGGATCACAGCTTGTGGGTGGCTCGGTGGTGTCAACACCTGGCCGTGGCCCAAGAGGAGCTAGGAGGGTGCAGGCAGGCAGGCAGGCAGGCAGGCAGGCAGGCAGGCAGGGAGGGGAAATGGCTGCCGGCCCAGATAAGGTCTATCATGAGAGAGAGGCCCCAGCTTTACTCTTCTCTTCAGGATCATTTCCCCACTGGCACATGCACAGACGCTAGAAGTCGTCTGCCAGGTGAAGCGGCAGCACTTGGGTGGAGGCCGGTGACTCAAGAGGGAGAGGATTAGTAATATGTGGGGCAGGGGTCAGGAGATTGGAGGGTTAAAGGCTAAAAAGTGCGGCCTTTAAAGACGCCATATGCTGGATATTTTCAAGTCGTCACTGTGGTTGTTTTATTTGTAACTGGAGCTTCATCGTACCTTTAATACGAACACAACTGATGAACTGAGACTCACACAGACCTTCCTCATTCTCTAGTTTATGCTCTGTTTATGATGTCAGACTGCTGACTGCTGTTTCTCTGTTATACTTACCGTGAGAATTAGAGAAGACCTAACCATGTCACATCTTTCTATACACACCCAGGTTCTTTCAAATCCTCAATGAGAACGCATCCTGCGCACACGAGCACGATGTCCAGCTACTTCTAACCGAGTATTTCCATTTTATGCCGCTTTGTAGTCCACTGGAAGCATTACGACTCCTCTATAGCTGGATTTGAGTTGTTAGCAGTTCCACCAAACAGTGATTTCCTCTCTCAGCTCACTGGAGTTCATTTAAATAACCGTCCAGTGCTCGACGTAGCAAAGGTACATTTCATAAAAAACAGCAAAGAGCTGCAGAACTGCGTCACGGCACCTCAGATTTATCTGATGATTTAGAAATCACTGGACTGATCTACATAATTATATACAGTGCACGTTCCTTTTCACACACCGTCCTCACAGGTTACAGTACATGCTGATGGAGGACTTGTTAGACTGCTGAATTTGACAAGAAGGAGCTGATGTGCAGTAACACTTTTAACTCCCCGCACACGCAGCAAACAAACATTTAATCATACTTTATAACACACTAACATCTGTTAAGGGGTTAGAGGTAAAGCTAAGTCACTACTTAAATGAGTATATGCGAGCGACCTCTTTGCAACACTATAAAACTTCGCGATCACCGCTGTGTGGTCGCTAACCGTCTCTCCTCCCTGTCACACTGCACACAGGCAGGTCTGATCATCACTCCTCTTCTTTGGTGACCTAGATCAGACCGTAAAACTAGAACTAAACCAGAACTTTCAGGGCTGCAAAAGGCTGCCTTTATTTATTTATTCATTCATTGTACTGCACATCCATAAAGTGCTCAGTTCCATCGTCTTCTGACCTGCTCTCGGCATCATGAAAAACCACAGTTACAGTTGGACACTCACATTTACGGGGGACTGAAACTTGTCGGCTTTCACTTTTGAAAACCAACAGAAAGGTAATGTGTAATCGTGACGCCCAATAAGCAGACTAAACCTTTTAAACAAGAGGATTCAGGTTAGAGGAACATGGCTGTAGGGGGTCCTCGCTATCCCCACAGTAACCATTCAAACGAGCATGTGAGTGTTGTAAGAGCATACACTCACTCAAACTCTTTCTACGGCTCATCCTGTAGCTTCTCTCTGAGTCGGTGGGCTCTGCCTCCACTTATTAAGAGGAAATATACTTGGAAAGGCTTTGCTATCTCTAAAGTCATGTTATCAGTGAAACCATCCTGTTACAGGAAATGTTTTACTCATCAGGTACGTAACCTTCCTGCTTCTGTTTGCCATATGAGACAAATGAGACTCTTAAAACTGATCAGATTAGGACTGTGGCCCAGAAGTCACGAAACCCGCAAATAAAACGAAGCTAATGTGAAATATAAACGTGAAATACGCTGTTCACATCCACCTGATGGGAAGACTGCAGATGTGCTCACAGTGTGTTGTAATCCGTCTCCACCTTATTTTGGGCTTATTAGCCAACTTCACATTGCTCTGCGCTGTGGACAGAAACTGCATGAAGCCACAGCGCGTCTACAGTGTAAATGACATCATTAGATGTGAGGTCGGTTCAGAAAAGATGAAATCTCTTTCTGTATTTAACCCTCAGGTGTCTCGCAAATGTCAAAATCGTGTTGTGCAGTTTGTGTCTCGATGAAGTCTGTAAAAAATGATCTGCTCGGCTGCTGTCAGCGTTTAAAAAAAAAAAAAAAAAAGCGTCTTCACTGCAGAAGGCAGAGACGGAAGAAGAGAAAGAGAGCGCCTGTGACTGTTAGACCTCTTCCTGTGGTTACATCACGTGGTTGTGGAGGGTTCAAAAGGAGACAACTTCTTCTTCTTCTTCTTCATCCACTCCTTGGACGGACAGAAGACACCTGTGGGGGCTGCCAGACGATCGACACTTAGAAACAAAAGAATAGAAATGAGAGGGTCGAGGTAAAGTATGACTGGACGACGGCGCCTTATTATTTAACGCTAGGATCTTTTGTGACGAGCTGATAAAAAAAAATGCTTTTTTATCTGCTCGATAACGACAGATATGTCGTTGTTGGAACTTTTACTTTGTTAAATCTGAGTTTCTTTCACTTAACTTGTGATCAAATGATCAATATTTAGAAATTTATCTGGATTTTTGTTTAAAAAATGTTCATTTAAAACTGAACAACCTTTTTTTTGTGATTGTAATATAATCCATTTATGTACGTGAGTGATAATAATTAATTTATTTACTTTTGCATTTGTGCCATTTTCTGTCTGATGTCACGTCAGATATCTGCAGTTATTGTTGGATTTATTTAACTTTGGAGGTGATCTGTACTCAGACAGAAAAGCTTACTCATGCCTGCCAAAATGGCTTCCTCAAGATAGCGCTTCCTCTGGAGAGTGGTTTAGCTAAAAACTGAGCACTGAGGGGACAGTTTGAAGGGACACGTGAGGTCCTTTGGGTGAATTTTTCACTCACTGTAGAAAACAAAAGAATTTACCAGGCCTCGGTTAGATTAGAACGAACTGTCTGCATGCAAATGTTTCAAAGGCAAATCAGGAAGTGTGCATTTTCTGGTTTGACGAACGCCAGAGCTGTTTGAGCTCGTTGGACGTGCGTGCGAGTTGAAAGGTTTCAGTGTGTCTGGGCGGGTTTTTTTTTTTTTCATGTGTGTGTGTGCAGCTGCAGACATGAACACAGGTGCAGAAGAAGAAGAAGAAGAAGAAGTGTGAGAAGACGGAAGAGGATCAATGGATGTACAGTGCAGTCATCCATAAAGTAGAAAGCACTACTAAACTCCTCGCCACAGTGTAGTGTTTCCTACTTTATGGATGAGTGTACTGTTGGCTTCAGGGAGAGAGGAGAGAGCCGATCATTGGAGCCCGCGCAGGAAGTCGCAAAAAGAGGAAGCTGCTTTGTCTCACAAGACCACACATTACCCAGAGTGTTACCCCAGTCAGTTCACATGGGTGGTGTGTGGCGCGGAACGAAGCTTTCTTTTCCTCCATTTTGTCATTTTTTTCTGTTTCCTGACAGCCTGTACGTGTGATCTGCAATAAAGACGATTGAATGATATTCGGTGTTAACTTGTTCTTATGAGAAAGCCACACGCGCAGGAGTTTTCTGTGAAAATATACATACTTTATTCCTGTAAAAAGATCCATATTGAAAGAAACCATCACAATTTCAAGTCCTCTGTGTACTACATCTTTAGTTACTGTTCCTCCATCAATGCCTGCGCATGCAAAAAAAAAAAAAAAAAGAATAAAACTGAAAAACAATATTAATAAAACATATTTACACATGAGCTTCCAAAAGGGTAATAAAAACATGAATATATAAAAAGGTAAATCTTCCACTGGTTTCAAACAATGAACGCAGATCAGGAAAGACAAAATGAAAAAAAAAAAAAACAACTTTCCCGCGCTGTATGAAAATATACCACAAGTCCCAACACTGTTCATTATATATATATATATATATATATATATATATATATATATATATATATGTATATATATACACACACACACAGCTTCTACAGCTTCCTTTCCACTGCATTGATAATCCACAACAAAATATTGTAGACAAGTCAGCCTAGAAAAACAGAAATATGACAGTAACATAAATAAGGCCGAACATGGGTATAACATTGGTATGCATGCAGTCGATAAACATCCTGTAAACAACATATTAAGACTAAACAAGGTCTTCTTGTAAGGCTAAATATGATCAACTGAGCTAAAAGAACTACCTACGCGGGCCAGCTAGGTCCTACTCTGTCAACAGTGGAGCCGCCTACTCACTACACAGCAGGTAGAGGGTTAACTTGTGCATTAAAGGCCGTCAAATACAAGATCAGTACAAATATTCGCTGTACATTTCGGCAACTTTTGAGCATCCACACCCCGTCCTTTAGAAACATAAATAAAACAGCAACAGCCTCATTCTTGCCTCTCTCCCGGCTATCTATTTCACATCTAAAGTGTCTTTGTCGCCCTCCCTCCTCTTCTCTTTTTATTCTTGGCATCATCATGCTCCCTTTATGTAACACTGACGAACAAAACATTCATGAAAAAAAGAAAAAAAAATGCCTCCAACTTGTGTCGTGCTTCAAAGTACGTGAGTGAAATCGAAGCTCCACACCCAAAACACGACAACAACCGAGCATCCCCCCCGCTCTCCATGCTGCCGGATGCTTGGTCTCACTCATAGCTATGGTGACGGGCAAAGCACCTAAGATTTTGGCATATTCTGCTTTTTTTTGTGTGTGTGTGTGTGTGTGTGTGTGTGTGTTTGTTTTTTGTTTTCTGACAGCTGGAGTCAACAGGTGGCTCAGCGTTAATAAGAAACTACAAGTAAAAACCTGAGAAGTTACCTAACAGCCCTGTGTCACAAAGATCTGAGAAGACGGAGCCAACAATCACTGCACGTGTTTGTAACTGACTAAACTGAAGGCCTGCTCACACACACACACACACACACACACACACACACACACACACACACACATCAAAACTGAATACTACATCTTAAATATGCCATTAAAAGATACCGTACACGCTGCGCTGCTAAAGTTGTGTTGTTATTTACGACGTGTTCACACACCACGAGCTTTGAGACTTCGTGACACTCAAAATAAAAGATACACGAACAAACTTATTGCCGAGTCTATCGCAGCACAGGAGTGCCTCAAACCAAGTCCCAAATCCTTCGCAGAGTTTAACCTCAGGCTGCAAAGTGCCGGTATTATCAATCCGACGAATCTGGATATCAGATGAAACTAGAATATTAGCTGAGCTGCCAACGCCCAGAGGTTTTTCTAACTATTTTAAACTGTGGGGCAGGATTATGGTTTTAGGTGGAGCGGGTGTAGTAGCATAAACGGTAAATATTCGATAGACTGTAGCTTCTCAGATGTGATTCCTGAATGAAAACTGGACTTTTGGTGAAGATGGGAGGTGAAATGTTTTCACGGATCTACAGCCGAGTCCCGGTCAGATTTAACTCTCCTTGAGGAGAGACGACTGAGAACCTCCACAAGACTCTTTTCCCCATCTTAATTACAGTAAATTATTCATCTTTGGGTTCTGAACTCATCCAATTAGTTCATCAGTTGCTAATGACTTTAGTTGCAGCCTTGTTAGCTCACACGGCCGCTCATGTGCAGTGTCGTGTAGGCTGTGGTCACGAACATCAAGAGTTCCCACGTTAAATTTCTGAGAAAGGCATCGGTTTGTCAGTTTCACCAGTGGACTGGACAGCTTTATCTACACCCACGCACCCACCCACACACACGCAAAACACACACACACACACACACACACACACCAAAGAAGGGCAAGCCTTCACATTCTTTACACTGAACAGTATGTTAACCTCAAACCTCGTCTTTAGATTGGATCTAAACTACATGACGTGGACGGTCGCTGTCTCTGACAGCTGTAACGTGACTAACCTAGCCCTGATGTCATGCAATTAATGATGGTTAGGGCGTGATATATAAATAAATAACACGTTCTGTACAAAGTATAAATACTCTTAAAGACGAGAAACACACGCGAGGGACGAGCAGACGTGTTTAAAACCCTTCATGGACGGATAGTGCATTCTTTACAGTCACACAGAGGAAGATAGACTGCTGCTTCTGTTTGTTTGCGTCTAATCAATAAAGTGGCACGAGTATACGAACTATTAAAGCTAATATTTAATTAGCCGTGACGTCTCCTCTTCAGATTGTTATAAATAAATCAGATCCACTGGGAGATAAGTCGTGTTTTACATCGAGCATTAAAGCCTCTAATGAGTTGCACGCTTGCAAATGCTTAGATAATTAGGAAGTATTTCGAGAATATATTCGACATGCTCCTCCGCATGCTCTCGCGGTGCTGTAAGCTGATGTTTACTCTAAATTGGACAGCTGGTCTAGCAGTGCTCTAAGGCAAATGTATCATTTATAAAGCATCAGTTTATTAGATCTGATGGCCGCTAACCGCGCAGTGAAGATAGAAAAAAAAAAAGTGCTTTCAATGTGACGCGAGTTATTCGGAGTCAGGCGGCGGTCCTGACTCTCATTCTTTCTTGCTGGATCCCAGCTTTTTGAACAGCCTCTTGCCTTTGGAGAAAAAGCCTCTCTTCTTCTTGCCTTGCGCCGAGCAGTCTGTCTGTGGCGGGCTGTCTGCCGCTGGCAGGGGAGCCGGAGGAGAGCTGCAGGCCTCCGCTGCAGCCGGGCCTGGAGCAGGGTCCGGGTTCGACGCGGGGCTTGCCGGTTTGGGCTGTGGGTCTGTGTGCTCTGTTGGGTCGGGGGAGGGAGGTTCTGTTTCCGGGGGCAAAACCTCTTCTAGGGTTGAGGGTCCAGGATCTTGTGGCTCTGTTGAAGACGTCCAGGTACCCTTCGAGAAGAAAGTCAAGCTTTTAGCATGAGAACGCTAAATATGAACGCCAGTTCAAACACCTAAAGCTGTTAAAGCAGAGGGAAACAGGACACACACAGGAAGAGGCAGAGGATTTCTCAACGGGTTTGTCTGACCGGTGTCTTGATCAACTAAAACCACAGTTAGGTTCAGGATCTTACACAAAGGAGCGGTGTCAAACTACAGCTAAGGTGGAGGGAGGAGGAGATAAACACGGGAGACTAGCGTGGATCACTGAGCTGCTACGGTCTCGTCTGAAAACACTTACGATCACGTCTCAAAGTGAACAGTTCGTTTCTGCTTCTGCAAAAAAAAAAAAAAGGCCGTGCAGGAAACAGTGGGGGCAAAAAAAAAAAAAATTAAAGAAACAGAACAGAGAACAACAGCAAACACTCTGAAAATAAAGTTTTTGATGAACACGACATAAATGAGGTCGCATGTCGCAGGTGTCCACGTGTGCTGAGCTACCTGTGATTCTTTCCTGGGTTCTGGTGCAGGCTGTGCAGGGTGGAGGTCAGGTGGAGGATCCTCTGGTAACGCCTGCAGGAAGTTGGACGGTACTAAGCCTCTGTGTCCGTTCAGATCTCCCTGCAGGAAAAAAATACAACATGACATGAGAGACCAATTCATATAAAGTCACACAGATTCCTATCGATATATTTTATCAGATGATTCATCTGGTTTCTCAGGCAAAATACCGAATATTCGATGGTTCCTGGTTCTTAAACGGAAGAATTTTGTCAGCTTTTCTTGGTCATATATGATCGTATACAGCGTCTGCAGTATTGTGGACCATTGTGGGGAAGAGGGAGCGGAGCTGGAAGATGAATCTCACCTTCATCTGTGGTCATAAGCTTTGGGTAGTGACGGAAAGAATGAGATCTGAAGCTGCTGAAATAAGTGTCCTCAGAGATAAGAGGAGTTCGGACATACGGAGGGAGCTCGGAGTAGAGCCGCTGCTCCTTTGCGTCAAAAGGAGCCAGCTGAGGTGGTTCAGGTTGCTGATTAGGATGCTTGTGTCTAAGCATGTCCAACTGGGAGGAGACCCCAGGGCAGACCCAGAACCTGCTAGAGGGACTACATAGCCTATCTAGCCTGGGAATGCCTCAGGATCCCCTAAAAGGAGTTGGACTGTGTTGCTGGGGAGGGGGACGTCTGGAAAAATATTCAATATTTTTAGGATTTGGGCTGTTGGACAACTCCAAACTCGATTCGTGTTAACACTTACGTAGAAGAAGCCGTCTTCGTCCATGTCACCAAACACATGTATGATGTCTCCTGCACTGAAGGTCAGCTCGGCCTGAACCAGAAAGAAAATATGAGCGAAAAAAAAACAAACTACGACTTCAATTTGTCCTGAAACAAAATATCACATGTGCACGTCTGACCTCTATGTCAGTGTTGGGGGAGCTCTCCCGTGGATCATAATCAAAGATGGCGACCATCCTGCGAGCTCCCGGGGCCGGGTTACCCGCAGCTTTGTTGGAGGCGGACGGGCTGGGATCTGTGGGTCAAACACAGAGAAGGTCAAACGGTACAGTTTGACGTCCTGATGAGAGGAGGGGCGACACACGCCTGTGCAATCCCAGCTCATCAGCATGCAGCTCATCGTGTCTGCAAGTCCGACTTCACTCAGCGTCATGCTAAGCTGAGAGGAGAAGTCACAGCACTGCAGTCGAACACGTGGAAATAATAATAAAAACAAGAGGTTAGCAGTGACGGTTAGCACCTTTATTAGCAGCTTGAGATATGCTGCTGTTTTTTTAAACATGAATCAGAGCCATGAGGTGAAGATCGTACCGAACTCTGCCAGACGGTTAGTAGAAATGAATTCTCGGATAATTAAATGAAGAACTTGAACTGTGAAATGAAAACAGGGTTAGAAGAAGGGACTATTTGATGTTTACGGGGGTCAATGAAGAATCCATTATTTACAACCCAAGAAATGTTTCTAACATCCGTCAGATTCTTCAGTACACCCCCGATTGATCAAACAGTCCCTGATGAAGGTGAGTCTTCAGCTCCTCGTGTTTACAACCATTCAAAAAAAAAAAAAGGTCACATAATATCACGTAAACACATGCTGCGTCCGATCGCCGTCTGATCATGCAGGTGCAAACAGAGAGAGACGGAGGGGTTCAAAGCTCGAGCGACAAACCTTGACTGGAGGGGCCAACGCTCTCCTCCCAGAGTGCCGCAGACTCGACTGTAAGAGAGACGAGTCGAGGGGGAGGGGGGAAAAAAAGAGCATAAGCACAATCACAGAATGACACGAGGATAATCGTGAAGTTATAGCATGTGTCAGTCATGAGCACAGATGGAGATCAGAGGAGAGGATGGATGTTTCAGGTCATGTAATGCGTTTGGGACATGGGAGCAGAATACTGGCGGTCTCTTATCGATCATTAAGCCACATTCTGCTGCTATGCCTGCATTACATGGATATCTAATGACAGCTCATGTATGTGCCTTTAAAAGCAGAACCTGTGGGAAGATGAAGTTCTGCAGGGCCTATGTGCACTAAGAAAGAAAGAGTCTTAATTATAGAAAATGAAAGTGCTGTTACGGTGGTCTACAGTAGTCATAGTGATAATATTTCATCATAATGCTGGGAAGCTGTCTGATTTCATTGCTACAGTGGCTGACCTAGAAATCCCCCACCACCCCCCTGGTTGCTGCGTTGAGAAGCAGCAACTTGGAAGAGCAGGAGCTCGAGTGAAAGAGAACAAACCAGTGAAGAGTGTGTAAAGGAGGGAGAGAGAGGTGGGAAGCCGCAATCTGCAGCAAGACACACCTTTCTTGGATCGTCTCGGTTTCGGCGGTGGGACAGGACGACGCGGAAGCTGTGCGTGTGTGCGAGTGCCTTTATGGAGTTTTAAGAAAAGGGAAACCAAAAAAATGAAACCAAAAAAAAACCAAACAAAACAAAAAGAAACACAGAGGTGTAATTGTTGAAGAGAAGCAGACTGAGACAAAGTAGACAATGAAAAAAAAGCCAGTGAAGAGCAAAAATTTAAAAAATGACAACCAGTGAGCAGCAGACACAGCAGTGAGAACAAGTGGAAGTGAAAAGGTTAAAAACCATCTACAAACACCGCTCTGGGTAGAAAGCAGGAAACAGAAGCAAAGTGTCGGCTTGAGTTTGCTGAGTGGCTCGATACCGCTCACCACAGGCTAACACTTTGACTTCAGTTTATGTTTTTAGACACCTGCATGAACACGCAGTCAGTGACTGAAAATAGATGGTTATGATTTCCTGAATAGCAACACAGTGAACACGAACCCACTGATGGGAGCGTTTACGTGCTTGGGTGAAAAGGCCAAACGGAGCTTCGATCGGCCAGAAAACTTCAAATTTAGGCAACGTTGTTGGAGATGTTTTAAGTCTGGCTTCTGCTCCACCTGTGCTGCTATTCTCACTTACCACTTAAACATGAACAGCGGTGATACCATGAGTAAAAACATTACATTGCACCTGTGATAAACGACGTCCAACATAACTAGAGTCTAGTCAGTCATTTGGTCTGACATCTTCCGTCTTCAGGTCGCTGTTTTTTCACGTACCTATCTTCTCCATGGAGGCCGCTGTGGATAAGAAGCCCTGCTGCAGCAGCTGCTGCCGGGTCTCCTCATCCTCCACCTGGATCTCAGACACCATATTACATGGCACGAAGCCCAGACGACCACCAGACTCTCCTCGGTAGAACCCGTCTGGGTCTTTATCTCCGTAAACCTGGCAGGAGGAGACGCAGTATGTCAGCTGAATGTCTCTCTACGGTGTGCTTATTTGACGGTGTGTGTGTCAGCTTATCATGATTGTCAAGGTTCTTTCAGCAGAGTGTGTGGACGTACTTTGATGATCTGTCCTTCAGTGAAGGGCAGCTCTTCCTCAGCAGCATCAGGATTGGGCGACATGGTGGCAGGGTCGTAAGGGAAGAGGGCCACAAAGATGCGTATGTCACCGTCTCCTTTCGTCTGTGGTGAATCTATACACACACACACACACACACACACACACACACACGGTTACACAGACTTCATTTGCTACCCAGTGTGCACTTGGCATCATTCAACGTGTTCACACTGCGTCTTTCCTGTTGTTCAGAGCTCTGGTTGTGTCGTGATCCCTTCACACTGAATCATTTCTTTACATTTCTTAAAAATCTCTTTACTGCTGCACCACACAAACTTTGCACACAAGCCACCCGAAGCTCGCGGTGAGTTCCACAAATGGTATAGCCTGTGCCGCCCCTCCCCCACCGCCCACCAACTGCAGCGTGAACGGCGTTTCTCCCCGAGCGCAGGCATGTCCTTAAAAGAGGTAATCAAGCTAAACCACTGATCCTAAGCTGCGTGAGCCTGCTTGACAAACGTGTGCTCGTTCATGATCTGCAGAGGAAACAGCGTTTGACCCACACTCTGATCTAAATCTGAGGATGTTTACAGACAACACACAAAAAGAATGCTGATAACATCGAAGGCGCGACGTCACAGCGGGCCTTGCGGCGCTACTGATGCGAGCTGCGACAACGGTGTGGCTGCGAGCGCTGCGTTGGACTGCGAGCGACACACTTGAAGAAGAGACTTTAAGCTCCACTGAAGAGAAGTGTTCTCAATCTTATTAGGGAGAATCAGCCCATCTGTGGCAAAAGTCACGGGCAGACGGCTTGCACACTTTCACATCCTCACTGATGTTCGACTAGAAAGGCCAGAACTTCTCACTGCTCTCTTCCTCTATCGGTGTGCACGTGTACACAAGCTGTGCATTTGTATGTGTACTCAACCGTGTACACCCACGCATACACCAGAAATGTCAGGTTTTACTGAATGAGTGTGTGAGGAGAGAAGAAAGAGAGCGAGGGAAGGTGTGAAGGGAGTACGTCCACACTGCAGGCCTGTTTCTTTGCTGGCTAATCGAGGTTACTATTTTAATGTCTGTCACTTCCTCCTGTCATGACAAGCCACTTTGGGTTAAGCCGGTTCTCAGCTTAACAGGCTCTCTCTCTCTCTCTCTCTCTCTCTCTCTCTCTCTCTCTCTCTGTCTCTTCTTTGCTGCAGCTACAGCACCTCCTCCTCCTTCCCCTCCCTCCCTTCCTACACAAGGTGCTAATCTGACTACCATCATGTGTGAGAGGGGGGAGACTTGCCAACAGAAAGCACAGGTGTCGCCTCGTACATTTCCACTGCATGTTGTAGTTGGAAAAAAAAAGAGAGCGGGGAAACAGGAAGACAAAAGAGGAAAGAGTGTCTGACCTTTGAGTTGCCTGGCCTGCAAGCACGCTGGTTTAGATGAGAGCTCAGCCTGGGCTGCCCATGACGGACCCGCTTCAGCTGGAGGGATTTGGCTGGGCTCCTGCTTGACATGCAGACAAAGATACAATAAGAAACATGTAACAGAAGCATAAGCTCTACTGGGCGGGAGGGGACACCTCAGGGTTTAGAATAGCTTCAGCTTAGCTCCAACATTGCATTGTGGTGGTGCTAGCAGACCAAAGCACATCCACTGCAAGCTAAAGCAGGACTGACTGGTTAAAGACTGAGTGCTGTGAGACAGAGGGAGTCAGCTAGACTTACAAATCGTATAAAGATCAAATGCTGGGTGATGTATCTTTGATTTTATAACACGTTGTTGTTGAACTCCCTCTGTCCACTGCAGAGATGCTGATGGAAAACACAGAAGTCTACAGAGGGTTGGAGTTAAGTGATATCCACTAAAGGACTCGGAGGGTTAGATCCACAGAGCTACGGGGAGCAGGAGGGCACTAGGACAACACACCCATCGCAACTGGTCTGCAGCAACATTTACCAGCGGATCGGCCTTCAGTCCTCGGCAGTGAGTCGGTCTGCAGTGTTCCACTTGAGCCCCCTCTACCCACCAGTCAGAACCCATCTTCTCCATCGCCACCTCCCTGGGGTTGTACTCTGCGGCCTCCTCGTCTGTGCCATACTCCACGTCTATCTCCATGCCGTGGCTGATGGGTGACCTCGAAGTCCGTGCTGTTTTGCTGACTGGGTAGGGTCTTGGCGGGGTAAGACCATAGCTGGGGTTGGCTGCTGTGACAGCCATCTGACTCCTGAGCATGGCCTCCCTCCTAAGGCGGTCCCCTAGCCCTCTGAGAAGTACTTTGCCGTTTAGGTTCGGTTGGGGAGGATAGTGGGCTGAGACCCGCCTGCTGGTGGAGCCCTGAAATAAACTCATGTCTTCTTCTTCGGGGTAACTGATGGTGTCGACCGTGTCTTCGTAGTGCACCCTGTGCTGCGTCTTAGGCTTGGGTCCGTGCCTGAGTAAAGGCTCTTTGGTTAGGGATCTGGGATCTCTGTTGAAGTGGTGATGGTGAGGGGGAACGTTAGGGTGAGGGTGTGGGTTAGAATGATGCGGGTGATGCTGGGGGCCATGGTGGAGGCGCTCTGAGTCTCTGGGGTGAAGGTGCCTGGCCCGTGGCTGACTGCGGTAACTGTGTGGCTCTTCTTGACTGCTGTCTTCCTCCTCTGTCACCTCGGGAATGCTGAACAGCTGCTTGTTGTGACAAACATGAGGCAACTTAAGGATCCTCTCAAGAACCTCCTCATCACTGTCTGCTTTTGACTTGCGTGACTACAAGGGCCACAGGTCGAAGCACGGAAGAACGAGCGGGTGATGATGGGATATAGTTCAATGAAAATAAGGTGCAGACAAAAGAAAGGACCACGCAGCAAAGGAAAGAGAAAAGAAAAATAATCTCAATCATGCACGATCAGAAGTATGAAAGAAGAAACAAAGCCACTGACTAATGCAGGACAAACTGAAAGAAGAATATTTATGTCCACAAAACATGTAGCGGACTCGTTCCTTTACCCTGTTGCCTCCCACTGTGTAGCCCCTGGCCTGTGCGTCTCCGAGGTGGTCAGAGTAAAGGTCCTCCTCGTCCTCCTCCAGGATGTCAGATAGATCTGAGCGGCTGTTGTCGGCGTGGTAGTCACTGGGAGGCTCCACGAGCCCTTTGCTGTAATTCTGCATAAATCACACAACATTCTCAAACAAACGAGCGAAATTCATCTTCAGATCCTCATTAAATATCGAATAAACAGTAACATGTTGCCTATTTAAAGCTAATATCTATCAGATAATACACATTAGGAGGCTTCTTATGGCCTCCAGATCACCAGATGAGTAAATCTCAGACTGACTTATAAATGTCTGAAAGACACACGCCTAGCTGAGCTTCTTGCTGTCGGACTAGTAAGCAATGTAACCTGGATTAAAGTAAGTAGTAGTGAGTAGTAGTGTTTGTTACAGGCAGGCCTCCTGCAGCACAAACGTCTGTTACAACAATCCCAGGTTTATTTTATAGGTTCATAACTCACGCAGCTACACCCACATGCTTGTGTGTCAACAATTCAGGTCTGACCTGCTGCGTCCGACCGTACGCCGGTTCTTGGTCCTGTCTCAAGAACTCCTCAATGGACACCAAACGGGTATTCTCTCGCTCCTCGTCTATTTCCGACTCCAGTGGTGAAGGGCAGGGGGGCAGGAGGACGTTGACGTTCTGAGAGTTAAGGAGGTCTGCGATTGGGGCTCTGGGTGGGGAAGGGATGCGCTCAGGTGTCCTGAGCTTGGCACTGGCACTGGGGTCCTCGATGAACTCTTTGATAGATGGGAAAGGGCGTATAGATCCAGGGCTGTCGGTGTTTCTGCACTGCTCCAACACCGCTGCTGCTGCTGCCGTTACTAGTCCTTGTTCAGGTGCTGCTATTGGGGATGGTTGAGGTGCTGAGAGGGGCGGTGAGGTCACATTAACCTGAAGAGAAGAAAGAGGTTGGTTAGCTGTAGGTAACCCTGTTTTTTTAGCCTATATTTGTTTAGAGGAACATGGCAGAGTGAGGATTACCACTGGAGTAACGGTGGAGGCTGCTGGTAACGTGGCCTCACACGCGGCCAAGGCAGCGCCAGCAGAGGGGTTTGCCCAGGCCTGCAAGTACGAGGCAGATGTGGGAAGATCTTCGGAGTGGAGAGCGTGAGGAAGGTTGGCAGCAGGCTCCACTGTGAGGCCAGCGATGTGAGTGTCTGATGGCAAAGGGCTGGGCAGCGTGGAGACTTTGGCAGCAGAGTTCCCGTAGGGCGGCGGCGAGGGCAGGTTAGTGGAACCTGCGGGGTACGGTAAGGGTGGCACAGTTGGGGTGGTGATAGCTGGACCTGCCATGATGGCACCCAGCTTGGAGGGCACATTGACTGGAAAAGAGTCACAGGACTCCCCGTGGGCGGACATGGTGCGGACAGTGATCTCCTGAGCTGCCTGCAGGGACTGGATCTGAGAGGGGCCCAGCAGGGCGCTGCCGGCCGTTGGGGATGACACCTCCAGCACCTTGGATGAGAACGACACGTACGATTTTAAAACTCCCACAGCACACCAACATAAAAACTGTACACCAGCTTACAAAAAGCTAAACTTCTTGCCTTTTTCTTGTCAGCATATATTGTGTATCCAGTGACACGGACTCCGTTGGAGGTCCCGGCAGCATCTATCGTGACTGGCAACCAGCTGATGAGGGCGATCCCCGGAGAGGGACCGTGCTCCAGCTGTACATCCAGAGGAGCATCGGGGGGACCTGCAGGGATCGAAAGCATCATAACGCATCCGGGACAGGACGGAGGAATGTTTTTACAATAATATAGGATCAACATGATTCACAGTTCTTTGGATAGGAAATGGTCACAATGGTCACATGAAAATATGCTATCTAATACTACTTAAGAAATTTAGAAACCATATACCTGAGTTCCCAGACTGTGGGCATGAAACTTAAGCAAATTTGAATGATCATTTAGAGAAATACAGCTCAAATCTAATATGACACTCATCACAAGTATGCATCTTACAGGAAAATTAAAATATTAACTGGAACAGATCACAAACTGACTCGCATGATGTTTGGGATTAAAAACTTGGTGCACCATCAGTGAAAACTTTCTCTCGAGGCAGGAAAATGTCAAACAAAAGGTCAGAATACCAACGTGCCACGCTAAAACAACCCTGCTTCTCTCTAAATCATGGCATGGTGTGGTAGAGGATCTGTCTTGACCAATCAAGTCACATATTTCTCTTCCCTTTGAAGCATTTCAGTCGGTGCCAGTGTGCTTTGGCGGCTATTTAATAAAGGCCAGGCAAGTCAGAGCAGTGCATAAAAGCAGCTCTCTCATGAATAAACTGATGTCCTCGTGTGGGCGGCGCAGAATCCCGACAACTGAATATAAAACATCTTAATTTGGACGCGTTGGATTAACATGCAGCTCTGCTAAAGGGAGTTTACAGACGGTCCCTGACATTAATGGAGGATGTGATCGCCTTAACAATCCCTTTAAAGAACCAGATAAAATACTAAATACTGACCTGCCATCAGGGTGGTGAAGGTGATTGTAGCGCTTCTGTGTTCTCGCCGCTCCACGGGTAACTCCCATGGCGTGCGGTGCGGCCGTGCCTCCACTTTGACTGTGTACTGCAGGCTGGGCAAGAGGTTATTGAGGCACAGCGAGTAGCAGCCAGCCTTCACCAGCTCACACTCCTCCTCGTTCAAGGACACAATGTGCACATAGTTACTGTTGCTGGGCAGCCAGGTCAGGTTGGCAGAGGTGGCGGTGATCCTCTCCACGCGCAGCTGCGTGGGCGCCACACAAACGTCCCGACCGACCAGCAAGCTGCAGCGCAGCTGGTCAGAGAGGCCCTTCTCCGTCAGGCTTTGCACTGACACGCGGTAGGCCTTGAGGTTTATGTCTAGCCGCTCCAGCACCGCTTTGGTCTGGGAACCGAAGGGCACATTGAGCCGCAGCTCCTGGTCCACATACACATTATAGCTCCACACATTGCCCCACCCAGCCGGCACCAGCGGAGGGTCCCAGCCGATGATGATGCTCTTGGCAAGCTGCTTGATGAGGGTGAGCTTACGTGGGTAAGGCACAATGTCCACTCCCACCTCCTCCAAATCCAAGTCCAGGCCGTTGGTGAGGGGGGCTGGGACAGCCAAGGCCGATGCTGAATCTGAGGGGGCTGAGGCGGGGCCAGAGGTGGCAGAGGCCTCTGTCCTTTCCGAGGCGCTGACGCCCAGGTGGAGGTGTTGCTGGTGGCTGGCACTGTGCAGGCTGCTGTCTAGCAGGGAGTTATGGGACATGTCCCCTGTCTCTGGTTGGTGAGTGGTCATGACGTCGTCGTCCGATACACGTTCTACAAAGTTAGAGGGGACCAGCCCTCTCCGTCCGTCCATCAGCTCACCTGGAAGGAGCCACAGATAAACAATGAATGCCGCGTAAAGACAGAATATGAAGCTGTATGTGCAACAATTCATACTCCAGACTTACCTTCATAGAAGCCGTCATCATCCATGTCTCCATACACATAGATGTACTCTCCAGCAGTGAGCGGGAGCTCCACTTCAGGGTTGTCATTGGGGCCATCGTATGGATTATAGCTGTTAAAACGAGTTATTTTTAAACACATATTAAGAAGGCATTGAGATTGTGAGTGCACTTTTGACCTAGTTTAACACTAACCTGTATCTTGCAATGAAAACCTGAAGCTTTGCTGCTCCTCTGCTGGCTGTGTACGGTGCCGGGGCAACGTCGATGTCCAGCTCCTCCACTTCACTGGCAGTGTCCACCTGAGAACGCCATGAACACAGGGTGAATCATCTAGACCTTGAGGCAGCGTTTGAACAAATAAATCATTTTATGCTTTATCACTCCTTTGAGAGTTGAAGAGTGATGGGAAAAAGGAGCGGGTCGGTGCAGCGTCCACTGTACTGTGGATGTTGTACTGGACCGTCAAGGGCAAGAGGGAGCTGAGCTTTTTTCTTTAACTTATTAACATATTTATTATTTATTACATATTTTTCAGATATATTCTGCAGCTATACCTGACTGCATACTGTTGTTACTAGGGTACACATCAGTACCTGAGTTTGATTTCCATTCATAGCTGTTACACACAATACAATAAAAGAGATTGTATATTTTTAGCTCCCTGGGAAAAACCTTTTTAAGGATAATCACTTACAACTACTACTGTATAACCTTCATAATCCACAGTGGAGAGTGGATTATCTCACTAAATATGAGCTTTATTGAACTGTGTGCATACGAGTGACTAGATGAAAAGTGTCTGTCTGTCATGCGAGCACAGTATTTCTGGAGATGTGGCACAACAAACGGCAGCAGATCTGAAGGAGCTCTTCTTTCGGCCGAGCGGAGGGAGCTCCGGCATGTTCAGCTACACTGTGTACTCGCGTGAGATGACGGAGAGGTTAAGGAGGGCTTTTTAATCCATTAAATCCACACAATCAATGTGATCATGCGTGGTAATCTTGATGAGCAATCTGCCTGTCTATAGAAACAAAGACAGCAAGCCTGCACAATGACATAACCGAGGTGAACAGTAAGAGCAAAAGGGAACATCAAATTAACACTAACCCACCCATCAAATATGTAAAAACAAATATTTTGATTAGCAGATTGTCTGCCTGGTTTGTTCCTTTAATGTATAAAACTCAGATTCATGGCTGGTACCTCATGCGTTGGGCTTGATTTGTGCGGACTGAGGTGGGTGTCAGACTTCGGGGTGAGGTGTGTGGTCTCCGACTTGCTGGAGGAAGAGGCTGACTTGCTGACGCTGATGGTGGGCAGCTCTCGGTGCTTGGTGACAGGCGAGCGCTCCACCCTGGACAGCCCTGCTGCGTGGGGGGTGGCCCCCATGCGCAGAGCGGTGGCCACATCTAACAGGAGAGAGAAAGTAAGAGAGAGAGAGAGAGAGAGAAAGAGAGAGAGGGGAGATAATACATAATCCTTGACTTAATAGACCCTCTGCCCTATCGCCGGTTAACCTGGTTGAATCCATGAGCAGCTAGGTGGGTGAGGTCACCGGCTGACATGCAGGAGGCTCAAGGGTGAACCTGGCTGATTAAACAGTGGAGGAAAAAATCCCATCTCCATCTGTCTGAGGTGAGAGGTCACACTACCTCGTGTCACACCAGCACTGTTAAGGGGCTTAACAGTTTCTCACCACGGGCCCACGAGCACCGACCCCCCATGTAATGGCGAGCAGCACAGACGTTGGTGGGTGGGTGGGATGACAAGGTTAGAACATGCCATGCTTTTTATGATAGTGCCGCAACACGTCTCATGAGTGACAGAGAGAGTACCGAGCGGATCATTTACCCTCAGGGCAGGAGAGAGTGTCACCTCCCTCGAGACTCCAGAAGGCTATTTCGCCCAGAGACACCATATCCCATGAGCCACCTGTGCAGTCTAAAACACATGAAGAGTGTAGGATAAAGAGCTTGAATACAGTTATGGGATACGTACAGGATCTGACGTACCCTCACTGTTTAAGAGGACAAAGTCAAAGTGATAAAGGCTGACAGGAGACAGGTCTACATTTTCCCAGCCATGCTTTGGGCTCAATTCCTCTTTTGCTGATAAAATGTCCTTTGAAACTGAAAGAATCCATTAAAAAGTGATAAACTACCAACATTAAATTATAGTTAGGAGATGATTTAACTATCAGCTTATCTTGAAAGGACTGATTTCGACACATGCTTTCTTTGTTTGGACAGTCATTAATCAAGTGAAGCTGTTAAAAGAAACAAAGTTGCAAAAGCACTTTGTGGATATTATAAAATAACCAAATCCGCCTCTTTGACCTGGTTGTTAAATATCCCGAGAAAAAGCACAAACTTTCTGAATCTATCACGAGCAAAAGCTACAAACAACTTGACTGTAAAGGTTGTATTTTTTTTTTTTTTGGTGTGGCTCACCTCGTTCAGTAGTCAGGCCCACCCCGTTGGTCAGAACAGAGAGGCTGGGGTTGTTAAGGAGGCTAGAGCCGGCCAGGTCCACCTTCGAGGCCTGCAGTCGAAACTTCTCCAACTCTTGGGACAGCAAGCCAAACTGTTCGCTCTGGCTGCGGCATTTTTCTTCCAGGTCTCGTACCTTTGACTACACATACGTTGTAACAGACATGCAGTGAATTTCATCAGTTTGAGATAGTCAGTACATCTCAGGGGTGACTGCATTTTAAGGTGGATTTGTGCTTAAGTCAACTTTGAGTGTTTTACTGCAACACATCAGTCATGGAGGGATTTAACCCAGAGGGCCCTATTTTCATGGCAGTGCAACGGCGAGCGCAGAGAGCATCTTCCTGACCTTAAAATTAAATTTGCCCGCCACACCATCTGCCTCTTGCTTGCTGCAGATACGTGGTGCATGCATGCCAGCAGATGATCTTCACTTCATGTCATCACTGTGATTGGCTCAGCTGCTTCAGAGTGATGTGACTTGCTGAGAGCTATTTATTAATCCCCACGCCCGTTGATCTATATTCCCCTCCACCCAGCCGGCGTGTTTGCACCATGCGCTGCTGCACATACGTGAACCAAAATAGGTGACACCCACATCGTCTGGGGCACCGAACATGTACAGCTCTGCTCTTGCCGTTGTGCGATTAAAATAGGGCCCTGCATGTAAAAGTAACCTCCCTTCTAAGTTGTCAGTGTCGCGCAGAAACCACCTTACAGACACAGTGTGGCAAACATTAGTGTGGCAACAGTAAATGCTGTACATTGCCGCTAACGTGAGGTGTAAATAAGGTTTCTGCGAGACGGACTGATGTGAAACATTAGCTTCAAACACAAATGACAAAGAATTAGAGGTTCAGTGGAACAAAAAAAGGAGGGAAATAAAGGCGGGTGGTTTTCTGGTGAGATGGGAAACAGAGGTAGCAAACAGAGTTGGAGGGGCAGCATGAGAAGTTACACACTGTGCTTCTGTCTTAAGCTGAATTCACTTTAATAAAGCCGCTAGACAGCAGGGTTATTTGCCAGAACACTACAGAGGTTTGTCTTAGCCCCACTGAGTTTCTATATGTGGTTGATTTCACTTCAGGTTGCGGTGGGAGTTTCCTGGCAGGCCGGTCTGACAAAAGCTTCTGCACAAAACTGTCTGAACAACATTTCCTGTTAGCTCGCACCTACGCAAAAAGCCAAGTCTGCAGGCAGTCAGTCATTATCGAACTACACTGAGCTGAAATGACTGAAACTCCCATTTACGCACAGCGATTCGATCTCAGTGTTGGGTACACATGGAGGGAGATTCTGCCTCAATGTGAGATCAAATAACAAGCCATCGTGATAAGCATGATGGTGAGTGCAGCTGTGTGACACACACACACACAGACGCTGTTATCTGGCCTCATATGAATGGCCCGATTTGCACACACTTTGGTAACCTAAAAAAAGCATTAAATGAGCGTCTACGGACACATGAAGCATTTATGAGAGACTGTTTTACTGCGGGGCATGTGCAAAACACAGGATAACGTGCAAACCTGTGTGTTTTTCAACTTGATGGATTTAAATCAAAGTAACTGGGGGTAACTGGGGGTAACTGGGGGTTTGGTGGTTCTAGCCACAGGAATTACAGGAGGTTTTGTAATAGAAAGATAAATAATTTGGCCTGTGAGGTCAAGCAGTACCTGCATGCAGTCCAGTGTACTCTGGTTAGCAAACAGATAACACAAAAAGTGGGGAAAAGATAGACCAACGTAAACACATGCTTCTGAAACAATGAATCTGGCAAAGAGAAAACATATTAATAAAGTAGAAACACGGCAGTCTGAGAAAAAGGAAATCCTGTCAGGAGCCAAAATCATTAGTGTTTTGGCCTCTCGGCAGCCAACACCTGCCTTTTGATCGAGCACAAACGTCGGGTTTAATCTTTCCAAAGCTGTTTTTGACAGATTGCAAAAGGCAAGGTGTCGACTTGGAAGCAAAGCTCAGGCTCTCGGGGAGGGAGAGAGACTTTCTCCTGCGATGCTTTGTGTTTAAATTAAGGACAGAAAGTGAGAGAAACGAAGCAAGAGGAAGGAAACGAGCATTTGTTAAAAACAGGAGCAACTATACTCTACCAGCTCCCTCTGCAACACAAGCTGAGTCAACTCCTAAAATAAAATACACACTTCGTTTAGGGACAATTCTTGTAACAAAAATGCACAGTGTGAAAACCAAACCGCACACAGCACACGAATCAAATGTGGCCTTTGAGATCAAGTTGTTTTTTTCTTTTTTTCTTCATTCAAAAGTAGCAGCCAATCAGACAGACGGGGGGACTTTCAACTGTCGGCAAGAGCCTGGATTCATTTTGAATTCAAAGTGTGTTACACTCACACTGAGAGCATGCATAAACGTCACACGGCAGTGGAGAAGCCATCTGTTCAAACGGTTTTCGGGCCCCGTGAAGTGCTACGAAAATAAGTATTTTCTGCTGTAGCTTCTCTGCCAGGTGTTTCAATAAGAATAAAGAGCCCATTCGCTACAGCAAGAGAAGGAAGTTAATGTTGGTGCTGAGCGAGTGAACTTCCACTCTCTTGTGTGACTAATAAACACTGGCACCTTTGATTTAAGAGCAATTCAGGGCTTTACTATGGGGCAATAAATGAACGTACATGCTAGAAATGCTTGTCTTCTTTGCTGAGTAGTCACAGTAGCGTAATACGCACTCACCTCAAGCATCTGAACCACTCCCTCATGCTCCCTCTTGGCGAATAACTGAGCCTGATGATTAAAAAGACATTAAAGTCAGTGGAACGGTGACTATTTGCTCATAAAACTGCTTAATTCACAGCACAACAAGCGAGCGGTGACAAAGCGTGATGCTTCATTGGTGCCCAAAGGTTGCCTCCTGCTGGACATTTCACAAAATCAGCTTGAAAGCAACTTTGGGGTTTGATTTTATTAAGATAAAATATCAAATATGCACATGGTGGTGTGGTCCTTACCCGCTGTAACCGTTTGATTTCATCCTGTTTGAACTTAAGGATAGCCAGTGCCTGCTCATGTTCCAATTCCAGCTGCTGCCTTCGCTCGGCGACCTCTCGCATATGCTGTTCAGAAAGATGGTAGTGTTTTTCAGAGTAGTGCGGCCAAGTCAAGTGGTGAAACTGATACATTGATTGTCTGAGCTGAGTAGTACCTTTAGGACCTGCTCTAGGTTCTCCAGTTTGGCACGGAGTCTCTGGTTCTCCTCGAGAACTGAATTGTGTTGAGCGGTCACTTCAGAGAGATCTTCCCTCAGCTCCTCATTCTCAGCCCGAGTCTGAGAAACAACAGCAGGGTCAACGTAACATAGCGTGAGATTTGAATCCACGACACGAAACCAAAGAGTCTGATTGTCCAGATGATTTGTCTTGCGTGACCTACTGGGCTCGTTTCAGCATCAGACACTGACCTGGTCGAGCAGCTGTGCCTTCCTCCTGAGGAGATCTGCCTCCTCCTTTAGTTGCTCATTTTTGCCTCGCTCATCCTCAAGCTGGCTCTCCTGTTACCAAACCACAAGACAACAAAATGAAGCTAAGGAAATCCATACTTTCAGCGTTATAATCCGCTACGCGAACTGTGAATGCTGACAGAGAACTTATGAGAAGGAAATAGCGGCACGAGAGGATTGCTTACCAAATCCAGACATCTCTTCTGTCGCTTCTTTACTTCATGTTCGAGGTTTTCACATTCTTTTCTCTTCTTGCTCAGCTCACTTTCCTGAATCAACAATGACAACAAAGCAAAGATCTTATTCTGAAATCTAAAACTTAAACCTCGTTCTTTACGTGGTTCTAGACATCAAACCCACGCGCACGCGGACATATATCCTGCATGAAAGCAGAACCGTGAAAAACAATCTGTAATATAATGAGAGATGATCTGCATTTACTCTTTTCAAAGCAGAATTCATTGGCTTTAGTTTCCATATTGACCTCTGACACGACAGCAATGAGGTATTACAAAGCTTAGCATTCTTTAATTATTCTAAACGCAGCTTACATGCAGGACCAGCATAGGAGAAATCAGCTTATTTCAGCGTGGCCGCAGGACCTCAATCATGTATTACCACTGTGAGTGTGTGTGTGGGGGGAGGCTACAGAACAGACAGGCTAATTGCAGACCACCAGCAGCAGACTGGAAGAGATACTACACTCACCAGTGATGACGCAGCGAGACAATAATCATGATTAAATTGCGATCTGTGGTTTGATTTGTTGATTTCTTCTCAGTCGCAGCTTTGAATGCCTCAATAACGTCTCAAACACGAGTGCTGCTTTTTAAAATCATGACTGCAGTACTGTCAGCAAAGACACGTTTCATTTGTTGTGGGACCAAGTTTATTAAGTTCATCACTCCTGATTTGTCCAGACGATGGTGTCTCCTCTCACACATCATGCTGTTTCTTCTCTACACTTTCACAACCACACTGAGGTTAAACAGGTGCCGTGAGCATGCAGGTGACATTTTTTTATATCCCTGAATTGCCTGAATAAATATAGAAATAGTTTTCAGCTGCACAAGAGGCTCTGCAGCGCTGTATTGAAGCATAACAGTGCTCTGAGCTGAATGCTAACATCACCATGTCGACAGTCTTAGTTAAGCATGTTTGCGCGCTGACATTTGCTCATTAACAGTAAACAGCAGCTGATGGATGTTATTTGTTTTGCAGATGTTTGGTCATGTTCATGTACAATCACATTTCATGGCAGTCCATCCCACAGCTGATCAGATATTTCAGCCTGGACCAAAGTGGTGGCCCAGCTGACGCCACTAGCGTGGCTAAAAATATCTCCTGCTAATATAGATTCTGGAGGAGTTCAGTGTTTACTCAGCTGATGTTTAAATCATCTCAGACTTACCACTGTCTAAGATCCCCACTGTTTCCCCATGATGACTCAGTCAGGCTCTATGTTAGTTAGTCTATGATGGTTAAAATCCTTCCAACAAAGCAAAGATCAAAACCTTCAAAGCTACATTTAAAGTATTTTCACCACGTCCCTTAAATCAGTTATTTCTCTGTGCAAGCCACACTCTGTACTCTTCAGGTGCAAATGTAACGATGCACAGCATAACACTACATTAAAACCTGAGATAAACTGAGAAAGCTGCGTGTGCAGAAATTATGCAGCCGAGCAAACGTTGTACGAAAGAATACATTTTCAGAATTTAAAGGCGTGGTACGTGGGATTTAGTGTCATCTGGTGGGGTAGTTGTGGATTGCTACTTGCCCTCCCTTTCAAAGTGTGAAGGACAAACCATGGTGGCAATGAAATAACCCAAAAGGCTCGATCTAAAGCCCGGTTTAGTTTGTCTGTTCTGGGCTACTGTAGAAACATGGCAGTTCAACATGGTGGACTCTGTGGAGGAGGACCTGTGGCGCTGAAGATATACAAGTCTCATTTTAAGGTAACAAAACACTGACTCTTACTTTCAGCACATTAATTATAACTTCTTCTCATCGGAAAACTGCTCTGCCAACTTTTCAGATGTGACCCTAATGGACCCAAATCACAGACATGAAAACACAATAACTGGATGTGCAGTGATGGAGTGACAGAGACGCGCAGCCCGTTATTTTTTCTCCATTCAAGCTGATGCGATGCAAAATGTCAACTCTTTAACAACAAACAAAACAACATCTGTTAATATCTGGAATTTGTCATGCTAACAACACAGAGCTGAGAGGGTGAATATCTATTTGCTGATTGTACCCAATTGTACAATCAGCAAGGGCAATGTGCTACTGTTCTGTTTCCAGGGGACACGGTCGAAATAATCCCGGCATTACATAACAAATCTGAGCGCAGTTTTTCCTTCAGTGGCAGTCAGCTCAGTCACAGCACCGAATTCAATTCAAGCCTCGGTCTTAACATGAAAATGCAAAGTGGACAGCAAAGATAGATACCTTCAGTTAGGCACAATATGCTAGGAGGTTTGTAGGACTGTTTGAAGGTTGATTTGGGTCTGAGCTGGTGGCATTTAGTAACCCTCTACGTTACTAACTCCTAATTTCAGCAACGCAAAACAACCATCATTGGCGAGCATGTGGTTATATGTGGTTTGAATGTTGTGCTACGTGACGGCGTCATTATGAGATATCAGCTACTAATTCGAGGCTCTCAC
Source organism: Nibea coibor (assembly GCA_023373845.1). Lineage (NCBI taxonomy): Eukaryota > Metazoa > Chordata > Actinopteri > Sciaenidae > Nibea > Nibea coibor. The sequence goes on from CM041733.1 coordinate 18,668,105, forward strand.
CAGAAACTGTAGGCGCTGCTCCTCTGTGTGTTCCTCCTGATGGGAGGGGGTCGGGCTAAGGCCCGGTTGGGGCGTCACTCGGAGCCCCGACTCCTCCTCCTCTCCGGGAGTCTTCTCACACCTGGATGGAGCTTCATCTAATACCACACACGGGGTCTCTCCTACAACCTGGCAGGGGCAGGGATAAGCATTCGTTCAGTCACTTTACAGAGATAATCCTGAAGAGTCGAGATCTAAAGAACCGTACTGAAGAAACTTCCACCGTTATCTTAAAGAAACATATTGAGAAGGGAGCAAATGTTTGATTCCTACATGGTAGAGTAACATTTAACATCACCCCCCCACTGTGGGTGAGGGATTAGCAGCAAGCCTCCTTCCCAGTGGTCCAACCTCAATCAATGAATAATCCAGGGGGAATCCCTCTATCCTGCAACATGACCACAGCACATTAGCAGGAAGTCTGTCCTTTCTAATTAGCCGAGGTGTCGTGACTTAAATGTTTCACAGTAGGCGACTTTCTTAACTAGTTGCATGAAGTTAGACATTAATTTTTAGAAACTGTCTGTTGTCTAACTTGGATCCAGGTGGGGGGACAGGGTGACATTGGTTAAGGGTTAAGAGTCGGGAATCAGTATCTAATTTTAGAGCAAACCTACTTATGCTCAGAGTAGAACTGTGCTAGTGCAGCCAAGGCCGCGACCCAATAACAGGATCAAAGGCGCTCTGCCACGTGCTGCAGAGGGGATCTCTCCTCTCTTTTACATTGTTCGTCACTAAAGGACATATCACTGTAGACCTCAGGCACAGTTTCCACGTGTTAAAGAGATGAATTTCCCCTCAAGGGATCAATAAAGTATCTATTCTGTTCTGTTTCTCGAGGGACCGTCAGAACACAGCACGGAGACATTCATATATTATGCTGACAATTTCTATGCAGAGGTGCTATTAAGTGAGCAAATAAGCCCTAAAACAAACATATTGTTTCAGATCAACTAGAACATCTGCAGAATAAATAGTTCCCTTTTGTCGTTTGTTTCTTTCGATCTATAGATGGTACGTTCTATTCCAAGATTTCAACATATAAAGACACAAATTTGTGTTTGAATTTGTTTCACAAATAAAATGCAGCAACTTATTTTGTGCCTCTTATTTGATAAAAAATAATAAAAGTTTTTTAAAACAGTTTTTAGTCACTTGGATATTGATCCATACCACAGACCTCAACAAAATTATAGCAAATAAGAGATTGTTTTGCATTTCATATACCATGAGAGTATAACTCTTTCACACAGTTGTTGCATCTGATATGAGCATTTATCTATGCATTTACTGTAGAGTGGAACAACTAAAAACTTCCATCCAAGTCACCATAAAAGCATTGAATGCATTATGTTGCTGCAGGTTGGGAGAGAACCGCAGTCCCATTGTGGCTGCAGTGATGAACTGAAACATGACAAAACTTCTGACTTAATTGGAAATAGTACTTTCTTTTGGGTGATGTTCACTGTCCGTGTTACTGACAGAAACCACAAAACTGTCACTCAATGAAATCTTGTGATAACAGAGAGAAGGCTTCAATGAAAGAGAACCTTTTTCAGTAATTAAATAATATATATAAGAAAGATACCCATTCCCTGAATCCTTTATTTTCACCCTCTATATTACTGCTTGCACAATGGAAAACACGTGGCAGCACACTTCAGGTGTTGTTAGCTTGCATTTAATTCTCATGTTTAGTTTCTAAGACGTTCAAGCACCGTGGTGGATACAGAATACCTCCAATATGAGGCTGATAACACATTGTGACAGCTCAGCACCAAATCAGTGTCATGACTGTGAAGTTAAGCGAGGCTGTCCCTGGTTTATCGTCTCTTGGATAGGAGACCAGATGGTGTTAGTAGTGGTGACGAAAGGCCAGCAGGAGGCACTAATTCCATTGGCCCCTGTACAAAAACAGTGCACAGGAAGCTTTAAACAAGGGCTCTGCTGATGCCTCTGCTCCTGATTCCTGATGGTCACCATGGAGCCACATCCATACACAAGTGTGCACAAGCGTGCCAGGTGATCCAGGCATACCTAGAGGCATACCACCTTTCAATCGTGCCTTAAACTAGTCTGTCTTCTGGTGACTCTTAATTAGCTTGTAGTGCTTCAAGCCAGTGGGCTGGCTTAAGTGTGTGGGCTTTGCTGCTACAATCTGGCAGCCATGCACCAAAGCGGGAGTGACATGAGTGGGGGCCAAGGCATGACCCCAATGCTAATTTGACTAATTATTGTTCTTCTTCTTCTAATTACGCTACGTTTGCAGCTCGTCACGTTATTTGAACTCCTTCTTTGCATTAAGTAAACCTGAATTAGCTTAACTACTCCTACCAGGGCTGAATCTAAACCTCTCATACCATTACTAAGATGTAGTTAAACATTACCAATCAGTCAGCCATTGTGTTTAGCACCTAACATATTCTAATCGGTGTGACATACATTGCTTTGAGTAAAAGAGCAGTCCTGTCTGCAAATACATACAAATATAATCAGTGTTCAGGCGAGGCGTGATATAATTCTGACATGGTTTTGACGAATGAGCACAGAGGGGGAATATTACGTAATGCCTCATTTATACAATGTTATGAGGAATAAAGGGCTGACATAGAGAGCATTAGACCAAAGCTTAGGCTATTATAAATCATTTCAAAGGTTTATGTGCCAACACACTAACCTGTCAAAAACAGTGTGACCTAACAAGCTGTGCATGTACTTGGTCATGGTGCAGTGTTTAATTCTCTTCTATTCCCACATGGATAATTAAGAGAGAAGATCAACTGAGTCAAATGATAGTCCTCCAACAAACACAAACAACACGCCTTAGGTTTTAGAGCGAAAGTACTGATGCAAGTTAACGACTAAATCAAGACTTGAACGTCCTTGGCGTATTGTGTCAAAGAAGCGTTATTGTATATTTTAAAACACATGAGCTGAAAGATCAGCTGCTGAGTGGGTACAAAAATGAAGAATGTCATGTCGTGAATAGATTATTATATTATATTGTAAAGGGAGAATCATGTCAGAGCATGATAAGAACAGGATGTATAAACATTTGTAAGTCCCCAAAGGGCCAATCAGCATATAGACTATACCTTAAAAAGATAAGTCATTCAGTATATTTGCAGTTTGTGCTTGAATTTGTCAGAAAAAATGGTCATTAACATGTAGAAGATGGTTCAAAGGTTAGCATCAGCTTCAAATGTAAGACACATATATCAGTTCTGTGTGTAATCAATACCACACAGCAAATATGATAAGAGGATGTTTTCTTTATTGTACACAAAACTATTATTAAATCCGTTTCTGCTCTGGAGTCAAGTTAAATCATGAATGAAAATAATTTGGCAGGCTGAGTCCATAATTATGTGACACTGCAATTAACATGCAATCAATTATAGCTAATACGCATTGATATTCTACAGATTAGTGCTAGTGGCGCCAATTTATTGGGGAATATAACCTCGACTTGTACATCTACAAGTGAAGTGCGTATGATGTTTAAGATGTAAGCATTCAAGCACAGAGTTATAAGTCAGGTTTCCATGTGTGTGGCGCTGAAGGAGAGCTGCAGCTTGGCTGAATGTTTGGTTCACTTCCTACTTTCCCTGGCTGTTTTAATTTCATTCATTCTGGGTAGATTTTGATGGAGGCTTCTTGCTTTGGTATGCCTTCTGGCTTGACTAGGTCCTAACATAACAACAAAAAACACTAGTCCTCGAACATGTTTAATATGACATGATGATCTGAACTTCTTTCGAAATTTAAGTGTTTTCCTGTGTTTGATTGTTGGCTTCTCAGACACAGTAAAAAGATGTCAAGTGTGTTTTAAAGGTGAATTTAACAGTGCACACATTGAAAACTAAAAACTTAAATTAATGGATACTATAAATAGTAAGTAAATCCTGCTGGATGTGCAAAGACAGCCATAGAAAACCTCCTCAATAACTGTCCTGATGCAGAATGCAGCCATGTCTGCCACAGCAGGTGCCACTGGCTGTGCTTTTGTCAGATGAGATCTTTATTTTAGAGAGTCTGCTTGCACACTGCTTCACACAGTGAGGTGCCATTGTGTACACTTCACACTGATGTGGTCCATGTACACTAAAGGATCAAGTACACCTTGGGCCCATGCGTACTAAAGCAGGGCCAGCAGATCCCATTCAGCAGGCCCTGAATGCCATAAGCACATTGGTGTAATCCCTGCAGACTACTGAAACGGGTAACTGGATCACTTCTTTTAAAAGCACCTTAATGGATTGGCCTGGCCATTGATTTTCCTTTTAATACAGAGCATATCAATGTCCACCAATCAAACGCTCTACCACCCTGTCACTAAGTCGGCCCGTCTAAATTCTGCATCTGGAAGCTCTAAAATATGACTGTTATAAAACCGGGTATGAGACAGGCTGCCCTTGACTAGGCCTCATGCACGCTCCTTCTCTCTGATTTATAAGAAAGTGGCAGTCCGTCACAGACAGAGGTGAGATTTACCATAGGATTTACTGACATGAATATTAAAAAACAACAGCTATGAGACCTAAAAGAAAATCCCCTTAGCTGCGAGCCATACTGTCATACCAACACGGGGCATGTAACATACTAATAATCTATCAGAATAAGCCGGTGCTTTTAATATCTAACACAAATGCAACATTCGCTGCCTTCGGCCAGTTCTCTCACAGTCCCGATTCGTCATGACACTGATTAGTTTTCATTGCTAAGTCTCAACTTTGAGTCCTGCACGGCTTCTGCCTCACATATGAGGTCGGAGCCTACGAGATCTACAACGAACCGCTACGCACGAAGACAACAAAACTCACAAGATGACCTACCCCTTTCGTGTGATCTGTGGCAACGTCAAGGCTTCCCTTGGCCTGCTAGTTATCCAGAGCAGGGCGAGCTAGAAAAGTCTTTAGTGCGGCTGGAGTCTTACCTTCCACCCAAAACCCTCTCACCGCTGCCACAGCAACAGAGAGCGGATTACTGGACTGTACCATTCTGTTGTTAGAGGGGATTAGAGTTCACACAACATGGCCCCTTTCTGGGTGTGCGCGTGCCACTGGGTGTGTGTGTGTGCGTCCCACAAACGAGAGATTACCACAATCGGCATTCTCATTTGAGCTTCACAGGCAGAGAATTTACTCCAGTTCACGGGAATATTTTAAAGAAGAAACCTTTCAGTGATGTAAACTCATTAATATGCAGAGACTGTACCTTCACATCCCTGTTACAGATGTTCAGTGGTGTGGCTAGCTAAATATACCAATTACCAGTAATGTCCTTTCGGCATTATGTAACATATTCATACAGTTATGATAACATCACTTCACTGGTGAGGAGCTGATTCCAAGAACCGAACATAGAGAAGATCAGTATTAAATGCAGAGGGGATCAGAGTGTGTATTTGACTTTGGTATCTTTGATCAGGACCAAGTTCAAGACGGGGAATCATCTAATTATGGCTTGTGGCAGATTAGTATCGGGTCCAACGACGAGCCATTATATAACACTGCAAAAAGCAGCGTTCATGCCAACATAAACATATGCTAGGTTTTTAGAAAAAAACAGAAAGACGACATAGAATCCAAAATGTACACTATCCACGCTCCTGTAAAACATGAAGTGCTGTGATCTATGTTTGTAATTGTATACTGGACCCTGAATAAGGAGAAGAGTATCGTTGTACCAGTTTAAACGTGACAGATTACAGTCCATGCATCATTTTTTATTTTCAGAAAAAATCCTCACTGCACAGTAACTATGACGGAACTTACTTAGTCACAGCTATTTTGATCTCATGTCTAAAATTACAGTTAATTTGACATCATCAGTTTCAGTGTGCACAGAGATGGTTCACTTATTATCAAACTTCATACCAACAGGGGTCAGCATAGAGCGCAGAGTCGTGCTCTGTTCTGACATGAGCGGACGACTTTACCTTCATCTCCTCCTCCTCCTTCTCCACAGTTTCCTCACACTTCTCCGACCCGCCGGGGTCGGGACTGTGGTTGTGTTGCTGTCTGGATGATGATGTGACCGACAGCTGCCTCTGAAGGCGCAGCACCTCCCTCTGAGACTCCCTGAGAAGCCTCTCAAATTCCACCCTGGCAGATGGAACAGGGGAGCCCTAGACGGAGACATCAAAGCCAGCCATCAGACTACAACGTCATCAATTCCCCACAGAATTGTTCTATATTTTAGCTATTAATGTTTGGAAACTGCATCCCAAGGACCAACGAGAGTCACACTGTTAATCTCAATCGGTAATACATGTACACTGTGATCAGAAACCAGCCTGATATTCTGCTGCAGTTTATGCAATGTCATCTCATTTGGAGATATTTTAATATTCACACTCAAGTTGAGGAGACCATGTCACCCTCCCTCCCTCCCTGTCAGTTTATCACACAGTGCCAACTTTATCTGTTTTAGCTGGGCATGGGCTCCAGCACAGATATACTCATTAGATCAATGCACAGCTCATCCTCTAACAGCATTCATTATTAAACCCAGCAGATGTTCACATTAGGATGAATGAGCTCCTAAGTCAGTAATTAAAAACAGGCACTTAGAAAGGCAGCCTATTCCTGCACTGTCATGTAGTCATCAGCAGTGACGCAGCCTTTGTAATACGGGCTTAGTGGGGAGTTAGAGATGAGCAGTACCCGTGTTGTCCAGCAGAGAGCAAGCTTGTGGCAGGGATGATGAGTACATGAGGTAAAAAGTCTGATTCAGTGACTGCATCCTGGGCTGAGTGTGTTTGAAGTACCTTAGCGGTGCCCAGCCGTGCCTCCAGCTCTCTGCACTCTTGCTGTAGAGCAGCAATCTCTTTGTCCTTAGACAGCAGGGCATCGGCGTGTTGGGCAAGGTCACGAGCTCGCTGACGGGCAAATGCTCTTTTGTACTGTTCAACTGAGCCAGGTCTCATCAGTGACGGGGAATTCACCTGCAAAAGAGCAAGAAGGAAAAATGTATTAATTACAAGGAGGGACTTCTTTATTGAGGAATAAACTCTTACTGAAAGTTCACACATAGAAACTAAAGCAAACACACACCACTGAGCATGGAGCTCTCAGTTGAGTTCTCTGTTCTATGATAGAGCACAAAACTCATTATTAAAACAATCTATGATTCGACGGGGTCCAAAAACAGCAGTTTAACAACCGCGGCTGAGCTCTTGCGGGTCTTTTTGTTGTTGGTGTAGATTCGTCAGAGCTACGTTGCTCCTGCTGCCCTTCAGCGAGCAGCAGGAGGTGAGGGAGGGGGGAAGGGGAAAGGTCCCTCTCTCGGTCTGGTGAACAGGTGCACAGCAGCCAGTGACCGAAGCAGCCGGGACAGGGACGAGGGGTCCTTAAATTGTTTTTTTCTACACTGACTATGTCATGCTAGCTGGTTGGGAAGGGGAGCTAAATAATGCTCCAAGGTTGGGCTAAATTTTGGCTTGGATCCTTGACTTTGCAAGAAATAGAAAATAGGTTTCCATGCACACTTTTTTCTTTAAGTAGTCACTTAAAGGACACATTTTGATGAAGATGCTGTATATTTGTTAGCCTTCAACGTGGTAAACAACACTCTGTATTAATCTCTAAGCCTTCTATTTCTAACCAATGATTAAATTTATCTATAAATCAGAATATTTATAGCCATTATTTACTCATATTTATGTCTATTCATCCTCAGTGTTTGATCTTCACTCATCTAATCTCTTTTGTAAAGATGTTACATTTCAAGAGACTTCCTGGACTTCCTGCTACAATCTGAGTTCTAGTGATGCATTCAGTGATTCAATATAGAGCTTGTATGTTTCAACAAGGCTCCCATTCATCACACGCTGAACTGTTCCATTCAACTCATTACCGGACATTATGGTGATGTGGCTGTTTGGATGTTGGTGCCTGACAATCAGTCACTGCCAGCATTTGGGTCAGACTGAGGGCAAACACGGTGGGCAACAGTTTGCGGTGAAAAATGATGGAGCGGTTTTATTTTTTTGCGTTTTACCACTCTGAGGTTGGCCTCCTGCAGTTTCCGTGCCCTCTCCTCCAGCCTCTTAGCGAGAACAGCCAGCTCTGTGTTCTTTCTCCTCAGTCGCCTGACCTTCTCCTCGGTCTCTGGGGCGCTGCTCTTCCGCTAAACACACGGAGAAACAAATATCATCAGACAAAGCCTCTGGCAAATGATAACAGCAATGCAGTCACAAAAACAGTTTTTCAGGAAGGCGTATTGATGGTTTGCAGAGGGATTAAGCCCAATTTATGCGCCTTGCCTGTGTGGAAATTTTAACAAGATACAAGGAAAGTAAAGATCTATTTCTAAAAAAAATACTGAGTGAGTTACAGCAACCGAAACAATGCACATTTTAAATGTTTTGTCTGCCCATTCTGTGTATCTGACCTACTTTCTAGGAAGCTTTCAGTCAAGACTACAAACTCTGTTATTTTTAGTCTTACCAGCAGGCCATTCTCCTCCCTCAGTGTGGTACAAGTCTTCTCCAGCTCATCGAGGGCTCGCAAGAGCTCCGAGTTCTGACGCACCAGGAAGCCATAGTCGGTACCATTCTGTAAAAAAGAAAAAAAGAGTTAACCAACTTATATGTTTTAAAAAAACGGGGAATGAGTTTCATCTCTGAGCTACAGGAAAGCCTCCGCCTGCTGCCACTGTTTACATAGTGCTGACAGATGACAGACCACTAAAAAGGCTTTTCATTAGACCACCTCAATCAGCCTACCACTGGCACTCAACACCTATTATAGTACACTAACTAAGTCAGCATAAGAGCAAAGTGGAGCTCTGTTCTCATATAGAGCTATGGGGAGAAGGGAGGGCGATGCAGAGCCACAAAAAAGGTGATAAAACTCAGAAAGTTTCATTTTTTAAAGTCATATTTTTATTTTAAAACTTTAATTTATTTGCTTCTTCCTTGCAGTTGTTCTCAAACTCTTTCAAATTGAGCAAGAACCCCAATTAACTAATGATCTTCACGTCTTGGGCTCTAGACAACATTACTTTGTTTCTACTTTCCCTATCCTCTAATGACGGAAAAAAACAAAAATAGGGTGTCAATAGGGTGAGGTCTGTTGTGCAACATGCACCTCAGGGCGATGGATTGTGAAACACTCTTTGTCATGCACTGAAATATATACGCATTCTGGGGTTTTATATATAGTGTAAAAGCGCTGTGTAATAAGCTCGTCATCTTGTGAGCTCTTACTGAAGAGACGGCTCAACTAAGCAGCAGTGGACGTGGCAGACGGTCGGTGTGACAGATAGTCAATGTGGTGATCAAGACTGTCATTGGTGTTTACGGTCTAGATGGTAAAAAAAAAAAAAAAAACACGAAGCGGTGTGAAACCGCTGATTGTCTTTAATTTAGAGTAAAGTGATGCCATCCTGCCTCCTGTGACAGGTAGGCTTTTAAACGAGCCCCCGGGGCTCAGAGGGCGGCGCTGAGAGCAGACCTGGCACACATGAATGTAAAGGCTGCGGTGAAAGCAGATGGACAGACAGAGAGGGCAGATAAGCTTCAGGTAAAGGGAGGGTTTGTCCTCACGTTGAAACACATTCAATGAAACTAGACTAGACTTTGGCTGCTTACGTATGATGAGAGAGCAATTACCGTTGAGTAACACTATCTCACGTTACCTGTGGTCAGTCTCACTAGCGAGAGGCTGCATGCTCCTTCCTGCAGCTACTGTTTCTGTTCGTGCTTACTAGACTGTAGCAGAGCGGATATCTCAGCGTGACAATAGCAGACAGATGGCTCCACATGTGAAACACCAGTAAACCTGTTAAAATGTGCCCCATTATACTCCTGGGATCTAATTACTAACCCAAAGTAGCCCTCTGTTACATTGACACTTAGAAGTGCACAGGGACTCGTGTTATATCAATCAAACATCCTGATGTATACGAATCACGTGACCGTCATCTTGTGAGAGTATGCTGTCATGGTAGCCGCAGATGATGGGTGATCTGCTGGCCCTCTGGAGGGCTTACTGTACCTGTAATTTAAGTCAACACTAATGACCAGCTGTTTACTAAAACCAGCAGCTGAGCCTCCCCTGTCTGTGTTCATCTTCCAATATTATTGTAAGGGTTACAAACTAGTGCTAGACAGACCATATGTTTTCAGGGTAACACCACACAGACTAGCAGACACAATATTTTCACTGAAATCATTAACACACGATCTGGTGGGAGGGAAGTCACTTACATTCACGTTAAAACTGTAGGAAGCAGCAGCTTGGAAAATAAATGATGCGCAATACATGTTAATCTGCAAAGACAGAATTTTTAAATTCCTCGCTCGAAATGCAGAAATCGCTCGGTAATGACCAGATGCTCTCTCCCAAAATAAGTTCTGCCTAAATTAGCAGTGAGTAGCTTGCAGCCAAAGCAAAGATGTAATCGCTATCTGTCGCCGCAGGCAAAAAAGATGCTTCATGGACGACATTTATATAATCGATACAGGCGTTGACTCAGCAACTACATCCTCCTTAAACTTGAACGCTCTTTCTTCGGGCGAATCTTGGCATCAGAAACTGTGAAGCAAAATTTAAACTCATTATTCTGATGAAGCGTGACTGCACCTTGTATATCCGACACAGAAACTACTGAAGCTCAAAGCCCATTTTTGATATTATGTACGGTCAGCATTCCTCTATCTCTATATGGTCGTTTTAATGGCACGTTTAGTGGCGGAGTCCGCCATTCCAGTGCTGCATTCAGAGAAGGGTTAAGAGTCAAACAATACATACTTGAAATCCAGTGCTATTATATTTCACTGAGAACAGCCTCAGTCTTACTGTTCAGTCACACCAGTCAACGTCAGAGCTGTATTAAGTTACTGGAAATGAAACATCCTACTGACACTACTTCACATTAAAAGTGCCGATGAACAGGTAAAGCACAAGGTGGCATTTATAGTGGAGCTGCCACAGGAAACAATGTTTTAGTCAGGTTTTGTTATTATAGAGTAAAAATTAATTTCTAATAAATAAACTGTCTGAAGTAAAGCTTTTATTTCTAAGTTTGTTGATGATGTAGAAGGTCTGAGAGACATTTTTAGTAGTTGAATTTTTACGACATGAACAAACTTGTGCGTTAAAGTGTTACTCCATCCATAATAAGTCCATCCATTTTCTGGACGCTAATTTTCCTGCTAAGGCTCACATGCACAAATCAGTCCTCCTCGGATGATGTATTAGGGCATATAGAGAAACTGCGCACAAGAGTGTATAGCTTGTCGTAAAATCCCATGAACAGCACTTCATGAACAGACTATTTACTTTGCTGATGATACATGAATTTTTCAGGCACAATGGGATGCTGCTTATTTTACTGTCTCGGTTTGATTTATCTCTTCGGCTCTAATGTTCGGTAGCGGTTGAAGTCAAAAGAGGCTTTCTGGTGAATTCTTAAAATCGATTCAAACGTGATAACAAAAACACACAAAGCTATTTACTCCTAACAAAATACATCCGGCGACCAGCTCAAATGAGACACAAAGACCCAGAAAAATCAGGATTTTCCACATAATATTGATTATTAACACAGGAAATGTGCAGCTTACCAAAAAGTGTCTACCTACTGGCTGTTTCTCTGCCTTTACACCCTTATTCAAGTCTCCATATGGACTCAAACAAGGGGAGAGCAGTCAGTCGCTAACCTCAGCGGTTGCATCAATAATTATTGTAGCTGCCTGACAATAAAGTCCTTTCATCCGTTTATTAGTTCAGTTCAGTTCAGCTGTTATTGCTCTGCATGGGTGATTTGGCTCGGAGCGTGGCAAAAACCGACCCATCTGTTATAAAACAGTGACACACAACAGCAGTACGACGTAAAACCAAATGAAAGCATGTAAAATCAATGAAAATGAAAAGGCAAAATCAGACGAGGATTGTCTTGTTGCACGTAACCACGGTGGATGAAAGGACGCAGGAGGGTTTGAAGAGCAGTGGAAGGCTTTTCACACGAAGCAGCGGGACAAAGCGCTCAGTTAGAATTACCAGTTGTTAGCACAGCAGACTTCATGACAGCTCTGATTGTACAGCAACAGGGAGGCTATTATCTGTGAGATAAAGGTAAGAACAGTAATGAAGAGCTGGAGTTACAACAAGAAGTACGTCCTGCGTACAGATGGTCGATGTGACAGGTCACCTGTTAGTTACATTGATGTTTCTCTTCTTTCCTTTTTGGCTGTTTTCCATGTAAATACTCTTCAGTTTGGACCATACACTGGTCAGGTCTGAACTGTAAACTACCGATTTATCAGTTTATTGTATGTTCAGCTTATATTCCAATCGTGAAAACCCTATAAGCAGCAACATTCCTGTTAATTCCAGCTTGTATCGTGTACTTGACAGGAATCTGTTTCTATTTAAATTTGCACAGATTTTGATGCTAAACGTCTAATTTCTCTCACCACTGATGGGTGATTTGTTATGTTTTGTTGCTAGAAGACGCAGCTTTGTCTCTTTCTGTCCTGTCAGTTGTCAGTCTACTCGAACCATTGTGCAATGTCTTGTTCTCCAAGTACAAAAAATTACTTTTGTAAACCCTTCATGCACAGTAACATCTATTTTCAGGGGACTTTTTACAACCTAAAAAGGTTTAAGCTGTCCTTTCAGTCATCTGCCTGTACTGAATCAAGCTCTTGTGGCAGGCCGTCCCAAACTTCTGAACAGTCCTGGAGATGAAAAACCTGAACGGTACTCTGTCTGTAAATGACTTCAGAATGGAGCTAATGCAGGGCGGGGACCTTCACATCAAGTAGTATGATAGCAATGTTAGAAGTGACACACCCCAGGATGACATTATTAAAGTATGCCCGTACCCAGAGGACACAAGGCACCACTTGCTCTTCATAACACCACTAAATGTCACTGAAGTGACGCTCACACACTTCATCTCGCCGAGATAATTGCTGCCTGAGTGAGTTTTTTCAGATGTAATGTCGCCTTTTCTGTACAGCATGCACTCTTAACTGGATCACAGAGAGTTAGCCTCAGATAAACCTTTGTGTCCTTGAGAGTTATTTTGCCATCAGTTAAAGGACTCAGCTGGTCCCGGTCTTCCTCTCAGGAGGACGATGCTAAAGCCTAATCAATCACCTCAGAGGAAGGCCAGCCAGAGTGAACTCAGCCTCCGCCTGACTCTATTCTAATTCTAATGATCTTGGAGTGGGTCCATGTCTTGTAATTGTTCCCTGGGAATCATACTGAAAAACACTGGAGGCTTTTCTTCAGGCATGAGGTAATGCTGGCTCCTTACAAACTAAAAAACACCCCTATCCTTGCTGCTCTTGCTGAAACCCGAAAAAAAGGGCTGCAGGTGGTGAGGTCCACTCGAGGCCAGTGTATTAGCATTCATGCAGTCCACCTCTCTCACGGCACTGCTGTTTTCACATGAGCCTGGCTCAGTTAATAAGGCAGATGTAACTTCGTAGCAGGAGGGCAGGGGTCTGTATACAAACGTCTGTCAGGAGAGCCCGAGTTCTTGGACATGACAGACGGGCCCAACGGAGCCATCTCCCTCTGCTCCGTTTGAATCTGTCTGCAATAATTCTGGATACAAGCAAATAAGTGAAGAGAGTGCTGATTATAATGGTACTGTCTACATCCTGCAGGCTTTAGAAAAGCCACAACCTTTTCCCTCAGGGGGAAGTGAATGAACTGACAGACCCCTGACTGGGCAACATATTTTATGGATACTTCATGTTATATTCAATACGTAGCAATAACAGAAGCTTCTTTTTTTTCTTCTCCTCCTCAATGCTTAGGCTAGCCATTGTTCTCTGAGCTCTTTGGTTGTTTTACCTGCCTACTTTTTCTAAAGCAGGTCGAGGCCGTTTAGCAGAGACTGAAGGCTCTGTGAATAAAGTTTGTGTTCAGGTTTTTTACTGTGACCTTAACCTGTGAGAACCTGTGAAGTTTCTATCATAAATTAAAATCTACAAACTATTTCATTTCGTTTTTACAGACAGAAATAAGATGAGATCCCACACCGGGGATAAGAAAATACTTTAAATGGGAACGCACTGGTGGTTCAACTGCTCAAGTGTGCACCCGGTTTAAACTCCTGCCTGTGGTCCACGGATGTTTCATTTGCTCTGTACCATTGGGCCCGTATCTCTCCCTGCTCTCCCTATCCGCTCTCACACGATGAAACCCGTCCAGAGTTACAGTGAGTTCATTCAGCCTCGTCTCTGTGATGCTACATCCTCGATATAGCCTCTGTAGCCTGGTTAGTGTTGTTAGCTCCTCCATCTCATTAGAAAAGAAAGCTTTGTGACCCACTGTGAGGCTTTGGCGACCCTTATTGGGAGTTGGGAACCAGTGCTTTAGAACACATCATCATGTACCATAGAATCTTCATAAGCATTTTTCATTCATCATTATATTCTGACTATAATGACATTTATTTTTTGTTTTTGCATAATTCAGTGAGTCAGAATTCACCTGAAATTCCAGTTAAGACAAAATTATGCAATATCAACTGCACAATAAGCCAAAATTTCCCGTTCCAGTCATTTTTGTAAGAGCTCTTGTGGAGCTGCAGCTGATAAAAGACGGTGATGATGTGTGGAAAAATCTCTATGGTATGTGGGTCACCTTTTCATCATGGCACCATTCTCTGGCGCTTTCTCTACCTAAAAAGAGGAGCTGGATCACTTCGGGGCTTTTCAGATTATCACAAAGAAAGTTAAACCTTCGTGACCTGTAAAACAGCTTTTCAGACAGAAGCCACTTTCACACGAAACACCTTAACCTGCGGTGACACGGGGTGGGGTGGGGAGAGGAGGGGGTTCTGAAAAGGAGATTTGTATGTGTGAAAGACACCAACCCAGATAAGTGACTGTGAAAGGGGACTATACTTGTACTCAAAATTCTAAGAATACCCACTGAAGGACAAACTCTGGCGTCACGTGGCTGTCAGAATTTGGCAACACAGCAGGTGGTTCCAGCACCGACATATGCTACTGACCTTGTTAGTAAATGCAACTGGAGCAACTTTAATCCCATTTATAGTAATTTTTAAAAAGTTTTAAAGGTCAATAAAGACAAACTAACTTGAGTTAAATGAAAGAGAAAGCTCACTGGTGATTATCCACGACTGCATTACTTCTTATAACAAGCTGACACTGACAAGACCGAGCTTTGTAAAGAGAGCAGGCTAAATAGTCTCTTGATTATCTGGGTCAGAAGCTGCTCCATGTGCCTCTGAGGATCTGAATCAAAATGGCTTAAGGTTTTCTGGATTCATCCCCTTTCTTGAGCAGAGTAGCAGCACAGACATCACGGATAGATTAACCCTCGTGCCCTGCTCAAAACTACCACACGTTTAATCATTTTGAGGATTGTAACCCTTTAAATACCAGTTTGATTACTTGTCACTGTTGTTATTCATATTTTAAAAAAGGTAGAAGGGTTATAATCTGGTTTGGTAGTTTTGAGCCGGGCTGAAGTTGTTAAAGAGATTTACACAGAAAAAAGCCTACAATATAATAATCTCTAAAGTTTTTATATATAAAAGTGGACATTTTTGTCCCTCATGACCCTAGTGACTTTTTCAGTGTTGCATTGATCTATTAAAAAAAATAAAATTTGAATCCCAAAATGTTTCAAGTTTCTGTTATTAAAGAAAATATATCATAGCTAACACGGCCAAAATGATGGACAGATAAAGAGGACAAAAAAGTGACATGAGGGATAAAGAAAAAGCAGATAGACGGGTCTATTACAACAAATCTTCATGTCTTATTTAAAGCTTATAAAACTGCTCACAAATGTTATATTTGACACAAAAGGGACTCCAGTTACAAATCAACAAAGATTTGAATAAATTATGAAATGTCCCGGCACTTATTCTTACATATTCATAAGGTCTTGCAACCAGATTATCCTTTTGTCTGCACTCCATGGCGAGCGTTTGTAGAGGGCGTATGGAAATGTCTACAGTCTGGTTCCAGAGAAACACCAACATCAGCATTTTTAGCTGACAGCTAGAAATCCCCCCACCATAAGCCTCTGAGGAGACAGCGAGACAAAGACACACGCACACAGAAACACACGTTTTGTATCGTTAACTCTTTGCGGGACATGATCGCTGAAGTGGGGGCATTAAAGAGTCAATTTGCGATCGGTGGGCGGCATCATTTCAGCCAGAGTCCGTACAGTTTGTGTTACAACCGCAGCCCGTGCAATCACAGTGTCTACAACTCAAGCGATACATCTGTACGCCACTAATTATAGATTGGGACTAAAAATATGAAGATCTTTATTTACTTTTGGCTAAGCCTGGATGGAAAAAAGGGAAACACGCAGTAGCAACTGAATAACCCATAGTTACACACAAATCAGTAGATCTGCTGCCTGCATGAGGGAAGCAGTAACACATTTATTAAATTCTGCAATATAATGTTTTTATTGCAACATGTCACAGTGTTACCTCTTCCAGAATAGTATTTTTTGCAAACAGTCCAAATATAATCACAGTGAGTGCTTCTGAAGTCGATTATTTAATCCGCGTCATTTTTCATAAACGTACACCCTACAAGTACTTGCTGCTGAGCCTCATTCAGCAGTGTCGCTCGGAGGATTGGTGTAAGGGGAGGCAGTCTGCTGAATGTGGAAATGTGCCTTAATTAATCCAGGCATTGTCTGCTCCCGGCAATAATGGAAAGGGGGAAAGGCCTCCTCCCGCAGACCCTGCTCTCAATCACCACATGGTCGGAGAAACTGACTCCTGAACACAGTTTTAATTACCAGTGTGGGCAAAAAAACAGGAAAACTGTGTCCAGCAGAGACTGGGAATGACCTCCTATTCTCAAGTGGATAGTAATAGACTTCACAATATCAGTGAAGTGTTACAATTTAGAGGCAAATCAATGACTCCCTTTATCTTTGTCTCCTTTGACATCGATGGTTTTCGACCCGATATGCTCTCAAACGTTTAAGAAGGTATCTGTTTGGACCTCAGAAATGCTTGTCTCCAGTGCTCTACTACATATTACGTTCAAATTTCCAAGCTAAATATGATCACGGTAGCAATATCCATCTTATTTATAGGACAAAAACCACAGGGCTAAGGCAAATCCAAAACCCTCTTATGGTTAGGTAACTGAGGGGCTGTAATCTTCAGTGGTCTCACCCAAAGCAGAGAAAGATCTCTTTAAAAAACTACACATCAAAAAAAAAAAAAAGAACCACAAAGCTGTTTTTGGCCTGAGGTGGTTTATTATCAGGGACTCTCTGCCTACACTCATATATAAGTCATGAAGAAGCCCTCTTAAGTGTCCTCTCAAATCCCCTCCTGTATTTATCACGACTCATCTCCCCCAGGGTACCTGACGGTGACAGATTAGGGGGTCTCTCTCAGAGCGTTAGAGAACAAAGAGCCGACACGAGACACCCCTTTACTCCACCCCCTCCGCAAGGCGTCCAGAAATCTACTTTCACCACCGCCCATACGAGCGTCCTCTGGGTGAGGTTGCGCAAAAAATGAAATGCAATGTCTGGAAACGCTTGTTAGAGTCTTTTCTCTTCCATATGTTGAGAATAACAACCTTCATTTGGTAGTTTAAGATGGGTTCTTCAACTATTACACTCATTTACACTCATATCTGTTATGCCAATATTTCATGTTTAATCCAAGTTAGGAAATCAATAGCCTTGAAAGCCACAGTAGTTATGGTTTAGCATCTGTCCTGCATGGTATGTGCAACATTAATTACGATACCACATCCCATCAGCGCTTCTTTCTCACAAAGCCATTACAACACTGCCCTCCCAACACAATAATTAAAGTCAATACCAGCAAGGCCGCCTCAACATCTCTACAGTCCACAAATAACAAATGCCACAGTCCTCCCCAGCGGAGCCTCTGAGGGCTTAACAAGGCGTCAGACAAGCAGAAGAACATCTGGCTTTTAAAAAGTCAAAAGATGAACAGAAGGACAGGTCGCCAAATTATTCTATTTAGTGCAGTGTCAGCGCAAATGGATTGAGGGGAGACAGAATGTAGCGAGATGATTTGTTCCCCCCCCCCCCTGACCCTCCAAAGGTTCAACCCTGAGAGCTTCAAAAGAACATAACCCTTCATCTTGTCAAAGAAAATTACATATGCGTACAGGCCCCTCGACCCCCCGCCATCATACCAGCAACAGCTTAATTTGTGGTCTAGCACAAGAGCCGCTTAAAATGGTTTAACTGAATATGTAACATTTAAAACCACATCGGTCTTCATAATAAGAGACGAGAGGCAATATTGGGCTTCATTAAGTGTGAGGAAGATATTCAAGTGCCCACATCCTCCTCTGCACAGCTCCGTGCTTTGTTTATACACAGCAATATAATATTAAATCACTCACATATTGAGTGCTGTATTTCTCCCAAAACACAAAATTTGATGTGTAGAAGAGTCAGACACTAGACGATGACTGAGGTTAATCTGCCTTTGTTAACAGGAAAATGACAAATATGGGAACACCATTTAGCCAATATCATTTTACCGAGCACCTAGTCGCCATTCTCGATGTTGCCAAAAATCGTTCCTCTGTGGTTTTCCACAGTCGGCACCTTCGTCACCCAGAGCTCGCTGATAAGGAGCTTAAAAATCCCCCCGGATGTTTCCAGTATAGAGACATATTCTTAGTGTGCGCTGGAAATTCCCATTCCTGCATCACAAGTCAGGTGCAAACATGCTTAATCGTCAGCTATTTGGATGTAATGTTACACTAAATGTCAGAACATGTTTATTATTAGTTGTTACTATCTCACTTATGTTCAGTTAATACCACACAGAGCTCAAAATGTTTAAAGACTGCTGATATTTGTTCTCTCTGTTGATGATATTACAACTTGGCACGTTGTTTAAAGGCAATAATGAAAATATAAAACAGGTTGACCTTAAAAACACACACGTCTCTATTTTGTAAAGATCATGTGATATTGTGATCTGGAAATAGGCTTAGCCATGAGGCAGACTCTGTATATTTAACATATTCAGAAGAACAGGCTTCGAGGTTAGTTTCTAGACAACAGTACCATTAATAAAACACACACACTGTGTCTAGGGCAGGACAGCAGAGGGTCAAAATACTCAATAATTCTCTGACAGCTGTTCAAAAGTCCAAACACTATTGCAGCGTTCCACAACAAACCTTTATGAGTCACATTCAATAAATAGAAGAGGCACTCCGGTAATGAAAAGGCCGAGGTGACCTTTCTTGACATTCAGTGCTTCAAAAAAAATGAGCCTCCCTTTCGCCCCTCCAGGCAAAACCGTATTCCCCATTGTGAGGAGGAACGCAGGTAATCATCATCGTCATCATGGGTCTGATCTCACCGGCAGTTTTGGAGCAGGACCAAACGATGTAGAAATGTCACAGGCAGGACTCGGAGGACGCCAAATACTGTATGCAGCTGTCTGCATGCATAATAGCGAATGTAAATGTGATCTGTGCCGTGTGGCTGTGTGATATTAGGTCAGGGCTGAAGACTGCAGGTGCAAAACAGATGAATATTTCTAAACTATTTCCAACCAACGACTCCAGCACCATCAATCTTAGGCGTAATAATTCAGGTTTATGAGAGTATTAGCAGGTTTAGTGATGACAGGAAAACTGGAAGCAATAAATGTGTAAATGGCTTCACTTTAATGGTATTAATTTGGTAAGTAAAGATTAGGAAGCTAATGTGATGTGCAAGGATGGAAAAGTGTGGGGAAATTATGACTTTACTGAATTTATTAATGGGGAAATTTGAGTTAGATTTTATTTACACAATAATAACAATAATTCCTATTTAAACACATAAACCAGATACAAAGATGGTTTATATTTTTATTTGGAGCGGTACTGCTAAATATTTTAAGAGGTCCACGAATCAACACAGAAGTTTTTTTTTTATAAAAGATCATCCAGTTTACGGACTACCTGGTCAGTCAGATTGGTCTTAAACACCCACTGATTTTCATGTCTCACATTTATGTCTCAATACTGATATTCTATGATTAAAGGTAATCTTTTCACCCATCTTAAGTGTGGTGTTCGCATCAAGGTCAGGTCCCAATCACCTGATCTGATAAATGCCCATGTGATTTATATTATATCAGAAAAACAAGAGTTAATAATACAGGATTGGTGAACACACGTGTTCTTTTTGTAACTGTGATGTTAAATGATCTGTGGCTACACATTTTAAGAGTCATAGCCACATCTTGAGTCATAGAGGGGTGGTAACAGAAGCCTTCTCCAAAGGGAGGCAGACTAGATACGCTTCCATCCCAAAGGATGAATGAGGAGATTTAATTCGTTTGTTTCGTATGAGGTGAAAATAATACATTGTGGTTTTTGATTTTTTTTATGTGTCATATGAACTTTGAATGGTTGTGGCTCCCCCTGCTGATCCAGTAGTCTTTAAGGTTTTATCAGGAGCATTGTGCCTTATTTTTTTAAGGATGGGGAACATCAGACAGACAGATATGAGTATGAGTATATAATATTTTCTGTCTCCCGTCATGAAAATATCTTCTTATGGGTTGCTATGGTGTAGGTTGTGGCTTATATTTTTATTTTCCACACTGTTTTGGAAAAATACCTTCTGCCTCAGCATCCACAGATCAACAGGATATATTCTCTATGCCCCACATTCAGTGGAGGGCATGCTGTGGGAGTGACACTCCAATTTCTTGGCTCCACAGTGAGTTGTGATTGAATGCAACAGTGAACACAGTGTCTGACCCCTGTTCCATAGAGAGAGTCTACACCTCGCTGAAACCAGACAGCAGCCAGACAGACAGACAGACAGTGATGTTTGGGTCGGGGTATAGTGAGAGACCAATACTCCAGAGATTCCCCTCTCACTGCTCTATCAATTATTCACAAGTCATTACACGGCTGGCCAATAAAACACACACACACAAATAAATTAAACCTGGCAAAAAAGGACCTCATATAAAGCCAACCACAGGAATAAATCTTTGGATTCTTAATTGAAATTGCCCAAAAATCAAATAACCTTTTAGTTTGAGCTGCAACAATCAGGTGATGACTCGAGTCGTTTTTCAAGAATAAATGCCGAAATTCTCTGGCTGCAGCTTCTCCAGTGTTTGCCTGTTTAAAATCATTATTATTGTCTAAGAACAGATATTTGTTTTATGTTCGTAGTCCAAGAAATATTGACCAATTATGTTTGAGCAGGCTTCAGCAGGTAAACAGTCTGTGTGGAGAGCAAAAGAGGCAGAACACATCAGCCAAAATGCAATCTCAGAACCCGTCAGCTTTTGACTGACAACGATGAGTCGGTGTAGATATCTGTACACAGATCAGCAGAAATGTGTCTCTCTTGTCATTATTGTTGTGTATGAAGTTGCTAATCTGACTGCAGAGGAAGTCCTGAATATCCATCAGGCATTTTTCTGGATACCTGCTGGCTACACCGGAAGTCCAGAAACAATGGCCATTTCCCTGAGAGGCTAGACTGTCGTCAGAAGGTTGGGCGGATGGGTTCTGAGATTGCATCATTGTAAACTTGTTGGTTGGATAAAACGAGGCATCTGAAGACTTCATCTTAGATGGATTAATCAAGAAATGATCATTAGTTAAAGCCCTAATTTAAATGCACATATGTGCAATTCATCCGGATTATTCTTGTCATGCATGACCTGAAAAATTATATACAGTGCTATGTAGATTAGAAAGAGAAAGAATGTGTATGGGAATAAGGTAATTTGGCAAATACATCACAAAATGAACTTGCCACTGTTTAGCATTGTTATTATACATATATATTGTACTTCAAACACAAAAAATAAATAAAAAAATAAGTGTTTTAATCAACCCTACATGTACAGAACATGTAACACAGTGGATACTGGGCTCATCATCACATACTTCATCAGGAAAAGAACAATAAGTGGAAGACTCTAACATGAACACATCCTCTTTAAAATTTGTGATCCATTTCAGGGAAAGTTATGGTGAAATCAGGTCTTTATACAGACACACTGCTCCACTTTCAGTTCTCCCACAGGTACAAACTGGGTCGGTGGTGACCTGTATGGCGGGTGTCAGTGCGTCAAACCATCGAACCTCTCTACATTCACATGACTTCCAGTACTGCCTTTTATCCTGAAAAATCTGACTGCACTTGTTACAGCTTTGGCTGGGTTAAAATTACTCCCAAGAAGTGCTGAGTATCAGCTATGTCACATCCACAGCAGGAATGACATGCTGACATGTTAACAGTGCCTATACTTACAGGCTACAGAGCTACAGCTGATGCCAGATTGAGTGACAAGTACTATTATGTTTGGGTTATTTTAAGGCCGGAAATGCCCCCGCTGACTGGATCAGAAGCACTAAAATATAAAACAAAGAGTAGTTAAAATACCTGTTTTCATTGACAGACTGAACAGCGGCTGAAGTTTAACTGTGTGCAGCAGAGGCACCAGGAATCCTGCCCATGGATAAAGGTCTTTATACTGAACAAAAGACCACTTTCAAAATGGTATCAGACTGTGCCAGCCTCGCTTTAGCATCGTAATCACAGGGAGGGATCGCAGCTAAATGCAGAGTCAATCAGGAAAAATAACTGTCTTCAGCGGAGGTACTGAGGAGAAACCGGGTTTGTTTGTATATCATCTCTTTGTAGCTCCATTTGGAACTCACAGTGTTTAAAGCAGGCAGTCATTAAAGAGGCAGCCATATGGTGGAGCAGACAGGTGTTAAAGGGTTAGAATCACAGAGGACCACACAGTCAACTCGCTCATTAACCTTCAGAGGAATCATGCTTGTTTCTGTTATGAAGTGGAAAGACTGACATTGACAGCTGCCTCACTCTCAATTTGCCTCAGAGAAAAACAAGTTTTCTATAATGCATCCAGTCGTTGGAATACACATTTGAACATCCAAAATCATCCAAACGCTATGATCCCATGTTTTATTTGGACCACTGGCTCCATGATACTACTGTAACTAGCCTGCATTTACAAATCACGCCTTTAGCCAACACCATGAAGCAACCAACACCAGATCTACACCGCAGAGCCAAAGCCAAGCCACAACCCAGACTAGAAAGGAATCGTTAGTTATACATCTTTGCCTTGTAGCGTTAGGTCATTTATTCACAGCTAGAATCAAATCTGTTTGTCTTAATACATGAGTTAGTATCATGGATAATTTAGTTAGTGAGTAAATTCATTTGGTAAGCTATACATAACATTAACAAGCAAGCTAAGAATAACCAGCCAGTTGGGTGGTTCTAAGTCAGCCCAGGGCCTTCATGTATTTTGGGTCGAACACGGAGGGTGTGCATCTCCTTACATGTCTACTGACATCGAAACAATTATTTATTTTTGTACACAAATCTGCTCCAACGATAAGTCACTACTTCTCCTATGACGCAAACTCTCCAGCTTCTCTCAGTTTGTTTTATAGAAGTTTTAGAAAACAAGTCTTAGAAGAAAATCTCTATAATGCTCCTAAATTGAATTTAAGAGTTGTCTCCCTCACAGGCTTCATTCCTATCTTGTCCAAACTTGTGTTTAAATATGACTTCATGCTTTAAATGAATGATAAAGATGTTCATTGGTTATTATAGGAAGATTTAAGGCTACATATACATGTTTTGCCAACAAATATTTTGTCAATCAAGGACAACAAAACCTCCATGAGCTTCATGTGGAAGACAACACGTGGGATAACTCTGTCGCTCTGTGGGCTAAGCCACGCTGGATCATGTAGGTGACTCACATCACCTACACAGCAAAACAAGCCAACTTAATATATACAGATTCCATTTATAACCCAGACAACTCATATGGGGGTTTGAACATGTTGCATTTTTTCAGCCACAGTTTAACCCACTTCCCTTCTGCTGTACGATACCTGCTCTACTTCTTATATAGGACTTAATTATATTCTTATAGGAATGCTTCTTGTCGTACGAAATCACAACAGTCATCAATTATGAGTGGAACTGGTGATAAGAAAACAAAAGGACAATCAAAGCACCCCCGACTGCAAGTAATGGTCTAATTATTAACAACAATAGAAGAGTGACAGCCCCCTGCTGAAAAAAAAACACAACGGACAACCCCCACTGGTCTGAAATGGCCAAATAATTATTTCTAATGCATCAATTAAAGCTCCCACTCAGCTTCTGCGACCACAGATCTTCTCCCATGTTGTGTGTTGACAGTTCATTAGGGTTTTTTTTTACTACGCTGTGATTGTAGTGATTGGGTAATGAAGTGGAGGGGGTGGGGTAGACGGTGTGCTACCTTGGTTAGATGATGAGATTCTGCCTCATCTAAGGACACACTGAAACCACCAAACAAAGGAAAAAAACACAAGGTTTGTGCAAGGGCTGATAACTACTAGGTGACCTTAATTTCCAGACTATTTGTACGATTTCAGTTAATCTGTGAATAAAATAAAATGAAATCAAAGTGTATATAAACATATAGTAGCTCAAGTTGATTTAGGATGTCGAGTTGAGTCTAGGAACTGTACTGTAAACAGTGTTTAAACCATTTACAATCAATGATTCCAGAGGCTTTCAATACAATCAGTTCAGTTTATTTGTCATTTACACATTAAACGATCTATTCTGATGGGGGGGTCAGTTTGTTAGAGTGCTGTCTCCCATCGGCTATACGAGCCTCCATCAGCTAGATGGCAATTTCATGGGTTTCCAATTGATTTATAAATGGCTACCATCAAGTGGATTTTGTATGTGCTAACAGGATAATACGGAGGTGTGAAATTAGGGACAAGGTCACGTGAGGTCAGCGTAATATCTGACAAACGTCTGTTTGTACTACAGCAGTTAGAGCGCCGTCCCAGAAAATATAGTGGACCAACACAAAAGTAATCCAGTCACACTACGCTGCTTTAAGTTTCCTTTGCTTTAAACTATAAATATTAAGACTCAGAGGATATATTATAGTTTGCAAGTGTTTTTGGTGATCCAATAATAGACTACACTATGCCTGTTACTCTCCTGGTAGGTGTACAATAAACCTCTCTCATGTCTCCAGGCTTAATTCAACAACCGTCATCATCCACACTTACCTTGCGTATTCCTTCCACTTCAAAGCCGTTGAGGTTTGCATAAAGCGAGTGATGCCTTTTTCCTAACAGCGATGTGGAACTGATATTGGCCGCGGTGGTTGGGACTGTCTTGTCTGAGAGCCCATGTTGCTTAGTATCCTGCTCTTCAGTCCTCCTCAACTCCTGCTGCTGTTGCTGCTGCTGATGTCGCCCGAGTGCTTCGGCCACCTCGCGGCTCTCCATCTCTGCGTGCGCCGGCGCAGGCTCGGGCTGCTCAGGCCGAGTGCACAGGTCATACATCACTCTCTGTCAAAGTCAAACAGCGCAGCTGGGATCAATGTGACCAAATGAGGTGCCCAGCTTAGGCCGAGCCATCGCGGGCTGTTCATTTGCTGGAGGAGAACAACACAGATCAGCTGTGGCAGGTTGATTTCAGAATGATGAAAGATGTCACTGTCTTCCCGTCCTCACACAGTTCATAAGCAGGATTGCTTTTTCACAGCTAGGGTGAAGAGCCGGAAACCAAGCAAAAGACTGTTACTGCCATGGCTGTCGCCTGCACAACACCAAACCTTAAATCTGTAAATCCCTATAAAGTGGCAGCACTAAAATCTGTTACAGCAAGAGTCCCTGTGACATATCTAAAGACAAAAGCAGCTACAGATAAACCAGGAGTTGTAAAGTACCTCCTTCTCCGCGCAGACGTTTTCCAAAATGAGGACAATCAGCTCCGAAGGGATATTACATATTTTTGGCCTTGGCTTGGGAAGGAAATTCAGCGAATGTCATCATCCTGGTAGCATTCTTGAGCATACTGTGGTTAGTATTTATCACAGTGGAGCATTCAGATTCAGAGCCCTGCTCACTACACTGACACAGGCTGTTATTTCATGCCTTACCGCTCTGTCGTCTGTCATGTGTCCAGAGAAGGGAGAAGACACAGCTTCTTACCCTACGTAACGCTGAAACAGAGCGTGCAGGCCCGACTGGAAGAGCAAACAAGACGAGACGCGCGGCGGCGAGAGAGAGAGGAAAAAAAAAGCAAAACAAGAGGATGATCTAACTAACAGGTCTCCACTCCGGTCCCCATTCTCTCAGTACGGCTGAGATGTGGGTGGCATGTTGACTCTTCAGTCTGTATGTCTGTCCTCATTGATGCCGCCGTGTCAAAAAAGCATTTCATCCAGATGCAACAAGATTCGACAGGCTGCTTAATCCCATCTTGGTTAGAGCGCCATAAAGGTGAAGAAAGAGGACGAAGGGAAAAATGCATGTGTGTAAGACGGCGAGTGTCGCTGAGAGGAGGGGGTAGGGAGGACTGCTCCCGTCCTCCTATCACAAAAAGGCAGGCTTTGAGAAGGGGCCCAATCATTACCGCGACTGGAGCTCGTTTCCATGGAGATGACGCTGGAATGATGTTGGCTGCCTATTGATTGTTCAAGAGGCAGTACACACTGCAACGCAGGGAGGCTGCAGGAGGCAGGCGGAGGAACAAGTGTGTCCAGCCCGGACTAATCAGAGTGTTTTACTGCAGTCGTGCACTAGGTGTAGACAAGGTGAAGAATGCACCTCATGTTTTAGTAATTCAGCACCGGACACGGGCATTAAATAAACATATAAAGCTGTAAGGCTGATGCTGCAAAGGATAAACTCTGCCACAGCTAACACTGCCTTACAAATTAACTTGACATTTAGCCTTACACCATCTAATTGTCTATAAAATGAGCAAAGCAGCTTAATACGTCCCTTTAATAAGGGCTGAAAGTGGACCCAGGAGGAGGGAAGTGGTGTGTGGGAGCAATTATGTCAGGGTACTGCTATACAACTATTTCAAAATTAAACATAATAAAAATGGGCATGAAATGTGTTTGTACCTCTTTAAATTTGGTTCACCATCACAGACAAATTCAGATTTTCTAATAGTACGGAGAAAATGACTTTCACTCAGAGAAGGGGGACAAATACTGGGAAAATGGGACTGTTAAAACCATGTAGACCTTTAAATATATATGTATTTTATTTTTCTAACGACTTGTACCTGTACCTTTTTTATTTATCCTTTTACTTATCCTCATATAGAAGGGTGAAGATGCTGTCAGACACCAACTTGTTACCACTATTTTTGGTTGTCTGTTTGGTCTACTACCATACGTACCACCTACATCCCCTCCTACGAGCAACCTGTACCTAGGCTACAAGCTGCTGCTACCCAACTACTCTAACTAACTACTCCCCGTTATGTACCTAAATAAACAAGTAGTAGTTAAAAGTAGAGGAGACAATTAATACAGCAAGAGTGAGAAACAATGACAATCCAAAACAGTTATTCTTTTCTTGTAAGATGACACTGAACTGTCTGCTGTAGCTGAATGGACGCAACTGGTAGCGGAAAAACTGGGGATCGGTCGTGTGGCGGCCATCCCTACTGGCAAGTAGTAAACAAACGTCAACCATCACCAACTCAAGCAGCAAATAGCCAATCATGTCCACATGAGTGACAACAGCCCTCTCTCTCCTCGCTGTGTCAGAGCTGCTGTTATGTTGTGTGTGAAAACTTTCCTTAGAGATCATATTTTTAATCAGGATTTGGGAGACAGTATAGAGTATAGTATCTTACAGTAGATGTTTTGCTCCACTGTTCATACATAATACTGTATCTTTGGTTGTTGTAGAGTGTTGTAGGCTTGCTGAAAATTAATGAACAGACACTTTCATCTGCTAGTCTGTCTCTCGACAGTTTATTAATGGTGTAATGTAATGTAACTATTGCACTGTCGCTCCCTGCACCTCTTTTCCAGCCTGTTCTCTCCTCAGTCTACCTTCAGTTGCACTAAAGGTCACTGTCAGAAAACACGTAGCCGGTGTGCGGCAAAGTTAAAAATAGAGATTTTGCCATAATTGTTTTGGTACTGGCAGTTTTCTGGAACACCGCCCGCTCAGTCAACAGTGAGAGCGTTACATTTACAATGAGTCATGCTGAAAATGAAAGTGATATCCACTTTCCCTTACCTGTCCATCATCCTGCATCCTTTAAAAGCCCTGACATGTAACACTCAGTAACACACAGAGAAGAGCGACAGCTCAAGCTCACGCCTGCCGATTTGTGTTTGACTGTTTGTTGTCGTCTTGTTTTTATTTGGTTTTGTGCTGTGACCTTGTCTTTTCCGTGCAACCCGCTGTCAATCAGATTTAACTGAGGAAGGCCAGTTTAAATGTAACGCCTAACTTCTTCTCCTGCATAATTAAATGAAAATGCACCAGAAATTAGTTTTTCACTTTTCCCTAACACTGCATTTCACAGCTTCGGTCTATTTCTTTATTAATTACAGTGCGCTCACAAGACCTTGGCTTCAGTAGCCTGAAGACGTGATGCGATGTGAACACTGTTTCTATCCTGCTATTCAGCTCCTTTGATAATATAAATGTACTCTGTGATTAGAAACAGCAAAACAACTGACAAAATTAAAATAAGTGAGACGACTGCTGCACACATGACCACTGCCACCAGCAAATGTTCTTATCACATGTTGTACACAGCAACACAAACACAATGACATTTCACCGAGTGCAACACCACGAAAAGCATCCGGTCAGCACACTAAATGTGTGTCAAACAGCATATGCTCTCCACACAAATGAGCCACGGCCAGCTTCATCACGCTTCAGCGGTATTGACATCCTATCACGCTGTTATATTTTGACAATGTGTCCCCTGTCTGCCTGTCAGGAGGCTGCTGGTCAAATACATGTCAAGTTAAGACAGGGAGGAGAAGGAGCATCTCTAATTTGGATCATTTGGATGCTTTAAATAGGTGAAACCAATGCAGAAGTGTCAAAAACTGCAGTTCCTCCAATGTCCACTTGGCTGGCTCCAGAACGAGTCTCCATAAGCCTTCATGTTAAAATGTCCAAATTCACAGCAGAAATAAACATGTTTACAGCCTGGTACAAGAAACAGTTTTGGTCTCTATAGCTAATTCCCCCATTGATGACAACTGTACTGAGGCTGAATTTATTATAGAACTCAGCCATTCAAATTATATTAAGGCTTAAAGTTACAGATGGTGGCAGAGAAGAAAAAATATACAATAGTAAACATGAACATAGCAGATGCAATGCCAAAAAAAAAGCAAAACTGACATGATTAAAGAAACATGGTCAGCCCATTCTGTTTTAAACACCTTTAAAAATTGGCTTCCCTGATGTCAGTTGCTGCCATAACAAAGGAGTTGCCTGAGCAGGGCGGTGCTAGAAATATGAAAGAAGAAAGAACTGTGGGACTTGGCGAGTGGACACTGCTGTTTAGACACAGTCAAAGCTTTGATTAATTATTTAATTTCCCCCCCTATGACAACACA
Organism: Nibea coibor; assembly: GCA_023373845.1. Classification (NCBI taxonomy): domain Eukaryota; kingdom Metazoa; phylum Chordata; class Actinopteri; family Sciaenidae; genus Nibea; species Nibea coibor. The sequence continues at coordinate 18,697,562 of CM041733.1, forward strand.
ATCCAAAATTTAAGAGACTCATCCCACTGACCCACTTCTGCCACCACAACAAGAGACACAAACAGACTCACCCACACGTGCTAACCCCTCCTCTCGCCTCACATCCCAAACATCACGCCTCCTCACACACACACAGCCATATGAATGTTTTTACATTTCCTGCATCAAGAGCCACTAAGAAGGCTGCAGCATTAGCTGGTGTTTGGTTCTCTTTGTTGTATTGTGTCTGCAAAAAAATAAAAGAAACTCCTCATGGAAATGTTAGCAGCTGTTGTTTTGTTCTCCATCTTACTGCGGTTTCTGGTGCACAAGAGTAACACCAAACACAAATCTTAAGCTCAAATAGGGGGGAATTATTATTATTATCATTATTATTGATATATTTTATGTATATTTATGTATACTGTGAATATTACGTCCTGATATTTGGGGGAACTTTTTAAACATTCTTTAAAAAGAGAAACTTTTTAACAATCATACATATTTCATGAGCTTTTTCGAGAACGTTTTCCTCTCCCTGACTCTTGGCCGTTGTTCAACTGCATACTATTTATATATGGCCACAAACCCTTCAGGCCTTCAGTGGCCATGTGCATGAAGCAAGACCATCAATGTTTGCAAGTGTGCACTGTTGAATACAGTTAGCAACACTTCTGTTTAATTTTGGAACCATGTGCGGAACGTGAAATATCTTACCTCCATGTTTCTGTCCATGCATTTGGAGGGCGGCGACTCGTCTGACCCGGAGGACTCAGCGCAGCAGGTGGCCTGGACGTCCCAGCCTGCATGGGGAGCGCCGTGAGGGTGACAAATTTTCAGAGAGCTGCTCCGACAGGTGTCCACGACTGCAGTGGTGGTGCAGGGGTCAGCTGCACGGAGGGCCCTCCCTGAAGGCTGCGGTCGCTGATCTTGTTTGGGCTTCCTCTTAGGTGAGCTGGAGGCACTGTGGGATCTGTGCAGCAAGGCCCTCGAGGAGGTCTGACAGAAGTTATTGCTGTCTTCCGGCGTTGGCTTCCTTGAGAGACGGTTAAAAATGTAACCGGGGTGTCCTGCTCTCGGCCTCCCCTGCAAGAGTCTTCCGTGGGCCTCTAGCAGGTGGCAGAGAAAGATGGCTTTTTCTAGCTCCAATTCCTGCCTGTGATGCAATTTATAGACTGCCTGCTCACCATTTATCCCCTCATTCAGCGTCAGCAGCAACTGCTCCAGCTTTGTATACGTTTCTCCACTGCACAAACAAAAAGCTTCTTTCCCCGAGGGCTCCACCTCACCGTACCGTCCACTGTCTTTAACATTCACCTGCTTAGCGAGCAGACTGTTGCAGCGCCTGTCCTTTTGGCACCCTCGCCTGGCCGTCAGCTCCCTCACGGCCCTCTGCTGAGCCCTCTCTGCTTTTTCCCGCAGGTGCCTCAGCTCCAGACAGAGGTGTCCACGCTCCCGCTGCGTTTGGATCTTCTCTGCTTCCAACTCAGCACGCAACCTCTCCAGCTCTGGTCCGTAGTCCGTCTGGCCCTGGCATGGTTTGTTGGAGGACAGTGCCAGAGGGTTATCCCTGTCTTTCCTCATGATGACACACTCACAGCACAACATGCAGAGAACCGGCAAGGTGTATTCATTTTCTATAGAAGGGCGTCAGAAATGAGAGGAAGAGCAGGAGGTGGGTGATGGATGGTTATCAGACATGCAGCATGCAGTTATCACACCGGGTCACTGGAAAGATGAGACAGCATTTTTAGGATGCGAGAGATACAGAGAAATGTTTTAGATGAATGCAAATAACAAGAAATTCAATGATTTCAGCATTGATAGATTCAAAAAGAAGGCGGCAGCTTCAGGTAGGAAAGCAAAGTGAGTAAACAAATGAAAAAATGTGATTTTTTGTTATAGATGAAGAAAAAATGTGTCTCTGGAGAGCCTCTCTATGCAGTGAGGAGCAAAGAAACCTGTTAGGCTATATTAAGTAAACCCAAAGTGTAAACTGATATATTACCAAGCAAAATATGACTGCATTTATACCTGATATCTTCTAAAGTTGGCTTAATTAAGATGCAGATGTGTATCTGAACTAACCACCTTTAAACACATCAGAACATTACAAAAACATTGGGATATGATTAATGGAGCTTATTCTTAAGCTATGTTAAGTAAAACCAGTGTATGAATTGATATATTATCGAGCATATTATGACTTTATTTCTACCTGATATCTTTAACTTTGTGCTCTAAAGCTGGCTTAAATTACACATCTTTATAATGCAGATGTATGTTAACACTAACCACCTTTAAACACACCATAACACTACAAAAACATGTTATTCATGACAGGATACGATTAATGGAGGTTATTGTTAGGCTATGTTAAGTAAAATTAAGGTATAATTTGATATATTATCAAGCAAATTATGACTTTATTTATACCTTTACACCTGTAAAGCTGTCTTAATTAAGATGTGGGTATATGGTTGAACTAACCGTCTTTAAACACATCATAACATTACAAAAACAGTGTGGGGTAAGGTCAATGGGGGCAGATATCTGAGGATGCAACAAGTGATCAGACAAACAGCACTGACTGCACCGTTCATCAGCCGCGGCTCAACCTAACGGTGCCCTCATGGGCGCCGGGCTCATGTTACAGAGGATGGGGACCTCAGGGGTGGGGGTGGGGGGTCGGTGACTAATTAATTAGCTTCATTTAGCACACTGTTATATGGCGAAGTAGCTTATGCTAATGTATTTGACGCCGTGTGTTAACATGAATGGCAGGCTGTGGTGAATTAGAGCCAAACAACAACAACTAGCTTGTTAGCCGGCGTTAGCTAACGGTTAAGTTTAGTAAGCCACAACTTTAGTGTCAAACTCACCTCCCGGCGGACTCTTTATTTAACGTCTTATCAGCGGAGTCATCCTCTTTTAGTCGCCGTACATCAAGGTGCTTTTATCGGCTTTAAAAAAAACGACCCGTACGGAAACACCGAGGCTGATAACGGTAGTTGGTAAAGCTCCAGAGAGAGCCATGCGAGACGGGGTTTGTTTATCTGTCAGGCGGCAGTCAGTGTCCGGCGTCATTGTGCTGCTGGCCCGTCCAGGAGCTGTGCTGCCTTCACGGACCCGTGCTTGCTGTGGAAGGGTTAGTGTTACTGCTGTAATACTGCACGACTTGAAGTGCATATACTGTAAATGACTCTCATTAGGGGACATACATATTTTATGTGAATTTTTAAAAGTGATGCATTTGCATTGAGTGAGTAGTGTGTATGTAGTTTTGAGTGATTTATCGCTCAGGAGTTATTGTTTACATCCATAGTATTTTTTCAGTCTAATTAGCTTTTTCCTCTCTACTCTTAACTTTCCTAATTACTATAGAAAATTCCACCTCTTCCTTGTCTGCTTTTACAGATTTGTCGACTTGTTCGTGTGTGCTTTTACAATATTTGCAGTATGTCCGACAGTCCCTGAAGGCAACATAATCACTGCGTCTAACCTACTTGTGTGAGCGGGGTGACAACTAGTGGCCACAGGCTGCAAGTGCACCCTTCATACTTACAGATTGTGGTACCCTGATCAGAGAATCATCATTTTTCATTTACTAATTTTTGCATAATTTTGGAAGTATTTTGAATGGAACAGAGCCTTAATTATCATCGCTGGTAACACCTGTGTTTACCTTATTATTTCGTGTCAGAGTGGCTGCTGCGGAAAAAGATCTATTCAACTGTAAATTTATGTGCTGTGGAGAAGAATCAGATCTTGTAAAATCTGTATAATTATGTCCTCTGGGAGGAAATATTTGGTTTTAATTGCTATAGAGTATGTTCACCCTCTTGTAGAACCAGTATGTCAAACTATACACCGACCGGCCACTTCATTAGGCACACTTAAACAATGCAGTGTGACCCAATATGACAACTCTACATACTTTTACAAAGCTCATTATGTTTCAGTTTTTGTTGTCAGCCAGAGAGGTATTAATTCTATTTTATGTTTACTATTGAGGTCTCAGTGGGTGCTGTTATTGTATAGGAGTGCGTTATATTGATCTCTCTCTCGTGAATGTATTCTATTACAAACAACTCTCAATATAATGCAGACCAATTTAGCACTACGGCAAACTACAACCTCAATAGTAAATGTAATAGTTAAATTAATATGTCTCTGACAGTGTGAGCAAAAACTGAAACATAATAAGCTTCGTAAAAGTCGAATATATGGCAGAGTTGCTGCGTTGGCTCACATTGGATTGTTGATGAAGTGGCAGGTTTATCAATCTAAGCCCCTTTTCATAGAAGACCTTTTGACAAGCATGGGTGTAAATAATATTGTGATAATAATATTCCATTTAGCTGCTTTATTTTTAGTCCAGGTATATATTATGAATCCTGGCTGCCAGGTTTTACTTGAACTGAGCATTTGTTAATGTTGTTAGAACACCTGTGTTTGTCCTACTGAATAAGTCGAAATGTCTGGAATTCAATCTATTTAAACTAAACCCCTGAGCAGCCGTTTTCACTTGTCATCTCTTACCTGCAGTTTTATTGTCTCAGCGCAGAGTGAGGTGTCTGCACATTGTTTAATGCGGTGCACTGACAAAACGTCTCTTGTGTCACAGTTTTTGGATGACTGGCAAAAAAAAAAAAAAAACAGAAAAAAAAGGAGGAAAGCAGCAGTCACAGAACACAGCAGGCAGGGCTGAAAATAAACCTGCTAAATTAAAGTTCAAAGTCAAGCTCGCGGAAAGTACTGGCAGGAAACACAGGATGCAAAAAAAAAAAAAAAAAAAAAAAAAAAAAAACGCTTCAGGAAACAGCAAAGTTATGCAGTCAAATAGAGGAAACGACAGGGTCCAATTAGGAAACGAGGAACAGGTGTGCAAAGTGTCTAAAGAGGAAGCAAGAAGGGACAAACGGTGGGCAGGGGGAGGCAGTCTGTAGGTGGTGGTAAAGAGAGATGGTGTAGATGTCATCATGACACCTTGTTTTTTTTACAATAGCCCTGATCTATCATCACTTTATGTTACCTGATCAGATGGGCAAGGACTACGTACCATCTTACATTTGCTTTGTTTTTCCTGGTTGCACTGCAGGCAGGCATCGTTGCAGGGAAAAACACCTAAAGATGATAACAACGGCTCGGTTCCATTAGGCGTTCACTGAGACAGCCTATGCAAAGAAGGACATCCCCTTAGTGAAATGAAACTCTGATTTATACACTTCAGTTTCCTGCTTCCTGTAGTGTGTCGAATGTCTGCCGTGCAACTGATCCATGAATCATCATCAAGTTTCGGTACTTGATTTTGGTCACAGTAATATTTAATTACAGCAGCTTATTAGTCAGGTAGAGTGTGTATGCTGCTTTATATTAACCATTAATCATCCCAGTTTAGTTCTGCATGTCAGGATATGATCATCAGGAATGCACTGTTTAATACGATCCCTGGGACCTTTTGATAAAATGCTTCCTGCAATCTCATTATTTGGCAACAGCAGTGATATTGAAATGTATAAATCCTCAAAGGTATGTACATACCTTTTCAATATCATGTTGCCAAAAAGAAATCCATCAACGAGGCAGAGCATACCATGTCTGACCACTGGGTGGCATTTCCATAAGCAGATAACGCGTTTGTGTTTTACTGTATTTTTTTTTTTTTGTAGTGCTACTTGTTTTTTTGTGAGCAATGCAAGGCGAGAGCATCTGTAATGGTCTGTGTTCACCGTGAGGGTGAAAGAGACAGAGACGGACAGAAAGAAAGAGATTCAGCATACCACTCTGCGTTATCAGGGTGTCCTTGGGCCGCTCCCTCTCTCATTTCCATCTCTGTCTGCTCACGTGTGGCAGACTGTTGGGAAGAGGCAGGAACAGACAGAGGGAGAGCGAACGTGCTGCAAAAATCCCAAAGTCTGCTGCTCTTCAGTCATTCAGCACAGTTTGCCTCTTATCTACAGATACTCCCTGCAAATAGAGCACTAACTTGTTTCTCTTACTCTGATTTGAACGTGCAATATTGCCTTATATACTTATGTTGTATTGATAGACACACTTCTTCCATCTGTGCAGCTTTTGCAGCTCTGATCAGAGGTCATGCACAGGATGTGACCATATCCATGCCCCTGTATTTTCATGTATCTTTCTGTAAACTTTATAATGTGACAACCATCTGTGCATATTCTGAATATATACAATATAATGCATGATGCTAAAAGCCTATTTGAAATGTGTTCTTACATTATTTCTCATCCTTCTTCTCTTTCTCTCCGTAGCGTCACCTAAAGAAATCTGATCATTTCCAAGAATAAAGAATCTTTGGGATCTTTTTTCATCTTCTGATACCAGTTTATTCTACATGATGTATTACTGACCATAATTTGTATTGAAGCCGCATTTCAAATAAAACCTCTGTGCGTTGTTTTCATTCACGTACGCCAAATAACCAGAGGCAGGGTATAGGACTCTCTTACAGTCTTTTATTCCCAAGACATTTGAGTCTTCAGTTTTCATCATGACTCCATGCTGCGTTTGTATGGAACATAGGCACTCATAATCATAATTTGGTGCACTGGTATTTCCTTACCTCAAACATAATACCTTGCAGGTTATACAATATACTTGTGCTGTTTTGCTAATGAACTCCTTTAAACAAAAATATCAGATCAAATTTCTTTATTAAGGGTTTTGTGTCGTATACGCAACGCGCTGCCATTCATTAGAGGACATACATTGATATAACGAACTTGTATCTATGTCTTGACGTGCAGTGTGTTGTTTGTGAACGGTGTCATAGTTTTCACCACCTCTGATACCGAATATTATCATCATGACCCATTTAAAAGAATTGTCTTGTAAAAAGGTAACAGGATGTCATGCTGCGGTATTCGTGTCAAGTTCAAATTCAAGACCCTCATAACAAGAGAACAAAAGCGTTAACTCATCTGTGTGAGAGCTGGACAGTGACATATAATCCACGGTGATCTATGAACTTGTGACCTCACCAAATCTTCAGCACACTAACAAGACATGTCTTCCAGAGACTTCTTAATTCCCAACTGAGGACTGTTTGCTCACATTGTGTGACTCTGCTAGGAAATTCAACTGGGAAATGAGGAGAATTGGTCTTGCTTGAGCCTTTTCTTCCTTCGGGCCTTTTGTTTGGGGTACCTTTGTTTCCTCTTTTCATTTTAGCCCTATTAACTGTTGCACCGACAGGTATAAAAACATCTGACCTCGTTGTTATTTACGATAAATATATCAAATTCAGTCCTGTGGAATGCCCCTGTGCGTATCCAGAAAACTTCATTAAACATCAAGTGGTACAGAGGAAATCTATCTGACCAATCACTTTAAAACACCAGAAGCACCAGAAACTTGTATCTGACCATCTCCCCATGTCTGTAAGTCCTCGTTATGTTTGTATGGAAGCGTCCAATAACACACAAAGCCCGGACTTGAAGTTTAAAAATCAACTGCGGAGGCCGAAAAGAAGGAAAACTAGACAACAATGGAATACGCCAGCACTGTTTTCACATTTCACATAAAGAAAAAGAGATACTATCTGGTTCTTCTTCCCTGGTGTATACATTTATTAGTCCCAGAGGAGCAGTTATAATTCTCTGAATCTTCTTTCCTCACATTTACCGTTGTGTCTGGTGTCTATTCAGATCATCAAAAGGCTGTTTCCTTTTCTTAACAGTTAAACAGATAATGAGCACGTTCAGTAAGTTTGCCTATTGTAGAACTTTTACCACTATGAACAGTGTTGGAGACTAAAGTATAGCCAGGACCAAGACTTTGAGGGTTTGTCAAGACCAAGACCAGGTAGTATATAGCATACTTAGGCAGGTATACTGGACCTCCATTTATCTCCATCAGGTAGCCATCACAACTCCAAATGGATGATGAAGTTGCTCTGTAACTGATGGATGTGTAAATAAGCAACTGTTTGCTCAAAGGTTTGCTTTGTCAACTTAAGGTTATGATATGTCAATGTTGTGTTCACAACCTGTCTCTCTTTTTAACTTCTTGTTTTGACAAATTCACCGTAGGCTTAACAGCACCAGACAGAAGATAGACAAAGATCATGACAGGCTAGTTGGAGCATTTGGCAGCTAAAGAAATAGAGGTGCCACTCCATGGGAGTTGGAGCTAAAAGAGCTGAAAGGAGAGTAAATGTTGGATGTAGATCCATCAGGGGGTCACAAACATGACTCCAAATGAATGCTAATATTGCTCAGTATCTCCTGGATGGATAAAAATGCAGCTCTGTGCTACCGGGTTTACAAAATAATGTAGATACTACATGAGTGTTGTGTTTACCTGTTTGTTTCTGTCAAGAAATGAGTTCATGTAGGATTAAAGTAAAGACACAAATCAAAAAAGCAAATCAAGTTTTCAAGACCTGCAGCTGTGGCCGTGTCAGTCTTCTTGTGTGTTTTCTCGATCCTATCCTGAGGGTGCTGAACATTATAGCTTATTGTAACAGAATCCTAGTGTTTCGGTCCAATCACCGATTCGAGTGACACCACGAGAAAGAGCCCCGAAGTAGTCCATGAAAACCCTGTCAATAGCCACGGACAGCTTGCACGTTTCTCCGCGGCTCAGGAAGGATTAGTGTTCGGAATCAATTGCTATTCGTGTACCGCACAATTCAGAGAGGCCCCGGGCCTTTCCACATGCAATTGAGAGAATTGTTTAATATCTTGTATGTCTGAAATATAACCACATTGAGACAAGTTTCTTTCTAGCTAGAGGCTTTTTGGAAACCAAATAAACAAGACGGAGTGCAGGGATTGACAGAATAAGCAGTTTGAATGCTCAGGTTGAGATCACAGCTGCTGATGAGACACTTTGTGGATGTTAAAAGGAATTTTAAAGGTCAAATGCAGCAAATTTGAGCATAATTCTGTCGCCTGGTGAGGATAAAACAAAAATCTGTGTAACCCTCTGGGGTCCGAGCAATCATCCACCATAGATAGGGACTTTTATGGGACCCCAGAGGGTTAATTCACGTTCAGTTTGTGTTGTCTTTTCATCCCACTGTGGTTGATCCAGTATTTTTTTTGTCAATCATCGGTTTTCTGTGGGACTAAAGCCTTCAAATCTCCTGAAACTACTGTACAACTTTCTTACTCATAACGTTCATTGCTTCATAGTGCACGTCTCTTACTTTAGTCTGTGTGGGAGAGTCCTAGGCACACACACACACACACACCCACACACACAGACACAGGACCAGAGCCACAGCCGTGTCTAGCCTCTGCAGGGTGTGCAATGAGTACTTCTACCCTTCTGTGAGCGCTACCTGAAACTGGAGATGCTGGGGTACCAGTGAAGGGTTATCTTTCACTGGCTTTGTCTTTTTTTTTTTTTTCCATCTTTGCCCCTCCTGCTTCTTTTAAGCATGGACAGGTACAGGGCGTCAGAATATTAACATACAATGCTGTGGTATTTATTGTTTTACGTAATCTGTCACTGAAGCCAGGTACTTATAGTCGGCAAAGGAGATGAAAGACCTTAAACAAGTAGCGCTGGATACTCTCAGTTTCCTGCCTCCATCTCTACACAAACTTTCTGTGTTTTCTGTGTGACTTGTGGAATTAAGCTGCCTGCTATTTAAGCTCTGAGGACATTTTTAGTGCTTTTCTGGGGGAGGAAACCTATTTTATTTTTATTTAGTTATTTATTGGGGTTGAAGATAAATCCTTGAACAACAGGTATGTATTTTTTATGAACTGCTTGATTGTTTTTTTTAAATCTCTTTATTAGCTTTATTTTGCTTTATTTGATCAATTTAACATAAACAGCAAAGTTCTGTGACATATCAGTGGATTCTTGTGAAAGATGTTATTAAATATGACTTTTATTTGTTATTTTTTAGTTATTTTGACTTCACATTTATTATAATATAAAAGAAAAGAGGTTAATTAAGATGTTCATACTGTACAATTATTGCAAGAGAATATGAAATATGTTCAAAATCATTGCCTTATTATTTTGTTAAGTTGTATCTATGATTGAATGAGTGCATTTTTATATTCTTACAATTTAAATTTTGCATTTCTTTTGTCACAAATATATATTCTTTGAGGAAAAAAGGATATTGCTCATTAAAGGTCAGACATACAGGCTGAAAAATGCACTGATTCTTGGTTTGAATGGCATAAAATTCTCCCAGTTAAAGAGACTGACAGTATTATTCTCTGGTTTATCTCAGACATTAAGGGGTATTTTTGTGGGGCCGAGATCTTTCAGCTATTTCTCAGCACAGGGAAGTGAGAAGGGAGGGGAAGCAGAGCCGACACACAAAAGGCAACATTATTCCCCAGCGGATCTGCGCTACATCCTACTATGAATGGAGTATTGAAAAACATAACATTGGGGACTAGATTATTTTTCATCCCTCATAACTGAGCCATTTGTCCCGGAGTTTTGAGTGGTTTGTTAGGTACAGTCTGCAAATGAGACAGACGTGGTTCTCGAGCGCTGCGCTCGCTGTGCTGGTGTTAAAATGCACCACCTCCCAATTTGGATGCAGAATGACCTCTCTGTGGGCCTCTGGCTTGCTCTGGCGCTGCACCTTTTGGGACAATGCAACAGTCCACGGGTGAAGACAGCACTGTCCACAGTTGTTTCTGTGGCTGCAGCTTACTTGTCACTAAAGGTTGTGTGTTAAATCCACCTCTAAGAGCTGAAGATAACTGTATGTATACAATACAATGGTTCAAAATTTGAACATCCACCCCCCCACCCTGCCCAGCTTCTCCCCCTGCCTCCCGCTCTCCGGGGAAACAAGAGGCGCCCCTGCAGTGTCATCAGGTGCCTAAGCGTTTTGGAGGGTTCTAGTGACAGATTGCAGGAAGCAGTGTTTATGCCTGACGATGGGGACCACAGAAAGCAGAAATGTCTTTTTGTGCCCCCTGGGCTCGGAATGTCCACTATCTCGAGGGGCCAATATCAAATTCTCCCCTCATCATCCCCTAATACACATTCCTGTGTAAGGTCAGGGGGAATTCTGCATCAGCGAGAAGGCAAACAACCCAAGGCCAAGCCACACACTGTGGTCTCCTAATGACAACATGCTTCTAATAACGCTATCTCAAAAGTAATATGTGAAATTTAGGCAGTCCAATTTCCCAGTGGAAATCTTCTAGCACAGCATATTTTGCTTTATATCTTTTAATTTTTTAAGTATGTGAATTCCCTCGCGGCGTTAGATAAATGTCATTCATCTTAGTTTCTCATTTGAGAAGAATGTAGGGTATTCAGTGTCTGACTACAGCACTATCTAACTCTGATTATTGAGTGATGGTCAGTGAATCCCAATATTCTTTGTCTGGTCTGAAGGAAAATCCCCTTGATTATCGAAAAAAGCCACATCACAGGTGCCCTCGCTGTCCGTAACACAAGCCTCCCCCAGCTGTTGATGATGCTGAGAAACTTGGAAGAAAAAGAACTTGAAATCAATCTCTCACTGTCATGGCCTCGCAGCCTCCGTTACCTGCTGCCAGGTTGGTGCACGGCGGCCATTTTGTGCTTACAAAACAGCAATGTAACTCGACTCCCCGTTGCCGATGTTTCGTTGGCAGCGGTGGCACTTTTTTTGGTAATACAGTCTGGGAAACTGAGGTGATTTATTGTTTGGTATCTAAGGTGTTTTTGTAAGCCATAAGGACTCCCTTACAGCTCCCTAATGTCCACTGTGAATGTTGTACATCACGTGACTTCTTTTTGAGTTACGCAAAGCTGACCTCCGACAAAAACAATCAATAGCTACTACAACACAATAAAAAACAGCTGCAGGCTCCATCAGAGAAAGCAATCCAATGCTATAATTAGGCATCTCCAAACCAGGACAAAAAGTAGTGATTGTTTTGTAGTAGTCTACTGTGTGTTCACAGTTCAGTACTTTTGTGAGAGAGACTGACTGAGTGTGTGTGTATGTGTCTGTGTGTGTGTTCCAGGCGGATAGTCAGTCAGGCAGCCATGCGAGGCCAGCGTATGGTGGAGTATCGGTGCTGGAACCCGGCCGTCTGGGTCCTGCTGTCCCTGCTGGGATCCCTCCTCTTGGTGGCAGTTGGTTTGCGGCTCAGACTCGGTGAGTGTATGGGTCGGGGTACCATGTTGGACAGGTCATGGAAACTCCCTCCAAGGTGCCTGACAATAGAAGTTTATTTTATGATATAGAAAATTCTACAAAAAAGCATCATTTTCTGTATTTGAGTCAATTTTGGGAAACATTTCATGAAGAGATGTTTGAGTATTTGATAAAAAATCACTACAAGACAGTCGTGCATTCTCTTTGTTTAAAGGAACAATGTGAAATATATATGATAAGCTAAAAGGCCACTTATTTCAATCTCAATAGCAAGCAAATTAAAGTATATAATTCCATCGAGGTGTAATTTTTCATACGTTGGCTCAGGACCAGACTGAAACACACACCCAAACTTTATCTAAAGCTGTGGTCTGCTACAGTGAAAACAAACTCCTGAGTCCTTTTTTAAACTTTTAAATCTTTAATATTCACATTTTTATTTTGTTGTAGTTGCTACGTTTCATGTTTTAAAGGCAAAAAGGTTACTATAAAAAGAACCTGACACGTGAGATTATTCCTTGTGGGTCTGTTCACGTTTGACGACTTAATACTGCTCAAGAACCGGGTGTACCTGCAAATGAACTCCCTGTAGATGAGTGCTTTTGTGTCCACAGTTACTGTCTGTCCTGTGTTTACCAGGAGTAGCTGGCTAAAAGCCCTGCAGTTAGTCTGAAGGGAGCCAGGATCAATTCCACTCGCTGGATATCGTGGATCAACAAATATAGAGAGAGCAATTTATTTGAATGTGCTGACACCAGTTTATTGGATTTGTCTCTTGAAAGAGCAAACAGATCTAAATGTGTGCCACACTAATGTTTTTCTAATTTCAAATTTCAGGTGACCTGAAAATAAACAGACGTTCTATATCTGGTAAGTAATACTTCCTCCGTAACTTTAACCCTTATATGAATAAGAACTGTGCGTTCCCAGGACATAAACCAGGACATCGCCTGTAAGTGACGCCATTAGCAGATATATTTCTGACCCCTGAAGCCAAAGTAGGTAGTTTTATACATGTACTGTACATGTTTCAATGCCACAAACAAACGGGAGAAGCCTGTGAATTGACCTACATTGGGGGTGATGGTTCGAAAATTCTCTCAGGTGTCTTTGTGAGTTGTTGAAACCTGAGATTTTAGTCTTGAGGCGTTACACTATCCTTTAGACGGGTCCAGAAAAATATTCCTAAGTGACTCTTGTATTGTGTCAAAACACAAAATTGTGTCACATCACAAACACAGATGACAGCTTGGTTCAGCGTGGACTCGTTGACTGAAGAACAATTTGATTACATATTATATGTAGATAGGCTACTGAGTTTATTGCAATTGTCCCTCTGTGAGGCTGTACAGTGAGGCACAGCAGTGCTTTGAGCTAACATGCTAACAATGACAATGCAAACATGCTAATTATTAGCAGGTTTACTATGTTCACCATCTTAGTTTAGCATGTTAGCATGCTTATACACACAACACACGGGGCAAATGGGAATCTTTTGAAGATATTTGCTCATAAAACATTGGGTAAACTGAAATTTTGACCGCCAGAGTAAAAGTTAGAGGAGCGCCAAAGTTATGATTCATCTTGTGGAGAACATGAATGTGTGGGGAACTAAATTCAGAACAATCTATCCAATATTTGCCCCAAAATTTGATGGAAAAGTAATCCCAACCTTGTAGTAGCGCTAAAAAGTCAGGATTCATCCTCTGAGGACCGTGAATGCCCATATGAAATTTAACAGCAGTTCATCTAACAGTTGTTGACTTTCTCTCCCTTTCCATGCTGCTAGCATCCAAAATTAAAAGGCTAACTATATTCCTGTTGTAGCTGGTGCAGTACATGGTCTGAACAGGCCTCCTGTTGTGGTTTCAGTCTGTGTCTAGTGTTACAGGAAAATAGATATAGTAGATATAGAGTACAGTAACTATGGAAGGCCAAGAGCCTCCTTTCAACAAATAATTTGACCATACTCCCTCTCGCTCTCTCTCTTTCTCTTCCGTATCCCCTCCTCCTCCCTCCCTCTTTCATGCACTCTCTTAGAAACCACCGAGACGACGCAGTACCAAGGTAAGCATGAGCTATAACGGTTACCTCCACCTGCACATCTGTGAAGATACCTCAGAAAAACAGACCACACTATGAAAACGTATCAGTAGCTGGCTATGTGACAGTGAAACAGAAGTACAGAAGGCAGTGCCTGGGGCTTTTTAAACAAGGTCACTTTCCCAGCTCTCATTTCCCTAATCCCCACTTCACATCCACCTCACTCACTTCCAAGGAGTCATGTGGCTTATTGTGTCCAGAAGGTTTTTTTTTTTCCTTCCTATTAAGTGTCATTAAATTAGAGGCATGCTTATTATCTCTCCTTTTTTCACATAGAAACATGTTAGAGAAACATTTTCCAGTGAGGTGGCACCCTCATAATCTAACAATATCCTCACCTCACTCAAACACAGAGAATGATTAAACAGTAAAATGAATCCGACTGATTGTCTGTTCATCTCTCCAAAGTGCGACTGGTAAATGGCCGTAACAGGTGCGAAGGTAGGGTGGAGGTGCGTCGCCACAATGAAACATGGGGCACTGTGTGTGATGACGACTGGGACATGGTGGATGCCAACATGGTGTGTCGGCAGCTGGGCTGTGGAGTGGCCATGGCGGTGGGCACCAGCTCTCAGTTCGGACAAGGCACAGGCCCCATCCTGCTGGATAATGTGGACTGCAGAGGAAGTGAAACAGATCTCAGCCAGTGCCATAGTCTGGGCTGGGGCATCCATAACTGTTACCACTATGAGGATGTGGGTGTTACCTGCAAAGGTAAAGCATTTGTACAACTGTGAGCTCTTCAAGTACAAGCCTGGAAAATGAGAAAATAACTAAAAATTTCTGCTTTCTTGTCGTTTTTTTCTGCCAGCGGTGGTGGAGCCAAAAGGTACTGAGAATCACACCACAACGCCCCAGGAGAACTCTGGTTTACGTAAGTCCTCCTGGCTTTTATCTAAATGAAACTGGTGATCTGCCAACGTGAAACGTCAGAGGGATGAATTTGCCTTTTCCGAGAGACTAGAGACTATGTGAAAAATGAATGTTAACCTAATAGGTGTAACTACAGCTGCAGGCAGTGAAACAACAGTACAACATGTAAATGAGTATAATAAAATTGTCAGGTTTGACTTTGGCCACTGAAGCGTTTTACCTTTATAAAACAAAGGACAACATGACTGCTTATATTTGAAAGTGGTTATGGGACTTTACGATGTCTTTTATTGTTTTACTACCAGCAACTTTAAGCTGGTGGAGACCAAAACGGAACTAAAAAAAAAAAAACTAAAACCATGTCCAGAAACATGCATCAAAATGAATACTAATGTTGCTCCATTTCTGAAGGGTGTGTAAACAGGCAACTAATCAGAAACGATAGCTGTATCAGTTTCAAAGGTTGTAATACGTCAAGCTTGTTTCCACTGGCTCTAAACAGCCAAGCTGCATAGACCTATTGTTGCAGGGTTTGAGTATTTGACACGACATCAAACGTTCACTTTCTACCTTTCAAAATTGGATCGTGCTGCCAAGCTGATTGGCATAAAGGTTTGAGGACAGATGCTGCGTAGTCTCTTTCTTCATGCACATCTCATTCCAATGAACATTCTAGAAATGCTAATAAAGACAGAAGATTAAAGATAGAGGAAAATATGTTGTATATTCAGAGGTATTAAACTTCAATACAAGCTTTTCTCTGTGTTTGATTAGTTTTTTTTTTCTTTTTTTTATTGCTGGAGGATCAAAAACATGCACACACCCAAATGTTGGAATGCCAGATGTTACTATGACAGGGCAAGTTTCATTGAATAACGAATAATGGCTTACTTTATCATTGTCATGATCCAAATTTTGAATCTTCATGAATTGGACACAGGTTCATTTAAAAAACATAATTTCCATTGAAGGGACATAGTTTATTATTTCAGTTTTTCGAATCTTTAAAAAAAATGACACAACATGAAAGGCTTTTCAGTTCAGTGGAAAGTTTCTGTTGAACATCTTTGGGGGAAACTCTACAATAAACCAAAGGCCTCTTGAATTCTAGGCCCTTATTGTTTGCTGGGTTTGTCTTTGTTGTGGTTGCCCTGTTATTTCTTTCCCTAAATTCCCATGAGGATCATGCGAGACTAGAGCAGAATCAAATTTAGTGACGTAGCTAGCTAATTCTCTGCCGGCCTTCAAAAAAATCCACTGGGAGTACCGCAAAGCTATCTAGGTTCACGGCTTTCCTTTCAGGTGAAGAGCATTTTTTAAGTGATGGACACATGAGAATGTCTATTGTCTCTATTTAAGGTGTGTTTTTGTCTGGGCCAAGGCATAAGATGACAACATCTGTCAGATCAGATGTTCACCCTCACTTTCCCACTTCAGTTGAGTTTTTTCTAGAGCCACAATATACTGCTATTGGTCCACACCCTTCTCCTTTCTCAGTATCAGTGTCTCTAAGTGATGTTCTCTGTCTCTCACGCACAAATCCTAGCTGTTAGAGTTTCCTCTGATACCCCGAAATAAGCACACATTATGTTTGACATGAATATAGATTCTAATAAAAGCTTTCAGAGACTAAAGATATGTTGTAGAGAAAGAAATCAATCCCTCCTTCTCCCTCTTGATTTAGGAGATGGCACCATCCGTCTGGTGAATGGACAGAACGCCTGCCAGGGCCGGGTAGAGATCTACTACCAGGGAAAGTGGGGTACAGTGTGTGATGATGACTGGGCTCTCAACAACGCCCGGGTGGTGTGTCAACAGCTAGGCTGCGGCATTGCCGTCTATGCACACACCAATGCCTACTTTGGCTACGGAACCGGCCTGGTTCTCCTGGATAATGTCAACTGCTATGGCAATGAACAGGAGCTAATGAGGTGCAAAAGCCTGGGCTGGGGCAAACACAACTGTGGCCACCATGAGGACGCTGGGGTCACCTGCACAGGTACGCTTCTCTCTGTCATGAGACAGATGTAAACCAGGAATTCTTCTTCTTCTTATTATTATTCATAAGCTAAGAGTCTGTAGGCATGCTCGCATCTCTTGACAGGTTGTACTTATTGACAACGACAATGTTCACAATAATAGTTTAGCCCCTTAGCACAAACATTTGCTAACAAGCTTTAAAGGTCCAGTTTGTAGGATTTAGTGGCACCTAGTGGTGAAGTTGCGGATTGCAAGGAAATGAATGAATAAATGAATGCCTCGAAGGCATGGAAAAACACTGGCTACCAAATTCTCATTAAAAGCAAAAGGTTATATCTAGATTTTAGACAACAAAAACACAATGATTCTAATATTAGAGGTGATTAAACAATAATGATGATAGTAATGTTACAAACAGTAGCAGTATTAGTAGAAACAGTGATTGCAGAAGCTGTGCTTTACATATGAAAATGATTTCATTTCCATTTCTGCCCTCTTTAGGATCCACTTCTGTAATTCCTCCGATAACAGAAAGGAACAGAGTGATCTTTGGAACATATAACACTGAAGGTACACAAACTTACAGTCCTTTGTATCAACATGTCCAGGTTGTTCTGCTGTTTTTCCACAGTAGAAAAAAAAGAAATACATGTGCACTTTTGCCAGCTGACCAACAGGGAGAGCCAGTTCTCCCCCATTGTGTTTAAATGTGTTAGACCACAGTGCCATGAAACACGGTGGTCAAAGTGTGCAACACACTTCCCTTCACCATGATCATCAGAAACAGGTATTCTCTGATGCGTCCAGCCATTGTGTAATTTTTTCATCTTCCCTCCAGCAACAGATACAGCTACAGACATCACGTTACCAAGTACAACACCTGTCCCCACAACTGCTGTGACAAAAGGTAACAATATGAGACTGGCGTTTAAATGTTGGACTGACCACAGAACATTCACAACACTGATTACTTTATGTATCTGTATTTATTCCTATGCAGGCATACCATCCATCCGTCTGGTGAATGGAAACTCTACCTGCCAGGGTCGTGTCGAGGTCCGCTACAAAACTGTTTGGGGTACAGTGTGTGACGATGACTGGGGCATGCCCAACGCTCACGTGGTGTGCAAGCAGCTCGGCTGTGGCTCAGCTCTCGCGGCTAAGGGTCAGGCCTACTTTGGCTATGGCTCCGGTCCAATCCTGCTGGACAATGTACAATGTCGCGGCACTGAAGAGGAGCTGTCCCAGTGCTTCCACCTGGGCTGGGGTCAGCACAACTGTGGTCACCATGAGGATGCTGGAGTTATTTGTGAACGTAAGACCTGACTTGACATCAAAGCTGGCTTCATTAGGCTTATATTTACACAGTACTGAGCATAGTATTACAAAGCGGGCGTAAAAAATACGTCAGCAGCGTCACTGCATGCCTCCAGGCCAAAATTCACTTCTTGGAGGCTGAATCAAAAGCACATTCAGATAGCAGATCCTTGTTTTAGGTTCATCGGAAAATATATACATCTTTTTCTGATGCTAATTGTCAAAGGACACATCTACATGTAAGTGTGTCTCTGTAGTCCTATAGTAGCCAGGCAAGAAGCTTCCTATATTGATCACTAGGGTAATTAGAAGAGAGCCTTGCTATTGGTTTTGTCACCTGATATTTCCTGAATATGCTCAGGACTCAGAGGCATCACTCAGTTTTTGTCTTCCCTCAGTTTTTATGCCAGGACTCCATGGAGTAGGGCGTGACTTTGGAGTAACGGAAACGATACCATCATCACCCATCACACTACCCCCTGAAGGTATGTGCAATATATTGTCACCCAGCGCAAAACCAACCCGTTTCCTTTAGACTCTGAATTTATGTCAACTCTTCTCTGTTTTTGTAGGAGCGCTGAGGCTGGTGGGTGGCCAGCACCGATGCGAGGGCCGCGTGGAGATGTACTTAAATTCTGTATGGGGCACAGTGTGTGATGACGCATGGGATCTGCCCGATGCTCAGGTTGTGTGTCGCCAACTGGGGTGCGGAGATGCCACTGCAGCTCGAGTGGAAGCTTACTTCGGGCCCGGCACGGGAACCATCCTGCTGGACAATCTCAAGTGCAGCGGTGCCGAGATCTCCCTGCAGCAGTGCTCCCATATATCCTGGGATGTGCACAACTGTGACCACAGTGAAGATGCTGGCGTCACCTGCTCGCTGTCGTGATTTCAGCAGAACCACACTCCCATCTCCACCGTGGGTAGGAAGTGGGCGTACCAACCTGGGACTTGTAAACATTATGTAAATAACAGCTTTCACATTGCTGAAGGAAACCCCGAGACCAACAACATACAAAATAACTAATATGACAATATATGATTACATACTATAAACTATCTATGCCTATTAAGCACTTTATGAATAAATATATGATATAAAACACAATGTACACTGTTTTTTATTTGATAAACAAAGAGAAGATTTTCTGTCTGTCTCTCTCTTCTTTGTCCCAAAATGTTACAAAAAAATGTACTGTACATGTGATTCTTTGATGATTAAATGAGGTATACTGGAGGAAATCCATCGATTATTAATTATGTGGATAAAGGGAGACATGTTTTGTGGACATGAGCGCCATAATTTGCAAATATGTATGATAAAAAAACCCTGAAATATGCAGTAAATGGGGAAAACGTTAAATAGCATAAACCACAAGAATGCAAGAAACTTCCATAAATGTGATGTGTGTGTATATACGCGATCTCTCCATCTACAAATAAAGACTGTTATTTGTGTTCTGTAAACCATCATATAAATAAATGTAACTAATAATCATTTACATGTGACAAAATAAATGTTCTTATTTTTCTGTACATATTTTTGAAAACAAAACATTTAAACCAGCATCTGCATTTGTCCTAAACATATGCAGCACTTTATTTTTTCTTTAATGACACATTCAAATATGATCGCTCCGCCACCGGGGGGGAATGCAAAACAAGATGTCTTCATTTGCAGGAGGGAGGATGAGATTTAAAGTTTGTCTGTTAAGACAATTTATTTCCTCCCTTTAGTCATTTACCATTTGTAGCTCATAGAAACAAGCTACAAGTTGAGCTAATGCATGATTTTTAGCTTAGTCAGTCCATTTAATGTAGCAAAATGACACAATTTATTTGATCTGTGTAGCTGATAAGTCATATAATACAATTAAGCTAAGTGACTGCACCCAGTTTGGACAATAGCACACTGATATTATGCAGCTAACAGTGGCCCCTGTGGCCAGACGTGATATTTACAGGATACCAGTGAAGCAATAGAGAATAAAACCAGCAAACTCAGCTTGACTCAGAGATGTCAGTTACACAGTCTGTCTAAACTTGCTGACATTAGTCACAATAAGCTAACGGCTTTACCTGACTAAATACAGCTTCAGTAGGGTGCCTTATATTGATGATGCATTCATTTTTTTCTTTTCCAAAGTTACATTTCACTCTAAATCCTTTGGTTCATCTTAGAGCTCTTAAAAGGACCAGTGTTTAGGATTTAGCGGCATCTAGCGGTGTAGTTGCTGATTACAGCAAGAAACGTGTGAGAGCCAGTGTTTAGTTTGTCCATTCAGGCTATTGTAGAAACATGGTGGGCTCCATGTAAAAGGGTCTGTGGCATCAGGTATCAGATATAATCTTATTTTCAGGTGATTATATGCTAATGAAAACACAATTATCCATATTATATTCAATTTCTGTCATATTCTGTAAATAGAGCCCACACACTTGACCACACTCGGGGCAAAAACTGGTAAATATTCATAATAACATCATATAACATCATTTAAATAGAGATTTGCAGGTAATTTTGACTTCAGTTATTTGCAGCAAAACTGTATTCTTGTTAGTCAAATCATACTTGAGTATAATTTAGCAGAATTCAGAAGTCTGGGTAAAAACAAAGGCCAAGAATCCCAGAAGTCCAGAACAGGAAAAAGTACGTCAGGACGGAGGAACAGAGCGCAGCACTAACTAACAAAGGAACACAAGAAATACACAAGACAGACAAATAGGAGGGACAGGTGAAACTACTCAGGGAGGAGCCAATAATCAGTGGCGGCAAACACAAAGGTAGGAAGTCAAGTAAAAAAAGACTCGGCAAAGAGGGGAGAATTACAAAATAAAACAGGAAACACAAAACTCTAACATACATCCTTTGTATAAATAAAAGTGTATATATCATCAGACGTCACGAGTCATGTTCCAATGTGTATGCCCGGTGAACCGTGATGTTTCTACAGTAGCCCAGAGCAGCCAAACTGCACAGCGAGTATGAATGTAGTCAGCGTAAACGAATATAAGGAAGATAAAATGGCTTTCGACCGTCTGCCAGCCTCCAGTTGGAGCTGATTGATCAATTTCAATAACATCGAGTGTCTACACAGACAGGGGGGAAACATAATGGCCCGGATAGGAGGGCGTATTTGATGACTCATGATAAAATGACTCAGCATATCAGTGTTATGAGTCTGCCTACAATCACAGAAATCATCAGAAAGATTAATAGGTGGCGTATCCATGATTAGAAAGGAATCATAACAGCATGAGACCAAACCATATTTCACATTAATATTAAAAATACAGCATCCATACTCTTTTTTTTAATTAAAAAATAAATATTGTAACTGTGATGATAAATTATGAATCTTTAGCTTTTACACTATAATAGGCTTGTTGTTCTGCTTCTCCACTGCCAAGCAGTAACACCGCAGTCACGTTGAGCATAAGATATGAACTGTTTTATGGTCGCGGGTGTGTCTTTTCTTTATCAGCAACGGCTTTGACGGTGACTCAGCCAATCACACCTGAGAACAGATCTATTTCCTTGGGTATTATAATAAAAAATGACAGGTAAAACATGTATTCTGACTAGAACATTACCTGGTACAGATGTTGAACATTGAACATTTGTTTGTTTCTAGGGCTTGTCACTACTAAAAGATACAGGACTTGCACATAAGGCCTCTCCGGGTTCACTGCGTTGAAGAAGTTTCACGCGAAATGTTAATTATTTCCTGGTAGGAAGAGTTTATCTTCTGCAAACTGCACACTACAGTAGGTTGCAGGAGGTGAGAACATCTTGTGCTATTCTGCACAGCCTTTATTTCACTCAGGGTTGGGCTACTTAAACGGTATTACCTCTTGGCCCCTGGGTAGAAATGAGCTGCTGGGCTCCTGTTATTGCCCTCTTCCTCCCTCTCTCTTTGCATGGTGTCCAGTTTTACAAAGCTGTAACATTACATGACGAAGTTCGCGTGCGCGGTAATCTGAAATTAATTGAGTATTATCAACAGCGTAAGAATGAGATCATAGATTCTGACACACTTCTTCAGCACGAGGTCACGAGGTCTCAGGTAGCCCATTTTTTACTTTACTCTTTACTCTTGTTGTGTTTTAGTGTTGAATACTCCTGAAGTTGAAGGATGAGTGTGTACTGTGTCATATGAAGTCATGAAGGCCAGGTTGGGACACATTGCCCCTCTTCAATGCGGGATCACAAGTTCATGTTACATGTTGTTACATTCCTTACATTATTATTTATATCATGGTCACTTTATCTTACAATATTCTTTATATCATGACACTTTTACCTTCAGTACTTGTTTTTTGCACATTGCTGTTTGTGTGCTTGTTTATTGTATAGGTTATAAGATACTTATTACACTTGTGTTTTGCCCTTTCTACTTTACTTTTGTCGTGTATATTACACCCTGCTGCTACAATAAGTACATTTCCCCGTTGTGGAATGAATAAAGTATAATCTAATTTAATCTAATCTTTTCACTGTTTCTTTGAGAAGAGTTATATCTGGGTTGTTTGGTCTTGGTTGTAAAGGATTATCAATAATGTAAGCATTGCAGCGTATGTTCATATTGTGCATTAGTGGTGCATATTCAGGCATCTGGAGTGACCCATGGGGGTCTGGAGGCCCAGGATATGTGGCGGTATTTGCATGGTTGGTAGTCAACTTTTGCATTTGGCATACTTGGAAAGTGTGAGAGGATAATGCAGAATAATGTCACCATGCATACACACATCCTCCTTATGAGAACGGTTAAATCTGGGGCAACTGGACCTGGTTGTAGATGCATGAAGACGTTTCACCTCTCATCCAAGCAGCTTCTTTAGCTGTCTTCTCGAATACAAGTTTAGTGTGTGGAAATCTAGAATTAATTGTGAGTGGCCGATGGGGGTCTGAAGACACGGGACATTTGCCTACTCAGTCAAGCTTTGCATTTGGTAAGTGGACCATACACAGACGTTTCACCTCTCAGCTTTAGTGTGTAGCAATCCAAAAAATGACTTTATGTAAGCATTAGATCATATGAAATGACTGGGTAGCCATTTGTATAGCGCTTCAGTGGTGCATACTCAGGCTCATGGGAGTCTGGAGGCCCAGGACATTTGGCAAATGTTAGTTAGTAGTCGAGCTGTGCGTTTGGCACACTTGGAAAGTGCGCCAGAACAACGCGCTATAATATCATCATTTCTATATAAAACCCCTCCATTCCTTGTGCTATGTGAACCCTCCACAGCCTGACAGTGGGGCAATAGGCTGTACTGTCTCTGGCCTGCCAGGGTCGTTACATCACTCTGTAGAAGACACGCCTTTTTGGGTGGTGACACAACCGAGGGAAAGTGCTCGGAGGGGGAGGGGTGTCCCGTCGGCAGGCACACAGACAGCAGGCAGCAGCTGCAGCGAGAGGACCCGGCGTCGATAACTCTGCATTAAAACATTCATATTTAAAGAAAGAAAAAAAAAAGAACAAAAAAAAAAAATAATTCAAAGCTCCGAACAAAACACAGCAGGACAGCAACGCACACACTTACACAGCTAAAAATGGTAGACCGTGAGCAACTGGTGCAGAAAGCCAGGCTGGCCGAGCAGGCGGAGAGGTATGATGATATGGCAGCTGCCATGAAATCGGTAAGTAGACTTCCTCTGTAATGACCTTTCTCTTTAGGATCATTCCTTTTTTTTAAAAACCACAAAGAGCCTCTTTGGTGTGTGTGTGAGAGAGTGTGTGTGAGAGTGTGTTAAAGCTAACCAAGCCTAGCAGGAGAGAGAGAGAGACAGAGAGAGAGAGAGAGAGAGGGGGGCTTGTAATACGCAGGACTGTGCCTGAGTGTTTAGGGGGCACATTTTGGACTTTAAGCGGATAAAGCTGACGCAAAATTGGTGTATGAAACTTATGATTAAAGGCTGCCCTTATGAGAAAGGCGTCATTGTGAGCGCCATACGAGCGCGCCGTAATGAGATTTGGCCAACATCATTTTTTCCAACGAGCAAAACTGCTGCATGCAAAGGCCCGTTTAAAAGCCTATGTTCACATTTCATGACTGGGGTGGTGGTGGTGGAGAGAGAGGAGAGGAGAGGAGAGGAGAGGGGGGGTGTTCGTGACACCATTTTGACGCGGTGAGGTGCGCTCGAAATCGGTCATTCTTTGAGGCTTCCACCGGCGGAGTGCTGCGGTTGTCTGAAATGCGGACCGTTTGATCTTGGGGCGGTGCCTTTTTTTTTTTTTTTTTTTGACTGAGCTCCTTTTTTATATATATATATATATATATTTTAAAAAGCGAGCACATAACTCAGTTTGTGAAAGAGCTGAGAGGTTGTTAAAGCGTCATGTGGCGTTTTAAATGTGTTTTAAACCCGAAAGAGAGAGCCCACCGTCGAAAGATGCGCAGAGGACGAGCTTTAGGTGGTACCATGATGGTGGTGGAGGAGGGAGTGTGAGGCTGATTCCGGTTTACATGATGCTTGAAATAACGATGCATCCTTCTTTTTTTTAATGTGCAAGATCACTTTGATTCGTTTTAACGTGCAGAGACACCATGTGAGTCTTTGGTGCACGCACGCGTTTGGCGCATTAAAGAGGGAGCAATGTTGGCTGAAGGTTGATCGCAATCGATTTGCGCAGAAGCGGCGCACAAAATACGAATTCACCTCTCAGACGTGGGTGTTGCTGGACATTTTTTTTTTTCTTCCAGAAAGCTCTGTAAGATGTCATATTGCAGCATTTTGTGTGTGTGTGTGTGTGCAAAGTGTAGCCATGTTTTTTTTTTTTTAAACACCATCACCATCACCACCATCACCATGTTAATCGATGCTGTGCTCCGTAGCAACCGCATCCCTGCGTCCTCGACCTCTCTTCCAGCAGGTTCCCCCACACAGAGGCGTGCCGCAGCATCTGCCAAGATGCAGCACAGGCCCACCCGTAGTGCACCATTTCATAGGCAGCGTTTTATCCCAGCTTCACAAAGGCTGCATCTCTCTCCCTCTCCCTCTGTATATCTATATCTATATATATATGAGCACTGTCTGGACAATAATAAGAGCACAGAGGAATGGGCAGGTGAAGTCGATGGATGATTTGCTGTGTGAGAGGGCCTGCTCTCCTTTTATTTGAATTTATGGCCGTGATATCTGTGCAGCAGCTCTCACTGTGACATTTTAAGCATCCTTTACTCTAATATTGACAAACTGGTACCTTTGGATTCATATTTCTTATTGTTTCATCCAAAAATGACCCTTCCTACCTCCAGCGTGAGCCCCCCGGCCCAAGTCAGAGAAACCCAGATTACTAGAAGCTACATTTTCTACATCAGCTTCAACTCCAAGAGTCAACAAGTTAATCTGTCAGCATGTTTTAAAGGCCACGCTGTGTGCCGCCGCTCTCTAGGACCAGGCCGTAGTGTAGTGGTAATGCCAGATAGTGTGTGTGTGTGTGTGTGAGGGGGGGGGTGCCGAGCTCCACCCCTTTTCCCGATTTATGCCGAGTCAGAGGAGAGAGCTGCCCCTCACCCAGCCAGTCTCTCTGCAGCACTGGGCAACGGGGTGTGTCTGCTGCCTCGCCCATCATTTGAGGGGAATCCCTTGCCACTGCAGACATGGTTACCGCCCCGGTGGCAACGGAACCAAATAACCAGGATGGCGGAAAACGACACTGCACCCATCCTCAGGAGGGCTGTAACGCCTTTTAGATTCGGGAGCCAGGCCCCGAGTAAAATCAACGTTAATGGATCACTGGCTTTTAGGAGATTATAACGCCAGGACGGCGTGTCTTTTTGTGTTTTTACAGCATCAACAATTTAGCCTCTCATCCAGGACGAACGGAAATCGTCTTATTCTCCGATTTTTGTAGTACTTGTCTGACTTTTTACACCCTGCAGCAGAGAGTCATCAGCAGGTCTCTCGTGTTTTCATTTTTTAAGAGCTACGTGTGACATTACAGGTTTGAGAGCAGCCTTAGAGCCTGCTCGTCCTCTTTCTGTCACGCGGGGACGCCTATGAGTGATCATTAACCGATCAGAGATGCCGACCGAGCTGCCTGCAAATAATTTCCAGCGTCATACAGTTGTGCATTGTCCTTTTTTTAATCTACAGGCCACAACACTGTGTTTTCTGTTAGCCTTGGAGCAAGAATCCAAAGATGAAATACCTCGTAGATAAAAGCCTCATGGGCCTCGTGTTTTTAGTTGTTCAATAAATTGAACAAAGATATTCACAAAAATATCTGAGTTTTATGCCCGAATAATGTGATAAATGTTAGCACCTTCAAATATTTGGTACCTTTTTAGCAGCGCAAAAGTATAAAGGATAGACAAAGAGATGCCCTTGACGTCCATGCAGCTTTTGGTTCTGGCAAACTGCCACAAAAAATTGACACATTCCCCATTTAACTCCACCTATAACACTTGGGACACAATATTTCTTGGCTCAAACAGACGTATTCATAGTGTAAAAAACTGAATATTTGTAAATATTTGTCGCACAAATCCATATTTTCCAGTATACAGCAGTACTCTGCTGCATGCTACTCTATTTAAAGTGGTACTGTATACAAAATGCCACCTCTGTAAGTAAGTTCATGTTGACTTCTGGCAGTCATTTTGGAGAGTTAGAGGGAATATTGAATATTCATGTAAAAAAAAAAAGATCTCAGTACTACAGTATGCATATCTAATGAAACTATTACATCATAGTATCCACATGGGCACAGTGCCCCAGCCCTTTGATAGAGTAATGATTCATTCTCAAAGGCTGACCTCATAAACACAAATCAATACGCTGGTTTTAATGTAACAAAGGCATTTAGTGTGAATGTTTTTCAGCAGTTTCCAAAAAGAGCATGACACTGACTTCAAACCATGCGCATGAAATATTCATAAAAGTTCAGGTTCTTCCCTTAAACTCAAATGCTGTTTGCGAGCTACACAAGCCCCGCTACGCTTTCCATACAAACGCGCGGTTCGATAAAGCGCATCATACCCGGGTTTGACCTGATTCTATTGGGACCGCCTTCACAAGCTGATCCCCGAGCGTAACGGTCCACAGAGACCTCACCCGACTGACTGTGGCTCGATGCAAACGACTGAAGAGCCAGCGAGTTACACAGAAGTAGATTATGTAAAGCAGCTACAGGAGGGTCTCATTTCGGTTTCTCGGTTTCTCACCTTCTCGTCTCGCCAAGTCATACAAGTACGTACAAGTAACGTTAGCTCCTGTTCACCAGAAGAGCGCAGTCCACGGACGATCCTGGTTGGGATGAGGGTCAAGAAACCATTTCGGATGATTGCCGTTACTCCACTCAGATCAACCACAGATGTTGGTTCGACCCTCGAGCTAAGAGGCAGTTTCTGTCTTGGTCAATGTCCCATCATTCAGCAGTTCATCTACGTTCCAACCCTCAGATATGGTCACATTTATGTGTAAAACACAGATACAAGAGGCCAAATCTTATATATTCATATAGGAGTTGGACTGATTCAGTCATAGCTGGTATAACTGCTGATTCATGCTGTTTTTTTTTCTAGCTTTGACGTACACACACACACACACACACACACACACACACACACACACACCCTATCGGAGAGCTTACTCCTTTGTCTTACGAAGTGCATGGCACAGAGAGCCAAGGCTTCCATCACACTTAATGAACTAGATGCATTATTCTCCCATGGATGGACGTCCGTTCAATGTAATAACAGACGCATTGTGCTGCAGCTGCTCCATGCACAGAATGTATCTAATATATATACTGACTGTACTATATAACGTTTGCTGCGTTAGATAGAGAAATAAACGTCTATATCTCAGGGAGCAACAGAAGAGCCAATTATCAGCCTGCATGCATTCCAATAATTTGAGATAAGATGCTAACATGTTGAGTTTCCCACGTGTGTAACCACAGATAGGCAATATTGTCTGTATGGTATCATTAGGGAGTGATCCTGCAGGTTCTCCAGGTCCCAAGATAAATGTCGAAGGTGCAGAATTTACTTGCTCGAGGGCAGGCGGGACTGATTGCCATGACGCGACGTCAATATATGAAAATCTGACAGGCTGTTATTGGACTTAACTATCCATGTGCTGTAAATGCAGCGACAATGTGCCACCGAATGCTGAAATGAACCAAACGGAGTGCCAGTTTCTCGTGCTGACGGTCACACTCAATCACGTTTATTAAAATTTCCCAACCCGACACATCCTCCAACATCCGGTTTGTCTGTTGCTATGGGAAACGGCACAAACCGGTAAAAGAAACGGGGAGTTGAATCCGCATTATTTTTTTAATCCACTTTGAGTTCGCTCAGCTTCAATCAAAAATCCCACCTGTGTCTTTATTTTTTACTGCAGGAAACGCTTTGAATAGAAAACGCTGCTGTATGCGGGAATGATCAGAAATTACACAGGGAGTGGGTGTGAGTGGGATGATGCATCTTGTGGGAGGAGCACATGATCAAATGAGAGCTCAAAATGTGCCATTGGAGTGAATGGAACAGTATGTTTTTTTTATTTGACACCTATAATGAGCTTTATTTCAGATTCTGATTGCTACTTAAGTAGGAAATAGGGTTATAGCCCCAGAAAATGTCTCTTAGTCACCGTTTCCTGTTTTCTAGTTCATCCTCATCTATCACCCTCATTTTGGAGTTTTTGTCCGGGGGGCATAGGAAGCATCAAACTTATCGTTCTTTATTTCTCAAGTACTCCTGAACCTCAATCCAATTATTGATGCAGCCAGTGTCATCTCAGGACGTTTCAGGATGTCCTGAAATGAGTCTTGACTCTGTGGTGAGTCACAAAGGCACTACGAAAAACGCCTACCCTTCCCTCCTACGCACACTGTAATCATGTTTGTTTCAAGACTTACATTTGCAGGAATACGTGCAGAGATGAGTGACGCTCCCCTCCCAGTTCATCTTACCTTATCATCAAATAGCATCATCCAGTTGCTAAGAAATCTACTTTTGCTTAGTCATGGTTAACAAGCATTAGGGAATTTTAAGGCATCGCAGTGACACATCGTGCTGTAACGTGCTGTTGTAATGTAGTTACAAAGAAAGGAAGAACGACTAAATAAGGAATAAGAAGAGAGTATTCATGTAACTCCTTTCTGGGTGCTGGAAACATGCTCTCGTTGTGGAATACAGACACTTCTCGAGGTTGTCTCCTATATTTATTGCTACCAAATTACAGAGTGTTTTTTGGCACACCAAAAATCGTGTTGTATTTTCTTTTATAGATATTTTCATTTATGAATTTTACAGCATTGGCTGCAATCATCTTGTACAGTCGAGTGTACCACGAGTCAGCTCATCAGCTAGGTGAGATGCTATAGACCCCGACATGAATTGGAAAGGTCTTAGATCACCTTGTCAATGAGTAGCTTGTTGTACGTAACACAAAGCAAAGCTAAGATAATTTGGCACAAAATATCGATTTAAAAAATGAATTTTTGCGTCTGTCTGGCTACGATCATACAGAAATAAGACTATATACTGCTTTTACTGACCACCCTGAATTGAAGAGTTTTCAACAAAGCCATAGTCATTTTTAAGGTTTCTGTTTACTTAATCACATTGTGTGTCTTGTTGAGGTCTAACAAGCATTTTAAGTTAATTTCCTTCCTCATTAAACATTTACAAATCCATTTTAATATCTATTTTATGTAAAAACATTGCTCTATAGCACTACTAGTGGTCAAATATTGTACAGGGCTCCTTTAAGTGGCACTGCGGTGGCCAAATAAATTCATTCAAGTACACATTTGTAGATTAGTTTTTTTTGTTAGGTGGTTGTCACTAGAGAAAATCCTCGTCATTGTGGTGAGCTGTGAAATCTATCTATCTGTCTGATGAGCCTTCATGCACAATAGACAAACTTTATTTCCTGTATCATATTTCATCGATCTCTGAAGCAACATGACCACCGACCCTTACATTTTTCCCTTTTAAATTTGGGGCATACTTCAATATGAAGTATGACAGCAGTTTCTGGCATTACCCACACATGTTGAATAATTATAAAATGTTCTGTAGCAGCACGGTAATGATTTCTAAGTGAAACTAGCGCGGTCAGCAGGAACTCTGGGGGCAAACAAGGACACCGTTCCACCATCTTAAGATTGAGTCTTAAGAATATTCTTTCTGTTCTTGTTTCATCTTCTAAGTTCACGGAGTGAAATATCACTCGACAGCGCGTTTCATGTTTGTTGAAGAATGGCTGGAAGTTGTCGCCTTATTGCTTCAGCAGCACGATGAGCGTTATTTATTTGGGATTTCATGGCCCTGAATGAGTTTACAGGATTATTACAGACCCGGAAAGTATGAACAAGAAGATGGACCCACCTAAAAAACATGAGTGTGAAATGTGAGCCTGTGTCTCAGAGACGCTCTATGACAAAGTATTAGTAATGCAATTACACAATGATATTAGTGTCATTGTAACTAACAACTGAAGAAAACACATTATCACTTTATTATTGTGACTTAGTTGTTTCACAGCAGGTAGCATCAATAATAAATGAATAATTATTGACTTTTCTATTATAGATGTGAAATAGAAGGCATCGTCATAACCCACTTTTGACCTCTGAGGCAGAACACACTCAGCCCACACAAAAATGTGAGCTATTACTTCCTCACAGAAACATCTTAACACATGTACCAGCATGCAACAGGGCTACGGTTTTACTTTTGCTTTTGCCCGTTCCTGTCGTGTCCCCTCTCTCTCCATACCAAGTCCGGCAGCCTAATTAGGTCCACACATCTTTCTCATTCCTTTTCAGTGATCAGCCCCTCTACACATCTTATTTTTGGCTATGCACATCAGCTGTAATCACAGGGAAAAAAAGCTACTGTCATATGTGGTAGCGTAGCAACAAAGAGCCACTTGAAGCGCCCTCTTCCACACACACACATACACCGGCTTACATCCCCCTTTTCCTAAGCGCCGGGCTCTAGCCCTATTCACACCGCCAGTGACGTCAGGTAGTCCACGGCGCCTTTTGTGCTCCGCTGCCTGAATGAGGCTCGGCCGGGGGGGGGGGGTTGTCACATCAGGTTAGGATCGACCGGGGAGTGAGAGCAAATGAGCAAGGAAAGGACAGAAGGAAAGCGTGGAGCAGGAGGGGAAATGTGGATCTGTGGGACTGTGGCGAGCTTTCTTTATGTGGATTGTGATCCACTAAATGGAAATGTAAGGCCAGCGGGGGCAGTGAGGTCTAACCCAGCCTTTACTTAGGCCCAACGCGTCCTCTCACTCTCCCATCTCTACAGCTCTTACCGTGTTCCTCCTGTGGATATTAATGGCCATGCAGAGAGCTGTCAAAGAGGAAATTATTGATCGCCCTGCCCGGCCTTTTGTTTGTATTAACACTCAGTTGTTTGGAAGTTTGACTGCCTTGTGCAAGGATGAATCACGAGAGAGCAGGCGCGATTGATGAGCTTTATGGGTAGACAGAGCTCTATTGTCATCGGCGCACCACAGCTTCCGTCAGGGCTTTCTGCTCACCCTGCAGCCTTCTGAAACAAAGGCTGCCATGTTTTTACAGACGTGCTATTTAGGCCTTGTTTTTCTGACCACTCTGTTGCACCAGCACTGACCTACTCCGCCCGTGACACTCTTTCTATACTTGTTTAGGCTATTTGTAAATGAATGGTCTATGGTATAGAGACGTATAGAGCTGAGGTTGCGCTTGAGCAATGAGTAGTGGTGATGGTGGTGGTGGGGTGGGGGGGACTTGTGCTTCTAAGTGGGATCATTACGCAACGGATGTCTTTTATTGTTTGTCTGTCTTCATACTCTTCCGGTACAGGGGTCATTATATTTATGTCAGTTGTAAATTTTTACGACGTTGTGCGTTGAGACACTCCTTTAGAGAGCAAGCACAAAAATCTACAGTCCTACTGGTGGCCCTGTTCATGTTCATATTAAGAGGCTGCACCACAAAACAAGCCGCACAAATTTAACACATTCAAAGGGGTGCATCTGTTTGGGAGCTTAAAACTTGAACATTTTTGGCAATCTGGCCATGGAAATTTCATAGTAATCTTGGTTTCAGAACAAAAGGGTTCATCTTCTGGTCACCATGAATAGACAGTCTAAAACCATGTCAGCAACTCTGTTAGGTAGGGAGCTAAATGCTTACCTCATCATGTTGACATTTAACACGTTTGCTGTGTTCACAGTCATAGTTTAGCCTACCAACATTTGCTAATTGGCACATAACAGAAAGTGCAGCAAAGGCTGATGGGAATCTCTACTTTTACAACCATTTGGCACGGCTGGCAACCATGGATATGGGCACAACATTTATTTGTGCCAATATATTTCACTGAAGACATGGAAGAAAATTTGTCTTCGGGTGCCAAGATTTTATGGCAGCCCCTCCGTGTAGAGATTTCAATATCTGAAGATGAGGGAAGTGTTCAAAATGGAGACGGTTCATCTTCTGTGCAGCATGAATCTGCACTTTAAAGCAAAGCAAAGGCTCAAGCTGCCCAGAGGATGAACCATCTCCATTTTGAACACTCCCCTCACCCCCAGAGACTGAAATCTCTTCATTGAGAGGAATGAACAAACATCACCATCCTCAGGCACTGCATGCCATTTCAAAGGTCACATTGTGATTGAAGTGAAAAGGTTGCTCTGTGGTTTTGGAGCTGTTCACTTCTCAATCATTTGTATCCTATAACGAGCCTTAGATATGACATTGCCAGGGCCGACTCCCGTTGTGTGAGTCAGTTGAAAGGTGTGAGATATGAAATCGCTTGTTGGTGCTTATCTCCACCCACTGCGCTGCAGCTTTCTCCATACCATCAGCCGTGTCAGCAGCCGCGCAATTAGAAGCTTGTGGCCAGCGTCTCCGGGCGCAGCCACACAGTATGGCTCTCACAAACAAAGCAGGTTTTTGTGGTTGCCATGGAAACAGGAGATTGCATCACAGATTCCTCTTTGCCGTCCACTCCCTCCCCTTTTTTTTTCACAGTTCATGTAATGTTATTAAAGAGGATGGATGGGTCCGCGTTGCATTGAACTGTGATCGCTGCTTTATGCATCACTCGGCTTGAATGAGGTGAATAGATGCTTATAAGGACTTTGTATGTATGCTGTGAATGAGTTCATCAGATGAACAAATGATTAGTCATATGTTCGCATGAACAGAGGCTGTAGTAACAACCAGAACAGGGATTAACAGCTAAAGTGTGTTACGGTAGTCAACCCAAAGCAGAATGACACAGCTGCTGACTCATAGATGCACCTCACTGGTCACAGGTTTAAGCCGTTCTGTCCTTGAGCAAGGCACTGAGGGTCTGCTGTGCAGTACAGCCATCAGGATTTGTCTTATTATGATTTTAAAAAATGAGATTAAGAGAAGATCTACTCGAAAACATACAACAAAAAAAACATATTATTTGTAGCCACCCTATCAGCCTACAAGACTTCAAGATATTCATGTTCCCCTGAGGATGAATCCAAATAACTTGGGTGATCCCTTTATTAGCCATTTAACACCACTAGCAGGTCATGGTTTCATGTTATATTCTTAAATATTTCAAAATCTACTAAATAATTCAGCATAAATTTGACATTCATTGTTCCCAGATGCTGAATCCTAGTGAGGCTGTCTCCATAGCAGTTTGATTGCTGGATTTCTGTCCCTCTTGATATGAATTATAACAACTATGACAAACCTTTCTGACTTTTCATCTGGTTGGTTGGTTTATGACCCAACACCTGTAAAACTAACATTCCCATCAGCCTCGGCTGAGTCTTTGTGTTAACCGCTAATTAGCAAATGTTACCATGTTAACAAGCTAAACTACGATGGCGAACACGGGAAACATTGTACCTGCTAAACATCTGCATGTTAGCATTGTCAGTGTGCCCTGGGTAGTACGCTGATGTCAGAATTGTCACTACAGTGCCAAAGTACAGCTAGCATGGAGCTGCTAGCATGGCTACATGCTTAAACTTATTCACCCAGACAAAGAAGCAGCTCTTTAGTTGTTGCTAAAGGACAGTTTCAGAATTTGGAGATCAGGTTGAGTTTAGAAATGTTGAGTAAATGTAGCAGTATCACCAATTTTTAGTAAGTTGTGTCTTCGGTACAAACAGTTCTCTTTAGCAGCTCCCTGATACAGAACATCAGCCCAACCCCCTCCGTTTTAAACCCAGAATGTAGTTTTATGGTGACCAATATAGCGTTCAGTAAAGGCATTGTGAGGAGTCGTTCCATGTGATCGGCCGGGGCCCCCCTGCTTTGGTCTGCTCACGCAACTGAATTCTGTGCTGGAAAAAAGAGAACGTAACAACAGGCTTTATACCCAGAAAAGGTCTGTAAAGATGCCTCTGCTGCACAGTTCCAGTAGAGTATAAAGGATTAAATCCTCCAGCCAGACACAGGCCTATCCAAACAAAACAAAACCAGCTTTCAGAGCTGCGGACGGCCAATCAGGAGTCGCCTCAGAGGTTGATGTCAGACAGCTGGAGGCGTGGTTTACCCCGCTGGATGCAGTGACTGTTGCCTTGGGTGTTGTAGAGTTTGTCCGGAGGCATCCGTGACAGAGCTGTAGCTTTGTATTCCTCTGGTTATGTTGTCCAGCGCCTTGTGATTGCTGTAGATTGTGTGCACAAAGGACTGAATTGTTGCAATAGTCATACCTTTTATCATGTTGCAGGTTATAACTGCCCTTTTAGTGGTCAGCTGAGACCTAACGTCAGCATATTTTTCCTTTCCTTCTTGTCTTTCAGGTCACAGAGCTGAACGAAGCGCTATCCAACGAGGAGAGGAACCTGCTCTCCGTGGCCTACAAGAACGTGGTTGGGGCCAGGCGTTCATCCTGGCGCGTCATCTCCAGCATTGAGCAGAAGACGTCAGCCGATGGCAACGAGAAGAAGATCGAGATGGTCCGGGCCTACCGGGAAAAGATCGAGAAGGAGCTGGAGGCTGTCTGCCAGGACGTGCTCAATCTCCTCGACAACTTCCTGATCAAGAACTGCAACGAGACGCAGCACGAGAGCAAGGTGTTCTACCTGAAGATGAAGGGCGACTACTACCGCTACCTGGCCGAGGTCGCCACAGGGGAGAAGAGAGCCTCAGTGGTGGAGTCCTCCGAGAAGTCCTACAGCGAGGCCCACGAGATCAGCAAGGAGCACATGCAGCCCACCCATCCCATCCGCCTGGGCCTGGCTCTCAACTACTCCGTCTTCTACTACGAGATCCAGAACGCCCCAGAGCAAGCGTGCCACCTGGCCAAGACCGCCTTCGACGACGCCATCGCCGAGCTGGACACCCTCAACGAGGACTCCTACAAAGACTCCACTCTCATCATGCAGCTGCTACGAGACAACTTGACGCTGTGGACGAGCGACCAGCAGGACGACGAGGGAGGAGAGGGCAACAACTAAAGAGTCCCAAAACCTCATTCTGCCAAAACAACACAACACGCGCGCTCACAAATGATGACAAAAAAATAATAATAATAGTTAAAAAGTTCTTAGAAATTACGAAAAAAAAAAGAGGGGTGGGGAGGGGCGGGTGGTGGAACATCGGCGGCCAATTTAGCCGATGGTACTAACGCGGCTGCTGTTCTTTATTTTTCAACAAATTAAAAGTGAAAAAAAAAAAAAAGCAGGAGGAGGGAAGACCATTTTAGTTTGAGTAATAACGATTAAAGAGAAAAAAAAAAACGAATAAAAGAATGAAACCCCCTCCTTGGTAGCCTCTGCAGCATTTGCCAAAATACCACTTTAGAAGCAAGAGGTATGTCATTCATCACAGTGTGACGATTGGGTAACGATACCTCCACACACTGGCAGAGACTGGTCTTATCGCGCAAATGAAGCTGAGCTGTCTTATTGTATTTGGTGAGGGGAGGAGCATTCAGAAATTGAGTTCCGATGCTTGAGCAACAAGAAAATTAACGAGTAACCTTGAATGTCATGGCCTTGTTTTAGAGAGCGAGAGAGCGAGCGAGTGAGAGAGAGAGAGAGACAGAGAGCAAGATGGGTTACAGAGATGAAGACGGGCTTTTAGGGGTGTCAAAACTTCATCGTGTAACTTCGAAAAAACACACACCGACATCTTTAGTTTGCACCACCATGATCGTTGAAGTGAAAAGCAGGTTGTCTCTGTTATTGAAGATAACATTAAAAAAAAAAAACTGTTTTTGTTTGCTTTGTGTCAGGTATGTGTCCAGCTCAGTCAAACAAGTCATTACTGTAACTAAAAAGACAAATTCATGAAGTAAACTTAGTGCAGCTTGTCCCTCTCATGTGCTGATGTGCTTTATTAAATAAATTAACTGTTTTTGGACACCTAATTCTTATTGTCAGTATTGTCGTTACTATAACAACATCTATTGGCTCCTTACGTTCGATTCGATTCGAGGAAATCTAGCTAGCAAAATAAAAACCAACGGAAATTAAAAATAGAAGGAAAATGAAAAATAAATGTGGTGATTTGATCATGAGTCCAACCCTATTCTCCAATTATGCTATCTTCATAACAATCAGTAGGATCTCTGAAACGGCACCTGGAACCACAGACTCGATTAGTGAACTAAGTATAATTTGTGGACAGAGCACATGCAATGTTAGGTGGAAAAGCTCTAAAAGCAGATTTGAGGTTTGTGGATTTACTTTGTCTTCAGTTTCTTCTTGGTCAAGAAATGCACTTGCCTATTATACTGTTTCTTCAGTGTAAGATGATAACTGCTCCAATATTCTCCATAATACAATATTGTGCATGCTGGTGATGTATTTATACAGTAGCTTCAATTTATTAACTTATACTGTAGATGTTATGTATTCATATGAACATGGAATTACTAGACCTTAATCGGATTATTTTCTATTTATTTCTTTTTATTGCGATTGTTAGCTAGACCTTATTTTAATCTGTGTTTTCTTTACTCCATTTGCTGAAGTACGCTATACCAAAACAGTGATTGTTAACAATAAATTGATCTGTTACGGACATCGCTATGGTGACATGCAATTCTTGGTAAGGGTGACGGCAAGTTGAAGATATTTGACAGTTGAGTGTGTTAACTCTCTTTTTTTTTCTCTGATGGTCAAATACCGAGAAATTAAAAATGCTACAGATAAATCGTGAAACAGCGTAAAATATTCCTGGCTACACAACTTGAATAGTAAGTCACTTAAAGGCCTCCGTATTAAAATATGACCATGGCGTGGAGAACATTTTAGTCTAGCTGGTTAAGACGGAGCTGAGCTGTTGGGTAGTTCAAAGGTCAACAGACCTGATTAGACCTTTTTTCAGGACTCTGTACGCTTGCACCGGATTGGGCTCTCTCACACTGCTAGTTTTGTAGCATTAATTGAATTTGGATTCATGTGAAGTGCCTCACAGTGCAGCACTTAAATAAATTTACTTAGTCTCCATCAATATTAGCGGTCAACTTGGGTCCAAATACATTATTTCGCTAATGGTGCCCTAAAAGTAACAACATATACGTGCAAGACTCTCCTTAAAGTACCATATAAGGAAGTGTTTGTAGTTCATTAGCCCCACGAGGTGAACAGATGACTCTTTGTGGCTCCTACGCAAAAACATCTGTGTAGGAGCACTTCCTGGACTCAGATTGTTTAAGGATAAGGATACTATGAACACAAAAAACACAAGAAAGCTCCAAGGCACTCTGTTTAAAATAATTAAAATACCTTTATTGTGACGGCACGGTCGAACATTCGACAGGGAGTCAAGGAAAATAAAAAGGAAGACCATCTTACAACACTGTAAGGAAGAATTTGTAGTGCATTAGCCCCATGAGATCAGAAGACGAGCCTTTAAACTGCAGGAAACAACCGTTTGGAAGGTTAATATAATATTTTTATGGCTCTTCTGGATGTCTCAGACTCATAAGGGTCTCTAACAAGAATATGTGACCTGTACCAGAAATGGGAGGAGGCTGCTACGGGAGTCAGCTCATCTGTGATAGATACCTCAAATGGTTGTCTGTTTCCTCCATTTCACATACAAGCACTGCACACTACCATCCAACTGGACCAAGAACAGGTGAAGACAATTACAGTTAACAACGCTGTCACGTTAAATCTAGAAACTTCTCTGCAGGTAAGTCCGACAGACAAACCAGGGATGAATTGATGAGCTACAATTGGACTCGTTAGCATCTTCAATCAATGAGGCAGAAGTAATTATTTGAACAGCTGGTAAGTGCTAATTGGTCGAAAGACAATCAACACCCTCGCATGTCATTGGATGACTGCCCCAGTCTAAGGTGTTGTCTCCAGCCAATCGGGAGCTGTTGCTAAGGAGAAAGAAAAGCACACCACCTGCTCTCCTCTGAGTGTGCTGCTCTCAGAGGTCTCCAGTCCGTGAAGATATCAGAGCCTCTGAAGATCTGGTTTGTGTTTTATGATCAAGATTCTGCTGTAAAAGTGGCCATCAGATTCGCAACATGAAATGTCATTAAAGGGACATTTCACATCAAGGTTCGCTCTGCAGAGCAAGATTTATGGCTGTTTTCTTCAGATGCTTTCGCAGCCGCTAAAATAAAAGTTTAATATGCATGAGAAGCCTCGTTAATGCACATCAATAATTGGTAAGCGCGATTTGTGTTGTGCTTCTGCCATACTGAAATAAATCTTGGTGAGAATCATTTATCGGTGCCAAACCCTGGAGTGTAAGCCGCTCTGATCCCCAGCTGTTCCTGTTGTTTCACGTTTATCAGTGCTGGACTTTGCTCCATATTTCCACCGTAGTAAACTCATCAATAGACACATTGTACGGGGCCAAATCACTGAGGTGGTGGTAATTATTATGAAAGAAAGGAAGATTAAATACTATTATAATGATTTTTTCCCCAGTTATAAGAAAGTTAGTTAACATGTGTAGTAGGTTGGAAACGCTCTTATGTAGTTTTTATGTAAACAGGCACCCCCCCTATTTTTTGATGATGTTGAACTTCTCTGACAGGTATTGTGACATTTGGGTTCTTTCATTTGGTTTTGCATGTGTGATGTACTTTTGCGCCAGTGGGTGGTGCTCAAGCACTGCCGTGGATTTTCAGGAGGAGACCTTGGCTATCTAGCTTGGCTCATGCGCGCTGACAATAAAACAGTTCAAGCATGAGCAAGACGGTAATTGTGGCCATCTCTCTCTTGTCAATCCACAGGTACAGTCAAACTGATTTTCTGTATTAAATATATTCGGTATCCAATGTAAACACGTTTGAGGGTGTTTTGCAGTGTTGTTGGATGTGTTTTTTTGAGACCTAAAGTGTGTGAAGTGAGCTTGTTTTGTGTGGGTGATTGCGGTTGTCCCGATGTGAGTCGGGCGCGGAGTTTTATGAACTTCCGGTTTCATTGTAATGTTATTAATATGAGTTATGTACAGAGTATGGTGAGTTGTTGAGAATTGTGACAATAAAACAGTTCAAGCATGAGCAAGACGGTAATTGTGGCCATCTCTCTCTTGTCAATCCACAGCGTCGCTTATGTAGATCGCTTACACCGTGCTAACTAGCCTGTGTGAGCATTGCTGCCGGCCCAGATTCCCCTAGATTTGGCGCCGGTAACAATTTGGGGGCTCGTCCGGGATTAGCTAGCGGACTGCCGGGTGAAGTGAGTGCCAAAACAACGTGAGCCAGTGCCTAAAGCTTCAGGGAAGGCTGCTATCCAGGGCGTCATCCAGAGAGCCGAAGCCACCAGCAACTGCATAATGGCCACTGTCACCCCGCGGCGGATGCTGATCCACAAGATCCAGAAGAGTCTTTCATATTTGAGTACGAACCAGTTAATGGCCGTTGTGAGTTGGGTCGAGGATGGCGGCACAACTCGCAACATTGATGAACTGAGTGAACCAGAACTGTATGACCTGATTGTTGACTATCTGAGATGTGAAAAACTGAGTGCCATGGAGGATGAAGGCATGAGCCAACTCCTCCTCCTCGACGACATGCTGAGTGACCTGCTGGCTACGGATGTTGGAGGAAGTGGAGCTAGCCAGACCGCGCCTAAGACAGGACCGAGGACGGGAGATTCAACTGCCTGTCAGGCGCAACGCCCCGCTCAACCTCCCCCTGACCACCACAGTTCAGACACGCAGCCAACCACACCCATTACAGACAGTTCCACACAACCACTGCAGATGAACAGAGACACTCATTCACTACCACCCCTATCACCGGACAAAGATGCACACGCTAACCCACCTTCAACAAACATAGACATTCACACACTCCCAGCACCTCTTGGAAGAGACAGTGGTCTACCTGCCAGAAACTTTGACACTTTTACATCGACCAGGCCACTCACAGCAGGTGTTGGTGGTGTTCCCCATGGAAGAGTGAGTCTGTCTTCCAGCTTTGGAGACCAGGTACTGAGAGTAAATGATGTTGCAGCCTTGTTTCCACGCAGAGAGTTTAAGCTACATGGTGGACAAATCTCTGACGTTGGTTCTGACATGTCATACAGTAACCTGTGTAAACAAATAGATGAAGGGTTGCAGGAAGGGTTTACTGGGTCAGAGGTAATGCGTACTGTACTCAAGATCATAAAACCTGGCACATTCAGGGAGATGTTAACAAACAAAAGTGATTTAACTGTTGATGAGCTTAAGCGGTTTCTCCGCGCACACATCAGAGACAAAAACAGTACTGAGCTTTTTCAAGAGCTAAGTAATGCCAAACAGCAAGATAAAGAGAGCCCACAGCAGTTTTTGTACAGGATAATGGGTTTAAAGCAGCGTGTTTTGTTCGAGTCTCAGCAGCCTGGTGCAGAGTTTAGCTATGACAAAAAGCTTGTTCAGGGCACCTTTCTCCATACACTTTACCAAGGGTTAAACGAGAAAAGCAACCATGTTCGACATGATCTTAAACCTCTTCTCACAGACTTGCAAGTTAGTGATGACTTTCTCTTAGATCAAATCACTAAGTCCACTAGTGAGGAGGCAGAAAGACTGAAACGCCTTGGCAAAGTAGCTAAACACCGACCAGTGACTGTAAGCCCTGCTCAGCTTGACGGTAGTGACCCAGCTAAGCACACTACGGTTGACACTGAATTACAGGCCAATCGTGCTGCTATTAGAGAACTGACTGCACAGGTGTCTTCTCTGACCAAACATCTAGTCCAGATGGTAAAACCCACTGACAAAGTGACACCTGGGGACCCCTGCTCAACTGCAGCCCACCCTCAGCCACCAACATCTGAAGCCCGAGGCAGATGCCGTAACTGTGTACAGGAGAGCAAGGTGAGCTGCCCTCACTGTTTTGTATGTGGCCAAGCTGGACATCGCGCCATTGGCTGTCTTCAGAGAAGGGCGTCGGGAAACGGGTCGAGGCCACTGGAGAGGGGCAGCCAGTGACCGTGACAGCCAAGGAGCCCCCAGCAACAGCCAGCCACTCTAAAACAACCAACCCTGTAAAAGCAAGCACACAGTGCCAACCACTAACAAGAAAGCGACTAGCACAGCTCGTAGGAAAACGATGTATGGTCTCATGTGCTATTAATGGAGTCCCTCTTCAAATGTTGCTTGACTCAGGGGCCCAAGTGACTATGGTGGGGAGAGCATGGATGGAAGAAGCCCTTCCTAGTGTCCAAATCCAGCCGCTTGACACCCTCCTTATCGATGAGCCTCTAGCGATCGCTGCAGCTAATGGCACAGATGTTCCTTTTGATGGATGGGCAGATGTTGAACTCCAGGTCTGTAGCAAGAACTATGGACATGTCACCATACAAGTACCAATGTTAATCAGCCAGAACTGTCTTAACTGTCCTCTTTTGGGCAGTAATGTCATTGTTGAGATAATCAAAGAACAGACAGATGATGCTGATATCTCTGCTTTGCTTAAAGAAGCTTTAAGTATCAGTGACAGTGCAGTGGAAGCCCTAGTCTCTGCTCTCCAGGTCCTGACCCCAGATGAGACAGTCCCAGAGTGCAGTGTGAGGACAGGGAAGAGAGGTGTGATTATTCCTGCCGGGCAGATTTGTGAGGTGAGGTGCAGAGTCAGGGAATGGCCAGGGGGTGGGGCTATGCTGTTTCAACCCAACCTAGTGAGTAACTGCCCTGAGGGTTTGGAATTGTTTCCCGCCTTAGTTGATGTTCCCAGGGGGTCCACCAAAATTGTTAAGATCCCTGTTCAAAACACCACTAAACATGACATCTATCTCACCAAGAGAACAGTTTTAGGAACACTGGAGGAAGTTACTGAAATCAAACCAGTTAACTGTTTCCCTGGTGGCTCAGAGCCAATTAACACATCTTCAGCTCAAGTCAGCACAGACAAGCCGAGGAAAATGAGTGAGGAACACAAGACAAAAGACATGACAAAACAGAAATGGCATCCACCTGTTGATGTGTCACACCTGGAGGAACATGAACAAAAGGTTGTGAGGGAAATGTTGTATGAGGAGTCAGATGTCTTCGCCCAAGATGATTCTGACATTGGTTGCATTCCCAGTTTGCAACTAAAAATCCATCTAAGGGATGACATACCTGTCCAAACGTCCTACAACTCAGTTCCTAAGCCCCTGTACAAAGAGGTAAAGGAATATGTCCAAAACCTGCTTGACCATGGCTGGATCAGAAAGTCCAACTCCTCCTACTCATCTCCAGTGGTCTGTGTTAGAAAAAAGGACAAGAGCTTGCGTCTGTGTGTTGACTTTCGGGGGTTGAACAAAAAAACCATCCCCGACCGTCACCCTCTCCCACGCATCCAGGATCTCTTGGACAGTCTGGGGGGATACTCATGGTTCTCAATACTCGACCAAGGCAGTGCATACCACCAGGGTTTTGTGGATGAGAGTTCCAGACATCTGACTGCCTTCAGCACGCCGTGGGGACTTTATGAGTGGATCCGTCTCCCATTTGGCCTTACCAACGCCCCAGCTGCTTTTCAGCGGTGCATGGAGGGAGTCCTTGACGGTCTAAGGGATGAGTGCTGTTCTCCATACTTGGATGATGTACTCTGCTTTTCTAAGACTTTTCCTGACCACGTTGAAGACATGAGACGGGTGCTTTGCCGCTTGCGAGAGCATGGTATTAAACTGCGTCCAAAGAAATGTGAATTGTTCAAGAGTCAAGTCAGATATTTAGGGCGCTTAGTGACTAGTGAAGGTGTCCAGATAGACCCTAAAGACCTTGAGGCAGTTCAGCATTTGAAGGATAGAGAGCCAAAGAATGTGGGAGAAGTCAGAGCGCTCCTAGGGTTTCTAGGCTATTACAGGACCTTCATACAGGACTTTTCTAGGGTAGCTAGGCCACTGTTTAAGCTAATCGAGAGTCCTAGTGAGTCTAGCCAGAAAGCCACCCTAGTGAAATCAAACAAGTCTAAGTCAAAGAGCACGAAGAGTGGACAGCTTGCATCCAGAACACCTGTCCAGTGGACATCAGAGCACAGTGCTGTAGTGTCGCACCTTGTTGACATGCTAAGCAGTCCACCCATCCTGGCCTATCCAGACTATAACTTGCCCTTTGTCCTTCACACCGACGCCTCAAATGAAGGTCTGGGGGCAGTACTCTATCAACAACAGGGAAACAAACTCCGTGTTATTGCTTATGGCTCCAGGACACTCACACCTGCTGAGAAAAACTACCATCTCCATTCTGGCAAGCTGGAGTTCCTTGCATTGAAGTGGGCAATCTGCGATAAATTTAGAGATTACCTCTATTACGCCCCCACCTTCACCGTTTACACCGATAACAACCCCCTTACCTATATTTTGACCACGGCCAGATTGAATGCAGTTGGGCACCGTTGGGTGGGTGAATTAGCTGATTTCCATTTCACCA
Source organism: Nibea coibor (assembly GCA_023373845.1). Classification (NCBI taxonomy): domain Eukaryota; kingdom Metazoa; phylum Chordata; class Actinopteri; family Sciaenidae; genus Nibea; species Nibea coibor. The sequence continues at coordinate 18,741,704 of CM041733.1, forward strand.
TCAAATATCGGCCAGGCAAGTCGAATGCTGATGCTGACACCCTGTCACGACACCCCGTGCGTCTGGACGACCATCAAAAAGAGTACACAGAGACAATGCCTCCTGATGTGGTCTCTGCCATCTGGCAGGGGGACAAAGCCGTGAGGGACAGTGACGTGCCATGGGTGGCCGCGTTACACTTGCAGTCAAAGGTAGATGACACAGCTCCTGAAGGCATTCCAGTTATCACTCCAGAATGTGTTAGGGCTGCTCAGAAAGAAGATGCGTCCATCTGTGAAGTGATCAACCTAAAGAAAACAGGGTGGAATCCTCAGGATAAAGGGAAGAGACAAATGGGACGAGAAACACGCAGACTAATACATGAATGGAACAGACTCAAGCTTGACAAAGGAATATTGTACAGGCAAACAGGACAGCGAAAACAGTTGGTTCTTCCCAGTAAGCTGAAGGCGACTGTGTTAAGACACCTACATGATGATATGGGGCACGTGGGCACCGACAAAGTCATCCATTTGGCACGAGAAAGGTTTTACTGGCCTTTTATGCAACGCGACATTGAAGACTATGTTATTCGCCAGTGCCAGTGTGTTAAGCAGAAGCGGCCTCACATTCCTGAAAGAGCTCCCATGGGTTCAATCACAACTAGTGCTCCTTTTGAGCTCCTGTCTGTTGACTATCTCCATCTTGAGCAGAGTAAGGGTGGTTATGAATACATCTTAGTTCTGGTTGATCACTTTACTCGGTTTGCTCAGGCGTACGCAACCAAGAACAAGTCAGGCCGTACTGCAGCTGAGAAGATCTTTTATGACTTCATTCCACGCTTCGGGTACCCTGAAAAGCTCCATCATGATCAGGGCCGGGAGTTTGAGAACAGCCTTTTCCAGAGACTCCAGCAGCTGGCAGGGATTGCCCACTCTCGAACCACTCCCTACCACCCACAGGGGAATCCTGTGGAACGCCTGAACAGGACACTTCTACAGATGCTCCGCACTCTGCAGGAGGAGAAAAAAACAGAGTGGAAGGAACACCTACCCCACATTGTCCACGCGTACAACTGCACAAGACATGAGGGAACAGGTTACTCACCATTTTTTCTCCTATACGGGAGAGCCCCACGGTTGCCTGTAGATCTGCTCTTTGATTTGAAACCTGAAGAAGCGCCACAGTCCAGACAAGAGTATGCACAGAAATGGGCTTCTCGCATGCAGGAGGCTTACAAGATTGCTTCAGAGAACAGCGAAAAACGCTCAGCTAAGGGGAAGAAATATTATGATCAGCACACCAAAGGAATTGTGCTGCAGCCTGGAGATAGGGTGCTTGTCAGAAACCTGTCAGAGAGAGGTGGGCCAGGCAAACTTCGGGCTTACTGGGAGAGGAGAATCCATCGTGTTGTTGAAAAGATGGGAGAGGGACCTGTGTACAGAGTTCAGCCAGAGACAGGAGATCGAACCCTTCGTGTCCTGCATCGCAATCTCCTACTACCTGTTAATGATTTGCCATTGGAACCAGACGAGCAGAGTCAGTGTGCACAGAGGAAAAGACGAAAACAGAGAGACAACCACAGGAACAACAGTGAGACACTGGAGCAGGAGTCTGAACAATCTGATGAAGAGGAGTATACATATTGTCTCCGGAACATCCCAGTGTATGACAGGAGGAGAGTCAGACCCTCAATCCCTCAGTCTAACCTGCAGAAGGAACTCAGTGCTGCAGCTCCAGAGTTCCAGCCAATGACAAATGTAACAGAGACAGTTCAAAGTCAGCAACCTCATGAACCTGACCCAGTTGCAGCCCCAGATTCAGTGCAAAGACTGGTACCAGCTGCTGTAACACCAGCTGAAGAAATATCAGGAGAATTGGCAGCAGATGACACTGGGGAGGAGACAGGTCCACAAGAGCGGGTAGACAGTAGTGAGCCTATAACAGAACCTTCAAAGGAAGAAGTGCAGTCAGTGAGGAAGTCAACCCGAGCACTGAAACCGCGAGAAATGCTCACATATGACCACCTTGGACAACCTTCATATCAGTCTTGGAGGCCCGGAGCAAATTTGATGTTTGCCTATACCCCTTACCCCATGTCTCATGCTCCCCTACCCTTCAGTCCATGCCCCATGCCCTCATTTTTCCCTCCTGTCCCTGAACCTTGTTACTATCCTACACAAGCAATGTGGACATGCTAGTGATGACGTACACAGTGACTGGACTTGACAGGAAAGACTACGTCTATACACACAAATTGACTTGACATTGACATTGTTTTTATACTCGACGGCTATACAATACTTGTGTTAGTTTGGTTCTAGATGTCCGGAGACATCTCTTGAAGCAGGGGAGAGTGTAGTAGGTTGGAAACGCTCTTATGTAGTTTTTATGTAAACAGGCACCCCCCCTATTTTTTGATGATGTTGAACTTCTCTGACAGGTATTGTGACATTTGGGTTCTTTCATTTGGTTTTGCATGTGTGATGTACTTTTGCGCCAGTGGGTGGTGCTCAAGCACTGCCGTGGATTTTCAGGAGGAGACCTTGGCTATCTAGCTTGGCTCATGCGCGCTGACAATAAAACAGTTCAAGCATGAGCAAGACGGTAATTGTGGCCATCTCTCTCTTGTCAATCCACAGGTACAGTCAAACTGATTTTCTGTATTAAATATATTCGGTATCCAATGTAAACACGTTTGAGGGTGTTTTGCAGTGTTGTTGGATGTGTTTTTTTGAGACCTAAAGTGTGTGAAGTGAGCTTGTTTTGTGTGGGTGATTGCGGTTGTCCCGATGTGAGTCGGGCGCGGAGTTTTATGAACTTCCGGTTTCATTGTAATGTTATTAATATGAGTTATGTACAGAGTATGGTGAGTTGTTGAGAATTGTGACAATAAAACAGTTCAAGCATGAGCAAGACGGTAATTGTGGCCATCTCTCTCTTGTCAATCCACAGCGTCGCTTATGTAGATCGCTTACACCGTGCTAACTAGCCTGTGTGAGCATTGCTGCCGGCCCAGATTCCCCTAGATTTGGCGCCGGTAACACATGCATGAGTATAACTTTGTCAAAAGATGTCTTCAGAAGTGAGACAGCGTCGTGTACTGTACTGGGTGTAGCACAGCACACTGTACACAAAGCAAGCTTTCTCTTTGCTCTACAGTCAGTGCAATAAATCACAATGTAAACAGAGCCAGAGCCAGAACAGCTTTATTTATTTATTTGCCATTTTTAATAGCTGTCACCGTCTTTGTTTATATGTTTCAGCAGTTAAAGGTCTGATGTTGTACACTTCTCCAGCTTTCCAGCTTTTAATTTAAAGTTTGGATATCCATAAAATATAAGACAAGATATCATACAGTGGTTTTAAATACCAAAAACCATCTCAGTAACGTCATGCTACTCGACAAAGCTCTGGCAAAAATAGGATGTTTTATGTTGTATTTTCCCTCATTAATAATAATGACCTCTTTTCTGATTGGTTGACAGGCCCGTATATCAAGCATCTGTTTTCCAGATATACATCAGCCCCTAGAGGCTTAATCAGATAATAGCTACCTGGACGGTGGATCTGGGTGGGACATTTAATAGTGGTTTCTTTGGCTTTAGGGTCCTGGTATTAGCTGACTCACCGTCACACAAGTCAGAATGTCTGCAAATGCTGGCAACAAGAAAAAGGACACGTAACATTTAGTGACAGATTAATGTTTACGGTGACTGAGAAACAGGAGCGTCTTTAGATTCCCACTTTATCCTTCAGTGAATCTGCCTAAAATAAAGTTTGATGTCTCCTAAATTGGATTTGATTTTGTTTATTTTCACGTTTGTTTAATCCCCCTTGTGTAAATGATCTGTTCCTGCTACGCTTCGAGATCACTTGAGAACCTCTTTGGTTAAAGCTGGCCCTCTTCAAGCCTCTTCAGCCTGTCAGCCTGAGTACAGGGAGGATGTCTGCGGTCTCTGAAGGGTCCAATCAGCAGCCCGGTAGCAAACAGCTCCTCACACGAGGCACTTCCCTTGGTTTAAGGACTGGGTTGCTGCTGGATTGATGGGGATTGGCATGAATAATTTAGACCTGCATTAAACTGGAAGGAAACAGTGACTCATGGAGGAGGAAAAGTTGAAATGCTAAGTGGTTTAGAAAGTGCTGCCTCGTCTTAAGACAGTGTCTGCTTGGCTCCCATGAATGGCATGAATGACTGTGTGTGGATACAATTACTGAATATACATGGCACTGCATACAAGTGCTTATATATGAATACGATGTTCAGCAAATGGACCAAAACTCCAAGCGCACACTCACACATCTTTTTAAGTGTGTATTATGGAGTCAAATATTGCTGATAAGCAGCCTTTCAGTCACTACAGGTCTGGGACCATAGGCGGGGGGGGAAAAAAGCACCAGGTCATGTCCGCTATCTACCCTGTGTAACTATACAACATGCTGGAGGCTCAGTGCATAGCAGAGCACTCTATAAATAGATCTCCCCTGCAGCTTTGGAGTCAAGAGTAGACTTAGTATGTGCATTAGTGGGCTGGCACGCCACATGAATGACTAGAAGTTGACAGGGAGGAAGAGAAAAGAAGTGATGAAAACCACCAGCCTCTCAGAACGTCACCAGTCGTCACATCTTTCATTTCTTCCAGCGCTGAATGATGAATAACCGGAAGGAGGCAAGCATTAACTAAAAATGACAAAGTGTTAGCGCCATGCGTGTAGCAGTACACTGTATTGATTGCTAAAGGCCCCTCAGCTGATATGGTTTGATGATGTAATTTCCAGTGGCTGCTGCTGGCCTAGTTATTCTACTTATATGTGCTTTTCTGCATTTATGTGTCCTAAAAATGTGCAGGAAAAATATCTCCCCTTTCGGTAACACACACAAAAAACTTACCTTGCGTCACATTTTTCATTTGCCGGTTCAGGCACATCACTTTAGAAATTCCACGGTTCAGATTTGCACACGAATCCAGATCAGTTTCTCAAACGCCTGATAAAATCCAGTGAGCATCTATTAAAAGGCGCTACAGGAACTGAATTCACGCTCATATCATTTTGAGTTATGTAACTCCCGTTAAAGCTTCATGGCAGTGATAAAAACCAGAGCTCCCTTCTCCTGTCAGGCTCCAGTGTGAAACTAAAAAATCACAGTACCAGTGAAACTACATCCCTGAAGCCACACGTATACGTGGTCTACCCCGAGAGAAGTCATGTATGTATTGTATGTCTTTACCACGACTCACAGTCTGAGCAGCGAATGTTACATAACAGACACTGGGCTGTCAAATGTGTGCTGACATTTTCTTTACTTTTGCTACTGACATGGACAATTATGCATTTCTTAGTGAGTATGATCTCTGCTCTGTGCCAATTCTGATGATGGATTATCCGTATCAGGGTCGTAAGGGCTGCAACCGATACCAGCTGGCATTGGGGAAGAGGCAGGAGTCGTTAGTGCATCACAGGGCTCATGCGTAGAGACAAACAACCATTCACACTCTCACCTATGGGCAATTTACAGTCACCGATTAACCTAATACATGCATGTGTTTGGACTGTGGGAGGAAGCCGGAGTACCCAGAGAGAACCTACACAGACACGGGGAGAACATGCAAAGGCCCCAAGCGGGGTTCGAACTAGAAAACTTCTTGCCACCCAAAGGCTTCAGCTTATATAAAAGATTTCACTAAAATAAAAGAATAACCTTTGCCTCATCATTCAAACAATAGTTTAAGACATCACCCTGGGATTTGGTGGCTTGTGGGCATTCTTTTTTTGAAGACAAAAGTCTGAATAATTAATCCACAAGATTTAAGAGTTAACAGCCCTGTTATCTATGAGGGCCTTTATGCTAACAAGCTAACATGCTGATGTTTAGTCTGCCATGTTGGTTTGGCTTGTTAGCTCTAAAATTATAATTCTTCCTGGAGGGATCTTGAATATCTGCAGCTAATTTCAAGACAATCTATCCAATAGATAGGCATCAGTAGATTAATCACTAATGACATAATTAGTGGTCGTATTAACAGTACCATACACACACACCGTCTGATCCCGGCAGCCTCTGTAATAATGTTTTATTCCCCCTCTATAGCATCCATGCCCGGTGCAATTGTTTTAAATGACCTTGCTCAGTCGAGAGCCGAGACCGAATCTCCATCAATTATGTATCTATCTGCGCATTAATAATTCATCAGAGACATTCTGTATGATGGAATTATGCAATTTCGGGGCATTATGGCACATTTCAGTGGACATACACAGCAGCAGAAAATGGGCCTATTTCTCTGTACATATGACACCCGGCTCATATTTTCACTGCCTTATCAGTTTTTCTCCGCTTTGTACAGACCCGGCTCAGTCAGCCACAGATCAGCGGCCAGCGTCAGGATGAACTTACATCCCCCTCTCTGCTCTGCATGAGTCATGGCGGCTGAAGGTCACATGATTACAGTATGTATGTATGTAACTGATATTATGATATTACCTCATCTTTAATGACTGAGGGGGAGGTTGTAATTACAGGACAAAATGTTTGTTTCTATGCATTTTAGAAGAAACCTGGTGCATTATGGAGCTGTCTTAGGACCAGACGGCCTGATGGGGGCACTATTCTTTCATGTCAAATTACAGATATTAAAAGGCAACAGCCTGCATCACTCAACACGTTTCACTAACTTGCTCTCTTTTGCATGGATAACCATCAGATGAATAATTAAAGACACACAAGCATTAAGACGCTCAGCGTTCCCACTCCGTTATTATCTTCCTGTTTCCGGGCGCACACAGCTCACAGTGGCTGCTTCGGGATGTCACCTCTGATGTCTTGTCACCAGCATGCAAATAAAATAGTTCATAAAACAAGAAGAGACTCAATATTTTGTTGGCTCTTTATTCTTGTCTTTCTTCGTCTTTTTGCACGACTGAATAGTTTCAAAAGGCAACATAAAGCCAGTATAGTTCCAGTCCAGGGAGACGACCACCAGGCATTGTTCTGCACTTCTAGTGGCTGGGATTGTGCTTCTCAAATCTCCTTTTCTGATGTCTTTAGTGCGTCTGTAGAGGCATCCTGAAGGAGGTTTAGTCAGAAAAAGGTGTATGCGTGTGCGAGTGAGGGGAGGGAGAGTGTGCAGGGTTAAGCTGAGATTTCCTACATTCAGATGAAGAGTGTAATTACAGCAGAATGAGCAGGCATATGGCATTGGTGCAGATGTGTTTACACAGTGCACTCAGCTGGGGTTGGCTCATTACCAGAGACAGAGAGTGGAGAGAGGAGAGCAAGGGCAATCCCTTCGCTTTTCTCTCTCCGCTGTGTGAAGTGTGCTTGGAAGAGCGATAAGCTGCTTCCTCACCTTTCTATTGAAGCATTTTGTACAAAAAAAAGGCGTTGTGTGTGTGTGTGTGTGCGTGTGCGTGTGTGTGGCAGACACTGAGCTGCTTGTCTTCCTACTTCTTAACCACGCCACCTTGCTTGTCCACGTTGACAGGTATTGTGGTTTCTGAGGACTCGATGGCCGGTACAATCAAAGGAGCCTCCACGGTCAGCAACCCCTCAGGAGACAGGGAGGAGGTCACCTTCTCGATGTTAACTGTCGGGGGGAGGCTGGAAGAGAGCAATAAAACATGAAGAAACCGGAGCTCCAATCACTGCCACTGCTTGAACAAAGACCGACTGAAGCATTAATCCCTGAGTCATTCTTGATGGGGTAAAAATCAGATCCAGTTTGTCTCCATCAGTGTGTGCTGTGGCCCCTGGATGGCAGCAGAGCCCTATGAAGCTGAAAGCTCCGACAGAGGAGGGGATGAGCACAAAGAGGTGGAGGCTGCTGCTGCTTTTCAGAGCATGAAATTCAGCTATCAGCAGCAGTCAGCCCTCTACAGGCCGGACCAACCCAAAACTAAAGAGACTCACGGCAGAGAAGCCACATTAAAAAAAAAATCACAGGAATCTGAAGCCAGACTGAGAAATGCATTTCCCCATGAAAATTCAGAGCGAAGCCGGCATCAAAACAATCAAAACAAACCATTTTTAATAAGAACTTCTTAAGTTTTGAAGTGTGTTGTCGACATATTACATGAGCCTGTTGCTTCTCTTCATCAGCGGCTTGTAAAAAATGATCAAGAACGAGACAAAGTTCCGTCAGATTTAATCCTACATGCGTATTCTTTGATAATTCATAAACTTAAAAACACTGAGAATGCTTACGTGTATTTCCTGGTGAAGGTTCTGGACACAAAGCCGTGCTCGTCCTTCCTCTCCTCATGCTTGCCTGAGGGCACAGACAACATACTTTTATCTCACTGTGACACTAATCCGAAAGACACGTTCACTATAAGGAGTTATAAATAAAAGATCACGCAGGAAGACATCTTGTAAAATGAATATTAAATTGGATAAAAGCGCTCAGGGGTGAGGAGCACTAGTTGGGAATGACAGCATGGTGTGGAACAAATGTGAGTTTGAAGGTTTGGGCAGGATGCACGTTATAGACTTATTATTTTCCAACAACAAACAAACTGAAGCGATTCAGTATTTTGTTTATTCTGAACATTTAGATGATGTTCAGCTGCTCTTTGTATCTGATATAATTAATTATGGCTTAATTCGGCATGCACAGTAACAGTAACCTGGAACTGCGTACATCTAAATGGAATGGAGCCATTATTATTTTAATTAATTACACCTGTGCTTGCTTGTGCTGCTATACAATCTCTATAAAAAGATATCTGCCTATGAATGCACAATCTGTAGGCGAGGGACCGAGATTTTGGCACCAGAGGTGTTCTGTTTTTTTCTGTTTATCCGCGATGATTTCGCTTTTTATAAACATGATCTGCATTTTCATGCAGATATCTGTTTATAGAGATTAGGCCGGAGAGTAATCTCTAAATTCCACCATGCTCGGCTTTGTGACCTCGTGTTCGGGCGCTGCGTTGGTCTGTTCTCCATGCAGCTTTGTATCCCACCAGAAATCAGAAGCGGAGCCAGACTTTGTTAACTTGCTCAGATTTGGTCATTTTTCCTGGTTTATGTGCTTCTACCACGAGTAAGCAGACTACTTAGTTAACAAAAATTGACCAGATTCCCCATGCTGTCTTCTGGCCAGCTTGTGTTTGGCCGTGGCATCCGTCAAAATAGCACAGCCATGCATTATCTGTGGAGCGGAGCGGCATGGCGCTTCTTGGGCACAAACATCGCCAACTCCCCGGGCACGTCACAGCTGGATCACGTCATGGCCGCCTCCAATTTTTCAGGAATTTAGGGATAAGTCTCTGCCTGGTTATCTGTTTTCCGGATGTCTGCTGGCTGTGCTGGAAGCACAGAAACTTTGACCACTTCCTCCACAATCTAAATTTTCGTCAGACAATGGCTGTTATACCATGTTTGTGTATTTACCTAACTCTATAGCTTTAACTGCATGTCTGAAAGCTAAAATGTAGACGCTAAGAGGAGTAGTTTGATGCTTTTGTTGACGTGACCTTTAGAATGATATAACTGTGGTTGGGGTCATGGATTGTTGGTAACTGGTTGAGGACAGGGCAATGGCTTTGCATCTAACTCTTGCCAAGACAATCATGACATTTATTATTACATTTATTGTGTGAGTTAGTAACACAGGACATTTCAGCTGTGCTGCTTTGGTTTTGCTTTGGCGTTTGGTATTTTTATCATCTTCTCTGTAGCCACGGTCATACGAGCCATAGATGATCCTCGCGAGTCCTGTCAGTCTCTCAGAGGCTCTAAGATGACTGGCTGTGCTGTTGAAATATTGCCATTCAATCTGGCTTGAATACGGTTTGTTATGACAACGGGCTGATAAAGGTTGCTGTCCTCGGGGGAGCTGTCCCCTTTTCAACAGGACGACACTGCTGGCCGACACCAAGCAGACATTTTTCCATGGAGGGTCATTAGTTCGTGAAAGGCAGTGACAAAAGGGCTGTTGCACTCTTGGTGCGTATACAAAACTCTTCGCTAAAGCTGATATAATCTTTAAACATCACGCTTGTTCTCTGGTGACATGTGAGAAACATGAGGTGGCAAATTCCACTTGGACCGAATCCTGAGCTTTGTTTATCTTTGACTGTGTCAGTCTCTCACCAGTGAGATACTGGCCATAGTCAGGCCCTGGACTCTGGACCTGGATGATATCCAGCAGTCCTTTTAAAGTAGCAGGGACACTGGATGAGTCACAGCTAAACCCCTAACTCTAAGAGTGTGATCTTTTGTGAAATGGCAGAAGAGAGAACAGAGAAAAGACTCGAGGCCTCACTGAGCTTAGATATTATACGACCCATTCCACACACATTTCTTCAGGTTTGCCCGCTTTTGCTTTGGTCCTTCACAAGAATGGACTGACAATGAAAACATTTTATGGCAAACTGTGAGACCGGGTGTGCAATAAAACAGTCTCTGCACCGTGTCCGTCTGTGAGCTGCTGTAAAAGTCGACTCCCACATGTTGAATTGTGTGTTGTTTTGCAGGCGTGCAGCCAAAAGCCCCCGCCCTCCGGTGTACTGGAACTGGTATATTGTCTCAGGATATTATGTAACTCTGCAGCAATGCATCTGCCTTGTTCTTGAGCCAGAAAAAAAGGTTTCCAGCCTTTTTATCTTTTGTCTTTTTGTTCAGAACTGTAACATTTTTCTCTTAGAAGGGGAGTGACAAGCCAAAGCAGATCAAGTGAGACACCTACCCACCAATACGTATGTCTTCTATACAATTTCAGATCTTTGATGTTAGACTGAGGGAAATTATCTTCAACTCTTTAGGTTTTTAGTAGAAGACACAGAGCTTTGTTAGATAGCATGCCAAACAACACAAACCAGTGAAGAAGAAATGAGTGCTCACCAGTGATTTCCACCACACCGTCCTTGGTCTTCACCACCAGCTCCTCGGGTGAAAAGTGGTTGACATCCAGGGACACCTTCCAGTTGTCTTGGGTCTGCTTGATCTCTGACATACCGCTGCTCATCTGGCGGGACAAGGCGCGAGCATGCTGCTGGGCAATCATGGGATTGGGGTACATCACGGGCGTGTGAGGCATCATGGCGCCCATGTCTGGGACCATGAAGGAAGGCCGCATGTACCCAGGCCAGTGGGTGCTGGGGAATGTAGGGAAGTCCTCGGGCAGAGCCGGCATGGCGAAGGCCTGGTCGAAGATGCGGCTGTTCTGCTGCCAGTCACGGAATGGGTCCCAGCTTGGGGTGCGGAGCAGGGTGAAAGGAATACGTCTCTCAGTCATGGCTGCTGTGTTTACGGCGGTAGAGGAGTGTTGCTGTAGTGGAGAGCTGCTGGCTGCAGACGGAGAGTCTTTTGGCCTCTCTAAAAATGTTTTCCCAACGTGCCGTCTGCCTCTCAGCTGAGAGCTTTTATATCCTGTCAGCAGAGCCCTCCCTTCTGACTCAAGTCCCCCCAAGTTCACACCCCCAACATAATTCTGGAAGGTACTCCAATATCTATTTGTGGCAGACGTAGCACTCGAAAGGAATCCAACAGGAAGGCCCTCCCCAGTAAGCAGCTGCCCAGTGCTCTGTTAAACCTGCCTCTCTCCTGTCATGTGTAATCCCCTCCCTGCTTTACTCTCTTGACGTTGCAAAGATCCAGAAGAATCTGGGTGGCTGTTGGGAAGTCAACCAGACCTGCTGAGTGCGTACTATGTCACACGTAGATGAGGGTGACATCCTATTTGTAATATGGCTCTGTATAGTCCATGATGTGATATGACACAGGGCAGGCAGTGCTCAGTAAAAACACACAAAAAGGGTTTACCACTCTGTTTTTAGCGTCTGGAAACTGAGACTGTAACTTTGCTGTAATCATGAAAGTGGAATGTTTTCCCATTCTTGCGTTATGTACAATGGACTGCAGGCTTAATATGGAGATGCTGTTGAAATATGGTTAGTCATTGTCTTGTTGAAATATGCAAGGCCCTCCTTGAAAAATCATCAACATCATCAACCTGTATATATCGTTCAGCATTAATGGCACCCACCGTGTCATGCGCGCTAATGCACCCCCATACCGATGCTGGTTTTTGAACTGTGTGCTGCCGGATGGTCTCTCAGGCAGACGGTCTCAGCCAGGAGGACGCTGCGTCCAAGATTTCTAAACAGTCACATTTTGACTCGTCAGACCACAGAACTGTTTCCGCTTCACCTTCATCCATCTTGAATCTCGAGCTCACAGAAGGCAGTGGCATTTCTATATTTGGTTTATAAATTTGGTCTCTTTGCACGGTACAGTTCTAACCTTCATTTGTGGATGCAGATGATGGTTTCTGGAAGTCTTCCCCAGTCCGTGCAGCGATGTCCATGACAGAGGCGTGTTTGTTTCCGTCCCTTGTGCACAGAGATTTCTTGTGGCTGTCTGAATCTTGATATTCTAACTTATAAATTGTTGCACTATTTGCCAGTGCAGTTTTCCAAGAGTGTTGAACCCCTCCTCATCTTTACTGCACAAAGACTCTCTGGGATGCTCTCTTCATACCCACTAACCTGTTGCCAATTAACCTAATGAATTGTGAGATCTTCCACGAGGTGTTTTGTTTTAGCATTTCACAATTTTTCCTGCCTTTCGTTGTCACTGTGCCAACTTTTTGAGACTAGTTGCTGGCACCGAATTATTCTCATTATTCAAATTCTCAGTTTCAACATTTGATGAGTTGTCTCTGTGCTGTTTTCAATTAAATATGTTTTGCGCATCATCACATTTTACACAGCGTGACAACTTTTTTGGAAATGGGGTTGTAAATTTGTGACTTGGATACAAATGAACACTGCACACACACACACACACACACACACACACACACACACACACACACACACACACACACACACACACAAGCAGAGCAGTAAAGATTTAAAAGCCAGAAACATCTGGTGTGATATTATTTCATGCTGAGTCATCCTGAGGTCAGGGAGGACAGGGTGTAGGCTCTGAGGAGACAAACTACACCTAGTCCTCAATATTCAGCCGCTCACGTTGAGCTTCACAGTTTTCTGTTATCAGATCATCGTCAGTGACATTTTCTGCAACTCATATTCTTAATGTCACAAACGGGGAACTAACACGCTGCGCTTTCTCAAAGCGATTGTCAGCCTGACTGGCTTTATTGTATGTTCCAGATATGTTCCTACCACGTCTTACTGGCACTCTTATGATATGCTCTGCTTTTAGAAATGGCTCCTGCACTTATAGGATCCAGCCATGGCGTGAGTCAGAGGCTGTGGCTCAGGAGTCGGAGGTGTGTGAACGTCTGCTTCTGTCCTTACGAGTCTTACATGGCAGCCAGTGTTGTCAGTGTGTAAATGTGTGTCGGTGGGTGATTTACATTCTCTCACAGGCTCCTCAAAGTTGCCATAGAGTTTTGTTTACTTGCAGCGATCATCTCAAATTGCACAAAATTGCCCCATTTTGAAGACTATTTTGTTCTATATATAAGTAGTGATAATATGTTTTTTGTCATTTTGTTATTCTTTCTTGTGTGCTGCAAATACAAGCTGGTTGGGTTGGGTACTCTGGCTTCCTGCCACTGTCCAAAGACATGCAGCTAACAGGTTAATTGGTGACTCTTAATTGGCTGTAGGTGTGAATATGAGTGTGAATTGCCTCCATGTGCCCTGTGATGAACTGTCCACGGTGTACCCCGCCTCCCGCCCTAAGTCATCTGGGATAGGCTGCAGCCCCTTGTGACCTTGATAAGCGGTTACAGTTACGGAAAATGGATGGATGTTTATTACCTAAAGTGCAGGTAATATTAGCCTGTAGTCCACAGATGTGAGATTTGCAGATTTGCGTTGGCCTGGAGGTCCAACAGTGGTGTAACTGTACCAAACTGTAGAAGAAACGTGGCCACAACAATGGCCTTTTATTTACAGAGTGACTGTCACAGGTAGCAGCGGCACTTTCTGCTACACCCATATCAGCTTCCACAATAACTTAGCCACCACACCTGTCTGTCTCAGTGTCCCATAGGGTAACAGTATATCACAACAGAAGTGAATGGTATGTCTGCACAGGCCCTAAAATAGACAACAAACTCTCCTCATTCCTGATTTGACTGGAAGCTGCTGGAGAAGCTTCTAGCCATGAGTTATGAGTATCAGATCCCGGACGGCTCTCATGGGTACCATCTGTAGGGAAATATATGCACAACGCCTGCATGACTATGAAAGCCACAAAGAGAAAGAACAACACAAGAGTTTACGTATTTCCTCATTTGTTTCTGTTTATTGTCAGGTATAATAACTTGTACACTACAAAGAATGACTTGTAGAACCAAAGGGGCAATGCTATACTTGGAATAAATGAACAGGTTTGCAGAGTATCATAATTGGGTTAAGTCTGCTTACACTGGGAATGCAACACTGTGCGACTGACATGAGACCGGACGAATGATAAGGAAGACTTAGGGTGATCCCTGATTGTATCGCCAGTTTGTTTACCGTCCTATACAAGCTGTAGGGTACAGAAACATGGTGCGGCCCGTTATACAAGGGATTTAGAGTCATGTGGTGGCTGGGAACACACATTAGAGGAGAAATAATGGACTCTCCTCTAATCGCACAGATGTTTTGGTTGTGTTCGAGAGCTGATCCCTCGCTCCTCGATACAGGCAGAGCCACAACGCCTCGCATTAAAAGAAAACCTTTACAACAGGCCGGAGGTCGTGGGAGTAAGTGTGGACGAAGACTCAGTCCCACTGGCTAGAATCAGAACATCTTAACCACGCACCCGATAGTAAGCCTTCGCCACAGAAAGAAGCCCGCTCTGTGTAAAACATAATCAGTTCATTTTCAAATGGCTATACATTTGCAGCAATCTCATCTTCGAAGCATGATCCAACTGTTTCACGACAAAAGGTAAATAAGTTAAATAATAAATAACCTGATAAATAAATTAATAAATATAGTAGAATTATAAATAGCTGTGGTCAACAACAAAAAAAAAGTGTGCATGGAGACTTTTTGCAGACAGTTTTTCCTGTACAGTACCATACAGAAGCCTGAGGTGCAGGCTACAGTGGTGTACACATAAATAATTACCTCGCTGGTCATTGCAGAGGAGGTACACACACACACTCCCACACACGCGCATACTCTCACACAGAAAGCAGAGTCAACATAATAACTTAAACAGGGGAGAGAGTAAAAGTACATAATACACAGTCTCCTCCCCCACCGGTTTCCTTTCACCTGTGTACGTAAGGTGGCTGACATAGCGTGTATATGTCAGAGGGGAGAACAGATGCAGATGGGACCTTTTCGTTCCCGTCCTCGGAGCAGCAAGTCTCTCCACCCGATGCATCATGCTAAAACGAGCCTCTTCGAACTAGATGGAATATACAGTGCATAGTTTACAAAGCCAGAACTTAAAGAGAGTTTACATCTATACAGACAAACCTATACAATACAGTTTTTTTTTATCATTAAAAAAAAGTCCCCTTTCCGTTTTGCTTCCACTTTCATCCGACTCCGACTTTTCTTTTTTGTTCTCGCTTGTTGTTGATCTCTGTGCTTCGATGAAATGGAAGTCTTTGGGGAGACGATGAGGGGGAAAAGTCAGATTATCTGAAATGTACAGTAAGCCGTTGATGTGTCCTCTTTTTGCCTTCTACTCAGCTCCTATATATATATATATATATATATATGTATGTATCTATATACATACATACATACATTATATTTTAGATATATATGAATTATATTTTCATTAATTCATTTTTGGTTGCCTTGTGGAAGAAGAGAAAGAAAGTGCTAACATACAGCAAGATTTGTTCTCTGGGCTCTACCAAATTAATTTCTGACGTGGTAACCCATTTCCTTTAATACCTTGTATATGTGAAGACATGAAGAGTGACAGCCAAGTTCATAGTACTGTGCTATATCAAAATACATTTCTCCTCTTTGATCCAGGCTCTGTATTAGAGAGGGATTATGGTCTAGGGTCGAGGGACCCCCGGACTACACAGCAGTAAATCTACCAGGACTGCTTCTTTGTCTGTTTCTCTGTGTTTCTGCGTCTGTGCTGTCTGTCGTCTGCGCTCAGAAGCGGGGGCTGTCGTAGCTGCTGCGGCTGTAATAACTGTGGTGACTGCGGGAGCGGCTCCTGCTGCGGCTCCAGCTCCGGCTCTGGCTTCGGCTCTGGCTCCAGCTTCGGCTTCGGCTCCGGCTCCTGCTGTGGCTCCGGTTGTGGCTTCTGCTGCGGCTGTAGCTGCTGTAGCTGCGGCTACGGCTGCGACTGGTCCGCGAGGGGCTGCTGTCGTAGCTCGATGACGAAGGGCTGGGACGGTAGTACGGGATCGGCCGCTTCCGAGCGCTGGGGGAGAGGAGAGAGGATGGAGCCTTAGTTAGTGTCACGATCAGGATGAACGCATAGAGATGAGATAAGATTTGGTTGGTTGAAAGCAAATCAGTGTTAGGTGGACTCATGATCAGTGCAGGATCTGAAAGAGAGCAGCTAAGTGTGTTAAAAAAAGTCCACGCTGTTCACACTCATACTTACACCATAATCACACACACACACAGCAGAGAAATGCATGTTTTGTTAGTTTAGGCTTAAGCTTAGATTGTCTTGTTAATAGCCACCCTGGAAGTGCTTCCTGTAAGGTAATTAGCTGTTAGTTCCCAAAAGAACCTCATCTTCTCAGTGGAGGCCAACACCCAGAAAAATCAACAGTCAATGGTGTGGGGAGAGATAAACGCTATCAAGGTATCCCTGCTGCTACAAGGTGTGCTTCACCTTGTCATTTCAGCAGCGGTGTAGATTACTCAGCCTTAGCTTTTGTCTCCTGTATCTGCCATGGGAACCCACAGCCCGTGCAATAGAGCGAATTCCACTCAAATAGACCTTGATAGCATTTTAATCTCCGTCTCCCCGTGTTACAACATTAGTGCATAAACGCAGAGGGGGTGCAGCTTTAGAGTCGGTGTGAGTTTCTTTTGTGTGAATTGATGAAGGAGCAGAAAGACGACAGAGAGAGAAAAAAATAAATAAAGGGGAGGAGGCCAGGTTTTACTCAGGGGGACCTCTGATGGTTTTGCTGTTCGGCCCGAGCTTCAGGAGTCACACTAGCCAGATCCTGCTGCACGGCAACTGTTACCAGGGTAACTAGCCTGCAGCAGCTCAGTTCAGCAGCATCCCGTTGTCTTGGCATCAGCACCTTTAGGACTGGAGTGAAAGATGACAAGATACACACATTTCACCCGTGTCTATTCACGCTAGAGTACGAGACGGTAGAGAGGCGACATGAAGAGTGTTTTCACAGGATGTTTAAATATCAACAAACTATATTTGAGAACTACAATCATCAGTAGGACAAGATGACATGATCTAATCTTAAATAACTCATAACATAACATAACATATAACATATATAACATTATTGTTATCAGTGGCCAGTTTATTAGGTACAGCTCACTAAAACGAATGCAGTCTCATAAGAACAGACTTACAGTCAGACTGCAACTATGAAGGGCTGAAAAAAGTATTTTATCTGCATATTTCCAGGGTAAAGAAACAACCTCAATGTGACATGTGATCTGTTTGTGAGTTAATATTCTTTCAATTAGAGATAAGACAGCGAAGAATGGTGCTGCTCTTTGTCGTAAAGAAGGAAATCTGTCATGCCTCGCTGAAAGTAAACGTGATTGTCTGGTTATTGAATTAACAATGCAGCATTTTACAGATCATTTCTGTTTTTTAAGATTAGATTTTGAATCTTTATTGTTTGATGAAAGCTGAAGAATTCAGGGGAGGGGTGACATGCAGCAAATGGCCACAGATCAGACTCTATATTACCATTACTAACAATCACAAAGCACAATAACTAGTTTAATTTGTATTAGCTCATTGACAGAAATGTATAAAAGAAGGATATTCTGTTAGGCTGTCCACAAAAAAACCTTGAACCTAACCTAACCCTGAACCGACACCCTTGTAAACACTCTGTTCCTTTGTACCTGCAGTTTTTCATTTCTACTTCACACAAAGGTTTTACGGGATCCGAACGAGGTTCTCAAAATTTTCCATTTGTGAGTCAGAGCAGGAGGAAAGCTCCTCGTTTTATTCATTTTGCATCATCTTTGCTGTAATTTAGAGCTATAAAAGAACGACTTCTGCCCCAGCTCGAGTGGAGTGCTGTAAAATTCGGAGACATGTTTTAACCGGAGAGCGTAACATCCATTAAAGTGTGTTACATTAATTCCTGACATATAAAAGCTGAGAATAAACTTTAAAAGATTAACTGCCTAATGTGAGCTACCTGGTGATCCTGCGAGCCTCCATGAAGCTCGGCGAGTCTCTTCTTCTTTTGCGGATGGGTGAGTAGCTGCGTGAGCGGCGGCGAGCTCTGCTGTCGGTGTCAGAGCGATTGGGGCTCTCCCTCTCTCTGCGGGACACCCAGAAAAATCAATCAGGACAGCAACAATAGAGCTCTTGAGATAAAAAGAAAAAAAATCCAAACTGAGAGAAAAGTGTGGCAGACAGTTTTCACCTGGAGTTGTTTTGTCTGTTGTGTGGGGACTTGGCCTTGCTGGGGCCTCTGTCTCTGGAGGCTGAGCGTGAGGACGACCGGCCGCTGCTCCAGGAGCTGCTGCGCTGTCGGAGGTTGGGTTTGCACCTGGACTCCTCTTTCTTCCTGCCCGACGTGTGTGAGTGGCGCCCCGGAGATGCAGACGGGCTCCTGTGATGCGCCTGACCCCGACTAGAGCGGTGGTGGCGCTTGGAAGAGTGTCCCCCTTTTGTCCTGGTGTAATTGGCAATGTAAGACAGTAAATGTCAAGTGATTCTGTCTCAGTGGCAAAGCTCCAGCAGTGATAATATCCTGAAATAGTCGAGGGGCAAACGGAAGTCTTTGTGCTTACTTTCTCTGGTGACGAGAGCTCCTCCCTCTGTGAGTGTGGTTGTGCTGGGAGTGGGCCGAGTCGCTGCTGTGAGCGGGGGAGTGGGAGCTCTTATTCTGGCCCCTCTGGCTCCCTCTCCTCCCTGATGTCTGGCTCACGGAGCTCCCTACAGCTGCGTTCCTGCCCTCCACACTCCCAGCCTCTCCCGAGGCGCACATCTGTCCCGTTTGGCTCCTGCTGGGGGCGCTGTGGAGCTTGTGCTCTCTCAGCAGAGTGGACTGGATGCTTGCGGAAGTAGCAGTCAGCAGACGGAGCTTCTGTAGAGATATGATGACCAACAAAGGAAAACAAAAAAGAAAAAAGAAAAGAAAAAAAAGGACGAAAAAGAGCATTAGAGGGTGTCCGGGTTGGTGATTGAGTGCTACGGTGTACTTGCCAAAAGAAGGTAAACATCTAAAAGAAAAAGATCTAGGTTTTCTCCATATGGCTTATAGATAGTCCTCTATGGTGCAGCGCATGCAATACTTGGCATGCAAAACCATAATGAGTTGAAGAAATCATAAATCGCAAAAACAAATAAAAAAATTAGGAGGAGGAGGAAGAGAGGGAAAAAAATAAAACAAAACTGTGAACCAAATAAGTTTAAGAGCAGAGGCAGAAAGTACAGAGCTACAGATTTTGTAGAGTAGAAAAAGAGGACTTCTTCAGTATTTTTTTTTTTTTTTTTTTTAGTAATGGTTAAAAAAAATGAAACAAAACAGAAAGAGAAGACAACTTGACGGAACATCACAGAAATGGAAGGAACAAAATAAAGATCACAATTATTGAATCAATCGAATCAGAAAACAAATCGTCTGCTACTCAATTTTCTCTTTCTGGATTTTTTTTTCCTGAAGACAATTGCTGAGATGTGAACAGCGACCCATTTTCTTTGATTTTTTTTTTTTTTTAAATGGTTACTCTTGTTTAACTCCCTTCTGGTTAACATCCACTTACCAATAAAGTGGTATTCCCTCCTTTAGTAGGTAAGGTATGAAGAAAAGGGAAAAGTGGGGCAACATAAGTGCATCATTAGATTCACAAAATGCAAGAGAAAAAGACACAAAACCCTTCCCTGCCAGTGACTCATGAGACAATGCATGGAAATCAATGGAAAAGAACTCAAAAGCAAAGAGGAAAACCACAATGTGCAGGGAAACCCTCACACAGAGAGTCAATCCTCTGGGCCCAGTCACCTTCCTGAACATCGGAGAGGAACTGGCTGGTGAGAGTTCAAGGTGTTTTCTTTACCATTTTTCTCTCCATGTAGTATCTACCACAGGGCAGCTGTTATTTTAACTGCCTGACACTTTAACAGGCTAACTACGTTAGCTTCTACTGGTGGTTACAATCAGTTTGTGCTCACGGGCTCCGTGATCAGGACACTTATCGTTATCACAACAGACAACTTTTTCTGTTCTCGTAGTTCCAGGGAGTTGTCGCTGCATTGCATGACAGTGTGTGTAAAGTCAGTATTTGTGAGATTGACTTGGGTACAACCACATTTTCTGCCAATTTTTTTTGGGGGGGTTGACTGATGATGATGTACGAACCCCCCAAAAAAGCATTTCATCAGTGAAAGTTCATCTAATTGATAAAACATCAGATTCGATACTACTTTTAGAGTCCTGGATAAGCTAGCATTTTTCAAAATTACCACTGTCTTAAAGGATGAGGCCGGCAAATATTCTACATTTTACTTATTGTCAATAAATCCCGCTGTGCCATGGAGCTCCAATGATTGTCCAGGTGCTTCACTAGAGCACAAAATCTGTATTAATCCGCGTCTCAAAATAGTCCCAAACAAGTCTGAGCCTTGAGTCTTACCTAGACTTGAAATATTGCTACTCTTGGGTGGATCGACATGATATTTTGTACTGATCATGATCCCCAGAGGATGAATCCTACCTACTTTGGTGATCCATCATCATCAGATCTAAATGTACTTTTGTTGACGACCAAATACCTGAAAAACTAACAACATTCCCATCAACCTCAGCTGTACTTTGTATTTAATGCTAACAAGCATGCTAAACTAAGCAAAAGCATGTTATCAGCTTGTTATTGTGACCATGTTAGCATGCACGGGCGTTTAGCTCAACAGGCCACTGTAGCTGTGCTCTCTCATTTAATAATAAAACTACATATCTGTGACCAGTAGTTCATCTTCAGCAGGAATTCTTAGATGTGCCGCAGACACAATAGGGACGTGAGAGTGTATTGACAGACTAACGCATTGTTTGTTCAGGCTTTTTCAAGGGATTTATTCATAGTAAGAAAAGCATAGAGGCATGCCAGCCTTATCCTGTAAACTGCGTATGGTAGAGGGTGAGATAAAGTATATTTCATACTTCTATTTTAAGCATTCAACAAAGGTAGAACTTGTGATTCAATAGTAGATGGGGACTGAAACTTGTGATGCACACTTATACGCTGCTCATTGTAAGCAGCTCATGAAAAGAGGGAAAAATCTCCAAGAGGCGTTTTAGTATGAAACCAAATACAGCTGGCTCTTCCGCATGCATTATCATGTGCCGTCTGAACTGCTTCGTAAGCTAAGATACAACAAAAGCACCGACTGGTTCTTTGCAGAAAGAAGAAGAGCCGTTCTCCACTATAGAGAGAGAGAGAAGACAACTAAAGCGGAATAATAAGAGAAAAGAAAAAAAAACACACAACCACTGGTGCTTATGACAGTTGTTAGAAGAAACAGTCGTGGAAATCAATGGTGAAAATCATAAGACGAATGTACTAATTCACCAACAAACAGAGAGATGCTGGACAAACAGGAATGCATTCTACCAAAAAAAAAGAACAGAAAGAAAAAATAAAAAGAGACAGAAATGGACCTGGAAGATAGAGCGGGATATTGGACTTCAGGATGAAGTTAAGGAGGAAAGAGAAAAACCAGAGCTCTACTTAATCCAATCTTTTAAGAGTCAAATCATAATTGATGAAGTTAGATTAATTTGGTTAAAGACCATTCGTAAATAACAGAAAGAAAGAGAGAGAGAGAAAGAGAGAGAAAGAGAGAGAGAGAAACATTGACGTCACTCAGGCTAGGGTGCTTGTCACATTCTCATCTGCATAAAGATCACGTGCGTAGGCAAAGCTTTACCTACCTTCCATTTCAATCAGTGACACGTATGCAATATCAACAAAAAAAAGGAAAGAAAGAAAAAAAGAAAAAAGGAGAAAGGAATGTTCTCCGCAGCGAAATGGGAAAAAGACAATGACCTCTTTTAGTATCAACGCTACATATTTTGTCCAGAGACTAAAAGGAGAAATAAACAAACCAAAAATTAAAATAAAAAAATAAAGAAAAGAAAATAGAGGGGAGCAAAGTAAAAAAAAAATAAAAGTCCAGATGGATCAAACTAAAATTAGAAACAAAGGATGAGTCTAGAAACTACATGAGTTGCTTTGTCTTTTTCGCTTGTACAAATGCAGCCATATTTGTATCAAAAACTGGGAGGGGAGAGGGGGGAGGTGGAGGATAGAGGTAAGCGGATAGAGTTAATTGTCATATTAGTGGACATCCATGTTGAGTAGAGTAGCTAGAAGGACGGGAGGGCTGGAGGAGGAGGAGGAAGGAGGAGGAGGAAGGAGGAGGAAGAGGAGGGCATGCAAGAGCTGGCAGATGTGAGAAGAGACGTGGGAAGAAAAATGCCAGGACGACAAGAGTGAGACGTGAGTCACGCATGACACAGATGATGAACAGGTAGGAGAGAGGAAAAGGGAGGACGGGGGAGGTAGAAGAGTGTTGGAGGGGCAGTCACTGCTAAGATGGACAACTAAAGAGTCAGCACATTTGAAAGGGACCCCAGTCGCATTTTGGCCTGGGTCTTCTTCAGTAGCGGCACTTCTCTACGTCTCTGCGCTTATTTTTTTGGACGTCAGCCCGTCTTTCTTCGGGGCGATCTTACTTTACTTATGTATCTCTATGAACACATAAAAGAAAGAGAGAGCCTGAAGGAGCTTTGTCAAATCTGAACATTCAAAATGGCTCGGGTCCCTTTAAAATAACAATTATGTTAATAAATGTGTGAGTTGTCCTAGTTTATTTCCAAGAGACCATGTACTGAGTGTGTTTGAAGTGTGTTTGAAGACATCCATTAATAATGAGCAAGAGGACGACTTAGCGCCGTTTGGGGCTGTCTCGTCTGCTGTGCAGGAGACGGTCGCCGGTGTTTCCCAGCCGAAGCCGCTGTGCGCTGCTCTTTGTCAGAGGTGGAGAAGTTAAGGAAGCGTTTACAAAAGCTTGCCAGATAGTTTTCATCCTTGAAGCCTTCTGTGACATGGTGCTAGAAAACACTTCTGATGAAGGCTGAAGAGACTCTCGACAGACAGAACGGACATCGTATCCGTGACGTCACCTACAGGATTCAGAAGAGCCGTTTCAAAGCTCAAAATGGCGCTGGCTGATCTAAAAAACGGTAAAGGCGTGGATCATTGGTGGACCTAAGTCAGGCTGAATGATGCCTGGGTGCTCAAACATGCCACCGAGTGAACATGCTGTTAATTATGTAGAACTTTAAGCCTTAATATAATTTGAACAGGTGAGTTGTATAAAAATTCACCCTCAGTACAGTTGTCATGAACGGAGAAATTATCTATAGGGATCAAAACTGTTTTTTGTACCAGGCTGTAAACATGTTTATTTCTGCTGTGAAGTTGGACATTTAAACATGGGGACTTATGGAGACTGACTCATTCTGTAGCCAGCCTCAAGTGGCCATTTGAGGAACTGCACTTTTTACGGCACTTTTTATGGCACCAATGTGTGGCTTCACAGAGGTCGCCGCTTGGTCCAGCCTTCAGGCTTTTTGCTGTTTCTGTGCTTCTTCGCGGGTTAACCTTGCAGATCTCGCTTGCAAGCAGGGCAACAAAAAAACTCATCACACGTTGCAGTTGCAGTTGGTGTTTTTTCCTCCAAGGAGACACCAAAGCCACAGCGAGGTAAGATTTTTGCTTTCATGAAATAATTTTCTTTCTTCACCATGTTTAAGAGGAAGCTTCAGGGAGAGGCACTCTGCTTAACTTCTCCACCTCACGTTAAAGAGCAGTGCACGGCTGTTTCCAGGACTGTCCCGCACACAGCGGACGACACCGATCCAAACGGGGCTAGAGGACGACTACAGGAACACAAACTGAGATGATAGATAGATAGATAGACAACCAGAGCTGCTATACAGAACATTTGCTAAACCACACAACTGCTGCAGTAAAATCAAACTTCAGTTGCATCCAGGATCTGTCACACATAACCATCCTCCTGTGCAGTGGGGGGAGGTATCATAAGACAAATATTTGAGCTGTGTTTTTTTGGGGGGGGGGGGCTCCTCTTTCACTACGACTGAATGGCTCAAAAATACATGATCAAACAGACGCTCGCTCGCCATTCTCCCCTGGCCTGAGCAGATAGAGACAAACGTCAGGGACAGAAGAGATACTGCCACCTAGGGGCAACATGCACATCGACATGGTACAGTAAAGCAGGAGAGAGGAGCGTGTGCTTTAACTCCTGGTGGTTTTGGCAGGAGCTGATTGGACGCCTGGAGGAGAAGAGGATCTATCACTGAGCAGAGCATGTGCTTGAGAAGAAAGACAACTGTATTGACAAGAAGAAACTATTACACATACCCAGTTAACCTACTTGGTCCAGTTCCAAAGCATTTGAGTGCTTTTTATATAAATGAGACAGAAAGATTTGGGCATTTATTCATGGGTAAATACCACTTAAATTGATAAAGAAAAAAAGGCAGTAATGAATGAAATAAGCAGAAAGAGAGAAGAAAGAGAAGAGACCAGATAAGACCTCAGACACATGCAAGCTGGAGTAGAAAAGACATCAGTACTCTGCAGTGAGTGTTTGCAGCTCATTAAGATGCTTGTTCATCAGAGGGAGATTATTTTACAAGTGATCCCCGCGGTCTAACGGACGTCTTGTGTTTTATTCCGACATAATAGCTGTCATCCTTACTGTAGCTCTGATGATCATTTTACAGTACGGAGAAAAAAAAAGAAAAGCGAAGGTTGTTTCCGTAATAGCAGAGAGTGATTTAAAAGTCATCACGAGCCAAAACAAACAGAGCAGGTCCAAATTAAACACGCAGAGAGGAGAATATATACACATTATAATATGTTTGTGGACACTGTGTGGTGCTAACATTATTAAAGTGTATTTAGGACATGGAAGGTTTAAAACGCCTGAATAAAAACAAATCAAACAAAGAAACAAATATACTGTGTTATCTGTGTTTATCTTTATATGTATGTATTTACTGTGTCATAATGAAATTATGAGCGTATGATTATGACTTTACATGTGATCCATTACATTTCAGATTACAATGATCCAAACAAACGTGGCTGCGGTTATGCCCGATGCATAAAAAAGTCCACCACCTTATTCAAACTTCGAACAGCGCGGTGCATTGGCGGGTCCACGCTGTCCTCTGGAAGGCAACACATTTTGTTCTATGCTGTCTGATTTGTTTTTTTAAAGACACAGCAAAATGAAAAAAAAGTATTAAAACTTCCTGTGAAACAAATAAAGTATAAATATTTTGATGACTCATCGTGGACAAATGAGCATGTGGGTAGCTAGCAGTGCAATATCTGAGGAGGACGTCGCATAAACTCGAGCACTTGGTTGAGGTATCATTTATTCGTTCATGCCTTCTCCTCCTTCTCCTGATCTAACAATGCACGTGAGGGGAGGAAGTGTGTGTCGAGGCCAGTTAAACACTGTCACTTTGATTGAACCAATCAAATCTGTAGGATGTGACTAAACTCTGCCAGCATCTCACATGGAAACATGTCACATTACACTGACTGAAGATGCTCTAACTGCTGCAGACCAATGTATGTATGTACATGTGTTTTTTATTCCATTATGACGCAGTGAATGCATAAAAGGAAACCATATATATAGCATCGTATTGTGTTTCTTTTTGTTTCTTTGTTTGGTTTGTTTTGTGGAGCACTTTAGCGTTTTAAATCTTCCGTACAGCCGAGCGCGAACAGCTGTTCATAGTCACATTTTATAACAATTCATTTCAGCATGCTTGGATTAAGACTTTCCATTAAGTAATTGGATTAGTCAGTTCAAGGAGGAATTGCAGATTGGTATCACATTAAAGCACCATCAGATGTCTGATTATGACTCTTGACTCAACATTGGCTAATTAAGACTTTATCGGCAGTAAAACGTTGATGTTAGAATTGCAGATAGACACGTTTTTCTTTGATGTTTCTCCACGGGCATGAACCTCTGTGGGAGGAGGGCAAATGTTTGAAGTAGACATACCTGTCCCCAGCTCAACTTTATTTTGTTTTTCTTATTCCTTAGCGGGCACCCGCTTGGAAGAAGCGGCACATCTTTTTGCTCATTCATTTGGAAACACTGTGCGCCTGCATGGCTCATATTTCCATTCGAGGTGCAGGTATGCTAATGTTGTGTGCTTCGACTCAGAGGACGTGTGCTGCACAGAAACACTAGAACCTTTCTTGTCTTTGCTCCCTCCCTCTGTTACCGGCAAACAACAGGAACAAACAAAAAAATCAAGATGGCAGAGGAGTCAAAGAGAGCCAGAAACAAAGCAGCAGGAGCGGCAAGTTGTACACACAGGAGTGTTTTTATACACGTCAGAAATAATAATGTTAATAATAACTGGCCTACAACCTAAGAATAACTGATAAATGAAAAATAAATATCAAAGGAGATGAGAATTCATGTCAACCAACACAAAAGAGCAAGATAAAACTCATTTGTAGAGACTGTGGTAGATACCGTTGGAGTGGGTAAGAGGGGAGAGGGCGGGGGAGGGCGTGGGTGGGGAGGGGGTGTGAGAGCAAAATAGAGGAGATTACATACATCGTGCCCTTTCTCGCCCTCGGCGTGGTTGAGTCTGCCGGCCTTGCCGTTGCGGCTTCGCTGGGTGTGGTCCCCGTTGTGCCACGCAGCGGGAGTGTTGGGGCCCGGGGACAGCGGGGTGCTGGACGCCTTTTGTCCGTCCATCTTGTGCTTGGAGTTCAGTCTGGAAGAGCAGCGGCACAAAGCAACGGACTGAGTACGGCACACCAGAAATACACCGAAAACATTTTTTATTAAAGAGAGATCTTAAGTTGGTTAAGAGTAGATCTTACTGAGACAGGTGAACACACACCTGGAACATGTTCTGGAGCAATTCTACAAATTATAATTGGTTACGATTAATAATTTCTCCAGAGAACGGTGGTGACATTTATCCGAGCTGCAGAGAACACAAATAAAGCTGCGCTGATTTTGTTTGCAATCGCGATGGTCCTCTCATCTTCACTGTCTGCACCTCTCGGACTAGGTCAGAGATCTCAGCACCGAGGACACGCCTTTCCTGAAACGCTTAAACCAGCCGGAGTGATACCGAGTTACTGTGCAGCACGGAGAGAGTTTATTTAAAAACATTTTAGGACATTATATTTGTGCGACAGTGTTTGCAAGCGCACAGCGTCTGCATGTCATCACTCTAAAGACTTCAGATTTGTTCTGTAACGCAGGTGAGAAAGTCTCTGCTGCGGGAAGTGTTCAGACTGGGCTTGTGAGTTCATCCTATTTCCTATTATTTCATCACTATTTCAATATTTATATGAAATAGATTGTAATAATTTTAATAGCTGCTGGCCGTTTCTTTTTTTTATTTAAGTGGCAGCTTTACAGAGTAGCACATTGTTTTTTTTTTTTTAAATAATGAACAATGGAGCAGGTGGAGGGTGAATCTTTGTTTCTGATTGGCTGCTCCTGCTCTGAGCGAACATGTGATTACTTCATATTTATGTGATCGACTTCAAAATTCTGATTTTACACAACAAAGTCTGTTTACCTGTGCTGAGGAATAACACTGCGTGTGTGAAAAAAGTTGTTTTGTGTCTGTGTCATGTTAATTTAATGTCGGTGTTGAGTTCGAAAGAAGCCCGCTCCTCATCTCCGCTCAAGGCTAACAACTCCAAAACTACATTAGTCACAACTAGCACAACACAACCAAATGTATCTGGTCTCTATCAGGTACCAAAGAAGGAGGATTTGTGGAATAAGAACAGACGATATCTCTGGTTCTGCTGCATCGATTTCAGCTCTTTCTGATCTTGCTCTTTGTTCTCAGCAGCAGAGAGACGCTTGATGAATGTGTCTTGTTTTTCGCACTCCGCAAAGAACTTTTTTCACCCGTTTATCGACTCTTCAGATCAGTCCCTTCAAAGTTTGTCCCAGAAAGTTTAGTTAAATATATATCACAACGCCTAAAACATCTTGAAATACTCAGCTCTGCTTTGTTGCCGGCTTTGTTCTCCCCTTTATGCCCCTATTTGCCCTAAAAATGATTTTAAAAAATGCCTGAGGCACAAAGTATAAAATAAGATCCTCCAACAACAACAGATTCACCCAAAATGAAGTACGAGTGCATTGTGAGAGATCACAGCCACTTAACGTGAGGTTTATTATAAGACAGGCGACACGGAGCCCCATTTGTATCCTAATCTATCCCCCGAGGGCCGAGACTAAATGAGAGAGAGGCTGACACCGGGGCAACAGCTCGACAGCCAGTGGAGCAATATGAGTGATGTGAGGTGTGTGGTGTGTGTTTCTACGTGTGTGTGTGTGTGTGTGTGTTGAGGAGTCTACCTGGCAGGAGATTTGGAGGTGCTCCGAGTGGAGGACAGGGAGGCGCTACGGGAGCTACAGCAGCTGCCTTGACGCTGTGAACTCCTGCTGGGGGTCTCACCGGGGGACCTGACGCATGACAAGAAACGGAGGTACACACATCACACACACACATAAAGCCATGTGTGTAAGTACACACATCACGGACGGACACACACACACACACGCCGTGCAGTTCATGCACTGCCAAACACGTTCAATATATATTCTAATCAAGGCGGGGTGAAATGTATGGCATGGAAACTGTGTCGAGAAGATGCACTCGGTGCTTTGCGGTCGTTAACATTCTCTGTGAGTCTGAGGCTGAGATAATGGGCGTAAAGCACCAATATAAATTTATGAGAGACTGAACGTGATTCCAATTGCAGCCATTGTTTGTTTTACTGCGTGCAGAGGACAAACCGTGGCCCACTTATTCTTTACACATTGCATACTGTTCGTGTGCATGAAATTGCCCTGATAACGAATGCAGAACTTCACTGTCATAAGCAGACTCTCACCTCTTTTTCTGTTTGTTCTTGTCTTTGTGTTTGTTCTTTGGGCTGCCCGATCTGAAACACACGTCATAGGTAAGATAATGAAGCCGTGCACTTCAAAAGCATGTAATAAGGAAAACTCAGTGCACCACTCACCACCCATATGGATTGCATTGTGTTTTGAACAAACCGTAATCAATAGGCAGAAATGGCAATGACAACACACACGAGAAAACTCATTTGCTTCGACGCGCACCGATCTCGTTAACACATCGTGTCGTGATGTTCTGGTCGCATACACACCTGTATCTTCTCTTTTTCCTGGAGCCAGACGTGGATCTATAAAGATAAAAGAAAAAAAAACACGACAGTTATTATAATGACGACAGCTACATCACATACGATGAATAATTCATCTGCATGTATCCAGGGGCCTGTTCCAAGAACACATTTACAGACTGATCTGGTTAACTTTTCTATTTAAGATTTACCTTTTATTCAGAAAAGGTATTTTTACCATCGGTTCGTGCTCCACATTTGAAGGGGGGGCGGGGCGGTTCTGGGAATTACTAAAACCCGCTTCTGGAAATAAATTCTAGGACATCAGAGGTAGGTTTTTTTGGACTCAAATGCTGGAGGCTGGACCCAAAATCTAGTCTTTGCTGTCATTAGTCTGTGTGTGCCACATGTGTTTATGTCACCTCCAAAGGATATTGAAACTACGGAAAGTGTGCAAGTTCCCCCGTGCACATGAGAGTCATTTAGCAGCACTCATATAGGATACCATAGACTTTAATGATCCCACACTGGGAAATTCACTTGTCACAGCAGCTCGTTCACACAAGAAATTACTCATAAATAAGAAATATAGAGAATAAAGTCATGAAGTCATGCTGGTGTTAAAGAGTCTGACAGCTGCTGGAATGAAGGACCTGTGGTAGAGTTATTCATGATGTTATCCTCCTCTCTCCAACTTCCTCTGTGGAGTTTAGGGGACAGTCCAGGACAGAGCTGGACCTCTTGACCGGCTTAAGTCTTTTTCTGTCTGCGTAGCATATACCCGATGCCACCGCAGTGTCATAGAAAGTTTTTAACAGTCCTGCACACTCCAAAGGACCTCATTCTCCTCAGTAAGTGGAGATGACTTTGACCCTTTTTAGTACAGGATGTTTGAGTTGTCCAGAAATCTATCTGTGTACAAGCACCATTCTAAATATTACATAAAAACAGACACATGTTCAGGTGACAGCAGCAGGAGGGTCTGTATTGAATCTTAAATGATGTGCATGTGCGCTCCCTCCCCTGCTAACCAATCTGAATCATGTGCACTCATCCATACGTGAGCAGAGATGTCCCCAGTGAGCTCTCTCAGCGGTCTTTTCCAGTTTGTATTCTACAGGTGCCCGATGTCGCGCTTATTTTTTTTTTCATTTCATTTCTGGCTGCAGAAGACGCTGCAACAAAGCAGGAATATTAAACCGAGGTTCAGTTTCCCTTTAACCGCCCACAGTAGCCCGTAACGATGGGGAGGCTGGCCATTCCTCAGTCATCAGCGTTCGACCGACACATCACCTCCATATCACTTTCACCCTCATTGCAGTTTCCATGGTGATTAGTCAGGCCGGTCTGCGAGAGCTGTTGATATTTTCCTGAAGAGCCCTACATCTCCTCCGCTGTTTTACACACCTACAGCATGCAGCGGAGTGGGAGGGAGTGCCAGCACAAAGTGTGATGATTCTCGGAAAGGGGAGTAATAAAGCTGTCACAGTAATGTATGTGGCTGATATGTGACTCAGAGCTGTGGGTCCATGTTTCCCCACCGGAGGGAATCAACTGGGGACTACTGTACAGTGGTGTTATTCTGGAGGGCTCATTATTCTCCTCTTCTCGGGACGTGGACGGTATACGTGAGGCGCGCAGGCACGGAGCTTTTGTTTTTAAGTTGCAAACATCAAAGTAACCTCCTCCCTCCTCCTCGCTCAACGCACACCTTAAAAACTGACATCGACGGAGGCTGGCCACTCCGGGGAGGAACCCTGTGCTCCCCCCGCCCCCCGCCCCCCTCCACCTCATTTATACATTATTCATATATCAACAGTACCTGCAATGCAGAGCAGCTTTGGTGCGAGGCTGCGAGGGAGGTGTGTGTGTGTGTGTGTGTGTGTGGACGAGGAGGACTTTGGATGTGCGTGGATGGATGGGAGGTGGGAAACAAGAGCGGGGCAGTGCAGTGATGCTCAGCTCTCTGGTGAGAGGCTCATTTTTCTTGTGTTTTGCGCCCCCATACAGGCCGGGTTATTAGAGCAACACATTTAGCCTCACCCCCCCGAAGTCAGGTGCACAACGGGAGAAATTGGAGGAGGAGGACACTCTACGATTGGTTATTGCCGTTATGATATCCCAAGGCGTCGCACAAGCGTCTTGTGATGAGCTCTTCCTTCCTTTCTTCCTGTTTTCTTATTGTCTTTCCTCTCTTCCCTCCTTCCTTTCATCATTTATGTTTCCTCGCTTTCTCTTTCTACCTGTCTGACTCTATATTTTTCTTCCTTTCCTTCCTATTTCCTTCCCTTTACCTTCCTTCTAGTCTTTTCTCCGTCCCTTCTCTGTCATGTATTCCCTTCTTCCCTTCCTTTTTTCCTCGTCTTTCCTCCTTTCCATTTTCACTTCTCTTTCCTAACTTATCTCTTCCTTCTCTTTCTTTTTCTTCATGTCTTTCTCCTTTTCTTCCTTTTAATCTTCCTTTCACTCTCATCTTCCTTGTATCATGTCTTTTTTGCTTTCCTCCCGTTCCCCTTCCTTCCCTTATTCCTTTTCTTTTTCTTCTAGTCTTTCCTGCTTCCTTTCCTTGTCTTTCCTTCTTTCTTCTATCCCCTTTCACTTCCCCTTTCTTCCCATCTATCCTTTCCTCTTTCCCTTCCTTTTTCTTCTGGTCTTTCCTCTTTCACTTCCATCTTCTTCCTATCTTAATCTCCGCTCCATCCCTGTCTTTCTCCTTCTGTCTGTATCTTTAATTCCCTCCCTTCCTTTTCATCTTGTCTTTCTTCCCTCTGCTTTAACCTTTTTCCTCCCGTCTTTCTTCCTTTCTTGCTTCCAGTCTCACTCCTCCCTTTGTTTTCTTCCAGCCTCTCTTCTTTGAACCGTGTCTTTATTTCCGTCTTTCCTCTCTCCCTTCCCGTTCCTTCTTTTCATGTGTCTTTCTTCCTTTTTTTATGTCTTATCTTCATTTCACATTCATCTCTTTGAGAGCGACTGTTGACAATCTCTTGAAAAGTCAGAGTCTTGTTCCTGTGATGACATGTCTCTGATGACACACACTCACAGTTTGTACACACTCACCTGTCTCGCTTGTGTTTCTTCCCACTCTTTTTCTTCTTCTCTCTGTGAGTGGGTGAGGAGCTGCCAAACCTGTTGATGGAGAGAGAGAGGGGAAACATTTGCATGTCGTGACAGCAAAATGAGCCTCAGATTTCTGTTGAATTCAGGCTTTTTCACTCATCATTGTGCGATATAACATTAAACCTCAGACGGGGTCATTGTTGGCAAAGGTGTCATCCTATAATAGCTCAGCTGATTATTCTCAGCGTGGCTATGTCTTTGTCACCGGCTCTATTCATGCCTCTGCCTTTCCCTTCTTATTCTCTTTCCTCTTTAGTGCCATTGCACATTTTCTGTCTCCCTCTGTCTCTTTCTCTTTTGCTGACCTTGTCAAAAGAAAGTGGAAGATGAGACTTTTGCTAATGACCCCTCTCCACCATCCCGGTATCTGATGGCTCGTTCGCAATATTCACGCCAAAATAATTGGAATCCCACTTCACGAAACCACAGTGTAATTATTCTGTCAACGTGGCTGAAATAAAGGCAAAGAAAAAAGGGAGAAAAATCGAAGCACTTCATCAGTGAAAAGCTGTTTCCACTCACCGACTCCTTCGGCGGCCAGATTTCTTCTTCTTCCTTTTCTTTGGGCGAGGGGATGGAGAGCTGCTTGATTTCCTCTTCACTCTGAATTGGCCACAGAACAAGAGAACGAGAGGGACAGCGGGATCAAGAGCGCCATCGAGAGTTGGAAAGGCAGGAATAATTTACAAGTGATTGTTATTATAATAATTTTCAGGAAGGATACATATCTGATTATAGTTATTTGCTTTTATATCGATAACAAGGTTGATTCGGGCCTATTTTCTCATTTCCGTAATTCATTCTGCCATTAAACACAATACTCATGTGATATATTTTACAATGGAAACAGGAAATTACACTTTATATTTTCTGTAACACAAGCTGAGAGAACAATCTGAACGTCTCAAAGTGAAGCACGATGGAGGGAGCGTTGCCGTCGCCTGAGATCAATTTCATGTTTGCGGATATAATCAAAGGAAGCACGCAGGGGCCTTGTGAAGGAGGTAATAGCAGGCCAATTGAAGGGTCAGTGCTGGTAAATGTGCCGCTATTATACAGTGTGTGAATGTGTGCTTTACCTGTTGTCGCTGTGGTAATCGTGGTCATAGTCTCCATCTTCATAGCCAACCAATTCGGGATCCTCTCCATACTCGTCAGGCTGATAGTGCAGGTGGTTGACCCTGAAATCATAAGAGGGTCATAGGGTCATAATCGTGTGTGTGTGTGTGTAGGTGTAACTCATCTGTGGATGTATGGTCAAAAACAAGCCGCTCTGCAAGGCTTACAAAGGCACAGTGATGAGCTAGATGCTAACGTCTCGCTCGCCAACTGGCACCGTTCTTTCTTTCACATTCATCCATTCATACACTGACACACTGGTTACCATGCAAGGTCCTCATCAGCTAACTCATTCTCACACATTCAGGAACAGTTTGGGGTTCACTATCTTGCCCAGGGACACTTCAGCATGCAGACTAGGTCAGCCACATTTAATCTTCAGATCAGTGGTCGACCTGCTCTACCTTCAGAGCCACAGCCGATCATATTTACCATATTTATCATATTTATTTGTATCTATGTCATGCTTTAAAATGATTGCAAACCTAGTTTTGGATTCCTATATCACATTTTATTCATTGATCTAGGTCTAATGCTAAAACATGATTATTAGCACTAAATACAAAGTTGGGATGTTGGAAGTTACGTTAGTTCATCAGGAATTTGGTCAAACTATTTAACACACTAAAATCCAAGAGTAAGACTAGTAAAATATGTTTATGAGAATGTTTTATTGAAACTGTTGTTACCTTTGCCTCTGTGAGCTTTGCAGAGTGTAGTTAAGGTGTGTGGCAAACTCTCTGAATGACCTACACGGTCTTTACGAGACTAAGACCCCGATGAAGAAGACGGCCTAGTCACTCCCTGAACTCCTGTTTTGTGTTACTACCATCAGGCCGCAGATATGATCCACCAAAATGCAAGACTGAAATATGAAAACTCTTTTGTTTTTAGGCCTCCTCAACATCTCAGTGAGAAATGTATTGTTCATTTACAGGTTACTTTCTTTGTCTTATTTATGTTCTGTTTATTTAGGTTTGTGTTGTTCTGCTGCTGCTCCACCTTGGGGATAATAAAGATACGTTGAACCTAGTTGAGGGGAAACCACACATTTCCCCCTGCTGGTGGTGCTAGAGGATCAGTCAGGGGATCACCAAAGGTGTATCCTCTGGAGACACGAATGCCTGTAGACAATTTCCATGACATTTTTCAAAGTGGTGGACTGACCTTGCCAGAGCAACGCCGCTAGCTAAAAAAGTAATTTCCTACGTGCCTACCTGCCCATCTGGCACCTGACTTGGGTAAATAATCGGCTGAATAAACAAAAACAAAAGGCGAATATATCAAATATTCATAGTCAAACACTAAGCCTTTTTTGTGACGTGAGTTCTATACTGACATTTGTAATCTTCTCTCACCCCAGCAGTGAGAATACCATCATCATTTTCTCGCTTTTGCAGCTCAGTTTGCAGGATTCATATCTTCCCACCGGTCTTCTCACACATACTGCATTGTATATACAGACAGATGGCAGAAACCCCCTCCTTAATCCTCCCTACCCCCTTCTCTCTTATGTGGCCTCCTCTGATCCACCAGATCTGACCTTGCAGGCTCCGTGTGGACTAAAGAAGGACATAAAAACACACTACTCTGATTATTTCCCTCTTATACAGCTCTATCTCTTTGACCTTGTCACGTCCCGGTATTGTTACAAACCCAGCAGGGTCAGGCTCTGGGCTTTTTTTTTTACACATATACATGTAGCTGCTAACCACGCAGCCTCAATTAGTAAGGGAGATATGAAAACAGGCAGGAGTAATGAGACGAAAACGGTGAAGAGACAGGAAAAGAAGTTGGCAAAGCAAACGATAGTGCATCTCTAGTAAGACCGTACACGTGGGGCACACTTTCAGAGCAAATTTCCGATTAAATTATTATTCCAGTCAAGAAGGGCGGTGAAAAAAAAGGACAAAATAAGTAGTGTAGAAGGTCTGGAAGGAGAGAGTGTGTAGAGGATTTGCAAAGGATGCAGGCCTGACAGTTAGTTAGGAAGAGACGAGGCAACGGATCCCTTAATTGGCTGAGCACCACTGGGCACAGCGGGGATGCCAAGTACCAGCAAAATAAACTTCACAATGACAGCCCTTCCTGTGCACATACGCAAAGAAGCTCAACCTACACACACCCACACACACAGGCACACTGCAACGCTCACTCTGATAAATATAAAGCTGCATTACAAAAATCATGTTCATTCGAACTCGAGCAACAAAAACAACAGCCTCGGAAAACAGAGTCGAGCGAGGGGAGAAGTAAACAAATGTTCAGGCGGTGCGGGTGTGACACAGTTCAGGCGAGTAGTAATTTTAACCTTGACAAAGTTGGGTTAGAAACTGTCTGAGTGAATATAGACTACATGGTGCTTCAGATGCAAAAGCTGGAGGCTGCAAAAAAGAGAGAGAATAACAAGAGGGACACATCCCATGCAGGTGCATACATACAGGTGATTTGAAGGGCTCCTTTTTAACCTGCCGTCCTCGTCCAAATCCTGTGATAGCACAGAGAGTGCAGGGGCGAAGGGGTTGTTCGGTTTGTATGTTAATGCGGTCTGCCTGCCCCATTGATCCTTTATCTAACTGAGGTTTGTGCAAGTTAGAATCCCCCTGAAATACCAGCTGTTGTTTATTGATAAATCCATGATGATGAAGTAGCAGACAGATTTGTTCTCTCCGTTTAGTCTTGGATTGACGTTACGCCCTAAAATATATGCTTAAAATATTCAGTTCTGTACTATATTGTCGCCTATGTGCTATACTATAAGAGTGAGTGCCGGTAATATTCCTATAACTCTTTCTGTGTTCATTTAGCAGCTTCTGTGCTGCTGAAAATGCCCCCAGACCACGGCACATCCATAATAAATTATTCTAGGGGAGACATGACCACAGATACAGTTCCTGCTATAGGCTTGAGGCCCTCCCCTCCGTTAAACATGAACAAATCATGGCTGTCTGTACTGTTTATGCCTCCCTTCTGACAGGTGGAGGTTATGGCTGCAGCCTGCAGACACTGCTCAGGGTGTATAAAAATACAGCAAACTCAGCTGTGTGTGTGTTTTGTGGTTTTTATAGTCGATATTCTTCTAAAAGACGTGAGAACTGAATAACAAATAGATAAATGTGAAATATGGCAGCACAGGACAGTGTCCAAATGTGGTTTGAAGTAAGGTGTGTTAATAACACGGCAATCTATACACTATTTCTTTTTATTAGACGATAATTCATTTGGGAAACATGATGTGACGACTTAATGTCTTATTTTTTACACTGATATAATATGTAAAATGCCAGAAATGGCATTCATATAGAACTGAATTGTCTTCACTTCTTCTCCATAAATTTATGATATGATATTTTAAACAATAAAAACAGAAATTGGTCTGTACAAAATTGAGAAGCAACTGTAATTTTCTATTTCTGGCATTATACTTAAGATAACAGTTTGGTTGTTAATTTACAGATAATGTTGTTTTCTATAGAATTTTATGAAACAGAAAACTACTGTAAAAGTTTGAGCTATCTTCCATAAATTTAGGATTCAGATCATTGGAACAGACACTTTCTCTGTTGTGGCTGACTTCACATGTTTAGATGAGGAGGGTAGTTTTTTTTTAACAAGAGCGATAAAATCTGATTATTATATCTAATATTGTTATTTTTAGGTTAACTTTAAAATCTATTTAGGCCTTTCACAAACAAAATGTTTCACTGTTGCTGTCGCTCTTTGTGCCTTCTTCATTCGACTTGTGTCCCAAAAGGTCCAGCAAATGAAGCACGCTGCCAAAAAGAGCAATTAACAACAATGGAAACTATCTAGTGGTCCCCATGCTTAGTCATTAGTGATAAATCAACTAATTCCCCATCCTGTCTCTAATCACTTAATTGATGCCACGCTCCAATATGCCGGAGACATCTGTCCAGCCCGGCCGTGATCAACACAGCGTCCCTGTTAGGCAGATGAGCGAGTGTCCCTGTGTTTAATGGTGCCCTGGTGAGGCCAGAGACTTCCTAATTCAGCCACTGTCCCTGGGACCCGGCAGTGATGGACTACGGCCAATGCCCTCCTCAGGGCTGCGGCACAGAGGAGTGCAGCTCATTCATATCCCGGCTCAGACAGCCACTCTACCACTGAAGGCCCGGATATATTTCTATTGCTGCAGAGAGTTATAGTTTGTTATTCTGGGGG
The DNA here is from genome assembly GCA_023373845.1 of Nibea coibor. Taxonomy (NCBI): domain Eukaryota; kingdom Metazoa; phylum Chordata; class Actinopteri; family Sciaenidae; genus Nibea; species Nibea coibor. Next base: position 18,779,441 of record CM041733.1, read on the forward strand.
GAGGGAGGTGGAGGTTGAATTGATTACTCCTCAGTATGAGGGAGGGGGCAAATCTAGTGGCTGTTTTATGGTGGTCATATTAAAATGAAAGATTGACCCGGGCTGGAGGTTTAAGCCGAGCTGATCAATTCTGTGATTATGTGGAAAAAACCTTGATGTTCTGGCTGCACCCAGACTAGATATCTGCACAGCAGTTGAGTAGTAGGTGCATTTTTATTGAAATTAAATGTCTGTTATTCCTAACAAAGAAACGCCGCTCTCAGGCGTTTCATCAGATGTGAAGCCCATGGTCAGTTTCCCCATTGATCCTGCTCGGATCGGACAGTCCCGGTGCGTGAGCCCGCGAGGCGTTCCTTCTCTCGACCTGCGTTTCCCATCCATTCTGCAGGAAATCAATGTGGCACGTCGGTAAACAGAGTTATGAGCTAGCACATCCATGCTTACTGCCGGCTGTTTATAGCTAGTGTGTGAGTATTAAGCTACAGCTGAAGGGCCTAGCCTGTCAATAGTTATAGTCCCTGTGGAAAAGATAGCATCTGAATAAAACCTCCCAGCTGAGCAAACTCAAACACACTGAAGGCAGCAGCGTGTACGAGGCCGTGACAAAGCCTCCAATCACTTAGTAAATCTAAATATGTCTAAACTATCTTAATCTATATGCACATTCATGTTTCCTTTAAGATGTGTGGCATTAAACTACAATGAGATGCTGCTGGGCACAGAATACAGTAGGATACACACAGCTAACAGATGCTAACACATTTGTAACACAGATGAAACACTTCACTTAGAGTTTGTGTTAGCTTGATTTAATACATTTGTTATTTTGTTTCCTACTCGTGTAACAGTTTTGAGTTTGTTTCCGTGCTTCCTGTTTTATTTTGTAGGTCCACCCTGTCTGTCTTACTTCCTGTCTTGTTTTGGGTTTGCACCTGTCCCTGATCAGTGTCTGTTTAGTTCCTGTTTCCTTTGTTTCTTTGTCTGTCCATTCTTTTGTTTTTGTGTCTCTGTGCATGTGTGTTCTCTGTTTGAGCCTGTCGTGTTTCATGGTTTCAGTATTTGTATCTTTTCTGTTTTTGACCCTGCTCTTTGCTTTTGCCTTTTTGTGTTTTTTCCTGGATATCCAGCCGCTTTTGGTTATTAAAGTTACTTTTTTTCTTTTCCTGTGACCTCCCCTCTTTCCCCCGTGACACAGTGACTAACTTTGGCGCATGTTACATAAATACCTTTCATATTTGAATCAAATTTAAATCAAAATATTCATTTTCAGGGAGTCTACAGTCATGTCAGCGGCTCTGTGATATGCTAACATGCTGATGTTTGGCAGGTATAGCGACATAGCAACATTACTAACATTTGCTATACACAAATTAGGGAATGTTACTGTTTCTGTTGTGCAGGTAAAAATAAAATACATACTCTGAATGCATGCACACGATTTCATGTCAAACCATCCAGTATTAGAGACATTTCACTGAGCCAACCAATAATATGAGACCACATACACATACATGCCCACTGCTGGTTGTTTACCACAGGAACTACGTGTGTGTGTGTGTGTGTTTGTGTAAAAGCCTTGGTAAGTGCTGAGTGTTTATCGGGAGTCTGGGGATAAAAACCTCGCAAATTACAACCATCTTCAATTTTCCACATCAAGGCCTTTCTGCAGAGGGAAAAGTTGCAGAATTTCAGTCGAGCTCTGACATCCCAAATTGACCTGATGCAGAAGTGCCATGAGATTGAAGTAATGCGAAAAAAGCAAAACAGACAAAACTTTCTGCATCTTCATAGTTCGCTTTATGGTTTGTTGTGTTCATCCTACAGTGTGTCTTCTATAACTCTCTCCTCCTCCTCCTCATTGCAGTCTGGTCCAATGTCAGACACTGGCTGAGGTGCAGAGGAGGGAGCATCATTAGTCTGGTCTGCGAGACAGGAAGCATCAGCGTCATTACCAGTCATTAGTTCACAGACAGCGGGTCACGTCACCACCACGCTGCCTCATTCAATCATTCACACACACTCACACACACACACACAGTGTACGATGGACTGACTCAGGACGGCCACCACGCCCACATCCTGCTGCTGCTGTTTCTTATTTTGTTGTCGGCTGAAGCTCCGGCCTTTGTCTCTCTCTCTGTGATCTGGACGAAGACGCTCAGCCATTTATTTTGATTCCTTTAATTCCATCTTTGCTCGCCTCAGATGAGACCCTCTCCCTCCCACCTCGCGCTCAAAGCCGGAGCGAGGCTGAACACTAAACAAATTGACAATTATCATGCCAATCTTCGCCTCATTGGCTTCCAGCAGAGTTTAGAATAGATTTTAAAATGCTGCTGATTATTTTCAGAGCACCAGGGTTTAACCATTCCCTGTGTGTTCAGACAGAGGCGTTATCAGTCAAAAGCAGAGGACTTAAATTAAAATTTATTGCACTTTTGCAATTAAGGTCCATATTCTTAGGAACCGACTGCCTGAAGAGATTTTTAGACTGGCAGGCCATTTCTCATAACCTCTTAAAATAAATACTTCTGGCATTTGATATTTACTGCTGTCCAGTTTTATTAAATTTGAATTCATTTTGTAATTAATTTGCCATCAAGGCCACAAAACCCTTTGAGTTATATATGATAGATTAGCTGAAAAAGGATGTAGAGCAGAGCGGGGAGGTAAGAGGAGGTATGGTGAATCACCATCCACGCGCACTATACGGAAAAATGATTCAGTGTTACGCAGATAATGTGCTCCAAATTCACATTTTTTTGCAGTAATACGCTTGTCGCAGGTATTATTTCTATTCCCTAACTGTCATCATGAAGCTTGGCATTTTCATTTACACTTCAAACTAATTATATTTTCATTCGAGCGTCCTCGCATTGCATCACAAGCTTCAGTTTTTAAAGAAAGCTGTGCAATACAGCCCTGTGCATTTCAGACTAACCGCCTGTTGTATTTTCACTCAGGCAATTAAAAGTTATTTAGACTCAGTTTAGGCTTCTTTTTCCTTATTTTTATTTTTCTTCTTCTTCTTATCAGGTACTGCTCTTAACCTGTGCAATGAGACTAGAGACTTTGTGTGGCTTTGTGTACAGCTTTTGGTACCCCTCCACCTGGTGGTGTTTCTACATTTGAAATAACACGCAGAGGCTCAACATGTGCGATGTTTTCATGAGAATGCTCTTAAACTTCCACGATGGTGTAATGCCATCTAGCCAAATTTTAGTGGTTGAAAATATTGACAAGTTTATGAAATTAGGTGTCAAATTCAGGTAAAAATGAGCAGAAGATCATCTCTCTCTCTCTGCTCTAGGTGGCCTCAGTGTGTCATTGAGCCGCCCTTTAGGACCGCCCACAAAATCCTGGACTGAAAACCTTAATACAGATAATAATTCATAGTTAAAATAATACTTTTGTGTATATAAAGTCATTCAAATTCGCTCCACCTTTACTTCAACTTTTACTTGTAACACTGCTTTTTCTTCTTTCGCTTAACTGAAAGATCTGAGCTTTTTTTTTCCACCCCTGCTGAATACAGATATATTTGTGACATGGAGAAACACAGATACGGCTTTGCATTAATACACCCATCACAGACAGATTAAAGTGATGCTCAGTAACTTACACCGGTTGTGTGTGTGAGCCCTCTCTGGTGATAACACCCTCCTTGTCCATCAGCATTTGTCTGAACGTGCTCACTTTCTGCCGAATCTCTTCCTCCGTGTACCTGAGGGCGGATATAAAGACACAGCAGTTAATACAGGTTCTCTCTCTTGCACACACACACACATACACACATACATGCACATATGAATCTATAATCTGCAGTTTTGACTGCTTGGCTGAGCAGCTTTTAATACCAGCACTGAATGCAGCAGGGGCGCTGACCAGGCTAATTGTCATCTGTCATAACTGCCAGATGCCCGTGTAGGAGCCGTGTCGTCCCCCGCTATCGCACAGAGTCCGAACAAATGGCAAAGAGCGTCTTCTGACCGTGCACTAACTAAAAATGACACTCGGCCAAATGATGTATATTCGGATGACTCACTTTCACCCTCTCCCGACCCCGGAGGGTTTCTTGTTCAGGCCAGGCCTGCACGTCATGTTTTATTCTGCGAGCACTGAGTTGAGAGTAACTGTGGGGCAGCGTGTGGAGCTTTCCACAGAGAGAGTACTGCAGACCGCTGCAGCAACACACGAAAGAAATCACTGCCCGTGTCTTGTTGTATTTTCTAATTGAGAATATCCAGCCTTTTTTCCATCTCAGGTATCTTGTAGCTGTCAGGAGGTGCAACAAGAGAGCATCGCTGTTTACTTCCATTCCACTGTAATCTTATTTGGTGCAGCAGATAATGAATAAATCAAACACTCCTAAAATATTTCATACATACAGCTACAGTAACAGCGTCTGACCGCAGGCCTGCCACTGTGAGAATGTATCCACTGACAGCTCTGTGAGGGAGACAGTAATAACTCAACCAGCCTGTCTGAACAAGCACGAGAGAATGAAGCAGCTCTGCCCTGTGCTATTCTTCAAAAAAGGACAATGCAGGTCTGCGAACTTGACAGTACACGGCCCTTTTCAATGCACTGCACGCCGAGCCGGTCTCCTGGTGTGTTCGCACCATCTTCGCTCCATCACCACATTCTGCTCCGGCGCTGATAATGGAATGTAATGAGCTACAGAGGCAGAGGAACATGAAGCGAGAGAGAGAGAGACGAGAGATGAGGACAGAGGAGGGGGACGGGAGAGAATTAATAAAGCTGTGAAAGTGTGGCCAGGAGCCAGACATCACTAACTTAGACTGACTGGAAGCCTCAGCCATTAATAATACACTGTAGTGTTCATATCAAGTTCAACAACAAGAGCGTGTTGTGAGGGCTGCCCGGGATACAGCAGTGTGTTCAAGATGGAGCTTGACTAATTATCCACAGTTAAATATGGCCTCCATTCGCAGTGAACTGGTGATACAAAGAAGAAGAAGAAGCCTCAGATCTCTTTGAGTCTCAGCGTGCTGACATGTGATATTAGCTTATTGGGTAAGTGATAACATCTGAAATGTGAGCTCCTCTCGCAATAACCAAAGTGCTGAAGAACTGTCTGTCACGAAGCACTCTCACTTGGCAACTCTTTCTCTCTTTGTGTCTTTTAAAGGAGCAGTTCATCATTTTAGGGAGACTGGATACCACACTCGTGTCTGTAAGTTAGATATGATGGCAAGGATAGCTTAATCTCTGTCCGAAGAGATCTTCCTTCCTGGTTCCCTCCCATCTTCCCTCCGACCTCCTTCATCCATCCACCTACAACCCTGATTTCTCCTCTCATCCCTCGCCCCTCCATCCCTCAACTCTCATCTCTTGCTCTTTAATCCACCTACCCTTCATCCGTCTAACCTCATCCCTTGACCCTTCATCCCTCATCCCTCCCGCAGCACTAAATCTAAATCCATATTGCTGTGGTCTTTGTTGGTGAATTAGAGATAGATAAGTCGCTCCTGACACCTCCAGAATTTGCCTGAGAATCATCATGTTTTCAGATTTTCTCCTGTATCAGAGTGAACCGGTGACATTTGTTTGCACCTCCATGTGTGCACGGCAAACAGGAACTGCTAGGAGCCAATTCAGCACACTTTTAACGCTGCTAATTTGCCGAAATGTAAACAAATAAATGCGGCTCAAGTCGTAGCCCCGAGCTAACTCACTGATCCATGACAGCACACTTCCAGCGTCAGACTGCTCTGGCATTACGATTTCTCTTAATTGGAACTAAAGGACTTGAACCCGCATGAAAAACAGCCACGGATCAGAAGCACAGCGCGTCGGCACACACACGCTCCTGGCCATGCAGTTTATTTACCTGTTTAATAGGTGATAATATCTGACATGTGAGCTCTGCTGGCAATAAGTTAAAGTGCAGGGGAGTGATGCATCCATCACTCGGTGCTAAAACACAGACCTGGCATCAGATTCTGTTTCCCTCTCTTAGCTTTAGACTCATGGTGGGACTAATTCTACAAACTGGATTGTAAATTAACCAGTGGCTCATTTCAGCGCGGAAATAGCATTAGTCTAGAGGAGTGTTTGCTTTTCCCAGATTAAATATAGCAGCCGGACAGGGTGCTATCACGGCAAAGAACGAGATTAGGAGAAGTGTGATGGAGAGCCGAAATAGCTGGAAGATGGCCCAGCAGAGGAGAAGCCAGCCGGTGTGACAGCACCATCAGGTCCTGCTGTACGGCAATCTCTCAGCCCAGCGGCTGTCAACTCAGCACAATGGAGGCCACAAACACACGCTTTATATTCATAGCTTTCAATGCACAGTGCAGCAGCCATCACACTATGTTAGCCGCGGCCCGACGGCTCTACAGCGCTTGACTCCTGGTGGTGCTCTCAGCTGTCTGCTGCGGATCGAAGAAGGGCGTACAATAGGTAAAAGGGTGAGGAAGTCAATGGACAAACACAAGCAGTGGCTGCAGGGCTTTCTCCCTTAGCATTGTGGAGAAGATGTTGAGGGTGTTAGCTGCCTGCAGCTATCTCTGCTGACGCGCGAGCCAAAGCAAGAAAAGCGGGGTCAGAACTTGCGAAGCTAAAACCTCCGCTGACACATGACCTACAGAATCTCCTCTTTCTGCCTCTCTGCCTCCTCTCTCTCTCTGCCCTCCCATTACAAGGCCTGATTCTGCGATTCAGCATAAACCACCAAGGTTGAGTTGACTAACCAAAGTCAGAGAGAGTTAGCCTAGCGGTGCTTCTTCAACAGAGAAAGGAAAGAATCCCCTCACAGCGCCTGAATGCCTGCAGGAAACCGGCGAATGGAGGGTTAGGTTTACCTGCAGAGATAAAAGTCTACAGACAAAGGAAGGCTAAAGATGATGAAACTTTTGCATTGCGGGCAAAAATCCAGCGTGAGCTGAGCTGTAAATAGTAAGCATGTAAGTGTGTGCGTGTAAATGGCCCCATATTGGAAGCAAACACATCTCTCCCCTGCACATTTAATTAGCACTTCCTGCAGCTGTAAAGGTAGCTGCTTTCAGCCTAACACGCCATCTGTTCTGCCCTGACACAGCGCAGAGAAGGGGCTGATTGGAGCGGTCACTCACGGCGAGGCTGGGTAACACTGAATTCAAATTGAAATTAATGCTAAACTGAGCATGGCACTTTGTGGATTTTCAATTTTGTGTGTGTGTCTAAGAGGTGGGGCTGCTCAAAGCTAGCCAGGTGGACCAAAACGAAAGCCATTTAGCTCAGGCCTGTTGCCTACAGCATGCAAAGTCCCAGTGATTTGGGTGGAGAAAGACATCGATCATGGCGGTGGGGGCTTCCCGCAACCCCCAGCCATGAAAAATCACCACGATTAAAGAACTTGATTGGAGTAATTAGACAGCTCCGAGCACCCGCAGATTCCCCCCATTAACTCAAGATCCTGGAAAATGAATAGCTGTGGCCCAGAGACCATCCTTACACTGATAGTCATCGATTCAATGAGGACGTGCCTCCGCATGGGGGTGTGTGTTTGTCGGTGATGTCTCTGCATTTGATGTCTGAAGAGCCTTTTTTCCCCCCACAAGTCGTCCCCAGGCGATGCTACACACCTCTGGAGCTCTGCAGCCATCAATCCCGCTGCAAAGAGTACAGACGCAAAGTGATGCCGACGTAGTTAGTGAGATTGAACGGAGCTTTGAACGTGGGAAGGCGAACGCGAACACCCCAACATTTCTATTTCGGGGGCAGAATTAAAACGACCCGCCGAGCGCCGCGGTAAAATAGTTCAACAGTGGAGTGGAGAGGATTTTCAATTGATGCTCTCTATAGTCATAGATTTTCTGGTTAGATAACAGATAGTGGACAGAGCCGACAGAAAAGAGTAGCAAAGAGAGGCTACACCTTTCCCTCACTATATAAAGCTGCTCTTTTCACCTCCCCCACAGCCCAAGCAGATCAATGGTTGGAGCTATTGCTACTCTCCGATTGCTCATCTTCTCTAAGACCTCCTGTAACAAGCTGTTTTGTCTAGCGTGGACCTGCTATATTGGCTTGGGAGCCCCTCGAGTGACAATGTAGAAAATGGCTCATTCTCACCGAGATGCCCCCCCCCCTCTAATTTTCAGCCTTACAGGACTCGGGCTTATCGTCTTATGACGCAGGCTTTGGCTTGCAGGAAAAACCTCCATCACACTGAGATACTGGCCTCGGAGACTCTGAGAGTTCTCTTAATAAGACTCACGTCTCCTGCCATGTGTCACTGTAGGTGTTATTAAAGGAATACCACAGCAGCAGTGGCTGAAACGCAGCAATTTAGCTCCCAACTACTACAATTAACTTCCCCTCCTTGCTGTCTCAATTTACTGCAGACTGCTCGCTCTTGAAATTAATTTGCTGGCCCTCATGTACATGTACAAACACAAATTTAGCTACACTTCTCTGTTTTGCGTTGTCTTCTTTTGTGCTCTGTGCCGGGATCCACCTCTCCACTCCACTTTAAAAGCAACAGATATTAATTTTTCAATACGCACGTGCGCATCGAATTTTCGCGCTCAGCGAAGCAGAACGGGCGATATTGGTGGCACGCACACGCGTTTCATGCATGCATAAGAAGAGGCTCTGCTCGCACTTTTGGTGTTACGGGTGGACAGTGTGGTCTCCTCTTTGTTGCTCAACTTGTGTGGGTGCAGCTGCTTGTACTGTATGGTCTTTATGCATTATAAAGGCAGCCTGCAGATTACAGTGAGCGAGGCCCTGCGAAGAGAGCTCATTAGATCGCTGGGGGGGAAAAAAAGGCTTAGACACCGCAGGAGTTCAAATCATGCACAACCATTATGCCTCAATTAACGTGGGAAAAACACCCTGAAAATAGAATCTGGACATTTGCATGCAGAGTTGCCCTTCAGCTTTACGTGAACGACGATATCGCACGGTGGCCAAACTTGCTTAAAAGTCGACAGAAAGCATTTGTTGCAACATTCAGTTAATGCAGCGTCGTCTCACGGTGCTGCTACTCAAAGAGCTACTCTAACAGACCATCCCTCAAAAGGCCCTGACGTATGTAACCTCCAGCATATCTAATATACATAAAAGGGCAATGTTCAGCGGCGGCGTTGGAGCTCTCGCTGCATCAGTGAACGGGGGATGCTGTCAGGCCTTGAATAGCTAAATGAACAGACTCCTTTAATTGCTGAGCCCATCTAATTGGCTCCCAGGGTGAGGCCATCACTCATGACAGACTATTTATCCTGGTCTTATCTCTGGAGGAGAGCATGGCTGGACTGCGGAGGGGGAGGAGGAGAGGAGTGAGGGGTATAAAGGAGAGGAGGGGAGTGTCTGCCGTGCTGGCAGAGTTAGAGAAGGAGGGCAGGCGTCCAACCTGCCCCCAAGCCTAATCCTTCACCGAGGCCTCAGTCAGGACGGGGACTCGGGGGTGACGTAGAGGCTGAGCCCGCTGGCTTAAATCCACAACAAATGAAAACAGACTCCAGTCACCATTTTAATTGTGTCTAATGCCTGGCAATGCTCTCCCTCTCTATCCCTGCGCTTCATCCCCCCTCTCTCTATCCCTTAATCCTGCACACATGCACACACGCTCTCTCATTTAAAGAGGAACATTAGAAATTGGAGAGGCAAGGGGGGAGCCGCGCCGTGCCAAGCTGGCAAATGAGATTCTCCTTTTTATTATAGCTTAACAAGATGACTCGAGCCCGTCCAGAGCTTCAACACTCAGCTGTGCGGCCGCCGTCCTTCAAGTGGGAAGGCCGTGCCCGTGCAGTCTGACGAGGGAGCAGAGCCGGTTAGCGTTAGAGTGTCTGGTCTTCTTGTAGTGTGCCAAGCTGCACAAGCTGACTCTTTTGCATCAGGAGCAAACATGTCTACTCGAGGCCAGAAGATGAGCAGACCTTGACAGATGGTCACAGCACACACGCTCACCCCCAATTTTCTTTTTCTTTTTGTTAAAGTCCAGCAGTTTCCTTTCAGCTACGTCAATCTGTTGTCGCTCCAGCATTACCCTGCAGTCTTAATGAGGCCCCAACGCCTGACAAGCTCAGTCGCGCTTGGTGAAGGAGGGACGGGGTAGAGAAATTAGTGGAAGAAAAGGGAAGTCTAATCCATCTCCACCTCCTCGGAAAGCCCGGTGAAGAAGCATCGATTTAAACTAACTAAATCAAATTTGTCATCTGTCGTACCGAGCCTTGACCATAAAAACAACAACCCCTCACTAATTAGCCTGCCCCTTTTTCAATTAAACCACCCCTAATATATCAATGATTATCCGGATTTCTATAAATGACGAATGTGATGTGAATAAAATGCCACAAAGTATCAGCGGGAAGGCGAATTTTCTCTGTAGCGACACAGGATCACAGAGCTCGTCGTTAATTACAGTCTCAGCTAGCCTGGAGTTTGCCTGTGAGCTGTGGTTATTCAAGCAGCAGAGTGTGTGTCTGCGTGCGTGTGTGTGTGCGTGCGGATCAGACTTCCCTTCCTAACTTTGCGCTGGAGGACACATATCATGCTAATGAAACAGACGACGCTGTGCTGCGATGCTGATTGTCTCCATAGCAACCTCGCTAATAACTACCTACCACTTGAAGACGGTTCCGTTAAAACAAAGTTCAAATGTCGACTGCAAATGTGCATCAACGTCGCAGATGAGTAATGTCGCATCTGCGATCGCGGCTGATGCATATCCATGTTTGAAGCTTGGAAATGCTGTTTTGTGTGTGTTTGTGTGTGTGTGTGTGTGTGTGTGCTCTAAAAATTTGTGTCATTTTAATTTATGAGGGAGCTACATGGTGCATCTGTGATTCTGGGGATTACCAGGATTTGTTGCTCCCACCTGCTCAAACCACATAATTTTTATGTTTTGCCAAGTAATGCTCGCATGAATGATTCCTATTCAAAAGCCTGAATTCAAACAAACAGATTTTTTTTTTTTACCCTTGAGATGTTTCTGCCACTTTTTTTTTCCCACACAGTTTCAAAGGCCGAATTCCCAACGCAGTGTTCAGTGAGGAATCCCCTCACACACATATAACCAGTCTTTTTCACCTCCATGCTTCTCCACATGCGCCCAAAACCAAAAATCAGGAGCCAGCATCAAGACCAGGATGCTTCACTGGGTTAGATGATTGTGAAAGCTGACAATTATGTTAAATGGAGCTGCTGGCCAGGCAGGAAGTACCTCTGTCTTCGCCAAAATGTTCCCTGTAGGGTCCTTCACTGAATGATGAACTGTTTCTTATTCCAGAGAGTTATCTTCAGCATCCTTCCACGCCATGACATTAAACTTCATTTTTCAATATTCATCATACAAGCATGTCACATCTTAGATCTGCTGCCGCGCCGTGCTGCTACATCGACAAAACATCGCTGCTCCGCACCGCAGCTCCTCGTGTTTACTACAGTCCTCTGCAGGAGCTGGTGAGTTTTTTTTTTCTTTTCCTTTTCCAATATCGGAACGAAAATGACTTTTGGCAGGTAACAGATTTTGAATGTAATGTTTTGGTGCAGCTTATGAACTCAGCACCCCTACAGGTGCATACCTGTCAACGTCAAGTTCTCTGCTTTCACGGCTCGCACTCCAAATAGCTCCACGATAACTGGATTGTAAAGAAAAGATAAACAACTGCTGTTTCACTGAAAACGCTAATGCCACTTGACATCAAATGCTCAGTGCAACTGGAGCGCTCACTCGTTTGTTGAGTACATTTTGGACTTAATACAAAAGCGAGATGAGATTTGATCTTCAAGAAAATCGATGGCCCCAAATGTCCGCATAAGGCTACCTGTTCGGCTCTGATTGTGGGCATGTTCTGTTCCCACAAAAATGTCACCAGTAATTAAAAACAAATATTTCACACTCCGGAGCTTCAGGCCTCACTGTTAGCAGACGAAGACATAACAGATGTAGCAGCGTTAGCAGCCGTATTAGGGGCTTTTTTTAAAATTAGAAAATATGAACGCTGCTGCCAACGCGTTGGCATCAACGCCGTACCGTGGCGGAAATAATACAAAAAAACATAGTTTGACGTGACGTTGGCCACGATAAAGAGCGGCCCGTGACTTAGAGAGGAGGTGGTCAAGATGCACGAGACAGCAGGTGATGTTACAATGTTGCTGCAAAGAAAGAATTTGGACACGGACCTGCATGAAGACTGTGAATATGCCAAAAATGCTCATTTTATTTTTTGTTATTTTCTCCATTTTTATTGATTTTGGCATCACGGATAAGCACCAGTTTAATTCAGATGAAGGCATTTTCACTCCCAACCAACAGTTCTGTTTCTGCAGTTACATTATCATTTATTTGGAGCTGTGTCTCTGGCCACCTGGCAGATGTAAGTCCGATATTCACTTACGTAGCTCTGTTTTTTGGTCTCTACAACTCCTGAGGGAAATATCTGTCTCTTTAGCTGCTAAATGCTCCAATATGTTCAGCGGCTTGTCTCTAAGTGCGTCTGCCTGCTTGTTGTTTTGTGCTGAGGAGGTAGTGCACAGTGCATTGTTGGAGCTTTTTCAGTCGAAGTAGCTGCTTTGTGTGGCTTAAAAAGGCACCACAAGGGCACTGAGAGTGAAATAAAACATTTACATTTACAAGCCAGACAGCTCGACAACTCACTGTGAAGCTCTGTAAAACTGATGGGAGCTTCAGATTCAGGCGATTAGTCTCATTGCACTGTGGTCCACTTACCCCTGTTCCTCCATCATCTCCTGGAGCTCCATACATTTAAGCTCCACCCTCCTCTTCCTCTCATGGTCCAGAATCTCTCTGTGTGGCTTTTTCACCAGGACTGGCTCTGCTGTTTTGGGCTGCGCCTCCTCTTCCTCCTCCTCTTCTTCCTCCTCCTCCTCTTCCTCCTCCTCTGTACCTGGCTGTCCCTCCTCGGCTTTGGCCAGCAGGGCTGCGGTCTGCGTCGGACCTACCGATCCTGCTGCTGTTACCGCTCCTGCTCCGGGGACCACGGGCTGGGCCACGCCGTTCGCGCCATCCTTAGGGGACGGCACCCTCGCCGCATCGTACATGATTACTGAGATCTGCGGAGAAGACGGAGAGAAATGGTTAGAAAAAGACTAGGAGTGAATTTCACGTCAATGATTTAACGTCCAATCTTTCCAAGAAGCCTCATTTGGACGGATTTAGTAAAATATAGTAAAATAAAATTATTCTTCAGAGTGTAGAGCCCCTTGAAATCCCCTTTCTGGTTGCAGTAGCCGTGTTTGACAACCACGCAACAAGCCACAGAGAGATTGAGAGACTCACAAAGGTGAGCTGAGATGTTAATACCTGGGCAGGCTGCAGCGTTTCTGCCTGAGCTGAAGCACTGCCCTTTACCCACATTCACACACATGCACACACTTTGGATCCTGAATACATGTAGACAGCGACAGTGCTGGCAGCAACTTCTGCTGCATGAGTCAACAGTCCAGCGGTGCCTAGAGGCAGGTTAGGGGGGGAGGGGGAGTAAAATTCCTCTTTACGGCGCTCTTATCTCCTCGGCTGAATTGAAGTTGAAAATAAAGGTCACGGACGATAAACACAGCGAAAGGAGGAAGAGAGTGGAAGGCGGCACAAACGACGAAACACAAGACGAAGAAAGCGGAACGTGTCGACTGGATTTTAATATAACGTGACTGATTTTATTGTGGTGCTAGATAGATAGATGCTTTATTGATCCCGAAGCTCTCTTTGTTTTTGACCTGTTTGACCTTTCTGCTTCTGGCTGGTTTACTGATGAAATGATGAGCTTGTCATTTTTTTGGGGGGGGATACAAAGTCATCTGGTACAAGTGCTGCATGGACCGGTCTCTGATTAAGATGGATTGTCCTGTTGAGGCCGGTGTAGAACATGCGGGGGCCTTCACGTGCCCACGAGCCTCGGCACTGCCCGGCACCGATCCTCTCGGTACAAGCTAATGGCTTCATTTTTCACAGAGGAGCCAAAACAGCCCAGCCGAGGCACTTCATCACTGTCACGCGAGGAGGAGCGGCGACAGGATGACACCGAGGCCGGTTTGGACAAACCCCCGTGCCTCGTCCCCCTCAACTTATTGCATCTAAAACTGTCGCGAGTGGGCGAGCAGCTCGTGCGATGTAGTCAGGCGGTTCTCCCCATCGGAGCTGGTTCTGGAAGCCTTTGACTAGTTAATGGGGATGTGCTTGTTTTTGAAGTGCCGCGTGCTGGTAAACGAGCCGTGGATCCGCGCGCGGCGACACGGCTCTCGGCTGACGGAACAGGTGGCAGGACAGCAGGAGGCATCAACGCTGAATCTATTATACAGTAAATCAGCACTTGATATTCCATGACAGCAATCTCTCATCTGCGAACGCACGTCACAAAACAACTCTATAGAAGATTCAAAGGAGGAAAAGCTCTCCCGAGTCCTTTTAAGATGACATTCAGGTAGACAAGAGGAACATAAAGGAGCTCTCTGAGAGATGGGAAAGAAGACATGATGCTGTTTTCTTCTAATTGAGTGTCAGAGCAGAAACAGTGGGTCGCTCTTCCTGTTTCCTGTTTGTTTTAATGACACCAGGTGTTCAGCGGCTGTGAAAAGCTTGAATTGGACCGCTCGAGTCTGGATCTTTTTTAGCCAGAGGCGAGCGCCGTCTCTAATCCAATTTGTGCTGGACACCACCACACCACCAAAACCAAACGAAGGAAGGCTGTTTGAAATCAAGCAGTAACGAGCTTAGAAACATTTTTCAAAAAATGAAGACATCATGTGAAAATCTGCAGGAATCCACAGACCCTCCCACCTCAAATGAGAATCTCCACATCGCCAGATGTGGGAGTGTCGAGCTCCAGCCCGTGTGTTAAGCTGCGCTGTAAATATCGAGCCATCTCGTTACACTAATGCATCATTCCACAGCCATTCACTTTGCTCCCTAGAGGAGGAGGAGGAGCGAAAAGAGAGAGAAAAAAAATCTGTTCTCTTTCAAGTTAAGACAACTAAATCATTTAATTGTGTAATAAAAGAGAATCAGAAGAGAAAGGCAGGGCTGTCAGTGATCTGATAAGGCAGCAGAGCACGCAGTTAATTGTGTGCGAGTCCTCTGCAGGGACTGAAGGTTATCTGGAGCTGCTGTATTAATGGTGGCACCCAACCTATTCCGCCGTTATTGCGAGGGCGT
Source organism: Nibea coibor (assembly GCA_023373845.1). Taxonomy (NCBI): domain Eukaryota; kingdom Metazoa; phylum Chordata; class Actinopteri; family Sciaenidae; genus Nibea; species Nibea coibor. The sequence goes on from CM041733.1 coordinate 18,794,562, forward strand.
GTGTGAGACTGTCACATCCCGACAAATACTGTCTGTAATTAGTCATTATGCTAAGTTAAGTTGTTTAGCCTCGCACGCTCGGTGTCAGCATCAGTTAATTCGAATCACAAAGGGGTAATGTGCACTTGAAGATTCAATATTCTATTTTGAGACAAAGATGCTGGTTGAAATAAAGAAGCCATCAGCTCTCGTCTTCTCTCCACTCAGTGGAGGAAGATGTTTCCTGCTGTCCGTTCTTAACCTTTAGCCCTGTTTGTTTGATTGGATGCCCTCTGCTTGTAGAGGCCTCTGCTGTGCCAGCACACCTCACACGACAAAAACACATTTTAAAGGGTGCCGGCCCTCTCTTTGGATGTCAAACAGGGTTGGCTGTAATTTCCATCCAGGCGTCGTGATGTCTCAATGACGCGGTCTACGGGTGCCCACGCGGGGCTGACTCATCCGATGCATACAGTTCAGCAGATGGATCCCGCACTTAAAGCTCAATTACTGACGATAACGTTCACCGTGGCCACACAGTGAAAGATTTCAGTCTCATTAGGAATCGAATATTGCATTAGGCTAATGAGACATTAGAGAGGGGATTGCCTGCACAGACTTGAGCCAGTGTGTAATTACAGCCCCCCCATGGATATTTTATCAAAATATATCATTACCAAAAAGTAAATGACATTCGTTGATACTACAGACTGTAGCCAGTGTGAGCTGCAATCTGTTGGGATATTCGATTACTTTGCCTGATTGCCTCTTTGGATGGATAGATTATCTGATACCTACATCATTAGAAGTACTTTTACACAAAGTATTGACCTTGGGAGCTCCCAAATTAGGAGAGAGCAGAAAGCAGCTCAGTGCTACAAATACCATCTGATTTAAGATTTTTTCATATTAAAAAACTCAGAAATAGTTGAAAAAATATGATAAGCAGTAGGATATTATGTCAATATAATGTTATTGATGCAAACATGAAACAAACAAATGCAATAAAAAACATAGATTAACATGCTAAACGGTGCTTAAGCTCTTACTGACAAGATGAAAAATGAAAGCAGACATGACACGAGCATAAACGCCATGTTTCCACGAGCATGTTAGCACGCTGGTGTTGTGCTCTGTCTGAGTCTCAGCCCAGAGCGCAGAGCTGCTAGTGTTTCTCTTGATTGCAGGCATGAAATATTATATTTCTGCGTATAAACAAATTAATAGTTGAAAGACTGCAGCTTGGCATCAACACTTTAGTACTTATAAATATCATTACAATCGCTGAGGGCTAGATTTAGTACCATCAATTCTTCCTTTGCTCCATAAGAGCTGGTAGAAAATGTCCAGCTTGTTATTTATGCGGCATGTTTTCCAGATATGAGCATACGAACATACTGCAGTTTTCTTTTTTTTTTTACGAGGTACATCTATACAGCAGGGTGCTTTCAGTACAGAACATATGTATGACCATCTGTACTTTTAATCTTGTTAATGTAAATACTGCAGATACAGCCTGGTGCGTATTACAAGAAGAGAGACAGACGGGATGCACAGATACGTAAATCTTTGCAGTTATGAATGAATATTAGGTGTAATAGGTAGCAGTTGAGTTTTTTTTCCCCAGCCATTATAGATTTGCATATCATCCCAGCGTGACACATGATCAATAAGGGATGCAGAAATCTCTCTGCAACAATCCAGCTCCATCGCAGGCCTAATTTTTGTTCCATCTTATCTTCTGCCTCTTATTTTGGTGCCTAATTGAAATCTATCGAAAGGTTAATGGGACTGACTTTGCAGCTGGAGTGGAAAAAACACACAAAGGCAGCAGGCGGCACGCTTCTATTTGTCTTGTGCCTTCGAACGTCTTAGGGTTTGTTTAAGTGGATTCATTTTTTTTTTCCCTGCTACAGTCAGAGAAATAAAGCAGAGTGGGGGGACCGGTCTCCTCTAAAAAAAAAAAAAAAGCACTAAAAGCTCGCACTACAACCGCTCTCCTAGCACGTTAGGTCCCTCTGTGTTGTGCACAAAGGCTCCAATGATTGGATCTCACTCAGAGGTGGCTGCACCTCAAGCATGATTGCAGGGTAGCCTTAACAGGGGGTCTGACCTTGCCTGAGACTGGCAGAGAGAAGCTGAAAAAACATCCTAGCTGGTTATCTTTAAAAAAAAAAAACATTTCCCCCGCATGAAAACAAAAATAGTCAAAGTCAGTGTAGGTCTTCTGGATATACTTTGTGTGCACGTCTCACTGATACCTGACTGTAATTCTTCTCACCAGCGGCGTTGCTTTCACAAAGTTCTCCCCCTCTCCCGCTGTCTCCTATCTCCCGCTTTCCATCACACCTTTCCTCCAAAATAATCTGCCCCTTGGCTGGAAGCTTGTGTTTTGTTTTTAGCACTTTGGCACCCAGAGGATGTGTTTAGCTCACCCAAGGTCAGCTGTCGTCATTCCAGGCACGTTGGATTGCTGCTCAGTGCCGGGAAACAAGCAGCCTCAACTTTTCTCTTTCCCTCTCTCTCTCTCTCTCTTTTTTTTAATCGTAGTTGGATGGAAGGTGCATACAAAATGAGTCGCAGAGGTCTGAGGAATTGTAAAAGAAAAGAGGGAAGGAACAGTCGTGCACATTGGCCTGGTTTGGCCTTTAAACCAGGGGACCAAAAGTTCTGCTGCAGGTAATTTCACGTTTAATATTCACCGCTGTTTTAGCACGTCACAATGACTCCGTGCTGAGCACTACAAGAGAAACAGGCCTCAGTTGAGACAGACACTTTTTCCAACAGCAGCTGCTCTGATTTGGTAAATTCATGCTTATGCACAGCCCGCCATTCAGCTGACTTTATTAAAGAGACACGGGGTTAGACTGAGTACGAGCAGTTTCTGTTAAGTGCTTCGCTTACTTTTCTGTTGCTGCTTTGGGAGCTACGGCGCAGAGTGAAATAAGACTGGCTTCAACTGTAGTTGAGAGAGATTTCTTCTCTATCAGGGAGACAGAGAGAGGGCTGGAGCAAAGGAGGGAATCGCTGCTGGAGCCCGAGTTGATGCCGCCACGCTGAAGAATCCCAGCGATAGCGTTTAGAAACTGCAAACACCTCCTCGCTCTCTGATGCAGAGCGTCGCAGAAGCAGGACTTTCATGTGTAGAGCTGCTGTTAAGAGCCACTTAGTGCATCGCTTGGAACAAAGCAGATAGCACAAACAGGAGGATGAAAAAGGTATACATCAACATACTCCGAGCTAATAAGAGAGAGAGATACGGAGAGAGGCTGAAAAATGTTGGCCTTTGGTGGAGAGACGTCCTTGGCAACTTCAGAGACGGAGTGTGACAGAAATAAAACCACTCCCTGTCCCATTTACAGAGAGAACACTGCGAGGCACTTCACAGGGAGTCAGGGATGATGTTTATGAGGTGACATCCGGGCTCATCCTGGCACACGGGTTCACCTGTGGGTTGACAATCCGGAGCAATAGTCGCACGACCTCGGAACATTTTTCACCTCGGGGATCAAACTGTGCGTGTGTTTTGTTTTTCTTTAATCTCTTCACCGGGCTTACCTCTGTTCCGGCAGGCTAGTGGCACGACTACTATTCTCTCTGCTCAGACTCATAAACTCGACGTCGCTGTTGCCATGTGCCTGTGTCTCGGGGGAGAAATCATTAGCATAGCGCTGCTTCTGATGTGATTAGTGGGGTCACTGGCAGGGGAGAGATGGGCTCAGGTCTGCCTGAATCATTCCATGCCTGCCGGCACGCTGCACACGGCAACACGTCTTCTGCTTTGTAAACACTGGAGTAGAATTCAAGTCATGTAAGATCACTGATTGCAACTAATCTTTAATTATAGCTCTAATTACTTCTGCATGACAGCAGCGTGCTCTTTGAAGTGCAATAGAATGATTTTATTTTTACTATTAAAGACAAAAAATGTTCATATTCGTGCACATTGCAGCCTCTGTAGCCTGTAGAACAGCATGTGGCTACAGTAGCTGCTTCCACTGACAGTATAAAGATTGGACGTCGTGTCCGTGCTGTCACCCGGCTCAGAATGCGGCGGCTCTGGCTGCCACCATCTTCCGCCTCTCTAGAAAAAGAAGCGGACTGCGTGATTTCTCCGCAGCAGTTCACAGTCTGCCATCTCTAAATCTCCCCAACAGCCACTTGAATCACAGAATAACAACCCCTCCGTCCCTGCAGCACAGTTTATATAAAAGGCAGCAGATCTCATTAAAAAGTGCAGCGCGCCTCTTCCTCTCGAAGGCCCGAGACAAACCTTAAATAAGTTACCGAAAAAAAACAAGAAGGTCGCGCTTTTCTTTGAGGTATCATTTCAGCGTAGTCCATGTTGGGTGTATTTATTGATTCAGCCTCCATCGTGTGTCCTTGCTTACTCAGCGGATACATCTTAAGTTGCATTTCAAGTTTCATCAAGCGCCCTGGCCTTTGTTCCACCACGATAAGCTTCAATGTTCTTTCAGCCAACAAAGCACTTTTTTTTTCTGATACAGCGACGGAGCGAAGTGAAAATCTAGCTGCAACAAAATACCGTATGGTGTCCCAAACTCAGTTTGTCATCTTATTGCATTTTGGGAACGAGGCAATAAATTACACTCTCCCTCTCCTCCTCCAAAGCGCGAGTTAATCCCAGAGGGATGAAGTGATGTTTGCAAAACTTCAGTCAAACTTCTGCGTGTGGCTCATCTCACTCAGAGGGCAGTAGAAATTGAACAGTGGGATTCAAGCAAAAAAGGGAAGGGAGAAGTCTTCTATTCAGCGACAGAGATGAGAGCAATTCCCTCATCTTCGCCCTCTTTGCCTCCCTGTCGTCTCTTTCTCACGCTGGGAATGTCAGAGATTAGCCTGCCCCGTGCACCCGCCATCCAAACTCACCGTCCATTACGGAACGGTCGGCTTGAATTAGCTCACCTTCTGTGCGGCTTCATCTCCCTCAGCATCATTATTTTGATTTCACATATTCCTCTCTCTTTCTGAGCGATTATTCCCCAAGTGGTTAAACTCATAACTCCGTGAAAAACCCATCAGCTGCAATTATTCACCCGTATACATTCATATGGAATCATAACTGACTTGTAGGATAATGATCCAAACAAACCGAGACTTCTGGCTCGCGCAGGAACGGGAGAAGTTTCAATATAGGTTTCTCGGCGACGCAGTTCTGCTGGAGCACTCGCACAGTTCAAAGAGAAAATCTAATTTAAAAAGTTAGCAGCCAGTTCTGTGGGTGAAGAGCTGCTTAAGAGTGGCAGAGGTTCCTCCTGAAAGAGTGTGTAAGGAGTGGTCAGGGTTACAACATGAGCTGCGAATCACATTACAGCTCCAACGCAGAGGTATGTACACCTTACGTGAGGGAAACACTGTAAATTCATCACGGTGGCCTCCGTGAGTCAGATTCAAGTAAAGAATTCTGATAATATTCGACAGGACTTCACCTATTTAATCATGTTTTAACACTGCATGCTTTGAAGACACCCTATTGATATGGATGAAATCTCTCTCTTATCCACCTGCCTGCTGTGAATGGGTGATTGAGCCAGTCAAAGAGAGAGTTGGCTGAATAGAGTCAGTGCCTGCAGCAATCTGAAGCCAATCTCCAGACTGCTGCAGCACAGAAATGAGGCCGTCCTCCTTTCCACCTGCCTGCGCTGCTGCGCTTTAATTGACACAGCACTCTGGAGCGCAGAGCGATCAGCTTCCTGATACAAAGTGATGCCTGTCAGTTAGCGGCAGACGCTCATTCCCTGACTGCAGCCGCCCCTGGACTGCAGGGACACGCCTGTGAGGCTTCTGCCGAACGCGGCGCCCACTTTCATAGCAACATAACAGCCACCTTCTACCAATCACAGCGGAAAAACAACAACAATCTCTCAAACTTTCAGACAATGCCCCTTTTCATTTCCCAAAGGTTTAAAACTTGTCAGGAGTTTACAGAAGAATTGTTTTGCTCGGAGCAGCCAAAGGGCTGATTCTAAATACAGGTTTGCTGCCTACACCTTTCCAGGATTGCAATCACCGGCAGCCAGCGGCCGTCGACTGCTGTCACACAGCTTTACGCGTGACAGAAATCATGCGGGCTGCTCAAACTTCTGGTTAATTACACTGGGGATTCAGGTCAAATGAACCAAGTGATTTTGTTATTCTACGTTCCCTAAAAGTTCCAACCTGAACTGCTGAAAAGGAAAGATTTCATGACAACTCATGACAAATTTAGAGGTTTGGAGATCGGAACGAACATCAGAATTATGTAGTTTCGATCAGCCAAATTTAGTTTGTTCACAGTTTTAACACGAATGCCGCAACCTTGGAGCCAGTGTTGTAGTCACCAAGACCAGAGGGTATTGAGACCAAGACAAGATTGAGACTTTCAGGGTCAAGACCAAGACTAGACAGTATATAGTCAACTTTTAGGTAGCTAACAAATCTCTTTGTGTGCGGCCTCCCAGCCTTCTCTGTAAGCGTATTGCAGGATTTATATACTTCATTATGAAGCTGTGGCGGGACAAACTAGACATTATTACGTGATCAATGGGAAAAATAAAATCCTGAGTCCTCTTTATCTAAAAGCAAGGCAAGAGCGAGTAAAAATGCGGGCGATTCGGAGACGACTAAGACCATCTAAAAGTCCGATCTCGAGTGCTACAAAACTGCTCGTAGCTAATTAAGTGAAGAAGGATATATGACAGTCCCCCTCACACCTTCATACCCACAGAAGAGAGGCAAGGACAGATGAAGGCCAAAAGAAACCCGGCTGTGTTTAGTGGTTCCGCTTCAAAGAGGCACTTTTACATCTAAAATTATACCAGCTGTGATGTAAAAGAACACTCCAGGCTGGTTTATTGACTCAAAGCCATTTTATGTTGCGTCTATTTAGATGAACGACTGCGCACTAAAATCATGGCGGTTTCTTACACTGTGTCAAAATGTACAGTATATCACCGCTGAAGTAACGGAGCCTTTAAAAACAGCGGTGAACATGAGCTGCAGCTAAAGTGAATTTACTGACACGGTGTAATGTTCGAGCAGCTTTCGGCTTCCTGTAATACAGCGCGAGGCCTGTTGTTTTCTTAATTAAAATTTTCTAAATACTCCCATCATTCAGTTTCAAGTGGCAGGCTGAATACAAAGCAACAAAGCAAGGTGACTGTGAAGACGAAGAAAGCTGATTTGCTGCTCGGCTGTGGTCTTAATGTGGTTAATACGATAAACACGGTTATTAAAATGTAACGTTCGGCCTAACCCGTTAATTTCCTGAATGTCAGAACAAGTGTTGGCAAACAGCAAGAGTTTACAGCACGGATGTGTAATGAGACCTGGATACTAATTTCCTACCATTATGAGAGAGGTGTCTGTAAAACTGTTGATAGGATGTCTAGAACTGCAAACAAGCTCAATTATGACTCTCCCCCGTTATGAATTTTTTATCCATGGAGGAACAATACTGCTCATATTCAGTGAGTTGTGGAAGTTTAAAGTTTTTCTGGTGTATGCACCATGCGAGCATTGGCCTGGATGAGTCTACAGCCATGCAGAACAACAACTAATTTGATTTGATTGTGGCTTTAATTAGTTATTTCTATTTAGCATAATAAAGGCACCTTCATCAACAGCTTTAGGCCTAAAAGAACAATAATAGATAGAAATACAGTCTGATATTACTCCCTATGTAACAGAGTATATAGTCTGCAGTATACAGAGTGTTATCTGTGTTGAATTGCCACAATATGTTACCAATTAGACACCGCCAGGTTGGGAACCACTGATCCACTGAACCACATCACTGGCACGGCTACACACATGCCTGTTGGATCTCTCTAAGTCAGAGCCGCGGAGGAAAGCTGCTGGTAAACTCACATCCAATCGCTTCTAAGGATTTTAAACGGAAGAGAAACATTCAGCTCCGTGCCTCTCGCCTCTTGCTTCCAGTTGACAGCAGACACATCAGCTGCATTTCCTTGTAGACTCGTAAGATTGTAACGCGCGCATCTGCTGCTGGCATATAGCATATGACTCCAAATGGAGCATGGCCAACAATGTATTTCAGTCCTTATTAAATCTGGCATGTTGACTGAGATGCCACGTTCTTATTTATAGCTACGGCTTTGTGTGCCACGTCCATGCCATCACCTTGTGCACCAACTAATTAGATGGCTTCTTGTTCCCTGTAACATGTTTACAAGCTTTAATAATATCCAGTAAATAGCGCAGAGTTAGATCTGAAGCGACATGCATCACCATGTAATTAAACACAAAAATATCCACATTTCCAGGCGGATGCGACAAAACCAGCCGTGACAAAGTCAATAAAAGCTGAATATTGATTATGCAAACTGCATAAATACTATTAGAAGCATGTTTGAGTCATAATTACAACATCTGACCAACTAAACATAGACTCATGACAGAAGATATAAATGTGCTGTTGTGTAATTTTGTTAAATAACGCAGGAAGTCATGCCGGAAAACAACATTTACGAGCCCTCAAACTATTCATATCACCCCTCCAACACATCCTGTGTATAATACATTCACAGATGGTACTGTCCTCTTAGTCACAGGGATTATAATGGACAACAATGGACCCTCCGGTATTAAAAGTGCTCCACAGCTTGAGCTTAAAATAGTGGGAGGTGGAATAAAGAGAAAAAAAAAACAAATGGTGTTGGATTTTAGGTTCGACAAGGTCAACCACACGCCATTTATCAACAGGCAGCCTGTGAAGGTGTTGTTGAGAAAGTGCTCCGCTGGCTACCGCGCCTGCCAACTGTTTAAGAGGAAAGGAAATATGTTCATCCTTGTCAAAATAAGACGATCAAACAATCAGGCCGAGGGGTGAAGAATTAAACGCGGCGCTCGCCGGGTGTAAGAGAGGAGTGATTAAAGGCGTGTACGATATCTGGTGACAGCGTCTCCATCTGGTTTCACTGTCTGCTCATATTAAAAGTTATAATAATAGCCATAATTATGCTTTGTGTGCGCTGCTAACTGTTTATTTTTACTTGTGTGTGTGTGTGTGTGTGTTTTTCTAATGCTTAGAAGTTATATTCTGTGCACTGGTTGCTATGGTAATAAAGTAATGAATGTGGAGCTGCAGAAAATCAAACGATTTTTCAAAAAGCAAGAAGCTCAAAAAGAAAAAAAAAACAAGATGGCATCTACATTAAGGAGTGAGACGGAGGGTCGGGAATGCATTAATATAACAATCTTTTCTTCAGTCATAACAAAGGATCTATAAAGCTTCAATCAACCCTCACATCAGCGTCTGTGAAGGTGGATTTAATCCAGTAATTATTGAAATGCCGTTCATTTCATTACGGGCACGCACAGATCTCCCACCTCTGCCGTGTGATGGCCGACGCCGCCCGGCTGGGTGGGTGAATCAGACTTCATAAGAGGCGTGAGCTGTTGGCTTCTCCTCTGAGTCATTCGCACGCGGCTGTCGGACGAGGGCTCACGAGCCACGCAATCAGAACCAGATGCGGTTTTCTGTCCGACAACTTTCATGTGTGGGCAGCTGAACACGAGGAGAAAGAGGCAGATAAAAGGTGGTGTGGTGTGGCAGGCCATGGCCACGCTGGCTGAGGATCAGTAAACTTACTGGCACCAAAAAGCTGCATTACCGGAGTCCATCAGACTGCCTCAGATGAAGAGAAGAGAGGCTAATGTGGGAGAATAGTGTGCTAAATGAGACAAAGACCACACATGACAGAGAAGAATGAAAAGAGAAGATTGGTTTGTCGGGCGTTCGCTGCAGAAAATGGAGCAATTTAAAAGGGGAAAAGGAGAGAAATAAAAATCTATCGCTCTTTGCTGAATTGTTTTGACAGCAGCCGTTAACACAGTGCCTTCCTTTGTTTTTAAAGGAATCAATGACTACAGAGCTAAAGCCAACATGTGGAGCGCTTGTGGCGCTGTCTTAATAGCTCGTTAATTAGATAACGGCGACACGAGCCAGTGAGACAGATAGAGCTACAACTGAGGCTCAGCAAGCCAAGGTAAGGCTGCAAGACATCTGGATCATCAGTCTGATGTCTCGACTCTAACAAGCTGAACTTGCATTTCCTCTTAATTAGAAAGAAAGTTGCTTCTTTTTTCTTTTTTTCTTTTGGAACAAAAGCCTGAGAGAGTCGTGAGCAGTGAGAAAGAACACAGGAACAATGAGCTAATTAGAATGAGAGCTGTATGATTCATTAGTCAGACCTCCTTAATCAGCACATTGGACACGTGTAGCCCAAATCATTTTGTTTACCTTCCTGAGGAACCATATGTTTGCAGCTTTTAGCTCTTTAACTACAAATTATGTCGAACTTAATGAATTTTAGGGCCTTTTTCACCTTTATGTGACACTGCAGCTGAAGGTAGATAGGAGAGGGTGAAGAGCTGGGAGTAGCAGAGGGCCACAGGGCCACAGCGGCTGCGGGAAAGGGTCGCCCTGCACTTTCCGAGGGCGTTGTTCCTTACCAGAGCATGCTGCCACTGCTTTCTGTTCATTTTAGTATGGTATGACAGTATAACAGACTTAATTAAATTGCCAGTAACCCCATACGGGTCCGTTTGCAGCCTTGGACTCTTGGGTGACAGCACCTTTTCCATCAGAGCTCCTCAATTTTTGGAGCGAGCTGCCCGAGGAGGCTCGCTGATTCAGTGAACTCTTTTAAATCACTTCTTTAAACTCTTTTACACACTCGCCATTTGGAGAAGTCATATCAAGTCAGTCTTATCATCTTTTTATCCCTTTACCCTTAACACCAGACCTGCCTTTTTCCCTTTTTATTCCCCCCAACCTACATATATTCATACCTCTTTTTACTGTTCTATTCTTTTGTTCCTCAGCTTTTAAATATATATATAGCCCCTTTCTAGTCTTCTGACCACTCAAAGTGCTTTAACGCTACATATCTCAGTCACACATTCATACACTGACGTCAATGGCTGCCATGCAAGGTGTCAACTGCTCATCAGTTTTTGGAGCTAACAATTTAAACACATTCACACAACGTTGGTGAGGCCTTTGGGAGCAATTTAGGGTTCAGTATCTTGCCCAAGGACCCTTCAACATGCAGACTGGAGGAGCCGAACGGCCGATCATTTGATTAGTGGACGACCTGCTCTCACCTCCTGAGCCGCAGTCGCTGAAATATATCAAATATTTTTTAATTTATTCTCGCTCTGCTTGTTTTCAGTGACTCTGTCTTTTTTGTGTTTTACTTATTCTCGATTTGAACTTGTTTGGCCGTCTGCTGTCTGTCTCTCTTCTCTTAACTTATTATTAGTAGTAGTACCCTACTCTGATACTGACTTTGACTGGAAATAGATGGAAACCAGTGAATGCCTTGAAAAATATCTACACGTTTTTAAACCCTGGGTCGCCTGACAATGTGAAAATAATCCTCCAACTGTCGTCAGATTCAGATGCAAATCCAGATTGGAGCACGGAAATTACATGACATCACCCTTTTCTAACAGCGATCCGCCTTTTTTAAACCAATAAAATAAAATAAAAAAACAGAAATATAATCTATAAACTTTGGCAGATTGTGTGGATGTATTCCATCGCTCTTATGAGAGAGAAGTTTTCAGGGCCTTTGGATAATTACCAGAGGTGCAGAGGTTCTTTTCTCTCTCGTTCTGCTGTGAAACACAACAGGGGCTGTAAAAACACATAGGCCTTGACAAATCAATGGCAATGACAAATCCTAACTATTTCCCTTCATTATTTGCCCTCTTCACTGCAGCCCACGCTGAAAATGACTATTTCATTTCTTAAAAATGCAGAGGCGGCCTTTTCCTGTGACAGCTCAGGTGAGTTACAATGGCTGGCTTCCGCCTCAGCGTGTCTCCAAGGCAACCCCGACATTCCATTTCAAATTAATTTGGACAGTAGCGCTTTTATAAATCGAGCGCGCGGCGGAGGCTTCATTCCATCTTCAAGGGGACGAGGAGGAGGAGGAGGGAAAAAAGACACAGGGCAAAATGTCAGTCCATTAAACGCCGTTCTGCGCTGTGTGCCTCTTGAAATCATGAGGCTGCTTGAATGTAGCTGCAACGCTAATTTATTTGATTGCAGTTGTTTGATAATGACTGTAAAATGCTTGTGCCTGCGGTAATTTCTTTTTTTTTTTCATTTTTGTAGTGGCATTCCCTTCAGTCCTGAATAAGTAGGGCTTGCCTGAGCATCGGTCAAGTGCTGGTGATAAACACAGGGTGTAACCTGCCTGTTGAGATCCTCTGGAGATGGCCGGCTTGACCTTGAAGCGTAAAGGTTTCGATTTCACGGCTGGCTGCTTGTGAATGTAATCATCTATAAGAATAAACACGGGTATAATTTGCATGCGTGCTCCAATTAGAGATGTCGGCCGGTGATATTCAGACTCTAGACCCTGCTGCTGGCTGCCGCCGGCTTCCATGACAATAATAGAGCAGACACAGATATGAGAGAGAACAAGTGTCACTGGGGGAGGCTTTTCGGAGGTAGTACACTGTGTCGCCTGTCATACACTGCCCTTCTCATCACCCAGATAAGACACACACACACACAGACACACAAATATACCTCTCTCCTACCTCCTGCTGTCTCAGCCCTCATACAGTACGTGCAGTTCGCTCACAGCAGCAGCATTGTGCACCGTGCCTTCTTCCCTCTCTGCATCTTGTAGTGTTCGTATCACTACTCTGTATGTGTGGAAATGGGGGGGTGGGATGGAGAAGGAGTCCAATGGGACCGCAGCACAGATTGCTGACAGATCAGGAAAGCTTTCAGATGCTGCACCACAGGAGAGTGATTAGGGAAGGTTTTTGTCATTTTTACCGAGATTTTTCTTTGTCTTCTTTTCCTCTCCCCACACTCACTGACAGGTCCACTATCTGCCACTATGAGGAAGCATTCTCTTCATAATAAGGAGACACTGACGCTAGAGGACAGATAGCTTCCATGAATCAAGGTCAACCTGGAAAGAAGCGTTTCTGACAGGATTTCTCAGTAATGGCTCCCGCTGAAAAATGCAAAGCTCAATATTGGACCTGCAGATAAAAAGTGCAGACCAAACGGACGAGGACTAGATTAATATGGCACAGATATTGACTGACTGAAAGCAGAAACTGCAGAAGGCTGGAAGGGAATGTCAAACAGAAGGGGCTCTGAAAGAGGAACTGATTGGACGATTGATTGATGGAGGGCTGAAACAAAAGACGGGCCACCCTTATCATCTCTGATCTTCTGTGACCTCGAGCCCATCCCCGCATATCGTATGAAAAAAAAAGGACGAAGATCACAGAGAGAAAAACAGGCATTCATCAGAAGACGAGAGAGGTGGAGACGAGGACAGAAATGTCACTGACAGTGATGATGACCATCTGTCATCGGCTCAAAACACACCTCACTGTCCTGCAGAGAGGACCGCGGGCGGGCGGGCGGGCGCACACGTGCATACGAGAACGCGTCGACCCTGCAGCTGGAGCGATGAATTGTAAAAGACGTATATATTTTAGCAGCTTCTCCCCAAAACTGTCAAGGTGAGACCGGTCACTCCTCCATCCTCCGCTTGTGTTGCTCCGTGCATTTTACATCTCAATCTGCCCGGGCTCCTGTAACGGCGGTCGAGCGTGACGCTCCCGGGTCATGGCAAAAGGGAGATAACATGAGACAAACCATAATGCCACGACAGACATCCCACCCCTCTCTGCCTGCTCGGATTTCACATCTCCTCCAGCCATCTGTCAGAGAGAGGAAGACGCTGGTGGGCAATGAAGTGGCAGATATTCCAGTGTTAACACAGGCTCCACCACAATGCCCCGAGAGAGGATGCACATATGCATATGGATGCAGTAATGCCTTTGATATCACACGTGGGTTGTATTTTTGGGGGGTCCTGAGCAATGTTTCTGGGCTAATCAGTGTAGAAATGTGTTTACATGCCTGGGGAAAGAGATGATATTGAGTAAAATCTTCAAAAAAAAAATGCTTCTAATCTGCAAGCTGGGAGCAGGATTAAGGCACCTTTCAGAGAGAGGCATCCTGCTATAATCCTCCCAGCCTCTGTACAAACAACAGTTTGTATACACAGATTGGGAAGTGAGGCAGTTGTGGATCCCTTCTGTGCACGAACCGAGCTGATGGGTGAAGAGAAGCAACCAGTACGGCGGGACGTGAAGACAACTTTTACTCCAAGGAGGCGATTTGAATAACATTAACACTTTTTATGGATGTAAAGTGGAGTGGGGTTAGAAAATGGGGAAATGAGAATGCATTTTAACGGCTCAATCAGGGCCTAATGAAGCTGTTAACGCCAGCAAGAAGAGCATTCATGTAGCTGGCTGGACGACTACTATTATTATTTTTATTATTGTGGATTTTCTGGACTTGCTGTGACTGGAGGACACCTTCGTCTAAGCCTACTCTGACATTACAACTGCAGCAACACACGCACATGTGAAAAACTGGAAGATTTATGACCAAAAGATTTTGGTTTTCACATTTTATGATGCCATTATTTCAGGGCTGGTTAATGGTGGTTGTGGCATCGACCAGCAGAGAGGAGTCCCTTGTCTATCTGCAGTAAAACTATCGTCTATCGTCACTGTCTGGACATCAGGTTGCACTGTCTGCTCTCCTTTGCCATCCTCGTCTGCAAGCCTATACCTAGAGACAAGCTGCAGAGGCCAGCCGGCTCTCCGGGGAACCGAGGACAGCAGCAGATCCCGCTTGTCAGCACTAGACACCGGGCTTCTAAAGGAGCCAGCAGCCAGACAGAGGGTTGTGGTTGGAAAACAGAGGCGAGGAGGAAGGGGAGGAGGCGCTGTGAAAGCACTCATAAAGGTCGCATAAAGCTGGCTGCTGTTCTTCCACTGGGCCACCACTTGGCGCCTCAAAGGTTAGACAGAGCCCTCGGCCGCACCGGAGGTGATGTGAGAATATAAGAAATGTCACCAACACCAATACAGCTCCAGACAAAGTCGATACTGTCACAGCAGCAGCTACAGTCTATGTTAGAGAGACATTTCAGTCAAGGTGGCGCCTATAATGTCCTCCTGGCTGGGGGAATACACCAGATAGAGGGTGCTCCTCCTTGGTTTCGTGCCAATCATAAGCTCCGCCACCTGTTTTGCTCCGCTGGTGTAAAAATAAAATGATGAACACCTGCAGAAGTGTTCCCAGCGGGCCGAGTCAGAGCCCTCACCTTTGCCTGACTCCCTTCCTCTGCCCTCCATTACGAGATAAAGTGAAGCTGTAACATCTGCAACAATAACATGGTCCTCGAACATTACAGCGTCAAAGTGAGGCATTAGGACACAAAATGGCTAACTAGTTACAGTATCATCCCCCTCAGTGCCTCAGTCTCTTCTGTGGCTTCCCATATGGGCAACAGCCATGATGGGCTTATTAATCCCCTGGGAGGTAGGGGACAGAGGATGAGTGTGTCCAGGCTTGCTGTAATATCCTCTGGCCAGGCACTGCTGTCTATTCGTGCACCGCCTGCCCCCGCTCCCTCCAACCAATGCCATCTGTTTCCTGCCCAGCTCTCTGGCTTAAGTCCCTGCTGGGCCTTGGTCTCTCCTGCTCTTCTGGCTCGCTTAGAAAATGTGCCTCAGTCAGCAGTTAGAACATCTCAGACGCTACATAAATGTATAATCTTCAGTTTACACAGTGGACAGCGACACTGCATCAGTATGACTTGATGTTCTGAGTGAGGGTAGACACGTTTCTCAGTCAGTTACAGTCAGTTTTTCATGTTCAAATTAAAAAAAGAAAATATAAACTGTTATTTTTTTTGCTCATCAAGGTAAGATTTTAGATTCATTAGTTTCATTAGAGTAAATTTCATGGATCTAAAGTTTGAAATGAAAAATACAAAATAGAAAAAGAAAAACTGAACTACAGTAAGAGTAGTTTCCATTTCTGCCTGTGCTCTGGGAGTTGTCAAACTGTCTTACTAAAGCTGTCAGTAAGTCACTGTACATATTGTACAAGTAGAAAATGAGCACAGCGTACAGTGTACACCGAGGCTGCCTTTTAATATCAAATTCCTGGGGCTCCGTTTCCAATCCAGCATCACAGGGGGGGCTGCTCTGGTCATTTCCCTGGCTGTGAAGCCTGCACACTGCAGATTATCTTAAAAGGTTCAGTGTGTAACTTTTACGGTGTCATTATATTACCTTAGACTTAGCCGTATATAGCTGAATATGGAGCAGGGGTCTCCTTACGTGTGGTCCGCCATTTTGTGCCACCATGTTTGTTACAGTAGCGCAGAGTGGACATTGTTTTGAGTCAATACTGAGATTCGCACAAGGTACCACTCGTATCTGTAGCTTAGCTTAGCTTAGCACAAAGACTGGAAACGGGGGGAAGGAGCTAGTCGCTCTACCAGCACCTCTAAAGCTCAGTTACAGGTTTAATCCATGCAACAAACCAAGTGTTAGAATAATTTTCTATTTCTTGGCTTAATTGAATCTTCACTGTTCCTGGCAACATCTCTCAGCCAAGAAATAGTCTGACACGTAACCCTCTCCTCCCCCTCTCCCGTTAAACGCTGAATGGTCATGTTTGCACTCTGGCTTCTGCACAGATTAAAAAAAAATAACGTTAATTAAACATGTTAATTGGTGAGCTTTAGAGGTGCTGGACAGTGGATTTAGTTTCTGTTGGTTAGCTGTTTCACTCTATTTCTAGTCTTTGCGTTAAGCTAAGCTAACACAGCTGCTGGCTCCAGCCTCCATATTCACGGTGCACACATGGGAGCGGTTTTGATCTTCTCGTGTAACTCTATGCAAGAAAGCAGAGGGCTGGTAAGAGACTGGTAGTGGTGCAAGGCGTATCACCAGCCAATCAGAACAGTGACTCACTTTCCCCTCATCTGAGTCAACCTGCAGCATGAATAGAAATTCAGAGTCAGATTCTAACGCACTTACCCCGAAGGTAACTAGATCAGAGATCCATTTCTTTCCTTACTCACTCACTCACTCTAATCCTGTCCATCTCCCACATTTCCCACTTTCTGTTGCTAATCATATTTGTTGCCGCTGAATAAATGGCTAACATCCTCACAAACCCTTTAAACAACTGCACAGCTGCCAAAGCTGGACGGCCGGCATCCAATGCCTTTAGTGCTTGAACTCCTTGAACTCTATATTCATTACTGTGTTGCAGATAGGGTTGAATACAGAACTTTGCAGCCCTTTCTATCTGTCTCTAGTGAGCTGTATGACTTTGCACATTTTCTCATTCATAAAGTGAGCTTTAAAAGAACCTATAGAATTCACGCTCCACAACTTTATAGCTTGCATGCCCCAAAGGAGGTAGATTCTCCTGTTTCTCCCTAATGGAAAAGGCATTGGGCATGAAATTTCCCCTGACAGCTGACTCCTTTACACCCTACACTGTGGGGTTAATCAATGAGGTTGAAGGTTTGAGGCTATAATACAGATTCAGATGTGCAGAAGAGGACATCAGACAAAGCCAAACTCCAGTACCCTCTATGTGTGACGGGTGGAAAACAAAGCCTCCAATTTGTGTGCTTCATGCTTGTTATTTTCAGGCTGCAACATACCCGTGTTATCGCTCCAGGCCTGCAAATGTGGAACGGTACAAAAAAAAGGGTGCCAATCAGTTTTGGTTGTGACCTTCAATCAGCACCTATGGGCCACTTGCCTTGACTGTGCAAGGAAAGGTCAAGCACTTTTTCCTGTAGCCCAGCTCTGGAAAACTGAGTTCTCCACTAAGAGTGAGTATTTGCACAGTCGAATTGAATATGAAGACATTTATTTATTTTTTTTAGTTCAAATGCTCTTCAACTTTTCATACTGGTTGAGCCCGTCTCTTTTGAAATGATCAGATTGATCTAACTAGCAAAAATCATTATCAGTAACTTCAATGGCGTCTTTCTGAGACACATATTCTTCTGATCTTCCTCGCGAATCCTTGAAGCAATGAGACTGTCCGTACTACAATCAGCTTATGACTGCAGAGCACCAAAGGAGTATAAGGTCTACTCTGCTGATGTAAGAAGCCTACAAAGCCATCCTATTGCTAAGAAAGCCAGTCTTCACAATAATACCTTCTGAAAATGTGAGTCAACAAAAGCTCTTTTATAGCTACTGGGAGCCTCGGAGATAGAAAGGCTGTCAGTGCGTTTCTTTCATCAGATTGGTTAATATAAGTGGGTCCCTGTGGTAAATAGCGGTGCTGTATTGCCAGCGACAAATGCTCTGACTCAAACACAATAGCAATAGTAAAATGTCCCACTTTATCTCAATCTCTCGCTGAAGCCCGTGCTCGCTATCACAGCCCGAGTAACGTAACAAGGACGAGGCGGCAGCCTCAGAGGAGCGCCGCGCCTCAACACCCTCTCACCTCACACTTCTGCGTCCGCCTCGAACAACATAGCCAATTCTAATTCTTCCAGTAAAGGTCCACAGAGAGCAATGAAGGCAAACATTCTCCCCCCAAAAAATATGGCAGCCTGGGTCCATAAATGCTGTGTGAATTGCTGCAGCTGGCTGCTGGTGTTTGGCCTTGCTGAGCTCCCAGAGTAGCTCTGTTTCACTGTGCGTTTGTTTTTGTCCTCTTTATTTGAACTGCAGGCTCTTTGTATTATTGTCTCTAGTTGGCTTGCTCATTATGACTACTCTATTCTTTTTGCATTGTATTCTCTTGTGTCTGAATGTTCATATGCATGTAGATATAGCTGAGCTACACTTTAACAATACAGGTTTTCTGCTGCGGCTGCAGCTACAACTGGAGAGTGATTTCATCGAGTTTAATCAGCCTTATTAGCATAGGGGACTTGAAATTATATCATTTCGCTTATGACTGAAGTGCAAATTCTACTGATTGCACACGTTTAAATTGCTTACTAAATCAAGGTTGGAAAACTTTGATAGAGACACGGAACTTAAAAAAACAAAAAATACAAGAAAATCAAAGGAGCTGCTTCAGGGAGAGTGAGTGTGTCGTTATAAGACTGTTCAAAAAACACAGTTTTGCAGATTGATGAATTAAACTCCTGAATTACATTTGACTACAATATAAGACCACCACTTTTTAAATAAACCTCCCTCCTACTCCTAAAATTGTTAAATTTATTTAAGAATTTAGTGTAATATAACTTCTGAATCATGACTAGAAATGACAGTAATAACGACTGCTGGTGAATTCTGAAATAGTCCAATTGCTGAGCTAGTATACCTCCTATTTTATAAGGAAAAAAGTGAACATGACTCAACTAAGCCGTTCTGAAAAGTCCAGATGAATCTAAGATCGAATAGTAAAATAGTTGAAATGAACAATATATTATTGAATTTCTGCAGCAAGAACCTCCACCATAACTCCCTAAAAGATGACTATAAATACTGCAGGCAGGTAGTCGCTGGGGGATAGGAGAAAAAATTGATTCAGTTATAAAAAGAAATGGTTTTATTTTATGATTTCATATTGCCATAATGTCCCAGAAATAGATGTTTTTAGTCTGCAAATACGAGGCAGGCATGTTTTTTTTGCTCAGAACTCCTCCAAACTCTACTCTCCAAGTGGCAAGTTGAAACAACACAATTACTTCCTTTATTTATGAGCATGCACATATGGGGCACCGAGAAGAAACAAACAGAATAATGATAGGCCCGCTGAGTTTCCACTTGGAGCAGCACAGCCCAAACTCAACACGAGTTCTGGTGCAATTTTGGATTTCACAGTGGAAAAGATGAATAAAGCTGCCGCGGAGAAATCATTGTTCGATTGTTAGTTAATTTCGTTTCATTGTCACATATAATCATACAGCTACAATCATAGTGAAATGAATGCATAATGAAATGTATAATACTGGTGTAGTCCGTCGAGGTTGAGCTAGTTTTAGCTGCTGTCATTCCCGCATCAATCTCCATCTGTTTTGTGTGCAACCATAGACTACGGGGATCAGTGATTTGCCTTTTTTCTGTTATACGGACTACTTTATTAATATATCAGGTGACCCATTCCGAAAAAGAAAAACAGAAAAACATGACTCTCTTGTTAGCTGTTAGAATAGCTCTGTGAAAAGATCCCTGCTGAAGTGAGGAGAAGAAGACGGGGATGCAGAGCTGCATCAAAGTTCCACGAGCAGGAAAAACGGTACAAACCATGCGTGCCGTCTGTCATCATGGGGGAATGTAAGATCTCTCCCTAATAAGATGGAGGCGCTGACGGTGCTAACCAACCCACAGAGGGCGTATGGAGAGTGCAGCATCACAGAGTGGGTGAAAGAACTCACTTTGGACACGCTGGTGACTCTGGACGGCTTTTATATTTTTTATATCTTATATTAGTTCAGCTTAGCTTAGCTTTTATTGAGAAATATTGAATCATTTGACAAGTATTTCACATATTTAGAGGGGAAATGTCGAGCTGCAAGCCAAAACATGTAAGGTAACTAATTAACTGTAGGTGTCAATAAATATAATGGACAAAGAAGCACAGAATTATGCAGTACTCGACTAGATGTTTCCACCTTTGTGTTTGCTGCCACAGATTTCTTTGTAGACCAAATTAAATGTATGCACAATGCCAACACTGCTGAAATGCAGTGAAAAGCATTCTGGACAGAAACTTGCCGATGGTGCCGGCAATTTTCCTTTCAGGGGTCTTGATGAACAGACCTCCCATGCTGCCACTGCTTTCATTCTGCAGATTGGATACAATTAGTGTGAGTAATTGCTTGTGGTTTGCTTGATTAAAATGGTGACAGAGGCTTGGTGACATAAAAGGAGGCGACAGTCTGGGATGTTAAGAGGATGTCCTCTATTGACAGAAGTAATGTGTTACTTCACCATGCCTAATGGTACCACTCAGCAGAATAGATGCTTTAACATGCATGGAGGATGCCTACAACACATCCGACGACATTACCGTAACCAACCAGACTGTTCTTGAATACGCAGACAGCCTCTCACACGCCAAACCGTCAAGACAGTGTGCAGACATTAAAGTCATTTTGATTCCCAATGAGACGTCGACGCGTTGCATTCATGCTGCTGAAACTTGAAATAAAATGATCCAACAGTTATGCTGAATTCTGTGTTAAACTGGCTACAAATGACAGAAAATTTACCACACTGAGAATAAAACACAGACCTGTAGGTTGTTTGTTTTCCTCTGAGAGGGTCTGTCGAGCAGGAAACAGTGGGGCTCGGTGGGGTCTGCCACCTAATATCTCCCCATCCACCTCCTTGCAGTCCAATATCAGGTTTGAATTGACAGTCTGGGGCTGTGTCTGGCAGATACTGCCTGATAGAGCTTCTAAATAATTCACTATCCACTATCCATGCCCATATACCTGTAAACTCTCGCTCTGAAGAGAGTAGTTACCATAGATACACACAGGAGGGTACCCTGCTGTTTGAGGGTTACAGCCATGTTAGGCTCCCTAAGCGTCTGCCTTTACAGGCTATGGATGCAATTTCACAAACAAGGGAGGTTCGCTCCTCGACATTTCTGCCCTGCTTTCTCTCGAATCCATTGTGACGGACTTATTTTGCACAGTTTAACTCATGTCAGACGCCTGCTGCCTGTTTGTGTTTGTAAAAAGCTTGGTGGTATCAGCGTAATATATGAATATCAACACGCAGTGGGACGCCTCGTTATTTACAGGAATTGACTGGTGCTTTTGGAAAAAACGACCCAATCAAGCACCAAAACTCAGAGCGGTGCAGTTGTTTGAATGAAATATTACAGCGAATACTGCCTCCTTTCTTCTTTTTCCATCCTATGTGGAGTCACAATACCAATTTATCCAAAGCTAAGCGGAAGGCTGCTTTGAAGCACATGCTAACATGTTTACACTGACAATGCCAGCTAGTGTTTATCATGTTCACCATCTTAGTTTAGCATGT
This sequence comes from Nibea coibor, assembly GCA_023373845.1. Lineage (NCBI taxonomy): Eukaryota > Metazoa > Chordata > Actinopteri > Sciaenidae > Nibea > Nibea coibor. Next base: position 18,816,411 of record CM041733.1, read on the forward strand.
AGGCCTACAGCTGATGGGAACGTCATTCGTTTTGCAGGTTTTCGCTCATTAATCCACGTGTAGTCCAAATTAAAAATGATGACAGCGCTAGAAGAAAAGTCAGTGCACCATCTTCTCTTTGTAAACGTAAAAATAAAAGCTATTTCTCAAATTTATTTGGGTTTACTTACACCTCCTTATATTTTAGATAACTGGCTCTCTACCAGAGAATCATCTCCATATTTTTAAGGTTTAGATTATTATTTAAGATATATAAAACAACAGATAGGATAAGAGCACGGTGAAGACCTAAGAACAAGCTATATCGACAAAGCCTCCAGCCGTAACGCCCTGTTGCTGCTACTACTGCTTTGGAAAAGTACGTAGTTAAAACATCCAAAGAACATAGAACAATGGCCAAGTTAGTCAGAAGAAAACATTGAATTTGTCAGAAAAGAAAGCCTAAATATGTATGATTGTTAAAACATTGAAAAAAATGCATAATACATCTGATACATGTATTAAATGTTCATCATGGCTGTTTCAGAGGAAAGAAGCTGCTCAAAATTCATCCAAATTGCTCGTTTTACACAAACTTCCTGCAGTTATTTGGTTTACCCTTTGGTTTAACTGCACAGTTTATCAGTTTGTTCTGTATTTTTATTGATAATAATATGAAATATACATTAAATATGTCACTTATTCAGGGAAAAAGTCATCTAGGATGGGTGGTTATTTTAAAAATCAGTGGTTGCGTTGAAAAATTACACGTTAGCTGAAGCGGCATGGATACTTCAGAATATTGTAGTTTTAGCTGTCTGAATTTGGACATTTTTGCATTCATCAGAGGTCCAAACAATGCGACTGAAGCTGCACTGATTTCACAGCACTGTCTGCGTTTGATGTGCATCTTCCATCAGCAGCAGTAGTTTTCTTGTTTTGTTTCCTTTTTTGTTCCCATGTCAACCAATTTCCCATGAATGAATCCATATAAATAATTTTACAGTATATATCATACATTTATTAGATTGTTGTTTAATTCATGCCAAATGGAGAGGTTCAAGTCTGTGTAAAGATTTCTTTCAGAATAGATTAAATACATTGGAAAATAGAAAACGTGAAAAGACTGAGTGATACTGAAAATGTGGAGTTAGAGCTTCAAACAGTTTTTCACCAGTTTTTAGTCCAGGATTTTGTGGGCGGTCCTTAAAGGGTGGCTTGATGACACGCTGAGGCCACCCTGAGCATAACCCTGTTTCAAATGTGGTCGTGTCATTTTCTGAACTCATCTGACACATTTGAGTCGCTTCAAAATGGCTGCTTGACTGCTCCCACGAGCGGCGTGGCTAAAGCGTGTTCAGCGGGCACGCCCCCCTCGAGCTGAGAATGAATTTTTACCTGATTTTGATTAATTTCATAAACTTACTGATATTTTTAATCATTCAAATGTGGCTGGTGGTTAATAACACCATATTCTTTGCTCTGACAAACTCAGAACACATTTATTATAACTCTACACTGACTGTGGGGTTTTACATAAATATATGGTGGGTTTAAAATCATAACTGTTTATCTTTCACACTTGTAAGAGCAAGTTTCTTGATAAATGTGTCCTATTCTATCGCTGACTTTGTAAACATCTGAAACAGACGCTGGTGAGTAATCCTGTCCACAACCCCTGCACTCTGATTTCACGCTCTACAGGCAAACTAATCCTAAATCCTGACTGCACAATCATAAAAACCCTGCATCATTAGTTCACTTTTCAGTACAATAGATGATTATATTGCTTACATTTTCATATTGTGCTGCAATGCACATCTTCTTGTCACAATAACTACCATTACGTGTTTGTTAAAACCCTTTTTGTGCAAAAATAAAACAGCACCTAGGTGGTGTAAAATTTCCTGTAATCCGAGTTATTAGCGCAATAAAAGGATGGAGTAAACCTCAAGCTGCCGGAGAAGTAGCTGTGAATAATATGCACGCTGGTGCTCAGGTCTTTTTTGTTAAAGAGGTTATTTATTATTTACAAAGAGACATTTGGTCACGAGGCTCATAATCGTCTAACTGTGGAGGCTTCGGATGGATCATCATTCAGTCACACATACACTGAGCCGCAGAGAGAGATATTCATCAACCTCCACATGTGAATACATACACACATTTTTACATAATCACAGAAAGATAGCATGATTGATTCACCCCTCCCCCACGCCGGCTGTATCCCTGACAGGGAGGAGTGAACCGAACACAGGGGATAACACAAAGACGGAAATAACGGTGTAACTCTAAACCAAGCGCAGGTATAGACTTTACACCGAGGTTAATCTGCTAGACGTGTCCGCCAGTGCGCCGGCTCTGAGCCCGATGATAAAGGGAACAAACTGTTATTTTAGGTCTGGCCCCGCTCTAAATAGAGGAAGGTAGTGCGGTGACTGCAGCAGGCAAGGCTGATATGAATTCCCAGTATGCTCTGCAAAAGAAAAGATGGAAAAGGTCAAAGCCTGCATTCATCTTTTCAGCACAGTTTTTTTTGCTCGCAGCATCACCTTTTCCAGCTTTTATTCCTCCGCGTCCTTGGCCTTTTTCCCATCTCTCCGGGGTAAATAAATGGAATTCTGCCATGCAGCGCGGCGCAGCTCGGCTCAGCTCGGAGCTGATGACATTTCGTCTGCTGCTTTCACTCACGGTGAACCGTCGCCACTCATTACACGCGCCCGCCGACAATTCTGTTTATCCGGAGCAATTAAAACGCTTCTTATTTAGAGGAGTGTACGTGATCCAAATAAATGTTGTTAAGATTTAACGTGATTTACATAGACCGTAAAAAAACTGCGAGCTCAGGCTAGCTCAGGGATTATATTAGTTTACCCTTGTAAATACTGTTTCTAATGGGTGAAAGAGGGAGGTTAGTAATTCACAAAACGAGCCATTATCCCAGCTCTGTCTCATTTCCTCATGTGAGAGCTGCTCCCTGAGTCATCATCTTATCTTTGCCCGATCCTCTCCACCACCTCACCCACTCAGGATTATGACAGCTCTGGATGGGCTGCTGAGAGGATCATTTCTCCCACTCACACTTTTGCTTTATCTACAGTACCTATCGCCACAGTAAAGACTCGGGGAGGCTTCTCTGACGCATACTAACACACCAAAACAATAATTTCCTGCATGACAAACACCTGCTGTCACAGCACACGCGTGTGTGTGTGCAATAAACCACGATCATTAATGAAACATTTATGTGTGTTTGGTGATCTTGAATGCCACACTTGAGTGTGTGTGTGTATGAATCTCTTGCGGCAGTGCTGGAGAGCCTGAGTTTGGCCTCGGGGTACTGATTTAAATTTCAAATCCTTTTGTGGATTTTGGATAAAGCAAGCATCACAATTAAAACATTAATTTCTACAGTTTCTGCACAGTGGAAGTTAATTATGTTTCTTTTTCTTCCACTATACTACAAAATTGGGAGCTCTGATGTGTTAACCCTTTATAAAATATAATTTCCAATCCATTTTCTTTTTCAGAAAAGACTAATTTTACAGAAAATAGTGCAAGAAAAATAATTCTAGATAGATAGATAGATAGATAGATAGATAGTCAGCGGTGTGTGTTTGCTGAAGAGAGAATAGGATCGGATGTGTGTGTTTGTGTGTGTTAGTTCTCTGGAGTCAGCACGGCAGATGGTTTTGTGTTGAGGGTGTGTTGGCTGCAGCAGCTGCTCTCATTGCGCCTTTCTCATTCTTCTCATCCTCACACACACACACACATATATAAACACACACACACACACACACACACAGCGCTCCTGAAAAGTACACCGGGATCACCTGATGGAACTAGACACTGATCCCCTCCATTATTCATGAGCTGACCGGGAGCAGCTACATGACCACCCTAATATGCTGTAAATTCCTAACACAGCTCTCTTCTCCTCCCTCTCTCTCTCTCTGAGTCCTCCTGTGATTTCACACTGGACCCAACATCAGCATCGAAGGTTTGACGTACTTAAAAAAAAAAAAAAAAAATGACATCATTCTCAAATTATGAGGGGAAACAGCTCAGCGATGAGCGAGAGCGAGTGCAGCAATAAAAATGAAGCGTTTTCACCGTTCCCTCACTCCTCTTTGTCTCCCTCTTACCTCTCTCGCTCCTCCCTCCCCTTCACCTCTCTCTCCTCTGAGGAAGAACTTCAAAGCAGCTCTGAAGTCAGTGGGATAGAGGAAGGGGATCCCTAGGGGACAGTACCACACGCACACACACACATAAACACACACACAGTGCCCAAAGATGGCTAACAAGCAGTCAAACAGTGCCCTTTGAGCAGTAACTGGGTGACAGCTTCAAACGGGTCCGATTCAAAAAGGAGCCCGGCCGTTTCTCGTGACCGGATTGACTTCAAGGATGCGGTTTCAGCTGCACATCTCTTGCCAAAACACACACACACACGTGCGTCTGCTAGGGAGTGATTCACAGATTTTAATGGCTAATAAGGTTGATATTTAATTTAGTAATAATAGATCTGAGGGAGCTAATGAATAAAACATTTTCTTATTTAACAATTATCAGCTGCAGAGGACAAAGTTCATTAGAAAACAGCCCCCCAAACCCTGCAAAAAATAAGAAAAAATGTTGGGTTGAATTATTCTGTTTTTAGTCCTTGATCTAATTTTTATCTAATGTTTTTCAGCCTCTTGATGAGGATGAATCTGGGGCTAAGCTCCCTTTGATCACCAGATAAATCAGGCCTTCTCTTGATCTTCCAAGTTGCTTAAATGCTTTCCACAGTCGGAGGCTGACCTCGAACCTTAAAAGTTGCGTTACAGGCAGAACACGCAGTCCAAATCCAAACTATCGGAAAGAAAAACTTAATCACCCCTCAATGTCAAGAGCATTTTCGAGAGGACGTGAGAGGGAGGGCGAACCCTTAAACGGAGCCGCAGTCAGATTTGGTTATCGGCTCCATGGTAGCCGGGGCTTTCAAACTGTGCGATGCATCTCCCGAGGGGTGGAGTGGGTTGATGGAGGACGTGGGAGACAAAGGTCAAGTGTGAGGTGAAAGGGACAGGTGTTCTAAAAACAACTGGAAGTTAGTTTTTGTACTTTGGTCCACCCTCTGCAATGTGGTCAGCAGTTACAGCATCAGCTGTGACGCAAAGCTCAACTTAAAAACTCTTAGTGTGCGATTTGTACAGAAATGACACTCCTCCTCTGGGTCATGACACATTTTTAGATCAAATACAAGTTAGTCGTGGTCTGCACAAACCCATTCTGGCCAACAACGTTTGACAAAGTCAAGATTCTTCTTTGCGTGCAATGTCCCACTTTTGGTGCTCGCTCTTGCTCGATCTCCTGCTGCGATCGTCGTGATAAGTTCGCTTCAAAAACTGACAAAAACTGACTTCACATCCTCTCTATGCAAATTATACGGCAGTAAAAATTTAACTTTTTTAGCTCGAAGTACTCCCTGAGTGGATTTGAGACAGCAACACAGACCGACAAGCCCTTTAAATAAAACATGAAGGAGTTACCACCTGCAGTGAAACCATACCGCCTCAGATACGCACACAGTCCTCGCCCAGCCTAGCGCGAGCCGACTGAAATGCGCTTTGAAGGAGAATCAGAAAGTGATGTTTCAGGCCGATTCCTGCAAGTCTATGTGGCGTGGCTGTCCACGATTAAGCAGAAGTGCTCTAACAATGCAGTAATTTGTAACCCATCAGACCACATCGTGACACCATGCCTGGCTATTGCTGAAAACACTCGATCCTGATGGAAGCCACCTTTCCATCCTTGAACTTAAAGATGCCTTTATAACTCCTGAACTTGCCTGAGGATGATCACGTTTGTCCGGTGATAGTCCTTCGACGCACCGCAAACAAGAGCTGCTGATTGCTAATTCGTCATACTTTCAGTCGTGCCAGGGAGCTAAGTCACCGAATCCATCACGCCATTGTGCTACCTGTTGTGTTTCTCAGAACAAAATTATCCCACAGTGAGTTGAGTATTGGAAATCTACAAAAATAAATAAATAAATAAACCCACACTTGATGTTACGTGTGTTGCACTGTGATATTGTGAGAAATGGGATAAAACATCAAAAGCAAACTGCAAGAAGGATCTGCCAGAGAGAGAGAGAGAGAGAGAGAGAGAGAGAGTTCCAGTTTGTGTGTGTCTATTTGTGTGTGCTCAAAGGAGGAGGATTAAAAATGGATGCGCTCTAACATGGGAAGAGTGGCGTGCTATTTTGTCAGCCTGAGCACTGTGAAACAGGCCGCCGCTGCAAAGCCAGAGGAGTGGTGGAGGTGGTGAGGGGGATTGTCTTACGGGGATAATTCATCTCAGGTAACCTTAATGGAAGATAGGAAGGTGCTGCATCGCGCCTGTGAGTGGGCTCCGACAACAGCACATATAGCCTCATAACAGCCTCTCTCAAGGACCGCAGCCGGCCCCAGAGAGAGGTGCCGGGTATCAAATCTGTATCAGACCTCGAGTCTTATAGCAGCTGCTGCTGCTGATAATTCTTCAAGCGTAAGATGGTTGGAGGTTACAGCATCAGGAGATCTCAAGCGGTGTCTGGTAGGAGGTGAAATTGTAAATTAATTTTCAGGTAAATTGCTGTGATTGTTTTGAGATTGAACTTGTTCATGTGAATTATTTTTGATTGCTCCAAAGATGTTCGTGGTGGGGGATCAAGTCTGTGAAACATATGCCAGGCATCCACTTCTGTTTGACTTGTTATTATTGCTTAAATACGATGGTCAGGAGTCCATAGAGTGTGTACAATGAAACAGGTTTTGCTTGCTGTTATTCTAAAGCTTAAACTACGGTGACGTGTGTCTGAGTTCAACAAATCAAATAGAAATCTTCAAAGGTTAGTATATATAGATATATATAGTCCCCTATAGGAAGGGAGGAATGATTATATGGGCTAACCACTCCTGACAGACTTACAGTCTACAGTTTAATCAGACGACTCAGCAGCAGAATACATTTAGAGATTGGCGTCCAGGCTGTGACCTCACACTCTCTGCAGATCTGCAGATATGTATTCATAGATATTGAAGAGTGATGAGCAAATATCTTAAACCCCCCCACCCTCAGGGGGATGCTGCAGCTGAAGAATGGGCGGTGATGCTGATGCACACAAAAATGGCAAAGCAGGAGGGGGGGATTAAATAGACCGCCGAATTTGGATGGCGTGTTTGGATTGACTAATAAATAATAAATAATGATAGAATAATAAAATACAGTGCAACAGCATGGTCAAAACCCAACAGAACAACATAGCGTCATTTACTTTGACAAATTTCAACAAAACTGACAAGGAAAACACAATTTACTTAAAAAAGATCAACTCTATGCAGATGATACACCAGTTAAACTTAACTTCTTCAGCTACAAGTATTCCCTGAGTGGATTTGACACAGCAACACAGGCTGAACAAACACAAAGGAGCTACCACCTGCAGCGAACGACACAGCCCAGCTACGCCACACTCCTCGCCCAGCGCCAACTGAAGGACACATCCACAGAGAATCTGATTTTTCTTGTTTCCTGCAAGTCTATTTGCCGTGGCTGTCCGTGATTAAGCATAAGTGCTTCAACAATGCAGCAATTTGTAACCTATCAGACCACATCGTGAGACGACGTCTGGCTACTGTGCTTTGACACTTGGTAAACGGTACTTGCCGGAAACACTCCAGCCTGATGAAAGCTGCCTTTCGCCATCCTTCCTCTTGCCACCACGTTCAACTCGCCCTCCTCCCTCCCTCCCTCCCGCTCACTCCATGCCCCCCCCCCCCTCGAGGCTTCACCAACAGCGGCTTCGCCCTTCAGGAGAGCTGAAGAAAAAGGAAGTAGGACAGGAGGAGGAGCGGCGTGTGTCTGCCAGCGGGATTGAGGGGAGGGGAGAGCGCAGGGGAAGCATGCATTGACAGAGGCTGCATGTGGCGAGGGGGGGGACAGGAGAGGAGAGCCACTGAGATGCTGCAGAGTGGTGGTGGTGGTGGTGGTAGATGAGGAGGGAGGAGTGGGGGGTTGTATCACAGCTCATGTAGGAACAATGTGAATGTAGAGCAGGCAGGAGACAGATGTTTTATGGAAAGGAGGTTGAGAGACAGACGGCAGAGGAAGATAGAGCGTGAGTGACTGACATTCCCCTCACACCTCTATGAGCAGCCACATCCTAATACAAGCTAATCCCTCTATCAGCCTCTTACCTCACCTGGGCCTATCTCGCCTGTGACAAAATGGAAGACTGCTTTCTGACACATACTCAAGTATTTTAGTTTGGACCAGACCTGCACAGCGGAGCTTGAGTCCTACGCTGCAGAGTATTTGGTCAGCGCCGTCACTGTCCTGTCACTCACGGAGCCCCTGCTGACTTTTCCTTTTGTGCCGAGCAGCGTGTCACAGACCGAGAGATGATTGTCTGTGGGGAGCGAGCCAAACACTCATTTCCAACGTCGGCACGGACTGCAGTAGGCGTTTGGTGAATTTAGTCACACAGTTGTAGATCGTGGTGCAATTTGCAGCCACAGGATGGGTTCAAGAGTTTTTGCCGTCGGTTGGGGGCCGCAGATAATTATTACTTTCACAATCAATTCATCTGCTGATTATTTTCTCAGTTCCTTAATCGTTCCGCTCATAAATTGACTTAAAATAATGAAAAATGTTTAATACTATTTCCAAAGAACCCAAGGTGACATATTCAAATGCTTGATTTGTCCAAACCAGCAGTCCAAGATAAAGAAAAACAGATTTTGATGGAAAGAAAAGAGACAAAAAACAGCAAACACTCATATTTAAGATGCTGGAAACATCAAATATTTTGAATTTTGACTGTGAAAACAGTCTCAAACATCTAAATAGTTGCTGATCGACTTTCTGTGAATGCACTAATGGATTAATCGACTAATCGTCTCAGCTCTAGTGTCAATATTTTGAGCCACAGTGTGATACTTTGTGCATTAGGAGACAGCCCAAGCACTAAGATCCTCTCTGATGAAAACAAATCAAACACTTAATAAGATTTTAAGATGTTTTTACGTTATTTCTTTAACATTTGAATATAATGATATACTTTGGTTAGATACTGTTTATATATTTGTTAAATTAAATATATTTGGATGTCAATATAGGCTAAAAAAAAAGACTGCAAGAGCCACCGCAGCAAAGAAAAAAACCCTAAACATCAGATTTTTCTCTTAAGATTGCCTTATCATCACTATTTCTATAATATTTGAATAGAATATTGTACTTTGTGTTTTTGTATTTGTTATATTAGATAAACTTGGATCTTACAAAGGGTAAAAACACTGCAGGAGCCACCAGAAGCGAGGAAATAACTCCTTTAATCCCTATAATATCTGCTCTCTCACTTCACAGCGAGGCTGTAAAGGACCAAAACTCCCTCGGTGCACAGCTTTACGAAGCAGGAAACGTTTAGGAATAATTTACAGCTTGGGCTGCTCATGAGACCATGAGACACTTTAACCCACCAGCACCAACACCAGCACCAGCACCTGAGCTGGGTGAGACGATTCACACTTGCAACTGCAGCATCACCGGTGCTGATGCTCTGGAGTGCAGCCTGGAGGACAGTGTGGTTGTAAAGAGGGTGTAAAGTCCTGAGCAGACAGGCTTTGTCTGTGCACAATGTGGGGAAACTCTCCAGTTAATGATGCATCTGTCATATGACTGCATGCATGCACATCTTTGTAAACAAAGCCATGAAATCATATTCAATATGTTTCCTGCTGTGTGTTATCAGCTTCATAACAACGCAGCTTAAATTGTGCGTGTGTGTGTGTGTGTGTGTGTAAGCCGGGTTAACCCGCAGACAAAAAAAAAATGGCAACAATATCAGAGCCCGTGACGGCGGTGTTAAATGTCCCGCAGGCTGGACGGGGAGAGAGGAGGAGGTGGTGGTGGAGGAGGTGGAGGAGGTGGTGGTGGTGGAGGATAAAAGAAAAACAGCAGCTGGCCACAGTGAAGCAACGGAAATCGACGAGTTATAAAACACCACCATCTGCAAAGCGACGACGGGCTGGACGGACGGACGGAGTCCACGCACGCCAGCCGGATAAACACCAAACCCCGCATGAAACAGCGTAAACACCGCCTCGGCACGGCCGCACGGTGCTCGTGAAGCAGGAAGGGAAGGAGGGGGATGCCCGTTATTATCCACCAACTTGATCCGATTTGAGCTTCTTCGCAAACTCTTACCTTTCCCCGCAGTCTTTCTCGCCTCGTCGCCGTCGGCGTCTCTGCTGGATGTCGCTCGGTTGTCTCTCCGCCGCTCGGTGCTCGGTGCTCGGTGATGTTGAAGCCGTGCTCTCGGTGCTCCCTCCTTCTCCTTCTCCTCTTCGGCGTTAAAGCTAGCCCCGCTGCTGCCTCTGCTGCTCGGCTTGTGGTGCTGAAGTGGACAGCGCACCGAGGAGCTCCGGGAACAAAAAAAAAAGAAACACACACACACACACACACACACACGCAACCCACGACTGGTGCGCTCCTCTCCGGGAGCCCCGCCCCGCCGGCACAGCGCTCTCTCTCGGCCTGGAGGAGCGGCAGGGACCGTGGAAGCTGCACCAGCGCATGGAGTCAAGTGTACTGGGAGAGCGTCACCTAGTGTGGTGATGTCTGTGTGCTGGCCACAGAGAGGGGCAGTTCAGCTGCTGCATTCACCACTCAGATTAATCTACTACCCTCTTCAGCCATCAAAACTGCTACAGAAGCTTCACAAATGAAGCATTTTCTACCCTTTTTCTGCATAAACTACCAAACATTCAGTCATTTTGAGGATTTTAACCCTTTAAATGAGTTCGATTATTGATTAAACATGCATTTCCCATAAATAATCAGTAATCAAACTGTCATTTAAAGGGTTAAAATCCTCAGCAGGGCTGTAGTTGTTCTTGAAATTGACTTTAATTTCTTCTTTGCACATGTCAAATTACTATGCACATAATTAACTTTGCACAGGTTTAATTTGCAGGTTCAAACGCAGATTCAGCTCATAGGTTAACTTTAATGTCTTTAATGTTTACTGTAGTGTCGGTGAATCTTAAGTTACACAGTGTTCTATTGAAAAATACCACAATAGAGAGACTGTTCCTTTGTTACTCCGTATGCACTGACACAGCCAAAACGATGGCCAGATAAAGAGGAAAATGTCCAAATGGACAAAAATGTTCGTAGTGTCGCATGAGGGTTAACATTTGGAGGTCATATCCCAGAAGACACGGTGTAAATGATTAAATTAATGAGGGCTGAATTCCATTTAGCTGCTCCAAATTCAGTGCACACCGTCACAACTCACTAGGACACTTGAGCAGAACAAAGCCATTGCTAATGCTATCAATAAAAATGATATATGTCAGTGTTTTCTGTAGTAACGTTATATAAACTGCGTGTGGCAAATAAAAACCCCATTTGTAAAACATTTGCACGCTGTGTTAAATGTAAATGTAAATTAAATGCGATGATGTGCAAAACAAAGACAGCAGATCAGATGTTGAGGCTGAGAAACGATGTGCCCATTTTAAATTTGATGCCAGCCACATGTCTCTAAAAATGTTAGGACAGTGGCAACAAAAGTTGTGAAACACCTGGCAGAACATCTCACAGTTAATGAGGTTAGCTGGAAGAGAGGCTGAGGCTTCGTGAAGTAAAAATGGGGATGGGTTCACCGCTGTGTGAAGGACTGTGCTGGCAAATAGTGCAACAATTTAAGAATAATGTTTCTCAATGTATAAAGTGCAAAGAATCTGTGGATTGCATCATCTACAGTAGAAAATACTAAGGATATCTAAAGAGCTGGAATGAATCTCTGTATGCAAGTGACAAGACTGAAGATCAACACCAGTTTGGGCCAGTATTGGTCTTTGGCCTCGGTTTAACATATGCTGCCAAGTAGACGTCATTTTTTTCAGGGACGTCTTTTTTTTTTTTGCTTATTCTGCAGATATTACAGCAGCAAGGCTCCAGAGTAAGTCCAGGTGCTAAACTGGCCAGCCTGCAGGGTGAGGTGATGCAACCGAGTGGTAAACATGCCCCTGTACCAACTTTTTTTGAAATGTGGTGCTGGCATCAAATTCAGAGTGAGCATATCGTTTCCCAAAAAACAATAAAATGTCCTCAGTTTCATCATCTAATAGGATGTCTTTGAGCTATTTTCAGTGTTTTGACATCCTGTTTATTCTATTTACATTTAACTTGTCATGCCAACTTTTTTGGGAACAGTGTTGTATAATAGTCCACAGGTTTTTGGTGGCATAACTCAATGTTTAATAACCCTTTGTCCTGGGTCTAAGGACAGATCAGTAATCCTTTCACATTCACAGTATAATTTAACTAGCTTTCATTTTCATGGGAACCCTCTGGACCCCTTACAAGAAGCCTTGGTGGTCCCCAAACTCCACTTAATATCCTGAACTAACCCCTGCTAAGAAACGCTGTTCATTTTCTTTCTCTTTTGTCTAACACCTGCACTGATGTGTGAATACAGCATTAGATACATGTGATGTGTAGTGAGACAGCTTGCACCGAGTAAGCATAAGTAACTGAAGGCAATAATATATAAAATATGGAAAAGATAACCTGAGATGTGAAAGGAACTGAGAATAAGTGAAGTTGTCGACTGATGTTCCAAATTGTTTTAACAGAAAATGAAGCACGTCATTCACAGTCACAGTGTCTGACGTACCTGAATCATCCGAACTTCAGCTTTAGTGGAAAAAAAAATAGTTTGAGGCAGAGAAATAATTAGAAGTTTGTTATTCCTTTGTCAGAACTTAAACATAGATGACATACAGTATAGTTCCTATAAATTTTCGGTGTACTGGAATACATTCTTTTCATGCCCGGTGAGTTTTATTTAAATGTGATTATGAATTATTCAAAGTCTTGGAGCAGATGTGTTGAGACTTTTTTTTTTTTTTTTTTTTTTAAAAACCATTCCCAGATGTTCTCCTCTGACTTTTGGTCTCCTGTGCATTGTGGCCTATTCATGTTCGGTTTTCACTGAGTGCTCTTCGTGGTCACATGGGGTGTAGGTTGTCCCGAGTGGCGGGCTGTAAGGAGTGGTCCAGGGTAGCAGCAACGTCGCCCTGGGTGACAGCGAGGGTGGCCTGCTCCGGCAGCAGGCTGGGGTCTGACAGGATGGCCGTGGTGGTACTCAGGAGACGGAGTGAACTCAAAACCACTGAGGGAAAAGATAAAAAAAAAACAGATTACAGCTAGTGGAAACATAAGGGATGAAAACAATGCGGAGGAACCAGCTGTAGTGGACTCACTGGGTCTGAGGGCAGGCAGGGAACAGTGCTGATCCAGCCAGGACAGAGTGGATCGACACAGGTCCTCCATGCTGGCAGTGGACACCATCCCATTATAGGACTCAAACAACGGCTCGATGATTATACTGAACTGACGCTGAGTTGAGGAAAGAAGTCTGGTTCATTCAAACACGATACATCCATATGCAGCTTGTCAATAACCCCGAAAAAGGACAAAACAAGGTGTTAGTCTGTCTTTCAATATTTTCTGACTTCCCTAGCCTGTTTGAAGCATCATATTAATACAATATAAAATATATCAGGCTTTAGATACACAGACTTGTTATTCGGATCAAGTTATTGTTAGTTTTAGCGTTTTCATGGGATTTGTTCATAATAAGAAAAATATATAATAACACCAAGCGTGTCCTTTAACAGTCATTTCAGTCATAATATTACAAGTGAGAGTCTCACTGCGCCTTGCTGCGATCTGGACTCTGGACGTGTAAAGAGAATATGTCCTTTTGGAGAGCTGTATGCTTTTAATTTAGAATATCAGCAATCAGATAAATGCACGATCCCTCGAGGAACCAGAGTATTAATATTCATAGAAAGAAAGAAAACACCCTCAAGGTGTTTTTGTGCAACATGCAAAGATTATAAAATCGTTATCTAATCTTCTTATCACGCCTGCGAGATAAGGACAGCAGTAACGGATTTGGTGATCATTAAGGAAAGAGTTTAATATATAACTTTTTTATGCACCTGGCATTTGAAACTCACAGACATCATCTATCTGCACGGTAACAATGAATATAATCGCTCTGTCTGGGTTAAAACTGTTATTAGTTTCTACTCAGTATTATAAGTTTTGGCCACTTAGTATATGTACGTATGTAAGTAAAAGCTCATTTCATGGGATATTTTTCCCTGCTACGCTATAAAAACACCATGTGACTGTAACAGATTGGCATAACGCTTTGTTTAATTAGCTCATTTAGATTCAACAAAAATGTTTTAGGGAACAAAACAAAGTCTCAAGTCTGGAAAAGAAGCCAGTTGATGCTGCAGCCAACTACTGCAGAGTAATGAAACATAAGAACATCACACAGGAAAGGATGGTTGCGTTTAGTACAGAATATTGTATTGTAATGTAATTTTAATGAACTAGATTTACATTCATAAGGATACGATCCAGAACTTCCAGTTCTGCAGCGTCTGTGCCCGGACGTACTCTCTGAATTTCTGCCTCATGTGGTCAAAGCGCTGCCGCGTGATGGGCACACCGGTGGCTGGTAGCTGCTGCTGGCACGCACTGCAGGAAGAGCCAACAAAGCAGTGAAGTGCATCGTCATATCAGCGGGGAAACAACAATATGTAATATTAAAGGATAGGTTCAAAGGATGGGTCAATCAATTCAGAAAAAGATCCCTTCCCTCCAGTGAGGTTGGTGGAGGATGAACTCCACAGTCCACAGACGTGAACTTAACTTTTAGATAAAATCCCAGTATCACTCTGATGCAATATCAAACCGAAATATTCATCCAGTCCTATTGAGTAGACTCACAAGTGCGTACACATTCACACCCACGCTTCAAGTCAAGCCGAGCTAAAGGTCTCACTTGATGGCAGAGTTCAGAAGCTGGATCTCTTCTCTGAGTCTCTGAGCCTCCTCGTGCAGCTGAGATCTCTCCTGCTGCATCTTACTGATGTACTCAGCCGTCTTCTGCAGTGTGGTGGCTTTGCTGATCTGTGCCGGCAGACAAAGAGTTTACCACATATCAGCAATACAGCACGATTATTTCTAAATGTTCAACATTACTGTGACTGCATTCATCATTATTCCTCAGCTGCATTTACATCTCATGCGGTTTTCCCGGTGTAACTGTGCATCAGCTGCTCTTTTGTGATGCTCTCTGCCACCTTTTGGCACATCTATCTCTAATGCAGCTGCATATCTTTTCACAGTACCTTTATGCTTGGCTGAGAGCTGAGTGTTGTCACAAGATTATGTAAAGTGTCAAAACCCAGTTTGATGTTGAAACGCCTCTTCTGCTCTGCAGAGATGTGAGTTATCCTCCTGGTCTCTGTGTGCTGCAGATAACACGACATAAAACACATGCACGTCGCATTTCACACCCGTATTCACATGCATGGTGAATAATCAGTTCTCTATAGTCTTCACATCATTTAGCACTTCAATAAAAACTCGATTCTATGTAAAAAAAAAAAAAAAAAAAAAAAGAACCTATTTAGTGCCGTGCTGTATTATGTAAATTAAATGAGTGCCTTCCTACCTTACTTGATTCTATCTTTCCGTGTCCGGAGAAGCCTGAGTGTGATGACTCGGGGTTGGAGGCTTTATCTAAAGGGTTCGGTGGCGACGTTTGGCCTGGATGTCCTGAAAAATTAACTACAAAAAGACAGATGTGAAACATGAGAAATCAGATGACCTCTTGGACGGTTGGATTTTAGCTTGGACTTTTACAACAAGCTTTATTTGACCTGCCTTTTCCACAGATTCACCCAGAAGAAGAAACTAAATGATGTGATGAGCATATTCATGCATGTATCTGTACATGACCTGCTGAAACTCAACAGAAAATATGCTAAAGTGTTAGCATATAGCAGTGGCGTCATCAATCATGATCATTTTAGTGTGTTACTTATCAATGAACACCTCATTCACCAGCTAAAAGACGAATCATAACATCCAAGCGCATACCTGTTAAGCTGCTCCTGTCCGTGCTGTAGAGCTGAACAGGAGATAGTTTTTCAGTCTTGGGGATAAGGAGGGTTGTGCCGGTGGGCGTGGAGTCATGGCTGAGCAGGGCGGGCACCGCCGAGCCTCTGGAAGTGCTGGCGTGGGGTCCACTGTGACCCAGGGTGGCACTCTGACTGTGCAGAGGTATCACCACCGGGATCCCTGCAGGCCAACCAGCTCCATGCTGCATCTGCGATGAAGCTCCTCCGACATGAGCGCTGCTGCTTGACTGCTGAACAACATGCAAGCTCTGCTTAGAAGTTTCCTTTCTAGATTTTAACCCAACTTTTTGGGGTTTTTTTTCCCTTTTGCTTAGTTGGACAAAGTATCCACAAATTTCAGAAAATGTCAAATATTTATTTTTTCTTTCATTATTTGTTGTTTAGGCGCTCTGCCAGGCTAATTATCAACACAAAGAAACACTGCTGATATTAAAGGACGCGCTCACCGAGGAGCTGGGAGATGTTGACCTCTGACCTTTGGCCGTCACCAGAGTAGTATCAAATCCTAAAGATGGCTTCCCTGAAAGCACAAAACCCAACAGTTAGCTCATTTCTTCTGACAGAAACATGATCCCAGTCATGTTGCCAGAGACAGAACAAAGGGCAGAACTGACTCACGTTCACGGGCGCCTGAGGAGAGCAGCTTAGCCAGGCAGCTAGTGGGTGTGGGTGCTGTGGACGGGGGGCCAGGCTGAGCCACGGGGGGACCAGCTGTCCTCACTCCTCCCGTCTTTTGCTTGTGCTTCCCTCTGACCCCTGTAACAGCCACCTGCTCCGGGACTGAGAAGCAGTGGGCCGCAGTGACAGAGGGCAAAGCCGCGTGGACCGGGTCAGACACGGTGGTCGGGTAACTGAGAGAGTGGCAGGGAGTCTGGGGGTATGTGCCCCCGGTGTGAGGGTAGCCGTGAGCCTGGTGCACAGAGCCCTGGGTACCCATGGTGGAGGCGGTGTGAGTGATGACAGTGGGGGTCACGCTGGTTGTTGTGTGGTAACCAGACTTATGACATGGCAGCGGGTACAAAAACGGAGAACTTGAAGACGCCGGCTGATCGATGCTGGTGTTATACGCTATAGAAACAGGTGGATAAGGGTATGACTGATGTCCATATGGTATGGCACCTGATATGATGCTAGACGTGTGGTATTCAGCGCATCCCTGGTCCTGCCTGGTCTGGTCTGGCTGGGTATTGGATGAGGAGGGTTGAGGCAAGCTGTGAGATGACAGATTGGGCTGGAAACACAAAGATTCAGTCTCTTTCACTGACTAATCAACAGTATTAGTAGTTGTTAATGAAATATTTCTGCAACACGGAGGAGGAGCTGTTTGCGGAAACGGTACCTGAGCCAGCTGGGTATCGATTAGCAGCTGAGGAGCTGTTACCACGGGGGAGGGAACAGGAGCAAACTCTGTATTGGATGTGCTCTCGAAATAGCCACAGTCAGCAAAACCAGTCTGCTCAGTGGGCTGTCCCCGGTAGTTCATAAAGATATCTGAAGCACACACACACACACACAGACACACACATGCACACTGTTAATTAGTCTGTCAGTTATAATAAAACTCTGGAGGCTGCTACAGCTGGAACACCAGAAATTTGCATGAGTATGAGCCAACGCAATTATCCTTCAAAACTCTCCAAATTTCAAATTGCTAAATCAAAACCTGTCGCTTCAGTCTACTCCTTCTCTCTTTAGTTTGTTTTACCAGTTTCAATTGTCGCTGAGATTAAAATTTCATTTTCAGGGCAAACTTTGCAAAGACTCAGAGTCATGAATCCAAAGTTATGAGAACAGATACGATGCAGAATCATAAACAGGGAAAGAAAACTATCACAAGTACAAGTTTACTCAGGAACAGAGCCCTGATGGTCACCTGCAAGTGAAGTTGTTAAAGGACATTTATTGTCACTTATTGTAACTAAACTTTAGATTTTTGTATTAAACTTAATCTAAACAAAAAGTTCAGCTTTGGAGGGAGCGGTGATGCAGTTCATTTCAAATTTAGTATGAAACACACACGAAATGTGTTTATTCTTTAGGAGATACAGCTGAAAGTGGCCTGAAATTCTTACTCAATCTTACAGTCACGACTTAATTTCAGAAAAATTCAAACAACACGACAGAAAATTAGAGCACAGAGCCGAAAACATCAAACAACAAGTCACAGTCCGCAATGCTGTGAAGCTCTCTGTGTGAGGTGATCGTTTGAGGTATTTGCTTTGTATCTGCCAGGTCACATATTTTTGGATCCACGCTGGCAAGCGACTGCGGCAAGCTGCCATCCAGGGTTTGAAACAGCACCTTCACATGTGACATTACCAAATTAAAAATAATAATACAAATATAAATCCAGTCTTCATGTCTCCTGACTTCAGCTTTTTGGAGGTGAACAGCTGTCATTAACACACTCGGTATTTGGAATCCAGCTCTGTAAACACAAGGCAAGAACAATCTGAAAATACATACCAGTGTGTCAGTGTTTTCATCTCAGTAAGGAGAAACTACTGGCATAACATGCCGCCTCAGACAAGTCGTCTGCATTTCCATGTAAGAGAAACACAGAGTGAGACTCTGCATAAATTAAACTCATGGCTGTGTCGCTCTGACAGACACTCTCTAGCTCCATGGACCTTGTGACCAAGAGAAAGGCAGACAGCTGATCCCCAAGGACCCTGCCAGTGAGAACAAACACCTACACAGACACACACACAAACACATGCAAACACACGCGCAGTAACCCGCACACATATCACAGCAGTGGGCAGCAGGTTGTCTCTGGGTTACAAAGGCTGACTTGTTGCCACAGGGGCTGCTGGATTGCTTCACTGAAAGTAACACAAAGGCTAAAACAGCCACAGCTTTTGTGCCCCTGAGCAAGGGACTGAACTCCAACCTGCTTCCTCCCTTCTGTCTGATGCTCTTCATCTTTCTGAGTCTTCCTGCAGGCTAGCTGTTTGCTCTGAAGAGGCGAGGAGCCTTGGGCGTAAAACTGTCTTTGCCTCTCAAACTCTGAAGAACACATCATTTCCAAGAATTCCTTATGTTGCACACCTCGATGAACTGTTGTTCCAGCATTTAATCATAACTTTACTTTACTTAGAAGTTTATTTAAACCTACGTTAACTGATTTTATGACTATTTGGGGGCAGTAAACACACCACTAACATGTCATCGCCCTTTAAAGGTTCCCCATAGAGTTTTTGACCTCTTGTAGCACAGAGGAGCTGTTTTTCTATGAGTGAGTGCCTGTTTTGTTTGTTTTGTTCACATGCATGAGGTCACTTCAGTTATTTTACTGATCTGCAGGAGGCGGTGATGTGCCAAGAGATGTGCAGCAATGTGCCAACAGCAGGGAGGAAGTTAGCAAACACTCAATTCTGCATTTAAAATACAGGTATTTGTATTTATATCTATTTGCAAAAACCTTAATCTCAATCTCCTTTTTGCTCTGTTTTTGGTCTCCACCATCTGCTGAAGGATATATCTGCTTCTTTAGCCACTAAATGCTTCGCTACGTTCACTGCATAGTGGCTATCTTTGTCTGTCTGTCATTTAGTGCTGATCATGTAAGGTACAGTGGGTTTATTTGTGCTTTTTTGGCTGTAAATAGCTGTCTGCTGTGGCCGTAAATGACATGGATGACGGTGGTGAGGTGAACCAAAACAGTAAAGCTGACCTGTAATTATAAAAAGATTCGATATAGCTGCAATAATCATTACTCCTTGCAGAAATGTGTTTAATCAAATCCTTCTGACTATAAAGCTTCAACATGAGACAACTTTTCCTTGGTAATCGGTGGAATTATCTTCTTCAGGACTTTGACCAGAGGTCATCAAGAGCTTGTTTTTGGAGAAGGAAATTTCTGTTATTTTGCCTGGCCTCCTAAGCCAGATCCGGAGGGGTCATGGTTAAACATATCCTCTTCCACTTCCTCATTCTAAACCTCAACTCTAACTTTGACCCCTCTCTAACCTCCGTCGACCAAATCATATACTGCAGACACAGCACATAAACACTTAGAACTGCTTTCTTTATGCAACAATATGCATAAGAAATAAAATAAATCAGGATAAATCCTAGACTTGTGGTCAAAAATATAGACACTAAACTTGGTTTAGATGTTTTCCATCAACTATCAAGTATATTTGTGTGTACCACACAAAACAAACTGGATGGATACTCAGATGGAGCAACACAGACAGACAGAGAGAGGCAGTAGTACCTGGTATATCCATGAAATCGTCCAGATTGGGCTGCAGCGGGGTCAGACCTGGTTGGATTATATCAGCATTGCTCGTGTACGCTGGTGAGGAAGAGAAAAAAAGGTTATCTGTCATCACAGAGATGTTCCTTATTTGTAGGGTGGGTTCCTTTGGCTGATCCATGTGACCATCAGACGAAAGTGACAAAACTGTGGCATTGGCACAAAATGTTAAAACCTTTCTATTACATTAGAGTAACGCCCTTATTGGCTGTCCACCGCACCACTTATATTTATTTATTCAACAGCCTTGTATTGAAGGGACAGACAGCGAAGTGAGGTACATCTTCTCATCTAACTCACGAGAAACAAACCAATTTCACATGCTTCCTAAAAAGTCCAACCCTTCCTTTCAAACAGTCGTGACTGAACAAGCAACAAACGTGAAAAAAGTCTGAAAAAATCCTCACTGCTACCAAAAACACAGAGCTGCGTGGGTGTGGTTTGATCAGGGCTGACGGTGACCTGACAAAATAAGCAACAAGCCCACATCTGTCATCAGATTCTGATTCGAATGTTGTTAAATCCTGATAGGTGCATGGAAGTCTGCGTCCGTGTCAAATCAGTGAGAAGAGCACAGACAAAAACACAAGACGATAGCTCAGGTGAAAAAAAGCAAAACTGTTTCAACTTCGTCAAAAATGTTCGTGTAGGACTCATCACCTGATTGAGAAAATAGATTTTCAGGCACTTAAATATGACAGATTCCCTATGTCTGACTCTTCACATTGTTCGATATTAAATTATACATTACACACACACATACACAGTTCATATATATATTTAATTCTGTCCTCTCGGCAGACGTGGCATGAAAGCTAAGCTGATGGGTTTTGACAGTTATTTGATAAAAAATGAATAAAGTAGAGTAGAGCTGGGAATTTCTTTTCAGACAAACGATGCATCCAAATAATAAATGCACAAATATAATTTTGCCATGCAGCTCACAGCCCACTAGTTGTTTTCCTCGTTTTTCTCTTTCAACCATTTGATGCTGCATTCAGAAACAGATTCGAGGCCAGCGCAAAGTCACAGCTGAAAGTCACTCTGAAAAAGTGCTAACAACTCACTGTTGTGTCGGTCGCTGGCCCAGGGACTCGGCTTTTGTGTCATGGTGAACAGGGTGTCGGAGATGTCAGACAGAAGGCAGTCTAGGTCAAACATGTGGGCCTCGACCGGCGCAGCCTCAGGCTCCTGGTACATCTGATTGGACCATTTCTCCAGCTTGGCCTGGCAGATCTGACCCTGGAGCACATCAGCCGGAGTTTAAAAACACTTCAGGTTAACTTTTTAGTGACACGTCGGGTCAGTCCCTGACCTATCCAACAGAGGGCTCACTACAAATAAGACTGAGAGGGCAAGGTGTTGCATTGATGGCGTTTGTGAAAAGGTAATAACTGCCACAAAAAAACACATGTAAACACAAAAAGGAACATAGTCATTGTTCAATAAGTCGTGCAGAATTAGTGCGTCCAGCTATCCTTAAAAACATAACAACGCCAACTCCCTAAAACATCATTTACATCCACAGAGACAAAAACAAAATGACACACATAGAGCGGCTCCATCTCTTCTAATAACACATCTATTTTCTAGAAAAAACAGCCAGTCACAAAGATTTATCCAAATGCCCTTTCTCCTCTTGAAATCCAATAAAAAGACTCACAGAAAATGAAGCTCCAGACCGCTCTCTTCCCTCTGTTTGAGATGCTTCACCCTGATCTTCTTGTCTTTACCCTCCAGCCCTCTAAGTCTGAAGTCACATTTATAGGGAAGCCCAGATTGAGCCGGAAACTCTTTTGATTACGTCTAAGCACACGACATCCCCTCTTATAATTTATTCATTTACCTCTCGATTTGTTTTCTTTCAGGCAGAATGTAAGTGTCCAACTAGAAATGAGGTAAGATTGTTGTGTGCATATGCATATGTGTGTGTGTGTGTGTGTGTGGTGTGTGTGTGTACAGTGCATGATGAAAAAGCAGTTTTGACATATTGTTCAAAAACACTAGCCCCTTACAGGTTATCATTATGTCTGCTTTGTTCATTTCTTTATTTTGATGTCTCACCATTTCAATAAGCGCAGCAGCCTTTTGTCCCTGACCTAATTCTGGCAGTCACACTCACGTGCAGGCAAACAGGCAGACGTGAGGCCCCTTACCAACACAAACTGCTGCTGTCTCGATGAAAAAAACAAAATATACACGCATACGAGCGCCTCGAAATGTCTTACTTCCGATGGGCATTGTTTACATTTTCTGAGAGGCTTCCTGAAGGTAGGTGGGGCGTCTTAACATCTTAACGTGAAAGAAGAGAGGAAATAAGATAAGTAAATAGAGATTTGATTCATTTAAATGGCATAGGCAGAGGCGAGATGAGACTTCTAATGCGAACACCTCCTTATTTTGTGTCCGGCTAATCCTTTTCACAAGGAGAGTATATCTAAGACTCTATAGCAGACGTTTTCAAAGTGGGAGGTGGGCAGTGGCAGCTAAACTTATATTAGTTATCAAAAGGAGCTCACATAGAGCAGTCTAAATGTGTGGCACAGTTCAGAGGTACAGTAGCTTTATGGGGATTGTACTGTTTTTTCCATTTTCACAGTCAGAAATTAATAAACGCAATAAAACTTTAGTGTAGGCTGAAGTTACAGTATGTCAAAGAAGCAATATTAAGATAATTTGAGTATCAAATAAGAATTATGATCCCATAGGCATCCAGGAATTGAGTGAAACTAATACAATAACCTGGGGGTTACCAGTTTTCACCATTTATCCTCAGTGTATAGCAAATTTCATGGTAATCCATCCAGTAGTCTCAACCATAAATGTCACCTTCACGGTGGCTCTAGATGAAAAGTGAAGAATGGAAATACATCCAACAGTTGCTGAGATATTTCAGTCTGGACCAAAGAAACGGACTGACAGACAAATACAATGCACTGCCTAATGGTAATACTCTATTTTTATCAAAGTACAGACTTTCCTGCTATTGCCTTTATTTAAGACCCGATTGGGTAATTTGACCAGACTTCCGTTTTAATATCAGCACTGACAGGATACTATGTAATTTGAATCTGTGATAGATTTGCAAACAAAATGCTCCTGCAATATGATGCCCGCTGGAAGCAGATGAAGCTACTTTCTCTGCACAAATCAGATTTTTAAAGCTTTTATGAGTATGGGGCTGAAAAGCTAAAGTTATACAGCCAATTCAATTTGAGACCGAGAGCTGAAAGCTCTTATAGCATATATGACATCAAAACTAACATTACAACTGGGTTTTTTATTGAGGTGTTTTTCCCAGCCACTGGATGTAATCTGTGAAGAGAAAGACGAAATAACACTATGTGGTACACGCAGCATAAAAACCTGGTTTAGTGATCTTTGACCTCTCAACTACATGCTGATATTTACCCTTTGAAGTGCCGCAGAAGTTAGGGCAACAGCCAGTCAGACATTATCTCTGCAGCCGTCCTAATTTTGACCTCAGGTAAAACCTGGCCTTCCAATGACACAGATTTTTAAAAATAATAAATAAAAACAGAGAAATAATGATGCCAAAGGTGAAAAAAGCAACAGTGGGAGACTTGCAAGGGCATACTATCATGAGCGAGGTGCTTCCCCGGGGTACCTGCCTCTCTCAGCCTTTCGCTCGTGGTCTTTTGTTTGTTTCTGCCAGCGTGACGTCGCTCACAAACTCGCTGCCCTTCCGCTGCTCAACCTTTACAAAGCGTTGCTGGAACTAGGTCCGATTTGATTAAATGACATTAAGTTCTGCAGCTATTCCACCTGAATGAAGATAAAGCCTGAGGGGCTGACAGATGCATTGTCGCTGCTGACAATCAATATGTGTCAATTGCCCACAAATGCCAGGCCATGACGCAGATTGTTTTGCATGCTTTCTGTTTCTCTTTTTTCCGTGCTAGTTAACCGAGGGAGGCTAAATCCATGTCCTAAAAATAGCCCCCTGGGGGACTTTGATGATCATATGTTGAGCTCCAACTGAATTCAAAAGTAAACAACGTTGGCAGGGACACTCACGAGCCTCGGTCAGTCAGCCGACTTCAGTTTTCAGAGGTCAGAATCCATATTCATATATTGTTTGACAAGATTGACAAGAGAATAATATTAAAGCAGGATTTCTGTCATACCTCTTGTAGCATTGATAGAATATCATCCTTCTTTTTCTGGAGCTGCAAAAGACAAGAAGAGAAACAGGGTGTAGTTTGATATGAGAGGAAACTAAGAGTCTATATAGCCTTGCTATATGCCGGCAATGCTCATCAGCTTAGTTTAGTGACTGTGCTAACATTTGCTAATTAGCACTAGTCAAAGTTACGAACTGCTGATGGTGCAAAGCTATTACAGTTCAACTTGAGGGGAACATATATATATATATATATATATATATATATATATATATATATATATATATATATATATATATATATATATATATATATATATATATATATGTACTAAATTAATTCTTATTCTCATTCTCTGTGTACTAAATGATATAAATAATCATCTAGCTTCCTTCTTTTCACTGTCATAGGACAAAACAACGTTACCCTTTACCTCCTACTTGCTTTGGCAAACAAACCACTAAGAAAAGGAATAGCACTATGTGATAACATTTCAAACACAGAAAGAATTCTGGACACAAAATGTCTCTCTATGTCTATGATATGCTCTTCTACTTCTGAGCCGCAGCCGCAAACACTTACTTTACTGGATACATTTGAGAAAATATCATGTTATAGAGTCATTAAAAATAAAAATTAAATGTTGGGAATCTGGATCGTGGTTAATTTTAACATGTTTACAAAGTAAACACCCCCAACCTACAGATTTTCTGAAACAAGAATGTTGAATGTTGGAAGTGAACCTATACCCAGACACGTGAACCTCACGGAGACACTAGAGGAAAAGTCAGTGAATTTACCCTCTAAGAGACTGTGAATATCTATAACCAATTTTGGAGCAATCCATCCAGTAATGTCAGGATGTGTCACTCTTAATCAACCTGCTTGTGGCTCCAAAGTCAGTAAATTTCATCCTCTGTCATGTCTATGACCACATCGCCAGTATGTGATGAAATGTGTTGTGTACAAAATGAACGCTCACCCTCTTCTTATAGTAAATCCTCCATTTGTGATACTCCTTGATCACCACCTCGATCCTCCGCTTCCAGTAGCTGCCCTCTAACACAATCGCCTGTTGACATAACACAGAAATACTGTTTTAATTGTATTTTGAATAATGTGTAGCTGAAAAAGGACCCCCTCTTTTACTTATAAATACTATGACACAAGTCTCTCACTTCGGGCTTCCGATGTGAATCGGCCTCCGAGCCCTCCAGCGGCGTGACGAACCCACAAACTGGGTTCTTCCTCTTCTCCACATCTAAACACAGCAGATTAGAGGCAACACAATCAAAAGATTTGCTTGATTTATCTTAATGAACGCTTTGAATTCTGTTCAACTCCTCATTCATACTTAGTCCCTTAGCTGTCCTTCTCTTTTTATTTAACAATCTAAGAATTTCTATTGCATTTGGCAGCAGTGTCCTTGTTCATTATGAATGGAAAATGTTTAAGTATATGTAGGCGGCATAGTGAGGAGGTGAAGGCCGGGGGACTCACACTGAATGAACCAAGCTCTCCAGATCGCATTGTTCAGACGGATCTTATCTCTCCACAGCAAGCGCAGACCCTTAAAAGACTTC
This sequence comes from Nibea coibor, assembly GCA_023373845.1. Taxonomy (NCBI): domain Eukaryota; kingdom Metazoa; phylum Chordata; class Actinopteri; family Sciaenidae; genus Nibea; species Nibea coibor. The sequence goes on from CM041733.1 coordinate 18,842,428, forward strand.
CACTTTGGAGAGACGATCTTACCACTGCAAAAGGAGAAAAAGAATCAAAGTTAAAATCTAAATACAATTAAAAATGCACAAGAGGCTTTTTCTTTGGGTTGGAAAGACAGGGGGAGTGAGAGTGACATAGTGGAAAAAAAAAAAAAAAAAATCTCAGCACCTCACCCCGTGTTAGAAATCTGTCCTGATTTTGACTAATAGCGCCCAATCAGCCTGTTCACGGGTACACTGCCAGGCTGTTTGCACTTTCTTCCACTGTCCATCAGCGTGCTGAGTGCTGAGAAGAGGCGCCCTAATGTGATGTGCTCAGGGTGTTGCTAGGAAGCGAGGGGTCATTTTCAACATGCTTTTAATGACGAATACTGTGCAGCGGAGCATCAATTTGCACAAATATCTGCTACACACAATGAAGTAAATAAGGTCCTTAACATGAAATCCTTTTTATACCAATGTACATTTTGTCTTCTGTTGAGCTGGTTGCCAAACTCTGTCTCAGGGTTTATTGTGCAACTATCTACAAAATGCAAAATTTGGACACAGTTGCTGGTAGGAGTGTTTTCTCTGTGCCAAAGGTTGACAGCAGCTGTTCATCAAAAGATGTTGCTAAATCAGGGCTGAAGTTTTAGTTTCTTGAGTAGACTTTCTGAAGAAAAACATGTCCCTGCAAGAACAGTGGCTCTCTTCTCTGCGCTTTGTGTCAGGTACCTGTCACTCAGCTCTTTCAGAAATGCAGGGAATAAAACTAAAATGCAAATGTGGATGTTACATCTGTCACTTACTTATCCGAAAATAAGCAGGGTGTGAAGTGAAAGCAACTTTTCTTTTTTTTTTAAATAAAGCATAAGCCAGGGGCATCATTTCAGGATCTTCTCTCCTTTCCCCTTCGGTTACACTGTAATCTCTCCAGTGCTGCCAACAAGAATCAAAGTCCAGTTTTCAGTGAAGATTTTCCAAGCTGTTGCACAACAGACTGCAAAATCTCTCTTGCACACAAACACACACACACACACACTCCAACCCAACCCCAACTATCAGTTTTAAAAGAGAAACCTGGAGATATTTTTTGTGTTGCTCTCTTCATGTACAGGCTCATAAAACATTATGCAAATGATGGACTGCAGAGGAAGATCAGTGCAGGGGGAAAAAGAAATATCAGTTATAGCCCGCAGGTTCATTTCTTCGTACTTTTGAATGATTACATCTGAAAACTTCAAGAATAAAATAAGTCTGGCGTCTTAGATCTCACTTTATCATGATGCATCAGAGCTTCAAATAACTTATAACACATTTTCCTGCAGATGAAAGGGAGTCTGGATTGAACTGCAGGGGATAAAAGTGGAAATAGACTCATTCATGCGGGGGAAATCTGCACATTTCAACTGATCTGAGGTGGTCCTGTCCCAGAGTAGATAATAGGGACCCACCTGTAAGCCAGGGACATGCAGTCAAACAGGCGGGTCAGAGTGGGGTCGATGCTCAGGCTCCCGGAGCTGAATGGGCCGTACCGGTACGTTTGGCACCAGGTCCTGTTCACCGTGTCAAAGTCATACCTCAGCGAGCCGCCGCTCTTCCTCCTGCGCGGCGCGGAGTCGCTGTGGGGCGACGACACCATAAAGTGTCCGCTGTGAATGACCTGTGCGCAGGGGAAGGCGCCCGGGTACGGTCCGGTATCACAAGCCACCCGAACTGGCTCCATCTCCAAGTCCTCCGAGTCTGAGGAGTTCTGGAGCTGGCTCTGTCCGGCTGAACAAACTCTCCCTTTGCCCGCCATGGTTGCGCTTTCATGCGGGGTGTTTGACTGTCCGTCATGCGGTGAACTTTCTCCTCCTCCTCCTCCTCCTCCTCCGCCCGATTTCTTCAGATACCCGATATTTCCTCAAACAAGTGCGGCTCCCGCGAGGCCCCTCATCTGTCGGCTGTCTCCCTCCACACACAGCTGACAATACTGTATGTGCTGTATGACTGTTGTGTAAGAGCTACTATCATTATGTCAACGTCCCGTGGAGGTAAAGTCCTTTAAGCACCAATCACTGAGGACGGTAATTATTAATAGACCAATCCCGATGGGAATGACTGTTTATATGTTTACTGAATGTGATATTTACCTTTTTAAATTGCTCAGAATATTAATTAAGTGACTTCATAGAGGGATATTTTTAGCCAGGATCTTTAATGTGTAGTAGATTTACTCATTAGTGTAATGTGTAGTTCTTATATGGACACAGAAACTGTTCCAAAGTTATTATAAACTTATAAAAGTCAAACAACTACAGCCTATTTTTATTACAAAATGACTTCTGTGTGTTATTATCCCCCTCATAGCTCTACAAAGAAACACAAAGGATGAATTTCATACTGAAAACTCAATAAAGACTCTAATATGCTCTTTTTTTCCTCTTTAAATTGCACTGAGAAACATCACCTTGATATCATTTTCTTGTTTTCTGGGTGTGATTTATAGTTACCATTTCATTTTACTTTGAGACTAGTTCACCGAGTGCCATAGGAAATATGACTAGTTATTCAAAAACACACACCTGAGTTAGAAAAGAAAAAAGACGTCAGGAGTGCTCTGAAATTCAAACCTGTGTAACAAGAAGCTGCTCTTTGGTACAAAAGAGAAAAGGTCTAAGAAAAAAAGTTAAAAAGCCTTTATCCAGAAGGCGGTAGAGGGCTGTTTGTTTCCAATGTTTTACTTTTACCCAAAATGAACAGAGAAATGTTAAATGAAGGTAAATAAGGTCAAATGGGAAATTTCCAGACTCCTATGTTATGTTTACCCAAAAGGAAATATTCAGCATTCTTTCTTTTAACCTGTAGTTTATTAAAGGTTTACTTTAGCCACCTGAAACCAGAAGTTAAAACTGTGGAAATTAGGCTAAATTTATAATAATATTGTCTTTTAATACGTTCCACCATCCAAAAGAATCAAACATAAAATCATCCGTTAATATCAAACAGGTTTATTAGACAGTGATCGTCCATTCTGTGAAGACACATTTAGACTTCACATATGGCGGTCTGACAGAGTCGAATCAATACTGGTCAACATGAACTCCCTCGCCCTTCTCCAGCTACAAGTAAGACTCAAAGCAACTTGTAAAATCAGAAGCTGTCACATCGAAGTTTGACTCGACACAAATTGTCTCTTTGTTGGCTTTGGGACAGAGTTGGATATTCACAAATATTGACTGGACCACGTGAAACCACCTGCAGTAAAGACTAAAACTGAGAGTCATTCCTCATCATGGTGGTTTCTGCACATTGTCATGACCTGCATTATTCATGGTCTTCATATATTTAGTTTAAACTACCTCCTTTAACTTACAGAAAAATAAACTCACATATTAACAAAGAGAACAAACATTAACGTGACAACTTCTCACGACCAGGCTCACTGTCACAGACACAAAGCAAGTCATCAATATTTGCTTTAGTCTTACTGTATCATCTCACCTCCAACTGCCATTCTCTGTTAAATTATGATTTTATCTAACATTTAGTTACATTTGACAAAGCCCTGGAGGTCTTCCAGGAACTTGATGTACTCTTGATGCTCGACAGCGGTGCTCAGCTCCATCAGCTCATCAGCAAAGGTGTTGTCAACCCCTCGGTCAGCCAGGAAGTCCATCAGGTGGTCATACAGGGCCTGAAAAACAGCACAGCGATGTTAGGCGTCTCCACCAGCTTCTTTACCTTTAGGCGTATTAAGTTATCATCTTCTGTTTGCTGAACTCTTACCCAGTCCAGAGAGTCTGTGTTGAGGGTATAGCTGGTCTCCTTCCAATCTGTGTCTCCCTCAGGCTGGAAACTGACCTCACGGACGGCGAAGATGTCGCCCTCCTCTTCTCCGTCACCATGGCTCATCTAGAAAAAGCAAAATCTGAGTTACTAACTTAAAAACTGTCAATAGAGAGATGCTGCTGCTGCTGTCAATATAAAACATCTAACATGTCCCATGCAGTCTATGCTTACCTCTTCTTCAGGGAAATGGCAGTCAAACACAAGGGAATGTTTTGAAGCCTGTTTCGTTACTTCAACAACAAAGTTGGGTGTAGACACAATTTCGGGCTGTAATGAAAAAAAAAAAACAGGATTATAATTACATTAATGTTCATTATCTTGATGTAAACAGCTTTTTAAAATAACCGTCAGGTTTCTTCTCTCACCTCTTCTTCTGACTTCTGCTGTCCTTGTTCCATTTCCTCCTCAAAGTTAGGAGGGATGCTGTTGTTGACGTTGAATGTGACAGTGACTCTGTAAAAAAAAACAAAGAAGACAGACAGATCAGTGACATTAGTGTGTCCAAATGTCAACAAGGATTCGATAAGCACCAACTGCGACAGCCTTACTTTTCTCCAGCGAGACTCCTCGTGAGTTTAGCTTCTGTGCCGTTCATCTCCAGCTCCCATCCTCCGGACATCTTCGGAAGGACTTTGTTTTTCTGGATCTTCCTCTCCTCTTTGATTTCATCAGACAGGAAGTCGCCAAACGCTTTGTCACCTGTTCAAAAAGGTACAATTGGCCTTATAATCTTGAAATATCTTGTGCAGTGAGTCTTAACCTGCAGCATCTTTGAGCAGCTCGGCTTACTGGACTCTTAACTGTTTGCAGGGAGCTTTAAATGCTCTAAATCTGCAGCTGGCATCCAGGCAACGAGGCTGCATCAACAGGCTCCTGTTGGTTTGATAAATTTATCCCATCTTTGCCACAAAACTTATGTTAGTTGCCCAATGCTTCAACTTTAAACTACCTCACACCTTTGTGTATATGTAATCACGTGCTGCAGCCCAAATTGCTGCCTGTAAGTTGTTTTGGATAAAACATTATCATCATTACATTAATTTATCAGTGTAATAAGCACAAGATGACAATTCACTAAGTTGGATCAATATTACAGGCTGATACTGTATAACTGCTATTATTAATATAAATGTCAGTAGATGAGGCCATTTGACATGCAAACAGCACTTTATAGAGTCTGTGGTTAACACACACATAGAAAATAAAAACTTATTAAATTATATAGAATATCTGACGTGTTAAAGGTTGCTTGTTTTGTCTACTTTCTTTATATTTTTACTTTTTCTGCTGCTGACAACTGCAGACATGCTTCAAGGTGAATGCTAACAGCTAACACAGAGGATGAGGCTAGCTTTGTGGTGCTAACAAAATGATATATGTAAATAAATGTTGTATTTAGGAGTTAAGTGGACTCATAAATGAGTTGAAAGTTGGGTTAATTAAACATTTTAAGGTTTAACTTTCTACTGTCTGATACGAGGCTAGCTCGCTAACTAGCTACTTATTTAAACACCTCTAGATCAAATGTTACCTTCTGTGTGAAGGCCTCCACATCCACACGACACCGAGGGCCTCAACACTTTTGAAGTGAGCAGTTTCGGCCTGTATCCCGACGAGGCTCCGTTGTTATTCAGCATCCAGAGGGAGCGGGTGAAGGGCCGAGTTGTCGCCGAAGTCGGAGGGCATAGCGTGGGGCAGACGCGCGGCAGAGCCCGGGCTGTGGTGGATGTGGAAGCGGCGGAAGAAACGCGAACGGCGGCTCCAACCGCACGGACGACCGACTTTAGCATGACTGTGAAGGAATACGAAGACGGGTAACGACACGGTAAAATAGTGTAACGGCTCTCAACTGCCGGTTAGCTCCCCGTTACTGCTGCTGATGACAGAAAACACGTGTGGAAGGACACATTGACCTATCACAACTATGACCTCTGAACCGGAAGTAGTACTTTAAAAGTAAAAATATATAAAGCAAAAACACAGTTTTTTATCTAAATAAAATAACAAATAAAATGTCACCTATAGAACATGAATAAAATATCAAATCTGGTCCAATAAATTAAATTATATTTAAAAAAAAAAAGATCGTTATATGCCACGCGTTGCCCAACAGCGCCCCCTGTGGCCTTTAAATGAACTGACAGGTTAGAGGTTTTATGTCTCCTCTCCGCTGATTTATACTCTCTGTGACAGACAGTGAATGCAGCACCTGTCCATGAGAGACAAGAGGACACCCACATCTAAAGTGACAGAGCTTCCACAACCCACAAGACCTGCTGCACCATCAAATCAAAAAAAAAAAACCCAAAAAAACAAACAAAAAAAACCCCACAACACTTAAATTCAGCTCCAGGCTCCAGCGGACAGCAGTGCCACATCCCCAGGGGTTGCAACCATTGCATCATTCCAAGTAAAGCTTGTCTTAATGTAATGAGTTGAGTCAGTTGCATCATTTAGACACGAAGCTCTGCTGCCAGAAGATGGAGCTGTTTTCAAACAACTAACCCAGGACTGTGATGTCCAGGTGTTACTTCATGCATTTCTGTATATTCCAGGTATGTTTTACTTCCTCTCCTGAGTGCACCGAGCATCACCTGGTACATACTTACTTCAAATGTAAGCTATCTTTGTCTTAAATTGTATTGTATTATCTATATTTAGTAACTGTAGGTTTAGTATACCTGTATTTTTACATATGTGTATGTACATACAAATACACACAAAAGTATCTAAAACATCTCTCTCATTTTGAAAGCTTTCACTCCTAATATGGAGCGGCTCTCAGATCTGTGGGACTGTTACTGTGGAAAACCCCTCTGTGCCTCTGAATATTTACTCTTCACATGCAGACGTCCTCTGTGGAACAGTGACTGTGTTTTTATTAGAAATTCTACCAATAGTGGTTTAACAAATCATATTAAATATACTCTTAATAAAGTCCTCAAAGGCGTGCAGTCGATCTTACAAACTTCATAACATGCAGATCTTAAATGGCCTACTTTTCCTTTGTGACTGAAAATAAATCTTAGAAATCACATCATCTGTGAGAGATCCAAACACTGACCATACAACGTCTTCGTAACGTCGCCTGACGAGCCTCCACAGAAACCTCAGATGCATTTGGTATTTTTAAAAGTTAGAAATCGTCCGTGTGATTTATTCAGGTTACAGAGTATATTGTACAATCCTGAGTCCAGTGTAGAAAAAGAGACAAGAGGAGCATCCATCATATTCCTCAACATGGTGATGACTCTACAAAGTATGAAAGACCTGAGCGATCAGATCATTAACTAGAAACTCCATGCATTGCATACATCTGTGGTTAGTCTGTGCAGAGGCTGAGTAACATACAACAGCAAAGGGTAGAACCCGGAGAATAAGGCATGCTACTTCTCCTCGTGTGCGTCTTATTTGGGGGAACTGGTGATACAATCATCGACCGTAAAAAGGCATGCACGAGATAACATGAGCGCTGCGCGTAGCGGAACTATCAAAGTGAAATGAGAACCTCGTATTTTAAACTCCTAACTTGAGCACGGATTTTCTTGTAATTTCATAATCTCATAGATCAAGACATACTGTCTTTGCATATATAAAACCCTTTAAGAACACTTTGTATAAACCGGCGGGAAAGCTCAACGCAAGACTGCCTTGCTTAGCTTGTGACAAGCTAACATTCCAGAGGTATTTTATTACATTTACTGTGTTTTCTTTTATTTTTCTGGACTCGTTTCCCGTGCTGCTGTGTCAAACTGAGCATTAAAGGTGCATCTTATCTTATATTAAACAAAATGTGTGAAGTTGATGAACAACCACATGCCACGCTGCTGCGATTTTCTGAATCTCAGAGGGTGGGTGACATTAGGTGCAATATTTTGTGAAAACACATGGAGAGTAGCATTCTATCTAATCTGATTAGATTCTTAAGAAAAGAACGAATAAACATGTCATCGACAGATAGGAGCTGTGCCCCTGTGAGGTTATCTGCGTTGTTAAAATACATGCACGTGTTGAAAGAATTGAAGTGTTACACCTCAAAGACTCTTTTTTTTTTTTTTTTTTTAGGTGAGAAATCGGTGGCTAAATGGCTGAGATGAAATCCTACCAGGCAGAAGAAACGCAGTTTATAAACTCTGAACGACAGTCTAACAGGAAGTCAAAGTTGTGAGGCCTCATTATGCAGGTTTCTGCTGCAGTGACACGTGCCAAATGCTTGTCAGCTGGGAGGTAGTGATCCAGAGAAAGTTTACCACGCAGGAAGAATGCTCTGTTCTGATTTCACATGTATGAAATCAACTGTCTGTCTCCAAATTCAGCTCTGTGAAGAGAACACATGTTCTAGTTTTGCTGTCGCTGTGTGATTTGAGGCAGAGGTTTCCTTCAGTTCGGTTTCTCCGTTGGTTAGCTCTTGGTTGGTCGGAGTTTGCGGCCGAAGTACTCCGGCGCTGCGTCCAGCAGCCAGTCGGCGTCCACCAAACACAGGTCCCTCATGTAGCAGCGGGAGGTGTGCAGCAGCTCGTTGAAGACGACGTACGCCGGCTTGGCCTGGAAAAGGACGGAGGACGGGTGGATGGCCACCGGCTGGTGAGTGTCCAGAGCTAAGTAGCTGCCGTCGGGTTGTAGCTCTGCTGCGTTGACGAACATCCCGTGGGCGAGGCAGCGGCGAACGTTCCCCGTTTCCGCCCCGCATGACTCCAGCTTCAGATTCAGCTGGTGAAACAACAAGAACAGGACGTGTTTGCTCAAAATGGTGATTAACTGCTAAACTGGTTAGTCTAAGGGCAAATGAGCTGCTGTCACTACTCCACAATGAGAACTGCTATTCCACCTACTATTGTTGGCATGGGAACACTTGATCATTTGACACTGTTGGCTGTTTTATTGAGCAAATTATCGAGTAAACAGGCTGTGGTCTATACCTTGAAGTCTACAGGCCTCAGAAAACAAGCAGTCAGAGTTTACTGAGTGGGCTGTTTTGCTAAGTCGAGTCAGCATTGTACCCTGTAGCAGTTTTAAGCAAAGTAATTACCCTGGAGAGCAGTCAGGTTAGCAGTAAGCCGTGACATTCGATGCAGAGTTTGTCAGAAAGTGAACACTGAAGTTCCTAAAGAGTCGAGCAGAGTTCATCAGGTTTGTTTGGCCTGAACAGAGAGCTACCCTGTGGCTCGGGGGTTAAAGAGCACTGCAAAGATTTTAACATTTTCACACTCACAATGAAATAAAGACTATTCTACTTGAGTATGGAGAATCTTGTGCACATGTGCAGCTGACAGTCGGCAAATGTGGCAGTGAATTACTGACTGATTTCAGGTACCTTAAGGCAGATATCTCTGAGCTGCGCCTGGACTTCTTTCACCAGTCCCATGTTCCTGCTGTTGACAAAGTTTTCCCGGCACCACTCCTTTAACAGACACAGACAGCGTTATAATGAGGTAGCTCAACAGCATGATTTCATTTCTGGATCTTTCTTTTATCGTCCAGCGCTTCTCACCTTATTACCACTGACTTTCTTGAACGCTCTGTAAATGTTGAGCAGTGTCATGTGGTCTCCTTCGCTGGACGTGAACTTCTTGCGTGCGGCAAGCACCTCTTCCCTGCGGGCTGGAGGGTTGTACAGCACAGTGTCCACTGACAGCAGAGACACGATGCTTAAAATCTCCTCCGAGCAGGAGTAGTCGGGGGACAACAGGATGGTCTGTGAGACGGAGCAAACAAGTGTTACACAAAACATGTGACCTCCGTGTGCTGCTTATAGATTTATGTAATGCCGACACTTTGTACCTTGGCATATCTGGGCTCCAGAGGGAAGCTTGCCATCTTCTTCCCCAGAGCAGTGAGGAAAACCTGCCCCTCCTTCTTCTCCACAGCTCCCAGCAGCTCCAAATGGTCCACAGCGGAACGAACGGCCTCTGGGATAAACAGAACAGGTTACTGCGGCTCACCAACCATCCCAGATGAGATTTACGAACAGCAATTCATCAGTAGCATCTTACCTGGAGAAGGCTTGGACATGAAATCAAAATTCATCACATCTGGAATCCCCAGAGCCATGAGCTGCAGCATCACTCCGGATAAGTTACACCTGCAGCGCGCACACACACACACACAGGAAAAGAAACAACAGAAGAAGAGGCTATTCAATCACACTGACCCAAATAAATCAACACACGGGAGAGGGACTTTCTGCACATCAGCACATACTGCGCTTTATGATCTCTGTGAATAAAAAAGGAATTCTACAGTACCTCTGGATCTCAGGCACAGTCATGGGGATGAGGTTGTCAAATTCCTGCTCGGTGTAGAGTCGGTAGCAGGAGCCGGAGTCCTCCCTGCCGGCCCGGCCCGCCCGCTGCCACGCCTGGGCTTTGGAGACCCGCTGGATGGCCAGCACCTCCAGCCCGCTGTCTGAGAGTCACATACAGGACTTACTGTTTATGTTATAAATATAATATGTGCCAACATTTATGTAGCTCTAAATTGTTATTAAAATATGATACTTGAGTAAATGTGTCTTGTTATTATGGGGAAATAACAAAATGGTTGCCTCTTTTTCTGTGATAAACAATAAAAGGCATTATCAGGTGTTTAACAATTAATATTAAAAGGAACAGTGTGTGGGGTTTAGTGCCGTCTACAAACTACACATAAAAATGTGAAAGGCCCCATCTAGAGTCAGTTTGGCTTGTCTGTTCTTAGCAACTCCAAAAACATGGTTGTATATACACAAATGAAAATATACTTGTTCAATAATTGGCCCTCTGTCTGGACCTTTAATATTGATTTGCTGAATTGAATGTGTGTGATGACTGAATCTCACCAGGATTGAATCGTTTGGCCTTCACCATCCCCGTGTCTATGACGTATTTGATGCCGGAGATTGTAACTGACGTCTCTGCGATGTTGGTCGAGAGGATGACTTTCCTACATCCCTTAAAAAAAAACCAGAGAGGACACATTCTGTGTGAGATATACAACATTATAAAACAATCAGACTATAATGTTTTGCGATGATATGAAAACTAGTAAAGCGAAAACAAAGGCGGACAGAAACACAACACAGACAAAGACAATGTGGCTGTGTTTTCACAAGCACGTCGCTTTAAACTCGATTTCTCTCGCACATTTGCCGCTGCCTTTACCTTGGGAGCTGGCTGGAAGACCCTGAGCTGTTGTGTTGGGGGTAGCGACGCGTACAAAGGAATAACTACCATGGGACCACAGCCGTCAGGCAAATGCTTAGCGATGTCCCGGCACGTCCTCGCCAGTGCCTCGATCTCCTCCTGACCCGTCATGAAGACTAAGATGTCATGGGACGGAGGTGCCTCCTGCGGAAACAAGGGAGCGTTCTGTTCCAGTGTCAAGAAGAATCACCGCGGTACACAAGCGCAGGAGAGATTTCTCAGAGTTGAATTTTGGGTTTAACTGGAATCCAAATAATTTTCTCTCCACTTGAGGGCAAATATCAAAGTCTACCTGATGGATCTGGAAGACAGAGACGAGCGCAGCCTGCAGATAGTCTGACTGCGGCTGCTTGGTGTAGTAGATCTGAATGGGATGCTGCCTGCCCTCAAGGTAGAGTACAGGTGACTTGTTGAAGTACTCAGAGAACAAATCCACATCCATGGTGGCTGACATCACTATGACCTGTGCAGGTTATGCAAAAGGAAGACGTTGCACTTTAGGTGTATATGAAGCATCAATGCTAATACAGATCAAGAGGCAGAAAAGGAGCTTATGGAAATGGATTTTAAACCTGGCGAGCAGCGATGCAGTGAAGGGATTAGTCTGGTGTTTTCTATGAGAGTAAAATATCTTATCGAGCCGCAGCTGTCCTCCTACCTTCAGGGGAATCTTATTAAGTTCCCTGCGTCTGCGTTGAGCAGTCTTAACCACGCCGAAGAGCACATCGGTGTGCACAGTACGCTCGTGAGCTTCATCCAGGACCACCACGGTGTATCGCAGAAGTAAGGGGTCTCCGATGGCCTCGCGCAGGAGCATGCCATCTGTCATGAACTTCAGCTTCGTCTCAGGGGAGGTGACATCCTCAAAACGCACCGTGTAACCGACCTGAAAAGAAGTTTGTTGATATAAACAGCCCAGAGTCACAGAAAGATACAACATGTACACATGTAAGCTTGTCTACTGTGCATACCAGTTTGCCAAGCTGGGTCCTCTTCTCCTCTGCCACCCTCCCTGCAAGTGAGATCGCAGCAACGCGGCGGGGCTGAGTGATGGCGACGATGCCCTGCCGTCCGATGCCGGCCTCGTACAGATACTGGGGGATCTGAGTGGTCTTCCCAGAGCCGGTCTCCCCTGATGCATGAGAGAGAAGAAATAATTCAGGTGCTTCAATATAAATCTGTAGAGCTGTCATTTTCAATGGAAGTGCACCAACCTTTGCACCAATACCTTTCCAGTTTAAAAATGTCATCTTAGTAAAAGTTGCTAGACTTTCAGGACACTTCAACATAAACTTATCGTAGATTTATTTGGAATTCTGTTAACGTTGTATCTTTACTGAGAAGAATCAGGACAATCAGAAAAAGGCGACTGAAAACTGAGCCGTGCACACGTAATACGCCGGTGCGAGGTCAGGAATATTTGTCTGGAACACCCTGCTCCATTAAAACAGCCACAAGGTAGAAAAACAGGATGTGACTATGAGAAAGAAAACAGCTTACCATAGCAAGTCCACGCGAGAAACAAGCAATTTAATTCATCTCTATGAGCACGCGTCTGTAATTTAACATTATGGGTCAGAATATGGGTTTATTTTGTCTGTCATAATAAATATGCCTGCTCACCTGCCCAAAGGATTGTTTTGCTGCAATATTATTATATAACAGATTAGACAGCAGAGTAGTTTATCTCCCAACATGTCGGTGCACATTTCTGTGATTATTACTTTGCATCCCTGCAGTTTGTCACCTATTCTTTAAAACTAATAAAAAAATAAAGCTGGAGGGTAGAAATGAGCTTTTCTGAGCAACATGCTCACCTACATCTGATGCTATTTGTCACTTTAGCTACATATTTACGACCATTTAAACTTGTGACGTTAAACAGAGCTGACAACATTCAGATTTCAGGGTGGACTTTCCCTTTAACCGAGCCCCACAGCAGAGGCTAACGCGTTAGCGGGCTCACCTATGAGGATGGCATTGTGCAGCTGTCTCAGCTGGTTCAGCAGCTGTGGCTTGGCCTGATAGATGGGAAGCTGTTTCCTCTGGACGTCTATCGGAGTGCTGACATTTCCCTTTCTCGGCAGCAGCATTCCAGGCTTGTTCTTATCGAGACGGAAGAAGACAGACCCCGGCTTGAATTTCTTAGCCGGAGGAGGGTCAGGGTCGTGGGGCATGGTCCGGGAAAACAAAAAGGAGTTCCTCTGAGGGCGAAAAGCTTCGTGGGCTCTTTTTTTTGTTTGAATTTTATTTTAACGACGCAAAAAGAAACAAAGAAAAAGTTTTTTTCATGCTCGCGCACTGAAGACGAGCAGCGCGAGCGTCACTGCGGATGTTTTGCTACCTCTGCACAAACGTCCCCACGTGGTAAGAAACCGGCGCAGGGGTTTGACGTCATAAGCGGGCGTGGGTTTTACCCTGAGTAGGAACTGTCAGGTTCACACACACACACACCCTCTCTCTCTCTCTCTCTCTCTCTCTCTCTCACACACACACACACACACACACACACACACACACACACACACACACATAAGGTACGCTTAAGCAGCACTGAGATATTTTTAAAAATATCTCAGTGCTTGTTTCTTTAAGTTCCAACAAAGACTCTTTGAAAGAAGCCAACCACTGTTTTCCCCATACTTATTTGATTTAGTTTGTTCTTAACTTGTTACTTGAACAAGCCATTTTTCTATTTGTGGGGAGTCTTCAAGGGGGGGACTGAGGAGTAGTAGTCCTCCACAAGGCCCCTATATCTACAGTGTGAGCGGGTCCTTTCATTGAGGCCATCACGTCGAAACGCTGTGTTTCTACAGCAGCTTGGAACAGACAAACTAAATACTGACTCTAGACAGGACTCTTAAAGTGTTGTTTCTCCTTTTAGGGGCACTAAAAAGGTGAGGGTGATGTGGGAAGATTGCAATACAGCGACTACAACAGATGCAACTCGATTCTACACACTGGACCTTTTAAGAGGCAGAACCCGGCTCATGGTGGATGGCCATCTGCTGAAAGCACTTAAGTCTGGAGAGGGTGTCTGCCTCCAGAATCAGAACTGGCAGCTGGTTCCACATGAGAGGAGCTTGATCGAGGAAGGCTCCGGCTCCCATTCTACTCTTGGAGACTATGGGAACCACAAGGAATACGCTCTTTCTTTGGCATGAGGGTGCCCTCATCTGTCGACCATCATCTGTGGAAGATGCCAAAAAATGTGAGTGTGTGGGCGAGTGCATTCTTGTTTGTGTTTTTAAAAACATCTTTTAAAGGGGAAGAACGTTTGCCAGACTTAAAAAGCTGTTTCATAAGTTGGTACCCCAAAGTTTGTAGAAAACGAACCACTTGCAAGTTTTAAAAATCTAGGCTGGTATAGATCTAAAGATTGATGACTTGAAAACCTGAAATGCAATTTGTACTTTTTATGTAGGTCAGTGCATTTACTCCAGTCTCCATGAATGGATCATGGCGATGGAGTGACTTTGACATTGCGGCCGTACTTGTATTGTAGCTTGGAGTACTGTCATCTGATGCACACAAAAGCATTTTTTCCCACACAATCTCTGGAAAAGGAACATCTGTAAAATGGTTCAATTTGATCCGTTTAGTCCAACAATAAAAAGTCTCGAGGAGCCTTCTGATTAAACTATTTCATCCCATTCGTGTGTGCTGGGAGCCAACAACAGGGAGTGTGCTGACTCAGCCGCTCTCGGACAGGTATGCTCTCAACTGCAGCAAATTGATGGAAGCCATGATCAGATACAGCCTTTCATATTGCAGGCCTTTCCTGTGGGTCCCATTTATTGATGTCTGTCTCCAGTTTAAGGGGAGGGATTGTGCTGCAGGAAGCTGCACAAACCAAACCTTTAAGAAGAACTCCGGGCTTTGAAGCCACTCGGGAAGGGCCCAAGCTGTGTAATGACAACAATGGCGACATCAAGCATTGCACAAGGACTTGGTGTGACAAAATGACTTTTCACAATAAGAATTTGATTTTTTTCAGTGTGATAACATTTGGAAAGTCTAGTCTATTTCTTTGTGACCTTCACAGGGACTTTAACTACATTAATTACTCCGCCTCACAGGTGTTCTAAATTTACTACTATTACTAATTTACTACTACTAATTTAATACTTTAATGCTACTACTACTAATTTAATAATGTGTTGCTCATCTTTGATGCAGCCACCAGAGGGCAACGTGGCAGACAGACAGACTGTACATCAGCCTCTGAGCAGAGAGCCAGCTGCACATTTTGTGTTTGTCTGATTCACGTGATCCATTTGCTGATTGTTGATGGTTTATTTTCTGATTCCGATCAGCCCTTTTAATGCTGGATTTATCCTCCTGCTAGGCGTGGCATGCTCAACTCTAATCTGCCCAGAGGAGAACACAGAAAACTGTAAAACGATGACAGGTTATGATCATATGTCCCTGCCTAAAATCAGTACACCTACACCTGTGAATCATTCCCCAGCCTCACTGCTAATCACATTACATTTAAGTTACTTCAACATGTTATAATAACATGAGAGACACTAGACCAACAACTAAAGGGCCTTTTAAATGTTTTCAGGGAACTATTCACACCTGGAAAACTAGCACATTATTCACGGTATGCTATCAAAGGTAAGAGAATTCACACGGACGTGGGACTATTTCTATATTCCAAGTGAAGTAAGAATATTTCAAATCTTAAGAATGTGCTATGCTGGAAATTAGTGGCTCATGATAAGAATTAAAATTCTTTTAAGTCTAAATATTTCTCTTGATCTCTTGAAAAAAAAAAGATAGCGACAGTGAAATGATGTTCTCATGTCCTGCTTTAATTAACAGAAATTAGACAGAGCCTATTATTATCGTGCTTTCTTGCCCCCAGGTCAGCATGTTAACAGTTCTGATTTTACGCAACAGCATTTACACCCGGAGCCAGGGGGAAGAATGTGTCCTCAGATATATCAATCAATATGAGACTTTCCCTCTGTAATCATCCAGGCAGCGCATAGTATTGTGCAACCATAACCGTTTAAAGCGTCATACCCATTTTGACTGACTTGATTGGAATGGTTTAGGAAACAGTTCAGGCACCAACATGTTGGTGATATGATGACGAGGTTACTTTTGCGGGAAATCATTACAAGGGTAAGGTGGGTGGACTTTCTGATTGGTCAAGTACATCATGTACTCATATTTTTTTGCCAACAGACTCATTTGCACGTTATTCACAGACAACAACAGTCTGAAGAAACCTGCAGATGCCTTGGTGGGGTGGGGGGAACCACCACCAACCTGAACTTCAAGTTCAGCTGGAAGCTTTGCACTCCTAACATCTTTTGACATCCGACACTAAAATGTGCCTCTCTGTCTTCTGAAATTGGGTCGTGGCAAAGTCGGTCAGTCCGGTGTGCTCATGTGGTTCAGGTAAACAATATCCGATGAGAAGGAACAATGATGTACTGAATTGGCACGGCCGTGCTAATATTCAGTACAACAGCATGACTTTGAGTGTGTTATTGCTTTTATTCAACAGTTCTACAGGCATCATTTACTAGTTTACAGTAATAAGTGACAACAGATTTGATTACGATTTGCTCATTCAAATTAACTCATTTGGCTCTGCCAACAAAAATAGTTACGCAAATGGACCGAGACTGCAGAGCAACACGCCAACATTTTCCTGAACATTAACTTGCTTGTTTCCATTCACAAGTCTACATCTTACCACAGGCCAGTCAACGTTAATATTTCGGCGACATAGCAAACTCTGAACTGTTTGTGTCAAGGTGTGAGAACGCCAGGCGTCTTTCCTTCCCTTTGTCCTCTTCCAGTAACCACTCATAGTTTAAATCAGTTATTTGAGAAAAATGTTCTTCTTTGTGCGGCAAAGCTTGTTACAATTAAAGATAACGACGTTAATGAAACAAATTTAGAACACCTGTGAGGCGGAGTAGTTAATGTAGTTAAAGTCCCTGTGTTGTTTTGCTCTATATCAGCGCTCATGGATCGCCTCTTGTCCAGTCAGATTACTTGGTTGGAACTGAAATATCTCCGCCACTAAGGGCTGAATTGCCATTGCAAGATGTCATGATCCCCAGTGGATGAACCCTAATAACTAGTTTCCCTTGACTTTTCATCTAGCGCCATCAGTGGCAGTTATCTTGCTAACAAGCTAAACTAAGATGTCGAGCTTGGTAAAAATGATCCCTGTTAAACATCAGCATGGTTACTTTGTCATGTTTGCTTTTCTCACGGTCTTAAATGGCTCTTATTTAATCAAAGGGTTAGTACATTCAAATGACACCAATTAGTGGCGTCTATCAAAGCGGATAGTTTGGAATTTATTTGTTCAGGTTTTGAGAGCTATTCTTCTCTCAGACTTTGGACGTCACCTTCAATGTAAATGAGGTGAACAGAATTAAATTTGTGGTTCTCACAGCATTAAAACAAATACACAAAGGAGAAGAATGGATAATCAATAGAATTAACTATCAATTATCTCCCAGTGTCCCTAAAAAATAAAGGGCACACATAACATTGTGTCTATTAAGGCTTTTCAGGTTATTATATGGCTTATCATACAGCCTATCTGTTCTTTTACAAGCCTCAGAAAATCCTCACAATCCCGCCAAATCCTTGCAAATCTACCAAATTTAAGTCATGGCCATTTTGCGGCAGTTTCCAATGTATGTTTGTGTGTCTGCTTGGAAGAAGCTTTAACCAGATTTAGATTAAATTTTTTAAAACATGATTCAAAAATAAGATGTTCCCTTTGCTAATCTCTGGAGATTAGAAAGCAGCGCACACGTGTGAGAAAAACATTTTCTTTTTTCGGATGGTAAACCTTTCTGTGTAACGTTCTTAATATTTCAAGTTATTCATGAAATGGAGTGATTCACTTTTATTGGAATTTTGTGTTTGTCGCTTTCTCTCCTCTGAGAATGAAGATAAGAAATGCGAAGCACCACTCTGTATTTGAAAGGAGAGAGTGAATTGTTGAACCCAAAATATTTCTCTCTGTGTCCTCCCCACACACACAAAAAAATGTGTGATAAACATAAGAAGGCTTAATGTCTGCAAATGGTGACATGAGAGGTAGGCATAGCGGAGCTGAGCTGAAACACACACATATTGTGTGTTTGTGCTGAGCTTGTGTGGTTTCTGTTTCTACCAAGACTTCAGGAAGAGAGTGACAGTCGAAACGATAAGGCTTGATAGCAAACACAGAGAGGAGGAGGTCCGGTAAAGCTTGCTTCCTTGCGTGACAGCTGTTGTTTGAACTTGCAAACAAACTTGAGAGTAAATTCCACAAATTTCTTCTCTGTAAATGTTTGTGCTGCATGTGATAAAAAAAACAAAACCAGAGAGAGAGAGAGAGAGAGAGAGAGAGAGGAGAAATGCAATCAGTGAGGAGATGCAGTGGTGTGAATGTGAGGACAAATGTGAATGAGTGCAAGGAGAGTAGTGACCCTGTGGAGAGAGAGAGAGAGAGGAGGGAGAGAGAGGAGGGAGAGAGAGAGAGAGAGAGAGAGAGAGAGCAGCGTGGGTGGGAGGAAGTCCTACAATTCAGGACTTCTCATGTAGCGTGTCAGACGTTTCTTATGAGAAGAGGCAGAGGACCTTTGCCACAAGTGAGGAACCAGGCAGAGGAGAACGGGAGGAGAAGAGGAGTTTATATGCAAGCGGGGCGAAGAGAGAGAAAGAGAGAGAGTCTCCTCTCTGTGGGTCAGCCGATGAGAGAAGATGAAGAGCCAAATCACCAATGCTCTCTCTGACTTCTTCTTTGAGTACGAGACCCCACGCCAGGTGGTGGTGAGGAACAGGAGGGTGGGAGTGGTGTGCCGTCTCATCCAGCTGGGCGTCCTCGCCTACATCATCGGGTAAGACGCCACAGATTCATCCTTCTTCTTTTTGGGGACTGTTTGGAGGGGGCAGCAGGCAGAAGTGAATGCAGAGAGGGTTCGCATTGTGTTGCATGTTTCAACTTGCAGTGACACAATCTGATGCAGAGTGACTTCTCAGAATGACCCAGCAAATTCCAACCACTAGAGTGAAGTAACTCTGATGTCTTCATTTTCATTTTAATGAAAAAGCATCGTTCACTAATCAAACATTGAGACATCTTGTTTGACTTCTGGAGGGTGCTACCAAGCCTCTTGCCGGGCAGTGTTGACACAGGAAACCAAGCAAACAAAAAAGAGCAGTGATGGAGCGAGTGATGTCAGATAACTTTTATTATCTGTCCACATCAAGTTGAGACAAGGAGATACAGCGTGACTGTTAACTTGCACGTCCAACCTCTTGCTTTGACATGTTGGATGACATTCCCTGGAAATTGACTCACATCTAGATTTCTGCTTTTGTTAAAAATCACTCAAGGACTGTTTGTGTTTGGGCGTGTGTGTGTGTGTGTCCGCACCTCCGAGCAGCAGAACCTGAGGAGCTGCGTGTGATGAACACGCTCAGGCATATGCTAACACATATAACAATCAACTGTTGCCCAATTTCGCTGCCAGACGGGTCAGAGAGACACGTTGTCTTCCGCTGGTGATGTTGATGGTGACCAAAAATGTGACAGAGAAAGGCAAAGAAGACAAATATTCTCATGCGTATGGCGAGGTTATATTTCAAAAAAGAAAAAGAAAAAGCTGACAGTTTCCTCTCTGTGGTCCATATCTTGTGCCCATCAGGATGCTTTAATCTTGATAATCTTCAGAGTCAGACTACAGCTAAAAATATGCAGTTAATCATTCTTTTAAATCTTGATATGTTTTAGGCTGAGGAAGTTTTTAGTCTGCACGGTGCACCGATGGAAAGAAGAAGTGAACATCCACATCCAGTGTCTATCCATGCGTGACGGAGCTCACCTGCCTTTTGCAGCCATCAGTCCATATTAAATTTGGTGATGGGCACGAAAGGAGATGTGATTATAAAGCTGTCCAGATTCTCCTCTTCAGGGTTCAAGCAGCACGTCTGTCATCTCCAAGCAGACGTCAGCGCCTGTCTCTCAGACGCTAGCAGTCAACCGGTGAACCACTGGTTGTTTTTTAGGAATATTAGACTTCATTTTTAGCCACAAATGCCCCTTTTTTATATGACTTTTTCTGTTTGCGACTTAAATCAGCAGAAAGTTGGAATGTATTGTAGTTTTTGGTACACTTACCTTACGAATATATCTGAACTGACAACTTCTCATGCATGAATAATGATGCATCCTTGGACAGCTACACTTTAGAAGTGCACACACAGGATGGTGCTCTGCTGGCAGCTCTCTTTAAGACATATTTGATGGATGAAGTGAATCTCTTAATAAAGTCAAAAAGCTGATTTAATAGAGAGAGAACATCAGCTTCAGCAGACAATAATTACTGTCCTTTTAATTAATTCCTGTCTTTGTCACGTTTAAGTTAAAGAATGATTCATTGAAGCTTGATTTTTCTTTTTTTTTCTTCACTTCACTCTGATTGTCTCCACAAAATGGGCACTAATCTCAGAGCCACCGTATGGCAGAGAAGAAGAAAAGCCCTCCGCACATCAAGCAGCCTCCTCCCTGCCTCCTATCGGAGAAGATACAGATCTCACTTAGACTGCTGTTTTGGAAGATCTTTCCATTATTTCACGCTCATGGGTTTCTTTATTCCATTAATGTGCTCTATTTTTTTTCTCCACTTCCTTCTTGAATTTAGGCTCCAAGTTGCATAATTTGATTGCTTAACTGATAGAGGTGGTGGCTCTGAGCTCATTGTGCGTGCTTCATTCCAGTCTGCAGTCCGAAAGATGTTTCTGTTCGTCTGTTGCTGTAAGGCGCTTTCATTGGCCGCACAGACAAATGAACCTGAGCTGAAATGCATGCTGTCCTGCAGGTCTCCTGCCAGGGGGTAATTGCTTTTCACACCTACATACATAAAATAGCTGTGCATGTGTGTGTATGCACATACAGTGTCCTTCCAGTGCACACCAGCTGTTACAACAGAGACCTGATTGTAAAGCTAGATTTGGTTGATCCTTTTATGTGACAAAGTGTTCACAAACTACTTCTTAATATAGTAAACTCGACTTGAACTGCAGTTTTTGGCCAATGTAAATGCATCAAATCAGGAGTAATAGATTACCTCAAGGCTGAAAGAAGTAATCAGATTATTTGCTGAAGTAAAATACAAACAGCTCCACCAGATGAATACTTCCTCGGGCTTCCATCGGTTATTCAGATGAAACCACGTGAGAAGTTAAATGAGGAAATGTGTCTGTGGTGGAACTGACTAACTGACAACAAGACACAGTACAAGTACCTTAATTTGTTCTGTATCGCTGATCAAACATCACTGTACTAAAGTTCTTTATTTACTTTCTATTCGAGCTGCTTTCACTTTCTTTACGGACACACAACATGTTTTGAAAGTGGCAAGAAGCCGCCGTGAAATAAATATTGGTACGTGTCTGAGATTCCGAATGTCAGATTCGCTTTTGTGACGGTAAAAAGACAAGAGCGCGAGCACCGTGACATTGCACAATCACAGTCACTTGCACGTGTGTCCCTGTGAGGCATGCTGTCGACATGTGCAGAAATGTCAACATCATCGCTATACATGCCCTTGCCTGTGGGGTTGTTTGGATGGATGGATGGCTGGTGCAGGGTGGTCGCAAGGTTATTATTATAGTTAACTATAGCTAAGAGTGAATATTTTGAACTGAAACTGAAAATTAACTGAAACAATATAGAGTAAACCAGCTGAAAATGAAATAAAAAATATGTTTTTAGTTTTAATGTGTCATATTTGGAGGCATCATGCAGGTCTATTGATACTAGGATGTCTACCTGACTGTGAGTCATTGCCTTCAAGTGTTGTGCCTGCCTTAAATATTATCCCTGGCAAAGCCCTCCATAACAATAACAGCGTAAAACTAATACTGAAACTGATAAAAACTGAAGTGAAATTATAAGCGGTCACTCAGCTTCATTCTCCAGAAATGAGAAACTCACAGGGAAACAAAACTAAATCCAAAAACTGAAATTAAAAATACAAAACCACGATAACTGACTGAGTCTGACAGGCCTGACAGGATGTTTTCTTTGTGTCTCTTCCAGGTGGGTGTTCATCTATGAGAAAGGCTACCAGTCCACGGATACAGCCGTGAGCTCCGTCTTCACCAAAATGAAAGGCGTCGGTTACACCAGTGTGAATGGCACAGAGAGAATCTGGGATGTGGCTGACTATGTCTTCCCTTCGCAGGTTGGTGATCGGTTCTCTGAAGCCTTACACGCATGCAGAAACAGTAAACCCGTGCTGTGTGTGAATTAGTTTTTTCACCTGCTGCAAGTCACTGAGCATTGTTATGGTTATGGTAAATCTGGGTCAGACTCAGTGAAGTGGTGAAGTTACCGTCCGCAGTCCATGAATCAAACTGCCAGAGTGAATAAACATCAGGCTGAGTCAGACAAGCAACGTGGAAATGCTGCGTTCCCTGAAGAAATGTGGTCACCAGGTCTGACGTGACGGGGATCAGGGTTTAGTCATGCTTTCAGAACATCCGTGTTGACTGTATTTTATGCCGCAATTCAAGTCAATGACAAACAGAAAGATAATCTGGCTTTATCAACATCAAGGTGTCTCCATGCTTTTTGCAAAGGAAGTCATCCAAGGTTTCCCATAAAGAGCCAAGCAAATAACTATCAAAAGCAGATGGATTTCATTGTTTACTTAAAATGTCCTGTTATTTGCGTGACAGACATAAAGAGACACAATGAAGATTGTCATGTTTGCCTCCAGGTCTGGGCGTGGGCCTTTTTTTTATTATTTAATTCAGAGCAGGTTGGTCACCTGCTTTGTTTCAATAAACCCAACCAATGACATGAAACAGTCTCTTTTGTCTCACACTGTGATTGAGTTTGTCACTTTTGATGTTTTCAACTCGTGAAAGTTGAGTTTGAACTTTAATAAACTTTAAAACTTTAAGTTTGACCTCTGTGACTATGTACGTAAAGGTCAACAGCACCGTACTGTGGCATCCAGCGTCTTCCATCCAGGCTGGCTCTGAGCTTTTTCCCCAACAGAAACTCCACATGTGCATCCAGACAGGACAAGTGTGTATTAAAGACAGTACAAGTGCTACAAAGTCAATGGATAGATGTGATTAGTTGCGAATTTTCCCACAGGCAGTGTTTAAATCAGTCCAAAAATGTGTGAGAGCAAAAGGAAAGGGGATAGGGTTTCTGCCCGAGTTCAGTCGAGGGCTCAGCTATCACACAAACGCACACGGACACGCACTACCACAGACATGGTCAGTGCATTCGTTGGCCCGTAAGCCTGCTGGCAACGTCTGTACAGTTTGGCTGTTTGGGGCAAATCAACACGGACTGCGTAAACAGTCCATGGGGCTAAAATTAGCTTTGCTTCCTGTCTGAAAACACCTCAAAGCTCAGTAATTAACCGCTTATAACTCATTTCAAATTAGCCTAGCGTCGTATAAAGGGCGAAATCAGGGGACAGAGCTAGCCTGGCTCTGTTTTATGAGGTGTTATACTGCACCTCAGCATCACAAAGTGTTGCTTTTGTGTGCATGAAACAGATAATATGTAACATTTGCACACTGAAACGCTTGAAAAGGCCAAACAGTTATATATTTAGTTGAGTTCTGCACCGCGGCGTGTACGTCAGACGGTGAGGAAGGAAGTCAGCAGACATGGCTGAACGTAATCTAAATAAAATGACCTCATCGTTACCTCATCTGTAAACAATTTCTGCCCGAATTTCGCATCGATTTTCATCAGTCATTAACAACGAAGACAACAACTCCAATGTGACGTCAGCTCAGTCAGTGGAGAGAAAGTGCACAGTAGTCCAAGAGAGAGGTTTATTAAAGAATGCAGGAATATCGATACGCATGTCACGACATGAAGCTGAAGCTGTCTTTTCTGACTCGTCTGCACGCGCTCAGGACAGAGACACATCCACTTCATGTCCATAAATGGTCATTAGTCTACAAACAAGGAAATAAGTTTAGCCCATAGTAGTCTGACGCTGACGTCTGACTCTGCAGTGGTGTCTTTGTTATGTCAGCCCTATAGTCTGACCGCAGTTATCATAGTAATGATCCAAATGGTGTCTGCTTTTCTAAACACAAAGACAGCTGCTCTGTGTCTCGAGGACCTTCGGATGAAATGTATAGAAAGTCTAAAAAAGTTTGTGCTAAATTAAATCATGAAGGTAGAAGCACGCAGTGGTCATTTCTTCATCTCAAAGAATTTATCGAAACAACACTGGTGGCAGAATATTGCCAATGCCAGTGTGTTCACAAGTCGACTTAGTGCAGCCTGCTGATGACACTCTGAGCTCTGTGGCAACTTCCCTCTGAGTACGTCCCGGTAGAGGCCTCGCAGTGGCCAGGTACCGCTGATGGACTGTTGATCTGATGATGTCAAAACGTGGACGAAGAGGACTGTTTAAATACGAACTGTCACTGAAGCAGAACATTTAGTGGCCCATTCATGGATCAGACATTTGTTGTAGAGAACAGCATGTTATGCAATAATTCCTGAAACATTGAACAGTCGGACTAAAAAGTTTAGAGAAGTTCACCTGTAAATGTTTTAGTGCTTCTTAGGTGCACTCTGAAGTTTCATCCTAAAGTTGTAGTGTATGCTTGACAGAGTCTAACGCCCCCAAACATTCTTGATGTCAGAGTAGAAAACACAATGATCTTATGGTGCGTCGTGACACTTTGGCAGCAGAACATACATCTAAGCAAACAAGATAAAGGCCTGTTAATGACAGAACCCTCTGCCAGCTGTTTTCCTGTTACTGATAGCTAAGTTTCTCGTCTGAACTCTTAGCTGTGGCACGGTGCAGATTTGAGTCTTCTTATTTAAGTCTGAGCAAGAAAACAGTCACACACCGAGCAACATGTGACTTTTTAGGATGTGAAAGTTTGTCATATCAGAGGACGAGCACTGAGATACAGCTGATTAATGTTTGACAGGCTACCTACAATAAACTTGGCATGTTGCGTAACAGCTACTACATCCTTTATTGTGTCATTTTATGGCATTAATACATGAGATTAAAAAATAATGACTTCTTTTAAACCTCAGGGAGACTCTTCCTTCGTGGTGATGACAAACTACATCATAACTGAAGGTCAGGAAATGGGAAAGTGTCCAGAGGTGGGTGAGAGTTTCTCGTCTCTCCTGCTCCCTGATTTCTTCTTCCTCTCTGTTTTCTCCTCGCTCCCTCTGACTTTTAAACTTCCATAAATAGTAAAACAAACGGAAATTGCTTCTCATTCCAAGACTGTTTCCATAATTGGGTAATTGTGTAAGTGTCGAATGGCAGATTCTGCATGCTGCAAAGCATCACAACATCTTGACGATGCCGTTTTGTTTTCATCGCTAAAATGAACTTGTTTCTTCACATTCACACTCCACAGTTGTGTACACGCACTGACCCCCTGATCTCTTGTGTGTAACAGCTACCAGGCAAGCACAACTGCAGCTCAGACGCCAACTGTGAAGGAGGGAGATACAGACGTACGGCACATGGTAAATCCTGACAGCGTGTGACCCCAGCAGGGCTCGCTGAGTAACCGTCCGGCACTTTTGTTTTGCTTCTCAGAAGCTTTAAGTCCTGCGTAAACTCAAACTTCTTAAGGCTAATGACATGACCCAGGATGTGCTGACGGAGGTGGAGGATCATATCAGGTTATGTAGAAATGTATTTGCCAAATGGGTTGTGCCTCCTGAGAGCTATAGGATGGGCTCACGTAGTGAAACTAGAATACACCAGATCAGACTCATCACTGTCACCACTAAGATAAACACTTGGACGTAGCGCGCGTTGCTCTGCCACTGAGGAAAATAACGAAACCAATGTCATCAAAGTCGTCTTGGCAACCAGACAGCAAGTCTCTTTGTTAATATTATGGTTTGTTGTGTCACTGATGCTATTAAAACCCTGCCTTAAGCAAGCAGACACAAATACACTGTATATATAAGTACAGGCACACACTCACGTCACAATAAGTCCTGTGCATAAGAGATGACATAAAAAAGAAACAAACAACCACCCAGACAAGGATTTTTTTAATAAGTCCAAACACGTACAGTATCATGAGTGACTTCAAAGAGCAGTTATATAATTTTTATTGTCCCAGGGTTCAATTCTCAGCCTTTCAAGTGCTCTGTGACCCGCATCAACTTCAATAAGATCAGTGTTAACCAAAGCTTTAGATCTGTCTGTTTCAGACCAGTCAAGTCCACCTTGAGGTCGTAGTATCGCTTCAGAAGCGGCGTGCTGTCTCCACGCTTGCAGACAAGTAAACACATCAGGACGCCCCTGCGGCCGAGCAGACTGGGTGGGCTTTGCTTTACTGAAAGGTCACGGACAGAAGCCGTGAGTGACAAAACGCCCGCTGGAGAACAGTCTATGAACTCATCCGGCACATATGATAAAGACGGATACCAACAAAACCAATCACATGTGGAAGAAATTCTTTGTTAGGATCAGAGCCGGATAAAAACAGCTATTTCAGCGCCTGCTCTGCGTCGCTTTTATATCTTCGCTCGCTGCAGTTGATGCCAATTCAAGATAAATTCATTAAAGCTGTGTCCTTTTTTTCTGCTGCTGCTGCTTGAATCACATGTTATACTTTTGCTTGCTGAAGTTTTCTAAAAAAAATAGTCTCTAATGATGAGACGTGTTTCTGTTTCTAGGACAAATGACGGGAGTTTGTGTGCAGTCCACTAAGACTTGCGAGGTGTTGGCTTGGTGTCCCGTTGAGAACGATCACAACATACCAGAGTAGGTGAAAACGCTGAATTATTCATGCTGTAAACTGATACTGACTTGCAGTGCATGTGATTATTGGCTCTGTACCATTAGATGAAATATAATTTGTGATGTGCATCTCATCATACTGATTTAACTCTCTCTCTCTCTCGGTTTATTTCCATCTAGTCCCCCACTGTTGATATCTGCAGAGAACTACACGCTGTTCATCAAGAATTCTGTAACTTTCCCCTTATTTGGCGTCACAAGGTGATGGTGATTCATTCGTGTTAAGTTAATTTTAGCTGAGCAGATGCTACAAATGATAAATAAAATGCTTCTTGAAGGGGCACTCTACTGAATTTACAGAAGCAGATCAGTTGAGTCATGAAAGTGCAACGCTAAATCGCTGGAGCGCCCCTTTAAATGATAGTTTAGTCATCCGATGCTGTTTAAAATCACAATGCTGGTAAAAGCAAACAAGCTGAATGTCACGCCTTGTCTGTCATCAGAGTAACTGTGTGTTTTATAATGAACAGGAGTAACCTGGTGGAGGGTATTGACAGCTCTTACATCAGGAGTTGCCTTCATCATCCAGAGGATGCTCCACTGTGTCCCATATTCAGACTGGGAGACATAGTTCAACAGTCTGGCTTCAGCATTGAAAGCATAGCCAAAGAGGTAAGTCAGCTGCTTTAAATCTTCACTCAATGCTGGGAATGTTTTTCATGTGCACACAGATTTTGCATGTATTGTCTTTGGGTGCTTTGTTTCTTTTGTCTCTCTTGTTATCACGGAGATTTGTATCATGTATTATGTACTTGCGTCCTGACAGGGAGGGGCTATTGGCATTGTAGTCGACTGGACGTGTAACTTTGATGTGGATGTAAAACACTGTAAGCCCACGTACAACTTCCACGGCCTATACGGAAACCCCAACGAGAAAGACAACGTCAAAGCTTCAGTGGGATACAATTTCAGGTGTGTAAATACACAGAACCAGCTAAGAGGATTTTAGGAAACATCCTACCACTCTTATATCTGTGCATACAGAGCTGGAGCCAGCAAGAAGTTAGCTTAGCTTAGCATAAGGACTAGACTCAGGGGAAAACTGCTTGTCTGGTTTTGGGGCAGCAGGGGTCCTAGTTCAACCTCCGGCTTGGGCCATCCTGAGCGGCGTTTGCATGTTCTCTCAGTGTCTGCATGAGGTCTCTCCCGATGCTTCATCTTGTGCTGTGTTGGCTGTTTGTCTCTGTGTGCCTTGTGATGAACTGGCAACTTGCACAGGGTGTACTCCACCTCTCGTCCAATGTCTGGGATCAGCTCCGGCCAACCGGCCAAGCTTCCAACCCTGATAAGTAGAAGCGGTTACGGAAAATCGATGCATTGTCCTGTTTTATAGGAACATGTGGGAAATGTAAATATTTACCACACGCTTTGACAAATGTTATCCAACTAACACATTGTAATAATTCCCATGATTGTTTGCAGGTATGCAAAGCATTATTTTGAGAATGGCACTCAGAAAAGAACCCTTCTCAAAGTGTTTGGGATCAGGTTTGATATCATTGTGCAGTCACTGGTAAGTAATATCATTTTATTTATATGAATTTCTGACTGGAAAAATAGACCAAGGAAACTTTATATCACGGGCTCTTTGTCTTTCACAGGCTAGAAAATTTGATATCATCCCAACACTGACAGCTATAGGCTCTGGAGTGGGCATTTTCGGAGTGGTATGTTGTCGCCTGAATAATTTATCAGTAATGATTCATTGTCTGTGGAATAATTTGTATACTAACTCATATTTATGTCTTTTTTTATCAGGCAACTGTAGTCTGTGACTTGGTGTTACTCTATTTGCTACCAAAAAGAGAATTTTACAAGAACATGAAATTCAAACACACAGATTCACACACACAGGTAAGATCTACGACGCATAAAGTGAAAAATGCCAATTCTGTTTTAATGTAATATAACTTTGGACACAAGGTGGCGGCAGAGAAGCATTTAATAACAGTCCAGACAGACACAGAACAGACATAACACAACATAATGTAAGACTAACAGAACTTAGACGTGTTATTCTGTGTCTGATCTTTGGGCATCTAAATCAAGATATCCCACTAACACACCCATCTCAGATTAAAGCTGTGTTTATGCCCATCGCATTCACAGCCAGTGCACGGCCATCTACTGCATGCTCAGCACAGTACATCCTTTTATCTGATAGAAGATGAAATCTTTTCCATCCCATCCCTCCCGGACAATTTAACTGAAACGGGCAGAACATTTTGTATTTGCAGCATGACAGCGAGTCGCTCGGTTTAAACACATGCGCCTATTACACCCTCGAAGCAAGCGCAAGCCAAGTCAGAGGCACTGACCAGTCCAACGTGAGTCCATGTGGAAGTCTAGACAATAGAGTAGATGTTTTTAAATGTTTTGCATCCATGTGATGATGTGGAGACTCCTTTTTCCCTTTACCCGAGGGGTTTAAATGACTCCTGTCCTTTGCATTTGACCTGTTATAGGAGCCTGATTCAGAGGCAGGTAGCACAGAGACTGGAGAATCTAAAGTAAGACATTCACATTCATAAGAGCAATACATGCTAATTTCTGTGATGGCTAATGTTTTATTTTTCTGCTATTCCTGTGTAGAAGTGACCTGGGAGAAAACTTACGAGGTACTGCTTTTAAAGGTGTGCTGCACTGGAACCCTGCAAAACCACAAACACACACACCTACTAAACTGACTTGAGTCTGGGGAAATGACAATGCTCCACATGCTCTGTTTTGTCTCGATCGTCAGCATCATCTTCCCTCTCTGGAAGCCGACCCCAGCAGACTCTGACTCTTACTGTTGTGTGCTTTTTTCTTTTGGGGTGTCGCTTGGTTTGCTTTTGTTCACACACTTTGTGTAACCTCCACCTCCTTAACTGCTTCCATGCCCGTGCAAGTGAAAGAACTTTTTCTGGCACTTCAAGTGCTCCCGTGTGTGTGTGTGTGTGTACAAATCATCCGTTACCTCTGTCACTGTTTTGTCAAAGCAAGATATACACACATAACTTGTGGATGTGCCACTGAGTGATTCATCCTGTGTGAAACTTGTCATCTATGGTTGAATTCAATAAAAGATGTACAGTAATAATTACTGTATGTTCTGTTATACATGCAAAAAAATACCAAAGGATCCAGTTTTTTCTTTTTTATTGTCTTTGATTATGTCTAGGTGTACAAAAAGCATGCAAAAAATAGCTTCTTTATATATATTGGTACATATTTACATCGTAAGAACTGCATTCCATAGGGATGTGCCATGCTTCTGTTGTTGTGTGAGCGACAGGCGAGTACATTCAGAGAAATGCACGAGACGACACGAGACGGACATCCAGAAACACAGAGACAGCAGGCGCCTTCAAGACACACATCAGGAGAGTCACAGGAGAAACACGGCATCGATCCCATCGACCCCGACTTCATATTATCTACAAACCCACTCTCCCACAGTCCTCCTCTTTGGAAATAATTATGACCTGAAATCTATCAGGAAAAAAAATAGTCCTCCTGTCGCTCACTTCCTGTGCACCTATTGATTTTCCTCCTGTGTTTCATCACAGTAACACTCAGCTAACCTCTGCCTGCGCCAGCCCGATGAATCTGAGATCTTTAAAACAGTATTTAATATTTATCAGGATCCGTATCTGCATCAAAACGGTGATGACTGACAAGTGTGCTGAATTGTGCAGAACTGCAACAGTCAAGCAACTGACCACCAGGTTAGGGCCATTTAAATGCATCATGTGCTGTAGTACCAGTGTAAAATGGCATTAAATTTAGGACTCAGATGGGATTTACAATGAGCCGTAACTGCTCGTTGCATTTAAGAGTTATAAAGTTTTGAATGTGCCAAATGTCGGGAATATTGGCAACAATCTGCAGGAGTGATTATGTCTAAAATAAAGTGACAGAAATCAAAAAATATTCATTGATTGCCACAAGAAATTAGAAAACAGAAATCAGTTTAGGAATTATAACATGAAAACACAGAGTAAAGGGAAGTGGCCACATCTTAATATAATCTGCACCAAAGGCAGTTCCTCTTTAGCCTGACGTCTTATTTTCTGTCTTGAAGCTGTGCATATGCTTCAAACTAACAGAGCAACAGGAAACATAACCTCTGCAGAGGCAATAACTGCCATTAAAAAAAAAAAAAAAGCTATTTAGTGTGGAGAAAGTGTTGGCTGGCCTGCGTGAAGAGACTGTCCTATAATTGGAGGGTTAAATGTTTCATCTTCAAGGGCAGCTAGTGATCATCCATCACCGCGTCTCTAGAGAAGATCTCGAACACCAAGCTGCTATTTCAAGCCGCTCCCGTGCTCCGAGCACTGCTCGTGTAATGGGATCGACAGTGTTTTAACATTAAGCATCATCTCTGCAATGAAATCCAGTTGCAGAGTCCCTTCCCTTCCAACAGTCACAATTCTTCAGTTATTACATGGATATGCACAACAAAAACAACCACTTGAAATCTTGTTACCGCAGCCGTTACAGCATTTTGACACAGACAGGAGAGTAAGTTACTGGAAAATGAGAAGTTTCATTTGTAAAACTGTTTACATGCAGGTCGATATCAAAGAACGATGCTTCAAAAAGCACAGGAGACTGAGGACACACGGATACACAGTAAATATGGTCTTTTACAGGTGAGACAGTTTTTCTCCTCGATCATAAACTGTACAATCTTAAATAGCTGGCAGGAAATAGTAGTGTTACATATAATCACAATAAATTTATTTTTTCAACAAGGACATCTCAGACAGACATCAGGATGAGCGGCGAAGGCGCCAACAATGCACCGATGAGAAAGACGACATCAATATTGCACCTCTGACGCCGACAAATGTACAAACACACACACGTGTAAAACTGGCAACATATCCGTTTAAAAAAAAAAAAAAAGTGTTCAACCGTTTCTTTAGCAAATAAAATAGAATGTAGCGTTTCATACTTTTTGGTTCAAACAGGCCTTCACTGAAGGTTAACCTGCAAACGGATCTCAGCACCTTCTTTCACTCCCGTCATCCTCAGCAGAGAGAAGGAACAAAAACAGAAGGAACACATGACACACAGTGGCTCATTTCACATTTCAAACTATTAGACATTAAGATATTCACGTATCCTCTACAACATTTACTGAGCAATGACATAAAAAGATCTTTTCATGATGATAACTTCATTTTAACATTCATGATTTTTACGCATGAAGCAGGAAAAGCCTCTGAAGACAAATCCCCCTCTGTTCTCCGAGCTTCAGTTCAGCATCCTTCACCGAGATTAACGGAGGGAATGCAAAGCATCCTCCGTTTCTAATCAGCCACGCTGGGGACACCAATTGAAGTGGATGGGGAAGTGCTGTTGTCGGCAGCCCGGGCCTAATCGTGACATTGAAATGCTCCTTTTCACTGCGGTTCAAGTGATCAGAGCACTCTGCCAGCCAAAAATGCTTTCTGTCACAGAGCAACGCGCCAGGCCCAAGAGGACAAAACAAGGAGTTATATATGGAGTTATATAAACATCCATCTGAGGCAGAGCTGCTGTGGAGGCAGAAATGTTCTCATTGATTTGAATCAGTGGAGACAAAACAACCCACACATGTGGCTTTTTTTCTAAGTTATCCAACTGCCTCGAAAGGCAACAAAGGCCTCGAATCACAAAATAAATAACTTCCAGTCATCCACGATCCCAACTTCTGTGATCTCACAAGATTAGGGCGCCAGCCCACCCAGATCTACAGGCTACACTTACTGAGGCGGGGTGAAATGTTACATTTCAGCTCTTAAAATTGCACAACCCTTCCTAATATTCATTTACTATTTTATTTGGACCCAAACGCAAAAAAAAAAAAAAAAAAAAAATGTTCCCTGAATATCCCAAAATATTGAGTTTCATGTGATATAATCTTATTTAATCCCAGTTGAAATGTAATCTTATGTGTATTTTATTTATACATGTATATATCTATAAAATAGATATTTATGGAATAATAGATGTGCACTTTTAGCATAATGAAAAATTCAAATATGGAAATGAATTTTTCTGTTACGATGCATAAGAAAGTTAGTTTTGATAGAGATAAAATTTATCATGTGTCATGTGGAAAAATAAATCCCTGAAACAGCCCTTGTCTTTGCATATGAAAAAGCCTTTATGACCCACTGTGCACACCGTAACAATTTGTGACTATCCGATTCCCCTTTTTTAAATTTTTAATAATCCCAAAAAGAAATACTAAAATATAACTTACTACTACTTCTACTACTCTCCTACTCTCAAAAACGAGGCACACACAACAACCCTCACACTTTCCTGAGCCCTAATAATTTGTGTACAATCCCTTAGCATGGATAACTTAAAGTAGATTCAACTTACACAATGAGATTATTTATGCCTTTAAATTAGCTCTGCATTCAAGAATGTTTCAGAACAATAAATTATAATTTGATATACACATATATATCTTTTTTTCCAGCCTGTTCACACTTCATTGTGTCAAAGGAAAGAGACAATGTTAGAGAACGGGAGGTCGGAGCGACATAACAGTAGAAGAAGCGTGAAATGACGCCTAACGCAAACATAATTACACATCACACAGTGGCAAGAGTCACTTGGAACAAATGTGTTCAAGTACAGCGAAGTTGCTGTCTTCTCTGCGCGACCACCCTAAAGGCAGCGCGGGAAAGACTTCGACCCACTGATGGCACATATACAGGAAAAAGGCTGTGGGACGATAACACTGACGACACCTCAAGATATCTATGTACAATATTAAAATCATAAATATCATTATCATCATAAAGAAAAAGCCCTGTAGTTCACTGAACAGACAATATGGTGTCATTTACATGCTGAAGTCCGGTAACGATTATCGAAGAGGAGTTTCTCTCCGTCAGGCTGGCAAAGACTGTAACAGGTGGCTATACAGTCTGATGATGAGGCCTAACTATTCATCATGCGGACGGGTTAAAAAAAAAAAAATCCCACATTGCAGTGTAACGCCAGCTGACAACAAACCACGACAGTAATTTCAACTGTTAATGGTCCAGAAATTCAGCGAAGTTTATCTTCTTACTGGTTCACTGACGCCAGTCCCAACCATGTGTGGTTAAAAGTACTTAAGACAAGCAACATCGTAGATCAAAGTGCCCAAGAAGCTCCACCCCAGAGAAGGAAAGTGGGGAAAATCTAACAGGAAGCAAAAACGAAAGCGAGTCTGTGCATACAAGCGATACATCAGATTTGAAACCTCGAGTTTCTTCAGTGTTGACGCGAAGGGAACGTGTGAGCACACAGTGATTCCAGCAAAGGGACGTAAAGAGGGTGAAGCTCTGTTGACGTCGGGCGTCACTGAGGCTCAAGAGGAGGGCTCGTCTTCATGCAGGTCCTCCAGCTCTCCCTCTCTGGGTCCGTCTCCTGTGCTGCTCTTTCTGAAAGAATCATTAAAAGAGAGTGAAAGAAGTCAGTATGAGCAGTTTCAGCCTGGACAATCACAGTGAGGACAGAGGTCTAAATGATTATACCGTTAAGCATGTGCTTTAACTTCTTTCAACATGATGAATGCACAAAAAAGACTCAGCATTTAATGACAGCGGTAGGGAGGTGGGGGACAGAAGGACTGCTCCATCACTTCTCATGACGGGGACAAGCGAGAATTAAGGAGTCTAAGATGATGATGGACGCAGCGGCTGGTTAGATGTTGGACAGACAGCGTGGCGGACTGTACTGCACAATGTGTTACCTGAGCGAGGGGTGAAGTTTTAAAGAAGGCCGGAAAGGCCACGAGTCCCTGCAGCAAAGTGGGAGAAAAGAACGAAAAGTCACAGGTGGGAGGGCAAACGTCACCTCAGGGGGTCACAGACATGTTCAGTGGTGGAGTAAGTCACCGGCAGAAGACTTCACAGCAGAAATAAACAATAAATTCCCCCGTTCATGACAACTGTACTGAGTAGTATCCAGTGTGTCTGAAGCTTGTCCTACACTAGAGTGTAAAGTCGGGATATCTTGGCTTCTACTCTTC
The DNA here is from genome assembly GCA_023373845.1 of Nibea coibor. Lineage (NCBI taxonomy): Eukaryota > Metazoa > Chordata > Actinopteri > Sciaenidae > Nibea > Nibea coibor. The sequence continues at coordinate 18,877,242 of CM041733.1, forward strand.
TCATTTTATCCATCTAGTGTAAATCACCAGAGTCCCCCTTTAATTGCTAAAGGGAATACTAAATGATCTGAATTAACCGGATCATAACTTTTAATTTAAAGTATAAAGATGAGATCATAGCCAGCACATCTGGCACCGCCGTCCATCTAACAACAAGAATACTACAGTACTTGCCCCACCCGGTGTGTCATTAGTTGTTTTCTCTTTATTATGGAGGAACTGTGTTTTTGCTCATTAAATAACTCACTAAACTTCCATGTTCTCCACCTGCCGTTAAGAGAAACGCTTAAAGCTTTAGCAGCAGCTGGATTTTGAAGCATCTCTTGAGGCTCTCGGAAGCTGCCCATGTTGTTGCTGATGGGCCCATATGTGCGCGTTAAAAAACGTCTCAAAATGGAAGAAACAGACGGTAAGGTTGTTGTTTCTCTGTCGCTTTTTATAATCCATCCATTAACCAACATTATTCATGATTAATATAAAGAACCAGAAAAAAACATGATCGAATGGACAGACTGAACATTTCAGTTCGGGGGTTTCATGCTACTGTGAGCTTTAGCTGCACAAAGCCTTGTTTTCTTTCATCAACCAGCAGGGGGCAGTGTTGTTTTAGACTCCCTGCACGTCCTCTGGAAACACCTTCACCTTACATAGCAGCTCTGAGACTACCTTGAGTGTAACAGGGGAAACCTCGGCCTAGATAGAGAAGGAATCATCTAATAAAACCCTCACAATAGGAGATTAGAGTCTCCTCGGCAGTCAGCGCTGCAGTGGTCTATCTTCATGACAAAGTCTGCTGGACGTGCAACAGATTAGTGTCCCGAGGGGGCCCACAGTACAGCGGGAACACAACAACAACACAGCTATAGACGCGCCGGTTTGCCTTTGGCTGTTTATGTTGAAATTGCACAATGGGATAAGGCGATGGACCATTTCCCCTGTGATGCTTTCAATCCATGTAAGAGAAAATTCAAGGTCAGCCTGAGGTATATTTGTATCACTCTCTTTTCTACCCTTGAAAGCTGAAAGCAACACACAAAGAAACACTTATAAAAGCTGTAAGCTCCGCTGCATACAATGAAAGAATGAATTATGGTGCTATGGCAACCCAAAGCAGCGACAGCTGCAGCAGGAATGTATGTTAGTTAACCTGACATAGGAGAAAGGTGTGAAGTACTGATCTACAGGAGCAATCTCTGAATTTAAATGGGCCTGGGTGTAGTTTTATTTGTCTTTACACATGAGATAAAGTATCAGACATGGATGACCATAGTCAGGCGGCTGGACTCGGTGTGCTTACATGAGCAGGCTGCCAGGTGCAGACATGGACCTCTCCTCTCTCCTGCTCGGACACTCAAAGGGATTACTGAAGGAGCGCTTCCTCAGCATGGCTCTTACCAAGATCTGAAACATTCAGAAACACAAAGACGGTTACAGAGATGTAGAAAAGGTCTGGTTCTGCACAGAAGATGCAGCCGATTGATTTCTGATTTGCACGCAGGAAGTAAATCAAACCAGGATATCTGAGCTCTTATGGGAAAATCAACATGAGACATGCATAAAATCACGTAACGCATTGAAAATGTTTAATATTCCAAAGTAGGAAACCTGCTCGGAGTGCATCTACCTATTTGCATTTATTGATCTGGTCTGGATTTTAATAAGGCGGTGGATCGTTGTGCATAGAAACTGACGAGGATGAAACACCAGTTTCAGCGTGAGACATTATTTTTAATGAACAGTACAAAAGTGAGTCAGGCTCTGTGATCGATGCTTTGGTGATCAGTTTGATTAGAGCATCGGTGACAGCTGATAGAGACTGATGCAGACTGATTTTGCATAAAGCTTCTAACAGCCTGGTGTCAGCAGGAGGGTCATACCTGTAAATGCTCTAAACCTGTTTAGTTTAGGATGGCTAACTCGGTTCTTTTCGTACGGTATGTCACATCTAACTTTGGCTAGCCTCGTTTAGCTGCCGTCTCTCACTGGAATCCCAATTCGTCATGTTAGCTGTGGTTATGGCTATCTATTAATGTGGCCTGTGTGTCCTTTATGAGGCTCTATGCTCCAATATGAGTTTATTTTCAAAGGGAAGTTTGTCCCTTTGCACTCGGTGTTATGTAATACAAATAATACCTACCATTGTTCTCCACTGGAGAATTCAAAGTGCGCTGTGTGGCTGTATTTTGTCACAATTATGATTAAAATAGGACTGCAGTTTTTTCAAAGAGCAGCCACTCTCAGGGCTTCACCTCTCCTGGGAACGATTAGCATAAATATATCAATTTGAAACAAAAGTGCTCGGTGAATGGAGGACGGTCAGGGCTCCTTACCACAGCGGAGAGGCTGGGCACGAACTTGACCGAGTTCTGGATATCCTCCTCCGTCACCTCCACCGCAGAGCAGTGCTCCTCCTCCAGAGGCAAGGGGTCAGTGCCTCCCTGGGTCACCCACTGGTCCCTCTGAACACACACACAGATACACATTACATATGACGGCCTCCTGTCTATAATACACTGCATCTATGAGCCACGGTTGGTAAAGTGCAGTCATTTGCAAAGGTACATCTTGATATGAAGTCTGGCTCTCATCATTTACCCCTCGTACTGCACAGCATGCATACTTTAGAGTATTAGTGAGAGTTTTCTGAAACAAGGCACACTGTTTAGAGTTCTATGTGAGCATTTGCTACCAGCCAGGCAGCCATCTGTTTTGATTAATATTGTTATGCTCCGACTGCAGAGACTTCGAAGCCGCCTGAGACAGACGATCCATCACAGTGACCAACCAGCCCGAGCTGATTTTTGTCAACGTCACTTCACGGCTGCCCGCATTGATAAAGCTGACAATTGAATATATGTTTGTCTGTTATATTGTCAATTAACCTTACAAAATGACCCCAAACAACAACGTGTTAGCCTGCCTGTGGCTCTCAACGTCTCAGCATTACAAAAAAAATCAACTTTAATTTGTCAAAAAGGCTCAGTTAGTTCATGAGAGATGTGGTTTTCAGCAAGCGTTCGGAGTGAACAGTGCATGTGTCGGGAACTGTTTTCCATCCGGGATTTGGTGTTTTTTGCGATTGCTGCAAGACAAACTACAGTGCAAAGAATGACGGCACCCCTTGTAACAATCTCTAATCATCTATAGGCAAGGGACCGGAACAGGAACAGGAAGTGTAGTGGTTTCCACTTGTAGTCTGAGTAGTGTGATCAATCATGTTTGGTAAAGAGAGAGAGCAATCTCTGCAGCCACGGGCTTTCATCTGTGGACGATTTAGCTCTTTATTTGCTTTTTTAAAAGTTTATCTGCAGATATCTGCTCATAGAGATTAGCCAGTTGGCGTATCGAGTTGCTCATCAGACTTCAGAGGAAATCTCGGCCTGGATAGAGTTCAGTTCTCTGGAAATTCTCTGGCAGGTTAGCTGATGGTTTCTGAGATACCCTTGTGTATTGGGTCATTGATGCATGTTAGAAATTATGACTCAGAAAATTCCCACAATCATCAAACACCCAGGATCTGCGAGCAAACGACAAAACTGTAGCTCAGCTTACCTACCTAAATCAAAGCCTCAAGTCTCTGCAAGTTTGTAGAAAAATCTGAGACTCTCGGTGAGTTTTTGTTATTACTTTAAAGGCTTATGCTAAGCTAACAAAGCTGCCTCTCGTAGCTCATGTCAAGTAAAGGATGTGACTGAGTGTGAGTGTGTGGTGCCTTGCAGCCTAATTATCTCTTGTTCCATAAACACAAACAGAGTCTCTGGTGAGAAAATGACTCACTGACACATCATTAGAGTGTGTCATGGAGACACAGTGGGGAGTGGGGAATGACATGTGTCCATAGATGGTCCTGGACCTCCCTAACCTTCTACCACTGACTCAGTTTTAGCGCCGTCCTCCATAGGGACATCAAGTTTCGTCCTGCCCTGGAGCTCTCACAGCATGATTAATGAACCCTATTGCATGTACCCCAGTGTACCACAGGCCACAGTCTTCTGAGCCAATCACGTCATGGGAAAAGTCGCAGTGGTGTTGTGTCTGAACACGAACAATGAAATCCTTGTTATGATCGCGCTCAAGTTCTGCTTTGTTCTCCGTGTTACCTTGATCTCAGGGATGGTGATCCTGTTGTCGGGGTTCTTGTCCAGCATCCGCAAGATCAGAGTCTGCAGCTCTTCACTGATCTTTGGTCTGCATGAAACACAAGATAATGAAGGCAGCTTGTCTGTATATACATGATACATGGACAGCATCTTTATTATATAACGTACTCTTTATTACATGAAAATGCAGGCTGAGAAGTCAGTCAGTTAAAATTAAATGTTTTCTTATCCCGTTAATTATCTAACAACCTGTTGAGATGGTAATCCTCTCAATTTTGTTATTCGTTTATTTATTATAACATAAAATTATATTGTATGGTTCATGAAGCCTGAAGTATGAATCACCCTGATTCAGTGCTCGTGAGAGGGCACTGCAGGTAGACATGACTGCAGTCGTTATTTTCCAACACTAAGGAGTCACTTCATACCTGAAGAATCACACTCTGATCAAAGATATTCAGATACTTTGGAGACATATCTGAATATTAAATACAAATGCAATACCAGGGTAAAATCAAGGTAAGAGTAAATGGACCGTGGGAGTTTTTTTCAGCACCTCTTCATAACATTTTAGCGCTAATCTCACACTGGGTGGTGATAGGAGACTGAAGTAAGAGTGATCTTTTAATAAAACTAAACTATAATAAATGTCAGTCCATATCAGTAGATAAAAAAGTGTTGATAGAGTATGTGTACTTTATTAAATTCTTAATATTAAAGCAGGCAGCAGGACATCTATCTCCCGTGCAGTTGGCCATTGTGTTCACTGGAAACGTAACAAAAAGTTTTTTGCACATTCTGTGTGCCGCCAGACAGAAAGTACTCACGAGTTCTACTTTCGTCACCTCCGAGCGAACGCTTGTCACTTCTATCAGTCAGCATGGAGTGCACACTCAGCTGATGAGCAGAATGAAAGACACAGATCATCTGACCCGTGGCGATTTGGTTATTAACTGTCAAAACTCAACGTAGCCGCTGATGAAGAAAATAATTGGCTTTTGAAGTAACTGAAAACAAATTATAGCACTGACTCCCAATAAGGGCTGATTGTGCCCCAGGGGGTAACATTACTTCTGCATTTGCTTTGAGGGTATGTGGGAAGATTGAGTAGCTCTACTAATTAAAGAAAAAAGGAATTACAATTTCAAGTAAAAAAAAATACAGCATAATATGAAGTTAACTGCAACATTTTTGTGTGAAATATAAATGTAAAATATAGTTTTATATAGTTAAAACTGGCACATTATAATAGCTAATGGATGCATGATAATGTAGGTAAAGATAATGGATAAACAGTTCAAATAGGTAATGGATAAATGGCTGATCAGAACTTAAAGCTTCTTTTTATGTTTTTATGTGTAATATTTAATGATTAATAATTATTTCGCTGTATATTTGACTTGTCTGATAACCTGTTATTACATTATGTCAGTGTCTGGGCTCCATACACACATTAAAATGAAGTCTAAATCCACTTAAACCTCCCACCATTATCGCCATTATCTATCACCCACCTGCCAAATCACGCTCTGACTCCTGACTGTAAATAAATGAAACCTGTGATATCTCCAATCAAAGTTTACCGTGCTTATGAAGATGCAATATCAATGTTGCACTTCACTGACACTAATGAGATGAAATAAGCCACAGGTCATTAGTATCGCAGTAAAATGAGTTTACGTGAGCTCAGTCATTGATCATAATGATGGTGGCGATGTTAAATGGACTACACCTACAGCAGAGCACCGTCAGCGCTGACAACAAGGTGCCGCTAACCGTCATTGATTGCTACAACGTGGAGATGATTCCATTATGTGATGTGATATTCGGTTCAGGCGGAGGGTGACGTGTAATGAACAAGCTTTCCTTTCACAGCCACTTTGAGTCTTTGAGTCCACTGGAGGGAAAAAGACACTTATCAACAATATGACGCTCTGTCCTGACACACTCATGGTCACGTCTGCTGTGTTTTTTCACCCCATCAGTGTGTTCCCTCAGTCTATCACCGCCGCCAGCCTGGTGTCTTATCTCTCCCTATTTTCCATTGTTCTCTCTGTGTTTTCACTTGAGAAGACCTCCATGTTTTTCTTTAACCTTTCAGGCAAAGGGGAGATACTGCAGGAAGCACGGCGGCGCTTTTTCGCTGCTTGTTTTGATCACACACAGGTGACATTTACTGCGTGCTGGCTCTGACGGCGTTCAGATTTTTGTGGGTGGAATTTGAAACTGGGAAGAAGAAAGATGCAGATGAGAAGATAGCGAAGCGGCGAAGGTGATGACAACAGCAGCTGCGGACTGGAGGTGGCTGGAACATCACTGCTGTCTCTTTTAATAAGGCGGAGGAGAGGGAAGGATGCAGGGGATGGACTTACGTTTCTGGGAAATCCACAGGCTTGGTCCTTATCTTATTGTGCAAAGCCAATATGTACTCGTCAATAAATGGGCACTGCAGGTGGAGCGGAGGAAACACAGGAAAGTACATTGAATTACTGCTCTGCCAGAGAAAACCTGCACCCCCAAAGACAACCAAGACGAACAACAACAGCACCAACCAGCTTCGAGCGGTCGTTCAAATAAATGATCCCAACAGACTGCTGTCGTATCAGGCATAAAGAATTGTTGCGTGTTCCCACTCAAGAGCTACTGGGTGTTGTTAACAAGCACTGGAGTCTGTGAAATGAATACTTATCCCAGCTTTAGTGTTACCTTTTGTGTACCAGATGTTTATAAGTGCCTAAGAGACAGAAAATTGTGCAGACTTGCCTTGCCGAAGACGAAACAGTAGAGGGTAACTCCCATGGCCCACACATCCAGCGCCTACAAGAAATCAGCAGCGGTGACATTAAAAGCAGCATAACAGCAAACAGACATTTAGATACACACTGCGGCAATCCAAACACCTACCACCACAAACAAACACGGCGATCTAAGTCGGCGCAGAGTGCCGCCTGTGATTTATGGGACGTTTTAAGGTTATTTTTTGGCGGCGTCTACCGTTAGATAACTCGGAGATGGATGTGCGTGATCAGATAGGGACGCTGCAGCGATCCATCAGGCTCTTTGTCTTCCTCTCAGACGCTCTCTCCCTGTATGGATAGTCCTTCCAGATATCCATTTCTATTCCTTCATAGATATGAAATGATAAAACTTGCCCCCTGAAGTGTAATCTATCTGGGAGCCACAGACAGAGTCTGACGTACTACCACGACTGACAAGCGAGGGGGTTTAAGTGACATACGAGCGTCCGATATTAAATATTTGACCGCTGATTTACACCCAAAAAAAACTCACAAATGTTGGTGCATATTGGAAGCAGAGCTCTGTGGCTTGAACATCAAATCAAAATCAGGGTGAGTACAAGACTAATCAGAGAAAAAGGAGCCGACACGACTGCATGTATTTCTTGAAAGCTTGATGAAACAGCAGGCAGAGGCACTTGAACGCCTCTTGCACCCTTTTCTGTCTGCAATCAAATATTCTATTCTGGACGAACATGCAAGGTCCTTCCTCGAGCAAATCCATCAGACCTGAACTGATGGATGATGTTGGATAAGAATAGGCTGAGACCTGCGGCTGGAAAAAGGGGGACGGCTCCTGGTTGTTAATGGTTGGTAACTTAGCAGGTAAGGTTGATTTGAAGGCTTTCATACTGCATGGATGAAGGGAACAGGAAGTGCGTCACTGTCCGATCATTACGGACAAACATAACTGATCTTTTACTTCTCAGTATGATGATGTGAACACCAAATCAATACCAGGTATGGTGCTGTTTTCCAATGTATTACTGGCTTATCTGGTAGTCTCAGCTAACACACAGAGAATAAGACGGAGGATGGCAATTTGCTCCTTGGATTAGCAGGCCGGCAAAGGTCTGAGAACTCATCTCGGTGTAATGGTTCTCATTTTCCAATCATGAGGTTAAGGCTTAGGCCGGCAGCTGCTGTAACCACAGGAGACCAGCACAGATAAAAACTTCAGATTCATGTACGGATTGAAGCGTTAACTCACTTTCCCGCTGAAGCTCTTTCGTGTGTCTGACAGAGTCTCGGGTGCCATGAATGCCGGAGTGCCAGCAGTGCTGGACAGCAGAGCATCGTTGCCCTCAAATTGGTTGCTGACCCCGAAGTCCGCTATCTTCACGTGGCCATCGTCCCCGAGCAACAAGTTAGACGGCTTGATGTCCCGGTGGACGATTTTTTGGTAGTGCACTGAGGACAAGGAACAGGAAGCCGGCTGTCAGATTTTTAGATACACTGCAACCTCCAAGCCAAACAACAGCGTCATGATGTTTTTGTTATTCTTGGATCCTTAGTGGGACTTTTCTTTAAAAAATAATGTTTTTGTTGTTTTGACCATAAGAATCACGTGAACATTGTCAACTTATGTAAGTTAATTTAAAGCTAAAAGTTAAGTACATCTCGGCCTTTCACACTAACAGCCGTCTGGAGCGAAGCCCTGGACACTTCACTGATTGGATAAGTGGCAGCTTCTTGTCTGAGGAGGTCTTATTAAAACAGGAGACACTTGAAGGCCTTAGCAATTAAACATCATTAACGCCAGTAATACTCGAACTAGAGACACGCAGAATGAGAACTAATATTTATAATCTAGGCTACGGTCATGTAGGCTTTAGAGGAAATGCTATTTAAAATATGATGTTAGAGTTCGTCAAGAGAAAATTAACAAACATGAACAAGTTTGGATGAAACAATAATTTGGGAAATCATTTAAGAAATGATTAAAACTAAGCTCATAATTAGGAATCATCATACGAAACATGGTTCAATTTATTTAATGTGTGACACTTCAAAACACCCTTAATCCCAATGACACTTAAATTTAAAATTTAATTGTTCAGCTTATTTTTATCCTCTACATCTAGCGCTGTTAGCACAACTAGTGCTCTTAATGCTGAGCTAACCCTCTGTGTTTATTTCACATGCTTAATTATTTGTGTATTTTTTAAATTTATTTCACTTCCAAGCCACACACCTTTAGTGAGCACAGTTTTGCTTTGGATGTCTGTCTTCATTGTAAAACTTTACTCTATAGAAATATGCGCTAAGTAGTTCGCTCTTGTATTTTTCAGTAGGCTCAGTGATGAAAGCAAAGCGGTGAGGAAATAGTTTTTCAATGAGAGAACCTGGCTCATTTGCTGTGCTGAAGTATCCTTGAGCAGGAAATGTAGCCGAGCATCGACTGTGACCTACTCACGAGCTGGAAGCACTCAAAAAACAGTAGTGTGAAAATTCCAGAAGTGTGTACCGCATTTATAAAATATATGTATTAATAGCATGTGGTTGTTTCTGTGAGGTTCTTGTTGCCTTATTTTCAAGATGGACCCCGAGGCTCAGAAAGAGGCAGCATTGATCCCTGATCATTAGGCTCATAGCCCAGTGAAACGGATATAGTACGGCAAATGAGGACACAGTTGAGAAAATCTCTCACAGAGGCTCAATACTGATCTGCAGCCAGACCCCTGGGGCATGGACATATAGGGTCAAGAACACTTTGTTCTTTTATATTAAAAAGGGAAAATGCTACCATAAAACACAGTGGTCCAAATGTCATAATTATAATGTGATAGACATATCTGCGGAAATGGAGTATATAACGCTTGTCTGAGACATTTAAATAACTGAAAATTCATCAGTTTCACAGATATGTTTCATAGACTCAAAGACCGGCTTCGTTCTGTGCGAGTACTCACAGTACTCTATGCCAAGGATGACGTCTCTGAAGTATAACCTCGCCTGCTCCTCTGACAAAGGACTGTCTGTCGGCACTTCCATCACTGGACTGCAAATCCACGCCGGCAGGCGGTCAGACAGAAGAACAAACAGACAGACACGCAGTCGACAAGCAGACAAATTCACAGATTAGCTGTTGCATTATTAGCACAGGGATTTCAAACATCGAAGCAGACACACACACAGAAACACACACACCCTGAGCACACATCACTATCACTAATAATCAAAATCTGCGATAAACACCATCTTTGTACAGAGATCCCGAAACAAACAGCACCAAATCCAAACACCTTCTAGAAAGATAGTTACAGTTTAGAGCAGCCAATTAATGAATGAGTACATTAGTAAGCAGATATACGGACGTTTATGTCTAAATTTCTCATCCTATTAAATCAGGTACTTCATTATCTAACAATATTAAATCATTTTAATTAAAATGTGTGTGTCAAAATAAATGTAAATGTATATTTCAATGCTTTAAGGGTCATTATGACTGATGATAATAATAATAGTTTAATACAGTGTGGAAACCATCATATTTTCTTAAGTGGTTAAAATACATGAAGTACTGTAGTTTGAAGTGGTAGAATCAGTTGTAATAATACAAGCAGTATTACTAACAGTAGCTGTAGCAATAGAGGTAGAGTAGGAGTAGCAGTAGTAGCACTTTGGACTGCATCTCATGTATGAGAGTAGAATATAAAAAAATGTTGTATTAATAGCATTTGTATTAATCAGCTCAACTGTCGATCATCTTTCTGCCAAGGGCGACGAGAGCAAACGCTTTCTCTCATTATGCCAAAGTCAACAAACACAGCACAGCGTACTGAAAGGAGAACTTGTTTATGTGTATATGTGTATGTGAAATGATACCAGCTACTCCGTCCCACCTCTGTGAGCTTCCAATAACAAAAAGTCTCAGATCATCAGATCATCGCAAATTCTTAGCGGTGTAGGAAGGAAAAGCTCACGCGATCAGGACGTGAAACATTTACATGGCCGACTGCCACCAGTAATAACTGTGAAAAACCTAAGAACGTTATGAATCCTTTTGAAGTCTGGGATGGAACAAACACCCGCACCGTGTCAGCTCGGAGTAATGAAGGAGAACACTGCAGAGACCGCGGCGAGGATGGAGGGATGGAGAAATGAGGAGGTGAAGGTGGAACAGAGGGGATTAAATTATTTAAAAAAAGGACATGCTCTCTACTCACCCCTTACGCATCAGCTCAAACACTGTGATGAAAAAGGCAGAGAGAAGGAAATAAGAACACGTCAGATCAGGCAATTTATTCATTCATTCATTCAGCTGAGTTTGACCACTGCTGCCACTGAGGCAACACCCGAGCATCCCATTATGAACGTGCCACGTTAAGCACATAAAGAGTTTCTGAACGGAGTTTTCCTAGCTGTGACCTGATGGAAGATTTCTGCATAATGTGTGAACCCCTGAGGCGGTAGGGAAGGAAGCAAGAGATGATCTGAATTATGAATAAGAGACACGAACACTTGTTGGTGACATATGTGCTGAGCTCAGAGAGGGCAAAGATGGAGAGAAAGATTTGGACAAAGGAGAAACGTTTTTGCATACCCATGTGAAGGTTGTCCTCCGCTGGATCATCCAGCACCTGCAACATCAACATAACCAGCATGAATGGAGACTCTCCATTTGAAAACAAAAAGGTCTTATATTGTAGGTACAGGTGACGTGATCATACGATATGAAAGTACGCATTCAGGCTTCAGACCAGACACTGAGCAGAGTCACAGGATGGAGTTGTGATTGCAACACCTTTGATATTTGATACAGAAGCTGATTGATTTGTGCAAATTTACAACACTCCAGGCGACAGTTGAACAGGTCCATGGCGGGAATAATTTGCTACGGGGCCTCAGGGCAAAAGTCACCCTCTTTTTTAAACCTTGGCTTTTTCATCCCAACAATGGCCGATTCTCTTTAACAGCAGCATGACTGCGGGGTCATTAATCACTTATCTTAAGGTTTAATGGGAACTCAAAGACTGTTTACAGGACTACAGTACTACTGCATACCTGAACTCCAGAGGGAGCTTAGTAAAAACTGAAATGAGGTGTCGGTTGGGGGTTAAAGACTAGAAAAATCTGAGGTTTTACTACAAACTCCTGAATTTGGAAGGGAATTTTGTTGAACGGATTTTATCAATCCTCAGCAAGAACCATACAGAACTTCAAACTCAGACAATGACAAGCCAGCTCTAACTGCCTTGAAGAATGTCCATCAACCTATAAAGGAAGTGCTCAGATATACTAATCCTCAATGCAATAGGCCGCAGGACAAAATCCACAGGTTTCCGCAGGTAAAAAAGCTGCAGGTGGCCCCAAGCTCCCTTAAAATGAGGTCTTCATTCAATATACACAATGGACAAAATGGACAGATTTTATGAGACCCAACTGTCTGTGGTCATGTTGCACTGTGGGTGTAGGCGCCATGCCAGACAAAGAATGTGTACAATAAAAAGAAAAAAAAAAATGAAGGCGCCGTCTCTCGTTCTGCTTCATGAAATTTGATGGCTGATAATCCAGCCTCCATCTGGAGGAGTATCTGTTCAAATACAACATCCTGTTAAATTGAAGTTACCACAGCGAGCGTGCACGTCACACAGTACACACAGTATTGGAAAAGCACGACGGCAGGAAATCGCCTCTGAAGCAACAGGAGCAGTATTTACCCACGTCAGTTTTTAAAGAGTCAGCAGGTGAATGTTTGCTCATGGTAAATGTGTTTGTTTAAATATACACTGTTCTGGCATTATCCATTGTTTCTCTCCCTTTATTCTACATAGAAAAACCGTTGCAATGCAAATCCCGAGCAGCCTTGGAATCTTGTTTGTAACTGTTGACTAATGTGGCGACTAACATGCATTAAAAGCCGAGATGCGGTTTACGGGGAAACGACAAACTGAGGCGTGGGAAGTGTCTTTTCTCATAACGACTGTATGCCTTGGCGAGTATGAGGCCGGCTTTACTTTCCCTTCCCAACCGCCTGTGACAAATGACCATATCACTTTCATCAGTTTTAATCTGTTCCACTCGGCGTCCGCTTTAATGTTTCAAAATGAGAGAAAAAAAATCTATTCATAATTAGATGAACTGGACTGCAGTCTCACTGGAATCAGTTGGAAATCCATAATGAATGCGATCCTGGCCCAAGCACAGCCCATTTAAATGGATGACCAAGAGAGAGAGAGATGGAGAGGAGGAAAGCAGGTTTTCCCATTGCCCACATATGCCCATTATGAGAGTGAGAGTGAGGGCACACAAAGAGGGAAAGAGATGAGTGGGTGTATGTGGGTCTTCACTGTCGGAGCAAGCAGAAGAGCACAAGTACTGTGCTTTTTTACTTGAAAACTCTTTTATATTTCTGGCACAAGCTAGACAGCTTTCCTACTGACTGACTCCGTGAGCTTAACTCCCGACCATGGCGGCGGCGCCCCCACCATCTGGCCAAGATTGAAAAACACTCTGATAATATTGCAAGGAAGCGGCGGGCATCTTGAGACACGTCTTTAAAATGTGCTATCATTTTTCATAAACAACTGCCTCTAGAGAAACTGAGATCTATCCATCTTTAAAACTCAATGTGAATCTAGAATCAATTCACGGCGCAGAGTCTTTGTTTCGCCACAATTTATTGCCTACACATCATAAAAGTCCAGTTTTAGAAGTGTGATATATGCTGGAGAGTAAACCTATCTGATTTTCTCAACCTGTTTCTTGGCAGCACACGTTTTTGGTCTGACATAAACTATTATGACATAAAAACCAAGTATGAGTCAGGGTCCACGGCAAGAAAGGTTATCTGAAGATAAGATTAATGCTAACCACACTGGATTTAAAGCCACGGCTCAGACTGTGAGCTCAGAGCACTGGGGGACTGTTAGTGTTTGTACCACAGGTAATTTTCTACTCAGTGTCGTGTCAGAACAGGAGCTGTGCAAGCCGGCAATGTAATCAGGGTCAACAGTCTCTAAGGGGACACTGTGGTGTGCAGTATGCATGTCATTTCATTAGCTTTTAAGGTGTTAAAGGTCATAAATCAAAGTATAAGACAAATTAGGATATTGACCTGATGTTGGCTCCAGATGAAACACAGCAACCATTTATTGTTTTGTGTTCAACAAACACTCTCACCTCCACCAGCTTCACAATGTTGATATGGTCCAGTTTTTTAAGGATGGCAATCTCTTGGTAGACCCTCTCCAGGGGTCCTAGGATTTTGGGCTGCTCTCCTTGGGCTGCCTTGGGTCCTCTTGGGGGTGGACGACCTGCAGACATACCACACAAACCACACACATAACTGAACTAAATGATTCATTTGAGCATGATTAATTCTGACAAGGAGTCTGATACAGACTCTCTCCTGAGCAACAAGAGAATTATGAGAACAATAAGCAGGTGCAAGATACAATCTCTGCATGTCCTTATTTTAACACCACATAGATGTTTCTTGTCATAACAACATACCGACTTATCAAGCGATAACAAGAAATGTGAAAAAACAAGTATATAACAAGATGAAGTGACAGGAAAAGTTTCTTGGTTTCTGACCTTGTACTCGTTGTGCTTTCTGATAGCAAGGCGTGAAATTAAAAACACAACCCCCAACAAGCCCGACCACTCATCCACTTTTGATCCATCCACAAACCACTTCAACTAATAAATCGTTTTTTGCAATGACCTGTAATCTTGGTGATTGGAGATTAGCAGACCAAGACCTAAATCTACTAAAAACATCTATAACCTCAACATAACCAGCTGAGTAGGCAGGCTTGTTGTGTTTTTAATTTCACACCTTGTCATCAGAGTACAAGGAGTACAGTCCTATTCACGTAACAAGATCTGAGGCTCAGGAGGTAGAGCGGGTCGTCCACTAATAAGATCGGTGGTTTGATAGTCTGCATGTCAAAGTGTACTTGGGCAAGATACTGAACCCCGAATGGTCCTCAACACTGTGCCATCGGTGTGTGAGTGATTAGCTCTTCTCTGATGAGCGGTTGGCAGGGGTGCCTCCTTGCATGGCAACCAAGCCGCCTGCAGCTGCCACGAAATTTTCAGTTTTTGTTGACACTGTGAGAAAGGTATCATGTTTACTATTGCGGTTGTAGTTTGCAGTAGTGTTAAACATGTATTGAGAGGTATTTCTAATATTATGGCCTTCTCATGTATCTAAACGGAGGGTAATGGAGTTGTATTGGATCACACAGGGCTGTACAAGTGTACCTAATGAAGTGGCCGGTGGGTACAAGTACAGTCCATTTACAATTTAATCTGGCACAGATGATTTAACCTTTTCCGCAGCCGACAAATGACATTTACAGTTGACCTTTCATGGCGGTGTTTGTAATGGTGATTATGTTACTTCCTCGTTAACATCCTTTGTAAACACTCTGACAGACAGTCTACGCGGACAGTAAACTGTGCGAGCGCCTGCACAAACAAATATGTCTCATCCAGGGGTGTGGGTCATTCCTCACTTTTCTCCAAAACAGAATAAACAGAATAGAGTGTGACTTACGTGGAAAACCACACTGCTTCATTAACTTCTTCTTGGACACCACCTTCATAGCCTGGGAAAGAGGAAAATGATTTTGATCATGCAACATATTCATATACAGGAAAAAAAAGCAAAGCCTAAAAACCCAAAAAAGAAAACTAGATAAATATACTGTTTTTATGTGGATCGACATATAGAATATCCAATATAACCAATATAAGAAAATAAAATACCCTTTTAGTTAAGCTTTAATGCAAATGAACATGAAAACACACAGAATGAGACACCTTTAAGATTGACCTGGGCCATCGTTGCTGTAGCGTAGCAGCAGCGCCCTAATATGTGTCAATGGATGTGTTATCTGCGTTATTATCCTTTGTAAAAGGTCAGGAGAGGACTTGAACAGATACCTCTGAGGCAACCGAATCTTTCAAGGGAAAGAGCATCGTTTTTTTTAAGCACAACCGTGTGTGTGTGTGTGTGTTATAATGACGTCTCGTTGCAAGGAACTGGTTATGTAAAAGAAGAAGCGTCATTTACTGATTATCAGACATCTCTGCAAAATAATACAACTACCTACAGCATGCTGGCAGACTGCTGCTGTGATTTCGCTGATCACTAATTCATGTTAAGTTTGAACATCTTCTACTTCACCAGCATCGCAAACAGTTTCGCTGATATACAGCTCAGTACTTTCTTTTAAAACTCCGGTCGCCATGGCTATGACTGTGCAGAAACCAGGTTTGGCAAGAAAGCACAGCCTCTCCTGTACACAGTTTCCATGGTGTGCTGCCTGCGTATGTGTCTCTGTAGACTTGTAGGAGGGTGCTTAATGACTCAGCCACAGTCATCAAACGGTTAAAAAATCTCGAGCAACATTTAGAATTATTGCAGCTTTTCCGCTGTAAAGTTCACGTCGCAATACAAGCACACGGACGATTATATTATTCATGACTGCGGGTTCAACGCACAATCTGGAATTGATGATGGAGCTCCGGTAAATAGCTGCCATCTCAAAAGCTCGGGCTGTGTAGGCAGGTGTAGGTGCGTCATCGCAGATATATTTTATCAAATATGAAATTTGGAATGATTATATTTTGTTGTTCAACAAAGTATAGCAACAACAGAGGAAAACTGATTTGAAGGATAATGAAAGGGAAATATGAGCTGAGTTAAGGACCAGTTCTTCTGCTTCTGCTTCTGAGTTATTCAAAGGATGTAGAAAAGCTCGACCGCAGCAGCTACATCTTGTAAGAAGTGGAACAAGTTTTCAGTCACCGTATTGTTTCCTTACTGACTTTTTCTGTAGCAAGACTTCTGCACTGTGTGGTAATTTGAGTAAACAGATTTTATATGAGAATATTCACCATGTACGTGTAATTTTCAAATTAGATTTTTACCCACAATGCACGCACAATATTAAAAATCATAGACTGCATTTAAGGGCAGAAATCTTTAAGTCCTTCATATTGTACCCTGTGGTGATAATAAACGGTTGAAATTGTGCAAACTCGAGGTGCTGCTTCAGTGTCAGAAATACAACAGAACAGCGGCGAGTGTGTCTATTCACAATGCAGCCAAACAAACTTGTGCAAACTGCTCTGTAGATGCATTCTGATGCGTCGTCAGCGCTAACCTCCGCCACTGATATTCACGTCACTGCTCTGCACTGAAAGCCACCGCGTGTTCGTAACAATGGGACATGTTGGATTTCCATTAGAAGTTATTTAACAGAGGTCTGATACAGCTGTAGGAGAGTGAACGGTAAACAGAGAGGCTGATAGCGGTGAGATAAAATAACAGAGTAATGCTGGATCACATGCTGCTTTGCTCCATGTGAATCCCTCGTGTGTAGGCAGGCTTTAGGGGACCTTGACGTACCAGGTAACCGGGGAAGTTTGATGTGTTGCCTGTACTGTATTTATTTGTATTTTTTGTACATTGTTTTATTCATTTTGATTTTTAATTTCATGGAAGCAATGTGTGTGTGTGTGTGTGTGTGTGTTCCCCTGGAAGTGATTTAGAGAGACACTCAGAGGCACTTATCAAGCAAATGAAAGAGAAATTAGGACTCTGCTTTCGCTACTGAGAGCAAATATCTGCTCATAATGACCTCTTTAAATTCATCGCTCCACCATTTTGGATGAGTGAATGAGTTGAGTGAATGCTGCATGAATTAGCTTTACTTTGACCTCCCCCCAGCCTCCTCCCTCCCCTCCTCGCCGAGGACTGCTTGATTGGCACGCATCACAACTGGATGCCTGCCGATCTGAGTTGTGAGCCGGGTAATTACACGACACAGGACACCGCAAACAAACGCACGCACGATTCAAAGACCTTTAATAACCTGCTGATGTGTCGGACAATAAAACCCAGTTTCCAGCAATCACTCAGAGAAGATAACAGTGGTGAGAGTTAGTCATCATATAATTTCAGTTTTATCCTGAAGCCAAGCTTCATTCATTCATTCCAGTAACTACTGCTGCTTCATCAACACAAACATTTCTCAGTGTTTTCCTAAGGACGCTGATGCCAAGGCCAAAAACTGAATTACTGACTCAGTAACTAAAACATTTCAAACATTCAACACCATATTTTGAATTTTTTGAAATGGTTTTCAAGCTCATATGAACCTGGTAAATACAGACGGCCTGCGAGATTGTACAGGAGCCGATATTATCTTTCCTGTGCAAGGTATCTGCGTGTATCCGATGATATGTGTGCATACTGTACGTGGGCTCGTGCTGCAGATGCTCCACATGCAAAAATCCAATCAGTTTGTGCGAAACCAACTCAGATTGCCAGGAAATAGAATCACCCTTCCATGCCGTCATTACTCATCTCTTCTTCCCTTTGTTATTTCAGATGTGTCTGTCATTTGAGCCGGCCTGCAATAACCTGCAGTCTGTCCCCGAAGGTAACGTTTTCCATCAGTGTCAACAATCAGAATCAAATATGACAACACGGCCACATGAAGCAGAAACAGAGACGCAACTAAATGCGGACGCACGCACATGAAAGCTTTATATACCTATACACACACACACACTCACAGAAATGCAGGAGGCAGATGGGACAGATTAAGATTAAAATGAGTTGCATGTGAAGTCTTATTAATCAAAATTGTTTCCATTCTCAGGAATATGTGATTTTGGGTGATATAGATTTATGTCAGGTCAGGGTGGATGCTGGGTTTACAAAGCAGATGACTTCAGTCAGATTTTCATCCAAATGTAGTAAATTAAAACTGAAAGAGACGTTGCTTGACGTATGCTAAGTGCATCTATTGCTAAACATTAGGACTACATCTTGATAAAGTTGTTGGTGCTAAATTCTCTGGTCAGGTGCGATCAAACCTTTTGCTGTTTTATAGCACACGGAGGTGATTTCAAGGGGACCGGCTTCATTTTGCTGCATGTCTGAGAAGCTCTGCAGGTCGGCGTTATTTAAAGCTGCATGCCATTATTTCCCCCTCCGGAGGGAAAGTTTATACATGCACTGCCTTGTAATAATATTTTTCTCATCTTATAGGGCTCGCCTCTGTCCTTACATAAACTCCTGTTGTTTACCATTCTGCATCAACCCATTTACAAGCTGCCTTTTTAATATTGGGTTGTATTTCGCTCCAAGCTCCTGCTGGCACCGGTTCAAGAGTACATCTTAAACTCATCCTGTGTCGGCAGCTGTAGTCGACGTGACTCATCCAAACCCTCTTATTGTTGTTACTGTACAGGGCAGCTTAGTTATGTTTGGATGTACGACGGCTAACGTTTGGAGAGCTTTTAGCAGAACTGATCACCTTGATGGGAGCGACTAAAATCTCAGCGTGCCGGCTCATATCCAGATTCTCCCCTGCGAGCTGACCAAAAAAAGCAGCCACATGATACACAAAGCAACAGCAGCACTGCTTTGAAGATAGAAAATGAAGTCATGGATGCACTCTTGTTTCTCCCAAGGCAACTAATGCAATTTGATGGGATTGAATTCACGGCTTGGAAAAAAAAAAAAAAATCAATAGTGCTGGTGAGATCCTGTAAAGCTCTTGTGCGGCAGACGGGCTGCATTTCAATCTTTAATCAGGAAGAACTTACGTAATGTTTGTCATCGTCCTCATTGTAGGCAAGTTTGACCACCCCGTAGGAGCCCTGCAACGCAACAGCAAAGAGATCGCACGGTCATATGCAGCGATAGTTCAATAATGTACACAGATTTTGTGGTGCAGCTCTACATTAAAACAAAGTGGGTCATCAACAAAACTGGTGAGGGCTTCTGTTCAGAACAGACGGCAGCGCCATACTGGCAGAATGTTTTGAAGGCAGAACTGCTTCCACTCAAAAAAAACAAAAAACATTTTTATTCTTTGGCAGCACAGTGGCTTCTCCCACACACACAAACACACCTACATACACACACACACACTTCCCCAGGATGTGTGTTTTCCATCTTAGTCCTTTTTTTTCCTTCTCTGATGAGACACAAGTAACAAAACTGCTCAAAGAGCTGATCAAACATAAATAAAGCGAGTTACATCCACGTCAATGTCTGGTAGAGCCAAATTTGCCAGCTGATCATGAATGACTCATCCGATTGATTCATCCGTAGAAGAAATTGTTTCTTATGGAGGATAAAAAACATTTATGAGCTTTGGTCAACACATGTAAGAGTGTGTATTCTTCAAAATGTGTCTAAGAAGGTTGATCCCATGTCACAAAAATGGCAGTGTTCCATGTTAACGCCTAAAATTCTCCATTTTAATTTGATATAATTTCTCATTTGGTACTATTGTTCCAAATTATTGGATATTAATACCGACTACTTTAACATATAACAATATCTCTACTGGTAATAAGAATTTTCCCTGAGATACCTATCTAAAAAAACACTTTCTGCCTCGCCTTCTTGGGTTAAATGATGATGCACTTCACTCTTTTCAATTTGCCAGTTGTTCCAATTTTCTGTTCTCTATTGCTGCCACAATGAATTCCCCAGTGTGATAAGCACAAAAGTGTTTATCTCCAAGCATCACTTTTTGAAATGCGAATCTTAAGTTAATCTGGTGTGCTGTCAGACTGAGCGATGGCACACGTTGTTCTCAGTAAAGTTTCTTCTGTAAAGTTTCAAATGTTGCAGCTTACAAAACTAATTCTGCCGTTCAAAACACTTTTTTCTCTCTCTCAGACTGAATTCTCGCCGTTAACCGGATGGATGACATTTTAATCCCCAAAGGATGAGGACTTAATGACCTTGGCGATCCCCTGACTTCCCACACCTTCTTAATTATCAAATTCTGGGACTTTTTCAAGGACTTTCCAGGCCTGATTCCAACCTAGCATATGTTGACACCAGAATCAAGGTTGATTAGAGCTACAGCAAGGAGGATTTTTATAAACAGAGCTAGCAGAATGTAGCATAAACACTTCACGCCAACTTCAATTTCCGTTCTTGCACAAAATATGTACATTCAAACACTTTCAATGACTATTTTCAATGCAGCTCTGCAATGCTGTAAACTCCCTTGTTTTACAGAAGGATATTAACACATTTCTAGAAGCAGGACCTGAGCAGGTACTGAGGTAGACGTCCCTAACAAAGCAGAAATAACACATCTGTTAGTCGGCACATGCTGTCAATGATTTTTTGGTGTCCGTTTTCTCATTTAACAGCTGAATTGAGCAAAGGGTCTTCTTAGAGATGCTGCTATTTGTCCAAACCACAACCCGCAAACTCACCTTTCCAATCTCACTCTTCAGCTTATACTGGTTCAACTGGATGCAGTCCTGTGATGGGGGGCAGAGAAAGACAGGCACATGAGGAGATAAATCATCAACATGAACATGATGAGCAGCAGCAGCAGAGAGAATGCTTTCATAATGAAGCAAAAAGAAACCGGGTCGTCTTTGGTACGAGAACAAAGCGTCCCCGCTGTGTGTGTATATATATGTGTTGAAAGTCATTTATTTCTGAGATGTAGGTAACGATGCAGTCTGTAGTTTCTGTTTACTGTCTGCAAATCCATTAGAGTGCTACTGCTTAAATGGCTGATTTGCAGTTCCATAGCAACCACTGCTACAGCACAGAGTCAGCCAGGGGCATGGCAGAAGAGAGCAGACCACAGCAGGACAGAGAGAGAGAGAGACAGAGAGGGGGAGGAGAGTTTGGTGGTAGGGAGCATTTCATGGAGGTAGGCTGAGGCTGAGGTGGTGGAAGAGGGGCAGGGTGGGGGCGAACAGACAGCAAAGTCAGTGAGCAGGGGGTGAGCAGTGATGTAAGTGTGAAAAAAGAAGGCGATGGAGCTGTGGGGGAAATGGATTGAAAGCAGTTCTCTCATTACATTTGGGGGGGGGCGATGGCTTAGTGAGTGTATGTGTGTGTGTGTGAGCCTGACCAGCGCCTGAGGCTTGATACTGGAACGTGTTTACAGGATGAGAGGAGGTAGGAGAACACAGATGGAACAAAATAGAAAGTACTGCACCAACTCATGGCGTAGGGCAGGACTTTGCTCGCCACCAGGCAAGATATTTTAGAAAATATGACAGCGGGTTACATAATATGCTGGTTATGTAGCGGGTACTGAACTGTTAGTGCTGCAGGAGATGTGAGGGTTGTGCATCGGAGGGTTACGCACTGAAGGGTATGATGGTGTGAAGTGCTGTGGGCAGGGATTATGACAAAGGGTGGAAGATTGAATAGAAGATGGCTTTGGTAGGTGAAGCAAGCAGTGGAACTCGGAAAAAAGGATCGCATGGATTGCTTGAAGAGAGATAAAGGGAGAAGAGAAAATAGGGCGGTGGAGGATAAAGGGAGAGGCAAATGAGGAGAATCCAAAGAAAAGAGCGGCAGGAGGGATTGTCTGAGAGGACTTCCACTGGGTTCACAGTTTGCCGGCACATGCTCAGTGGGCTCTGCACTGCAGTTAATACTCTGTCAGGACTAATGGATAAAAAGGGCCATGCAGAAAGCCTTAAATACATCTGCCACACAGGCACGCACACACGACGAACTCAAATGCTCCAGTGGGCCACGATAAAATCGTTGCCGTCTTCCCTCAGTATGCAGCCTCTCCCTGTTTGCCTTCACGTCTCACTTTGCCCTCCGTCGCGTCTGAGCCGAACCAAACTCTCCACATCTCTCCAGCCATTACTCAGCAACTGATCAATATGAGTGCATAACAACTAGATCACTGCCACCGCGCCGCTCGGAATCAATGACCGTGCATTTCATTCTTACGATGAATAATAAGCACGTCTGCCTCAGGAAGTGTGTAACGAAAAGGGAACTTGTGTCTGTGCGCCTGTACGTTTAAAGCAATTTCCTCAACCTGTCGTATGTTTCCTTTGGCCTGGTGCAAATGAACTCGTGACACATGATCAACTAAAACAAGAAGTGAACACAGAAATTCAGTGCTGCATGTATCCACTGCTGCTGTACTTGTCAGTGATGGAGATAAGCACATCATTTACTGTTCTAATGAACTGTGAAGACAAGTAGACAGGAACATTCGTCTCTGCTCAAGGGGCTGCCAAAGTTACTGATTTTCATATTTCTCCTGCTGCTAATTTTAATAGACGGTTAGTCAGACATAATAGATTCAATGTACAAGAACTTTTGACGAGAAAGTTTCAAAAGAGACTCCTCGTGCACGCGGTTAACACAGTCAGTTCACCGGTATATCAGCTTTCAGCATCATCGTGGCAATTTCTATTCAGCGTTATGAAAACGAGGAGTATTTCATTTTAATCCATTCCAGTGTTAAGAGCAGAGAACTTGCTCTGAATACAAAGTGGTTATGAATACAAATACAAGCAGAAAAAAAAGGGACGCATCAGCAAAGAGCTGCAAAAATCTATTTTGCAAAATGACCCGGAGAGTCCTCGCAGAGAGCGGCGGGATTAGTTAGTATGGAAATGTTCAGTTCAGATGGACATCTGCTTTGTCTGTAACACACACACACACACACACACACACAGTGAATTATTGGTCATCCTGATTGTTCTGCTCACACACCGGCCTTGAAGAAATCTCAAGGCAAATATAAAAATGAGCAGTTAAGCTAAAGCTAAAATGAAACATCAACAGTTTCTGTTTGACGAATCAAGTGGACATTTTTGAAACTTGCAGTCTTTTCAAAAAAGAAAAAGTACAAGATTTCCTCTTGGTGTTTCCAAAGACTGCTTCCTTGCTGAGCTGCAATGGAGGGATATCAAAAATGAAAGTGACTGATTCAGACTGCTGAAGCCTTGTTTTAGCTTTGGCTGCACTTTGGGACTCATTTTGACACAGAAAAAATCTCTCGATGTACAAGAGAGCAGATGCAGTTTATTGTGAAATATTTTCTACGTTCTCCTTTTTTGGTTTGACTCGTTCCTCATTTCCATGTATTATTTCATAATGTGGGTGGCTGCAGACCCCTGTGATTATTGGCTATAAAAATAAGCTTCCCTTTATATCCAGTTGTGACACAAATCAAACATTTAACCCCCGTGACTTTGAGGAAGTTCTCTGCAGATTTCCTTCATGCTAACTTTAACCCACAGAGCAGAGAAGTGAATTTGTTCTAACATTCATCCCACTTCCCACAAAATTATACACATTATGTGTACAAAACATGGTGAGAAAGAATCACAAATGCGATGAGAAAGAGTCAAGAGTGAGAACCCAAAGAAGCTTCCTGCAACGCACAGAGGAAACGACAGGCTGCATAAGACGTACACATAATAACTCCTCACACGGCTTAGTTTGGGATTTGGCTGATGTTTTTTGTCAATAATGAAGTTGGGAGGATTCGAAAATGAATATGTATGAATATGTAAGTCATCCTTCCCTTTGTGCTAACTGCTGTTATGTTAAGTAACCAAAATTTCAGTAATATCGGATGTTTGTGCAAGAAAGAAATGTTTCCCTCTCTCTGCTGCGTCATCGTGAAGATGCAGTAAAAGCAACGGAGACAGCTGTGAGAGCTGCAACTCCATTTTCAGCTAGAGAAGGACACAGTGACAGGACTGCGAGTCTGTGGCAGCAGTCTGTTAAATTCAGAGGGGTTCCACATCCCGGCAGATGTCATGAATTTTTAATGCTCAGTCTGAGTTGGAAAAAGTCGGAGGAAAATGGAGATCTGGGAGTCACCCGGCACAGATGCATGCGTGCTTTCAGCCGCACGTTACGCCCATCATTATTCATAAGCAATCAATCAATCTCCACAAGTACAGTTCTAAAGCAGTAATTCAACTTATTGGCAGACATGCTTCTTCACTTTCCCTGTTGAGAGTTAGAAAATCAGTATCTGTCTATATGCTAAATATGAAGCTAAGGCCAGCAGTGCCAGCATCTAACACCATCTCTGAAGCGTGCTAATTGAAGCCTTCATATCCTGTTTGTTCCGTAGAAAAACTCAAACCTGTTTTGCAGGAAGTTGTGAGATTGTGGGACTATCTCCTAGCTGGGCATAGTCACTTCCGTGAGTCTTTGATTGAGTCTGCGATGAGCTGATGAGTTGTGAGCAGTCTTCAAGCTCAGCCAAGCTATGCTAAGCTAAGCTAAGCTAATTGTCTCCTGGCTCTAGATCAGACATGACATGGTATCGATCTTCTCATGTCACTCTCATGAAGAATGTAAATAAACACTATTTTAAAGAATCTAAAAAGCTAATTTTATACAATATAGATCATCACTTATGCAATCATCAGTCACAGTAAGCACCCGGGAAGAGTTGAGTGACTTTAAATGACTGTACTTGTCAAAAATGTATGCTGATATACACCCACATCTAACATATCACTGTGGCTTGGCTCGCAGAAACCCTGAAAAGCAGGCGGTGAAGCAGGTAGCTTCATGAGTTTGACACTTTGAATTTCTTCACTGAACGTGCAAGAAAAAAAAAATGGCATGGGAAGTTTCCAGCGTAAGAGGCAGCAAGAGGAACGCTTCTGCTTGTGGATCAAATGTGGCTGTGTGACTTATAACAACCTGAAGCGCTTTAATCTAAAACTGCAGTGTGTAAAAATACAACAGGAAAGGTATTCACTGTCACCGATGCTGTATCAAATTCCCCATCAGTTATATAAACAGACATGCAGGCTCAGGAAAACGAGTAGAGACGCTCTGCACGATTACCGTGGCAAAGCAGCAACTGCACTTCTTTTATGGTGGATCCAGCAGCACGGCGCTGCCCAGAACGCACTGCATGTCTAATGAAACAGTCAAAACTGCTCTTGTCAAAGCCGACATCAGAACACACATTACGACACGTGTCGGCTCGAGTATTATATATATGACGCCTTAATGTGAATCTGCTATTACGCAGAGGCGTGTTTCCATGATGGGTGCTAATGGGGGACTAATGCACGGACCTTCTCGCGCTTCCTTCTTCCTGTCATGTTGTCCACCACCCTTTAGCTCCTCGTTCTTTGATGATAATGCAGAAATACCGAGCTTATACGGTGCTCGTATCCAGTTATCACAAGTGCTCTCATTAGCACAATGGAGCCGCTTTCTCCCTGTTTGTGCTTCACTCCCTGCTATGGTACCACCTGTCACACCCAACTGCAGAAATTCATGTCAGCAAATGTCCAGATTAGAGGAGGTTTTTATTGGATTTTGTCAACAGCGTGGTCAATATCTGCCGTAATATCTTCTATTCATCTCAGTGTAATAATATTACTGATATTGGTTATTAATAAATATGAGTATAAATGACTTCCTCACCTGAGAGTCCGATATGGACACACGTTTAGACTCCACGGTGGGCCTCCGAGCCACACGAGGGGATGTGTGCGTGTATCCTCCTCCAGAACCTGACGACAGGTAAGTGCCTCTCTCCTGCAGCGACAACTTCCTCCCGGTCAGGTGAGGCCGCACAGGAGGAGTCCTCTTGGCTTGAGCCCCGTCCTTCTGAGCCGCGCCGTTCCTCACGCCGTTGGCGGTTGAGCCGTCCGAGTCTTTTGTGGTCATGGCAGCCATCGTGTCTGTGAGACTGCCGGCCTG
Source organism: Nibea coibor (assembly GCA_023373845.1). Classification (NCBI taxonomy): domain Eukaryota; kingdom Metazoa; phylum Chordata; class Actinopteri; family Sciaenidae; genus Nibea; species Nibea coibor. The sequence goes on from CM041733.1 coordinate 18,903,608, forward strand.
TTTGTCAGAGTCGGGGTCCAGCCTCTCACAGACTGGGTCACTGCTCATAGCCATGGCAGGTGGGGAGGTAGGAGCGGCACAGGAGCAGGTGGTGGGAGGAGGAGTACTGGGGAGCAGCCACCAGCATCAACGTGACCTGGGCCAGCCTGTGGTCGTAGTGTTCAGGGTCCCTCCAGAGCTGGAAAATCAGAAAGGGAGGCGGTGAGCTACAAAAGTGATCTACGATACTGATCTACAATTTTTAACAATCAGCTCAGTTTCAAACGGAGCGGAGAGACAGGTGAAGCACAAAGCTACAGCCGTGCGATGACAATGTTAGCAATGTCCAGCAGGTTTAACAGGTTTACAATCTTAGATCTGCTATCATGAAATGTTCTTTTTGTAGTCTTCTTGTTATTGTTGGCTGGTTGTTGTTGGTGTTGCTATATTACAGTGAAGTGACACGATTTTCTGAGCTTGTTTGATTGTTTTAGTTCAATAACATTTGCCTTAGCTGCAAATTCTTGGCCCACAGAACACTTTTGCTTGTCTTGTGCTGCTTATATAGTAAAATATAGTACAAAATTTGATTTTGTCCATATTTCCAACCCAAATCAGTGTAAAAAGATACTTTTAGAATTAAAAATCTTTGAATTCTATCACAGATCTTTGGGATCACCTGTGAGAGACTGAAGTTTCATTAACCAGTCAGATAGGATAAACAAGAAAATGTCATCTCCCTCAGTGGGGGTGGTTTGGTGGGTCAAGTAGTTGGCATGCACTGATAAATTGAAAAAGGTGTGACCCTGATAAAACTCAAACACAAACGCTGCAAAGCTAATTATACTCGGTGCATTTGGTCATGGCTCCCTGTATCCCCATTAATTGCCTGTGGGTGGCTTGCCACACAAAGAAATGCACACATAAAAAAGACTGAAGGTATTATGTGCATACTGTATGTGTGTACACCCAGGCATTTAGCAGGATTTGTTTATTGTGCTTGTCCCCCTTTCATCTTTAATGAAAATCAAGTCCGACGCAGATTGCCACCGACAGGGAGTATCAAAGCTCTCTCGTACATCTGGTTCAGGTTTTGCTCAGCAGATGGAAGAACACGCAAAGCGAGCCTGCACCCGGCCATTCAAGTAAAAGAGCACTTAAATCCCTATTTCTCAAACTGCATCCATCTATGTAACAGCAGGAATCAAGAGGAATAAGTGTGGCGGTTTCTTTTTTTTCCCCCCCAGAGGAGCCACCTGGGTCTGTTTATGCACCATGAAAAGATACAGACTGAAGAGAAACAATGAAGCCACGCACAAAGTCGGTACTGGAGGGGGGGTATTAGACCAGAGGTGGTCAGTAAATGGGCCGTGCTATTCCTGAAATGTGTCAGGAAGGTAGAAGCTCGTGCATGAGCGTGTTCAAAAATAACACAATGTTCCACTTTGTCCAGGTCACACTCATTCATGAATTTGCACAGCCAACTGCAGTGTTGGCATCCCAGTTTTGCCATGCTAGCAAATGTTGGCTACAGCTCAACAACTATTGGACGGATTAGCATGAAAATTTGGACAGATATCAGTCTCCCGGAGGAAGAATCCTAATGATTACAGTGATCTGTTAGTTGTCTTTGGCTACACTTTGCAAATGCAAACAGCGTTATACGGCACTGAAGTTGATGGATTTACTGTTCATCAGACCACAAATGAGACTCAGATTGGGCTGGACATCACTGATGTCTACCTCCTAGACTACATAGAGGAAGTGAGGAGAGCTGATCATCACAACAACTCCTCTTTCACCTCCTGCACGAGACTGCGGAGGCCTTAAACAGCTCCTTCAGCAACAGACGGCTACTCCCACCATGTAAGAAGGAGCTCTACCACAGGTCCTTCATTCCAACGTCTGCCAGACTCTTTAACACCAGCATGACTTTATTATTGTTCTTCGTGGTGTAATAATGTCTGCGTGTCTTGCATCTTATAGGACCCTTCCTGGTTAAATAAAGGTTCATTACAAAGGAGCACAGTCATGTCCGTGTAAAGTAAGTTCACACGCTGGTGCTCTGGTAATAAAACGCTAGTTTTATGACAAACATATCCATGAATTCACTATTCATAAAAGTATAATGGCTTCTCATGATGCAGGGACACTGGTTACCAATGACACTAACACACCCATACACATAACCATCATCATTTGCCTACCATTTGCATATTTCAGATGTTATTCAATCTATTGAAATTGTGAGTGCGGGCAAAAAAAGCTTTTAACTGTGAGCGTGCAGGGGGGAGGGGAATGTATTGTTTGACTGCTGAATCATTTTGAGCAAAAACAAAGAGGAGCTGCCAGATTTTTGCTAATTCTTTATCACAAATAGTGATTATGTGTCTCTTTAAACGGGCTGCTGCTCTCCACCGCAGCGCCATTCAGCCCGCTGCATGTGTGAGCAATATCCTGGTGCAAGTGGGAGGCGGAGGAGCAGCAAGCAGCGGTCTGGTTATTCAATTTCAGCTGCACTGAGACTTTTATTTGTTTACAGAGGCAGGTAACCACACATTTTCATTCAGGAGGACACTTTTTCATTAGCCTTAATGTTTCCTTCCATACCTGCCTCTTAATTTCCCACCGTATCCATCCACCCAACTTGCACGAATGAGATATAATCACGGCTGTGACATACTGTGACAGGCGCGCTGGCAGAGTAAGCTAAGGTTTGTGCGATGTAAATGTCTCCCTATGAAAGCTGCAAAAATCAAAATGTGTTGAATTTCTTAAAGATCTGGTCTGTTTTCTTCACTGTATATATTTATTTGGAGATGAAGAGGAGAGATGGGGTTTTCATTTATACTTTGTTATCCAAATTATTCAATTATTTCAATTATTATAAGTTGCATTTTGGGTAATGTAGGCGTCAAGGTTTGAAAAGGAGGAGGAATAAATAAATACTAGATGTTTGGTCCTGCTTTGGCGTGGAATGCTGAATTTTTAACACTCACTGAACTCATTGGTCAGCGTTTAAAAGACTATTACAAGGGGAACATTTTTGGATTTGTAAGCTCTGAAAATCCAGACTGAACGAAGGTTTTTCACCTTTTTATGACATCAGTTAGGTGCTGATTCCCCAACCACATTTTTCTGTTTTCTTTGCTTTTATTTATTTATTTTTTTTAAATTCATGTTCCTTCTTATTTCTTTCATTTTTTCTTTTAGTTCCAAGACTATTTATTTGTGATCTTGCTGAGGCGGAAGGCTCCTGCACTGCTCTCTCACTCCGCTTGGATCAGGGACATTCTTCATTTTGTCGGGTTGGACAAAGTAAGACGTCACTGTAATAACACTTCTGTGCCTTTATCAAGCAGTGTGTGTTGACTTTATATACTATAGGTTTGCAGTAGCTGTAGAACAGGCAAAGCCAAATCTTGATCCACAAGATTACTTCAATACAATTTCCCATTTCAAGCTTTGTCAATTTTAATGGTGTCTGTTATACATGATTTATATGTTTAATTCCTCTGTGTGAAATAAACACACACACACACACACACAGGAACATGGTAAAATGAAGCTCATTCAGAGGTGCTCTGTATTCTGCTGTTAATGTCAGCAATTAAGAAGATCGATGCTTTCTCGCAACAAAATACGCTGCAGCAGTGGCAACTCTCAATATTACGAGCTTGTCTAATTGTGGAACATTTTCTTTGATTGGGTATCCAACGCAAGATATAAATTAGGGCAAGTCTTGAGCATAATATGAAGTCTTTTCAATGCTGTGGCTGCCATCTGTCACCTAGTTTGGAGGGGAAGAAGCTTCAGCAGAGCCAATTACAGTAGGAGGAGAGAGTGGGCTGAAGAGGGCGAACAAATGAATCCATTTGGCCCCATTAGCAAACCACTTTTAACCTTAACCTGCCTTCTATTTGTTTCTGCCATCATTTTGTTGTGTGCAAACAGCAAAGAGACACATCCAAGGCCAAAATCAAAATGAAATTCTTGCTTCCTTTGATTGCCGACGAGAAAGGCAGAGGAAGCTGGAACTAACGCACCCAAAGAATTCATTGTTCCTTTGTTTGTGTTGGTCCTATTTTCATATAGTATTTTCACGTGTTTCTTTACCTCGTCTGGGGTCCTTGACAATGTGCAAATGAAAGGCACGGCACTGTATGCAATTTGAGGGGAGAGATGCCATTTCCTCTGCATCCTCTAGCTGCAGAGAGATGATATTCTGTTCAGATGAATATCGTCGCTGTCTGATGAAAACCACTGTCGGAAAATAAATCATCTTTTCGGGCGGATTTCTCAAAAACAAGCTTACAAAATGAACCTAAAGAGACACATTTAACACCAGAAACAATTTAATATTTTAAACAGATTCATGTGGAGGGTTCGGAGCCTCGACTTTCCTGTTTATGTGCACCCCAGTCGCTGCTCTGAGTGTTTCCACATAGCACAATGGCCTAATGAAAGCTATTTTACCATTTTTGATTGACTTCTGCCAGTTTCATCTTGGATCTCTAGTGTGCTCTAAACCATGTACTATCAAGGCTGCATTCTTCTCCACCCCCACTGTCAGCTGTATACTCTGCATAGAGAGGCGTAACCTTCGTGAAAGTGACAGGTAGCAGCATGCGGTCGTGGAAGAGCGAGAGGATCATTGTGACACGCGCTTCTTGCGTTGTAGGGTGAGGTGTTAAGAGAAGGTTAGGGCCATTCCACCCTGTTTAAAACAAATAAAGCGATGATTGAGTATTCTGCTCAAGAGAGAGCTGAAAGCCTCCTAGTTTAGCTCAAACGAGCGTCTGACCTTGCAGACCTGCAGTGATTTATTTCTTCTGAAAAATACAGTCTTTATCCACGTAACTGCGGTATGAAGGGAAATGTCGAGGGCAGAGGGCAAGGCTGTATGTTGAAAGTGCGCGTTAGGTGGGAGGCAGCAACGAATTTCCTCTTCACTGTCTTCTTTCTGATCCAGGCTTCTAGTCAACTGTGAAATTGTGTACTTGAAGTACACCAACGCGATAAAAGACAATCAACTTTGATTGATCACTTCCAAGCGCAGATCCGATCGGAAGACATTTATTTCCAGAAAAGGTGCAATGTCTGTCACTTTGTCAGGTTTGGCTGCAATGGAAGATCACAGGCCTGCGATCATGTGATGATATTGACAAAACGAACTCCCGATGTGCGACAGAACACACGACGGGCAGCATACTGAGGCCACATGCCTACAATGTTTGCCCAGACAGAATTAACCTCAGCAGGGACGCGGTACAACACCTGAAGGTAACCACGGTGCATTATCGGGAGAATTACACTGCAATCATCCCGATATTGCGTTTCTTTTGTGTACAAAAGTCCGGCAGCACTGTGAGAGTGCGTCCAGGCCGATGTAACTTCCTCTGGAGACACACTGCCGTGACAATAATCTGGATTAATAAACTTAAAAAGATATTTGTACTGCTACTTTTCCACATCAAGCCTTGTGTAATGAGAAACAAGGATGGCAGCATTGGCTGGACACAATCTATCAAGAGTCCAAACGATTAGCTATCAGCTATTTTGATAATCGATGAATCATCTGACACTCTTGCTTGGAAACATTTTGATGGTTCAACCTTTTAAAATTGAGATATTCGCCCCCTTATATCACAATGAACAGATTTTTCTTGGATTTGGACAAGTTGTATTTTTCATTTTTCACTATTTTCTGATGTTTCTTGGACCAAACGACGGAGATTTAGTCCTCCACATTAAATGCCAAAATGGGGCAGCTGTCCTCACCCTCTAGAAACACCAATAGAAGTGTTTTTTTGATGTGATGCTTCTGTCAGCAGGACACCATCATTTGTCTGCACCAGCGGTTAGATGCAGCCGCTCTCTCGATGACTGTGTACGCTAACAGGCAGTAAAGATTTCAGATGTAACGTTGCAGGATTGTTGCAGTCTCTTTCTCTGTGAGACGTAAAGCCGCGCACGTGTGTTTCTGTGAACGTGCACGTGGAACAGAAATAACTGCTGACCTGCACGCCGGCGCGCAGACGCGGAAAACAAACCGCAACGTAATCTAAGCACGTTAAGTAAATGTCAGCTGATCAAAAGAATGAACCATCTTATCTTTGGCTTGAAAGTACGAGCTGATTCTTTGAACTTTGGTCGCTGCGGCTCCTTGAAAGAGAGGGTCAAATTCTAAGCATTCCCAGTCCTGCTCACACGTGCATAGATTACACCGCTGGATCTCTGTTGGCTGGGACTCTGCTAGGTGCCATTTGCATCTTTGTGCTGATCAAAAGCTGATTTCAGGGCTAGAAGGATCATTACGGTCGACTTCGACTCTTTACTCTCTCCACTGTTCACAGCAGTAAAGAGACAAAGAAGCATCCTTAAAGGACAAATGTCAGAAATAACTGTGTGTCTAATTAAAGGGCACTGTTATTAAATTAACTCCATTTGTACTGTGAAATCTACTAAACAGGCCATTTAGACACTTAGTGTCACAATTTGACCAGCGTAGATTTTCAAGGGAGACAATCAGGACAGACGTTCTGCTGTAAATGTCACAAACCTTCCCATGCACAATATCTTGGCTTCATTTGTGACCATTTTAATGTCAAGTCGATTGCAAAATAACAAGGATTCAGCTCTCCCCGCTCCCCTCCGCTATTCACATTCGGAGCGCGGTGGAAACCGTGTTTGTGAATAATAAAAGTCGCTCCTAATAAAATTCTTTTCGGCAGTGAGCATCTTGTTTATCTTCAGTAAAGTAGACCAAATTATACTGCAGGGTTTTTACAGACCACATGCTCATTGGGTCTTAATAAAAAGAGCCAACCCAGAAGTCTATTTAATATCAGATTTGAGCTCTAAACACTAAAGAGGCTTTTTCTTCCTGCTGCTCCACTCTCCCCGGCTGCTCACAGGTTGATTCTCTGCCGTCGCCTTCTCCCGTCGCTTTACATCTAACTCAAGTGAAGGATAGGTCACATTAACTGCAGGGAAAACTAAGTGCAGGAGAGGGAACGTTGGAAAGCCCAGCAGGAATGACAACCGGCTGCTCCTAAAGGATGATGGAGCAAACCTCGGGGACAGCTTGGATTTGCTTGGCTTTTGTTGTGCATGCAGACACGCACCGGCACCACCACTCAAACACATCCACACACACACACACACACACACACACACTTGAGTTTGTTTTTTGAAAAGGGATTAAGAGAGAGAGAGACACACACACACACAGTCACACACTACGGTAGAATTAGCGTTTCCCCATGTTCCTCTTATTGTGGTAGCAAACAGTTGTCAGTGATTATGCCTCATCATTTTTGACTGAGTGAGCCTCATTCATATGGAGCAGGGTGCACAGCATCTTAAGATCCTCTGGAAACAGTGAGAGAGCATAGTAATCAGACATCAGCTGTGATCCCGAGAAACTCTCAGCATTAAAACTGTTGATGAATATATTTAACGTCAACGACGGCTCATTCAAGAGGCGACACAGAGACGCAGAACAACACATCGGTATCTAAAAGGGCTCGTCGGAGTCGGATCACACCACTGAGAGAGGACTACAACACCCAGAACACAACACACACCGTCCCCAAAGCAAGACGGAACCAACAGCCAACACTGTCAACACACACTCCCTCGTGCCGTGCCGTGCCGTGCGTCCGGGCAGCATGTCTAACTGAGCTATCTAAAGCCATTTGTCCATCAGGAAACTGGTAATTATACACAACAAAACATCAGACTTCACACGTGCAGTCTGCTTCCTGTTTCCTGTTACCAACAGCCCATGATGAGACTACAGAAGACCAAGTGTTGAAATGATAAAGAGGTCAGATCAGCTGTTTGAAAAGGAGACAGTAGCCAGTTACAGTATCACAGGGTAACTTTTTTAAATTAATTTTCTATTTTAAAAATGATTATCTGTGTGAGGAAAGTGCACGTTACAGATCAGACTACAAATGCAAAGCACAAATATGACTTGTCATTTGGTTTACTTGCATGCTAAACTGTTTGTTTTGTGTCTTCACAGTGCATTTCTGTCATTTGTTTTCCGTGTGTTGTCAAATTGATGTTGTGCGATTGTGTTTTATTACGCTGCACTCTCGTACAATGCAAAGCATACAACTATAGCTAAGCACTAAGGAGAAGCTTTAGTCCTGTAATTACATAAATTAAAAATAAACACATTTATTGTTCTCTACTGTGGGAATGTCATGTCTTTGGTGCATCAAGTGATAACACAACAGGAATATGTGAACAACAACTGCTGTACTGCACTTTCACAGTTAATACCCAAAGCAAACACAGTCCAGGTCCTTTCTCACACAAAGATAATGTTCTTTATATTGTTTTGGATAAAAAAAACAATTAAAAGTGACAGAATGGGAAGTTTATGTCTATCAAAACCACCTCCACAAAATCTGGCTTTAAACAAACAGCAGCAAACAGAATAATTGCAGTACTTTCCAGTAGAAAACACGTTCATGTGCGTCCACCTGCCACCGACTAATCGCTGAAACGGTTTAATTAAATCCACGGGATTAACAAGCAACTGTACGAGTCACAACTAGCTGTATCCGTGAACCTGTTAAACGCATTCTTGCAAAGCCGATCAATGTGGTGTGATGGAGAAAACAGGCGGCTCTGCTCCCCAGGCTACAGACACTGGATACTGGGTCCATGAGCAGTGATCAATCTGACTGAACAACACTACGCACTGGACAATCCCATCCAAATCCAGGGCCACCTTCTCTGAAGGCAATAATAAGCCCGGGATTACAACGGATGTAAGAGTGCAAAGTGACAAGTTGGATGAGCCAATTATTTCTCCTCTACTCACGCTGACAATGAGTCTGCATATTCGAGCGCGGCTGACCTTCCAGGAATCCTAGAAATGTTGCCTGACAAGGGTCCCTCTAACAAAGGCCGATTGGTCCAGGATCGCCTCCCTCCCCCTCCCTGGCAACAGATGGATGAAAACCCATCTGCAGATGCAGACTGTATATTTTCAAGTGGGACGGGCCTCGATGGTGGCTCCACCCTCTGTCCTTGTGACCCTGCTCGGGCTGTCCACTGGCTGGACTTGCTACTGTAGTTGTTCCATCTATTTTTAGATGGAGTTAGTACTCTGGACTGGATAAAGGGATGAAAGTGTTAATATAAAAGATAAACACAGGGCATCCCATCTTCCATCGAGGCTCAAAATTCCAGAGCGTTCAATGGCATGATGCTGGAAATCTGCGATGATGTGAACCTGCAGAGGATTGATCTGCTGCTGCTGGAAATGAGAAGCCATCTATCTTTTCTGCTGGGAGTGTTACTCATTGCCCTCTAAATCCCTCAGAGAGGCAGAATATCCCAGTGATCTCTATCCCTCCCCGTCACCGTTAGAAACCTGCGGCCATGTGGCGGGAAAGCTGATGCGCCGAGGCTGGAGCTGGCTGCAGCTTAGCGCTCGTCTGGCTGACAAATTCAGCCGCCGTGATCAAGCTTTCGCTGTTTATTACAGGCGCAACGATTAATGCATTCCATACAAGCAAGTGCTGAACCCAATTCATAAGCACGCAGGGTACATTTTAATCTGGAGTTTTAAGGAGATAACATCCAGACATGGATCAGTGTGTCCATAATACAAAGTTCAGCAGGTATGTATACACACCATGCTCACCATTCTAGCGGGTTAGCATGTTAACGTCTGCTAAGCGGCGGCAAACGCTGGTGCCGCCGGCTTGCTCACCCTCCGTCTCACGCTTTTATCTCACGCCACATAAGAGGAAGTCCTGAAGCCACTCGTGAAAACTGAATTCAGAAAACTGAAGGTCTTGCACAAACGTCAGCACTTATGCTGTTTGTTGCGCACGTCTTCTCTCCTGTGACCTTCCATCATCACACCCCAGCCAAATCAATATGTGCCTCCAAACTCAGAGAACCGATGTCTGTAACTTCATAAATTACTTAGACCTCAGACGTGGTTTGGTTTAACCAGTTTAACTGTTTGACTGCTTAAAGCAGCAGGCTGAAATGAATGATTCATTCTCAATCTAGGATGAAGACGCCTAAGGGGGTCAACCTTTTAATGACATGCACCAACACAACAAAAAAACACTGCACTATAGTATACCTTTAGTTTTTATACATGTTAACAGGCTCAGTTTCCTCAGTAATATGACATTGTAGCTGTCACCCGTTATGACGGTAATCCTTGAACAGTCTGAGGCAGACGATGGGCATGTGGGGAGGCCACCGCCCGTCTTGATTTATCTGAAGGGGCCAGTTGCACCTCTGAGGATCGCCGCTCTACAGGATCGTAATTTTGTCGTTCTTATCACAAGAAATGTTGCTTAAATGTCAGTGTTTGCAGCAGGGACGTCACTGCGAGCATGTACTCAACTCACACTCTAATCTTTAAAGTAAATAACAAAAAAATATTTACTTCACATATTTTCTGTTTACATGAGTCTGACTGGAGAGGAAGAAATCTCCCTCGAGCTGTTTGATTAAACTCAACAAACGTCATCGGTTTTGCAGGTGTATTCGTCCAACCAACATCTTTGGGACACCGGATGATGAGAGGAGGAGAGGAGCATAAATGATAAAAGTTTTTAATGGTAATCCATCCAACAGGCCAAACATGCCAACCTCATGTTGGCACTGGAGAAAAGGTTAAAGTTAAAATTCATCCATTAACGTTCACGGCATCTGTAGATCCACGGGGCTAGAATAGGTAAAGATGCAAACGAGAAGATTTGAATAGCAATCCAGACTACAAAACAGTCTCAGGGCTAACACTAAGCTAAACAAATACACTGTCAATCAAGTTACAAGTCGAACAGGAGGTGCAAGGCTACAAGCTGCTGTCGTGAATATTTCCCCGTAAACTCAAAACACATGAAAGCGTTGCCAGTATTTACGCTCTGACAATTCCTGTTTGCGAGAAGACAAGATTTCCACATCCCTGCACCACGTTTGGTTAGCGAGTGTGTACATTTCATGACAGCATTTCCTATCTTTGCTTCCCTTGTGAAAGGTGTTCATGCAGACTGAGAACACACGCTGTCAGGATGATCTACAGCGGCACACTAGGAGAACCCAGATGTTCCTGTCGCACGGCAGCACGTAACCACAGGTGTTTTACCCCCAGTCTTTATGCAAGTGTGTGTGTGTGTTTAAGGTCTAATGAGTGTGGCCTGAATCTGTGTGTGTAGGTGTAGATTATAGTATAGGTGTCTAAAAGGGGTAACATGACTAACAAGATGACGTTCACGGCCTCTGACTGCGGATAATGATCAAATGAACACAATTAATTATAATTAGACTTTGTGGTGTTAAGGCCGGTTATTCTAAATGAGCAGTAATCTGACTTAATGTAGCAATTTCCTCTGTCACTTGGCTTGACCTTCGATGTTAGCTACATGTAATCATTACTTTTTGTAGTGGCTCAAACGCGAGCATCCAGCTGAACTGTTTCTCAGAGAATCAGCGCTGCAAAAGAGGATCAACACCACTTTCCTCTGGATAATCTGTCTCTTACAGCATTTAGTGCATCAAAACAAAATGTTAATTTTTTTTTAATTTTTTTTAGCTCTTATCTCGTTGGAGCAGATTTCCTAAATGTGCTTGTGGTGGTTAAATTAAAAAAAAAAAAAACTGCCAAAACAAAATCAGACTTGAGGTTGTGTTCTTTGTTTGGGGGAAAAGGTCACACGCCGACGACTACGGAGGCATCGCCTTTAGCAAGCCGCCGGTATCACAGCGGTAAACGTTTAGTCGAGCAGCCCTTCGTTGACTCATCCTAAAAATGATGAGAGATGAACATTATTTACAGATCATTTGATTAAAAACCCTCATCTACATTTCTTATTATGAGGCCGAGAATATTTACAGCTTTGTGTGACATGTCGTTCTTAAATGTGACAAAAAAAGACAAAGTATCATCTTAATTCTTGGACACAATTGATTATCAGAAGATTTACCTGCAATTTCAAGCAAAAATGACACAAAAAGTGCCTTTTATAACCTCTCCATTATGAGGAATTTCTGCTTCATATCACTGTAAATGAAATATCTTTGGGGTTTTAGGGTGATCAGACATTTTAATACTAACTTCACCATTTTATAGACTAATAAGAAAATAATCATCAAACTAATCAAGAATTGTTAGTTGGGGCTCTACTTAATTCGAACAAGCTCCAAAGGAAACATAATTTTTTCAATTATCCATCCGTCCATCCCGTTGCCCAAGAACAATGAAGTTCCCTAACTAGCTTGACCTTGAAAAATCATTTCATAATCACAAACATGACATCAGAACATCTCCTGTGATTACTGAGCTATTATTTGGCCTCTCCAGACTGCCGAGGAACATAAAGCAACTACAATCAAGCAACCCTATATTTTCAAAAAATGTCTTGCAGTCCACAACGCTCAATTTCTCCATTTTACAAGCTGGATTTTTACTTTTACTGACAGAAATTACTGACTATTACAGACTAATATTAGCAGCTTTTTCTCTTTCTGATGTGCCAGTTATGCTTTTCTTCCTCCGGCAGCACAAGAGGCCGATTCTTCTCGAGAAATCCAAGAGTTTGAGCCGTCTGAGCTGTGAGCCTCTTTCTCCCTTCATCAATAATGTTAGCTGCAGCATTGAAGAGTCTCTTATTCTCCACCCTGGTGCAAGCTACAAAGAGAAATTTAGATGCAAGAGCCAGGAGAGAGGAGCAGAGGTTGGTCGATTCTACCGAAGACGAACAGTTTGCTCACTAAAATAGGTTGCTTTCTCAAAAGGAGAATGTGGTGTCAGCTGGCCCAGGGTCAGATTCTGCCTCTCACTCCTCCAGGATTTTCAAAAAGGACGACCAGCTCTAGTCTTTCATGCAATTCCATCATCCACACAGAGGGATATTTCTACTGCAAGAGGACCTGAGCAGAAACAGTAAAGTGTGTCATATAGAGACGTTGAAGAGGGGAGTGCTGTCAGCAGAGATCTTAGCCAAGGTTTAAGCTTCTTCTCTTAGGCTGCCAGGACTCGCTGAAAACAAAAACCTGTCTTTGGAGCCGAGAGAGCCGATTCCTCCCCCCGCAACACTGTCTCTGCTCAGTGCTTAGTAGACAATCTGCCAGAGCCTCCTCCACCACCAGCACCACCACCACTGCACACATAAATTTATAGAAGCAGAGACAGAGGATAATTAGTGATTTTATATTGACACGACACGTTTCTTGTTACATCAGGTGGAATAAATTAATAGTCTTGAAAGTCTTAAAGTCTTGTCAGCTGCTTACCGGCTTCAGCACATATTGAGTGTCATTGATTGCCAATGCCAAAGAAAGGATGCAGGTGTGGAGGTCACCAGGCCTGGTGTCGTCTCATCGACCGTGCACTGATGCTGTTCACAGCTCAGCAGACAGAAACCCAAATACTTCAGGGATGAAAGGTACTATTCGGCGTCCATCTTAGTGTCTCTGTCTCAGGATATGACTCGCCTTCTTGACGTTCAGCAGCCAATCAACAGAAAAAGCTATCCGACTGTTAGCTGCAAGTTTATCTGTTAGATTTAATCGAGGCTGGAAATTGGACTATACGCGATTCATTGGAATAAAGAGTGTAAGCGCACGCTGTGGTGAGCACATTATACCTCGCCACCAGATCTGTGGCATAATACGCCGTACATGGTGCAGTTGGGCTTCGGTGCAGGGATACGTAAATAAACGTTTGACACAAAGTAGTGCCAGGGGAATGGCTTGTCTGACAGCAATGTAAAGCTGTGAGAATATGCTCACTGTGGCATACACTTCAACAGATATTGATTTTTTCATGTGGGCCTTTTTGTGACTAACACACTTTTTTTTTGCTGACCCTGTCCACACTAGTGTTTTTCCCTTTTTCCATGCCGTGACTGCACGCCGACTGCTGTCTACTGGACTGACAAGTCATACGTACCTCATATGACTACACTTCAAATACAAGACAGAACTATCTCTTTAAGAGCTTCAGCTACGTGGACATGGAATTAATCCATTTCTTTATATATAGAAGCTAGAGTGTGCCGCACCCCCGCACACACACACACACACACACACCTGGTCATCATATAATCACACACACTATTAAACCAAGAACATATATGTATCATTCGAATCAAATGTAAACAAAGAACGTGCCATCTGTTCATGCAAATCTCATTACTACTGTATGTAACAGATAGTCGCCACATGTGGGTTGGGTGGCAAACTGCAAAAGCCTCTCTGAGTGTGTGGGCACTGTAAGTATTTACTATTTTTAACTGTTTATTATTGAAGCTAAAAAATCTTTCTGCACGTTGTCATTGTCCCCCGTCCAGAGGGAAATGAAATCGAAAGTGTTCCAGCGCGGATCAGAGGCTGACCTGGAAGGGAGGCAGGATTTTGGCCGTCGCTGGTATACCCAGAGGAGTCTACTGCGACAAGTCGCCACACAGGAAAAAGCTGGCGTCAGGGTTTGTGGAAGAGTTTTGGACAGCGACAGACACAAACTCAACCTGCCATCAATTATTTCATTTCAGCTCAGCAGCCATATGGAAATAACAGGAAGGCTCTGGGGACTCGCAGCAGAATAACATCTTGAACTAACAGGACATTTAGATAAGATATTTGGAAGTAAAATGTAAGGTTTAGATGTCTTTTTCTGGCATGTATTTGATGTTAAAGCTGACAGACTACCACAAAACTGCTGTAATGTAACATTTACCAATGCACTCACAGCCTCACAATGCTGTTAACAAGTACAGGTCATGCTGAACTACCTAACCAAAAATAATGATTCCTTAGAAATGCTGTCGCAGTAAGATCACAACCAAGAACTCAATCAAGCCACAGGAACACATTAATGAATAGCATTTCTTTGTTTTTACCTACAGCTTAGCCGCGCTCTTCAAACAAACGCGCCTCAGGCTCCCAGCGGGCGTCTCTCATACGCAGGTTAATGGGCGAAGTGGAAGTGGGGTGGCGTGCAGGCCAGCACTTGGATGAAGTGAAGTCAAAGATCTGAGAACATCAGAGTCCTTACAGGTCGTGTTTTGAATAATGAGGGCGAATATGCAGATGTGATCGTGCGGCTGGCACAACCGCATCTGACTAATGAGGACCTGTAAATGTATTCATGTATCCACTCTGCACAGAACCACCCAAAAACATGGAACAATTATTTATCTCACTTCACTGTTTATGATTATGTTTCTTTCAGTGTAACTGACATTTGACTCATATTTGGAATACAATGCAAAAAATAGTGAGAGAGGGAACAGTCACAGCAGGATCTCTATTTACAAGCAACTATGCCTTTTATTTGTCCACGTTGGGCTACTGTAGATATATAGACTAATGAAAACAAACAATATTATATTGGATTTCTAACATATTCTGCTAATAGATGCTCCTAAATCGTACACACGGGCCCTTCAAGTGAAGGACTAATTTTGTGTCCATGTAGGAAAAATTGATGGGGTGCATGCTGCCTCAGTGCTAGGAAGCAAAGAGCTGGCAAGCGACAGAAGAAGAAGTCTGGCACAAGCAGAAGGCTCCATTTAAAGGGATAGTCCAGCAATTAAGTATCAGACATGCTCAAAGTAGTTTGGGACTTACTTTAAAGAGACAGATTAACAAGATGAGCGGTGCAAGCACACATAGTAAGCTTTGTAAACTGTATAACAGAAGATGCATTACAAGCTGCAGCAGTTATGTGAAATGGTATACACTTCCTGTCTCCTCTCCCCACCCCGTTTGGAAATGTAAAGTTTGTGTGGATGGATGTGGAAGGCAGATTGTGTTGTGCCAGCTGTTATAGATTTTTGATGGATCTCAGGCAGACGATTCAGCACCGACAGAGAGAAGAGATCCAACATTTACTTCAGTTATTATGGGCTGAAAGAATCGCTCATAATCAGCGCTCACACTCTCATTTGAGTGAACAGACTCAGGACCTGCTGCTAATCTCCTAAGGGGAGCGTCAGTGCCTAAACCCACATGAAACAGATACAGGGAATGACTGTTCAGTGCGCGGTCTCCTTTTACTGTTGTTTTTGACGTTGCAACCAGAAAACACTAATACTACTTTCATTTCCTTTTGCAAAGTGTACAGAAAAGCCCTTTTCTCTGTCTGTCATAGCTTACCTCATTGATGATGGCCCAGATGGCAAGAGTGAGTGACAAGCATTGGTGCAATATCTCTGCAATGGAGCTCACCTCAACCTCTCTGGAATCATGTAGCCAACACCGCTGTGCTTCTGTTACTCTGAGAATCAAAACAAGTGTCACTGGCTCTCACCCGGTAGTTGCTCGCCTTGCATGAGAGAATATTTGCATAAAGTAGAGCTCTCTTAAAATAACCCTCCAGTGCAGCTACAATGATACACATGCAACAGTAATCATCCATCCATCCATCCTTCTAAATATCCGGGGTCGGGCTGCAGTGGCAGCAGGGTTTAGCAGGGCGCTCCAGACCTCGCGATGCGTTCCAGCTCCTCAAGTTAGATCCTGAGGCGTACCCAGGCCTGATGGGCTATATTGTCAAGCGAGTCCGGCGAGTTCTGGGTCTGCCTTGGGGGTCTGAAATTTAACGTGCCTGGAATACCTCGAAGGAAGGCACCCATGAGGCATCCTAATCAGATACCCGAACCTCCTCAGCTGGCTCCTTTCGACATGAAGGAGCAGTGGCTCTACTCCAAGCTCTACTACGAGTGTACCAAGCACACTTCTGAACACCCTTATGCTTGAACATGGTGTTCATTATAGCCTGTCCATGACTAGCACAGATAAGAAAACACTACTCAGGTTCAAATCAGGCACTGCTGATGAGTTCATCATCACCTTACCTTAGCCTGTGTTAGTAACGATGAAGCAGAATTGTTGGATGAAAAGTCAGAGGGGGAGCATGAATGTCTAAACAAAATCTCATGTCAAATCTTCCAGTAGTTGTTCAAATATTCCAGCCTGGTCTTTGTCTTTGAGTGTTTCTGGCTTTCTGTCATACATCTGTCATCTCCAAGTCCAAACTGATACAACCCTGGTGCGTCCCCTTTAACAGGATCACGATTTGTAGTCTTTAAATAATGAGGACTGGATGAACTAAAGACAGAAGCCAGCTTTGAAAACATGATACAAAACACACGGTGCTTAGCTCGTGGCACGGTGCATCAACAGAGCGAGTAACCTGCTTTCTATCAGCGATCTCAACGCAGATGCCGAGTTAGACTCTTTGGTGTGCTGATCAGTCTTAAAACATGACGTGATCCCTCTGGAGCTCCACAAACACACCTCGAGAGCTTCCAGGAATCGAGAGCTGATTCTCCAGACGAGGTGACGAACGCAGCGCTAGCAGTACTAGCTTTGTAAGAGAAAGACTACAGCAGGTACAGCTGCTACTCTTTCCTCACAGCTGTAGTATAAAAGCTTGGCAGACATCAAATACAGGAGCTCTTCACTCCACAGGGTCGAGCGTCTCAACACTCCAGACTGGGAAACACAGTTCTGTCGCACCTTAAGAGAGAGCGAAACTATTTTGTGTGTTTATGCCGCTCTGCTGCAAATGTTTTTCTCAACATGAATCACCGAGGTCTTCAAAAAATAAAAGCAAAATGAGAGTGACTTTCTGATTTAATTACAGGTTGTCTCCTCGGTAAACCATTCGTGAAAATTATAACTCATACCTTTAATGGATGTGCAGTCTGTCAGAGCATCAAACCCTACCGCTGCCTAACTCCTCTAGGTCAAGGTCATGCACGGATTTCATTTTTCATCCAGATTGAGTGCCTGTAAAAACACACAAAGACGCATCTGGAGGTGCAGCCCACTGATGGTGCGCTTCACCGGGATGCATCAAGTAATTATACGTCGAGCAAATACGAGGCTCTTCTGGTGCAACTGTATCGAAGAAAAGCACTTCCTGCGAATTGTATGCCGCTCAACAGTGATTCCGTGATCACAATCTTTCGGTGCGATGACCCAAAATAGAAAATTGTTGCAATGAGAGAAGCAGCAGGGCACCGCAGCGTTCAGCAGCCGGCACAGACCAGTCGAAGAGCACAGACACTCCCTGTTTATCCTCGGACTCTCTGAGTTTAGCTCTGTTTGACAGAATACGGGCGGATGATGTCCGGGGCCTCCATGTGAAAACTGTTTATGGCATTTATTAAAGTAATATAACGATATACAAACAAACCTGCACACATTCACACAAGGTTACACACACATAAACACACAGAACCCCCCCTCCACTTGGCCCCCTCTCCCAAAACCTTACTCAAGTGATTTCCCAGAGGGACTGAAGGAGCTGTGAGCTGTTGACATGTACTCTTTTGTGGTAGCTGGTATGATTACCGAAGCCCACATCAAGAAGTGTCAAGGAGGTCACAGCCGTCAAAACATTCAGAAATAAAAAACGGGTAAGAGAAACAGATGTGATGCTGGTGTTGCTAATTTTCAGTAAGCAAACTAGGAACAATGACTGGAGACATCACACAGATGAAAAACATTTTTTGAGGATTCCTCAAAGTTAGAGAGGAGTTAGAGAGATTTAAGACAGAATGCAGGACAGTCACATGATCTTGGGTTGTTAAGAGGGGAAACCATTCTCAGTCTTGATACAAACCTGTCATACTATGTGCCACAGTCCCATTTCTGACATTCAATGCTCATAAAGTTGCATACAAAACATAACATGCAGAGGGGGGTTGGACGGTTTCAGTACAGCCTCCAGCTGATCCCGCAGGGCTCAGTTTAAGCATCGCCCTGTTGATATTTAAATCGTCACATTGTCAAGCCACCAAAACTGAAACTGGTTTCTTCTTTGCTCAGCCGACACTGTGCAGACTCCACAGACTCATTACTCTGAGGTTAAGAACAAAAGTGAAGACGCTACAGCAATCTGTAGCACGTCAGTCATGTAGACGCTTGTTTCTCAAGGTTGCACGCACTGGAGAGTCCACTCATTCTTCAAGCATATTCAAAAAGGATCAATTCAGGCTCGTGTCTCATGAATGAGGAATTAATCAACTTGTGAGCAGGCTGAAATGAGCACCACTTGACGTGGACATGCAGCCGTCGCTTTTTTAATTAGACACCAAGTCACTTCAGAGCAGTGGAAAGCAGGTTTACTGTGTTTGGTTGCTGTTGTGGCTTAAAACCGAGAAAATCTGGGTAGGTTTGCAGCTGATTGAGGTCATTGCATATAATAAGATTACAAATGTACAATTGCAGCTACTGCCCAGGCAGATAAACCTTACACCAAGGGGTCTTTGACATGTTCATTAGGACTGCAAAAACTATTCTTTTATATAAGGGAGTAATAATTCTAATAAATGTAAATGTAAAGTGTTGATTGATTTCTTCCTTTCGTCCCTGAATGTCAAAAAGAAATGAGAAAATGATCATTGGGGATCACTTGAGAGGCTCCTGCTAGGACCCCACACCCCAGTTTGCAGGCACCACAGCCAGCTGTGAGGCATTAGACAGGTGCATGACACAGATCAGTGGCACATTATTGACGTGCATGCATGCAGCATTTCTCTGCATCCCTCCAGTTCCGTGGTGCAAAGTGCACCTTTAAAACCGGTGCAGCTGCAGAGGATTCGGTGTCTTATATATATACATATATATATGTGTGTGTGTGAGAGAGAGAGAGCTGAACTACAATAAAACATGGTGGGGAAACACGTGCAGTGTGATCCATCTGCATTGCACAAAAGCACATTTAATCACTTCCCTGTATTCGCACAGCACCCGGCTCCCTCTGTGGACATACATGCACTTGAAATGAGACGATCTGTAAAAGTTTCACTTACCCAGACGACTCGCTCGGGCGTTGTTTGAGCCCCTTCAGGCGTTCCAGTCAAGGGGATCCAGAGGGATGTCCCGTTTGGACGCACGGTGCCTGTTTGATTCACTCCACTCACAGCCGATTGTTACCAGCGCACAGAGGCTTTCTTCACTGTGCTAAGATCAGCTGCTGACCTGAGATGTGTCCCATGTTTCACACCCTCTCTTCCGGAAAAAAATAAATAAAAAAAATGACGCGGACAGAGCAGGCAACACTACCCTCTGTTGTTTACTGTGAGCCAGCCACACAGAGCGGCTGAATGTACGCGCACAGCCCCGCAGCTGGCTGCTGGTGCACCACTGCAACGCGCACACACACAGCGGCTCAAACACTTTGTGTGTGCTTTTGTTTGCACGTCGACAGCGCACGGATAACCCCAACTTTTATTATTCGACAAGAAACGGAGCCACGGGTCCTAAGATCCACCCTGTTCCCAGTGAGTGACCAGCACCGTGCCATTATCCACTGCGCAACCATGCACCACAGTCACACAATGTGTGATTTACAGCATGAAATGTAGCATTCCAGATCAGGGAATTCAGATGTGAGCATGTGCCACATGTGGGATTTCCTCTACAGCTCCTCCATTTAAAGATTGCATTTAATAGACAGTGAGTTCGTGGAGAGAGCGCCCCTGCTGGCCGCTTCCTTCTCCCTTTCTCAGTCGACCAAATTCAAATAAACGTCTGAGCAATTAGTGAAGATAAGCAGAGCAGTTATTTCTAAGTGCACAGAGGGTGAACTGTCTCATTACTGACTCCACTGTAGTTCACTGAACGTGTTGTAGACATTAATTCATCAGCTGTGGCCATCAGATTTAATTAGATTCCCAGTAGGGAGGAGTTTAACCTTTTTGTTCCCCATGTTTTGCTGATCTCTTACTGTATCTCTGATTACATGCATCTATACTTAACTATACATTATAGTCGTGAATTATAATGTAGCCTCCTGATGTTAGACACCGAGCAGCTCCAGTGGAGCGGTAGATAACAGAGACTGAATTACAGACAAATAAAAAAAGCCATTATGAATCTGGCTAAGATATTCTTCTATGTTAGAGTCTGATGCTCAGAATGAACTTCAAAACTGCAAAAAATAACTGGCTGGTTTGTAAAACTTGTGTTCCCACAGTGACATATTCACACTGACAAGCAATAAATACAATTAGCTAATAAATAAAACAACACAGCGTGTAAAAAGCAACAAATGATCATGTTTGTGAAGCTGGAGCCGTCAAAGGTTTGGCCCTTTTGTCTGAAAGATGATGATTAAAATACAATGTGGTTGCCAATTAATTTTCTAAGTGATTAAATCACTGAGCATTTCATATCTCATTATACTGTTGTGTAGTCTAGCAAGCAAAGCATCGTCTTGTATCATGTTGTGTTGTAAGTACAAGATTTCCCTTTGCAGTAAAAGTAAAGCAGCACGAGAGACAAATACTCATACAAATACCTCAATCTGTACTTAAATAAATGACATGAGTGAACATGCAGTCGCTGTAGATGCTGCTCAGTGTATTGGACTATTTATCAGCAGTTCCCAAGCAGACAGCTCTGGTGGATGCTGCAGCCTTTGAGAGCGCTATCTGTTCCCGGTCACAGCCGTGGGGGAAGTTCACTGCGAGTTCATTTAGTTTCTCGGTAACAGCTTCAGACTCATAGCACAACACTGGGCGACACCGTGGGATAAGAGGCAGACTCTCCTCCCTCACAGCACACTTAACCCTCAGTTTTAAAGTATTTTCTGTCTCATGGCAGTTTTTCTTGATGCGTGTCCTCAAGAGAGCCCACCGTGCAGCGAGCAGTCTCTGTTTATTCTCATATGAGTCATGGTGTAAATCAGCCACAACGCGGCCTTGTATGTGCATACAGTAAAGCCACATCAGACATGCTGCACGATGCTGCAGCTCATTATCAAACATCTGACTCCTGCTTGTGTCAGGACTGTACACTGGCTCCACAGCAGTGTCACTGTTTGGGCGATATCTTGCGTGAGAGTCTGCAATGAAACCAAGAAAGTTCGTCCACTACAGAGTTAAATCATTCATATTCAGCAGAGGTAGTAGAGAAGAAACACAATCCTAAAATCCTCCTTTAATTGCAGAAGAAATCATCCACTTCAGTTTAGCCTTTGTTTGTGCTTGTCATTTTAAAAGTAAGCCTTCAGGGTTTTGTTATTTCACCTGCAGCACGTCCAGGGCCTCGAGGTTTTCCTTTTGTTTTACTAATGTTTTCATTATGTCAGGAAAAAAGAACTATTCAAATAATCACATAACCGTAATTAAAGGCAATTTTCTGCTGTCCTAATATGTTGCAGTGAACCTATTTCAGTCCTTTTAAAGCAGGCACTGTTCATCCAAATAAAATTTAGACAAAAAGAACCTATTTGTAGTTCAAGGCCTCTGTCCCCGTGTGTGATCTTTCCTTTCATTTCATTTCACAAAAGCAGTTTTCTCAGCTGCTATCCTCGCCCTGTGTGTGTGTGTGTGTGTGTGTGTTTCACTGGGACAGCGCCCCTGCTGAATTCCCCAATCCTGCATCCCTCTGAGGCTCAGGGTGGAAACAACCTGCTGGTGCTGATGAGATCCTCTTCCATTTCCCCTGCAGCCCTTGGGATTCCACCTTCGCTCCGGGAACATCCCCTAGAGAGGGTGTGTGTCATTCTCACATGTGAGATCTGAGGAAGCATGACTAAGTACTTATGGCTGTGTGGTAATTAGTAGTCAGACAGGCAGGTGTAGGTGCAGGTGATTGTGTGTATGCAGCCAGTTTAATTATCTATAGCTTTGGTGCAGATCCAGAGTGCCGGATGGATTCCTCTGCGCTGGATTTGTGTGCTCAAGACGAAAGCAGCAACGACTCCTTGGGGTGATCCTCCGTACACAACAAACCCACTTCTCACTTCTTCTGCTTGATGAAGATGGGTACTGACAAGATATCATAGGCGAGGCGGTGTAACACCCCCATCTGCTGGTTCCAAAGGTTCAATGCACACACAGTCTCCTCCATAGATTTTATACACTTCAGTCCACTTATAATACTGCAAATATGGTGATATAGGGATAAAAACCAGCTGAACAAATTAAAGAGTTTGAGAGTGTTGACATTAAAATCTCTGCAAATATTAAGTAAGGAGGCAACATCGAGAAGATTGTAAAACTGGAGACAAGGAAAGCTATGGTCCAGTTTTACCCGTCAGTTATATCGAGTACAAACATCTATCACAGTTCAGTTTGGTAGTTTCTTGGAATAAATACATTTAAATAGTTAAGACTGGATCTAACTATTCTAATGCATTAAAATCACTCCCTGCAGTCTCTTTATTCAGTTTCTCTGTATAACACTATGTCTGCTCGTCAGTTCGTATCTTTGAATAAATATCCTCTAGGTGGAAACTCTGTTTTCAATCTCAGAGTGTAAAAGTCATAAAAAGTGCCAGCAGACAAAAAGTACATTCCCCGAGGCTCGAGCCCTGTAAGGTACAGTTTGTTCTTAGCTCGTGGACGTCTTTGTAATTATCTGGTATTTTGCATATTTTACCATGATGGGGATCTTTGACCTCTTCCACTTCAAGGCTAATCGTTTTTAGCTTATCTTGTAAGTATGGCAATTTGTATATTTTAATATGTCCTGATGTATGTGATGGTTTTATTATTTGTCTGATGTCCACTGACTCTATGAGCTCAGCTCACCAATGCAAAATTTTGTTTTGATGGCGATAAAGTTAATTCAAATTATGTAAAGTGTCTGAGCAGGCAGAGCATTAGAGCTGGAGTGAAACTGCCATCATCACCAGGCAGGTCTGAAGTTATGTTTAATGCATTGTACAAGCGAATCGCTAGTTTATACTCTTTAAGACCAACATGATACTGCTCATTTAATAATATATTATTATTATTGTATATTGTTTTCTATTTGTTTACATATGTTTTTTGGATGATTCTAGTGTTTCACATATAACATTTATATTTTTCTTAAAATTAATGTTTAATAGGTGGAAAGGGCAGGTTTTGTTTCCCAGCTCTTCTCTGATTGGTCCAGTCGAAGCCAACCAGCTGACTGCTGAGTGATGCGTTTGTGTTCATATAATGCTTGCTCTGCTTTGTGACGTTTCTTTGACAATGCCTGACACGTTAAATTGTATTCGCTGAAAGCGACCAGTACGGTTTGCAGATGATCTGCCAGACTTCTGCCTTCACTTTGTTTTTTGATCCAGCAGTTGCTTGAAACTCTGTCATGAATAGTTTTGGGAACACAACATCTTTTGGAGCACGCAGTTGTTTTTGGAAATGGAAACAGTTTTGGTGTCTCCTTACTTAGTTTCTCTCAAAAGTAGGACTTCTTTTTCCAATGTTGAATCAAAATAATGGAGACAAACTCACTTGCATTAGTCATTTCTGCATCAGAGCTTTCTACAGTTGCATTCACCTCAGAAAAGGGTCACTTTAAAATGTTTCTCAGCCTCCCTTGTGGTAGTCATGCAGATGGTTTTACCTTCTGCACCCAAGTTTTGAGATATGACTCTGAAACCTCTAAATGGAATTATGTTTGGGGTCTGTAAAGCATTGAAAGACGACATAAAAACAGAAACAGACCTTTCCCAGTTATCCAGGGCAATCCACAAATCCTTCCTGTCAACATGTTTTTTTTATTGGGACCGTTTCTCCGGTAGAAAATAGTCCACAGAGAGAAAAAGGTAACCTCATTTTTAAAACGGTATGAAGAAAGAACACAAGCTCTGAATAAATAACAAGATAAATTATCTTTATTTCCACGTCTTTGTCATTTATAAAATTATGTGTCCACAATTAATATTAACAAGGCAATACAGAGAATCCTTTTAATTTCTCAAAGGTGGAACTCGGGCTCTAGAGACGGTTTATGTGTCTATACAGACAAAGAAAAGGGGAACGGTTGGTCACATGTTATTGATATGAACCTGATCACTCCTTCACTGATAGTAAAGGTTATTTTATTTATTTATTTATTTATTAATTACAGATGGTAGAGGACTTTTGATACCACGCTGGAGGAGTTGTCAGACCCAAAAAGGATTGTCACGGGTCTCTAGAGCCTGCATCCACACCAAGCCCTTCAATGTACAGTCATAAAACTTCATAACCCAGGATTCATCACTGCTTATCGCTCAGTGTAAACCAGACACAGTTCATTCACAATTTCTTGAACATTCTCACACCGGATAACTATCGCTGAAATGATCAGCATCATCGTCGTTAATTAGCGTAAGCATGATTCTTGTCTATCTTAAACAGGATAACGTCATATTCTTTTTTCCCTACAGTAAAAGACACAAAACCCCAGCAACTGTAAAAACCAAACAGGAACAATGAAGAAACAACCTTTCTATTCTACAAAACAAAAAAAAATGAGATCCTAAGATACCATGTGCTCAAAGAAAAATAAAAAATGGTTTCTCGCAAGTCGGTCTGTTGTTGGTAAGTAAGTTTCATTGATGTAAGTTATCAAAAAATTAAATATTATATACTGTATAGGTTATTATTACAGTAACAAGGTTCCATGCGATCATATTCTCATCTTCTGTACAGAGTTGAGGATTCAGTAGTAAATAACAAGGCTATACAGACCTATAGTGCCTGGTGGCCAGAGTGCCAGAGCCGTGGAAACCTGGGACAGGGACTGGTGGTCTGCTGGTCTGGACAGAGGAGGCACAATCTCATGGGGGTGGTGGTTTAAAAAAAAAAGCTTAATAAAGAGCTGAAGAAATCACTACGTCCGTTTTATGTCAAGTATAATCAAGATCAAGACATTAATTACTTGAGATAAAATCCAGCTTCTGGTATAAGACGATGCAGAATCTTTCACCTCTGTGATGCTCAAAACCTCTCAGGGAGTTTTCCTGTCTTGTGATGTGTTTTAATCAACTTTCTCAGCGTACTTTCATCAACTTCTGCTTAAAATCTGTGAGATTTCCTCCCGTACATTTCCAAAGATGACCCCAGAGAGCATGTGGAACTGGAAATATCTGGATTTAATGATGTCATGCCATCTAAGTTTGGCTAAGCTATCCCCTGGAGTAAGAAAAAAACATCACCAAGCAACAAAATAGATGAACACAACTACGTACAGCCCTGTAAGCAAGAGCAGACTGGCCACTAATATTGAAGTGTTTATGGTTAGATGTGCTTTTAGATTCCAAATCATGCTCAGTGTCATACTGTGAGAGCCAGTCCCGCTTGCTGTAAATAAGGTCTGAGAGCAAAAAAAAAAAAAAGGAAGGAAAAAGTGGAAAGATCTGCACAGTCTGTCAGCAACTCCCAGTTAATTTAATTTAGCAGAGTTATCTTCACCAGGCAACAATTTGCTTTGACGATGTCTGTAATTTAAACATTGCTTTATTAAATTAATTTGAAGCAGAGTGAGCAGATTTGAGTTTTTTTTTTTTATCCAGCACCTTTACTAAGTTTTTTTTTTTTTGTATGTGCACACTCCTCTATCCTCTGTGGGAGCAAACACACCGCTGACCCAGTCCACAGAGCACCAGGGCTCAACACAAAACCCATATTTAAGACTTAAAGACACAATCCAAACCCCCCCCCTCCCCGCGGGTTCATTCAGTCAAATACATTACTATTTAGTCATTATAAAACAATACCCAAGTGAGTCGCTAAAGCACTGAGAGAGCAGGAGGAGCTGAGGGAGCAGCGCACAAAGCACAACGAAACGAGTCTCCTATCAAACATACCTCAGACCGGGTGGACATTCAGAGTCTTTAAGACCTCGAGTGATGAGAATGAGTGCGAGTGGTGGCGGCGGGGTAAAAGGGTCATTAAAGGTTCGCAGAAACACATTCATTTGGACCACATATTACATGTGGAGGTGCAGTGGGCTTCGTAAGGCATGGACGTTAAGGTGTGCTTAATACAGAAATGATACACGAGCGAGAGAGACCGAGACAATCAAGCGGTTTAGTTGCCATTCCTTAACTTACTTTAACTACATCGTCTGTGCGTTTCAATGACTGAAAAACCTATCGAGTCAAATTAGACAAATTATTAAGTAAGGCTATATGCACACACACACACGCACACGTACATACACACCTCAGCGTTGGTGCAGGATTAGAAATAACTGAATAAATTAAAAAGCGAGATCAACAACATGATGCGCCAAGACAATTATTCTGCACAAAATGTCACTGAGCTTCATCCTGATCTACATTTAATTTAGATAATCTGGCAGCTAAAACTCCAATGGCAGCACAGCAGACAGACATTAAAGTGAGGCTTAACAGGACCGGCTGGGTGGACCGGCTGACAACTACTCTACTGACGGTCTTTACTGCTGGTTTGGTTGATGTTTGACATTTTTATTTATTTGAGTTTTATTTGAATTCTTTATTGTCTGTGAGCTGACCCCAGCTCCTCGAATTAAGAGCCGAAGGAAGCGGCCAAGCAGCGTAAAGCTATTCACACCTTTAGGTGAAGCGACATCTCCCGCACCCCGCGACTAGAGAGCCCGATAAACCCCCATCCCACGTCCCCACCCGGGGCCCAGAGCTGCCTCCTAGACAGAGAGCAAGAAAGAGAGACAGAGAGAGAGAGTGCAGGACAGGAGAAAGGAGAGCAATTCTGCATGAAACACAATTAACAAGATTCGTATGTGGTGAGAGTAAAAGACAAGAAGAGGTGAAGGAGCAGCGCTGTGACAAACTGGCCAGAGATATTATTGTGTTGTGCTGACGAGGCCGCGTTCTTGCAGAGCTGGCTGGAAGTCAGTGCCGGTAGTGTGGGTGGCAGAAGCCGGGGCATTGCCTCCAGATAATGTTTTTGTGGACACATACAGGTACGGTGGCTCTCTACACTGGTCATGCCGCCCTCGAGAGCCGGCTGTTTTCACCTTCCACACTCTTGCTGATGCTCATCTTTTTGTTGCCAGCGTGCACACCAGTCTCTTCTCCATGCCGGGCCCTCTCAATCTCTCTTTCGGTCTCTGTGCTAATGTCAACCCCCTTCCCACCCAAACCCAACCCCACCCAGTATTATCAACCTCCGTTCCCCTGTCCTCCCTCTCCTCCCCCCACCCCAAAGTCCATTTACGGCACCACTATGTTTGTACTGTACAGTCAAAAAAACCAATGAGCAGAAATCTTTAAAAAGCAGAGCCCTGGGCAGTTATCTTTTTTCTTTCTTTTTTTGTTTTTTTAACGCCTGCGGTTGTTTCTCGCTCTCGCAACTATAAAGACAGGCCTGCATCCGCCTGCTGGCGCACACTCGCACATACATACACACAGTACCCATTTACTCATGCACTCGTACAAAGCCATGCTCGCAGAAACCTAGTGCACTCTTTCCTGCACACTCGTTCTCATGCAAGCCACTGCTCATTTCTAGTGGTGGTTTGTTGGACATGCAGGAGTGGGGGAATGAGGACAGGGGAGAGAGAGAAAAAGGCTCCTAGCTCATAAAGGGAAGAGGGTAGGCGTGTGTCTAAGTGTGTGAGTGTGTTGAGGGAGAGGTCTTAGTTCAGCTGCCATCTCCTCCGATATTTCTTCTCTTCATCACCTGCCAAGGACAGAGAAGAAAAGAACACATCATTTAGAAAACATAATAACTAACGGCATCAGTCTATTGCTGCAAGTTTCTATGGGAGAGAGAAGAAAGGCAGGAAGAGGATGGAAATAGAGTACCTTTTCACAGAAGGTGAGATAAAAAAGAATTTAGGCTGAATTAGAAATGCAGGAGAGAAAAAAAGAGCAGAAGAGAGTTGTCAGTAAAATCTGATTTTCAGCATCGCAACTCAAAAATTTTGTGGGTTTATTCGTTGGAATCAAATGGACCAAAATGGCTCAACATACCATCTAGATGGTTCCTGGACATATATTTAAGTGCCTCGTCCAGGAGGATGACTGGGATGGAAATCTTCAGGACCACGATCCACTGGGACCAGCGCAGGGGGGTCACCTGGAAGATCAACTGCAGGACAGAGGAAATCAAAAAGTCAGACAGCATCAGAGCTCCAGCCTCGCCTCGACACACTGTTAATCCTGCAAAGTGAGAAAACATAAACACACACGGCCAAACCAAACACGGGAATGTGCTGCAAAGACAGAAAACGCAACCATATACAGAAACGCTGCAGCTGCACAACAAGAGTTAGAAAACAAGTTTCCACCATATTTAGTTACCGCTGGAAACTTATTGTTGTTTTGTGACTCATCGCCTGTGCAACTTTGGTTGTGTTTGTCTGTATGATGCTGCATGTGTTGGCTGAGATTCTTTTTTTAAATCATTTGCTTGTGTTTTCTCGAGTTGCAGTGTGTTGAACATTGTTATGGTATCTCTGAGGATTATCAGTATGTTTCTTTTACAGCCACCCTCCCCATAGATCCAAGGTTAGCTCACAAGTGTCCCCGTGGATTAACACTCACCGGCAGAGGCTCAACATAGAGGATTAAGAAGTGGAGGGAGAGGGAGAGGATGATGGCTCCCAGCAGCCAAATGTTGACCCATGGAGGCATCCTGAGCAGGGACTGGTTCTCAGACAAACTGGACAATAGATGAAAAAAGGTTTACAATTCAGCAGCTTGACTTCAGGGACTTATATGAAGTTATTCTGTCTAAGTCACTTACAAACTTCAAAGTTTCTTGTGAGAAAATCGAACCCAACATTAGCTTCTCTCCTTGTAAGAGCGATAGCAACCATGTAAACATGTGTCTGACAGTTTTAGTGACTGTCTCGGCTTGGGATAACATTTTCATTGGTCAGGCAGCTCTTTATTTGAACCTTCCCTTTCTCAGATTCTTTCCTAAATGAGACATTAGCATTTGTTTCTGTAGGGAGCTACTGACAGACTTGCTCCATGAGCAATCCTGGCAAATCCCAGCATGAAGTTTTCCCTTCATACCACTGTTCCTTTTATTTTCTGCCTTCCCAAATAAGCATTATTCCATTTCTTAAGATGTGTGGCTAAGCCTGATTCCTTCGCCACATTAACCAAATGCAAAATCTGAAATATATGAGCATTAGAAACAGCAGTGTTCGGTCCTTCAGCAGTGAAAATAGTTGCTGCTTGTGACGGATGTGTTTTTCTTCACATCCTGTTATCCCTGTCACGGCTGTGTAATTCTTTCTCAAAGGGAGTGCTGTCTTGTTGGGTGAAAGCGTCTTCCTTTTAATAAATATCTGACAGCTCGGACATTTCAACCCCGACATCACAACAGGAGATGACTGACCTGTTGAGTGCATTGAACATTTCGATAGTGACCAGCACGGACAGGGCCATGGTTGTGGGGTAGCGGGATTCAAACACCTCACAGTCTATGTTCTGGAACATGGGGTTTTCCTCAGTGCACTGCATGAAATGTCTCTGCAAAAAAAAAAAAAAAAAAGAGAGACAGGCAGGAGTTAGTGTGTGTGTTTCGGTGCTAGCATGTGTGTCAGCAGGATGTCACCAGGACCTCTGCGACCTGGTTTGATGGAGCTCAGATCTGATGGGGGAACAGCTGCAGAACCTTGGCCTTGTTCCCACCTTGCGTGCAATCAAACCACACGGGTCTGACTTCATTTTCTATTTCTGTACGCTGCCAAACATTAACGTGTCCGACAGCAGAGAATATAACGAAGAAGAGGAGGCTGGGATGGGGTAAATATTAAAATATGTGCGACCCCATTTCCAAAATCACATTTTGTTCATATTTATATTTTACACAGCGTGCCAATTTTCGTTGGAAACAATGTTGTAATAAGAGAAAATGTGCTACAGCAAACACAAGAAGACAGAGTAGAACAATATTTTGCAACTCACCAGCTGATAGAAAGACACTTGTGGACCTTCTTCATCAAACAGGTACCACCATGTGGCAGCACCGACTGTTCCAAGACCCACATATCCTGGAGGAAGAGACATACGTTTACACCAGATGCCGTTTGATGCCACTTGGCACAAACAACGGCTGGGACTAAAAGAAAGAAGTCAAAGATTACTGTGGCTACATAGATGGATGGTGCTCAGTTACAGGCAGGGAATCTGTGTCTTGTTTTGATCTGCACATGCATGCAGGCTAAATAATTGCTAAATAATTAGCTATTTAACGTGGTAACCTAGTCAGAGCCCTGATTGGTTGGTTGGTTTTGCACAGACACCGGTGAGGAAGAAACGCCGGGTGTCACAGCTCACACTGTTACTTCATGTTTATGGCTTTTTAATTAACTTTATTTATCTCAATCAACATTATTCCTGCTATTTGCTGCCTCTTTTATACTAGAAATCCAGTATGAAGTTAGAGAGTGCCGTGCACAAAATTCAAATTCATTACCTCCAATGGCCAGATATCTGAAGAAGAGCCAGCCAGAGATGAGAGGCTCCTTAGGGTTGCGGGGAGGTTTGTCCATGATGTCTAAGTCTGGAGGGTTAAAGCCCAGAGCGGTGGCAGGCAGGCCATCGGTCACCAGATTAACCCACAGCAGCTGGACTGGAATCAAAGCCTCAGGGAGACCCAGGATGGCCGTCAGGAAGATGCTAGACACAGAGAGTGAGAAAACACACCGGCGTGAGCTAAGAAGATTAGACTAAAAAGGTTAAGACGGTGCCACGTGGTGCCTGTATCCGTCTGATTTCCTCACCAGACAACTTCTCCCACATTAGAGGAGATGAGGTATCTGATGAACTGCTTCATGTTGTTGTAGATGGCCCTTCCCTCCTCCACGGCGGCCACTATGGTGGAGAAGTTATCATCAGACAGCACCATCTCAGACGCAGACTTGGCCACTGCTGTGCCGGAGCCCATGGCGATGCCAATCTCTGCTTTCTTCAGGGCCGGGGCATCGTTCACACCGTCTCCTGTCTGTGACGAGAAAACATTTGTCATTAATGCAAGTCCAAAACATGAATTGATTTCATGGAGCCTGCAACAACATGACAGTAAAACATTGAAGTTTCTGTAACTACTCTTCCTTCAACTTGTTTGTTAAAATACAGAGTCCAGAATATTCTTTAAAGTGGTCCAAGAATCTAACGATGATTGAAAATGAGCCACTATCTCATTATCGTTTCAGATCCAGACAGGATTAAAGCTAAAGCTGAGCAAGTGAGATATATTAATCTGTCATGGCAGGGCCTAAAGTGGCTTTCTGTGTCTGTGTTGAATAGCGGAGGGTAGACTTGACAGGCAAATGGTGATATTGTTGTCTGCCTCACTCCATCATTCCCTCCTTCCCCCCCGTTCCCATCTTCCTTTGAATCAACCCCTCGTCTGAGACGCGTGTCAGATAGGAAGCAGCAGAGCGGACGAGAGATGACAGCTTTTGATAGCAGTTTTTTTAGAGAGCAGCCTCAGAGAGACCTGAAACATGTCACGCCTCACTGGGCGCCTCTCATGCAATCTTCACATGTCATTTGAAAAAAGCAGAGCTGAAGGCATTTGAAAAAGATTTTTTTTTTGTCTTGCAACGGGCAGAGAGAAATACATGACAGAGAAATTATGCAATGTTTGGATTTGTAGGAAGCATAGAAAAGTATAAAAATGAAGGGATGCCAGTGTCAGTGGGCAGGAAGAAGTAAGAGTATACTAGTAACTGTGAGTAACGTCATCTCTTCTCCTCACCATGGCAGTAATCTCATCGAATGACTGCAAGTATCCCACGATCTTAGACTTGTGAGCTGGCTCGACTCTGGCGAAGCATCGCGCCCGCTTGACGGCTTCCCTCTGGGCATCCGATGGCAGATCGTCGAACTCACGGCCCGTGTAGGCCTTCCCTGCCACGTCCTCCTCCTCTCCGAAGATGCCAATCCGTCTGCAGATGGCCACAGCTGTGCCCTTGTTGTCTCCCGTGATCATGATAACACGTATACCTGCCTCATTGCACAGTTTCACTGACCCGATCACCTCCTTCCTGGGCGGGTCGAGCATGCCCACGCAGCCAACAAATGTGAGACCCAGCTGAGTGGAAACAGAAGTGGGGAAAAGAAAGAAAGAGAGAAGAGGGGGGATTAGGTTGCACAGGGCTAGATCTGAGAACAGAATCTCACTTCAGTTTCACCCCTTTTTATTTATATTGCTGCCGGAAAACAAGAGATTCATTTTCCAGGGAAGAAGAGGGTAAAACTACAACAACTGAATCTCTACAGTGGTTCAAACAAAAGATATTTGCCCAAAGCTAGACGAGAAGATGGATACTACTCTCCTGTCTGTCCGTTATATATGAACCCAGGAGAGAGTTAGCTTAGCTTAGCACAAAGACTGGAAACAGGGGGAAAGAGCTAGCTGGGCCTCTGTCCAAGGGTAAAAGAAACTCAACCTACCAGCACCTCTAAGGCTTATTTATTTACACGATATAGAGAGCCCAAGTGAGAGTGAAGGAACCACCTAGTGGAACAGAGGCTAGCCCAGACATGACATCACGACTTTGGCTCTGTTTAATTTGTAAGAAAAACAAAGTGAAAAGGGGGAAACTTGTAAGGATTAAATAAACAAGTTATAACCTGTTACATTTTTTCACCCTTGGACAAAGTTAGGCTAGCCGCTGCTCTCTGCTTCCAGTCTTTATGCTAAGCTAAGGCTAGACGCTCAAATATAGAAAAGAAATTGTGAAATTGTGAGTCATTTTCTCAAAAGGAAGAGTAAATATTAGATTTAAACAATGTGTAAGCCAAAGATCAGATGTTACCACAGTGCTCGACTGTACCTCATATTTTACAAACTTGCTGGAATCCTCCAGGTCCATGTCCTCTTTGCGTGGCGGGGTGTCATGAGTGGCCAGTGCTAAGCATCTCAAGGTGTCCCTGCCTGTCCCCCAGTCTCTGATCTTAGACAAAAGCTGGTCACGCACGTCTGGTGTTAGTGTCACCTTCCCACTTCCCACCCGCAGGTACTGACACCGCTCGATCACGCTCTCTGGAGCACCCTGCGGACGCACAAACGAACGTTAATCTACAATGACAACGAGTGGAAGTGATGCATGTCCAGCTGTGCATTCGTGACTGTATTATTCATGCGTGCCTTGATGAACATCTTGCTCTGGGAGCCCGGTTTGACGGGCGTGCAGAAGACTGACATGGACTTGCGATCGCGGGAGAACTCCAAGGTGAACTCCTTCTTCATCAACTGCCTGATAACCTGAGAGACAAACAGGAGGAGGAGGAAGAAGAAAGTGACAAAGAGATCGAGCTGTATTAGTGAACAGATGTCAGGCTGGCAGCCGGTGAGGTTTGGCTTAGCTAACGACAGCTGAAGGATGACACATTGGACCAAGAACCCAACCACCTTGTCTGACGGATGGCTGGATGGCATACATGGAAAACAACAGCAAAATGAAGACCAAAATACGCAACAGGTCTGCAAAAATCTGCCTAAAAACCTCCCTGTTCCTCACATATTATCACACTTAGTGTCAACTCTTTTCCTACCAGTAGGTGTCCCTCTAGTTCAGCCTGTGCTGATGTACAAAAGGCTGAAAGGTTAACGCTGATCATTCTCTCATCTCCCAGACTGCTGTGATGTTGTCACATCCTGTCAGGAGACCTCTGACCTGAAATCTGCCAACGTAACAAACTTCTCCCCTCTATCAAGCAGGGAGAGCAATGGGAGTTTGGCTTGGCATGGCAAGCTGGGAAATTTCTAGCTGTGTACGCCCAGCAGAGATATGGAAAAAAGTTGGAGCCGAGGATGGATGTTATTGTTAGGCATTCATCCATTTATCTTTTAAGCAGGTGCACTGGGCCTATTCAGAGTTTTGGATTAAAACCAGAAAACATTTAATCTTCTTGCTTCTCTATCTCTCGGATTCTGTCACGACAAGGCTCGTCTCATCTGAGACTCCAAAGCGTTTGTCACTGACAAGCTTTCCTCTTCCTGGAAGAGAGGCCAACGGGGATTTTAATGACCTTTATCTGCATGTGAAGTGAAAAGACTCGCAACCAGAGGTGACTGGCTTCAACAATGCGGATGACAGGCCCCCTCGGCACTGAACGCTAACAGCGGCTTCGTGATTCATTTGTCGCTCACACACAAAGACGTACTCTCACGCGCGGGTCAGGCTCAACACTCCGCACGCTGCCCCGACATCTTCTCGGAAGAGGACAGGCGTTGAATTCGTGATACGCTGAAGACGTTTTAACTCGTAACCAAACAATCTCACACCCTGAAGTCAAACATATGACTCTATCAACAAACGTTGTGCCGTAGTTCTTGAGTGAGGCACCGAAGCCTGATCTGTTGACTCATTGTAATTCTATCCGGATAAAACAACACTTAAAAGTGAGATATCACCTGCAACATATATGGAGCAGTGGACAGAGTGAGCAGAGTCTGCAAACTTGCAGCAGACATGCCATCTTTTTTTATTCTGCACATCCTCCTTCCTGGTCAAAATCTGGCATCTACATCACCAACTATTCAATTTCAGTGCCAACAGTTGGGTTGGAGATTTGGGTGTCTTTGCGAGTAGCAGCAAATTTTAGGATTAAGCCGAGCTAAGGAGCGCGCTACAGAGGTCTGGCAAGCTCACTTCTTTCTAACTTTGATGCGTAAACTCGATGGAGTTCCCCACATCACGTTGCAGAGTCAATCCGCGTGGAGCTTACCGAGTTGCAGCAACCGGCGCGTTCCACCTTGCTGAGTCCGGACACGTCGGTCTTGAAGACGTTCATCTTCTCCACCAGGGTGGTGAGAGCCGTCTCTGTGGCTTCACCCACCTTCTCGTAAACGCCTTTGGCCTAGGAGAGAACATAAATGCACCGAAACATGATTCTCAACAGGCGATGGGGAAACGATTGAGTCATTAAATTCAGACACTCCTCTCCATTGTTAAATGTGAACGACCCTCTTGAAAATGACAGAAGGACGACTCCTGGGCAAATGTGCGGGTCGCTCACCTCCGCCTCCGCACACGTTGAGTCACACATGCAAAGTGTTTTGAAGTGCGCGTGCCCTTGCCAGCCGAGATGTGGCAGTAGGTGAGGTGACGCAGTAATGCCGTACCACACATCATTTGCTTGTGTGACGGGGCGCAGAGAGCAATAAAAACACCTCAATTCTCTCCAGCACCCAGCTGTTCTTGCCCTCCCCTCCTCACAGTTTAGCACGCTTTGATTTCACAATCGGGCTCTTTATTTTAAAAAGAAAACCTAAAAAATTGGAAACGGCTATTTATTAATGCACAAACAGCTGGTCTAGGAGGAGGCATGAGTAGAGAAGGGTCTTACCCCTGGTCTCTCTCCTCAACATGGTTACCATGATACCATGGTGATGACAAAGAGGTGAGAAAAGCAATCCAAACCGGAGAAAAAAGATCATACTTCAGGAGTAAAATTAGCTCAGCTGAAGAACAAAAGAAGAGGAGGCTTTCTGTGGTGTGTGTGCGTGTTACATTTCTACCTTTTACTGAGACCTTACGGCGTGTGTGTATGTACTGCAAATGCACGAGGACATTTGCAAAGAAACTTATTCTACACAAAGCTA
This sequence comes from Nibea coibor, assembly GCA_023373845.1. Taxonomy (NCBI): domain Eukaryota; kingdom Metazoa; phylum Chordata; class Actinopteri; family Sciaenidae; genus Nibea; species Nibea coibor. The sequence continues at coordinate 18,939,880 of CM041733.1, forward strand.
CATGTGTTACAGATGGGGCTATTTTGCATCGATTATTTCTGTGCATGTGTGTGTGTGTGTGTGTGTGTAATGACCTCATTGTAGTCCAGGGAAGAGTCATTGCACATGGAGCACACGGTGGCCAACTCCAAAAGTCCATCATAGTCTCCACATTGTATGGGCTTGTCTCCTTTCAGTCTGGAAGGAAAATACACACACAGACACACACACACAGCAACACATATGAACGTCAGTCACAACAGTAAAACACCGGGGAAAATCACCTCACAGTTCCCTACACCTCAACCTCGTCCATATGTATGAGTGGGGAAAACATTCAGTTGTTTAGCATTTCAAAGATGACTGAAGAAGCAGTGGCTACACAGTAGTAAACAGTGCATCTGTGTGTGTGTCTGTGTGTGTGTGTGTGTGTGCGCATGCGTTTCTGACAAGCAGCGCTGATTGTATGACAACCGTGGATCCCTTCCCGGTAGAGACTGTAGAGACTGCAACCGTTGCTAGAGAAGAGAGCTCCCACACAATAACCCACACTCTGCCGTTATGAAATCGACAGGTTCATGCAGAGTCAGAACGCTGTACGCACATACAACAAAACAAACAACATGCACATACGTGAACTCCTGAAGCTCTCTCCTACCTAATCACTAACCACCTACCTGTATTCCTCCACAATAACACTTTTACCAAGATCCTGACATGAGATCAAAATTATCACACGATTCTGACACTTGCCTGCCCAAGTTAACGCTACATTTCAACACCACTGTAAGCAAGAGGGCGGTGTAATGCAACAGGCATAAAGTGTAGTGAGGCGTGATGGTGTTTCATATGACTGTTGATCTGAGCACGCACAGCAATATGCAACACGAGCATCCAGGATTACTAACTATTTCCCTGGTTATCTCAGAAATTGCCATAGCAACACATACAGCACGGGGAGAAAACATTTTTGGGAATCATTAGCACTGATGTAACAAATCCTGGAGCACAGACCGCATCACAGTTTGCTTGACTACTATCTATTTATATTTTGTTTTGAAATAAAGCAACTCAGAATTTCATCATCAAGGACACGAGTCAAAGAGCGAGCTTGAGTTCAATTCAAAATGGTAGAATTTGAAAAGCACACAGTCATTCTTCATAAAAAGAGGTTTAAGGTTGGACAGAATGTTCCTCAGCAACAGGAACACGTCTTCAAAATGTGACACTCACATTTGTCCCTCAGGAGCGTATGTAGATCCGGTGATAGAGAACTCGTGAAGGGTGCAGCTCGAATCTACCACCTTGTCTGCAATGAACATCTGGAGAGGAGAAAAGACAAACACAAGGAGAGGCAGTATGGTGAGCGAATTGATCCAAACCGCAGAGTAAATAGTCACAGCGTTGAATACAGCTTACGCCAAAACAAATATGTAGCTCTACAACCTTATTAGACCTTTTGGCGGAGTCACGATTAAAGCAACTTACATCATACAAATATATTTTGTCTTATTTTTCTACATGAAGTTTTTCATGCACATGTAAATACACAAACATTATGTGTCATACACACAAAAACAACATTGGGTGAATAAAATGATTCACCTGATATCTAGAATATTTACATTTATCTATAAAATGAATATTCCACAGTTAAACATATGCATCTTGCCTGTGTCAACAAACACAATAATGATATTTATATCATTTTTGTATATTTGTATAAGTTCATATCTTATACTGTTTGGGGGAAAAGTGCCTACATAAACTTTATTTATTATTTTATTTTAATTTAAAGCGGTTCCATGTGACTTTTGCACAGTGGTCACCGAGGCTACAAGCAGCAATTATGGAAAAACATTAAATGCTAAAACATTGTGCGACACAGAAGAATCATAGTGTCTGTATAGCGTCAGTTAGACAGCAAACTATGCAAAGTTTATGTTAGCTAAGATTTGCCTCTATAAAATACACAAAGTAGATCAAGTGAGGCTGTAGCAAAGAGTGAATATTATTTCCTAAGAATTCAACTTTTATTTGTAAAAGAAAGGATGTTATTTATTCTTACACAGTTCTGAAAATGGTTTCTTTTTAATCTTGGAAACTTGTTTGATGGTCAGCTCTCAGGTGTGGCATGTCCTTGAGTTGAGTGTGCCCACAGAGGTAATATCACACTTTTGTTGTCACAGCATGCCAACATGGAATTGCACCGCTGATTGTTGGTACATCTCGAGCAGTAAAAAGCGATTTATTGCCATGGTGGCATCGGCTTCCAATTCACACATGGACCCGTGGGGTCAAAGCAGACTCTCTCTGAACAATGAACGCTGCATCTTCAGGAGCAGGATGCTGATAACAAAAGACTAATTACTGTGCCTTTCTTCTTGACACGCTCCGGATAGAATAAAAGGTTGTAAAGTATTATGAAAATGAAATCGTGGTTGTAAACAGGAAGTACTCTTGCGGCTGGAGAACGTGGAGTTCAAACTGCAACCAGAAGCCAACGGATTCCCCTGAAGACTTTTCGACCAGGTGACAACCAGTTCGCTGTATTCTCACCTCTATCCGATTCTTTATTGTTCATCAACATGCAGACAACATGGGAGTTGCACTGCTCAAATATTTCAACGTAAAGCTGTCATGCACACTCCAGTCAACCGTTGTAAGACAAAACATGAATCAGAGAAAGTAGGATAAACAGCTGGACTCCCAGAGCTGTCAAAGGATTTGCTTTGTTGGCAAGTCTTCCTCCTGAAATTCCCCCAGGAAGGGCGGACTTCAATGCACTGGTAATACTGATACATGGAATAAAAAAAGGAGGGAGTGTTGTGGCTTATCTGAATGACAAACAAGTCTACAATAGGTTAAACGATTGCCCTTGATTTCAGCTTCACACTTAAAGGGACAGTTCAGGCTTTGTATGCAGTAGACTGCAATGAGCGCAGGCCCAGATTGGAGAAGCAGACGAGGATTTTATGACCCAAAAAGATGATCTGCAGCGTAATACAGTGCACGGCGGAGTTGCATGGGAATATGGAGGCTCTACGGATGTCTGACGGAAAGGTAAAAGCAGCGAAAATGTTCTGAATATAGCACACAATTAAAATTTTATTTTTTATCTAGATAAAATTAATTTCCTGCTGACCCTGTCCACAGTTTTGCAGAGATCTGTTTCTGTGCGGGGATCCCTGTCTGCTTCTCCAAATTGGGGGCACGCTGACCGCTGTCTACTGTAGATAACACACTGAGTATGAATAAATTAAATACGTCATACAACCCCAATTCAAAACACTAAAACTATCCCTTTAAGTTTGGCAAACAGTAAACACACGCACAGAGGGAAAACTCCGCGACGACCTTGCTTAACTCTGTTTGAGACTCCATTAAATCTGACTGATTAAAGAACTAATGAAGCAGCTATTTGGTTAAACCTTTAACTCGATTCTTCTGTCAGTCCGTGTGTGTGTCAGTGTGTGTGTGTGTGTGTCACTTACCAGCACCCTCCAATTAAAAAAGACACACAAAATCAATGGCAGACTTCGGATAAGAGGTATCTCTTGTCCCCCTCGCATAGATGCCTATAGGATACGTCTTAGCCTTTTAATGGCGTAATTATTCCCTAACAACTCTCTGCGGCGGCGAGGTTCCTACATTTAGTCTACTGATGTAGTCTAGTCTGGACAAGATGAAAGAAAGTCAGTTATAAATAACTGTCATACTAAATCATGATTATAGCCTCTGAGATTATAGCTTTTGTGAGAACATGCAATTTCGTATTTGTAATTTTTGACATTTTCCCTCTTTTATTCCAATAAATAATGATGTTATTGGGCTTTGAAGTTGTAGCTTTAGAGTTTTATTTGCCTCTATAATTATCAGAACTTTGTGACTTTTAAAGAAAAATAAATAACGACCAAGGGTCATTAGTTACTTTCCAGCAAAGGCTTGATTTTCGGTCCATTAAACACCATTTTTGAAGTTTGTTTCCATTTATAGTCTATATTTGTTCAATAAAAAACACTAAACGGATTTCTACATTTACCTCTTTATGTACTGTGGTAGTTTTTGTTGTTAGTGGCGTAGTCTGCCATTCCAACACAAGATTCAAATGTCTTCCTGTGAACAAGGACCTCGCAGAAACTGATGCATGCGTGTAACCCAGCGTCTCTGTTTATCTGTTCAGTCTCTTAACACATTATCAGAGCTGTGATAGCAAAAAAATGGTAGGGCATTTCCTCCATCTCTACCGACAGTTGATATTTTCTTTACAAGGTGCATGCTTCATAACAGCAGCACAGACATATCCTGTTATTTCATAGATTTTTGTTATTTTCATTTCATTTTGGGCCCACATCATCAGCCGCGGTACTTTCTGTTCCACTATTCTGCACCAAATAAAATCTGCGGTCAGTTTTCCCTCACTATTTGATCCACTCTGGTCTCCAAGGAAACAAGGCCCAGTGTGATTCATGTGACTCAATGATAGTAGCACAAGTTTATGTTCTTCTACTCATTTCCTCTGAGCTTGTGTGGGGATGAACGATGAGTAACCCTTTTTATGTGTGCATGTCTTTTCATCTGTGTGTGTGTGTGTGTGTGTGTGTGTGTGTGTGTGTGTGTGTGTGTGTGAAGGGAAAGGGGAAGTACGGTGTCAGGATACAGAGGGGAATCCCTGGAAATCCTGCGGATATGGGGATACCCCCGAGGCAAGGGAGACACATGGCGCTATCACGGCCACTGGCTGGAGACCAGTCCAAGAATAAGCACAGATGGATAAGCCTGGGCAAACATTCATGTGGGCATTTAAACCTCGATGCACAAACACCATAAAAACAGACCGGCCCGAAGCTTACAAAGAACATGAGGTGTTTAGCAGTGAACGAATGAACGAACGATGCTATCTCCAGGAAACACCACGATGGAAAAAAAAAACCCTGTAAAGCGGAAGTTTGATTTGTCTTTGTGAGAGCAGGAGCGTGCACGTTCCCCGTTATCTCCCTACGGAGAGCCAAGAGCAACAGGCCAGGGTGCATAGGAGGAGCGCAGAAGGTCAATATTTACCAGCGTCAGCTTGCTTTGCTCTTTTTCTGTCTGGGAGAGTTTCAAGGCTGCGGTGAGATCACTCCTCCGTGTCCCTCCTGCTAGAGGGAACTCCCTGCTGCTAAGCATTAAATCACCCAGATACTCCACGTCATCTCGGGGGGCAAGGGGAGGGAGGGCGCTCACACGGCACAAGCCAAGTGCACGGTACTCTCATGCCAACTCCATTTTCTCTTTGCTTTTTTGACCTGCCAAAAGCACTACATGCAGTCTGCAGGACAATCGGCTTCTGCATCAGCTACAGTCATTAGCATTCACCGTGTTTGGGGCTGAAGTTACATACTTGAAAGCTTGATTTAAAGAGTGGTGGTGGGTTGTATTTTGATTGATTGACAGGTGCCTTGGGGTATTACAGGGCATTCAGCCAAGCCAGTCAAGCTCCGTCGCACTGCACAAAGATTCAGGTTTGGGGAGATTTTTCTGTGGGATTTTTGACCTTTAAAGACATTTTACTGTAGACAAACTCAAAGTTTGTATGTTTTTTAGAACCTTCCGTTTCAATACGCGAAACTATTAACAAGTATCCAGGTTCATATGCTTTCAGTAATCAATAAACTAATGCATGACCTTTAAGTTTTCCATTATAAATCACTGAGTGAGCTGTCCGGTCAAATTAGTCACTTCATAAGCTACTCACGCTGCCAGTACTTCTGAGGTCATTAACAAAGTTGAGAGGTGAGATGGAGGATGTAAGGACAAGAGGTGTTAACTGAGATAATGTGTGTGTGTGTGTGTGCTGAGCTAGGAGAGCCCTTAACAGGAGCCAAGACAAACAGCACTGCTGGCATTTACTTAGTGCTTAAAGAAAAGACGGCTAGTGAGCAACACACACACACACACACACACACACTAACAGACAAAGGAAAGGGTGAGGCTTTGCGCTTACAGAGCTACTCTTGAATAACCGTGGATAAGGTCTCACAGTGTGTTGTTTAATGTAATTATATATAGAGCATTTATGGACCCATTTATACACTGAAACCGACATGACAGTCCAGGATGTGGATCGCTGTGTTGTGTTTATTCAGGCAATGTGACATTTTGGAAACCTTCACTGTGTGTGTGTGTGTGTGTGTGTGTGTGTGTGTGTGAGCCGATCTGGTGATAGGCTGTAGCACTCCGGGTGTTGCTGGGTCATGCCAGCTTGCGCTATTCAACCGGCAGATATCTCGAATCTGCCAAACGGAGGTAAAGATTACACCACCACAAGGATTTTCCATCCTTCTTAAAAAGGCCCACTCGCTCAAAATTCACCTCCGCAAGACTTTTTCAAAGGAAACTCCCGGAGGCTTTTAATGAAGTGCCAAATGACAGGATGTGGAAATTAAATACTTAAGATTCAGTTTCTGCTCTGAACCGGTTCAGCTGTGCTAAAAGGTTATAATAATATGAATTATCTTCACCTCTGGGCTAAACTGTATGACCAGCAGGCAAAGCCTCACATTCGAAAATTAGTTTCCGGATTGCCACTTACTCTGCAGACAGACATCTGGTTGGTGGTGAGGGTACCCGTCTTGTCGGAGCAGATAACAGAGGTACAGCCGAGGGTCTCCACGGAGGGCAGGCTCCGAACGATGGCGTTCTTCTTGGCCATGCGACGTGTGCCGAGAGCCAAGCAGGTGGTGATGACGGCAGGCAGGCCTTCGGGGATGGCGGCCACAGCCAGAGCCACGGCGATCTTAAAGTAATAGATAGCGCCTCTGACCCAAGAACCGCCGTGGACAGGGTCTCCGAAGTGGCCGATGTTGATGACCCACACAGCCACGCAGATCAGGGAGATGACCTTGGAGAGCTGCTGGCCGAACTCGTCCAGCTTCTGCTGCAGTGGCGTCTTCTCTTGTTCTGTAGATGCCATCTGATTGCGGATCTTACCAATCTCTGTGGAAACGCCGGTGGCAATAACAACACCTATGGCACGGCCTGCAGCGATGTTTGTGCCCTGAGAAAGAGAAAGAGGAAGAGGAAGAGGAATGAGGGCAGGTAAGTGAAAACATTTTGCCAAACAGTTTCCATTTAATCGTACAATACATCATGAAAAGTGATAAACTCTCCAAGAATTGCATAACTACACGCAACCACAGAACGTTTCCTGATATGAAGGCAGAAGGGTTGTGCTTACTGAAAACAACATGTTCTTTTTGTCTTGGTTGACAGCTCTGGGGTCGGGAACAGGGTCAGTGTGTTTGATGACGGACACAGACTCCCCTAAAAAAGATTGAGACGATTGTACAGGATTAGATCTGAGCATGACTGCCTGATTTAAATTCATAGCTGAAAGAGTAAAGGAAATATTATCACAGAGGTTCAAAATGTAGAATGCGTACAATCTTAGATCTTCCAAGTTCATGCAGTAAAAGTGCAAAGGAGCCTTGAAGCAGGATTATCTGGTGTTTGATGAGAGATGAGACATACCTGTGAGGATTGACTGGTCCACTCGCAGGGTGGTGGACTTTATAGAGGTCACTCTGATGTCTGCAGGTACCTTGTCACCAACTAAAAGAAACAACAAATGGCAGGCTGGAATTACTAAAAAGGTGTGTTAAAAAGAATTAAAAAGAAAGTTCAACAAAACTATGAGTCACACATAAAACTCTGTGTGGCTGTATCCAAGTCAAGTTGTTACAGTTCCTTTAGGGAACTTAAATATCTGTAGCACATTTCAGAGCAATCCGTTCAATGGTTGTTCAGAAATGTCACTCAAAGGACAAATCATGGGCTCACAAAAACATTATGATACATCATCAGGGAATCATGAATATCTACAATATTTTCCGACAATTCATCCATCAAGTAGACGTCAAGCTTTTTTATGGACTAAGAAGAAAAAAAAACAGAAGATTACCCAAGTCATTAAAGATATATCCTCTGGAGACCATGAATATCTGTAACACATTTTGCAGTAACCCATCCAATAGTTCTAACTATAAATGTCAACCTGGAGGAAAAGGTCAGGGGATTAACCAAAGTAATTAAACTTCATCCTCTGGGGATCATGAATGTCTTTACTGAAGTCCTTCAAATAGGTGTTGAGATATCTTAGTCTGCACCAGAGCAGTGGACCGACCAACCAGCTGACAGACCAACACTGTATTCCTGGTCAGCACAACGAGAAATGACCAGAAGACCATCTAAAAGTGGCCAAAAACGGTTTGTCCTCTATGCTTTGTCTTGCACCCTTGAAGAAAGCCCAGGTGCAGTTGAACACTTAGCTACATCCTATCGAATTTCTGTGTTCAAACAACAAATGCTTGAGCAAAGAAGCATCGGCGGGTTGAGTCCAAACAGGCTGCAGCCGCAGGTAAACAACAGCTCGATGTAACCTTGATGGAGTCATGTTGCTGTTTTAAAATGATTGATTATTTCTCCTCCCTTTTGTTCTCTCTTTACTCCGCGCAGCTCTCTCTCCGTTTCGCTGGTACACCACTTCCTTACGTGTGTCAGATATAAACTACAGATGAAGCCTGCATCAAGTCTACAAAGTGCAATTCATCTCATCCGGCACGGTGCTACGGTCTGCTTATTAAACCTGTATATTAAACTCGTATTTCATAGCCAGAGCATTATAAGTATCTAATGCCCCAAAACAAAATGGTTATTGCTTCCTCTTTGTCAGAGCTTGACGATGAACATTTAATGAAAATATTTTCATAATAGCAGGACAGAGCGAGCCCTTGAAAAATGGATCGTTTGATGTAGTCAAAGACGATGATCTCACAGGCGAAGCTGCTCCACAAACTCCAGACACAAATATTCTTCACTTGTTTCTTTCCAGTACGGCAGACGAGGAAAAAGACCTGAACATTACTCTGCGTAATAAGTGTTTCATTAATGCCAACTCGGAGTCATCAGAGATCAGTGCTTCTCGGCGTTAATCACAGCAAAAACAAGAACTCCCTGAGCATCTTACTGTGGCTTTTTGACATGAATGAGGTTAGACATCCTGTCGAATTTCTGCTTTTCCTCGCTGACGCGCTGAAAGACCCTCAACAGGCAGCGTGTCTGCTGTAGCGCACTTCACAGTGAAAACTTTTTCAAAGTGGTTTCACGATGAGCGTTCATTTCTTGATCTTCCTCTGTTTCCCTCAGAGCTCCATCATCTCCTCTTGACATTTTCTCAATGTTCTGAGGCCCGAGGAGAATTTCTCACCGTCTCTTTCCTGATGGGACAGACGTGTTGAGAGAGAGAGAGAGAGAAGAGGCTGCACTTGTCTGCAGCCGAATACTGCACTTCCACGTCCATATTTCTCCACATTTCTCTGTCTGACACCCATGAGTTGTGAGAGAACAAGAGTGGGAGAGGCGGAGGGGGAGAGAAGTGTGTGATGTGTTTGTGTGGGAGATGGCTGGGGGCTACAGGTTCACTGTAGCAGGACTGGCCGAGGGCAGAAAAGAGAGGCTTTTCAAACGCCTACCCACACACTCCTGCTCCCCTATCGAACCTCAACTTTCTGCCACGGCCTCCCACAGACACTCTCCATCTGCTGGAAGAGAAATTTAAATCCTACAGCCACTTTGAGTTCAGATAAGCGGTCTTTTAAATATAAGAAATTTGTCGGACTATTATTCGTAGCTCTTTGAGCAGCAATAAAAGAATCAGCACCCCAGAATTTATGAATAATCTGGAACAAAGCACGTGCACATTTGATCAGAATAAATGAGGAGGTCTCCTTCCATTTGGTTAAAACTGGACAGCCGGGATAGCCGTGACTCGTTACTGGGGAATGGCTCGATGCATGCAGGTTTCCATCTCTTCGGGTCCTGCTGTGTAAACCCTCTCGGAGTTCCTGACAACCTGACCGCTGGAGTCCCTCCATTTAGAAAAAAAAACCCAGGAAAGTTCCAGTGGAGGCGCAAATCACAACTGTGTCGTAACCGTGGCTGGCATCACCGGCAATTTACCTACAAGAAGGCAGGCGGGCAGCAGCGGTGGAAACTCGAGTAAATATATTTATGTTCTTTTCTCTCCTCAAAGGCACTTGTGGTCAACAGTGTCCTTTTCCGATACCTCCATACAGTTTATTTTACCCCCAAGCATCAAGTTCCCATGGAACAACCGCGGGCTAATCTGAAGTGCAGGAAAGCCTGGGAAATCAATGAAGGAAAGGAAAATATTTACTTGTTTTCTTTGTCACCATACCCCTAAATGTTTTAGTCAGAAGGGTGTGCTTGAAGATCCCTGACACACATTTCCAAGTGAGAAGAGTGTGTGGCGCGGCAGCACCTACCTCAGCTGTTTACCCCTGTTTAAAACTGCTTAGCAACAAGATTATGTCAGACCGAAGGAAGTGCTGAATATATGACTGTGTATATTTCACAAAAATGCAGCAGGGCGCACAACACTATTTTCATACCTCTCCTTAAAGTAAACTTTGACAGTAAATCCATTTCTGCACTTAAAACGAGCCGGAGCTCCAGTTTCGACTTTCACATCGAGATGCAGCCCTGTCCTCTGGCTGCAGAAACAAACATCCTCACCGTATATGCAAAGTTAAAAAGAGAGTGCACAACAAGAGACAAATGCAACTGCTAAACGCTTTCTCCATCATTGTAAAACCTTATATAAATGTCATAATGTCTACTATAAAAGTAAAACAGTAAAATAGTTAGCCATTTTCCATAGTCAGCTGTTTGGAAGGCGCCCTAATTAAATAAAATAAAACGACGGTAAACATAAAAAGTAGTTGGTGGCAGTCAGTGTTCCTGCACGCCCTCCCTTTCCTCCACAACGGGACAACCAACACGGATTCACCAGCAGCTGCCGGCAGCCAGCAATAATATCAAATCCCTTATTCAAACAGCAGATGGTTCATTCGGAGTCGTATCTGTCTGTGCGCCGCGCTGTCACCACAGGTGTCGTTAAAACCTCGACCCCTGGTGAACTTTGGTGTCACGGAGATGAGCTGAATGGAGCACGGAGCGTTGTCATGGTGACACTGTTGGTGTTGACAGTGACGGTGATGGTAGTGGCGGTAGGTGGTGGTGGTGGTGGTGGTGGTGGGGGTGAGAGCTGGAGGAGGGAAGAGTCATTTTGGCACTTGCTACCTGTGTGGGCTTGTCTGCGCCTGGCTTGTGTGCATACGCATGTGTGATCGAGGACACCGGCTGTAACAAGCCCAAATTCCAAGGAAGTGCTACCTGTCACATAAAAACAAACACGCACACACACATGCACGAACACACACACACACACTTGTGTATTTCAGATTTTCCCCACACGAGTGATGTAAGACTTTCTGTAAAAAGACAGGAAACGATTTAGTAAATTTAAAAATTGGACCAGCTTGAGAGGTCCTCCGTGATAGTACCTTGGATGGATTATTTCATTTTAATTTTTCAAAACTTGCTAAAATCGAACCGCTCCGGGGCTTCGCCATAACCAGCGCGGCATGCATCTCCCCTCGCTGAGTGATTATGAATGAACACACATCCTGAGCTCTCCCTCCTTTCCCACACATCGCTCCGAGCCGTCTGAGACGAATCGCTCGCCAAAGCCGAGGATTACACCCTGAAAATCGGTCACGCTGAAGGCGAGGCGATCTCCTCGGCGCGGCCGCCGCTGCATGGGCGTGCGCGCGTTGGCACATTAACTCTGGCATACACAGATGTTCTGGAACCAGAGTGACAACAAGACTATTTTTAGACGAGGCTGCCCACACATGGGCGAGTTTACAGCAGGGGAATTGTGTGTACGTGCATGTAACGTGGGGGGAGTGTGAGTGAGGAGCTGACAAACATCCAGCAGCGTCCAGGTGGTAAGACTGAGAGCATGGAAAGCAAAGGGAAAAGGGGGGAAAGCTGCGGAAAATTAAACTGGGCCTTAAATACAAGGGGTGACCACAGCCACTTACACAGAACCTCACACACACACGCACAAACAGACACAACTGCTTTGCAGCCCTGGCACCTGTATGTCCAGAGAAAAGACTTATGTAATCCAGTTTGAGATATTCCAATAGTGTTTCCAGACTCATGAATGGGTGGCAAAGGCTGTGTGAGTGTGTGTTTCTGTGCATGTCGGTGGCATACAGGCAGCTAGGTGACAGCAGCGAGAGTCCTCTGGAGCTAGAAGGAGCATAAATTAGTCTTGGTGAGTGACAGTGAGAGTTTTGCTGGGTGCTGCCACAGCTTACCTGCCACCTCCACTATGTCTCCCGGGACGATGTCTCTGGCTTTGATCCTTTGGACAGCCTTGCGGTTCATGCGGTACACCTTCCCCATCTCTGGTTCATACTCTTTCAGAGCCTCAATGGCATTTTCAGCATTTCGCTCCTGTGCAGAGAGGTGCAGGTGCAATTTAATAAACAGACTTAATGTAACATCTTTACTCTGTTCTGTGGTAAATACATTTGCAAGACTTTGAGTTATCCACTTGTGTCCTAACAGAGTAATACACCATGCTTCCCTACAGTTTTGATGGCCGTCCTGTCTCTATTTCTGACGCTTGCATCAAAAATTCCTGCTTCCTCTTCGACACAAGTGAACCAAGAGGGCGTTTTGCATGAGCTCCCTGGTTTGTTTCTGTTTTGACTTGACACACAGACTCAAGTTCTCCAGTGTTGACAGGCCCATCCCGCTGCAATGTGCCGTTTGGACGTACAGATGTTAGCACAGAGCACACAGATAAAAGGTGAACCTATGTATCCTGCAACAGCTGCTGGAGAGGGGTTTGAACTTTGCTGTCACTGTTGGCTAACCATGTGAATACCTTGTGGAAAGAAATGTTACTCATGCATGCATGCGTGCGTGTGCGTGTGTGCGTGCGTGTATACACTTTATACATAAACACGGAGTGTTTCTCACCTGCCAGACCCCGATAACAGCGTTGGCAATGAGGATAAGAAGAATGACAACGGGCTCGACAAAGGCGGTGGTTGTCTCCTCTCCTTCCTCAAACAGAGCCAACACCTACATGAACATACAGGACACATGACATTAGCAGACATTTGAGATGGTACCGCCCAGTCCCATGGTAACAGTTACATACATTTTCAGGTTTGCTTCCACTGAAACATGTTTGGGAAGAAAAAGAAAAAAAACTTTTAGCTTATATTTGACCTATTTTAACTCTTTGTCCTTTACATTTGGCTAACTAACTCACATTTCTTTCATTAACTTTCATGCACACCTAATATTTCAGTGTTTGTGTAGATATAGGTCTCTCTACAATGTTTCTACCTCAATGAATGACTGGTCTACAGACTGCAGTAAACCTCTGACCCCCACAGCCAAGTGCAGGTGATAAAGTTTGGCTGAAATTAGAAGAGATCCACTCATGGATCTTTCTTTTCATAAACCTTTGCCCTTTACACAGAATGGCTGCAAAATGGCCCGAGGGCCCCCAGCCCATCCCTTTGCAGTAAATACACTTAGAGGCTGCAAACATTTCAGACTGTAAATAACAGCAAGAACAAGATAGTGCAGAGCACCGTGAGAACGCAAGAAAAGCTAACATTTGTCACATTTATTTTGTTCACAGTCTGTGAAAGTTCAAAACTTCTAACTTCTAATGATGCAGTTCTAATTTGTCTGATATGAATTTCTCTTCATTTTAGTTTGTAAGTTTTGCAAGTTCAATCATCCTCACGATCAGACTGAATTAAAACAAATGACAGGTGTGTTCAAAAGATTCTTTTGGGCATTTTAGAGCAGCAAGACAATGCTTCAAATAATAAGGGCAATGACAATGACAAGAAAAATAAAATCCTGTCAGTAAATTAGATCATTGGGGAAATAAAGTCACCGGGATTACACTGGATGAACTAGGCTAATTTTAAAACACTCATTCTTAGGAAGCCGAGATTTGCAGGGGTGTATTTTGTAGCACGGTTTACATGCAGAACACCAAAGCTCTTGGATCACAGGAAAATCACACACAAATGAACATTTACATGAGGATTTTGTGAGATCGCAGCGTCTTTTCGGATGACTGTGTACCAGAACACGAGGCTTGAGGGGGGGTTAGATGACAAGACAGTCAACAACTGAAAGAGTCAGACTGAACATTTGCTTAAAAACAAAAACAAACATCATCTCATGTGCTCACTGTTCACCTGCAGGCTAAAAGGAAAGAATTTGGATAGCTTCGAAAAAATATTTGAATATTCAATTCTAAACATCCTAAGAGCTAAAGTAATCTTCCCTCTCAAACATGAAGTTGCTTACGGTGCACGTTATATTCCTCTTTTATTCCACATTTAAGTTTAGTGGAACTTATTCTTATGTCCATAACTCCAGCACAGCAATTCTATATTTCATGGGAGAGTTGTCAGTCTCGTGCTGATGTTAACAACTCACTAATGTCGCACTCAAATTATCGCATGCATGAACAAAACTGACCACATGACTTGGAAACCTGCAATAATATTTATTTACATATTATATGGCCCCCAGAGGGAAGCAGAAACAATCTGTTAAAACAACACTGACGTGTAATAATCTTTTTAAATGATACGGCTAACTTCCTAGAAAAACATCGCCTATTTACACATCAAGTCCAATAATTGCTCTGCATGTAGTCCTGTTTTTGTTTCCACGAACTTCTGAGAAAACTATGTGACCCTTGAGCGGCTGAACGCTCCACTGTGTTCACCAGCTAACTGCTGACTTTAAATGGCCGTCGCTCGCTGCTGGGAATGTAGTGTAGAATGTAACGCATGTCCTTTTTCTTCATGGAAACCAGCTGACTCCTGTGTCCAAAAAGAGCGCTGATAAGAGTGAATCAAAACAGAGAAGTTGAGAACGCAATGAGCTGATAAAGCTCTGAAGAAATGAGGGACACTGCAGAGTCATGTGATAACTCTTAGTTAGTAGTAGTCACATGATCCACTGTTAATATTAAAATAGCGACGATAACTGCTACAGGTGGAAATATCACACATAATCATCCTACGAATAAAAACCCATTTACTTTAATACACTGAAAGGACTGGTTCCAATATTATGTCCAGACGGTAAATATACCATACAATTACTCTCATGCTACTATACCTTTGCCACTTCTCCATAGCCAGATATAGTATGACAGCTGAATACTAATGGATTCTGCAAAACTGTCAGAGATGGCAGATACTCATTGCTAGCTGTGACAATAAGTCTGGAGATCGTAACAGAAAAAGCTCCCCACTGCAGCACAGAAATACCTCATATTTATTTTTCCATTATTTTATCATCGACGGGTATAGAAAGTAAAGTGACTGCACAACAAAAGCAGCAGAGAGAAAGACGGAGAGATGAAGTGGAACTACGTTTCCATGATCTTATGGGCCTTTATCAAATGATAAAAGAGTCTATTCTCCGCAGAGTATTGAGCAGCAGAGTGTACGTCACTGCAGCCCGAGCCTGGTCGATAGCTCATCATTCCACATCATTTGGGACGGTAAATCTCTCTTCTGACTGAGCCGAGGCTGGAGGGCGACAATGGCAGCGCTCTGAGTAAAGACGACTCAAAAGACACTTCACACAATCAGCACACATTCAGAGAGGGGGTTTGAATACCTAACTCCTACATTCATGCTGAATAGAAGCTCAAATGGAGAGAGAATCTGAGGGAAATTTAACTGCTTGCCTTTGGCAATCTGTGGTAAGAAAAAATAAATAAAAATAAAAATAATTAAGCTCCGATTCAACACTTGAAATCAAAGCTTCATCACCAAAATAAACCTCTCCTTACAGCTTTAAACATTGCACTCCTCACACCCCACATGCATAACTGAACACTGAGACACATGCCGACAGATGGCCCATTATATCTGAGCGTCTCCAGAGTTTTGGAACATCACCCGGTGCTCAGCAAAAATGGAAAAACACATTTTATTCAAGTCACATCTAGATCAGAAAAAAAAAAACACTCTTAAGGTCACCTATTAAAAATGTGCCGTAAACACAGGAGGCTCGACTTTTCGAGTCCCTTCCTGTACTCTCTTGACCACCCTGACATTATTTCAGCTTAATGCACTGACGGGGAAACCAAAAGGAGGAAGTGCACTGATTATTTCAGGTGGCTAGTGTGGCTGTCTGTGTGGCTGTGCCCTATTAAACTCATGCCAGAGAGTATAATAAAATGGCTTGATAAACCGAGGCATGGTTGAGGCTGTAGCTCAGTGAAATCTTCATGAATTATATTTTTGTGCCGTCGGTTTGTCATCATACTGCATGCACGCATATTATGAAATATACTAACCCGGCCTATTTTGTCTAATAATATGCGTCATGCAAAGGAGGCAGGAGAGTCTAATCATCTGTGTTTGAATATATTCAAAAAACAGCCAAATGAGTCCCAGCCGAAGGATTAACGATCACCCCAGTTCACTCTGCTTTAGCCTCCTTGATTATACTAGTGACAAACTAAACAGTGAGCAAATAGAAACACTGAAAAGATATTAAAAGCCCTAAAGGAATATAATCCATCTACAGACAAGCTCTGCAAATTTGTCTGATTAAGACAAGCTGCTCTGGAGTGCAATATATTTGGGACTTTGAGTCAGATCAGGTCACGGGGAACCTCACTTTAGTTTAGCTGAAACCACACCAGGCAAGCATGACATTGTAAAGCATTAGGGTCGGTGCAGCAGTGGAACAGGGGCCGTGTTCCACTATAAACAACCTTTTTAAAGTAAGGAAAGCCTGATTTACATGAGGAAAAGTGAGCCCACACTCCAGAGTCCCGCATTTACAGCCCACGCCTGCTCTAAGAGCCTCTCGCTAACACGACAACAGTTAAAGAAGATATATTGTGTCATATACATTTTTAGAGCAATTTTCCTACTTTCAAAAATAGCAACGGCAATTCCATCCCGAGACACCACCGGGGACACGCTGTAATAGGCGGAAAAAAGTTATTATGCAGTCCGGATTCCCCCGCTCCACCCCTCGCCGACCTTCGCCACCCCAGTTGACTGCAAGCAGGGTCACAGTTTGAGGCGCCGCAGCAGAGGGAATTTTGATTGATAGTTTTGTTTCCAGTCGGGCAGAAGTGCTCTGCCTGTTCCCCTTCGCCGAAACCATATCAACACGGGGTGGAAAAGCCAGTAATACACATGTTTCCACATGAAAAGGGACCACTAACTAGGTTGTGCAGTGTTCTAACAGGGGAATAAAGCCGCCTAAAGCTAACGGAGCAGTCTATTAGGTGGCAATTTCCAACCCAATGTCCAATTTGGGTCTCACATACCCATAGGAATATATTTGAGAATCAAGATCAAGAAACAAATAAGATGAAGGCCACTGGAATTTTAATTAGCTAGGTCATACTTACAAAGGAAACACAGGCAGCGAGCAGCAGGATCCTGACCAGGAGGTCTTCAAACTGCTCCACAACCAGTTCCCACAGAGACTTCCCTGAAATAGACAAATACACGTCACACACCTGGATACATTACACTAAATTTAATGTCTGAGGCTTCCAAAGTGATGACTCAAAGTGTGCTCTTATATTTAATGTTAGAAAGGATCTCTAAGATGTATTGACATTAGCTTTATAGCGCCGATAGCGACCACAATCCCCGTATTTACAAGGGAGTAGGGTGGTGTGTCCACCGTTGGAAAGCTGTAGTAGTGTACACTCCCAAAGTTTAGCCCTCGTTCTACAGAAAAGAAAAGATCCTGGCTCAAGACGCTTAATCAGGTAGTAAAGGGAAGGAGGATTGCAGCTCACTGGAAAAAACAATATTTACCTTCTTCAGCTGGGAGCTCTGTGGATGTCACACCACGCCGGTTGTAAAGGAATCAAATTGGTCGGAGCAGGAGAGAGTGGGGAGGGTGGGGTTGGGTGAAGGTTGGAGGAGAAAGACAAAGAGCAGTTAATACATTTGATGAATACAGCCTGGCTTTGAGGTGCACGGACACGTAGAAATCACCCTGCAGAATCGTGCTGCTTGAATATGAAGATAAAAATGCAGGAAGGCACTATTTTTATCTGCTGTTGTGTCGTTACGACTTGAATAACCACCAATCGAAGGCTCAGATCATCCTTTCATGTGTGAAATTCCACCGTCGGTGCCTTTTGTGTTGCTTCAAGCTGACTCACTCTTTCAAACACTGTCAGCACAGATTCTGTAATAAAAAAAACACCTTTATAAAAGACCTGACCAAGGCCTTTATAGTGTGATTGCTGATCTTGTAAAGGTTAGCTGAATATCACGGTGTGTGTCAGCCCACGAATGGTTTCAAATCACCTGACATGTGGGACTCGATATATCTTTGATGAAGTGAATGTAGTATGTCACATAGATCAGAATCTCATTTCTTTAGAATACAAATTCGACTTACTATGAATGTTCACTGTTCTTGTAAGCTTGTTTTAGGCTGTATTTTTCTCTTTTTTTCATGTTTTATCTGTCCAATATTTTCCTGATTAATCGCTTGTGCGATAAAATTATCGTTGGGGAATCTGGTGATTTTACAGCGAGGTCCAAACTTTATATAATCTCATCAATGAATTACTTGATGTAGCCCTTCCTTGGCTGATGCACTGTAAACAATGCAACTGACTCGTGAAGACTTGAAAGCAGTTATTTTATTTTATTTTGTTGTTTCAAATTAACCTCGGGTTTCAATCACCACTTGAAACGTGTAGCATCTTAAATCCAAGACTGTGATGGAATTCACAGGCCATTTCAAACCTGGCAGGGCATTTTAAAATTGGGGGAAAAAAGATCACGATTCAGAATGTGAATCATGACTGGATGGTGAATTGAATAAATAACCGATCCTCTAACTGTTTCAGCTCTAAATCTCAAATTAAACTCTAAAATCAACTTTAAAAGAAATCACTATATTTCTATATTTCTGACTTGTTATGCTCCTACTGTGCTGACGAATCTTTAGTTATATGGTGGATACACGTGGACTGAACAGACTGAACAAGTCAATCGATCGGCTGATCAGTTGATAATTAGCTACTTGGAATCAGGCACAACTCTGATAATCAATTGTCTAATCAAGTTCCAACATCTAATCTGAGAAATTTGCAGATTTTTTTTTTCCAGTTTGTTGCCGTTTGTCAGACAAAACAAGTGATTTTGAAGTTCATTTTAAAATTCAGGCTCCGGGATGGTTGCTTAATTTTGACAATGACTTCTCCCCCCGTTCTTCTGCATCAGAATGAATAAATGAAAGCCTCTCAAAACATGTTGTTCTTTTCTTCGGCATCATCTCGTCATTTTTCATCTGTCATTTCCAAAGCTGTATTTTCTGGCATTCTGAATCAAACTGAGCATCTTATCCAGTCTGATTTGATTCACCAGAACACAACACCCACTGCACACGAGTCACTGGTGTGAGTAGAAAACACATCAGTCATATTCTAAAAAACATTTCAATTGACAAGTACTGTTGATCAGTGTCACCACAATGAGACACAGGCATGCTTAGTCACTGCATTCATCAGGTCCTGACCAAATCCAACGAAAAGCCGCAGACAAACAGGTCCAATGTAACGAACCACATCCATCACATCTGAAGACCTTGATGAAGAGTAATGATAACATATGGACAGTGATTGATTCTGTGCATTTGTCTGCCATCAAACATTGGTTTTTGTCACGATTTATTCCAGGAAAAGTGGCTTTTTTTTGTCTTCGAGCAGTGGAAACCTGGTGTTTCTCTGCATGTTTTGACCAGGCCGTGCTACACAAGTATCGAATGTGACCCAGCAGAGAGAGAGAGAGGGGCTGGAAAGACCGAGGACCATGACGTGAGCCCGCAGCCTCCTTCCAAAAACAAAGACGTTCACAAGCCACTCAATTTACACATGCCACTAGCGGAAAGAGAAATTATTTCGCATCATGACTTCTGGAATGGTTCCACGGTTTCTAAATGTGTTTTTCTGTGGTCAAAAGTCGGCAAATTTTGCATAAGGAGATGAAAAGTTTGGGTGTTCTGGTGGAAGAACTTTTAAATTTGGTTTGCAATCAAACCAGGGAAAGTGAAACGGATAGTCGCAGTGCAAACAAGCTATTGAAGAAGGCTGCGCATGATCTGTTAATATTAGTAGTTTTGCATTATCTATTAGAAAACAACCCTCTTGTGCAGAGGTCGTGTCTCGGCTCAACGGATGATCATCCTCGGCCTGTGTGATAATAGCTGATGAGTCATTGTGAATAGCTATTCCAACTTGCTGTCTGGAGGGGTTTTCACAGTCCAGGTTGGACACGGTTGAACTCGCGGGGGACTTTTAGCTGCACTTTGCCAGCACCAACAGCACCAGCAGAAATGTGGAGAAGTGGGTTCTGCTGTTTTCCATGCTCCACCAGTCTGACATAAGCCTGTTTCCCCATTACTGTGCCTCCCTGGTTGTATAATGTTTTTATGGCAGACAGGCTGGCTGCGACTCCAGTTCTGGAGACAAAGATGGACTGACTGAAAGGACAAGACAGACGAAAGGGGAAAGAGAGAGACACGCACTGGGAGAGAGAGAGAGGGCGGGAGGGAAAGGGCTGGAGGTGCTGAACGGGGTTCCCCGGCTTCCCTCTGCCAAGGATTCCCTCACAGTCATCTGGGCTGTGTCAACCCGAGGCTTGCCCAGGCACATTCCTGAATACTGACTTCACCTCTCTCTCTCTCTCCGTGTCCCCACAGTACCTCCCCCCGCCTCCTCCCTCGCGGGCCCAGACAATGAATAAAAGAGCTTGTTTACACGCAGCAGAAAAAGCGAGCAGCGCGGAGCAGAGGGGAGACACTTCCTGGAGACAGTTGCCAACAACAGCAGGGAGCTGGTTTCTGTGTCCAGAAGAGTCAGGAAGAAAAGCAGGAAACCGGCCATCTATCTATCCGCACTGCAAAACCATCTGCTGATAAAGGAGCTTTCACTCCGAGCTCCTCTCTCGCTCCTCTTTCTAGTCTGACTGAATCCATTAACAAATTACAACCCCAGATTACTGGGACCCCCAGTAAACATCACATCTGAGTGTGGTTAAGCAGTATTAAGCTAGAGTTCAGGCCCTCGTGTGTACAACTACAAACATGAGAAAGTTTTCTGCAGTTACCATGGCAACTTGGCTCAAGAAGGCTCCCTTATTTAAAAAAAACAAAAAAAAAACAAGCGTTTCACAAGATAATCTGCCAGTGTCTGTCAAAATCTACCAAGAATAACTGTTACGCAATCAGCAGGGCCTTGATACGGCACACTCTGACTGCAGCTATCAAAAAAAATAAAAACCCACACATTCTCATGCGAACAAGCTCATTTCGAGCCTCCACGGGCTGCTAATATACAGTCAGTATGCAGGCAAGCAGACACACCTCCAAATAAACAGCTAGCAGCCAGCTGGAGAAGTGTGAGCAGAGGTAGAGCGAGTGCACAGAGGTACAGTAGTGTAGTAAAGACTTGTGCTGCTTCAGTGAGCGGCTCCAGCTCCAGGATCAAGATTCATCCCCTAACCATGCAAATGTAAAAACAGGCCTATAAATACCATCATAAGGTAAGCCCTAATGACACAGTCAGCTATAGCTTCCTATATCCACTCACTCTCCTAATGTATTCCCCCACCGGAAAAGGTCTGAATGCATTAACCATATCGAATGTGAATTATAAATGTACCCCATTCTCCTCCCTAACCTTGTTATCTCTGCTACACAGAAGGCATTGCAGGTAACTGCAGAGGAGACATCTGCAGTCTGACAAAGTCAATCTTCCCTTCATTTACATAAATGTCAATGAGGGCTTCCCTTCTCGGAGGAAGTCATACGCAACCATGTCAACTGGGTGAGTGTCAGAAGCTATCTTTGGGAGTCCCGCCGACCTCTGAACAGCCACCCTGAGGATCCCGAGCGGGAGCAGAGGAGGAAGCGGTGCCAAGTCACTAATGACTTCTCTGCAGCATAATGAAACAAGGGCAAGAAGTGACACGCAGCTACTCTCCAGTCAGTCCCTTAAAGTCCGAAAAACTCTGATACCGCATGAAAGCAGTTGTACTCAAAACAGAAGAAATGAGCAAAACAAGACTAAGTGGCTAAGCAGAGAGGAGAACCGAGGCTGATGGGAACGTCCTGCATAAAACTAAAGTATTGAACAAACTGATATTTGGACCTGACAATGTCAGTAGATGAAAATGGATCACCAAAGTTATTATAATTCATCCTGAGGGGGGCCGGGCCTGTCTGAAACAAATGTCATGGCAATTCAACTCTTCGCTAAAGACAAGAAATGTCAATCTAATGGTGGCATCATGGTGGATCACCAAAGTTAGGAGGGTACATACAAGAGCATCCATGCAAAAAGGATATGCCAACACTGCCACAGCTGTTGGCAGCTTTTAAAATGGCCGAAACATGTTATTAGTGCCTGTTTTTAATGATTTGGTTGTAGGAATAATGAGAATATAATGTTCTATATTTACAAGAGGCTCATATTTCATCGCTACTGGTTATTAGGGGAAATAATTATAGTGGCTTTAGATTTATTTGGAAAAATACTCCAACAGTGTCACAAAAGTTTTTACAACATTCCTCTAGAAAGTGTTAAACGGGATCGCATTGGTTAAAGGTTGTTTTAAACCACAGTAGATTGTTTCAATTCTCTCCAACAGGATGAGCCTCAAGCGACGGTAACATTTTCCCAACTAACATTAAGCAAATGTTTAAAACCTGCTGACGCATCCAGACTCCCGAGCTGAAATGACTTTGACTTCAGTATAACGTTGCGTACAAAAGGAAGGAAATAATGGTTTCATTTCAGCGAGACCAGAAGAGAGGAATGATAATGGTATGTCCTGCACATTACACTTAATATTAAGCTGCTATGTTTGATTAACCTGTAATTCTCTCCATGCTGGGGACACGGAGAGGAAATACCAACTGTCAAAGCTGCACACGTCTTTTTGTGAGGCTGTCGAGTCAGAAAAAGAAGAAGAAGAAGGAAGAGTTAGTTTCAAAGGGGAGATTTTATCTTTTCAAGCCAATTAAGACACGAGATCCAGCTCAGCGGCTGCTGCGGCCGCCTATTGGCTGGACCGGTTCTGACGTCATCAGGCTGTGGTCAGGGAAAAAGAGACTGGATTTTTCCTCAGGATGTTGCACAGGATAGGGCATGCTGAAATTAAACTGCAGCATCACTCTCACATTCATGCTGCAAGAGTATCTAAGACTTGAAATATCTAACAAACAGCACCAAGCCGTGTCTTGCTGCACAGCCTATCAACACTTATAGGACAGTCGGATTATGAAACACAAAATTTGCAGATTGTAGATAATCTGGGCAGTGACAGAGTGAAACTGCTGATAACTACAAATATAAGACATCTGTGTTTATGCAACCTTATACATCTGGTCTCTTAACTGCACACACACTGCTTGTTGCACATTAGATTCAGGTTTACACACCAAATAAAAGCCTTGCCCCACATTTTACCACTCACAGTGTGATGAGCTCTACTGGCAAGTTACAGAGGAAAAGGAAAAGGGCCTGTTAACCGAGCAGGACATGCATGAGGTGATGAGCACGGAGCCGATATCTCGTCAGGGATCTGAGCTTCCTCTTTAAGGTCATAGCTGAGCGAAGAACCATTTTTTTGAAGATCCCAACAGGGTAGCGTGGAGGATGGCACCCAGCCACGCAGCAGCCAATTGGAGAAGCTGAATGCTGTGAAAAATAGTCAGCAATCCCCCTAACGGCAGACTGAAATATCTATGTTACCACCGTGCTATTTATAGGATTTATTCTAGGTTTAGAAACCAGAACGGCACTTCTATCCAATCAAATGCACGGTACTGTACAACTTTACCGAGCCCTGCAGTAATTCAGTCTGTGGAATTATTTCTGAGACGGTCCAAAGAAATTACACACACACACGCAGTGGCGTACGTCACTATGAAATAAGGTGCGACTTTCATAACATACACATTTAGCATGCCCGTACGTGATTAAATTCCTCTATGAGGTGCCAAAGTGAAATGAAAGGATCTGGTTCTGGATCTGAAAGGAGTCTGGTGATATTCAATAGTTTACATTCAAAAAAGGTCAAAACCAACAAGGAAACTGATCCTGCTAAGTATTGTCTGTTTAGCCAGAGCTTATATTGTGTTCCTCTTTGTCATAGAGATCCATTGTTGTCAAAAAAACTATTAAAAATACATCAGAGACCTGCGGTAAGAGCTGGGGGTGACATGTTTCATTAATACAACGAGCCTGGGTGCTAGTCAATGCCACATACGCCATCCTGCAACTGAAAATAGTCAAATTCATTATTTACTTTAGTTTGAGTAACAGTTGTTAAAAAGCATAGTGCCCATTTGCTTTAGAACATGAGAAAACCTTTAAAATAAATTAAATTACATATTTATTCCCTGGTCTAGGGAGGTCTACTCAATAGGAGGAAAGTATGGAAAGTATTTTTACTTGTGGCATTTATTTATTTTTTTTTAAATGGGATTTATTGACATAACAGAAATATAAAATTTACTACAGACTTTGATATATTGATGCAATGTTAGCTAAAAAAAGTGGAAAAAAAGCTGGAAATTTTTTAGTTGTGTCTTCGTCTGTGAAGAAGCTTGAAAAATGAGGAGGAACGGGTCAAAAATGATTTTTGATGTGTCCCAAACTTTGTCATTTCTTTTGTTCCATTGTGGGTTGAAAAATACACATTCAGATGAAAGAAGTATGAATTTAAATCTAAAACTAGAGTGGAAAAAAAAATCCACTTTTACTTTTTACTCAATGAACAACAAGGTAATTAGAGGAAAATAATCTGCATGTCTCTTCATGCCATGTTTTGACACTGTGGTTTCTTCACCGTTATGTTTTTGAACCGGTTCATCCATCAGACAAACACATGACTTTTATAGTATTTAGTGAGCAACACAAGCTGCTTTGCATGCAGCTTATTAGACTGTACACACAGCTACTTTACCCCGTGTTCGCTGTACACTCTACAACATATGCTCTGTGTACACACAGCCCCCTCCTTGAAACACAAACAGTGTTGAGACACTTAGTGAACCGGACGGCGCTATGGCAGAGCCCCCCTGGGCCGCAGACGGCAGTGACAGTGCGTTAGAACCGAGTGACTCAACTGCATTTTACCATAAGGGCATGATGGTGAGTGACAGATGCAGAGGTGGGAGGGAAGAAGGCAAGACAAGTGACAAGCTAGAACAGGATCACAGTTCCTTTGAAGGCAGCTGGGCAGGCACACACAGAGCCCACTAGAAGAGGGAAGTGACTCAACACCCCAAGGACTTCAAATTACTTTTCTACAACTTAACTCTCTTCTTTCAGCCCACTCAACTCCAACACCACAATTTAACTCTCAACTGGACGATTTTAAGAACAAGCGACAGCAAAGTGGAAGCTGACGACCGCTGTCTGAGGAGTGCACGATGCAATGTGCAATCTCGAGTGTGTTGGTGTAAAGGAGGAGGAGGAGGAGGAGCAGGAAACAGTACAATGTCTCTCGCATTTCAAACGCAAGAGCGAGAAAGTCAGGCTCCTTTTATGTCAAGTTGCAGAACAGGAAGAGAAACAACACTGAGTGAGGTTCCACTAGAGGAAGTTGTAAGCATTATTCGGGCCAGAAAATGGAGTGAGGAAAGTTCAGTAACGCTGCATAATTTACCTAAGCAGCAACGTCAGACGCTCATGGGTGATTGCATCAGTGACAGAAAACAAAACACCTTTTCAGGTGCCAGAGAGTTATTGTATTTCCACATTTGGAAAACAGGCTCATATGTAAAATAATCAGAGCCATAAAATAATTAAACTGACTTCATGTCAGCGAGATGAAGAGGAGCTGAGTGGAGCTGCTAGGTTACCGTTCTGAAAGCTTCTGTATCATATTCTGAATGAAGGCAAACACATCTATCTAACACTGGACACCATCACAATGGTGGAATGACATGCATTGCTAGGCTGTTTAACCTGAATGTGTTACGCAAGTGTGCTCACCTGGAGGGAGTGTCGAGTGACGCAACCAAGATTAATTCTGAAGTCTCTCAGGCGTGAGTTATTTATTTAACGTGCTTTGGTTTAAAGAAATGCCACTACACTTTAAAAGCCTGAAGAACTTTAGAAAGATTTCATTATGAAGCACCAAACTCACTTAAATGTGAGCTAAAAAGAAAAGGGTACGGTAACTGAACACCTCCTGTCTCACTCTCTCACCTGTGCATCAGCTGCTTTGAAAGAATTACTGTCTGGGTCACCCACCCATCCCCGACTGCCACCACAACCAGCAAAAAAAAAGCTGATTGCTCATGAGGAAAATGTGGCCTTTTACTGACACCTTATAAGACAGAAATTGGGGTTGTGAGTGCACAGGACACAATCATCAAGAACTGCAAGCTGTAACAACGCAAACATTCTTGGTGCACCCACACACACTGAGAGCATGTGTGTGTGTGTGTGTGTGTGTGAGAGTGTGAGAGAGGCCTGTGACTTCCTTTACTACATTAGAAGCAGCTATGTCACAATGAAAGTGATAAACCGTCTTGTAAATTGAGGTGCTTGTCATTCTCGACGGTAAATTAGCTGGAGTTCTTCGGTGTGTGTGTGTGTGTGTGTGTGTGTAGATGTGACTGTTGCAAATAAAAGTAGCTGCCAGTGGACCGTGAATGAAAGGTGTGAATAAAAGGTCAGTCGCCTCCGTTCTGCAGCACGGGCTGCTTTGTAGAAGAAGACTGTCCAGATGTGGCGGCTAAACTCATTTTCCAACATCTCAGAAAGCGATCAGAAACTCTGATGCTGCTCAGCGGGGTTTTCCTGCCAGAGCACATGAAAGCGCGGACGTAAAGCCAGGAAGGACAGACACCGCTCACCTGCCTTCACTTACTACACTGTGGCATTAAAAGGCAACATTTTATGCACATTCCTGTAGCTATAAGCACATAAAAAGCCAGAATCTGTGCCATAAAAACAGAGAGATAGATTGAATCTCTTCTTACAAAGACAAAAGGGAAAAAAAAACTTTAAATTTGAAAGGATGTGTGCTCATAGAAGAATACAAGTCCACAACCAGGCCAAACCATCCGACCTCAAAGCGGCTTCACCACATTTTCATCCTCCAAGTTATCTATAGAAGTAATGAGGCAGGACACACTCATCATGTTTTAATTGTAGGGTTGATTGGACGGCTAACAGCTAACAGACAGTTCTCAGATGTTTCTAGAAACCAGCAGCGATTAAACTCCCTCGTGCATCCCACAGATCCAGAGGCCGATCAAGTCTGCAGAAAGAAATAAAAAAACCCTCCCCAGTCCCACGGAGGAGCGTGATGTCTGAGTCAAACATGTCACATCATCCACCCCGGCATGTCAGCGCCTCCTCCAGCAGCGGACACTTGGAGCGGTGCGTTGGTGGTGAATTGACAGCGGATCATGTCAGTTTGCCTTCTCCTCTACGAAGTCAGACACACGCCGACTGCGTGAGTGCAGACGCACAGTTGGGATGTTTTTTTTTTTTGTTGATTTAGGTTAATGATCCTGCTGATAATGAGATCCTGCTAACTATGCCTCAAAGTCACGCATGTCACAGTGAGCGGGGCGAGCGTACCACCCGCAAAGAGCTTTGAATGGACTCTCACTGGAACAAAACACTAACAGAGAGTCCTTGCAGTCAACTACAGAGTCTGCGGTTTGTGAGCGGAGGGGAAGGAGCCGTTTAGCAGCCGTACATCACTCTGCACATGACATGTCCTAAAATAGTCAAAAAAAACACAAGCCAATCTTATGCAGTTTATCCCCTTTTTTGGCTCGTGGAGGAGCAGCTAGATTGGATGATCCCTATAGATTCAAAAAAGGAAGAAAGAAAAAAAAAAAGGGTATTCCCTCTCTCTGCAGCGTTTATCTGTAACACACTCACACAAGGCAGGAAGTTCACAGCTAAAAGCGAAAGAGATGTTATCTGTGGCAAGACGTTGCTTTTTTTCCATGAAGTCATCACAAGCCCCTGGGTAGAGTGGCTGGCTGCAACAAAAGGGCTACTGTTTGACTGGCACAATATGCCGCTCTACTCCACAGCTTGGCCACACATGCAAATGACAGGCCGGGAGGGAAAAGGTGTGGTGATGTCAGGTCCGAGCTCAACATGAAAATACTCAAACACCGGCCGGGTGTAAAAGATGGTGAAGGCTTCAGGGAGGAAGGGAGGGAGGCGGGGGGGGCCCCATGTGTGAGTGCAGCTGCACGACTGCTCAGCAGAAGCTATATTTTAATCAGTTTTAAACAGCAGAGTTTCATCCGTTAGTCTCTAATCACTGTAAAACTGTTTATTTCAGATGACTTTACAGATCTACTTCCCCATGTTATCTTGTAACTTGAACTGTAAAGTATAGGCCATGTGGCGAGCAACTGTTGAAAGTGAAAACAGGTTGTTCAAGAATTTCTGTTTCATTATCTCCACAAGCTCATCTTCTTCCACTCCGGCAGCCTGAGCTTGCCTTCCCTTGCACTTCCTGATCCCTGCATGTAAGCCAGGGATGTCTTCCACGCGCACACACGCACGCACACAGGCAGCAACACATTACAGTCGGGGAGGTCTGCAGGTTGGTTTTCAACCAGAATGCAGGTTTGTTAAAGAACTTAACATACTTTCAAAATGATTCCTAACATGAGGCGACCGCATGGGGGGATGAAATATAGATTCAACTGGATGAATAAAGAGTTTAATTAAACGAGCTTATTGGCACTGTCTGTCCCTGTGTGGCAACTTTAACTCGTGTGACATGCAATGAATGATCCAAATGCAGGCGTGTGCATCAATGAACGTGCCGTTTACATTTCCATTGACTGTGCGCCAGAGGGAATATGATTTTTTTTTTTTACGCGCACGATTTGCAACAGGCTGAACATGTAACGGCAGTAGTTGGATTTCCTGGCAGATGAATCGATGCAGGCTGTGAGTACGCACCAGCAACGAGCTGAAATGAAGGATGGAAAAATAAGATATGAATGTATCAAACTACTCACCGTTCGGTCCATATTTCTCTAAATGGACTTTGACTTGTTCCAGAGTCAGTCCGGTGTTCTCGTTCACACCGAAGTTGTTCAAAACTTCAGTCGCAGATTTAGTGTGCGCATTTTCCATCTTGGTGGACTGGGCTTCAGATGATCAGGTCGTAATGCATGGAGTTTAGTAACATCTATTGTGGCAACCGGGAGGGCGCGCGGGGAGGGGAGAGGGGGGGGTGAAACAGCAGTAATTTCCACCGATGGACGTTGGAGGCGGCTGAGTGTCGCTCGGGTCTGCTCGGTCACCTGTCCCCCCTTTGGAAGAAAAAAAAAGCACCGGATCCGCGGTACAGACGCTGTTGTTGCTCTGCCGATCGACTGCCGCTGCTACTTCATCTCCATCTGAAGGTGTGCTGTGTCTGTGCCGGGGCGGACCGCCTCCTCGCTGTTGAGCACTCCCTCCTGCGCTCCAATTGGACGCGCGTACCTGAGCGGATGGTTCAGCTGGTCTCATTCAACCACTTCAAAAGATCCTTCCTTAAAAAACAGGATACAGACAAACCTGTCGGTCCTCGTGTTTGTTTTTAACTTAGTCAGGTCATAGTTAATGCTGTCAGGTGACGTCATTTTATTGCAGGGGAATTATCACTTCTTTTTTTTTTTCTTGCTTGAGGACTTCAACACAAGTCAGCAGCTGCACATCAGCGCCCCTGCAGCTGAAGGGCCCACAGTGCCTTGCTCAAGGACACAATTAAAACTGGTTTTCAAGCCCATCAGCGCCTGGGCTAAGTGCTTTTTGTGAGTTACTGGCTGCGTGCTCATGCCCAAAGCATGCCCGAAGGGCCACTGTCACAAAGATTAGGCTAATCTAGTGAGTTAGTTTTGAGTCAAATTCAACCCAGACAATGATTTTAAGTTTAGAGAGATAACAACTCCCCTCTGAGCTATTTTCCAGTGTAAGCTGTCATCATAGCTGCCAAACAGAGAGGAAACACGAGGCGGGATTTGTGATTTGTTATGGAGTGAATTGTTCTTGTAACTGTTCGAATCTTCCAGACTCTCGTGCACAAGAGAGGAGAGGTTATCAGCTTGAACCGGGGGCTTTGTCGCTATGTTTTTATGTTTTTATCTGGAAAAATAATTTTTCATAAAAGGAATTAGACTAGCTCCAGTGTTTATGAGATATGGACCATTGTCAAAGTCAATACGAGCTGATATCCCAGGAGTCATTGCAAGATGCCAGAGGGCTTCTTCAGAAATAGTTCAAACAGTGTTTATGTGTACTTAAAGAAGGGATGAAGAAGCGATGACAAACATACAGTAGTTGCTGATTTTGTGCAGATTTTCCACGAGTCGCAGATCATTAAAGGAAGAGGAGGCTCAGAGCTCTGCTGGTGTTATGCTCACTTACTGAAGTAAGTACAAAGAAAGTAACACCAGGGGTGACTTTCTGTTTTATTTTGTTCTTAATAAGATTTTTTCCCAGAACAGTGGCATTAAAACACTTATTAGCAAGGCTATGTTTTTTAAGGGGAATACAATTAGAGGAATGAACACACATAAAACAAATAAAATCAGTAGGAATCAAATCAAATGTGACGCTGGTGTTGTCCCGTCTCTGCTGGATGTTCACAGCAGCTAAACAGAACGTCTCAAACTCTGACAGCTGTGTTCTCCGTCCTTGCAATCTTGCCAGACTGTTCTCTCAAGGAGACTTGGCAAGAACAACCTTCTCAAGTCCATTCTTGGCTGTCCTGATATTGAAAAAAAAAACATCTCTGAGTCCTCAGGACCAAGGTTGAATACCACGGCTTCAAAGAATGTTTGCAGAAGCAGGATTTGAACTCAGGGTGTTCAGTTTTAGTCAAAATAGAATAAAACATGACTTTCCACCCCATAAAATATACTTTATACAGACCAAAGAAGAATCTATATATATCTATCTATATATTCACACATAGTTATTTTAATCTTAATGATCTATCAATAAGAAACATGCAATGGTGGAAGAAGTACTCAGATCCTTTACTCAAGTAAAAAGTATCAATACAATGATGTAAGAATCCTGTACTGTAAGTATCAAAGTAAAAGTACTTGCTCTGCAGCAACATTATTTGGTGATTAATATTAATGCATCAGTGCATGAATTATCATTAAGTTAACATTTAACTGAGCTACTTTATATACAGTTTCATTATTTATTCCAGTGGTTCCCAACCTAAGGGTCAGGTCCCCTCAACGGGTCATAAGATGAATGTGAAGGGTTGTGAGATGATTAATTGAAGTGGGTAAAGTTAAGTTCTGCTACATGAATGTGCAGTCTAAACACTTTCTCTAGGGAAAGCCAAGATCCACCAGCCAGTATTCGGTAAAAATATGTCATCAGGAGCTCATGTGAACCGAGAAAAACGAACAATGGATGTCAGTTTTTGAGCTATGACAAAGGCCAAAATGTGGCAAAGAACAGATTTTGTTTTTAGCTGTTGTTGATATTTTGCAGTCCGAGGTGGGAGTGAGGAGTCAGCAGTCAGTATAAAACAGATCCGTCAAAAGTCAGTTGCTATAAGAAACAAAACAAACAATGGTCCCACTTAGTGCAACCCAGATGGAATGACATGTTGTTGCACAATGCCATTGTAGCTGTGCTGGCCTTGCATTTTGAAGAAATCTCCAAGAGTGCCATAGCAAAGCACCAATGGGAACCACACATGCAGACACCATTCGTATCCATATCAAGGTATGTCAGTCGTCACCGCTTTAACGTCGATTCGATCGTATTTCTCGGCCTAGGCGATTCTCTTCTTCTCGTTGGTCTCCCTCGGTCGTGCACATGACAGCTGACACACATGCACATATTATAAACAGCTGACAGATGTTATGTAATGAATTTTCTATAGTTAAACATGAAACATATTACAGTGGTGTAACACAGAGGCTCTAAGGAAATGTTGGTCTGCATCATTGCAACAACAACCACACAGCTGGGTGTGATTCGTGCCACCCACGAAGCACAACTTCATTACCATGCTTTACAAATATATACTCAATGCATAACATATCTCAGTGGTTAGTGTACGTTTGAAGCTCAGTTAGCAGTCTGCAGAACAGTAAAAAACGAACTCTGAGGTCAGTATTATTCTTTAATCCACTCTATTGTTTGAATAGCGGGAGATCACCATGGGCGAATTATTTCACAGATCTCACATTAAGAAAGAAAGGCTCGATACCTGTACATATAATAACCTGCAGCTCATACTGCAGCTACCACGCGAAGCTACTACTTCCTGAGCTAATGCCCTCAGTAGTGATTCCTTTGCAACAATTCAACCATAAAAACCTAATTCACATAGTCTCCTCTGAACAGTTAAAGTTGAGTCTGATGTCTCTGCTACTTGAACTCCGTGAAGCATTTATGTGAGCTCTAATCTGAGCTGCCGTTAATTGGCGATATCTGAGGCTTGTAGCTGAAATGAACTTATAACTCTTGGTGCTCCCTTTCCTGCCGTGATCCTCACGAGAGCCAGTTTCATCGCAGTGTCTGATGGTTAACTTTTGACAAAGTACCCCTGTTAATTAAAAAAAAAACCTGAGGTGTCTACCACACGAAGCTGAGCGATCTACGATGTAGAAAGTGAGAGAATGAGAAGGCGTCAACCTGTTGCAATCAGAAATACACTGAAATTACTGCAGCAATACATCAAAATACTCTTTTCTTTTAGGACCCAGGTGGCTAAATTGGCACCTGAAACAAGTGTGAGCGAACACAAAAACATTATTTTGCATATCATTTACCCAAGACCCCACTGAGACATGAACTTCCTGGAAAACTGTCACTTCCTGGAAAACAGCAAAGGTGACCTCAAGCGACACGTACAGAAGGTGTAACCTAAACCTCCCAACGCTTCTGTGGCTATGATCAAATCATACTCCTTTTCTCTCTCTAATATCCTGTTGAATGAAACCTCCCCTTGTTTCTGTGCCCGCACCTTCACCTCGTGGTCACGTGACGTTGCATTGTTTATTAAAAAAACAATGCTGTTTAAAACGCATTACAGTGCACGACTGTGGAGCCCTTCGTGTAGAGTTAGCTTGCAGAGGGAAAATCATGCGCTGGTAGAAGTTTAATGAATTTGCCCATTCATCATTGACTCGGGAAGAATCAGCCAACTAAATGCAAGTAGGGAAACCGGTGTTCCAGATTTCTCTTCCATCACTTTATCCTGAGTGTAAGGTTACTGCAGCACAATCTCCCCACAGTATGCAGACACTGAAATGGGTCTACTGTTGGAGATCATAGGCACCGGACTGGGACCTCGTTGGGCACAAAGTATAAAAGGAACAAGGTGCTCCAATTCTGTCCTCTCTCACAGCTGGCCTCTTCTCTCATAGCAAAAAAAAAAAAAAGTGTATTTATATCTGGAGCTTACGTAACTTCCAGAACTGCTGTCTGGAGGATGGTGGCTGGCTGCATGAAGTTCTTGGATGCTAAGTGCCTACAAGTGCCCTCTCACTTGCTTTGGAGGTTCTGTCTTTGCCTCTGCATCAATATTCAGATTTAAAGATTTCTATTTTAAAAACCAGACCTCACTACAGCTATCCACAGATCCCCAGCAGACACTCAGGCTACAACCACAGGCTCCACTTATTCTGTTCACTGCCCACTCACATGCGCAGTCAGTGAGATTAGCATTAGTCATCATCAGTATCGGCTCATGGTCTGAAGTTCTCGGTGGTGAGTGTCTATGTGCGAGAGCTGACCCCCCCCCCCCCCACCAAGGTGACATAAATTTCAAGAGAACCCCACCATTGCCAAAGCTCTCTTGAAAAGGAAATCCCCACCCCGGACCCCCTCTATGGCTCGCTCCCTCTTTCCCTTCAGTGGCACACACTGGGGGACTGTGCTAGTCTCAGAGCCAGTCACACAACATTTTCCACACAGCACTGTCAGCCTTCCAATAGCATTTGCCTTCCCCTTTTGCTTGCCGCTTTCATTTGCATGAGGGAAATGAGCTGTGGCCTCCCAAGCATTAAAAAAAAGCTATTTCCCTTCACCTTGCACGACGCATCACAAACCTACTGTTCCTCCATCTAAGACGAGGCGTGACATTCTGCGGGCACCTGGGCCTGAATACAGGTTTTTTACATGAGACATGAAAACAAGATTATTTTCAATTTGACTGAAAAACAAACCACCCATGATGTTTTTTCACGACGCTTGTTGCATTTGAAACCTCTCTGCTTCCTGTACAAAAGGGCCAGAGTGCCGGGGACAAGCAGCTGCTGCTGCCATTGACTTTGAATCAAGGAGATGCCAGTCAGAAAAACAGTCTGGAGCAGCTGTACCTGACAAGCAGTCCAAGTGGCGAGTCAACCCCACCCAGCCGACTCGCCATTAATAAACCTCTTGCCTCCTTTCTCCTTCCCCTCTTCCCCTCTTCGGGGGCTCTGCACATCTGTGAGAAAGTCATCATTTCACAGTCTGGCGCAGCAGGATGCCACACTGCCTGTCAGCCTCAGGAAGAGAAGGGAAATGGTTTATGTCAGGGGAGAACGGTCTGCTTTTATACTGTCTTAATACCAGCTCAATATTTTAAATACAGTTCTCCGATGATGTTTGAAATAGCACCATGATATCCAGCAATTCAGAGGCAATACCTTTTTAACCCTCTGAGGTCCGATCACCCGCGATTGCAAAAGATACAGCCGATGCTCGGACCTCAGAGGGTTAAACATCAGAAGTAATTATTATACAGTATTTCTGTGTAGTTTTTTCATCCAAGGTGGACGGATAAGATTGTTATTCATTCTTCACACTGTCTGCCCTCGCAGGAAGCTGGAGAATTCACAGTCTTCTCATGTTTCATGCTGTAAAGAAATCAAACATTTCCAAAAATCTGACCTTGTGATCGGCAGTGTGCTGTAGAAGCCGGTGAAAGAAATTTTGTGCAGGAGTGAAGGAGTTTCTTTAATTATCTCAGTGTCACAAAGAAGAAATGATTTTTTTTAAATGTGAAAGATTGGGATGTAATTTAACACCTTTAATTAGACATAATTTAACAAGGCGAGGTGTCTTATTACTCGCAGTGGCATCATTTTTGAAAAAGAGATGTCAACAGCAGATAGAGGGTTCAGTCTTTTACATTCGGAGCTACAGTGCTGCACTTTTCCTTTTCATTTGTGGCTGTCGGTTTTCCACCATTACGAGAGCCAGTCAATACGCTTAAGGCTCCATTTTGAGGTTGGTTTCCTGTCAGGATGGGAGCTCCCTGTTTGCACCCAGCTCACTGCTCAGTGCGCTTTGTGTTAAAGATATTATTACAGCTTTGCTAGTCCGGTCTTGAATTTGTGGTATTGTACAATAAGGTCGGAACTAAAGTTTGTTTAAAGGACAACTGATAAACCTTCTGTGTCTCCAGCTGGGAGCTGTGTGAAATCTAAATAAACGTGACGTCACTTGAGTCAGAGTTGAGCCTGAACAAGAACAAGAACAAGTCTGGACTGTTCAGAAGTGACTTCACAGACCTGTTTGAGGCTACTATGATGAAACTTTGTACTCTAGCATGCCACATGCAAGTATTTCCTTGTTCTCATGAGCAAATGGCAAATACCTCATACTGTATATCATCTCTGTCTGCTGTTCATGCTCACTTCACTTCATTTGTGCAAATCTGACATTTTGTGATGGAAGAGCAAAAATGTACATAAACACAAAATGAAGTGTGTTTAAGCAGTTTCCAGGTTGCATCTTTAATAACGCTTAACATTTGCTAAGATGAGCCAACCCTAACCCTAACAAAGTTGTTTGAAGCAAGTAA
Source organism: Nibea coibor (assembly GCA_023373845.1). Taxonomy (NCBI): domain Eukaryota; kingdom Metazoa; phylum Chordata; class Actinopteri; family Sciaenidae; genus Nibea; species Nibea coibor. The sequence continues at coordinate 18,975,654 of CM041733.1, forward strand.
ATCAGGTTCGTCTGAGGGTAAGTTTGCCTTTATATCCTGAGGGAAATGTCCCAGCAATCCAAGTTTACTGTATATTAACATCAGTGATTTCAATAGAACATGTTTAGGTTGTATAAGTGAGCCTGATTAGTCTGTCTGTCATCCCTGCTCCCACCAGCACTGCTCAAATAATCCATTTGAATTCATCTGAGGTATTCTATTGCTGTTGATATTTGTGTGTGATGTGATTAAACTGCACAACCTTTGACAGCCCACTTTCTACACTTGTCAGTATTCATTTTCCATTCCACCCAAAGCCAACACTTTAATACACACACGCACACACACATATTACCATCCCCACAACCCGACACACTGTTTGCTACTCAATCATTTTTGGGCAGGATGAGTCACCGCGCAATGACAAGGCTCACCCTGTCAATCAGTCCGTCTGTAATGGAATCAAATGCTGCATATGAAGCAATTACCCGAGTCGCTGATGATATGTGGGTAATCGGCAGCCCAGTGCATGGTCCCACAGATACACACACACATAGGCAAACACACACACGTAACCAGATCAGATCCTGGAGGGAAAGGACAAGATGGAAACTAAACTCATGACTTATCGTCAGTATCAGTAGAACAGATTACGTGTGTCGTCGTCCCATCTGGTGCTGGAAGACGTTGCTGGTTATCAAACAGACAATCAACAGAAAAATGAACACATGACAATGTTGATAATTACTGTAATTAAGTCATTTAGCACAAAAAGCAGCAACAAATCCAGGTGACATTTTTTAATTCTTGTGTGACATCAATGTCAATATTTGCCTGTTTCTAGCTCATTATTATAAGAAACAGTCATTAGTTACTCTCTCGCACTTCGGAAGTAAAGTGATCATCAAACTGAGTAGTTACTAAGTAACTTATTAACCCCTTTGGTGCATTTTTTCCAATTTATTAAAAGTCTCAGTGTGTAAATTGTCTAAAAATAAACTGGGATTCATAGAGAGACTGACAATAAATAAAAACAGAATAGTTATTCAATGAAAGGGCAATGCAGTGATGATTGTTACATTGGATTTCACCTTCACTGATCCAATAATTCATAAATATAAATTCATTTAATGGAGTGTTGAAGGGCACAGAGTGAAAAAAGGCAAAGACTTTAGCAAACACCACTTATCCCCAAGGCCGGCAGAAATAAAGTTTCATTCCAGCACAGCATCACATTTCTGATCACTTTACTTACAACATATCATTATTTTCATCTTTTTACAGACTACATGGATGATTTACCATTAATAATAATAAAACAAAACATGCATATGTGCAGTCCTTTTATACCCAATAAAACATCTTTGCTCTTGAACAGATTTTAAAATGTTTTAATGCTTTGGCAACAATTCTTCGGCCCAAAGCCGAGGCACAGACATCTGCAGTGCCATAATTCCTGTATCAAAGCTCAACTCATAATCCAGTCAGCCCACAATCAAATCAGTGGTCTCTAAAGCAGCATGTAAAATCACTGGCAAGCAGCCTTGAAAGACTTTGTGTGGTTAGTTAATATAGATGCTACATGCATTTGAATTACAGAGGTAGAAAATGATATATTAGACATATTAGAAGAAAGTATTTCATATGTTTCCTCGTGTTTATTGAGCACTTATGCTTTGTCCTGTGTGTTTCTTGGTTTTAAAGGATCAGTAATTGATCTGGTGATTTGTCCAAGGTGTACCCTGCCTCTTGCCCAATGTCAGATTGGCTCCAGCCCCCCACGACCCTGATAAGGATAAGTAGTTATCGAAAATAGATGGATGGATCAATGGTTTCCCGGCCTGCAGAGCTGCTCTGAAGCTGCTAATTGATTACTTTGTCTTGTGTTTTTCTTGCATAAAATCTATGGTTTCTTCGGACACCTCAGAGATGCTGTTTATTAAAGTCCTCTCACCCCAGTCGAAGCCTTCACCGAGTACTTCAGACGTTACAGAAATGATGAACAGGGGACCAGTTCAAACAGTTCAATCAATAGCTATGAATCTGAGCAGCTCTTGCTCTTAGTAAGAAGCCAAAAAGTCCAAAGCCTCTAATTTTCTTCGAGGTGATGCTCACAGTGACAAATGGGAGAACGACTCTGTCCATGCAAAGTCTAATAACATTGAAATGTACTTGATTTTTACAGCGGTAATTAGCAATATGAAGCAGAAAGATATGTGCCCATACTATATCATGCCAAAGTTTCCCCATCACCTTTTCAGTGAGAATTCCTCGTGGGAATTATGGAGCTGTTAATCGACATTATCATATTAAGACACAGGATAAATGGACTGTCGGAGACGGCGGTTCACAATTACAAAATGCTGTACCGTCCTCTGGCAAAGGAAAGACAACATTGAATAATAAATGTCGGTGCTTTTCCCTTGTCCAGGTGATGGATTGAATTTTGCTGCCGCTAATTCTGCTTTGCTATAAATAGAAGAAAAGATCAAGCACTGAAGGCTCCTTCCATCTCCTCCTGTGCTCCTCAACGCCGGTTTGACAGGTCATCTACACCAATTAACTCCGGCATGAAACGGCATCAACGAAGTGCAGAGGTTTCAGAACTTTGGGCTTTGACATGACATTACAGCTGCTGGTATATAAATATCAAGACAGAGCGGCAATGAACATATTCTCAAGTTGGTCTGCATGCTTTGAAGGATGTCTTCATTTCTGTGGGGGGAATATTAAAAGACAAAAATTCGGAGGAGTCCCGTCTCTGACTTTGGCTTTGTACCACAAATTAAAAAGGTGATGGTTGAAAGAATTACTCCCCCTTTCATGAAATCATAATTGTTTCTCAAAAGTCACTTCTGCTCTCACGTTGGTCCCCTGCCTCCTCTAATCATTTCTCCACACTGATCATCACCAAGGACAGACTGTGCCATTAAAGAGGATCAAGTGCCGGGTCGCCAATTTCCCCAAGGGCTTTTATGTAAATTACCAATGAACACGCTTCTCCACATCACAAGAGACAGAGCCGAACAACAACGGAGGCTGTCACTTCCTGTCAGACAACTCCAATTACCAATCAGTGACCTGGGAAATAGACGTCGCGGCTGAGGGAGGGAGGGCGGGAGACAGGGAGGCGCAGGTGATGCACACAGCAATAGCATGACATCCAAATGAAGGAAAGCTGCTGAGAGGATTTTCAAATCAGAGCCTTTAAAGGTGGGTAAACAGAGTTTAGGCTGGTTTTGCTGTCCACTTTGTCCCTGCGTGTGACATCCTACACGGTATCATTTCTCCACTTACAGTACGTGAAGTGGGGAGTTCAGAGAAGAGGAAGCTGACCTCTCCGACTACCTGGTTTATGATATTAGATTGAACTGGCGTTCACATAGAGGCTATCTGCTGCTAAATGTTCCACCAACTATTAGTCATTTGATCAGTTTTTATTAGCAAAATATCATTTATAGATGCTTTGCACATAGCCATTGATGCGGCGACCCTGGGTTACCTTTAGCCGCAGGATGCATAATAAATCAATTGGCATTCAAAATCACCACACAGGTTTTTTTTAATAAGGTGCAAACAAAGCCTGGGGTGCCACTACAGGATACAGTCCACACAGACATAACCTACAGAATGCAAACACACACACACACACACACGTAATCCTGTAAGACATGACCCAGGGCCTTTTGACACACCTTCTGACATGCACTGTTTCCTAACAAGGAGGCAACATTTATTATTTTATCTCCACACTCAAAGTTGCCATGGCAGACAGGGGAGTCATCCTCGATCCGGCATCCCAGGGGAGATGTGTGTGTTTGTGTGTGTGTGTGGCTGCATGTATGCCTGTCTGAATGAGAACTGCTGTGTCCAGCGGTGACCCGGCTCTCTCTCCTCCCTCCGATCGTTTTTAATGAGCGACAGATGGCTCCTGTCTGTCAGCAGCTTCTTTCATCATCATCCCTTCATCAGTCCGTAGCGTAACAACGCAAAACAGAGCAACGTCGGCCTGACGACAAAAGCTCCGGGTGCAAAGTGCATAGTGTGTCACATAGGGGCTTCCCTCCCCGCTGAGAGTATAGATGGTTTGTTTAGCTTGCTCTCAGAGATAAGTCAGGCATTTAGGACGTGTGCAACACAACAACTGTCAGATGGAACAGATGGGTGAGGATAGTAACTCTTTTCAGTTTGAATATCAACACTTCCCCTTTTAGAATGAATGTGTGACCTTATTCAAATGAAAGAGACACGCTTCCTCTCCCTGAGTCGTGCCTCCCCGTCAACAGAGTGAGGCTGAAAGCTTTGCCGCCACTGTGAGACAGGTTTCATTCTAGTCAAACAGCAGCAACACCATGACTAAGTTCCCCTGGGTCTGATTACATTTGTGTGACACTGTAAGAGCGGGTTTCTCCTGTCAATTTACCCCATTGACCTCCATGAAATACTAGACACAGAGGATGTGCTGTGCACCCTGAGAGGAGGGAAAGTGAACATTTATTTATTTCTTTAAAAAAAAAACATAGAAATCTACAACAATTCTGCACATTTCCAAAATAATGCATATGAAAGTGAACAGTGTACATCTGTTGGCAAAAAAAAAACAAATAAGATGCTCGGTCTGCTTTGAATAATAATTTGCATTTGATGCATTTAACCTGTTTCAAAATTCGCTTCCCTCACAGGAAAATACAGAATCTATGAGTGTGCAAACATTTGCCCGTCAGCAGATGAACGTGAAAACAGCCTTCACATGTCAAACTGCACATGCATTATTTTGCAGAGGGCAGAGCAACAAAGTGAAGCAACAATAAGCACAACACGTGTTTGTGTGAAGGGACACTTTAAAGCTGCAATTACTGTTTTTCTGTCAGCCACTTTTTTTTGAGGCAGTGGAAAGAAGTTGTGAAAGTAACACTGACACAACTTTGTGTGCTGATAAGGCCACACTTTGCAAAAACAACCGACAGTGTTTTTTCAGCTTACACACCCGACAATCAAAGAGCCAATTTAATTCAACGTTTATTCTAAAAATATTGATTCTAGATATTTTAAATACAGATGATTATCATTCCCACCCAAAGGCAAGGTTCAAAATGACATCTTGACAGGTTGAATATAAGATGATGGGAAAAGAACACAACTCTGATATATATAGCAAACATGTGGGAATAGTTAAACATTCCCAAAGCCAAACTCTCTACACTCCAGGCTGCTGAACAACTACAAATAAACGCTGTTGTCTTTCCAGCTGCTACATTCACAACAACAGTGGTTATGCTTGCCGGTAGAGTGGATCATCTACTAACCAGAGGGTTTCTGGTTTAATTCCCAGCTCCATCGGTGAAGATGAGGTGCCCTTCAGCAAGATACTAAACCCCAAAGTGCTCCTGCTGGTTGGTGCTTTGGTTATGAAGCGTCGTATCACTTCTGATGCAGATGGCACCCCATTTGAATGTGTGAATGTGACAAGTGTTTTAAAAGTGCTTTGCGTAGTCGGTAGACCAGAGAGGTGCTGTGTAAATATGAGTCCATTACCCTTTTACAACAGCTCTATGTTTTAACCACACTTGTGAAGTGTGTTTGTGTGCTGCCAGTAATGGCTAGAGAGTTTTACAGTAAAGGAAAGAATAACAGGAAGGGGAGGAGTGAGACTTGAAGGCAGGAGGGTCCAAGATGTTGTCAGAAAGTGTGGTGGTGTTCCACTCGCACAATATGGATGAAAATAGCTACACTGTGAACAGCACAGTCCGGTCTGTGCTCAGTAAATGAGCTCCGGAGAAATACTGTAGTGAACTTGAGGGATTCTTCATATTGAAATCAGCCAGAAAAAATAATGAGAGAGGAAGAAATTAGCTTCATGACAAATGTATCCCATCACCTGACAAACATGAAAATGTAGGGCTGATGGTAATGGCCCTCATTTGGCACTAAAGCTGCAATTTAGGCAACCAGTACCAGGTGCAAAATGGTGTCAAATGTAAATGCAGCGAGCCCTTAATGCACATAGAACAACCACATAAACAAAAATAAGCTTTCCATCATGGATTCAGGACGTGCAGCATGCAAATCACACAGGCGACAGGCTGAGCTCGTATTAGCATGCTTTGACAAACAGGGAACAAGTGAGCTGAAGAGTTCAGGCAGTTTAACACAGCATTAATACAGCGATGAGAAGTGATTCTAGCCGCAGTGTGAAAAAAATAAAAGCCAGACTTAATTGTGTTTCAGAGAACTGTTATACTGTAAACATGAGAGACTGAGACTCCTTATGAATGAATACAAACTAACAAAGTAAAAGGCTGTGAAGTGAAAACAGTACAAAGGATTTCTGAAAACAGAAAGTCTTTAATAATGTAAGAGTTCCTAAATATTTTATCTGAGAAACCACAGTTTCCACTCGACTGTGGGTGGAAAATGGTTTATCTGCTTGTCATAGATACAACCGCTTACAAAAATCACCATTGAAGCCACGCTAAATGATTGACAGAGAGGAAACCTCGCCGCTTCAGGCAGCGGTGAGCCGTTTATCAGCTGAAACCGATAAAATATGCTGAATAAATTTCAGGGGACCGTTTATATTTTTGTAAATATCCAATCATATTTTGTATTCTTGACATAAACTTTGTCTCATTTCATCGGCTTCATCTTGAATGCATTATTCCTGCTTCCCTCTAACTTTCTGTGGATGGTATTCTTCTCTCCTCTCATTCAGAAAAATGTGCGCCTTTGTCCGTCTAACTAATGTAAATAAATGGCTCTGCCTCTGCAGATGTTTTTCTTTCCTATTAAGCTGCTTCTCTCATCATTTCTTCTCTGAAGCTGTAGTTTACTTCATCTGCAACTTTTACTGTCCAAGTTCTGTGGAAAGAAAGTTTTCAGCACTTTGTCATGACCCTATGTTGCTGTTGTATATTGCACATTTTTCTCGACGCACATTGATGTAGTATGGTCTGGAGCCGCTCCATTCAGAATGACAAGGACATTAACTTCATAAACACTCTGCCAGAATAATTCAGCTGTAAATCAAAGAGTCATTATTTTATAGCTGCTGCTGCTGCTGCTCTTTCCAAACCAGAAAATACAGCCTTTTTTTGACTGAATAATTTCAGACGCTTTCACAGGCTTCTTTTTCATCAGTTCTTCACAGCTCACTGGTGGAAAAAGCCTCTTTCTCTTGCCTTGTTTTGGCTGTAGAGCCACCGGTGCATGCTCAGTCATGAATGTGAGTTTGTACCTGCTTCACTTCTTGATCGTGCCTGTCTGGTCATGCTCAGCTCATCACTCCTGGGGATGTTTCCCCTTCGTCAGAGGCCTCGCAACGCAGGCTGAATTTCAGCAGAGAGAGAGGGGGGACAGAGCCGCAGATTTAGCAGCCTTGTAATGCTTTAATGAGCTGTCACGCCGTCAGACTCAGCCCGATAATTAACCTTGATCATTTGTCGTGTCATAATATCATTGGAGGGATTTTGTTGTGCTCATGCACCACTCTCTGGCTGACATCCCTGTGTGTAATCTGCACGTCTCCTGGCTGCAGGTACGAGGAGATGGAGGAGAGAGGAAGAGAGAAGGAGTGATTGTGATGGAGGTCAGAGATTAGGCTAGCGGATGTTGATTTCTCGAGGAGTGCTGGTCCTCTGGGAAGTATCATTCTTTTTATAGTCTCAGTGGTTAGGCTGCAGGAGTTACTCAGATCCCATACAGTCCACCTGACACCTCATTTCTTTTTTCATATCACGTATCCCTCTGTCCGTCTTTCCTCCTCTTAACAAACGCCACCACTCACGCTTGTATTTAAAGTGCTGAGCTCTCCCCGTGGCTTTCCCTTACAGTGGCCAGGAAGGTTGTTCAAGTAAACACTACACATGTACTGGCTCTCATTCGCTGGTTGACTCCCTGGAGGAGGCAACTTGGAGGAGTCACTGTTTATTTTACTGTTATCAGACATAAATGGCACGCATGACGCACTGCTCGAGATTTATGCAGGGAGGAAAATATCAAGAAAAAAAAGTGTCCAAGAGGAGGAATAAGCAGTCATCGGTTATGTAAAGAAATCACAAATGGAATGTGAGAAAAATCAGCACGCACACACTCAGAAGCACCAATGCGATCTGCAAGTGTGTGTGTGTGTGTGTGTGTCTGTGCGTGTGTGTTGTGCATACTGTACAAACACACACTCGCACAAGCATAGCACCGTGCAAGCTACGAGAACAGTGAGAGGCTGCATCTTGTCTGTGGGTGGGACAAGATGAGCAGACAGTCCAGCTTAACAAGCTGTGAGCTGAGCTGGAGCTTCTAAGCTCCGGACGGAGCTCTGAGGAGGAGGAAGAGGAGGAGGAGGAGGAGGGTGGAGGGTGGAGGGAGGGGGCGGCAGCATGGAAACTCATACACACCGCTCACCTACTGCCTCTTTATCGGTCCCATTCTCTAAAACCCGTATCTATTAACACAGCCGTTTTCCACTTAAATCCCAAAACATCCGTTTATTTATTTTTCTGAATACTTTGGTTAGCGTCACAGCACAAACCAGGAGCCCCAAGTGGCATGAAGAGCTCCATCGACTGCTTGGAATTTGTCTCGTATTTTTGTTTTCATGTCCTCCTTTCAATGGTGGAAAGTAACTGAGTACAATTACTCAAGTACAGTACTTAAAGGTGCAGTGAGCTGCCATGTTTCTGCAGTAGGCCCCGTGGTTTTCTCCTTCACGTTTGGAATGAGTGGCCAAATGGAAGTCCTACACACAGATCCTCCTATGAGGAAATACTGTTTTAATCCCACTCAATGTATCTGACAGTCAGGGTCAGACCTTCCACTCTCCCTTTTCTCCAAGTTAGTTTGGATATCATTTTATTAAATGCAAAATTGTGCAAGGACACGCAGCATGCATGCATAATATCGACTGAAATATTATTAAAGGACCAGTGTGCAGGATTTAGTAGCATGCTGCGGTGTAGTTACTGAACTCTTCCCCCTCACCGTGTCCTTCGTAGCGATAAGGAGGTGGTCATCTCCCAGAAGTAGAGCCCCCTAAATCTCACACAAAGCTGTTAGTCACAGCCATGAGAACCAAGTGTCAGACTTGCTGTTTTCTCCAATGGAAAGGCAGCCAGCCTGGTGGAGCTTTGACAGGAACGAGAAGCTCATTTGCGGCCCTTTGTGTGGGTACCTGTTGTCGTAGGAAGCACTTCTACTACGAGAGGTTCGGGTGTGTTTTGTGGGGGAGCGTCAGTATTCTGTTTACTGCCCTGCGGAGGAATACATCTCGATCCTGAAGCCTACAATATTGTTTTTTCCACTGGCGCTTTTGAAATTGGAGTTACATTTAGCAGCAGTGTTCTGCTTTTAATTCTCTGGGGTGGATCAACATGCAAAATAGACCTCGAGGTCTTGCCTATTATATCACTGTTATGACACCGAGAGGGGTGAGAGGATTCAGCTCGCCGTATGTGATTATGTGTACAGTGGAAAAATAATTTAGTTCCTCTCTCAAATGATTTGCAACACAGTGAAGGTTTGAGGGCAGTTGGTGGGATAATATGTGAGATTACATTGTGGAATAATCAAAAGATCTCAACACTTCTTCCGCCCTTATTTAGGTCTTAGTTTGACTCGTCTAAGTGGCCATTGTGGATTGTATGAGAACAATTACGCTGGCCAGCAAAGGTCACGCACCATCGTGTCATCGTGTCATTGGCGGATGATGTTGACAAAACGGGTTGAGCAGCAGAATTTAAAAAAGACTCAATAAACATGTCCTCCGTGTTAACAGCGCTGAAAGACAAAGGTCGGGATGAGGATAACTCGAAACATTTCATAGAGCTGGACTTTGTGAAGAGTGTGAACGGTTTGTTCATAGTTACAGTGATCACATCCAGACATGCTTAAACACTGTGCATGATATGTCTTTGCCACAAAGAGTTTAATTAACTATTAAAAAAACCTTAAAGCAACATTGTGACGTATGTACACGTGTATTTGTTATGATTACATTACTTATGATGAAAAAATGAATGAGCCGAGTCACATGTTTTGTTTGAGTTAAGATACATAAAGGACCATGATTGGCTTCCAAACTGGTGACGATGTGAGGACAAAAACTGCAGTTCCTCAAACATCCACTTGAGGCTGGCGTCTCCATAAGTCCCCATGTTAAAATGTCTTCACAGCAGAAATAAACATGTTTATAGCCTGGTACAAAAATCAGTTTTGGTCTCTATAGCTAATTTCCCCGTTCATGACAACTGTACTGAGGGTGAATTTATATACGACTCACCTGTTCAGATTATATTAAGGCTTCAAGTTGTACAGAATTATCAGCATGGCCACTTTGACTGACAGGTGGGTGGCATCACAGGTGTCTGGTTTCAGTACCCAGGTTTCATTGAGCCAGCTTCAGCTCTACCCACGATTCACATCTTTGCCCATTTTTCTGATTAGTGAGGAGGCGAAGGAGGCAGGACTGCCAATATGGCGACAGAGCCACTTTCACAGTGAGATCTTTGTGTGACACCGCAGCCTACGACCAGGTTTCATCCTGTTTATTAAACTCAGATTTAAGGTGAGCACATAGAAACTTTCCTCCTTCGGGAGATGAATGTGAAAACAGTCTCTAACGTCAAACTTCACCCAGGCACGGACGCAAACATCCATGAGAAGTCTCAAAAAGTAAACACATATTTGAGTGCACAGGGGACTTCTGTAGGATAGAACATTTCCTGCAGAGAGAAGCGAAGTTCTTCAGGATCTGAAACCAGATAAAGCTTCTTGACAGTTGGCACACACATACACACACACTCAGAGAAAATGGTCTCCGATGAGAACAATGTAAGCCTTATATTTTAGTTGATCTCCACTGGAACAATCTGAATGGACAGACAGGGAGGAAATAAAGAAACTGTCCAGATCTGCTTTTCTTAACGCGGTGCTTCCTTGCTCCAGTCAGTGATTTACCCGGGAGTTTTGTAGTTTTTGTGTGAATGGGGGATGGTTTAAAGCGAGATGACTGTTTCTACCGCCGCGGAGGGGGAAATGCGCAAAACAAGGAAAGTTCAGAGAAGGTTCAGTTTACCAAACGTGAAAAGAAATGGCACTTGAGACGTCATGGAAAGAAAAAAAAAAAGAGGCGTAATCGACACGCTAATGCTTTTCTTATAACAAAGACCATGTTCAGCAGCACAAACAGGCAATCAAAACAGAAAGCGCCACATTTTCTCCAGTTATGTTGTGGTTTCCAGACAAAACAGAGCTGCAGAGGAGTCCGGTAATTGTAATGGTTATTGTTATGGGGCCACTATAATATTTACTATCATTAACAGGTGCATTAAAACATTATTTCAGCCCGTACAAAATTTGAAACCAAAAAAAAAAAAAAAGGATATTTTTGTGTGCCACCTTCAGCTTTTAGATTCGAGCTCCTCGAGTCCAAATCTGTCTGTGGCAGGGTGGAATATAACCACATACAGTAATGCGTGGATTAAAAGACAATGGTGAAGTGCACAGAAAGAGCTCCAGCTCCAGCTAGGTGATATACTTAGCTCGAAATATCAGTGCAGATGAAGTGTGGAGGATAGCCTGGCAACGTGAGGCCAGCACGTCGCTGATGACAGCATTAATGAGCAGAACACCAGCAGGTTTATTCCTCCAGATGGGAAGTAGCTCAGGAAGCAGTGGTGTGTCTGAGTAGGGGAGAAATTACTCATTAGCAGACCTGACAGTCATCCGGTGTCGAAGGCAGGTTCACTCCACTCCGCTCTCTCTAAAATTGCTGAAAAGATAAACCTCTGAAGTATGAATAGGTTTTTACGCTCCACCTTACATTTTAAACGAGCTGACAACTTATGTAACACAATGAGAAGAAGAAGACATTATATTCTTTGGGAAATGTTGTGTAATCAGATTGCAAAAGTTTTTTTTTAATAGAACTTACTCAGATTATCTCACAGGTAACCTCTCAAGATCAATCCTATAAGCACTTTTGTGGTTCCAGGTTTTCTCTTTCTCACATAATACACTTTAGACCTCTCATATTTCCCACACTCCCTCCTTCTGCCGCTCTCTTTTATACCTGTGTGGTCAACAGCTTTGTGGATGTGTGATGCTGCAAACTCGAGGCTCCGCAAAGTCTTCCAACACCTTTACAAATCTGGCAAGCAGGCAAGGGAGCTATTTGTGTAAGTGTCTTTCATACACGGGGAGCTACTCACCACATGGACGCTTTAAAACTGAGAAAGCCTATTGTCTCAATCACCTTACCGTGAGTGATGGGATCCAACAAGAACGCAATATTTTCTGCCAAAGTCAGGGGTGGAAGTAACGAATTACAACTACCCATGTTATGTAACTAAGTCATTTTTGGGTGGGAGGTACTTGTACGTTTATTAAAAGTTTTTCAAGCCTGTAATTTTGCTCTTACTTAAGTATTCATTACGCTATGTTATCCACTTTAATCCGCGACTGAATAGCCCTGCAATTTGAATTACAGTCAAACCTTTCATCTGCATTTTCTAGTACAATACACAGGAGGCGGAAGCACCCCACGGTGGTGCCCGCGTGCTCTCGGCGCTCATGTTAATCAGCTGGGTTTTTCAGACAGAGCAAATCTGGCAAGAAGACAGACTGCGGGCCAGTGAACCACACGGAGACAGCACTGACCAGAGCAGTGCAGGAGCTAGGAGTCATTTAAGGGCTGAAGATTTGGATTATTAGAGGAGAGATGTGCTTCATGCTCTTCCGATTGGCTGTTTGCTATTAATAAAGTTGTAGAAATCAACAGTTAAAAAGTAAACGTACTTCTATTAGAGTACAGATTTTCACGCTTTCCACCAGCGTGAGTGGAAAGTTTAAACTGGTTTGAATTATTTCACATGACAGTTTGTTTCTCACTCTTCTGACAAAGCACATTAGCTTCACTGATGTCTGTTTACAAGCGTTGGGGAGAACTGCTCCAAGTTTTCAAAAAGATGTATGTGGCCGTTTGCAGCTCCAGAGGGAGCTGTGTGAAGTAAATCGCCTCATGTGATGTCACTTACTTTGGCTGAAGACTACAGGTTTGAAAATGACACACTCCGGCTAAATTGTCAGTGGTCAAGTTGCATTCTGGGTAATGTAGGCACCGGGATTTGACAAGCAAGAAGAAGGCGTCCAATAAAAACCCGGTGCAGCCATACTGAGCTACACTTTGCGTCTGCATCAAGTCTTCAGTAAAAGCTGTGTGAAAATCTGTCACGGCAGTTTAGTTGACTGGTTGTTCTTTGTGGTGTTGCAGCTGTTGCGTTAATATCGTGATGGTTGTTATTATTGTTCTCGCAGTAGCCGGGCCTGCATCACCTACTGAAACGCACAAAGAGCTTGGTGACTGACGGAGCTGCTCGCTCCATAAAGGGTCACACTCAGAGAAAAAAGTGACTCATACATGATAAACAAACCTTCTTGTCATGTTTTCACAGGCTCATCAGCAAACACACACGGTGCACATGGCACACACTTCTCCACCCACATGTTTACAGTACTAATGAAACATACAAAGTCATCGACCTTACACGCGCAAACATATGCGACAAATGGACAAGCGCAAAGCAGATGTCCGACGTCTTGTGCTTGAAACATCTCTATCTCTTGCTTTGCCGTCTCCAGCTCATATAGAAACTGTCACCTGTGTGAAAGCGGCTGTCCAGCTCCAGATTGCACCAGATCTGAAGTTCGGGGAGAAAAGGGCTGAGGTGTTAAAAGTTAGTAGGAGGTCTGATCACCTCTATGAGAGCTGTGCTGTGAAGCATCGAAGCCCCAGAGAATTGCTGCTGCCCACGTTACAGTCTTTAAATAAAACACTGCCCTGATTATACTTCTCTCTTCCTAGCACAGAGCTCAGTTTCAGACACATGCAGCAGAAGGCTGCTTGCCTACATGGCCTAGATGCAAAGCCCAGCTCAGTACAGTATGGTGCAGTACAACACGACACTAAGCGAGATGACCAAGTACGCCAAAGCTCAAAAAAGAGTGAGAGCGGACAGTAGAGACTAGAAAACACTAGAACACGGGCAGTGAGATGATTTCATCTGTTCCCACGATGCAAATCAAACGGCAAAATGAACTGAATAATGCACTTTATTTGTTTTTCAGGCAAAGCTGCATTAAAATTAGGCAAAACCTTGATTTCAGGAAAACATCACGCTAAAAGGACACTCCAAGGATTTCACACTTCAGTTTCAGCCGAGTCATCACGAGGAGGACTGCTCAGACTGCATTATGTCTGCCGAGGCTCTGCTGAGAGAATGCCCTCAGTCATCAGGATTATCGCAGCTTGGACCTCAAAGAACAGAATAAAGACTGTTACAAACTGGAAGTTTGAAAGACGCGTTGCCTTTCTCAGTCTGCATTCTTGTCTTCTTGTGTGTGTGAGATGTCAGCCACAGCTCAAGCGCTGTTCCAATTCAAAACCCACACCTAACAAAGTACAGTCCGACTGCTCCGTCCACTTTATCGAGCCGACTTGTTAGGACTTGGAGTGGACAAGCATGGAGCATGCACTGCATAGCAAGCAGAGGCAAGAGAGCCAGACTCAAACTGCATCTTGTAACTGATATTGTGTCAGTAAATTTCAGATTTCAGACAAGAGAGTGATTTTCTGAAACACAGCGTCCAACATGTCATGACCGTCATCTCAGCTGCTGGCAGGCAAGCTATGATGACCGGCCAGTCAGGATCCATTGTCACCCTGTCTTATCTCTGCATGCCCTTAGTAATTTAATTCGTCTCAGATATTTCCGTCTATCAAAGGACTTAATTCCTTTTGGAAAATACATTAGGTCTTAGGCTTCAAATCTAATATTTGTTGCTGCCAAATTTGTTCGTCTGAAGTTGAGGATAAGATTCATGTTTTATTGGATCCTTATGTACAGATCTTAAGACTTTAATAAGAAATAATATCATAACAAATACAAATGTTCCTGTCTGAAAAAGCCTAGAAATTATTTTGGACAGTTGTGTTAAAGTGGGAGTCCGGCTGAGCCGGTGACGTCAGTGAGATTGTTTTGCTTCATCTTTCTGTTCTCTGAAGTTTGGACTCCCGAGATCAACTTGCCAAGTTTGAACTCCCAAGTATGCACGTCCAGTCTTGGCTTGCTGCGTATAAAGAACGGACAGACAGAGGGGGGGCGAATGAAAAGACAACCCAGAATTTTTGGAGCTTAAAACATATTGGAAACTTATTTTTAATCCCTTTGACTCGAGTATGTTAGTATATCTGAGCCCCTGTTGCATCAATGTTGACTATTCTTTCATGCTTCTTGCCAGAGCCCAGACTTATTGGAAGTGTATTATTACATTGTTGAAGTATACTAGGCCTGTACATTTGAAACTAGCTTTCGAAAACAAGCACAAAAATACATGTTTCATGACATAAATATGTAGCAAGAGTACACCCATTTACTGTTGTGACCCTGTGACAGTCTGTAGGACAGGAGGTGAAGGCTGGTCAACCTGAAGCATGTTTAATATTTGCCTAACAAATGATGGCAGGCAGGAATGGACACTGGATGCAAACGAGGCTGAGATAATAAGAGACTGTGGCTGGTTTCCGTGTGTCAGACACGCTGCCGGTGTGTGCGCTCCGGCTGCTACCTTAGAAGATTTTTAAAACACGACAAGAGTTATCGTTTAGAACAAATAAAGGATCTGTTGCAGTATTTCAGACAATAAAACAAATCCAAAGGCTCTTTTTCTTTTCGGGAGATCTTAACAACACCTGCGGGTGACAGTTTTTGGATTTGGCCTTTAAGCCAAATTCTGATGCTCTTCAGAAAATGTGTGTTTGAGCTTCTTGTTCCTCATAAAACAAAATCTCCCTCTGTTGCTTTGTCGTGCTTCTGTGTTCATCTTCAACCTGCTCTTGAGGAGGAGACAACACAGAGACATATTAGGTTCTAATTTAAATGATAATGAGCAAGTGCGGTGGCTTCACGATACGATGAGGCACAGCTATTGATGCAAAGCTGTCTCAGATGCGGCATTCTTGGCACGAGACCATCTTTGCCATCAGGCCTCAACAGGCTGGAGTCCATTTTATGTGAGGGTGATACAGATAATTTGAAAGATGTGTTAAAAGGAAGTTCAGTGTAAAGACGCGGTGAAAGGAAGTTCCCCATCTGCACGACTTATTCCTGGACTCCATTACGGCGTGTGTAATGGAAAATTTTTCGGTTTATGTGCAGACTCTCGCACAGGTGGCTGAGACACCCGACTCTTAAATGCAGTGACAACCCAGCTGCCTCTGACAGATAGCCATAAAGCTGCTCGCTACAGTGTGAGTACATTTACTCCATTACTCTCTCTCTCTTTGCTTTCTCTGCACTCTCAGCAGCACAAGGTGACGATTTGGAGAAGGGAAATCCCAAAGAAATCATCATCCAGCCTTATTTTTCCCTCTCCGTTTTTTTAATGATTTGTTTTCCAGACTCATTTCCGCTGACATTGAAATTTCCAATAATTTTCAGCTATTAAAGTAACAATAATAATTTAAGACCTTTTCCTTTAGTCATTTGTAAACAAAAAGGTCTCCTTCCTAGCAAAAAAAACCCAACCATGTTTGGTTAACCTGGCACAAAAAAACATGAACGCATACAGGGTCTGCTGCTCCAAGTTAAAGTAATAATAGAGGCGGCCATTAACTATTAACCAGCTTCTTTCCTTTTATGCTAAGGCTTCTTTGTCTGTCAAGGTCATTTGGCGAGAAAGAACACCAAGCCAGGAGGGCTCTATAAAAATGAGGGAATTAAAATATCATCTTTCGCAGCAATGACTCCACTGGACCGTCCACATTCAACCTGAATGAGTTCTAGTACAGTGAGCACTTAAGAAGATCACATTGTGCAGCAGGGCTGCGAGTTAATGATAGAGTTACCAGGAGACTGCTGCAGCACATTGCTGTGCATCAAAGTGTGACCCGAATCCGGGGCGAGTGGATGTGGAACAAGTGAGGCACGAGTTGCGGCACGCTTTTGTCAGGTTTCATGGGTTCAAATTCAATATCAAAGTGCAGCTATGTAGGCTATGTATGAACTGGATACATATATATATATATATATTCAGATTGAAGGTTCCATGTGCTTGCACCCACCCACGTGTATGACCTTCAATTTAAACCAAGAGCACCTGAGCTAAAATAAGTCGATGCAGGCACGGGCTACGACTTGTGGACGCATGGTGCATTTTCTTCTATAAAACACAGATTTAGGAGAGCAAGCCAAGGACGGTGATGATGTGCACAGCGTATTAACTTCAAATTCTGGCCTGCACTATAACTACTGTGTAATAACACAAAAGTCTGAAGCCATACATCTGATTTTTCTGCTCCCAACAACACATGTCCTTCCCGAAAAGAGGAATCAGGTAGAGTTAAACACTTATTGCAGAGATTTATATACATGCAGATGTGTGTGGGGTTAAATCCCAGTGCTGCATCAGCTTCAAGCTTACAGAGCAGTGGCTGGGATCCTCTACAGCTTAATGTTCTCTCTGTTCCTTATTACCCACCATCCCTTCCTCTCCCTGTCTCCATGTCTCTTCTGTCATCTTAATAAACCCCACTGTGTGTTGTGGTGAATCCCCTGGGCTCACTTGAACAAGCTTTATCCCTGCAGGAGGCAGATCTTTAACAGAACACCCAATATTTCCCCAGAAGCATCTGTTTCAGATTCATGAAAGTAGACAGTGTGTACGTGTGCAGCGGCTGTGTGCATAAACTGTAAAAGTCGCTGTTTATGCAGTTCCCTTACTTCAGCATGTAGTAATACAATGTAAAAACACTTCATCACGAGTACAGAAGGATCACCAGCAAACTGCACTAATAATCTCACAGGGTCATTATTATCACGAGGTGATTTCAGCTACTGCGTTAAGTGTTCGACCTGCCAACCTGAAACCTTGATCACAAAATGACATTTCTGTCGCTAGTGGAGTCATGAAGTTTGCAGCACAGTGAGAATATTTCAACAAAGCCAGAACTAGGCAGGTGCCGACCTGCTAGGAAAGCTAATTTTAGACAGTCCTTGAAATAAGTTGATTTGCACTGAAAACAGGTTGAAATGACCCTAAAACTCTTTTACTAAGAAAATGAAACTTGAAGGACTTCATGTTAACGTGACCTGACGAGAGAGAGGAAACAGAGATGTTCAAGTAAAGTAGAAGCCCTACTTAAGTTAATATACTTTGTTACTTTCCACCTCTGTTTATACTTGTAATGTCGCAGATGCCAGCCCCTTTATTCCTCCAGTTAAGTAACCTAATAAGACCCTTTGGTCCGTGAATAACTGGAGACACATGTGAAAGCTTAGTGTAAGAGGACACAGGCAGGGTAGTGTTCTCATTCAATCCAACAACAAAGTTACAGGATCCTGCTTGCAGCTGGACTTTGTCGCATAGGAGCTGGTGAGAGCGACAGAAACAGTGGATGAAGGGGGAAAAAACGAGGGTAAGATAAAGATAGAGAGAAAGAGAGAGGACTGCATGATGAAAAAAAAAACAGAGCAGAGAAGACGGAGATGAGGGAGGGACGCTGCCGTCCTCCAGGCGGGCGAGTGGGTAGGCTCGCCCGGCGTAGGCAGGCGGCTCTGCAGCGCACCGAGACGCACACCGCAGGGACTAATGGAGGGTTTATGATCCTCTGCCAGCTTTCAGCCATCTCTCAGCACCTGGCAGCCTCCTACAAGAGATGGCATCATAACAAGCAGGCCTCCTGTGTCACAGCTGAGCGGTGAAGAGAGGAGCAGGGTAGAGGCTGCACGGCTGATGGCACCGTGTCCCGAGGAATATTTCTCGCTTGATCTTTGCCACGCTTGTTGCAGGCCTCGAGATGTTTTCTACCAGAACGGAGGAAGCATAATACACAAACTCAACTCTGACTGACACTTGTTTGGGAAACAAAAGGCAAAGCCAGTGACGGCCCACTTGAGGTTTAAGAGTCACTGATTTCTTCTGGAGCTGTGTTTATGCTGTAGCTGGAGAAAGAATCAACACACTGTAGGAGTGAAGCTGGATAAATAACATTTGGCTTGGCTGTTAAAATCTGAATGAGGAAAAAATAAAACATACTTCAAGGTTGAAGGAATAGTTCGACATTTGGGATGATTTCTGTCTGGTCCTGCTGTCACATCTGTGAAGCTTCAACCAGGACACGGTTATCTTAGCTTAGCACAAAGGCTAACAGGGAGGTAAAATCAGCTCACCAGCCTGGTTAGTTGAATCACAGATCACCTGCAGAACTGTTTCTAGCTGTGCCGTAGGCGTATTATATGAAGCTGCATTAATGCATCCGTGGGCCTGCTGCAATGAATTCTTGCAATCTCCAGCCTCCAGGAAGTCATTGCTCCCGGCCAAGAAATAGTCCGGCACCTAACCTCTGCTTTTGCACACGCACTCCAGTTTATATGCAGATTTAATGGATTGAATATGTTTTAATTAGTCAGCGCTCTAAGTTCTAGTTAGTTAGGGTGACTGTTAAAAGTGCTGCACATTCACGCATGCACCGCAGGCGTAACACACCTGCCGAACGAACCTTTCAACACCGCGGACATCGTGCACGTAGCGTTTTCTTCCTGGAGCTCTTTAGAAAACGGCCGACTTTGTCTTCAGCATGACAGCTAACCATTAGCATGCTGACAAGTTCTGTCAGAAAGAGCTGCAAGCGATGACTCAACAGCTAGCAACAGCCTTGACAAGGACGCATTGATTGATTGACACGTATAGATAAATAAGTGTTGCATTAAGACGCGGTGCATTGTGTATGTTTTTAGATCCTGTTAGGTAATGGTGAGTGGGACAACACATGATAAACATTTATGTAAGTGATGAAAACAAGTACAGCGTTAGAATTATTTTATTCGGGTTTGTTGGGACAGCTTGAGCCTCAAGTCTTTATGATAAGCTAAGAAAACTCTGCAATCTCTAAGAGAAGAAAGTGAAATTTCAAGTTCTAAAGTAGTTTGAGAGAGAAGGTGAATACAAGGTCCTTGTGATATGAACTCACAGCATGTCTGTGTACATCTGAACCTTTCATTCACACCAGCTGCTCTGCCGAGGATACCGAATTCCTCCTCCAGGGACGAAATGCCTAAGGACATTTGTGTAACACTTTAAAAAGGCCTCTTCATGTTTACCTGAGACATCCTATCCCATAAGACGGAGCCTATCCACAGGACTCCTGCTTCACAAATGGTCGATGTTGTTAATGTTCCATTGTTAGTCATCTATGTAATCTGGGCACTACTTGTTGCTACGCTCAGTGTTTTGGAGGTTTTCGTTCAGGAAGGTGGACCCAGATGAATGTACACACTTTAAAGTAACTTTAATGACTTATGGGAAAGAACAGGTAAACACAAAATAACATGAGGCGGCCGGGAAGTCCAGACAAAAACAAAAGTCCAAGAATCCGAGATCCAAAAATCCAGAACAGGAAACGCTGGGAGCAACCTAACCTAAACGGATGACACCAAGACACAAGTGACACCGAAGAACACAGGAAACCCAAAACTGCAGCGTTAACGCTGAAGCTTCAACCTTCAGACATGTCTACTGACCAAATCAATAGTTTTTAGCGGTGGAGCTCCCCTCCATGGTGACTGAAAGCACCAATGTCAGCACAGCCTCGATGCATTCTACTTCACAGTGAGCTCATGACAGCAATGATGCGATAGATCTGTATTTGAACATGTGACGACTAGGGAAAAAAATGCAGACATCGTAACTATTCCTCTTTAAAACGAACTAAGAACTATTTCAATGATTTATAAATCCCACCTTAGCTGGCTCAGACGGAACGCCGAAGCTGTGCTTACATTAGCTGATTGGCATCAGCTGTTTCATTCATGCTTCATAATCACTGGCTCATTCACAGCTGACGAGTAGCTTCCAGTCATACCCATGCAGCCGCTGCAATCAGACACTTCTCACCATTTTTGGGCTGATTCGTCCTGTCAGTGCTGTTTGCTGCCACGGTCCTCCCTCCGCCCTCCCCAACCTCCTCCTGCTTGATTTAATTAAGATTTAATGTCCATGTGTGTTTATTGAAGAAGGGAATAAATCTCAAAACATGGGAGCCAAATATAACTGTATAACCGTTTGCTATAAATGGTCATTTCCATGATGTACGCGTTTCAGACTGAGCTGCGGTGCCTGCCAGCTGGTTTACCAGAACGAATGAATGGGTAAAGATGAAGCGACTCAAATGTGTTTTGGCACTGCTGTGTCCAGACGAGTCAAAGCTGGGGTTGGGGTGAAGTCGACAACTATCCAAAATCTCAGCTCTTACACACTGGCCTCCACCCAGAGTCAGTCAGTCTGTCTGTCCTTGAGCTAATTTGGCTGTTAGTGGCTGGTTGCTGGCCTGGGTCAGGAATAAACATACAGGCTTCCATTTGACGCAGGCTCGGGGCACGGCGGGGCAGTCCATCTCCTCTCATCTCCATCACATTAGAGCCACTATCTCCTTTTAGTCATACACAGCCTTCGTCCTAATGATCCAGATTAGTTAACAGCCTCGGCACTGCGGCTGTCATGTTGGAACCCCCAGCTATCCATTATAGTCCACCTTCTCCTGGTGCCACAGGTGGCCGTTCCAATAACAGCCCGCCTCTAACCCAGATAGGAGACAGGCTAAAAATTAGATCAAGAAAAAGGCAAGCTTCTCTCTCCCAGTGCAATCAGACAATAGCGTGTGCGGAGCTGCTAAATATGGGTGTAAGCCTTTGGTGCGTCTTATTCTCAACGGATTGTTTAAACTACCCAATTATCCTCGAGCCTCATGAGAGGTGACCCACACCGGCCCTCTGTCCCAAGAGGGTGACAGGAAGTAGGTCTCATTATGACAAGGTGGAGGTGGAGTTTCCTCCTGCGTGGCAGCAGTTTCATCAGCGGGGTTGTGTCGGGTCAAACGAACGGAGAAATCATCAAGAAAAGATGCTGAAGAATGCTTATTTGGATGCCTAATTAGACGTTCATCTTGTGATATAATGGGTGAAATCAGTTTTTCTTTCATATTATCTGCAAAAAAATGTAATAAAAATTTATTACACTTTGGCTCATGCTGAAAAACAACAAAAGGAGGAATCCTCCAAGGAGAAACACTTTCTATAGCCAAAACGTTAAAGTGACAGTAGGTCCCCACGCTGCAAAACACAGACGAAAGGATCGTTAAATTAAAAAAAGGCAGTTCATCAGAGATAAACTCCCAGATTCGAGCTTTGACGACGAGATTTTTTCACTGGCGGCTGCATCACGACAGACACGATTTGCAATCAAAACAAGTGACCACACGTGAGGAGGCATTCGATTGTGTGCCTCTGAAAATGACGCAAATGACACACTTAGCATATGTCTGGTGACAGCAAAGATCCCTCAGTGGGGGGAGGCGAGGAGGGAAGATCCACAGCAGGAGACAGAAGGGATGCAGATGATTCAAATGAGCAACTTGTCCCTGAGCTGACCTTAATAATTGGAGTCATACTGTAGTTTCCTAATTTATCCAAATGATCTAACAGGAAAATGATGTGAGACGAAGGGGGCGGCATATAAATGCAGGGATACGGGTGGGAGGGTGCTGTGTTGCCGCTAAAGGCAACATTTTGGAAAGCATTAGAAATCTGATTCATTTGATGCTCATGGTGGTTTGTGATTCATAAGTGTAAACAGCTGAAGGAGATGATCATGAAAAGCAAATGAGCTCTGAGACATAATGTTGCAGTCGTGCTCGGTGCATATGGGCCCGGGGAACAAAAACTGAACTGAATCTTTTGTTTCTAAACTTCACTTTGGCTCCGGGAGTTTTATTAATCTCTCTAAACAGATATTTGCATATGAATGTAGAGTCTGTAGGTAAGGGACCAGGATTTTGGTACCGAAGGCGTTTTAGTTTCCGTCTTTAGTCTGAGTGGTATTGACCAATCACTTTGACTTTGGTTGCAACATCCATGCGGAGAGCAAAAAGAGGTCAAACGCATTGGCAACACCGTCATTTAGCAGCTTTTTAGAAGGTTTATCTGCATTCATAGCAGATATCTGTTTATAGAGATTAGCAGAAATATGCCTTTCTTGTCATTCATCAAGTTGCTAATTGGACTGCAGAGTAAGTCTTGGCCCAGATTTCTACTGGCTACACCAGAAGCCCAGAAACATTGACTGCCACCCAGCCAGTCCCAGGGAAAACAGCTTCAAGCTGTCCCCAATCAGACAGAATGGCTAGTGCAACACATGCTGCGTCTCAGTTCACATACTTCCATATTTAAACAGTGTGGAACACTGGACACATCAGCGGTCATCATTCTGGCTACGCGGCAGACGGGGAGGGACCTTTGGCGTCGTGAAAATGGCGGCCGAGGGTGGTTGCAGCGAATACGGCGATATACAAACACAAGTTGTGCAAGAGGAAGAAGCGGTAACGCGTGGTGGTCATCATTTCTGGTGCACAACAGCTGTACTCGATTTGAGACAACAATACCGTGCCGAAATTAGCACACCATGCCAGGAAGTACATTGTGTGCATTATTAACTGTCTGTTCATGTTGATGCTGAGTGATAAACCAAGCTCACCTGTGTGTATTCACACCACGGTTCGTTCAGAATGACCTTGTCATTGCGGTCGCTCTTATCAGAACTGTTGCCTTGAATTATGGCCCGATGTTGGCCTGGATTGTCTTCTCAGTTGGACATGTTGTACCTGGAACAGCAGCTATTTTGACATGAATTAGTAGGGCCAGCAAAGGTGTTTCCACTGATACAAATTAAGGTCCAGTTCCATTTATTGCAGCAGAGCCTCTCCAGTGAGCCAACATGCACCACAGCAGCACCCTGACTCTCTTCGACCTGAATGGAACGGAGCCTTATTACTGTATCACTGCTAACACCTGTTTATCCTGCTATTTCATGTCAAAATGGCTGCTGTTAACAGGCAGAAACAAAAATGTCTAACATGAAATAAATATAAAACTCTGTTATAATGACAATAAAATGATGAAACAGACATTTTAATACTCAAAATCTGATGCTTTTATCCAAAGCGACTTACAAAAAAGGGAAACAATCAAGGTACAGTATGACTAGGGCATGTTAGTGCAGAAATAAGTACCGTGACTGATAGATTCAGCATGTTCGTGCTATAGTATGAAGGAATCACTGTGGGGAAAAGCAGTGAGATCCCCATATGACTAGTTACTGTAAGCCTTTTTGTTTCCTCGCTGCCATCACGGCTGGTTCTTTTCACCTTGGGTAAATGAGAGCTCTGGGATGCTGGGTGAAAAAAGAAGCAGGGGAGGATGAGCAGGAGGAGGGGGGGGGGGGGGGTGGGCAGGAGAGCTGACTCACACTCCTGTGTGTGGGGGCTTTGGTGGCGCAGAGGGGCACTGAATCATCTGGAGCCTTATTGAACATTTCCTCCATTTGATGTCATTATCGCCCCAGTGATGATCACTCCCATCATCAGCGCTGTCCCCGAGACTCCACATTACAGGCAGGGGAGCGACAGAGAGGAGAGCAGAGAGGACGAGGCAAAGGCTGAGGGGCCTTTGAGGTAAAAACCCAGCGTGCTAAGAGAGACTGAATAAACAGGAGGAATTCCAATGTTCTGCTTGGACAAATACCAGAGAAATGGACTATTTGGCGGGGGATATGCGGGGATGTCTGTAATAAAGTCCAAGAGATCAACTTGTTTTCTTAGAGCTGAAAGAAATGTAAGCAGCGTGAAAGCGAGCTATTGATGGTGTTGGATCACTGAGTACAGTATCTGCTGGGAGTGAGTGCGTGGGCTCCGATCAATGCTGACTAAGTGATCAATACATTATTCTCCATTGAGCCTACACGTAAAAAAAACAAAAAAAACAGACAGCACAAGTCAGATTTAAGTCATTTCTATTTTTATTAGAAATGGATCACATTTCAACCCAAGCAATATTCTTTTTCCTTTTAACCTTCAATGTGCCATGCATACAAAATCTGAATCAAAGTGTCCATCTGTTAGTGCCCATTAAAGTTTATATATTTGTAAGGGGTTGATATCAAAGTCTTTCTCCTCTGCAATTATTATTCACAGGTATGTACATTCAAATTAGTCAGCCTCAAATATCAAGCATCCTCGCAAAAAAAAAAAAAAGAAACCAACATTAAAAGTAAAAAGTTACAAAAACTTCAAATTAAACAATATATTTCTCTTTTAAAATATAATTAATAACTATTTGCTAACATGAGTTAAATTATGATTGCTTCATTTTTAACCATAGGCACATCGTAGATAGGTGAGGCGTCGTAGAAGCCAAATGGAGGCCATGTATCTCTTCCTCTCTCCTCACTGCAGCTGATGTTCGTGTAAACAGAACCACCGAGCGATTCTACGGTCCTCGTGGGGACCACTTCAAAAATAAAAAAGTAAGAAACAAAGAAAGAAAGGGAAAAAAAGGAAATGATGTCTAATGGTTTCCTCAGCTCCAGCTTTGCACAGGGTGGCTATCTGATATGTGAACGGAGAAGGAACGCTATCAGGAACTCTATCAGAAATGTTACATGGCTCACGATGATTGGTTTCTTTGGTATAAACCACCATGACTTCCTCCAACTAAAACAATCCCCTTCATCTAAAATGATTACAGTAATGATTGGAAACCAAAACCCATCTGCTCGTTCTCTCTAAACTTCTTCTTTAGATTTGTCAACACACAAAACCGGATGCCGTCTTTAAACATGGGCGTGCGTGAACTCTGTGGACGTGGTGGCTTGAATAAAACGTGGGGTGGGGGTTAGCATGATGTGATGTGATTCAAAGTCACAAACATTTAAGGAAGCGCCACACCAATTATCTGTGTAATTACAAAAAGATGAGGTAATTCAGTGTTAAAGAATCAAACTTTTATGGTGTTACTAGTGAATAAGTGGGATAATGTGTCTATTTTACAGTCAATTAAATCTGCAGGACGCGCGGCCCCCGTCTGTGAATTTGCTGTTGTAGATATTTGTGTAATGACACCAGTATTCTTGCATTCATCGCGGTACACGAGGTATGGAGACGTGACAGTTTGATTCACTCGGCTGCTGTGAAATCAAATCGGGACCCTCACGAAGTGTTGAACTTAATTATACATTAAAATAATAATATATAATAAATACATCGTTGGATAAAACTGAAGGCGTTTAAGAGTTTTTTGTTTTTTTTGCTGTTGTTCATTTTCATGAATCATTTGACATCATCGCCGTCGCTCATTCACTCACTAGTAAGGGAGCGAAAATACTTCGACACAGTGACAGAACAACACGGAGGAATGCATTGCAATAGTGTAAGTATCACAGTTTTCCCTCAGCTGTCATGTTAATTCTCATCCTATGCAAAGACTATGGCTATTGTTAGTATCATCTTAATCCTGTTCAGTACAGTCAAGCTGCAATCAGTTCTCATGTGGGTCTTAATACGCTATATGATGATACTGATCCTACTTCTGTTGACTGAAAAGGGAAGGCTAGATGTGAAGGAAGGGTAGATAAAATGAAAGGAGGAGGGATGGAAGGAAGCAAGGAGAGGAATGAGCTAGTAGGTCAGTACTTTCTCCCCATGGTGACTAATGAGACTCCACTGTCCTGGACAGTATTTTTAGGATGCTCTACATGTCCACTGAGACATGCAAGTCGCCAAGGTGACCTGTTTTCACCATGATCAACTATGTAACCCAGAGTGGCTGCTGTTTAGGAGGAAGAAAGGCAGGACAAAAAGGAAATATACTTCCCCTTCAAAGTTGTGAATTTGGCACACTTCATGTCCTTTAGCACGGCATCTTCAAGTAAAAACTTAATCATAAAAAACAAAAAAAACAAAAAACAGAACGAAAAACAAATATATCCCCGCAACTGCTCCTGTTCAAGTGAATGCACATGCTGATATACTGGATTCACCTAAGGCAAAAAGGATTGTGAGTAAGTGTGAAAAGTGCTCTTTGAGTACACCTCCACGGCTCATGTCCAGAGTACAGCAGAGTTAGTGGAGTGAAGGGAAAGCACTGGATGGTCGGGGAGGCTTTACCTCCCTTACCTCCTCCGCTCCTGGTTCAAACTGAACCAGCTGAGTCAGGATGTGTCCCCCTTTTCTTTTTTTTCCCCTCTCTCCCCCTCTTCCCTGGGTCGTTCTCCTCTTTTTCTCTCTGCGGATCTCTCACGGGGACATGTTGAGTAGCTTTGTAGATTTATTGGGGTAATTGATGGCCAGGCTGATGGCAGCGATGTTCTTCAGAGCCTGCACAATAGAAAGCGTATGTGAATGAAATGCAGAGTGCAGGGGGAGAAAATGGAGCAGAGCGAACTGAACAAATGAGACAAAACATTGTTTTTTTCTGGGTTTTTTTTTTTTACCTGTGCTGTGAACTGCATGTTGAGTGATGACAGATAAGCGGATAAACCGATGATGCAAGGACTTTTGCACAGTTTACTTAATAACCAAAGTGCTTCGCAGATTACTCTGCCTTCAATGCTTTTGTTCTCTCCACTGACATTTTGTTCACCTCTCCCTGTGGGCTGGTGATATCAGGAAGCTGCAGCTTATTTCTCGGAACTATAGTGACCAGCGACCAACATTATTAAATTCATTATTCATTCATGAAATCTGGTGGGGTTTTTTTTCTAAAGCAGGAGGATTTTTTTAGCTATCAGCTAAAAATCTGCTTTTGATCAAAACTGTGGTCTGAAAAACAAAGAGCCAGATTTCCATTTAACTCACTGTGGAGTCCACAGACGAGACCCGAAGCCAGAAGAAACGTTTTTTTTTTCTGTTCCTCATTAATAATGTGAAATAATGGAAATATTGCTGGATGGAATTTAGGGATAGGCTTATTATTTCTTTCTCATTTAAATTCTGTGAGAAGCTGCTGCCTCTGATGCAAAATAATCCTTATACAAGATTTACAACATAGTTTTATACGTGGAATGAATCTCTAACAAGCCAATAAACTCTCATCATTACAATAAAAATATGTTCATAATGCCCTTACATAGTCACAAGTCATATCTTGAACATATCACATGTCAGCCAAACTATATGACAATATAAAAAAAAGGGTTGTCGCTCATGACAAAAGCTGCTGTTGGTTGAAAGCTGCATGTTTAATATTTATTATTATATTCTGTTCACGCTAGAGAGAGGCTGTCTGAGTCTGATCCAAGTCTATGTGCCACAACAGATCAATAGGCCTGCAGAGAAATGAACACAAAAAATGTTTTATTGTAGAAAACCATGTAGAAATCCTGCACTGCTCACAATAATTACAAGTAAAAGATGTTGGCGGTGACCAGAACCGTTTCACATATCTCACCCAGTGAGGGTGGGGCGTCGCTGAGTGTGGGTGACCACTGTAGTCAGTCTTACTGTTTTGTCTTTACTTGGGTAGGTCGGTTTGTCTTTACTAGGTGTGTAAAAGGGGGTTTGCTGGTTGCTGCAGGCGGTTTTATGAGCTGCTGCGGCTGGAAATAATTTGGAGGCTTTACAAAACCAAAACAATGAGCCGAAAGATACTAAAACGCTCAGCACAGCTGAGGGGAACTGAGTCAGGTGAGGATTCTCTGTGGTTTTATTACAACAAGTGACCCCCTTTCACTACACACACTCACACACACTCACAGTCAATTGATCTATTGCTAATATTAAAATAATGATTATTGCAGCTTTAACTTACATTACATTATATACCTGCTGTCTCCAGTTACTTATGTTAATAAAATGTCCTGCAGGAGAGACCAAATTTATTTATTTTCAGCTCTTTTTATGCCCCCTTCGACTTTTATTCTTGTGACTGTTCAATGATTTTTTTAACGCTCTAAAATTCCTCCTCCTTCGCCCAGTTGAAGCTCCTGGTAAAACCCTCTGCACACGCATACTTCATCAGTACCTGCTGATTTGGCTGTTGACATGCTCTGATGGTTTAGTGGGCAATCAGAACCAGAAGCATCTTACATATCCACCTGTATTTGTCTGTGTTTAATTGAGTGAGCAACAGGATAAATAAAACAGGGAGTAAATACGATGGTCTGAACACAGTCCACCTTGTGTTGTGGTGTAATAAACTCATCATAAAATAACAGGCCACTAGAGGAAATAGACCCTTTCAGAGAAAGTGTCGTCTCCGGTGCGTGAACATTTTCCAGCCCTTTCAAAGTGAACATCCACCAATTCAATCTTCATTGTTAATATAATAGACTCCTGCCAAGTCACCTATGGTTTTGTTTTCAAGCTGACAGGTATTAGGTAACTGCTCAACAGAACCACCCACAATGCTTTTTTTTTTTTCCACCGCCCCGCATCCTCTGCTCCTCTTAACTGCCTTCAGGCTCCTCTGCTGTATTACAGGGTCCACAGTACAGAGAATGCTGTGGCTCGCTCTGCCGCAAATGCTAATGGTCTGTAATTACCAAATACATTAGTCCTGAGTGAGGCCCACACATTCAAAACAAGAGAGAGAGAGAGAAAGAGGGAGAGGGGGATCTGCTGGGTGTCAACAGCTTGGTGATTCACTAGACTCTGGCCGTGAGCTGACTCACAGCGGCTGAGGATCGCTCAATCAACGGGGGATGCATGTTTAAGAAAGGAGACTTGCATGACGTTATAACGTGCGTGGACGACTTATTCGGGCTGTCATCCACGTCAGGCAGAGATTCATTAGCGAAAACATGAAAGATGACCCGGGAGAGCCCGACAGACTTTGATGTAAAAAGTCATTAATGGTTATTATGCAAAAAAAGAGGAGGTTTAGTCTTACCATTGCTGTGTGATTGAGGAGCTGCTCATCAGTGGTCATGGCTAACAAGTACTCCTGGAGGATGCCCTGTGCCTGGAAAACATATCGTCATCGTCAGCCACGTTTCCAAATGCAGCTTGCAAAGAAACACAGATAGCCTCGGCGGCCAGAGAGCTGTCGTGAATAAATGGAGCGTCCTTAGAGGTTACACAAGGATGAATTGAGTTACAAATGAGGCCTGGTTCCCTGTCCACTCTCCATCTCCATCCCAGCATCAGATTATGGATCGTGGAATGCTGGAATAGTGATTCAAAATTATAAACAAACTCAACGGCGCTTCCACTAAAGCCTCACGGGAAAGACATACCTCGGGTTACATAAGCACACGGAGTTGGGGAACACAGATAAGACTACATAGCGGCTAAATGGGCTGAGACCGGCCAAATGGAGTTTTTACAGCGCTGGAGACACAGTCCAGAACCCCGGTCCACCATTCATCTCGCAGCACCCATGAATGTTTATACTGAGGAACATCCTAGGACGATTTGTACAGTCAGTAGTGCATGACATACAGAGTTGACTCCTAAATATAACTTTCACTTCCTGGGCTGGAGAGTTCATTGAATCTCAGTGGACCTGGCCGTGAACTCCGTGTGCGTACAAAGAACAAGGACTGATGCTGGAATGGGAACAGCACCGTCCACTAAACCTTTAAAAGTATGCTGGTTTTATACTCAGTCCTAATATGGACTGACTGACTCAGTCCATAGAAGACTCCTATGATGTGAACAGCCGCTCAGCCGAGTCAACATGGAGGCGTTCAAGTCAGTTATATGTCATCGCTGCGGTTAAGCTCATATTTCAACATGACATAGCGGCCGCCGACCTTAGTCCACACTAATCCTGACTTTTTAGGAGGGCGGTGACAGATGTCGCCGTGTTTTGGAGGTAGAGCGCTGATGCTTACAGCCGATAAAAGGTTTTCCACTGTTTATTTCCATTTCAGGTTAGCTCTCCCTCCTGTACTCGCCTCAGAACAGTTCTGCCTCATTAGAAAATCCTCTGAACAGATGCAGATGTGAAGCAGTCCTGGAACAGAGTCGCAGCGGTATATCCGGTTTCTCTTGAATCAAATCTAGATGCTGCGCCGCCGAGTTGTCGGTGTAACCCAGTTTAGAATCATCCACTGGCTTTATTCGAGGTCAGCTGACAGCCACCTTTCGAGATATCTTGTAACACTCTGAACCACATCCTGGACCAAACGCAACACTAAACACTGTGGTGGCTGATGGAGGCAGCAGGTGTGTGGCTTTCTTTGAAACCAAAATAAGGTACTTCATTGTTCTATCTGGAGAATGCTGGCAAAACTTTAGATGGCGGTGTGTGCAAAACACTTATTACCACAAACAATCTCTCCTTCACCTCATACTACTTTCAAGCTGTGGATGAGGAGCGAGAAGTGACGAACCACATTTGTGTTGTGTTGTGTCTGTAAAAGAGAGATCATGCTCTGCGGTGATGCTCAGCTCTGGGGCGTGCCACACAACATGTATCTGTCACTGCTGACACAACACTGGAGTGTACACGAAGGGCATCCCGGGCAAAACTGCTGAGTACTGCTACTGCCCCCTGGTGTTTGTCGAGAGGTAAAGCTCCAACTGTGCGTCTTATTCTGCCCCCCCCACACATCAAACGACGTTCAGTGGGTGCAGATGGGACCACAGAATTCATCCTGAATGACAAGCCTACTGATTTTATTGTCAGATAAACAGCCTCAGGCTTCACTGCGGCGACCGGAAGGGAACAGGGGAGGTAGTGCTTTTCTGGGACTGCCTGGTTCATCTACAGATGGGAAACTCCTAGCTGACGGCGTGCTCATAATCCTTGAGACTTCTCTTAATCAATAATTCAAGACAGAGAGAGAGGGGGAGAGGGAGAGAGACCATGCGCATCGCAAAATGGATAGCATCTCTTCCTCTCCCAAGCAGTCTGCAGGGAGCCAGTGTGGCAGTGTGCTGTCTGGCAGATGGCAGGGCCGGGCTTTGGCCCCCAGCCCAGCAGAGAACAGGTGGGTGGAGGAAAAACATGGTCATCTCACAGAGAGACAGATATGGACAGAGAAAGAGAGAGAGGAGGAAAGACTGACGTAAAGAATAAAATGAATATTTGGTTTATTTTACTCCTCATTTCATATGTCCTCAAACTGAATGAAGAGAAGCAAACAAAGAGAAAAAAATGGTTTCAACACAGTTAGCCTTCTGTATTTAATCTACAAAGTCAATAACCTTGCTGTCATCACAGCAAAGACGGCCAACACAGCTAAACAAATACTTAAAATGCCACACCCCAAGCTCTAACAGCAGGGCCTATAGGCCTATAGGCCCGCATATGTCTGTGTATTTGTGTGTGTGTTGACTCACAATGGCACGGGCCTCTGCGATGAAGAAAAGTTCAGTGAGGGCTCTGTGAAGAGGCAGTAGCACAGTGATACTGGTGGGATCCTGGCTCAGGCTGTTTTCCATAGACATAAAGAGCTGCCACAGGGGTCGCAGCAGAGTCA
Source organism: Nibea coibor (assembly GCA_023373845.1). Lineage (NCBI taxonomy): Eukaryota > Metazoa > Chordata > Actinopteri > Sciaenidae > Nibea > Nibea coibor. The sequence continues at coordinate 19,007,934 of CM041733.1, forward strand.
GCTCACAGGCTCTGGAGTTCAAACAAATCGATGGTTAGACAGACAGCCTGCAGTCACATTCTGAGAAGAGCAAAGCAGCGAGAGCCTCTTCAGCACAATGTGCCATTTAGATGCACGGAGGGATCCGAGTGAACATTACGCAAAACACATTTGTATTTTTAAAGCCTAGAATTCGGCTGTAACAATGTGTTCGCTGTCTGCGAGCGCCACCTTTTCATAAATTGTGGTGTTGTGACCAGGTGGTGACTCAGTCAGGCTGCACATAAATGCAAATTCCTAAACACATCCTTTACCTAATTTCCGCGGTGATCACATGAGGGATTTATGAAGGTTTTTATGCAAACTGTGTGTTGACGTGCTGCAAATACACTGTGCATTGGGTCGTCTTAGCCAAATTAGCATTACTTATGTCCAGATGGGAGGGCCATATGGCCATGTTTGTGTGTATTACTACATTAAGTGTGAGAAGCATTGAAGAGAACTAGAAGGAAATAGACAGAAATGTATAAGCAAGGACTGGACTCTTACGTCTGGGACTGACACTGCAGCAGCCGCAGCAACAAGTGAATAGCTTTGAGCCGCTGGCTTCCAGTCTGGCGACAGGCCACGCCCACCTGCCACTCCCAGATGTCAGCCAGAGGCAAGTGACTGAGCACTTGGTCGTCTGCTAACATTTGCTTCAGTATCTCAAAACCTAATTAGAGACAGGCAAATGAAGAAAGGAAGTGACAACCTGAGGATTCAGTTTGAGGTTAACGCTGAGTCATCTGCTGAATTGCTCTCTACCAAAGGCAGAGAAGCAGGTTTGCATAAATGTAAATGGAGTGTGTGTCTGTTCTTATGTGCAGTACCTGTCTGGAAGCGTCCTCTGTGGCCTCCTGTAACGGTGAACTTGTAGCCCCACTCTGTGTTGCTCATGTCAGACATAAATCTGTAGTACAGGGTATCACCTGAGAGACACATGTTGATAATCGCTGTTTAAGCAAAATCATGGAGGACAAACAGACGAACTGAGCAGAAAAATAACTTTTTAAACATTCCTCACCAGGAATCTCCAAATCGGACCATTTCTGAGGGGAGCCGCTGAAGTTGTGGACGTCCTGGAGGAAATCGCTGCTGCTGGATATGATGAGCTCATCGCAGCCTTCCTCTGTGTAGCAGCGGGGGTCAAATTTTACTGACAGGTAGATGGCCCCTGGAATGTGCACCTTGTCCTTAAGAGAGAAAAAAGGACACAATATAAAGGTTCAAATTGAATTGAATAAAGCACACAGCAGGAGTAAATGGAGAACATAACAGCACATGCGGTTCTTAAAGATCTACGCTCTCTGCTGCATATACAGTACATTTTGTGACCAGCTCAGAGGATATAACTGACAACTAATAAGGGCATAATAAGTTTCTTACAAACAGTCATAGCTGATACTAAAAAGGGAGTTCACTCACCTCAAAGTTGGTGTTGTTGTCATACGGGTGTTTGGACTCTCTGACCTGCACAGCCGTGCCTGGCTCCTCCATGAACTGGCAAGCAGTGAGAGACAGACTGCACAGCATGCTCTGGCTGCAACCCTTCAGCACCCTCTGGAGAATCTGATTATTAATGGAATAACACAATCACATTAATCCGCAAAACCTCTAATGTATCATATGCCAAAATCACAAACATTCTCCTCCCTTCTCCCTCACCCACCTTCTCCCAAAATGGCTTCTCCTCCAGCTGCATTAACATGTCCAGGATGTAGGCCATGTGCGAGGCACCGCTCAGTTCCAGCGCCTCTTCGCTCAGCGCTGTTTCTGCGGGCCAGTCGGCCAGCAGCGAGGCCAGCACGTGCCGGGCGTACAGCGTGGCGATGGCCTGGTTGACCTTCACCAGGTACTGCCGAACTGCCCGATTGCTGCGCACATCCAGTTCCTTGTGCAAGAGAGCTGAACTTTTGGTGCGTCTCTGTTTGGCGTAGCTGAGCTGTATGTCGCTCTCTGACTTTGTGATGAGCTTCTGGGCCACTAGGTTGATCTCCTCGGTGGCCTTTTCACAGTGGCTTGGTTTAGACTGTAAGAGGACGGCCATAATACAGACATGTCAGAATACTGACACATGAAAAACATTTCAGTCATTTCTAAATAGTGATTTTTTGACATCTCAAACTCACCATGCACGACACCACAATCATATCAGTGTCCACGGCCTTGGTGTTCCTCTCTTCAGAGCGAGGCCGCCTGGTAGGTTGCCACTTCTGAGCCAGCGTACGGATTGTCTCATCTGTTTTTATCTCTTCTCCATCAAATCTGAATATAACACAAAGGCACAACATGCGACCGAGAGGTGGTGTGAGATTGGAGAATGTGACCTTTCTGATGATGGATTGTATGAACAAAGAAAAAACAAATTTCAGCATAGAGATTGTTGCTGACCTCTTCTGCACCTCCAGGAAGAAGGAGTCAGTTCTCTTCATCTGCAACTCATACATGGCTCGCAGGATGGGCAGAGGGGCGTTTAAGGCATCGTGGGTGATCTGCATTAAAAAAAACTTTTTAGATTCTCACACCATACTATATTTTTCTGCATAGATTATGTGTTGTATCTCACATCACCTGGAAGCAAATCTTTGTCTCCTCATCCAGACCCTCTAAGGGGTCGGCTTTGTTGACGTCCGTGTCGTCGGCGCAAGAGCTGGAGTGGTCGGAGTCGTGCTCCTTCTCCTGCTCTCTTTGGTCACGCTCTGGGTCCTGGGCCATGGAATGGATCTCCCTCTTGGAGGAGTAGAGCATGATGGAGAGAATCTCTAGATCCCGCAGCAACCACAGCTTGCTGAAGCCTGTGCCCTTGCTGCACTTTCTCACCAGCAGCTGGGTCAGTCCTGACTGCTGGATGTCCTCCTGAGCTTGTTCTACTCCGTGTTTCTACACGAGAGGACAAAAGAGAATACATTTCCATTGTTTAAAGGCGTGCAAAAATAAACACTCTTACTGCAGATACTTGGGTCATGACAGGTACCTTCAGTGTATTGTACAGGCCTTTAAGAGCCAAGGAGAGAACCCAGGATGCCTCCACAGCATCAGGTGAGCCATTGTCCTGGCTGGTCTGCAGCAGGTGGCTGATGATAGAGGTGAAATTGGTCAAGTAGCGGCTAAGCAGGGCCTTTGAAGAGCCCTGTCCCTGTGACTGTTCTGGGAGGCCGACTGTAGTGGAATCCTGAGACTGGATGAGTTGGTAGTCCTTCACTAAAACGAGGAAAAAAAAAAACAAAAAAAAAACACAGAGGGTTAAACTCCATGTTTATTTCGAAACACAGGCAAAGCTGTTAGCAGTGCTACAACTGAACAAACCTGTTTTCCTCTTGCGTGTTTTAACATCCACCACCGCAGCATGGTTCTTTTCTGTGAAGTGCTTGAGCAAGATCATGTTGTGCTGTTCATTGGCGTTGTCAATAAACACCGTCTGGGTGCCCACACACAGCACCTGAAAGACACACAGAGGATTCACAGCTGAGCTTGGAAAGTGAAGGAACACAGCGTGCGAGACCTAAACGCTAATGGTATGTATTTTACCTACCTCAGGGAAGCCCACCAGTACCAGCAGGGTGAAGAGGTTGGTGCGTTTGAGAGTTTGTGGCAGCTGCTGAATACAATGGTCGGTGAATGCAGCGATGACCGTGCTCCACTCAGGACAAGCGTTTAGACTGTGCAAGATATCTGCCACTGTGCACGCCCAATCCAGACCAATACGACTGTATAACACAAGAGAAGAAGAGAAAAGACTTTTCACTTCACAAAATAACAGCTGAATGGTGGGAAATATTGCAGAACAATAACAATAATAATAATAATATCTGTGATTAGGACATACCACCAGTATCTCTTCTAAAAACAATAATATTACATTCCCTGGCATCATCAGGTTTTCTTTCTTACCTGTCTAGACAGACAGCCCCCAGGCTGAAAAGCAGCTGTGTGGTCTTCCAGCCCTGGGTGTCTGAGGTGGCTGCCTCTCCTTGTGTTAGCAACTCGTATTTGTCAGCCAGGGCCTCTGTGACAGCGGTGTCAGCCTCCATAGGAGAGATTCGGAGCAGCAGTTGACCCAGCAGTCCCAGGGTAAGATGGAAGGCCTCGTTGAGAGAGCCAGCGTTGGAAATGACTGCTCTGAAAAGCTGGGGCAGGATGGAGCTCAGACTGGGCAGAGACAGGGTGCTGCCCTGAGGATACAAGAAAGATAATAACATGTCAATGCCATGACGCAATATTGTGAACTGTGAACATTTCAGGATAGGAAGTGCAGTTAGGTACAAAAATATTTAATGCTTTATCTTGACAAATTGTTGGCCCCGCAGTGACTATTTCCCAAAATGCCGAACCAGACATAAAATTGTCCCTAAAAGCTGCTTTAGTTTCACGTACTGGTTTGGCTGGTGGCAGCATGGCTGCTAGCAGTCCCAGGATCCTCTCTCTGGAGCACTCTGAAAACACATGCTCCTGAAGGGGAACTGGTGGCAGCCGCTCATCTGTCTCCTTGACAACGTCAGATGCTGGAGAGGTGACAGCTCCTGGTCCAGACTCCGAGGCTGAGAATGGTAAAAACATATAAGCTATGACGGCTAAGTGATAAGGATAAGCACTAGTGAACAAAATCAGAGCTGTGATTATCCTGGTGGAGGTAATCTCAATACGTACGTCGAACTACAGGAGAAAGGGGGTCCTCACTGGACACAGAAAGTGTCTGGCTGAGGCTGGGCGATTCCAGAGTGTCTTGGGTAACCAGTTTCCTTTTCTCTCCATCTCCAGTGCCAGGGGAGCACACCTCTGAAGGAGCAGGTAGAGGAGAGCCCACCTCCTTTGCCTTTTTCTCCTTTTCTGATGATTTACTCTAGTGACGAACAACAATATAATAACGTGACTTCCACGCCTATTCTACTGCTCATAGATAAGGTACAAGCCTCTGCTCGCATTCAACCTTCACATTATCTTACAACACAACTTCTCTTTCTCACCTTGTCCTTGGGAGAGGACGGCGAGCAGATTGCTGCAGTGCTTCCAGGAAGAGAGGAGGTATCGGTGGCTGTGCTGAGCTCCTGAGAGGACTCTGGAGAGACTGGACACAGCTCACTATCAGAGGCTGATTCATTGGACGACAGCAGAGCGAGCAGAGCTGAGGAGCGTAGTCCTACGTGGAGGATGGTATGGAAAGGTTTGCCATGAAAGGACAAAAACATAAAAATAGAGATTAGAAGAATCTGAGACACCATGGATAAACAATGAAGAACTTTTCCTTCAAGGACAAAGTTCTGGTTTGGATTCTTACCTTTGCCAGTTTGCCCCTTTAGCAAGCAGTCAGTGATGAGCTGGGAGCAGCATGTCTGCAGGGCTGAGGCCTGGCTCAGGTTGTTGCTGTCTAAAGCCTGTCCTTCCATCTGCTTTTCACTGCTCAGCTCTGATGTATAGAGAGCCAGAGCAGCGAACAGTAGCCAGGAGTAGTTGTGGATGTAGGGCTGAATCAAACGGTGGCGGTCACTGATTCGTATGGTCACCATGGGGTACACGGTGATCCGATGGGTGGGCAGGTGGCTAGACATAGGAAAAATCTTTAAGGTGAGCCACTTAAAATGAAGTGTACTGCAAAATAATAAGATTAAACTTAAAATGTGTCACCTGTCAGGATACTTCTTTGCATGGTAACATCCAAAGCACAGGTCAAAGTCTTCACAGACGTTGCAGTTGATCCTGCTGCCTACAATGAGCCCTTGGCAGTGGTCACAGGCGTATTCCATGTTCACCATCTCATGGTCGTCCTCGTGGCCCTCAGGCTTTGCACCACCTGGTTAAAAACACACACATTCACATTTAGGTTTACAAACTCTGGGCTAACCTCCTGTGTGACTGTATATGTAGTGGAGTAAAGTGTATGAGCTCACTGAGGAAGCAGGTCTTGCAGAGGTCCATGTCCATGCACTGCAGACATCGGTAACGGTGCCAAGGTGCCATCCTCTCACAGCCGTCGCAGGAGATCACAACATTGAGGAGGTCACAATAACGAGCGATGAACATGTGCATCTGTGGATAAAACCAGGGGAATTATTAAAGTCATACGCCATCATCATCATATCGATTTCTCATCTGTGTTTAGCAAACAGACACCCTAGCTCAAACAGCTACTAGTAGTATTTAATTACTGTTGAAGTTCACCATGTTCAAACAGTGCTAAGATCAGAGGGGAAATAGCTTTTACAGTATTTACCTAATCTGTCCCTTATCTGTTATTGCCCCTATGTGTTTGCTCATTTTTGTCTGATGTGACGCTAACAAGCTACATTAAGCATCAGCATAGTAATAATGTCACTGTGAGCATGCTAATGTTAGCATGTAGCTCAAAGAGCTGCTGTGGACTCACAGAGCAGGTGGCATGGCTGTAGACTTCTAGCTTTGTTATGACCACACTGACAGATGTTACACACGTCATTAATATTACAATAACTTTGTTTTTCTTCTTTCAGCTGTTCCGTGTTGGAGGTCGCCACGACGACGAGGCTAACTGTCAATACACCAACATCTTTTGTAAATGCTGCAGGACTATCTCTGCTCTATTCTAAGGATGCACAGGAGCAGAGCAAAGTAACGGTGCAGTCAGGTTAAGCACTGAGTGCCGTTTCTTTCCTCCAGCAGTTCAGAGCCAAAACTTTTTTCCTGGTTTGCACTTTTATGTCTTTTATGCGCTGTGATGTACCTTTCTCCTGTCCTCCATGGAGTTCTCTTCATCGATTTTGTCATACCACTTCTCGAACATCCCATCCATACACTCGTCCATCCACTCCTGGTTCTTCTTGTAGTCTGCAATTTCATCCTCCTCTGTCCATTGACTGAAGATGAAATGATACCACAGAAATAATCAATTATCTATGCAAATGTAGGTATCTAGGACACCGTTAGAGATATGAAATAGAGTCCTGAAGCGCAAAACCGTTTAGACTAGTGAAAGCCTTTTATCAGCCACGGGTAATTAATAGTAAAAACATTTTATTTCAGCTGTGCGGTGCCTTATTTTCTGAGATGGGTCTGAATTTACCTGATGGCAATGTCATGTACGCTGATGTTCTCCTGGGCCATGCTGAGCAGGAGGTCAGGAAGCTTGATATTCAGGAAGAGAGAAAGGTCGTGCACCTCCCAGCTCATGTCTAGAAGGTGCAACAGGCAGGTCTGCACACATGACAGGGCTGGTAGCAGGGCTCTGGAGAGCAGAGATGAGGGTCAGATTACACCACTGCACACACACTTGGCATTACACTAATCACTGCTGCAAGCAGTTTTTAATCCCAGAGAGTCTAGTTATGTGTCAGCGTGGTTCAAGGATAAGGGCTTACTTCTCATTGAGGTTGCTGAAGTCTTGTACTGCTCCCACAAGCATGAGCACCAACTGATGGTAGGAAGACCGTACCTCCTCTCCTAGCTTCTGCCCGTTGTCTGACAACTGAGAGAAGTAACTAAAGAAGACAAAGCAAAAGAAGAAAATAAAGAGTCAAATATTGTTTGAATCTATAATGTCTTTCATAATTCCAAAAGTCAGGACAGCCTTGATCAAAATGACAAAATCCACTTGAACTACAGATGTACCTGGTGAAGTCTTTCTGGCATGTCAGCAGCTCCTGTAGGAACAGGATACAGGGGGCTTGGAAGAGATGTGGCTTTCCCAGAGAATGTAAGCACTGTTGAACCATCTCCAGGACTTTGCACACACTCAGAGCCTGGGCTTTGCTCAGGGACAGAGTCTGCAGAATGCTACAGTAGTAAAGAAGGAGGAAGAAGTGGATGACTTAACACTGTTTGATACAACTGTAAAATGAAAGCTAAAATGAAAAGAAGAGGACTGGAGGTCAGTCACCTTGCTGTTGTGAGAGCCTGGTCCCTTATAAAGTTCAGGATGTGTTTGAGCATTGGGTAGCGATCCTTGACAGAGGGGGTCAGGCGGGGCTCCTCTATAGATCGACAGGACAGGAGGCGTAGGCGTGCCCGACTGAATGGGGCTTTACGGGGGAAGGCAGAAGGTGAAGCCGGTTCCCCCGACTGAGAGGAGAGACTCTCTGTGGATCCTCTGTGGCCTGGCTTGTGCCCACAAGAGGATGAGGTTTGTGCTTGAGCACCAGAGGTTTGACTCTGTCCTGTCCTGGCATCACCTCCCTCCTCAGTCACTGGAGTCTGAGGCGGCACAGAGGAACTGGCTTGGAAGTCTCCCTCTGAAATCGAACGTGAGCGGAGGAGTGGAGCGCTGCTGCCCTCTGCAGCTTTGGAAGAGTCACTGTCCTGAGATGGTACTCCACATGGGGCAAATCTGAAGAGCAAGAGGCTCTTCTCGATGCACATATCAGCTAGAGAGGCAGAAAACAACACAAGTCAGCAAAAGAGAAGAAGAGGTGACAGCGTTAACGAAAAGAAAGGTTGAGTCCTCACCGAGATTCTCCATGGTAACCTCATCATGACCCCCTTCCTTGTCGTCAGGGATGTTCATTTTGCCAACCAGGAACCTCTGCTTCATCTCCAACTGACAGAAAAAACATCAACAGAATAATATTTCAGTGACGTGACCATATATTAACTCAGCCGCAGATGATTAACAAAGATATCCTGTCTGAATCCTGTCAGCAACACTCACCATCCATGTCCTGATACTGTCTGCCAGTGAATACACCTGCACAAAGTCTTCACTTAGACACGACTTGCATTCCTGATTAACTACAGATGGAAGAAATCAACTGAGTGAGTGAACCAAAGTAATCAGCCGTGCAGAATTACGATGATAAAACACAGCAGGAAACTTATAAATAAACAGAGTTTTAGCTCCATGAGAACTGATTGTGAGCCAAGCATTACCGTAAGTCTTCAGGGCATGGCTGAGGGCTGGTGTGTGGTATACCATGGCAGCCCAAATGGCATTTACAGCTTGGTCTGTCTTTGACCCGGCGGCGATCTCATTTCTCATTGGCTGTTTTTTGCATGTCTGCATGAGAGTCCTCATCAGCTCCGTTCTGCTGTCTGCCGGATCCTGGGAGGGATTCCAACGGGCAAAGTCCTCCAGGAAACTCATTAACTCATCAAGAGTCCATGTATTTGCCTACCACATGGAAAAGCGAGACAGTATTAGAGCACCACCGAGCTGCTGAGGTCAGTAAGCAATGGAATAAGTTGAAGCTGAGCATACCTGATCTGTGGGTGTTTTAGTCTGATTCGTCTCCCTTGTTTCACACAAGCCGTGTCGCAGAATGGGTTTCCATAAAGGAGAAGACTGAACATGGGACATTTTCCCTGGAGGAAGCTCCTTAACAGTGCGTATCTCTAGAATAAACAACAACCCACAAATATCAGCATTCCAATCTATAATTGAGGGGCTGAAAAATTCTTGAGAAAATAATTCTGAAGTGGCCTGAAACTGAATGTCTGTGAAAAAAAACAAATCAAATATGTGCAACAAATCTCTAATTTTGCAAGATTTGTTGATGTAAACATCAAACGTACAAGATTAAAAAGGTTGTCACACAGACTCACACACTTTCATTTGCTAAAGGTTCTTGGAAAGGTCTGGAAAGTCTCACCGTGAGGGGATTTGAGGGCAAGGGTTCTGGAAGCAAGACGACCCATCAGGCGAGCCACCAGCAGCTGCAGGTCTGACACCCAAGAAATAGTGATATCTGGGAGGCCCAGGGCTGTCACAGTGAACTTGTAACCCCACTCATTATTAGTGTTATCAGAGTGGAAGAGGAACTGGAGATGAGGGCCAGCATCAAATGTCACCTTCTGTAGGCGCCAACGGAAGCAACAGACATGTGTGAGGGGATTAAGGGATTAAGTGTTTCATATGGAGACAAAGAAAACAGTTTCCCACGGCTTACCTTTGGCCACTTCTCAGTTCCAACCTTCATTTCATAGCGGACCTTCCCACCTCTGGCATCTGTGAATTCTAGGTAGTCGTATCTGTGAAAACCAAGAAGGGTTATAAAAATTCTCATCATGGATGGGAAAAAAAATCTCAGTAGCTAAAATTTTTCATCAGTCACCTCTTCTCTGTCTCACAGCGTTCGTCAAACTCCACCTCAAAGGAGGAAGCACCAGGACAGGCATAGATGGCGGTCTCGTGGCGGCTGTTCTCGTAGTTGTGAGGAGACTCCACGGTCCAGGTCCTCAGCACCACTGGCTGCTGGGGCTGGTGCCAGCTTTCCTGATCCACCTGACAGAGAGAGACATGGTAAACAATCAATGTTTGTTACAGTCAGCAGTGAAATGTAACAAAGTGCATCAATCATCACGTGTTACAGTAGTATTTGCTACTCGGCACAGCCGGAATACTGGTTTGCATTTTCAGCTTCCCATTCATACTCATACAGCAGGATGAGAGGCTGAATAAATTTAATAAGGTCGTAGTTTACCGACCTTAGAAAGGATGTCTCCGGTATCACTCGATAGGCTTTTGAGTAGCTCGACCAGAGAGGAGAAGCTCTTCAGCAGCACGCTGTGAGGGATGTCCAGAGAGCACAGCTCCAGGAGCAAAATCATCTGCCAGGACCACAACAAATATTACAGTCATTCACAGTTTTATGATTCAGAAAGGAAGGCACGTTAAAATCATGAGTGTATTACCAGTTGTCTGAAGACTGTTGAGAGGATGGAGCTGCCTAGTTTGTCAGTAATTTCACCACCAGTGTATCTCTCCAGTAGAGAACCAAGAGTAGCTTTGACGCTTCCCAGGAACTGATCCACATCTATTGAAATAAGCCATTCAGTCATCATCACCATCAAATCTGACATCCTCATGTCAACTCAACAATGATCTTTTGGACCATCACATCTCAATGATCAGCGGGAGGTCGCGTGTTACGAACAAAGAATATAATCCTGGTCAAAGAGCTGTAACCAGGTCATTTGTGTCATGCAATCTCACATTTCAGGAGAATGTCTCTGGCCAAGTCCATAGCGATGCTGCTGGAGGATCCACCTTTGAGCTGCAGGTAGCACCAGGAGAGCAGACTACCCTGCAGAGCCCAGAACAAGGACAGCAACACTGTCCTGCTGGCTCCGCCACTCCCATCCACCATCATAACCTCGCACTGAGATGGGAGACAGAGAAGAACATCAGAAAAGCAGATGGAAACATGGAAGACATGAAGAGACTGGGAATAACATGACATGACATCGTGTGTGGCAGCGGTCTCACCTCTCTTGTTGCCACGAGCAGCAGCGTCTCCATGACTGATAGTATGGGGCTGATGTCAAAGTCTGAAGGAGCTCCTTTAGGTGGGAGCAGGAGAAGGCCACTTGGATCCTGGTCACTGCGTACAGGAAACACACGGCTGTTGCTGATCCAGTGTGGTCTGGATGTTTACAATCATCTGTGTTTGTACATCTACAGTCCGCTCACCTGAAGTAGTTGCACAGTGATTCAAACGTCACCTTCACTGACTCTGGCTGATCCTCTTCTGTGATATTCTTCTGCAAAAAGGCACATTATTATATGATATCATCATTATCTTCACTGTTATCTCTTCATTGGTTTATTTTAATAAACTCACCATCATGTGGAAGAGTTTGTCCCGCCTGACATGTTTGTCGGGGAAGAAAACAGTGGCTCCATTAAGAATAGCCTTGACTGCCTCTTTGTGCAACGCCTTTTCCACTGGCGTCTCACCCTCAGGACCATCCACAACTGAAACACAAACATTACAAATATTATTACCACAGTGATTTTCACACGTTCTTAGAAATGAATCATGACAACTAACTTTAAAAGGAATCTCTGAAAAGAAAATTAATCATTGACCAACTTTAACCAAACCCTTTTTATGACTCCCAGCTGTGTCACAGCTGACAGGTTCTTACTGTGGCAGAGGTGAGTGTAGAGCTCCCACACGGCCCGAACAGAGTCGGACAGAGGCTCTGCACTGCTGGACGTGGATGGTAAAGCCGCTGCCCTGGCCGCCTCGTCTCTCCCTTTGCTCTCCTCTGAGCCCTGGGGCTCCAGTGGGTTGGGCAGCATGGGGAAGCAGTTCTGCATCAGCTGGAGCAGCAGAACTCTGCTCTTCAGCACCTCCTCTTGCTCACTGAGACAAAAACATATGCTCCATTACGATTACTGGTTCGACATTAATATGCCCGGACATGCCCCACCTGCTGACCAATGAGCCCGATCGTGCCAAATGTTAATTATTGCTGTACTAATGACTGCAGTGAGGACAGAGATACGAAACAACAGCAGTGACAATGCTGCTACTCACATCTCCCTGAGTTTACTGTAGAAAGTCCAGAAGAGGTTCAAGTTGAGGCCAGTGAAGTCCAGAAGATACTTCTGCTTGAAATTAGAAGCATCCTGCAAAGTTAGACAACCTTCAAACAAAAACAGGACTCGCAGTCTCCAGTACAGTAAATATGAAGTTTAGTTTTTCATAGTATAGTAAAAGGAGATGTTACAATATCTCCTTAACATTTTAACAGAAATTGGGGTCTACGAACGCTATACATATGCTGAGATTGTTGTAATTGGGATGTATAAATTAGATTTTACTCATCTAGTTACCAGTTCTCGTGTGAGCTGTTGTATGAAGAACAGTGTCTTGTTAAGTAGACAAAGGCCAGACACAGTATCACCGTCAAAGCTCTCTGACTCTGGTCTGAGATCATCCAGGTCTGCAAGCCTCTCTGCTCCAGGGCACAGATAGCCACTGAAGCTGAGGGACTGCACTCCAAGGCGCTCAGCGATCCAGTCCTGCCTCGTGCAGATGAATTTTATCATCAGAAACTAGGAAAGACAAGAAAACGGAGAAAAAAGGAGCTGTGGTGACTGCACTGAAACAGTGTTATGGTTGAGGGGTTAAATAATTAGGTCAAATGTTTGGAGAGAACAGAAGACAAAATGTATCTTAGTCTTAACTGGATGCAATGTGTACCTTTGCAACGCGACACTGCTGCAGCTTGATCTCCACATCGTTCCAGTCATTCTCGAGCTCAAACCAGCCAATTGGCTCGTCCTCTGCCTGTGCTGGAATCCTCACACTGCAGGTCAGGTGACAGCATGGTGTTTCAGCCATTCACATAAACCATTAAAGCAGACCCCACTGCTGAGGGTTCTATAACTCAGACAAACTAACTATACAATATTTAAATCATCTTATTAGCCTGGACGGGTCATGGTTCAACTGTTAAGTCTCCTCTTCAACACCAGAATTCATTTTTGATAATAGCTTATTAAATTCTTATCAAGCTGTAAGTCAGTGGACGTGAAAGCACACTAAACTGGACCGTCAGTAATAATAATATTCAGACAAAGAGATCCTTACTTGTCTTGTACAAACTCTTTGTAGTCCTTGTGGTCCCAAGAGTCGTACTTCTTGAACCTCTTGAAATGTTTCTCTGCATCAAAAGGACCTTCCTCCTTGTACGCAAACACCAGGCCGCATTTTGCTCCAATGGCTCCTTTTCGCACCTTGATCACATAAACCAAAGCATTATCCTCTGTCAAGGTCTGTGTTATTACATGTCTCAGTGAATTGGTGAAACCAAACACAGCCTTACTTTGACCCTCATCTGGGTGACCTGGAAGTTACTCTGGTCCTCCGTTGACAGGATCACAGTGGCTTTCTTCTTGCCACTTTCTGTAAGAAAACCTTTGGAGCAAGAAGATGAAGACATTTAGCTTGAATGTGAACTCAGTGTTATAGTTATTTTGTCAGCGAATAAGGATGATCTTCAGTTGTACCGTCTCCAGTGGAGGATTCTGTGAGCATGTTCTCTGGTCCTGACTTCTCTTCTTTACTCTTCACATCACAGGCCTGTAGGTGCAACTGGAGAGGCTTCCCTATGATGAGATATAAATCACCGTAAATTCATTTTCTGTGACACTGTAATGAATCATTTTCCATACAGGTTATAATTTCATTCCTACACTGAGAGGTAAACTGCAGCTGTGTAACAGAATTAGGAATTTTCCGCTGCATAGTCCACTAATGCATCTCCTTGTAGGCCAAGCACTTTCTCTGCTAGGTCTATGGTTTCAAATGTCCTTGTGTGAATGAGAGTAAAGGCAGGCCGGTCACATTACCATTGCGATTAAGCAGTCGCAGCCTAACGGAGGCCATAGACATGATGAGGGAGGAGGCCTTGTACTCGGCCTCAAAATGATCGCTGATGCAGGACAGGGCCTGGAGAACCTTTGCGACGCTGCCTCTAGCCAGAGCAAATGCCAGGAGGGTCAGTTCTGCGTCAGGACTCACACAGCAGCTGCACATGAGCAAAGAAATAAATACAAGTTAGTTTAGGGCGCTTTTACTCATGTCATATGTACATAATGGTCACTCTAATTGTTCTTGCTGTCTGCAGAGCATTATCTATCTACCATAGACTATTGGAGCCAGATATTTGCTTGATCCAAACTTTAAAATGGATTTTTGCAGGAAAGGAGTTAGGCTGTGTTGAGCTAATGCTGATCAACTGCAAATATTATTTTATTAAATTAACATTTCTTTGTTTGAAATTGAAGAAATAGGAGTTTCACGTGCAACATTTTTTTGTGTGAGGAATCTGACTACTAACTACTACTGCGAGAGACCAATACAGGCCATAATGCATATCTCACAACACCAAATGTATGTGTAAATAAACTACAGTAATATTTCTGATGTTTGTCAGACATTTAACTGAGATTATTTCAGCCATGTTGTTGCTGCTGCTGCTGTTGTTGTTGATAAAGATCCTGAAAACTAAAGGCTTTACAGTGCATCAAACGGAATGGAAATAGTGTCATTAAATCAATACTTTGGTTTTAGTCTATTTAGTCATTGTGATGAAGTCAGCATTATGAGCTCAGCGTGGCAGTGATTGTGTGAGTGTGCTGATGTAATCTCAGCAGGTCATTACTCTGCGATCCTGAGGAGAAATCCGTCCACCTCCTCCAGGACGTTCATAGAGAAGAACTTGGGGAACTCTGTGGATGACGGTGTTAGGGACAACGGCGGCATGTGCCGTAAGGCTTTTCTAGGAGGAAAACAAAACACAAAAAAAACTCAGAGCTCAAGTGCTGGACAAATCACTACACTTGAAACGTTAAGAACTGAAACATAATCTTACTGTGTGCTCTGAAGGACAGTGTGAGCGAGTGCAGGGTTGGTCTCCATGGATGCGGTGACCAAAGAGGTGAGGAGAGACAGGTACCAGATGGCCGAAGCGTCTGAAACAGACACCTCTTTACTCTTGGTAATCTGGTAGCCAAGTGTCTTCAAGCCGTGAATCCGAGTGTCACATCCGTCACTCAGGCACCGCTTAATGTTGATTTGGATGTCTGAGGTTTGGTGAAAAGATAATGCAGTTAGAACACAGACGGAATATGTTGTATAAAAATGAGCTTTTGAGAGACTTGACAACTTCTAATAAAGGGTGAGGCCTATTGGATAGAAAGGTGGCACTTAAAGAACTGAGGCAGAAGATGGAAATCTTGAGCTGAACCCCAAAAATCCACATCAGATGCCTGGATTCAGCCTCATGAAAGCCTCCGTGTGGTTTCAAAAATGAGGCACTTGACTATCTATGAATCCAAGCTGCACTTCAGTAGCTGACACCGTGCTCTGCCCTCACCGGAGGAGCGCAAATGACGAAGGTAATTTCTCTATGAGCATCGGTTAAAGAATGCGCAAGCCCCAGATAAATAAACACTTCACTAATCAGACAGTCTGACAGGTGGTGACTCACATGGGTGTGTGATGTTAGCATTCTCCAGAAGAGCGACGTAGCCCGTGACATTGCTGGGGATGCGGATATCTCTGATCTCCTGCAGAAAACGCCGGTTTTTCCCAACAGCAACTGAGACCAGCTGAGGCATGTAGCTGTGGTCATTAGAAGACACTGCAATGGCCAGACGTCTCAAAACTACATCTGGTTTCATTTTCAACCTGGGAAACAGAAAGCAAAAATGTCCATCTTAAAACTGATCATATGCACAGTGACAAAAACCTCCATAGTTGAAGAATCATGGACATGTGACAATCGGCTGCAGAGCCTCAAGTCATATTTTACAGAGCAGAGGCTCTTGCCTTATCCAGTGTGAGCGTGCGCTGCCGTCCGACTGCCAGAAAGATGAAGTTTCCCCGTTTGTCATCTTGCTAATCTCTGAAGCATTCGATGAAGCTTCTATTGAGCTGTAGCACTGTGTGACCACTTTGACCTTGTTCACCTCCGGATCACGGTCCAGCTCTGCTCTGTACTGGATATCTAAATCTGAAGCAAACAAATGCAGATTAGGACGATGATACGAAAGGTGTGCTTTATTAAGGGACTAAAATGTCTCTAAATATGTCTATAGTGTAACTGTATTCTTAAAACACACAGAAATCTACATTTAAAACTGACTAATCAGCGCTAGCCTGACATTTCATTCATCTGAAGCTCTGGTGTTCACCTTTCTCCTTCTGCAAGAGGAATTCCAAGTAGTCCTGGACCACACTGGACCTCATGGTGCAGATGCTGTTGTAGCCCTCTAAAATAGGGAAAGGGATGGCACTGCTGGGAATACGATTCCTGTGTAAGAACTTAAGGATCTTAGAGGCATGTGCTCCTAGCCGGTCTTTGGTCTTGGAGAAGATGTCAACAAAACCTGTGGATAAGACACTCAGGGTTACCTACCGACAAGGACAATTCAAATGAGGTTGGCATTGTTCGTTCTGGTAAACAAATCGCATCTCCTACCTGGAGTTAGAGAGCACGCCTGTAGCTGTCTTATCACATGACTCAGCTCTCCTTTTAGATTAGCTCCATTGGAGTTTTTCAGAGCTATCAGCATGCTCTCCACATCCACCACCCCATCCCCCTCCGCGTCGAACTGTCCAAAGGCCTGAGACAGGGACAAAGACAGTACACATTGTGACACTGACACAATCACAATCACAAACCTGTGTGGATATAGGTTCAAACACAGATGGTATCCCTCACATGATGTGATCTACCTCTACTGCTGATTATTATTAAGTTACACATATTTTATGTCTGTTTAACAAGTCATGTGTTTACACAGTGGCTCTAAGTCTCATGTGGTATTTAAACTATAGCAGTGGCATTCCACGTCTAGTCACACAAAGCCAAATGCAGGCTAAAGTACACATTCATTAGTTAACCTATTCATCTGCAACAACAACAGATGTCAGCCAACAAAGCGGCCAGTTGTGCAAAAGCTGCAAACATGGTGACAATAAACCTGACAACGGGCAAAAGTGACAACATGATAGCGTATTTGTCTTGATTCACTGCACACCATCGAGATTACAGTCCAGCCGTGCCCTCACTGGGGCATATTTACTAATCAGCCATCATAAATGGGCACGGCCACGGCTATAAATGCTTTATAGTAGGCACAACATGGCAAATAGCGACATGTCGGTGTTTCTCTGTGTCTGGATACCTCTTCACACTCATCTCTTGGGGCATCTCTGCTCTCCAACATCTCACAGAATTGTTCCACATTGACAGACTCCTCGCCTCGGTTCAGTCGGTCCTCCAGCCACCGCACCAAGACACCCTCATTCCCGCCCAGGACAGACTGAATAGCAACCCCTGATTCACTAATACGAGCCGCTGCCTCTCTCAGTTTCACTTGCTCTAGCAGGACCCCAGGGTTGGGTGGTCCACCGGTGGACACGGGCACGTTATTTGATCCCCTTCCGCTTCTAGCTGAGCCGGAGCCGCCGCCACCTCCGCCGCCGCCGACGCCAGTGGCCGCAGAGGCCGGACTCTCTTCCGCGAAGCCCGGGCTCTCGGTTTCTACGTCTTCCTCGTCGCCGCTGCCTCCGCCGCAGCCGCTCTCGGCGTTCCCCATGTTTGTTTCACCGACCTAACGCTCCTTTGGAAATCTCTGCGGCCCACTTCGAGTCCGTTTTGACACGGTTGTACCGGTCTGTACACAGACCTCCAACCTACAGGTAGGGAGGTATGTTCTTCACTGCTACCGCATTGACGTACTGTACGTCAGCCTGCCTCCAACGTCATTTGCGTCCTCCAGGCTTAAGGCACGTTAGTTGGCGCATGCGCCGTGGCGTTCTCACTCAGGGAAGCACCTGCGTTATTGTTGTTGTTGTTATTTTCTCATTAGTAGAAATGTAACGGGATGCTCGGTTATTTACTTGTCGCCTTTGTGTCAATGGCAGTTTTGTTCATTCCTCGTGAGTGGTTCATTAAATTTGGGAATGAATCAACCGCGGGGCTACAGCTGCTGAGCAGCCGTGAATTGTCACTGTATGACGGGGAGGAAGGCAGCAAGGGGCTCTACCTGGCTATACTGGGGCAAGTTTTTGATGTGAACAAGGGAAGCAAGCACTATGGACCCGGTGGTGCTTATCACTTTATGGCAGGTGATTTCCTGTGTGTGGTTAAAGGTTGTCTGTAATTTGTAATTTGGTGTACTGTACTTTAAATGTATCTGTTTGCATTCTCAGGTAGAGATGCCTCTCTGGCCTTCATCACTGGGGACTTCACAGAAAGTGGCCTCACAGATGATGTGTCCAGTCTGTCCCCGCTGCAGGTGATGGCTCTGTATGACTGGCTACTCTTTTATCAGAAGGACTACCAATTTGTAGGTATGTCATATTTGTTCCCCTGCTCTTTTAATGTTTTTGGTACAGCACATATATTTCTTCCTAAACATAAATGGTCAGTGGTTACTTTCCAAGCCTTTTGTAAATTTGGCTTCAGTTATTATTAAGTAGTTTTTTACTCCCCTACATTTGTTTGATTACTAAATTATTTACTTACACGTTACATATTTTAAAGGAGCCATTATGCACAACAAGCACTTTTACCTTTGATACTTTAAAGTACATTTTTAATGACACCTTTCTACTTTTACTCAAGAAACATTTTTAATGAAGGACTTAATTTTTAGACCATGGTATCTCTACTGTTAATTAAGGATCTGAGTATTTCTTCCACCACTGACCTCTGTCCTTCGATTGCATTTTTTTCACACAATTCCTCATCAGGTTTAACGCCTGATCATCATTTTCTGTTCCTCAACACTAACGTCTTAACACCAGTATTAGCTACCAGCTGCCAGTATTACCAATGTTGGAAACACTCTTGAGTTTGTACAGTGTGTATTTTGAAAGCTCCTGACTGATATGCAGTGTTCTATTCATCGCTGGACATCCATTATCATTTTTACCATGTTTAATTTCAGGTCTGCTAATAGGCCGGTTCTATAGCGATACTGGGCAGCCCACAGAGGCTTTGTTGCAGGCACAAGCATCACGAGCTGAGGGCCAACGACTGAAGGCACAGTCTGCAGCTGAGATGTCACGCTTCCCGGCCTGCAACTCCCAGTGGAGCGCTGCTGAGGGAGGAAGAGTCTGGTGCTCCACTAAGAGGTGTGGAAAGGCCTAATCATGAATAGACTTGTGTTGATGTACTTGCCTGTAACAGAGCATATCTTGCACTAGCAGGTACAAGACTGATTTCATTTTTTTTTTAAATCTCTAGTGGTGGAGTGGAAAGAAGCTGGGTGGGTGTCCCGCGAAAACTCTTCTCTCCAGGCTCCAGTGGTGTTCGCTGTGTCTGTGTTGAAGACCCATCTGCAGCAGAGGATGACCCCAACCTGCAGAAGTATGACGGCTGCCCTCCACACGCTGTCTCATGTACTGTAGAATTCTAGTCTCTGGGCAAACCCAGAAAATGCATCTAGTCATAGTCTGCTTTTTTAGCAGAACAAAACTCAGGAAAACTTTTTTCTAGTTAATCAAAGTGATGTTTTCAATATAAAATAAAAAGAATGAAGAAAACTGAATGCATTGATTTTTGATGACCTTTATGTAAAGTTGTTGTCCTCCCTTTCTCTAAAAGGATACACCAGGAAGAGACAGGCTAGATATCTGAGCATACAGATACAATATAATGTGCATAAAAGATTAAACAATGTGCATAAAAGATTAACAGAGGCAAGATTTAGGTTTGTCACAATGACAAGCACAAACTGCATTAAAGTACAAAACAGTTGTAGTGGTCAAAAATATCACACATTTATCTGTACAATTTAACAATACTTAAAGAGGCCCCACTACTTGGCCATCGCTCGACTCCACATTCTCCCCATGATGATCAGAAATGCCATGTGATCTTGATAAAGTGCACCTGTTAGGCTTAGAAATCAAGAAGCGTTACATGTGATGGGTCAAGACGACAACTTGACTTGAGGCAACAGTGTAGGGGACAACGACTTCTCAACGCGGACCTCACGGCAGATTAAAAAAGAAAAATGGAATGTAATCATTTGGTGAGGGATTTTGAAATATGATTTCTGATTTTGACATGTAAAGGCTACAAATTAAATGACATGCATAGGCATAGTAGGCATTTCTGTAGGAGGAGGATTGTTGAGAACATTTTGTTTAGGGGTCCTCTCATGTTAAAACAGGCTTTCTCAGGTCATGTTTTTTTTTTTTTTAAAAAAGGTAGGCATCCCATTTAATTCATCTGATGTCCAAACGATAGACTTTGTACCAATCGTGGAGAAAAACAATCCCATTCATGAGGAATTTCATCTTTGTTCAGTTGTGCCATCTTTCACCTCTAAGAGTAATGTAACACAATGTACAATTTAAAAATTGTTCCTTTCCCTTTAAATCCTCCTTGTCTGTCCAATTTTATCCATTCAACACAAAACTGGGGTAAGAGAAGAATGAAAGATTACAGAGGACATGATGACAGTTCACTCTTTGTAGATCTAGGCTCATTTTACAGTTTTACTCTGCTCATAGTTGACAGCAGCCTCAGCTCTCATGTGCATCTAAGTGTTCATGTTTTTAGCGTTGAAATTTTGTCTTGGGACAGGTAACCCAGCCTGAAGACTGTCGACGGTGAAATATCCCAACAGAGAACAGGAAAACACCCTCCAAAATAGGTGACCATTCAGATGTTCATTGTTGAATTGAAATGTCTACTTACAGCAGCTACCTGCCTGTGATAATAAGAGATAATCATTACAAACATCACTGAACTCAGGAAATCGATTAACAATCTCAGTCCAGCCGTCACACAGCCGGGGAGCTTATTCATCATTTCCCCATTAAGATCAAAACAGAAACAAAAAGACAATGTTTCACTTTCTATTTGAAACGTCCCTCTAGAACATTAATAGTTTTTCATAAACTGGAATAATATAAAGGTGATGGTCCATAACTGTCCGGGAATCTTGTTAGTATGTCCTGCTACTGATGTCCCTTCTCCTGGTGTGCCTGAAAAATTGTGCCAAGTTGGGCCTGGCATGGCCAGTGTCAGAGGGTGGAGGATGTCCAGGCCACTGCATTACGATACCCCTCCCAGAGTTAGTACATCAAAGCAGATGTCACACACCCTCACCGGCTTGTTCAAGTCAAACTTGATGATGGGTATCTCCTTTATAGAGCACTTGTGGCACAGCAGGCGCCCACAGTGGCGGCTAGAGTGAACAGTCAAGAAGATTATACAGGATTAATCATTTATTTTTGTCACAAAATGAAAATATTGGCACAATGTATAAAGTAGTACCACCTACCAGTGATGTTTCCGTGTCGTAACACCAAACTTGGCAGCACATTCATAGCAGTTGGACCCATCACACCATGGGGGTTCTTTGGACAGCATATCTAAAGAAATACAGGCAACGCTAGTAAATTTTGAGATCATAGATGGGGTCAAATACATTGTATAAGAGCGTGTAGGAGTTTTTTCATTAGCTGATTATTTTAATGACATTATTTATTTTTGCATTTTCTTTTTTGTAGATGGCACTACACAGGTATGTCAGGGTCAGGGCTTAACGCGTAACATGGGGCTGTTATTTTCAAGTGTTGTTTTGTGAAAAGTTACCTAGAAGGCGGAAGAGCAACTGTTTGGTTGCAACTTGGTAGTTGAAAATATTGATGCCCTGATTATTATTGATGCCCAGTCGAGCCCCAGCCCTCACGATGGCGCGACACAGGTTTGCATTTCCTTTCATGTAGGCCAGGAGCAGAACTGCAATAAAATACAGGTCACAGTCATTTCATCACAAGTATACGGCTGGTATGAACATGGTATATGTTTACTGTGAGCAGTAATAATTAAGCTGGCTACAGTACCTGTGTTTCCTTCATTATCTGATTTGTCCAGAGGATATTCAGGCATACACTCCAGGAACAACTCAAAAATGGCAGCGGCATTCTCTTTCCCATAATGGCCTAGCACATGCATTGGTGACTGACCCCTATGCAGACAGAAAGGAGACAAGCAGCTCAGTTGCTATTCAATTTCTGCATCCTTACATGTTAATGTGCTGCTGCAATGACCCTAAAAATCAGATCTCCTTGAAAAATCTGACATGTGTACCTGAGATTGAAGGCCTCGGCATCAATGTTGGACTCTGTGAGAAGGGTTCTGACATTGTTAAGGCGACCCTGCATCACAGCCAGATGCAAAGCTGAGGAGAAGAAGGGCAGACAGAAGAATAAAATGTTATTCACATGGGTTATGGTGTGTTGGGGTCGTTTGATAATAATTATTATCCACATAGAAGAGAATACAGTAACTCCTAATGGATTTTTAAACTGAAAGCAGTGACTCCTTTGAACAAGACAGGGCCAAAGCCAGTCCTGTTGGGACAAATCTCCATTGTAAACACTACCACAAGACACTCCTTCCTCTTTTGTGGGATAAAAAACAAACTAATTCTTTAGGCAGTTTCTAGTGAAATAACAACCTGGGTGTGAATATGTGTGAATAATGGTATGAACTTAACATGCAAAGATCACATTGGCAGTTGTGCAAATTACTGATATTTGCATGGTCAGCTCTAACACTGGTCCCTTGTTGAGTCACTGTAATCAGTTTTTATTCTTCCGGTTTTCCTAAATGTAAAATGTGCAGTTCCTCATCATACATCGCTTAAATGACGATCCTTACTATGAAACTGCTGATGTCACATTCTGCACTGCTTATCTGGCAGTACTGCATACTGGTATTTAGAAGGCAAGCTCTTTAATAATGGCTAAGACTGAAACACAGATAGCATCTGAGTTGGTTGTTAATCTAATCGTTGTATGGAATGCAAACTTGTGCAATTTGTTTAACAGAAGCATCATGGACATAAAAAAGGAAGAATGTAAGGTACCATTATTGCCGTTCTCATCCTCAGCAGCAAAGTCTACACCATTCTCCAGCAACACAGAACAAATAGTGGCCAGGTCCTGCTGGGCAGCCAAATGTAGTGCCGTCTGTCTGTGTTTGGTCAGCTCGTTGACTTTGGCTCCGGCAAGCAGCTGGAAGCAGAAAAATGCAAAATGAAAACAGCATCAACTGCAGCACTCTTTCAATAACACTTAAATGGACATGAACAGTAAATGCAGGCGATATAGAAAAGAATGAAGGGCTACCAGGTTGCGGACGATGATCTCAGAACCGGCCTGGACAGCTAGGTGGAGAGGAGTGAGCTTGGCTGCATCCTGAACCCTGGAGTTGACGTTGGCTTGGACACTGATGAGGAACAGGACACTTTCGATGTCTGAATTCTGCACAGCCAAGTGGAGAAAATTCCGTCCTTTGTTATCCACCTGGACAGAGACAGAAGTTTGAGATGAGGAGAGATTAGCGCTGCACCTGTACATCATTTTTAGAAATGCTACAGTGAGACAAACTGATTTATGTCAGTGTTACCTGCTCAGCAGCACCTGGCTCCCTCTTGAGGATAGCCTCTGCCGCCTTATTGTTCTTGTGCGTCATGGCACAGGCGAAGGGGGTCATCCCTTGACGATCGCGAATGTTGAGACGAATGTCTGGATGGGATATGAGGAGCTGTATGATGACGCTGTGCTGGCTGCTAACGGCAGCATGGATGGGAGCTCTGCCCTCCGCATCCTGACAGAAATGAACAGACACAGGATTAAGAACATGTTTACAACTAACTTAGTAATCTATCATTGCTGTATTCTGAAATGGCAAAAAAAGATGAAATGATGTGACAGGACTGACCTGTGCATTAACATTAGCTCCAAACTCTAGAAGGCACTGCACCACCTCCTCCAATCCCCAGCTGCTTGCCAGGTGGAGGGGCGTTTGTCCATCTCGGGCTTCTTCATCTCCTTCCCCATTAGGGCCTGGCCGTCTGCAGCTGTTCACGTCACAACCACTACACACACACACACACACACACACACACACACACACACACACACACACACAGATTATATTTTAAACTGTATCATCATGTTATGATTGTGTTTCCCGTTTTGCCCACAAAAGAGACACAGTTTAGGCAATATGAAATATGTGCATCCACGGCTATAATTATGTTTCTTAAACCTGAGTGATCCAGAGATCAGGAGCTGACCTGCGAATGAGGAAGCAAGCTGAGACCTCATTATTCTCATCAACAGCTCTGTGCAGGAGGGTCTGCAGGCAGCCAGAGGGCCCCGTGCTCCAACAAGTCGCATCACAGCCATGGCGGACCTAGATAGTAAAAAACAGGACTCCAGCAGTCAAAATGCAAGTTTGCAAGCAGAAAATAAATAACAACAAACAAACCAGTTTATAAGTGCTAATCCTTGCTCGCTTCAGATGTTCGGATAAGGCTGACATGAACCTGTGCAAGATGCTGGTTGTTGGACGCACAAACATCACTACTGTTTAATTAATATCGGCCCAAATATATTTTCCATTTTAGACAAAGTTTTCCTCGATCGATATAAAAGCACTTCGAGCGCAGATGATTGCATGCATGCCCAAACCAAAACGGGAACCTGAGAAACAAGATCCAGGATGTTTGTTGCCAACCACACGCGTCTACCGCCTGAAGCGCCCAGTCATTAAGGTTTCATTTTATCCTGTATTAGGTTTCATAAAAGATAATAACTGGCAGTCTACCGATGATGAACTAAGATGTTAGCATCATCTCTTTGCGTTTCTCTCACCAGCGTGGATGCGATATCTTCCAGGCCATTCTCCAGAGCCAGCCACAATGGAGGGTCCCCTTTGTCATTCACCACAGACATATCTGCTCCTCTTGTGCAAATGGCATCCACCACCAGTGGCAGCTGGTTACTGATGGCCAGCTGTAGTGCTGTTTGTCCCTCCTGGGTCCTGGTAGAATATATTAATAGAACAATTTAAAAGACTCTCCCTTCAAAATCCTTAACTCAACACCGGACGATGGAAAAATATGACTCTGTTAATGTTGGCTGAGGGAATAGGCCGGCAGCCATGACCAGTAATTATCCCAGTTACAGTTCACACCAGGGACCTTCATCAGATACAATCTAATGAAAGTCTTCATGACTGCAGTACAACTCAGGCGTTACCTAACATTGATGTCTGCCTGATGTTCAAGAAGGAAGAGGGCACTCTTGCTGTCCTGTCTTTGGATGGCCATGTGAAGGAGGGTTTGTCCATTGGACATAGTGTCATTGATAGAAGCCCCTGAGCCGAGCAGCTGAGCTGCTATGGTGTGCATACCTAACAGGGACAGACTGTACATGTTAGACATCACATACGCAGATCACTATGCAGTGTTGGAGTCTAGGATAATGCTGTGTACCTGTCCAGAGGGCCAAGCCCAGCACTGTCTGGTCCATTGAGTCTTTGAGACTGAAGTCTGGAATGATCTGGAAGTTGTTGGTGGCATGAAGTGCATTGGCTGCAATAGAGGGAGAATCGAGGGAGAAATAAGTGGATCCATGTCAGGACTCTTGAGGGCATTAATGATAGTGTGCAGTGAGGTAAAGCAGAAAGCACTTAAAACAGTGG
Organism: Nibea coibor; assembly: GCA_023373845.1. Taxonomy (NCBI): domain Eukaryota; kingdom Metazoa; phylum Chordata; class Actinopteri; family Sciaenidae; genus Nibea; species Nibea coibor. The sequence continues at coordinate 19,033,683 of CM041733.1, forward strand.
ACATGTTTGCAGTTCAGTTACAAGCAATGAAATGTACAAAACCCTCAAAACACACACTGACCTTTTTGCTCGAGGATGACGGAAACCACATCTGGGTGGTTGTGAGCAATGGCCATGTGGAGGGGGGTCTGCATAGCCACACCAAGGGTGTCGTCAGGCAGAGCCTTCTGGGTCTGCAGGTTAGGGTTGGCACCCTGCTGGAGCAGCTCCACTGTTAAGCTTGCCAGGCCACAGCGACATGCTGTATGAAGTGGGCTCTCACCCTGAAGGAAGGTAAAGATCAATAATCTTATTAGTAACACAAGAATTTCATATATATCGTATGATTTGTGATCAATTAATGCGTTCCACTGGTTGCTACGTGGCATGTTCATACATACCGATTTGTTGACATGGTTGACCTTCGCTCCGTGAGTGGCTAGGAAAAGAGCAGCTGCTTCACTGTTCGCCCGAGCTGCTCTCTGCATGAGACAGTTTCCTAAAGAGATAAAACACAGGGGGAGATGACGATGAAAAGCGTGTTTAAAGGCACCAGCATCGTTCCATTCAAGAAATGACTGTAAATTGATGTTATGAAACAGCACCTGTGGTAGTGTCAGGTGCGTCTGGATTGCTTCCTCTCTGGATAAGCTGGGCTGCAAAGCTATTCTCATCAAACGAGGTGCCATTTACTACTGGTGCGTCATCCTCAAATGGGTTTACTGAGGGGTCTGAAGACACGGTGATATACTGCAGAGCCAGCCACAGGGCTGTGCTGCCCTCATGGTCCTTGAGTTCCAGGTCAAGTCTAAAAAAGACAGAGACAGATTACATCAGATTACACGTGATTATTAATTCATATTTTCAAAATTACAAGCTGGAAATTATACTGTTTTAAAAATAATAGAACCCATGATGGTAGGGTACATTTGTTGGCTACTCTCATATGTCAGCATGGAATGGAAAAAACAATTATTGAATAAAAACAATGAAAAGGAGCATTGTCAATTTGCTAACTATGTTGATCTCATGATTGAACTAATTTAGCACTTAACATGTTGTGTGTGGGACTTTCCATGTCAGAAACAAACTCAATAATTCAATTTGGAGGCAGAGTGTTACTTACTGTTTGCACTGTAGGAGCTGGTTGAACACTGGCTCATTCCCTGATGACACAGCTTCATGCAACGGAGTTCTAAAAACAAACAGACAGAGCCGATGCACTGTCATACTTTGCAGTTGTCTGGTAGCTCTCCACCTCTCCAGTCCAAAAGTTAATAAACCAAGACTCCCCGGTGTGACCTACCTGCCCTTGCTGTTCTGCATGTTGGGGTTGGCTCCGGTCTTAAGCAGAGCCTCTGCAATTCGTGCCATGCCGCTCATCACTTCCACAGAGTGTTTCTTGGGGCTGAAAGAACAGACCAGGTGCAGCGGGGTTTCCACCGCCCCAACTGTGGCTGCGTTCACCTGAGCAGAGTGACGAATCAGGAAGATGGAGGCAAATTCATCACCTGGAAGAAGAAGAAGAAGGAAGTTTAACAGTCATGAAGAAGAAGAAATTCTGCTTCCATGCAACGTCAACCAAGTCTGTACAAGAAGAGGAAGAACATGTTTCATGAATCTTCTAATAAAGAGTATCATGGCAGGTATATTTTCAGGTGAACACCTTGACAGGAACACACAAAAATATACTTCTACAAGAAACACACAAAAGAGAGACAAGTGACGAAGTGTAGTAAAAATGACAGCCTCACACCTCTTTGGATGGCCTTATGCAGGAGGCTCCAGCCACTCTGGTCCACCATGTCCACATCGGCTTTGTTGTTAACCAGAGTCGTCGCAATACTTTCCAATTTACGAGAGAGAGCCAGGTCGAGCGCCAGATCACCGTTGTTGTCCAGTTCATTCAGTTTGCCAGGGAGCTGAAAAGAAGAGATACCAACATCAAAGACAAAATATATGAACTGCTTATAGCATAACAGGTAAAAACCAAGAGGAAGGGCAGTTAATCTGTGAGTTTACCTGTGAGTCCATCTCAATGAGATAGAGAAAGACCACATCTTCTCGCTCGACTTTGATCGCTTTGTGGAGAGGATACTCTGTTTTAGACTTGATCATCTTGTACAGAAGTTGGGCACTCATGGTACTGAAATCTTCTTTCCTCAGATCATCCTGATAAAATAATCACAACAATGTGTCAAATATCGGAATATGGCCCCTGATGGAAAAAGTCAACAAGTATCACCCATTTTCTAAAGATAGAAAACACAAAACAATGTTATCACGCTCTCTTCCTTCCTTTCATGAAAAGCAGTAACCAGAGCTTGAGCCAATAAAAATCAGGAAAAAAAAGAAGATTGAGGTGTCAGAGGCTGGTGACAGTCACCAGCAATTTTCTACACCAAAGCCATAAAGATAACCTTGAAAATTGCAGAGCTGTGGGCTCTGTGGATTTACTGTATCGTAAATGATGAGATTATACACACTGGTGTACAACGCTGATCTGTCAAAAAGGAGTCAACGGGAGGAGATTAAACCACAGGGAAGCACAGCAGGTTAAAAGTGGTAGGCGGATTCAGTAATAGCATTCACACAGGGCTGACCAACACTGCATTATTAAATTACATCAGTGCACTCAGACTTCGCTGAGAGTTTAATAATTATAAAAGACAGAAAACAATTAATAGATCTAAATTACTCTTTCTTCTCAGGAACTGATGGAAACTGTAATGTAACTACAAACACCCCCAAAGTAGCCTTGTTGGCAATGTATAAACACTGTCTACTGTACTCACCCAGTGACTGGCGATGATCTCCCCACAGTAGTTCATCAGGGTGGTGGCATTTAGCTCCTCAGCTGTTTGGTAGAAGCGAATGCAGTTCCTGACATTCACCGAGGACATCACACCTTTTTCACACCTGTCCCGGTGGAGAAACAGAAATGTATTTCTGGGTCATTAAGCCACACATGTCGCTCTATAAAATGTACAACGGTAATGCCGCAACAATTAAAGTTTAATTGACTTGTCTGCAAAGCAAGTCAGTGTTGTGCTGACCTCTCTCTGAGCAGCTGGAGCTGGAAGCGGTTGGCCAGCTTCATCAAGTCGATAAGAAAGGCATCATCCTCACTGAGCTCCAACTCGTCGGTGTACGCCCAGCGCAACATTGCCATGGCAACCTCGGGTTTGCAATCTGGAAGTCAAATCATGCCGTCAAATCAGAACTGTGTACAGAGTGATCAATTAGTAGTCTGGTGTGGCATGGACAAAACATGTGTATACAGTGATTAGATTTTTGGCAAACAGGCATGAGGTCCAAAGATACCCAGAGAAAAACTGTGTTCAATACTGGACTTTGACAGTGTGTGTAATCCACTCCAAAATAAATATTCAGTTATTAACCCAAAAGTGTGTTGACTGATAGAGGGGTAGGCTGATAACAACTGGATCCTCATTATGAGGGTTACTCACCAGATAGGTCCAGTTCTGAGGTGGAGGCCAGGTTTGCCAGACTCCAGACATCACTGCGAGCAGCCAAAACAAACTTATGGGCACTGAGCTTCTCTCCTGCGACTTTGACTTTCAGATCACTGCAAAACCAACACATTCAACTCTGAGAAACCATGTATACATCACAAATATCCTACTATATAATCACACATAATCTTTGATCACAAAACACAAACAAGAGCAGACACATAACTATATAATAGCACTTGCGGGACTGCTGGATTATCAAAATCTCAAACAAACAACTCATACCCATCCATTAAAACGGTGATGCTCACCTGTACTGTTCCTGCTGATAGAGGTCGGCCACGATATCCAGCAGGCGGCTAATGAAGGTGTCTGCAGCTGCAGGGCTGGAGGAACCCTGGGCAGAAGTCTGAGCGGCAAGCACGGCACAGCGCCTCTCTGTGTCGGCCAGCTTCTGCTGCATCTTCACATACTCCTGCCTGAGCAGGGCCAGGTGCTTCTGCAGCTTGGCCACCTCCTCTGTTCCACATCAGGGTAACGGAGACAGACGGAGAAGAAAACAAGATGCAGGGATAGAAAAAGTAGGTTAGAGACACACGTTTCTGAACACAGGGTAGAACCACTGGTCCGAGGTACTGTTTGTGGTGTGTTTGTAACTCATGCAAATAGAAAAATATGTTATTTAAAGATTATTCTTATGGCAGGATGCAGCTGGATTTGCACCGACTGGATTTGTACTAAAGGTTTGAGAAATGAGCGATTCAGCACAGATGTTGCAACATTTTCAGCTCTCCCTGCAGAAGACACAAATGTCTGAATCCTAATCTAAAGCTTGGCCTCTTCCTCTAAGTGAAACGCACTTCCTACAGATTTTCATGTTACAGCACTAAATTCATGTGTCAGCCTTGATTCCACAAGTGAAACTCACTGAGGCCCATTTCCTTCCTTCAGAAACAGTTAAGTTTTTTTAGTGACGGGAAGAATGCTGAGGCGGCACGTTTAGTTTATCCTCCCTTCTTGTAAACCGTTACTGGCGCGGCTACTGGTCATGAGGAACAGAGAGGGTGTGTTTCTGAAAACCACCTGATCGGCTCAACACAGGAAGGGAGCAGCAGCTTAAGACCAACTGACCAACCGCTTGACAAATTAGGTTAAAATTCAGCTTCGTTTTAGAGGATTTTCGCGAGTGTTGCTCGTGCATCTGCAAGCAAACACACACACGCTTTAAAAACAATGCACCATAAACAGAAATTATGCGAGATGTATAGTATATTTTGACATGATCTAGTCGCTTCTAGACTTTGTCAAGCAATAAGCAAAGGCACTAAACTGTAAAACACAATCAAACTATTAAAATATGCCACCCACAACAGAAACAGAACATCTCTGACATGCATTTACCATAAAAACAAAAGAATAATATAAAAAATATGCTTTCAGCTCAGTGGCAATGACACAATAACACCACAGACTGGAGGGGTGGAGAGCTTGTTGTCTGGATTCAAGTTGGTAAGTAGATTTCCCTCAAGGAGGAACACACAGCAGACATTCCCTTATGTCTGGGCCAAATATAGGTGGTGCCCTTGGCCGCTGGCACTTCACTGGCAGGTAGTGCAGATGACACCTCACGAGGGAGTGACACCTGCCCCGTCCTGCGAGGTCTGCTGCCCCGTGATATGACCGTCCATTTAACGTCGACCGTTAACTGACCGTTTACGGCCAGTAACGTTACAGATAACGTGCCTGACACATCTAACGCGAACGTTACCTGTGAGTTACGTAAGACAACATGAGGTTTATTCATTTCTCGCGAAGCAAACGTGCAGTCTGTCCAAGCAGAAAAATGTTCTACGCAGTCCAAACCCACCCACAACACCTCGGTTCGGTTAATAAAAAAAAAAGCTAGCGACATCAACGGGAGCTGCTAACGACAAGAGCCCGAGTGTGTCCAGACAAGTGTCGCAGCGCTTCGTATTTTCGCCCGCGGATAACGTGCGGCTTATTAAACTGTCAGGACACTAGTTGATTCGGTCCAACAGAGCTCCAAGCACACAAGGAAAAAAACAGGGAGTGTACCCAATAATGAAAAACCCCAATCTCATACCTTCCGCCATGTTGCTCAGCGTTAGCTCCGTGGCCTGATGGGCTCTATCGCGATATGACGAGCAGGCGGATAGTAGGCAGCCGTGCTGCGTTCAAGTGGTTCGCTCAGAAAACGTTAATTGACAGTTTGTCACGTGACTGTCATTATTCTTCTTGCCTTAAATTTGATTTATCATTCAAATATGAACGTCATGTGTGTGGTTTGATTCATTATAGGTTGATATTAGTGCCGAGGGTATGATTTTCTCCCACTAAATAGTAAAAATATGTTTAGCTTTTCTATCATTTACAAAACTGAAGTCGCCGACAGCTTGAAAAGTCTCACGATTTCATTGCGGGCGTGAGAAAATGGAAAATGGAGGATTGTCTCCAACGACGAAATTTAAAAGGAGTTTCTGACAATAACTACGTTCAAATCACAGCATGAATGCCTAGCTTGTGTTGCCTTCAGGTGCTCCTGTTAAACTCCCCCTTCTGTGTTGAAAGACGGTAGATTGGACTCATGTCTCTGGATCCATAATGCTGGAGGAACTTGTGCACACCCGTGGCTGCTTTACATGCCTTTGTCAGAAGCATGTGATCAAGTTAATTATCTGCTCTTTATTGCTGCACACTTTGAGGATGCTCAATATAAACAGGTGTTTTCTGTGCTAAGAATGTCCACTGAGTAAGAGCCCTCTGTCTCCCAAAGGACTGAAGATGCATTTAGTATATGTGTTACATGTGTTGTCATGTTCAGAGAGCAGTTTTACCTACATCAAAGCTGAAGCTGACTTTGTATTAGTTTGACTTTGGAGCTCTAAATATGATTTGTGGAAAAAAGACAACAGAAAACTGGGATTGTGTTTGTGTGGCAATTAAAATGAATTTTCTCGTTAACAGTGATGTGCTTGTGTCAACGGAACACTGGACAAGAGAAACTTTTACACATCTGCAGTTATCACTGAACCACAACTAAGCGGTTTGCAGGGGCAGAGCTGTGGGTAAACTCGGTTTAACCACTACACCCTTAATGGTTTGTCATCAGCGGTGATGGATTCATTTAGTGAAACTCAAAAGGAGGTAAACACCTGAATGAAAACAGTTAGCATGCTTTTAGCACAATCCTCAAAATCCACAATCGTGTATCCATGTAGAGATTATACCAAAATATATAACTCCAAGAGTAATTTGGCAGTTGTGATGAGAGCCAGATGATGGCAGTAAAATTTAAATTCCTGAATTACCAATTGTCGAATTAGCTGTCTAAATATGAGTGGACATTTTGTTTGAAATGCTATAAAATAAACCAAGTAGAAATCATTTGTCATCTGTGCAATGAAAACACTTTGTGTACATGGAAGGTCTCTGTTGCCTTTGTCATGAGCAATATGTAATTCATGTTGGATCCAAACACACGCCTGAATTAAATACACAAGTAAATATTGAAAAAAAAGTCATATTTTAGAAGAACTCACTACAGGTGACAGGTTTCATAACATGAAAAATATACATCAGTATTTTGTCTTTGTACATTAGGCAAAACTGCAATAGTTCAGTGAGCAGAATAATCATGAGATTGTGGATCAGGGGGAGAGAGCGACAAAACAAAAAGGGGCACACATACCGTATACACAAACACTCAAACATTCGCAAACAAAATCCCAGAAACATTCAGCAAAAAAACAAAAACCCAAACAAACAAAAAAAAAAAAATACAATAAAGCATGCATAACAATTCCTACTGAGGACAACACAGACAAGGAAAAGAGAGGCTGCTAAAATAACAGAACATTGGAGAAGAGGACCTCAAAATGTGTCAGGATATCAAAAATGATCATGTATACACTTCATACTAGGGGAGTTATTGCTACACCAAATTATTACCAATACCCTAATTATACAGATTCCCCGTGTACTGGCTATTAAATAAATTCATACATGTGTGGTACACAATTTCTCCATCTTTTTTCAACATTTTATAACACTTGTTCAATGCAGGGTGAAGTGGCCAGGCATTTTATTAGGAGGCACTTTTGAAAAAAGATAAACAAAATTTAGCATGCACAAGGATTAAGGGGGCAGGGGGTGTTGCCTTTCTTAAGTCAACTGAGCATGATGGTAAGACTTGTAACTGAGAAAGCAAAACAAAATCATTCAGGTACACACGTGATGTTCAGCTCTGAGAAGACCCACAAAACGGCTGTGTATACTAATATGGCGGTATTCCTCGAGAAAACCCTTCAGTCACGTCATTCGTGTCTTGAATCAATCAAGCTCTTCACAGGTGAGTCTCATCCAACAGTGTCACATTTCTCTTCCTAGTTAAGACCTTCTGTTAAAACAATCTAAAGAGAACTAATGCATGCTGGAGACGAGAAAGGGAAAATGAAGAAAAATAAATCTATCGGAACCAGCGCTACTCATTTGGTCTAAATGGATGGAAAGGGAGCTTATATATATTATCCGGTTTAGTCTGCGCTATATACATGTCTTTACAATATCTTCCTGAATGTTGAAGCAGTTCATAGACTTGAAAAATGGTTTGTCATCTTCTGGAGAGGGGGAAGGTGGGGTTGTTGTTTGTTTTTTCGAGTTGGCACTTGCTTGGCGGTTTTCTGTCAGTCTTGGTAGTCACTGTTATGTTCTATTGCAGCCTACAATAGCCAGTCTGTTCCTGCCAAAAAAAATAAGGAGGAGGACAAGCCTGACGACAGGGTGGAAGAGTGCAGGAAACAGTGCCATGTTGATTTTCAATTAGAGACCTGTAGGAAATCACACAAGAAATAACAGGAAAAAATAGTTAGGAAGCAGAAAGGCTAATCACAACATGCACAAATATTAAATCACAAACAAAATATTTGCTGCATGTTACACAGCCGGATGGGTGTGCATTTCAATACTCCTTGACTCTTATCAGGTGCAAACCTTGTCCTCCCCATGTACATCAATTACGCTAGCTAAACCAGTGGGAATTTAAAATGGTGCAACAGGCAGCAGTTTCTGGTTGTAATTTGTGAGCCAAAGGTTTTAAAAAGTCAAGAATACTTGCCCTGAAAACATGAAGCTAGATCCTTGCTATGTATCACTCAAACGCAGTCTCTTGGCTTTTTCGTACACAACGGGCAACTTTCCTTTTGAATGCACCATGTCTGTCCTCCCTCCACTCTTTCTGCAGAGGGGAAAAAAGACAATCCTTTACAGTTTTATTCATAGAAAATCTAAATCAATTAACAATTAATTCTGTAGTTTGTCATACTACATATTATCTAATGCCATTGAAAACGTAATGTGTGGTTCAAAAAGGACAAACATTTAGGCATCAGATGAAACATTAGATGTTGTTTTAAACAGAAACAATTTCTTATCAACTCTACTAAATCAACAAGTACACTTACTGCAGCGTCCACATTTGCTGGTGAGTCACCATTTGGGTCTGCCAGCATAGAGATAACACTAATCATGATGGTTTCCACTGTGTGGATAGGCAGCCAGCGCTCCTCTGGTTTTTCATAGCCGTACTTGTCCTCACCGGGTTCGTGCAAAATAGAAATACATACATCTCCATTCTTGTCCACTGGGGGGGAAAAAATGCATGGAAAATACAATTTATCGCTGTTTCAATGGTTGCTTTTAATACTCAATTACATTTAGCTACCAAACCAATTAATAATATTGTTTATGGAAAAATATGTCTCCACTATGAGTAAATAAATAAATGTCAGGCCTGTACCTACCATTAGGATGCCAAATATCTGTGATAAATTTCATTTTAGGTGGCCTGAGAGGGTAGTCTTTGGGAAATGTCAGATGAGCTTTAAACACACCACCTTCACTGTGAACACAAAAAAGTAAACAAGAAAAATCAATATCAAAAGGACAAGAACAATGAGTTATTCAAAGCCAAACATAATAATAACACATCTTCTAATATCACATATGAGACACTGATGGACTTACTACAGTGTGTCTGGAGGCCCGATGATAAGGACTTCCCATCTGTACAGATCATTATCCTCGATTAGGCCTGCTGAGAATCCCTCTACTGGGTTTTTGTTCAGCTCTAGAAATAAAAACAGTCAAATCATTATTAGCTCATATAATAGTACACACAGTATGCTGACTAGACTGATGTTTGAATGTTGTCAGTCATCCCGGTCGTCATTCTTTAAGAGTTAAATCTTGAACAACTGGATACTTGGCTGTGGATTCATGAAGGCGTGACAGTCAGCCAGAACTGAAGAAGACTCTGGGATGAGACATTTTCATGGATCTACAATCAAGTCTGGTCCACAGCTATTTGTACTCAAAGAAAAAAAAAGATGAATGTTGTGCTTTTCTGAAGACTGCTGAGGAAACAACATAACCCTTGTATTAGGAGGCCTTGCTTGGAGGGGGGTGAGTTGAGTCAGGAGCAGCATGGTGCTGAAACCACACACCAATGTAACATGTAACAGTGCAGGGCCAACTCGTTCTCACTTAATCGCCCTGCAATTCTCCAGATATGTTTTACACTTCACAACTCCAAACGTAACACATACATATTAACTATAGATTAATTACATGCTGAAATACTACAACCACTTACATAGGTGGTGTGAGAATGATTCTGACAAGAAATAAGAAATCTTGTGAGAGATCAGTTTGTGGTGATCCTGCAAGAGTTTCACCAACAGCTGGCAGCTACAGAGCCACCTTATATGACCGTATCTCAGTCATCTAATCCAATTTGAACTGTATAACTGGTATACCTTGTGTATTTTGATGCTGATCTGGGGAGAAAAGAACATTAGAAACTGCTAAGCGGCAGAGTTACAGCGAGTGAGCTCTAGATACAGATTATTTATCAGTCAGTTGGTGCACTAACTGTTGTTCTACCTTCCTGCACATTCGTTTTAAAATATGTGCTTCTGTGTTACAAGTTAAATCTGACCAGTGTGTCAGGTCAAGACTTACACAGGCCCCTAGTGCATGTCTACAACAAAGAACATCTCACTTGTATAGTGAATTTAGTCTGGTTTATATTTTATATCTATTTATATATTGCATCTAAAATTTTATTGTATTCTTGTTGTCTTGTTTACTTCTTAGCTTTATTTGTACTTTATATCTTTAGTGCTCTTAATGCTGAGCTCTCGTCCAACAGATTTCCTTGTACTGTTGACTCTCTGTTAACCTGCATAAGACAAATAAACCTTGAAACTTGAACGTATCTGTCAGTGAAAACATACTGCACGTGAAGGTAGTGAAATACTACGGCTGACATTTCTGACATGAAGTTAGTTATGGCATTTATAGAAAGACATCCAGGTGAATTGCCCATCACCGTATAGTTAATATCTGTAAAACTACAAAGGAGCACATCATGTACCTGATACAATCTTAAACAAAACCTGAACAGTCAGTGCTACAAACCAAAAAAATATTTTAAAATATGACTCTGACTGTTTTTTGGAGATATCAGGAGGGCTAAATTTATCGCAGCTGACTGTGCAAAAAATGAAGAATAGGGATAATGCGAGATTAACATTAGTTAGCCTGTTAGCCAGTGACAGCGGCTAACTTTAGCCGACACTTGGGCTAAATATGTTAACTATTCACTATTGTTAGCAACTAGGTCAACTAGTGCCACGCTGCTTATCTGTGCGGCTAAATATAATGACCAGCAACAGGATAACCACAGAAATAGCAAACGCCATGTGTTTAAAAAAGGTAAGCAACACTTGTTATGTCGGTTGAAATGTATGTAAACACACATCCGAGTCAGCTAGATGCTAACGCAATGCTAGCCGCTTCCAGCTAAGTAAGTCGTCGGGACTTGTGACAGCGGCTTTCAACTGAAACCAGCAAGGCAGCGACGGAAACGCACGTCTAACCGAGCTGGTGTCCAACGTGTCCGTCCCACTACAGCTGCCGCTATCATCTCCACGCACTTTATTTGTCACGGGGCAAACGTTTAACGTTAAAACAGTTTGCGCCAGCAGCAACCATCGTTTGAATCACGGCTAACGGTTGTGTCGGTGCCATCGTTAGCTCGTCGCCCAGCATCAGTTAACACACCGTGGTTTTTAATTACCTGCGAGCTGTCTCCTGAGTAACAGCGCTGACTGAGGCTCTGTCATACTTTAACGAATGTAACGCAGCTGTGTTCAATGGTAATATTTTGAGGTAACGACGTGAATTTAACGTTCACCGAGCAGCTCTCCGTGCCTTCTATTTTCCGTTTAGCATTCTCGTCATTATTCTTCTTCTTCTTCGTCGCCTTCTCCTGCTACCACTGCTGCTGCCGCCGCCGCTGCTGCTTTCTTCTTCGTTGGGATTTTTTGACCGTAGCTTAAGCGTCCTTATTTTGGTGCATTACCGCCACCTGTTGGATGTTTCTGTAAACGGCTCCTGACATTTCCTGTAGTGTACAGTGTGCTGTTGAATATACAAAAATTCACCTTTATATATGCTGTTAAAGTGTGTAAGACTGTGGGTCTCTATTTTCAGAATAAAGCAGACAATATTATACTGTCGTACTGTATATATCATGTATATATAGTGTATCCTATACCACCATTTATAGTGTACATTCATGCAACTAATGTTAATGATATTGCTGCTACTACCAAACTGTATATACACATACATATATAGGTTAGTATATTCATCTCAACCTGTCCGTGCTGCTAATACTCTATAAATATTCTATAACATTTGTATACTGTGTATATCTCACAGTATATCCTTATGTATACCTGCACTATATTTATATATCCTGTTTATTTGTACATACTCTGCACTTCTGGTTAGATGCTAAACTGCATTTTGTTGTCTAAGTATTTGTTATTTTGTGCAGTGACAATAAAGTTGAATCTAATCTAATCTAATCTAAACATGGAATATAATATTCATAACTATGTCTTCATTCGTGTATAATCACCTGAAAATATGGATCTTTTTATTGAGGTGGATAATTTTCTTCACCACATGTGAATAAAAGTGATTTAACCACTGATGATGTTTTGACTGTCATTTCCACTGTTGAAATCTGGTCATGCTTGTTGTTTAGTCTTGTTTTGAGGTTGAGGCCTGTCTTGGACAATGGGTATATATAGTAGAAATATAGTATTTGCCTGCTTTGTTTGTTGTGCTGCGCCTATAATTTCCCCCATCACATCATTTAGATCACGGGATGAGACTCACTCTGAAAGAGCATATTCACGCATAAACACTGAGGCCCTCTACGGACATTTTTAGCTTTCAAGAGCCGACTTGGAGCTCAGTGTTAACTGTAATACTCACAGTGGTCACTAGATGACAGCAACTGACTTAACAGTAACTAATCTTAACCTTTATGTGTTTTAGTTGTGCCTACTAACACTAACCAACGACTTGCTACTAACTACTGCTAATAATTCCAACAATGGGAAAAAAAATATCACAATTTAATGAAAAAAATCAGTTTGGGAAAAATAGACAAGCGCTGATGTGTCTATATATATTTAGGCTCTCATGTTTTTCTCTTCATCCGTTGTGATGAAGTGGTATATTAATTTGTGCCAACACCTTAACACATCTTAAATAGCACCAGTACTCACTTGTTTGTGTGAAAGAGGAAGTCAGTTCTATTTTTTTATCAGAATCTGTTGCTTTTGATCAAGGAAGGATAGAAAGCCACTGAACTAGTTTCCCCTGAGACAGTGCTTTATGGTCAGAGCTTGGAACACAGGCGACTTTATGGGAAAGTAGATCTACTATAAAATGTCCGTGTCTGACATGAATATACAGGTTAAATAGTAATGTTTACAATATTACCAAGATTTTAGCATTTATCATCAGAAGTATTCACCAAGAGACATTCCCGAACCTGCTGATAAAAACATCATTTTTAAGGGGTCAACTCTTGAGACAGAGACATTTCTTTCACAATGTGCTGTTAAAGATTTGAAGCTTTGCTATCTCGCAGGAAACCAGATGTCTTACTGTTCACATTGGAGAGCTCAAAAAGTTGAAGGAAATGTTGACCAATCTGGAATTCACGTGAAAATTGGAAGACAGTTGTTGTGCAAGGAATGATCAGTGACACTGTGCATTATGCCATGCATGAGACGCTGTTACATCTTTCTGTTACATTCCTGAATTCATGCTTTTAGTCATGCATAGTTTCATGACTAATAATAAAGTGTTACCCAAGCTATTTTCCATGGATGAGAAGGTACTAAAAATGCAACTTTTCACAGCCACAACATCACTTGACTGCAGTGAAGTGAAGACAGTTAAGCAATTTAATACACTTACATTTTTATTTATAGCATGCCACTGTTGAAACCGTTGTACGGGTGTCATGCCACAGTTTTAAGGAAGTCTCTTGGTTGTGTGGAGGGCTGCCCCACTTGTCTTTTCATTTTATTATGATAATTTGTTATACAATTATACAGAAATTTGGTCAGACATACCATCATATTTTTTTAAAATGCTGATATACAAACAGCTCTTGCTTCAATTTCAGAGCTACTGTCTGCATCTGGTGTGTGAATAAAGCTGTTAAAAGTTATCAGATATTTAACATTTTCATTCATTCCTTATTACAAGGAAGAGTGAGTGAATAGTGATGATGATATAGAGTGTGATAGTTGACCTGTTTACCGCATTACCTCACAGTGGAAGTCTGTCAGAGGCATATGACCAACCCAGAGTGGGCTGGTCCTCTGACTAACTTAATATCTGTTGAGGTATTTCAGAGCTCAGGCCTCTGTTAGCTTCTTCAGGGCTCAGAGAGACACCGCGAGCCACACTGTCCCATGATAACTGGAAAAATGAAATGAACTGAGAAGATTACATCATCCATTAACAACAAATACGTGAGTCTATTTCTTTTAACAGAGGCAAACTGAAGATTTATTTCTGTCATGTGAATACACGAACAGCTTTATCAGTGTCAGTGTGCGTGAAAGGGACAGATCAGGTCAACCAAAGCTTAAACAGTGTGACTGTATTCTACTGAATTCCACCACTGAAATACATCTGAAATGAACTGCTGCTGCTTTTATTTAATAATCATCTTAATTACTGACAAAAATGTTGTAACCTGGTGTGCTAAAAACTTTACTTTACCGAAATCTCCCTTCCCCTTTCTCCGAATTTTGACATTGTTTGTGTGCAACAATTTGCTCCTACACGTTGTGTAATTACTGTATCTGTTGTGTCAAGGACTGTTTCTTAAGTGTTTCCACAAACCACATTAACTGACTTCCCTCAACCAAACCACATTACTTGTGGGGCATATGACTTCAAAAGCAACGCATAAGATATGTGGCACACTTTTCATCATGTGCCATGAGGTTGATACATTTACAGTGAGTTAGAAACAGTCACTTACTGTTCAGTGATGTAATCAGACTTTATTTTAAAGATGAAAGCGAGAGGAGCTGCAACCTCCCCCCTCTTCTGTCCTCTCATTGAGCTTTATTGAGTTGTCTAATTACACTTGTTGCCAAACGACTGCGCAAATGCTGCCACAACAGAAACGAAATGATTTCTCTAAAACTAGGTCGTATATTATCTGATTTCAGGTGAAGAAAGAGCTTATCACCATGGAGCCAAAAGTGTCAGTGACATCTCCCCAGGACAGACCGGTGCCTCGATGGAGTCTGGGCTCCAGCTCCGGTCTACATTATGGCTCTTTTGTGAACAGCCTTTCATCACTTACACCACAGGCAGACACAGATGAGAAACCAGCCATATCCAAAAGCCGTTCCTATGTAGCTGTAGCCGTGCTTTGCTACGTCAACTTGATCAACTACATGGAGCGGTACACTATAGCAGGTTAGATGAGCACATGACAACACAGCCTCTTTTGCTGCTACTCTTTGGTGCCCTCACACATAAATTGTTTCTCTGCTGAGTTGTAGGTGTCCTCCTCAACATTCAGAAATTCTTCGAGATACGTGACAGCACAGCTGCGCTTCTACAAACAGGTATGATGACAACTTGATTGTGTCAGATTAATGTTAAAACTCTGAGAACACACATTTCACACTGTGTTACAGATGAACTTCTGTAACTGGGTTGCAAGTGAATTGCAGGAAGCTGTTGGTACAGATGTAAACATAGATAAAAAACATATATATACTCACATACTCATGTCCACATGACAAAACGACACTTTATTCTAATCACAGATCTATAAATTAATAGTTTCTGGGGGGTTATTTTGAAGTGTTTCATGAGTGGGTTTTCTTCCACTCAAGTCAACTTGTCACATTGTAAAGAAGGAATTAATATTTATTTCTGTAATTCCAGTCTTCATCTGCAGTTTCCTACTCTTGGCCCCTCTCTTTGGTTACCTTGGGGACCGCTACAACCGGAAATACATCATGATTGGTGGTCTGAGTGTCTGGCTTGCAACTGCAGCTGGCAGCTCATTTGTTACTGCGTCTGTAAGTGAGGAGGTTTTCACACGTTGCGGCCCTTAACACGAAGCTAACACGAAGTTTCCACTTCCTGCTGCTGCTGATGCTGCTGCTGCTTAGCTGTCCTTCCTCTGCCATTAAACCACATCATGCAGTGACTCCTCAAATAGAAATGCCTCTAAATTTAAGTGCAATAAGTAATTGATAGAAAGCTTGTGATTCAGGGTACTTCTGCTTAAGCTACAAGCAAATAGATGCTTAAACAGCTTTAACTAGATATTTTAGGTAAAACATGGAATAAAATAGATGAAACCTCTTTGCATTCTGCAGTTTCTTTTAGAAAATCAGTGTTGTTAACTAATTGTTCTGTTCTTAGCAGTAAGAATGACATATGTTAGACTGTGAGAGGATCCTTGTGGGTTATTTGGGTCTGAATCTTGCTTCCATGCCGTTGTCTCGATCTCTTTAGCACTTCTGGCTTCTGATGCTGTTGCGAGGCCTGGTCGGGGTAGGAGAAGCCAGCTACTCCACCATTGCTCCCACCATCATCGGTGACCTCTTTACCGGGGGTCAACGGAGTGCCATGATCTGCATCTTCTACATCTTTATCCCTATCGGAAGGTGAGGAACCAAAACATGTTCAATAACTGATCATGTTTGTGAATGGAGCATTCACAGCAGGTAGAAAACTGAACAATAAACAAGCGTGCATGTTGTGAAAAGAATGATATGAATGTGGGTTTGTGTTATTTTTAGCGGTCTTGGATACATCACTGGAGCAGGAATCGCCACTGCCACAGGGGACTGGCACTGGGCTCTCAGGGTGAGAACATTTTCACATTTCAGTAAATATTAGCTGAGCATTAACAGATAGTGTGACACTGATGTTTCCCTGTTGTTGTTGTTTTAGATCACTCCTATCTTGGGTGTAGTGGGTATGGTCTTGCTGATCTTCTTATGCCCTAACCCACCCAGAGGTGCTGCTGAAACTCATGGAGAGGGAGTTACAGGGCAGAGCTCTTACCTGGAAGATGTGAAGTATCTTCTAAAAAAGTAAGACCTGAGATTTAACGGCTGGATTAACGTGATTGACTGGTCAGTTTAATAATCCTGTTTTGTTTCTCCAACCCTAGTAAAAGTTACAGGTGGTCAACATTGGGAGTGACCGCTACGGCCTTCCTCGTTGGAGCCCTGGCTTTCTGGACACCTACTTTTCTGTCCAGAGCTCAGGTCTTTCAGGGACTCCAACCACAGTGCACTGAAGAACCCTGCAACACCACAGACAGGTGCAGCATGACCTTTGACCTGCATCACCCTCCACGCACTTCATTTTTCTTCAGAGTCGCAACAAGGTTTCAAACAATGCTGTCCGCCTCTGCTCCCTGTGCAGTTACATCTTTGGAGCTGTGACCTTGGTGACGGGCATTATGGGAGGGTGCCTTGGCACTCTTTTATCTAGACGGTTCAGGGACAAGGTGCCAAACGTAGACCCAGTCATCTGCGCAGTAGGCCTGCTGGGATCAGCCCCCTGCCTCTTTATCGCCATCTTCGTGGCATCAGCAAGCATTCCCACCACTTATGTAAGAGGCAAATTGCTGTCTTTGCTGGTGTTTTCATGTCAATTATGGCAATTTATCAATTGATCCATCGCTTAAACGTCTCATTTCAGGTGTTCATTTTCTTAGGTGAAGTACTGATATCGCTGAACTGGGCTGTCATGGCTGATATACTGCTGGTGAGTTTGAACTCTGCATGTGGGAATAAAAATACGAAACCGTCTGCTGAGGCTTGAAGCCAATGATTTGTCTGATTTTTGTGTTTTTGTGTCAGTATGTTGTTATACCAACCAGAAGGTCCACAGCTGAAGCTCTCCAGATTTCAGTCTGTCATCTCCTGGGTGATGCTGGGAGTCCTTACCTAGTAGGAGTGGTGAGATATAGTTCCACTTTCCCACTTCTCCAAGCTTGAGTAAACCACTTTTTCTGCATGTCATTGAGGATTAACACCGTCTTCACATCTGTGCCTGTAGATTTCCGATGCTATATCAAAAACTAAACCTGGAAGTGTTGGTTGGCACTTCCACAGTCTGAAGTACAGCCTCCTGATCTGCCCATTTGTTGGAATCCTGGGTGGACTGTTTTTCCTCCTGACCTCCTTCTACATTGCTGAAGACAAGACGGCAGCTATGCGATTGGTTGAAGGTACTTTTTTAACTCTTCTACTTTGGTTAAATGTATGTGTGGATGACACACAGATGCACTAGTAAGTCCCCATCGTTGTATTAATGTCTCAGTGTCCAGAAAATCCTGAACAATGCCTCTCTATTCAACTTGCTTACTATAAGATGGCACCATCCTTATTCAGTTACGAATAAATTCGCCTCATCTGCACACGTGGCCCTAAAAACACACTGGCAGTCTAGTTTAGAAGCAGAAATGGGCCAAACTTGATAAAGGCAACATTGTGTTCCTAGTTTGGAGTCGAGTTGACCTCATTCTCTCCATTCTGTTGGATTGTTCATTGTTTTTGTGAGGCAGCTGCACCAACAGGGACACTTTAATTTGTGTGTGTACCTGGACCTTAATTTCCATGGAGTGTTCCCTACTTTAAAATCTTTCAAACATGTTTCTGTGTGTGTGTTAACAGAAGATCCACCTCCACCACCTCCTTCAGATCCTGCATCTGAGCCCTCCATGGAGCTGAGCACTCAGGAGAAAAAGTAAAGCTGGACAATGCAAAGCAACCATTTACCTGTACATCTGAAGTTAAGTTAAAGATCACTGGTGTGGACAGCAGGATGTTAGAGATGACTTGAAAAGATTTTTTTTATGTCTTTACAACCACAGACTGCGTAGAAAATGTGTAAATTCACACTGTCAGACCATCAAATGCATTTGCAGTATGCAACAACCTCCACCACTGGACCCACGATTATATCACCAAGCATTCAGGTCTGCTGTGCTGTGTCGTGGGAAAGTAAATGCCTTTAAATTTCAATAAATTTAAAATAGTTAATGAGCATTGTCTTCCTTGGAGACTGTCTGTCTAACTACCTAACAGGCAACACCAGAAGCTCTTTAAAATACTGGATCTATATATGTGTATATATATAAAATAGATGAGCAGACTCTGCATATCTGGTAGGTATATTTGTCCATTTATATTTTAAAGTACACAAGCTAAGACATCCCAAACTTTCTGCAAGTGATACTGCAGCCCCAAGACCAAAAATTGCCTTGCTGACACCGGGATTTCAAAATGTCCGTGTTCACTACTGTGTAACTATCTTTCTTAATGATTCTCCTGAATTTTGCTGACAGCCATCTAGACTCATGTGGCCAGTTTGAGCTGCACAACCCTCGTTTTCCAGCTAGGTCATAAACCCAAGGCAGAATAAGCTGAATTTGCTCAGGTATCCATACTGAAGACCGTCAGATTAACCTCTCCATCTATGAATGTTGCAGCCAGCATGCAGCTGCTGTCTCCTAATGAGGACCAGAGGGGCCTCAGGGTGAACCACAACATATGCACATAATGGAGTTAGAGATGGAGGATTTTCATTCTTCACTCTCTGTATTTACTGTAACAGTTGCTGGACATCCTTCTCATAATTCCACTTTCAATTTCAAATATTAAAATATTAGAAAATATAGAGAGTATAAAGTGTTTCTGTTTCAAAATATATAATAAAGTGTTACTCATTTTCTTATCGTTCGTTTCTCAGTGTGTCCACTAGGCGGCGTTGTCGTATTACTGTAAAGATGCCACCATGAGGCTCCCAGTTGTCTTCCACTAATTGATTTGGCAGATGTTCTCTAGGACCTCCTGTAAACTGCCCTAGAAACAGTAATGTTTGCAGCCACCAAGGCAGCGTATACATAATGTGCAGATTTACTGTAATATTCCTGTGTGTAGCACTGTTACATGTAATGATCTTACAGACAGGATAAGATTTCAGTAATTAGCAAGACAGTCAGGGATTAGTTTTTAATGACTAATATTTTCTAAGGAAAAACACATAATAGAATACGTATATATATTTACATACAGATATAAATGTATACTTATACTCCTGAATCCTATGGGGAGCTTTTATGTTATTTTATGTTTCATTTAATACATAATTATTGACTTTATTTCACCATTTATGTTGCTGTGTAGACACCCATCTCCTCCACCTCCACCATCCGACCACATGAACACCTACTGTTCATAGTGTAAGCACCACAACATAAACAACCATGGGGTGTATACATTCTCCAGGATGGGGACGTAAACCCAACCCTACTGAGGCAAAGACAGCATAAGAGCATGGTCACAATATACACACACTGGTAAGAAAGTCACAACAGCTAAGTCAAAATCAGTGTGTTGTGTCTCCTTTTGTATTTTCACTCACCTCCTATCATCTCACACTTGGTACTTCTTGTTTTAAGGAATAGTTGTTCTTTTTTTCTTCTTTTATCAGTTTTCTCATTGTTTAGTCAAAGCAGGTGTGATATTTAAAAAGTGAACTTGACGGAAACGTAACTCGAGCACAGCACAGGCTGAAATCCAGAACTTTTGGACTTTTCCACAAGCATAAACCCCCGATCACTCATTAACCATTTCTCTCACATGTTAGAGGGTCTCCTCATAAATAAAACGGACACGGATGCCTCCTACAGTTGTCTGATTAATGTGTTACCGTGTAAAATCAACCATGTGCGTATCTACACTTGAACTCCCCTCGGGTGTTTACTTTTGATATTCGCTGAACCCTGAAACTGTGAGTCTGTGACCTCTGCTGAGTTCCTGGAACATGATAGGTGCTAACATCCATCATCTTAAGCATGGCTGCCCTTGACACAGACTAGCACAGACCAGATAAACAGGACATTTTTACATGCCCTAGTATGACAGCCGCCTGTCAATCAAAAGCGGTCCAGACTGTTGCTATCAAGGTGTCCCCTGGTAAATCCTAACAGCTGAATGTCTCCATTGTTTTGTACTGGAGTCAACCACACAGGGAGGTCAAAGGTCAATGCCCTTGTCACTCTCGGGTACAAGGTCATGTAATAATTGGGCTGCATTGTCATCATTGCATTGGTTACACCCTTAATAACTGCTGAAGTCTGAAGTGCAACCACCGTGTAGCAGAATTTATCTGCTGATTAATGACATTTCTTACCAAACATTTCCTACTAAAGTGTTGAAACCGTTGACTGATCTTGACATTTAAAGACGGATGAAAGCTCCAGTTCAAGGACGCTAAGCCATTGTTAAGGGTTTAATTGCTTTATTGTGGAAACGCTGGTATTTCCTTTTGTTTTTGAACACTTCAGCCTTAAGCATGCAATTTTCCAGAGGTTATGCGATTACTCAGTATGCCGAGGGAATAGATCGGGCAGCAGGACATGCATGAAGAATAACAAGCGAGCACACACGCATAGTAAAAGGTATGTGGAAAACATTCTCGAGGTAACAGTTTAACCTGCAATTAAAACACAATGGGTATTGTGAGCAAAGTTTCTGAGCACTTTATCTGCATACCTCTCAGTTTCCCCTGTCAACCCTGGCTGTACAGGAAACTGTCACAATGGCTAATAAATTGTCCTGCCGATCAATGGGGTAGGCCGGATACAGTCAGTGTTTACTCTGGGATAGGGAACATTTTAGACGTGAAAACAGCAGTCACACGAAATAACACGCTGATATGTACGACATTTGAGTACTCTGTGTTCATGCTGTCATGATATCAATAGTAACCAGGGGATTTCTTTGGCAACTTTTTGAGTCATTTACTCGAAGAGAAGCGACGGCTCCTCCGTGCTCGTCTCATTCTCACCCTTCCACTGATCAGCAGCAGGACATTGATAAGAGGAGTCGAACCGCATTTGTGGATGCGAAATTGCACTTCTCTCCTTATCACCAGTAAACTGCTGCAGGGACATGACATCATACGGAGGAAGAGGCTCCTCCACCCTCTGTGTGGCCCCTTATTTGGAAAATTACATCATACGAGGCCTTCCTGCCTTTACACCCCATCTAGCAGGGGAGAAATGTTTTACTTTAAAGTGACCAAAGAAGAAAAGAAGAAGAAGAAGAAGAAGGAGAAGAAGAAGAAGACTTGGTTACACAAACAAGAGAAAAAACACTCCACTGCACTGTTATTTGTGTATTTCAAGTGCGATGCATGAACAAAAGAAACGTGTTGATTGGACTGTTTGCAGCTGATAATTCACACTGGCACACATGCAACATTTAAAACAAATCTGCATCAATTAGCACAGGAATCAGAGCAGTCAAAGAAAGAAATATTACTGAAAGAAAGCAATAAAGGAAGTGTTATTTTCAGCTTATGTGAAAAATGTGTGCATGATATTTTTAGTGTATGTCCTGTTTGTGTGCGATTATGTTTTTGATATAAGGCTGCAGAGCAGATCACTCAAGCTGTTTCTCACTGTCATGCAAATGACTCTGCGTGGAACAGCGAGTACAAATGTGGATTACAATGGCAAAGCAGCCAAATCTGAGGTTTGCCCTATAATGGCATATGCACATTCTGGTCCTATGTATTTAGCATTCCTGTTTCAGAGGCTCGCTGGCCACTGCGCTGGAGAGAGCTGATTCACAGACACAAGCCATGGCAATGGGGTAATTACAAAGACCCATGCAGTCTATAAATATGAGCTACAGCACCACACAGATCTGGTCTCGCTGCAAGTCAACCTCAGCTACATAGCAGCTCAAATTTCTCCAATTAGGCAGAGCTTGATGTGAGCTTTTCAGTCGCATAAAGAATGCAGCAGCCGCAGGAAAATTCAAACAAAGATGATCAACATGATGATATCGGGGCAGACAGTGGAGTCTGGGCTGGTTTTACCTCCCAGACAGATCAACTGAGACTGATGACCCATGACCAAGGAGTCCAGCTTGGATGGAGCTGTCCAATAAATAATTAAATGAGCAGATTAAAAGACGCTGTCTCTGCCCCCTGAGCACTATATTTAGTCCCTGCAGTCTCTCTGCCTCCTGCTGCTGCAGTGGACAGTATAGCCCCCCTGATCACACTTCCAAGGAGCGGAGACATCAGGCCAGATCTATTCAAATCCTCAGCTGCTCTCCTGCCAGACACTCTGTTGCTTGAGTTGGGCAGGAGGGCGGAGAGGGAGGAGGATGGGGTGGAGGGCTGCAGTAGCTACAGCAAGCTACTGTCAGGCACAGACAGCCCAGAGGTCAGGAAGTCACAGTGGATGAGAAAAGGTCGGAATGGCACAGGCCACACCTTAAGACTGGTTGAAGACTAGACGGCTCCGGCTCCAAAAACAAATGTATGTGAGGAGAGTGGAAGTGGGGTGGTCCAGCACCACCAGATATCAAGGACGGCGCCATGGCCTCTCTGTCAGAAGTCAGGTTCTAACATGTGTCGATGATAACAGTTCAGCCTTTAGATGAACTGTCTTTGTTAGCTTGCTGTTACAGATAATAACTGAATTTTTGTTTCCCCTGGCATCAGTGAAGTTAGAGGGCATATCAGCTTGACCTCTCATGAATGAATGGAAGAAGATCTTTACAGTCCGATCTGCTCACTGGCCCGTGTGAAATGAGTCCAGTTAGACGCTTCATTGCCTGACCTTTGAGTCAACCATTTCTATCAATGCTATGAATTGATTACATGGGTCAAAAAGAAATGGAACAAGTTAATTTCTCTTGAGAGAATAAAACAATTGCAGAAGATAAGGACAAATTCAATTAGCTGAACTGAAATGGGGACAGGGAGCTGTGTATAGAGTCAAATATAACATGATAGATTACAAACTACACTAATGCACGTGCTTTATCAGAAGAAGAAGCAGGACTCTGTGAACCCCCCTCAGGGCCCCCCAAGACATCTCGTGGCAGTGGAGGTGCATACAGCTCATCGGAAACTGTGTTAGTCACTACCTGACAAGGAATAACAAGCATGTACTGAAATGCAAAGGACATACATACATACATGTTAGACGTCCATGAAAAACATCTTATCTCCAATGAAAAGGATGTTTGGACAACACCAACGTACAACTGCTTGTTTTTACTCTTAGACAAACATCGGAGATGCCTGTTCATTCTCTCCTTCCGGATCTTTAATGTACATAGTGTACTCAAGGAAACTGGGACGCCTGGTACAGGAAGGGGAATATTCAACTGGCCGTAAACATGGCTTATCGGGAAAACAATGGGAAAATTACAAACCGCTGTGTCATCGCTGCATTTGAAAAGATTCTCTGATTGCTTTAATTGTTTGTCTCTTTGCTATAATCCAAATTTACTTGCAGAGTCATATATGTAGATATTTACATACATGAAAATCAAATTTAAAACATCATCACTGCTTTTTTAGCTCTTATTAAAGATCGACTTGATTATTTTTTCTCTTACAGTAAGAGAACTTCATGTTCTTAAAGGGGCCGTGTTTACCAGAAGCACAGCTGATTGACGCACAGCTGATAGACACGTGTCACTGGGACATTTAAACTATACTGCCAGCCGCATGTTAAAATGCGGTGCGTGTCGGCCTTATCACCCTGCAGGCGCTGTGCCCCGCGATTAGCAGGTTATCTCCCATCCTGCACTGGAGGCTTGGCCCTGAGCTGAGACAGGAAGGAAAGCTGGGGCAGTGACTTGGTGGCTCCTGGCCACATAGCAGAATAATGCAAGAGATAGGTCCAGATCCACCGAGCCATTCTGCACGATGGAAAAACACACAGGATCCCATAGACATGACCAGCATATCAAACACATCCCAAAGAAAGAGGAGGGGAGGTGGGGGCTCCACAGAGGGAGACAGGAACAACTGTTTATTGGGCCTCCCTGCTAAGCCCCTCCACATGAGACCGCTGGCTGGTTTGGCCCTCTCTCTTTTCCTGCATCCTCTTATCCTCGATGTCAGTCCTCAGCAAGACAAAAAACTATTCTTGTCAATATCACTAGATCATTTTCTGCTGAGCCTGCCAGCCTGCACGGTTTGCATCATACTTTCCAGATTCAAACAGAGGGGGATTTACAGACATCAAAGTTATTGGGAAGTAAGTGGATGATTGCCTTGAAACGGGTTCTGCAAAACAAATGTCACGAGGAGCTTTAGGTTTTCGCTGGCAGGGCTTTCTCATTTCGGTCGGAATAAAACAATACAGGTCAACTCGGTGCACGCGATTGGATTCAGACTTCGACTCTGATATCCTTGCGATGCAGAGCAGAGGCAGGCAAACGCCCAGCCTTCCCCCAGACTGATGCCAGGAATCTGCCTCCCTGATCTTCTATCTGCCTCCCTCCCAGATTTAGTTTAGCCTCCCACTGGACAAACAGTTTGATCTTATTTCACTTTTATGTCCCAGCATATAACTTTTTCTATTGTATTTTTGTTTATGCAGTGAAGTGCATAGAATAAAACCTCACCAGGAATTCTGTTACACAGTTCATCTGGAGCCTATTGACCAGTGCAGTCTTGTTTTCAGCTGAATCGAATTGTACTTGTCAGGAAAGCCCCCACATCACACCCACCTTACGCTCATGCACTGAACTCTGTGCTAAATCAACAACATCTCAGCTTGTCTTGCTCTGCCTCACACCTTTCTCTTCTGATTCATTCAGCGTGTCTCCCCTTGCACTTCTCCCTGTCAGCTATGGTCGATCATGCTGGGGACAATTTGGGATTCCTGTTTTGGCTAGATTAAAATAACTCTGTGTTCTCAATGGAATAGTCTAACAACTAACTGGGGATGTTTTGGCTCCTTTCTGACACAGCACAGATGGCACAGAAAGACTCATCTGCATGCAGGATTGGACCTTTTTCCACTCATTCAGAAAGAACTAATTTTCCGTTTCAGCCACAACAGGAGCTCATCTCATGAAAAGTCATTGAAAATTCACTGAGGTGTGAATGCTTTGCACATCTGACACCACAAAGTGCCGAATTACGAGGCGCTATCACCGCCTTTATTCCTTTAAGCTATCATTACAATTATTTAAAAGGTCTGGTGTGTCCCAGAAGCATCAATAACAGGAGATATATCCAAAAAAACAAAGTCCCTCCAAGCAGCTTAGACTTTCTATATCTTCAGCCAGACTGTAATGAAGTTGGGGACTGTCGGATGAGCACAAAAACCACCAAAGCTGCCGGAGCAGAGCCAGTTGCATTGTGTTCGACTCTTCTTAACCAAACCAGAAGATTCCCGTGTTTATTCTGTGACCACCAGGAATGCCTCAGACAAACATGTCCGATGGTAAAATTCATCCGGCATTACTGCTTCTCTCTGCATCGACCGCTGCGCCTTGAGCAGCTTGTTGAGATGAAGATGTTTAGTAAAAAAGAAAAAAAAAACTTAAATGCTGAATTGCTCCCAGAAAACTTTGCAAACTTTATTATTATTTTCAATACAAACGATCTGGTTCCTAGACAAGGTGGCATTTGGGGCAGGATGAAAAATCAGTGCTCTAATGGATCTGCTATGCCGGTGAGTAAAAAATAACTTATGTAAATTTCAGCACAACAGATACGATAATCAACTATTTTCTGTGCCATCCAGGGACTCTCTAAACAACCGCTGATGTTGTCTTGCGTGTAAACATCTCTCAAATGGGTGCAGTGCAGGAAAACACAGACAACCAGAAGAGTGATGAGCAGTTTAGGCTCAGGCGGATGCCATCAAAGCACATCATTTACCCTGAGATGTAGTAATCGGTGGAATTCTCCTCTCCCCAGTGTGGAGTCATTGTTTGGACACAAATTTCCCAGCAGCTAGTGGCCTACTTGAATGCAGCAAACCACAGAAGGTCCACAGAAGGTTGAATATTATCCCCTTTGGTTATTGTTGTGTGTTGAAATCACTATAATATGGTGGATTCCTACTCGAAACTTCTATAGAGGGGCATTTTTTTAATTCTAAAGCATGGGTGGAGTAATGTGGAGTCTCTGTAAAAAGTTTTCAGATGACATGTCTGACGATAAGCTCCATCGGACGTTAGGATCCACAAAACCAGACTTGAACACTCATTTCTTCTTTTCTGCTTGATTGAACTTCCACGTATGAAGTTTACAACCCGGGCTTACACCTAAATGTGGTCATTTAGTTGTTCCTGTGTGTTTATGTTTATTGGGATCCTCTTTGTGAATACCTTTCAGGAATCTGTGTTCAATAAACAATAGAATTACGCGAAGTATTAAAAGAGGACGGATTAAATGGGTCGAAAGAAGAACAATCATAACGTTGCGCTTGCATTTCTCAGCGTTGCAGGATTGTTTGTGGTGGGAAAGCCCGGCAAGCAGCTGATGAAGTGAAATTTAACATTTTATTTCCACACAGATTGACAGAGGTTTCTGTACGCCTGACCACAGCTATTTATTTATCAAACAACCGGGATCATTTCCTCTTCTTTACAGTGATTAACATGCACTAGAGGTTACCATGCA
The DNA here is from genome assembly GCA_023373845.1 of Nibea coibor. NCBI lineage: Eukaryota > Metazoa > Chordata > Actinopteri > Sciaenidae > Nibea > Nibea coibor. The sequence continues at coordinate 19,061,051 of CM041733.1, forward strand.
ACAGCTTACCTCTGTTGAACACACACACACACACACACTTCTGGGCTCAGTACGAAGGTTCAGTGCACATCTTTAGTTAGTTATGTTATTTAATGAGTCATACGTACAAGTGCCCACCTCACAAAAGAAATACTATCACAGGAGTTTATTTTAACTTTCCCATGCTCTATAAATAAAAGCTGTCACTAAAAAGTTCCCCTTTTTAAATCTATTTAGGAGTGTTCATCTGAAATACGTGTTGAACCGCCTATCATCAGGGTCACGGTGAGGCTGGAGCCGATCCCAGCTGACTTTGGGCGACTTGTTCAGAGCCACTTCCTAACATTTTAGTTTCATTCTACACTGTAGTCACTTTTTCCCACGCAATATGCCTGTAAGCTATACGGGCCTTATCTCACCTGTACCTGGTTTAAAGTGCAGCACTGCTACAAGGAAGAGAGACCATATCTCCTCCTGTGAATACAGAGTTTACAGGTTATGTCCTTGAATGAACCGTCCAGAGCCTCCAGATCTGCCTGAAGATCCGTTAAAATCAAGAGTCTTTCCCCTGTTGGCTCTCAACTAATTAAAACCTGCTTAAAGAAACATCACATCTCTGTGTGTGTTGTGTTTGTTTTTATCTCTCTATATTCTTTGTGTAACGCCTCGGTGCTTTCATGACTCTCTCCTCTTTAATGAAGTCCTGTAATGATCAATCAGATAATCTCATCTCTCTGTGAAGCACTCTGTTGCTTTTAAATACAGTCGCTTACCTTTGATCAGAAACTAAAAAGCCACTAATGTGTCTCCAAACTGAGTGAGTCAAATTCTGATATTTCTCATATACATGGAGACAGTATGGAGAGAAAAAAACATATCTAGAATTATATAATAAATCCAGATATGTATTTGGGACTCTCTACTAAAAATAAGAGCACCAGGGGCGGCTCAGTACCTTCCTCTGATCTCTAAATATGTCAATGCAACATACTTTAGTGACCTACTTCTATTTAGCCTGTAGTTGCTCAGCAGTGATGACAGTCATATCTTCTCACTCAGCAGCCAATGCCCCCTAATAAATGTGATCAATGAGGATTAACTCATACGCGTCACACCCATCCAGATATTTCCCAGTGCTGTCAGTTTCCCTAAATAACAGGAAGGTTTTCTCTGCGGGCACCGCGCTCCAACTGACCGGCATCTGCACCACAGTATCAGGTGCTTCTACCATCATTCGTTGCCGGGCTTGGAGGGGAGGAGTTTTCACAGGCAGGTCACACCCCCCTGCACTACAGCGCTGGCTCCTTAGAAAAAAATGCTCAGGAGCGCACAGCCCGTCCGTCACCGCGCACTGCCAGACAAATATGATCAGGAGAAAAGCTGCGCTTCAACACTTGAGACAACAATTTCACTGCGACTAATTTCAAGTGAAATCACAGACCATCGCTGAGACTGAACTATTTTTTTTCCTCCCTCCTCTCTCTTCTACTCTCCTCTCCTCTCTCTCTTTCTTTTTTTTTCTGCGCTGGATCTTTCGTGCCAGAAAATGTGTGTGGAGAGCGATGGGTGCGAGATTGAAGGCTGCAGCAGTTCGGATGAGGTGCGCACGCTGTCCGGCAGCATGAGTCCAGGACTGAAATCCAATCCGGACCTTCACCCGTGCAAACCGGGGCAGAAATTCCGCGCCGCGTTGCTCAGATGCCGCTCACCGGCTGCTGCCGCCGGGATCCTCAGTTTTGGGAACGTCCTCAATTACATGGATAGATACACTGTTGTCGGTAAGAGACCTGACTTCTCTCTTTCTATTAAAAATATATTTTTTATTCATTTATCTTCATTATCTGGGCTGGTTGTACGTGCTCTAATTGAGTGTGAGCTGGTCCAGTTTTGTACTGCTGCCAGCTCACCTCAGCTGAGACGGGCGGAACAATGGGCGCAGTGGACAATCTGCTATATAAAAAAAAACCCCACAAGGCTTGTTAGAGGTTTTCATGCTTGTAACCTGTGTGTGCTGTGAATAAATCACACGGATCACCCGCACGTCCTCGCTATCACTCAGGAAAATGCTTGACATTAATGATTTTAACCCGGAGCTGCTGGATAATTGCAGATCGATCAATTAAGGCGATCAGCTCGCCATCCGCGAACCTGCCCGCATGCTTTCGCAGTGTGTGTGTGTGTGTGTGTGTGTCAGTGAGCTCATCTGTCAGACCAGTTTCGGCGACTGCAAAATGAAAGACAGAGAAAGAGGGAGAGAAGGAGAAGAAGTCATTAAATCGGATGTTAACATGTCAGCGTGTTCGGGGCTGAAGCCTGTTTTGTGCTGCAGCTCTCTGTGTGTGTGATGCTGCGATGAGGCCATGTGGCGTTAATTCCCCTCAAGTGTCCGCATTTTCTCGCCAGAGCTGAGCCCAGAACATAGTTTATTACCACTGAGCACGGTGTGCAGATGATAATGAAGCCTCTAGTATTTTTTGGGGTGTGTGAAAAATTGATTTCTTTGACTAAAATGACTAATTATTAGAAATAATATTAGTAATAATATTAGTTATAAGTGTTAGATGTGTATTTGCAACATTTTCATGTTATATATTGCAAAAGAAATAAATAAGGCAGAATAAAATGATTATAACTGTTCAGTTTGTATTCTTACACCAGGTTTTGAGTCAAAAAGCAGATTTATATTTATATTTAGTAACTGTGATGTCGCCCTGTAAAGCAAGAATTGTGCGTCCTGATTAAAAAGTGTTATATTTCATCCTCATCTTAGTTTTGCCAATATTTCCAAGCTGTATTTTTTGTATGTAGGCTTATTAGGTTTGGACACTGTGGTGCTGAATGGGTTAAATATACTGCTGCAGCATGAAGAATGGAGGGAAGTGTGCTCATGTCGAGTAGAGATGCTGTCCTGGTTACTTGCTACTCACAAGTCTGCTTGAAAAACTTGCGGTGGCATCCTTTCAGTTCTTTGCATTTAATAATTATGCGTCATTAAGCCGTTAAATCTGGGGAAAGGGTGTATCATCTCAATCTGTAGCCTCTGGCACATGCGAGGAGTAGCTAATCCAGTTAGAAATGTGTACACTTAAGTGGCCGCATGCCTTCAGCTCATCATCCTGAAGGCTTCACGTCCAGTCTGTCAACTGCAAAGAGTCAGGCCACAAAGCTTCGGGCGCCTGAACGATCGTTAGAGCAGGAAAGCTTTTAGCTGCCCGACCTAAAGCCACGCCAAGAATGTGCTTTGATGTGACATATCTAATCTTAATATTTTCAAGGACCATTTAGTTACAGCAGATAGGGTTACATCCTCATCCTCAGTCACAGATGAGTCAGTTTCCCTCGACACCAGTGATTTTTACTGTCTCCGTACACCTCCTGATGCTTTGGATGGAGGAAACCCCTCATTAAGGGCGAGCCAAAACAACTCTATTCCCCCCCTTGTCCTCTCCATCACAATCCTGCCGCTGCTGCCTCCGCTCTTCATATCTCATGAATTGCAAGGCAGAAAATCCTTCGCTGGACCTCTGAGCGCTCGCTGTGCTGTGACAGGAGGACAAAGTGACTCAAGAGAGATGAGGAGAAAGTGGGAAAGGGAGGAGGGAGGGAAGGAAGGGAGCGCAGGATGGTGGGGTTGGGGAGGGAGGTGGGTCGGTTGCAGCAGCTTGGGCTAACCCTCGTGGGGAGAGGCTGTGGCGTTCATGTGGTGCAGAGGGGTCCCTTGTCTTCCCCGTCTTCACCACCTGAACGCTGCTGGACTGTTTTTGCATTATGCATGTGCAGCATGTGCGTCGGCGCCTCGCGCAGACCGGCAACCATGTGCATCCAGTACAACTAATACACACAGCATAAGCTGATCTGCCATTCTGCCTCCTGCTTCCATCTCCTTCTATCTCTCCTCAAGCCTGTCTCTCCTCTCCTGCTGGGTGAGCTACATTGCGGTAGTAATTAGGTGGTGGAGGCAGCGCATCTGTGTTGGTAGCACAGAGTGTTTTCTCCTAGTGTGTGTATGTGGCAGGGGGATGTAATGTAGATCTTTATGCTGTATGAATACATAAATATTATGCTGCTCAGTTCGATATCGTGGAATTAACCTTAAATGCTTAAATCTTGATACATTTTCTGAGCTGGTTACATTGTTCTAAGTGAAAAGAAGTGTCTGTGTGTCTGCTTTCCCACTACCACTTCCTTCCTCCTTGTATAACATCAGGACTTGATCTACCATAAGCACTCGGAGATCGCTTCTTCTTGTTTCTAATCGCTCTGCTTCTCTGGCTTTCTCATTCAAACCTTTTCAGTAGCAGGTACCCAAAGCAAATCTCATAGATCTTAATGTCAATTAAGCAAGCATGAGTGCACATCCACAGAAAAGCACGCACACACACACACATTATAAAGACTCCGACCATTGCAAGAGGACTCTGAATGAGAGAGAGGGGAGTTGTGAGAGGAGGGGCCGGCTGCTGCAGTGGTAGGCAGTCAGAAGGAAGCGGACGCAGAATGCAGGCGAGCGTTGAGCCCGAGCGCTGCTGCCCCCCGCCCCTCCGACGTCAAAAGGTCTTTGTACCAACAGCCATTACTGTAGTGTGTGTGGATCACTAAAGCATTGTCACGGAGACAGAGGGCAACCATTCCAGACACCGGGCCTATTCTGCTCCACAACAATGATGGGAAAATTGCGCCCAGCTTTGCACAGCAGCCGGGTCAAAGACTTGGATCTTTCTGTTAAACCCCTGGTGTCAGAGGTGAAGCCACACACACACACACACACACACACACACACACATAAAAACACCATGTAATTACAAACTGCACTTTATGATTCCAACACTTGACTTATCCAAGATGATGGTGAGAACCACAAAATAAGGGAGAAGTCACAGTCTCTTTATTCTTTCTTTAAGGGCACGTTGTGTTGTTCCCGATCTGATAGATGTACTGCCAATATGTTTTATACAAGACTCAAATATTTATTACCGCAAGCTTCAAAACAAAGTAATTGTACAAGAGTCGAGACTTAAGCTGCTGTATATTGGAAGGCATGTTTTTGATCTCAGTGTGGAATAAGTGAAAAAACAAGTTCAATATAAGTTGCATCATCTAACAGCGAGTTTCCTTTAGTTTGGGTTACTGTAACTAAAGAGTATGAACACATGAACTCTTCAACTTCCATCCCTTAAACGGCTCTTTCCATCCCTTTTAAAAATGCATTTAGAATATCTGTTTCACTTTTGCAATGCGGTGTGTTCAACTTGAGATCATAAATGGTTACAAGAAATCCAAATTTCTGCATTTTCCATTTTTCTGTGTTGTGGAATTGGCAATGATTGACATTGACAGTGATCTGGTTTTCGTCAGACTCCCTTACGGGCCAAATCGAAGTGTGAGCAGGCACAGAGGAGACCACTATGAAGTTTGAGGGGAGGAGGGTGTGAAAGACAGCAGTCAGCTACAGAGTCTTTGGATTTTAGGCTCAGCGTGTCTGTGGAGGAGTCAGGAGTGTCAGTGATGCAGAGGAGGTAGAAATGGGGACTGTCTGGGACGTTTGAGGGTGTCCTGATGAGGTCGGTCACACACTTACCGCTCACCGCTTTCAGAATAGTAATATGCAGGGGAATGAGATGGAGATCTGACCATTCAAGATTGGAGTGGAGGCCGAAGGAGAGCTGGATGAGTTACGATGCCCCCAGTCGGGTCACTGGTGTCTGGCCTTTGGAAGCAGCCATTTAATCCACGGCCACTTATATTCCATTTGCTTTTTAGAGTGCGTAAGAGCCCTGAGATTTAGAGAGCCCTTATGTTTAATTTAATTTGAGGTGGCTTTGCAACCTTAAATCCCGTTGTTGGTCTCTCTGTAGTCCCACGGCAGACAGTCCAAGCTCCTCGACAGCTTATCATAAAGAGGGGATTAAGTGTTTTTCAGTGAATATGAGGATATGTGAGGCAGACACTCTGCACTTAAAGTTATTTGCTTGGTAAGTAAGTAAACCCTGGTGTGTGTTAAATCTGGTCTCCACCCTTCTGAGCCAGCAACGGGGCAAATAGGGGGGGCTACCATCTGCAGCCTAATCTGTGGTGATCAGAAATGTTGGGGAGCTGCAGATTACCGCCTCTTCCCAACACCTTAAGCTGAGATGTCAAGATGTCATTCCAGATATACCCCGAAACAGCGTCACATCCCATTGGACAAGCGCTGGATCCTCGCATGTGAACTTTTGGCATCTTGAATATAGACACAGACAGCCGAGAGGTAATAATCCTCTTAGGGGAAGCGCTCTGTCACACTGTAAGAAAGATGGAGCAACCTATCCAGTCTGACAGGCTATGCAGATTAATTCCTGATAGTTTTGTCCAGTTCCTTTGTGGCTCCTCATTATCACTGTCCACACGAGCCTTAGGCATTCCTCTGCATTTGCATTTCCTCGTGAAGCAATCACAGCCCGAGTGCTGAGCTTGTTTTTCTTTCTCTTCCTCGTGTTTTCTCTGTTTAGAAGCAAGAAAGCGGACTGCTTTCAGTTCCACAGAGGAACTCGAGGAAGAAGAGAAGTGACTATAGTGTCAATTGGATTCTGATCATTTTGACTAATTTAGTCACTGACAAAAAACCCCTAAATGTTTAACGCCATGGCAACATTTTAGCTGCTGGAAGAAGCAGGTCACACACTTCTTAGTAACGTGAATCATTAGGGCCGAATATGTCAGGATCAGACATACAGGAAGTGTCCCCCCGCTGTCGAACTGTGCGAGAGGTTGTGTGGGCCATGCTCGAATTGCTTTGGGGTTTAGCTGTCGGTTGTTTCACCCTCTCTTGTTTTATCACGTTCACATTAAAGGTCCCCTAACAACAGCAGGGGCATTAAAAAAGATGGAGGGGCCTCTAGTAATTTACTTTATAGGGTTGCTGCCTCTTTCTGACCGTGTTTTTTTTCTTCTTCCATCTGATGTCAAGCTGTTTCAAATTAGAAACTACACTGTACAGTGAGAAACGTCTCTTTGAAAGGCAAACATCGTCGCTTCTGCTCCGTTTTTAATCTCTTTTCACGTCTTTCAAAATCTTGACATCTTTTATTTCACTGTTGACAGCAAAATATTGACACTGTTCAGCAGATGTTACACGGAGAGTCATTAAAAATGACATTCTATCCCACACCGAGTGGACTTTTCCAGACCGGTTTCCCACAGATATTCCACTAATCTCTTTATGTCTATATCCCGGCGTGCTATTCCCATTGCTGTGAGAAAACAGTCTGTGTGTTCTTTAGGCTCCGATTTAGCCGACGTCTGTAATAGTAACCGGTGGAATTAGACGGAGCGTCTTCCTCTGCCAGTGCAGGCCCTTTCATGTGGCTATTCCAGATTTTACCATCAAGCAGACGCGCTTCCCTCGCAGCAGCTCTCACCCCTGTGACCCCCCCACGGCTACGAACGCACTGAACATTTCGTGGCTCTGCTGCTGGCTCACTTCGTTGGGACTCTTCGTTGCGACGTACAGCTGTTACTTTGGCGTCAGTCCAACCTTGCATCCTACATCACTCATCACAGCTATGAGGCCATTACATGCGGTACATTCTGGTCTAGATATTTATACTACATGCTATGGACCAGAGGTTTTCTAAGTGAGCGTTGAAGGGGAGGAGACGAGAGGCAAGAATTCCATGTGAGGTGAAGGAGACAGGTGCATGCTGTTCTGAGGAACAAGAGGATGTGTTTGTAGTTTGTGCAGCTGATTTTGGCTAAATCACCAACACCTCCAGCAGCTGGAGCTGCAGCAGTGACAGCTCAGAGAGGCAATTAAGGTAGTTTTAAACCCAAGTGCATGACTTCTGCAATTTGCTTCTAACATATATTGCACTGAGTCATAACTCAACAAACCGGCAGTTGCCTGGACTGAATCTGAGGGTGGGGGACTTTGAAATCCCCCGCAACACATCCATTTAGAGCAAAGCTTCACATCATGTTCTTAACAAAATCCAATATCAGACAAGAATCTGAGCGGCGGTTTCAACATACAGTGCCTGTTTTTATCATTCAAAGTCTACGCAGGTGCTTATCTTTTAACTTCCAGTGGCCTGACGAGCCGTGTCAACTTGTAAAAGACGACAGTGCTTGCTCAAGCTGCCTGTTGATCTTTGACTCATGAGGGTGAGTGGTTGCCTGATAATCACTGACCTCCCCTTTGTCATCAGAGGGGTGTGTGTGTGTGTGTGTGTGTGGACATAAGGACAGGGCGTTTGTGTTATCTTTGGTGTTGTGTCCTCCACCTTAAAGTTTGCTTTGAGATTACGACTTTGAGATAAACTCAGGCCAGTGACTGTAGGAGTTTTTCAGACATGATGGAGTGACGGCGGGATGAGTCACCAGCAAAATAAAAACAAACAAACAAGAAAAAAAAAAACCCAGAGGGATCGTGGGTGAGTTTGCCCCTCGTGTTAGTAAGACACCCCTCCCTTCCTGTCTGAGGAAGACTCAAGAGCTGCAATTCGTCTCTTCGTGCAGATGGCAAGATTGCGGGAAAGAAGGAGGATTTTATGGGATGTGCTGAGCACTTTGGTGTGTTTGACACGCTGTCAAATAATTCATGGCCCGTGCCTGCTTGAAAAATGTGAAAATTTGGATTCCTCACTCCCTGCATTCCGTCTGTTCTGATTAGCACAGCGAATTTTCGCTGGAAATGATCTGAGCTGAAATGTTAAAATCCAAATGTGTTCGGATCGTTTCTACACCCCGCGATGTGCCGTATGAGTCGGAAAAACAGCCTGTCTGACTGACTTTTTCACTTCTCAGGCTGCACTAAACATTTCCCTTTCCTCCAGCCACCCCAGACGCTCGGTGACATTCTCATCCATTTGAACGCACAAGAGACATTTTTTAAAAAACAAAACAACACAAGCAAGCGAGATGTCCATGTTGTTGAAGGTCATATTCAAATGTTCCCCAGAGTTCAGTGCTTTGGCTGACACACATGTGGAACCAGAAGACAATGAAGCCCATTTCCTATCTTTGAGACGCACACACTCACAGAGACGCTGAATATTGATCAACAGAACAGCTTGGAATTTGTTACAAGTGATGAAACCGTAATGTCCTGAGACACAGTGAAATTGGATTTTTCTCTGACACATTAACAAGTTGTTCTTGAGCGGACAGGGATCTAATATTGACCTGATTGCAGCGCAAGTCACAAGCAGCGGTTGTGAAAGCAGACCTGCAGCTAGCCAGTAATATTAGCTTTCAGCTCCTGGAAGCTCTCACAGCTGTTAGAATAATATTTAGAGTACTTATTTACAGCAGCCCTATATTTGAAAAGCTTTCCTTCTTGAGGGAAAAATTTAATCCACCCCCCCCATTTACATGTGATAGAGTAAATAGTGGAGCCTGGCAGAGGGATTATGTAATCTTTTATACCCACCAATCAGACCCGGGATAAGGTCTTGTGTGTGTTTGTGTGTTCCCTCACATGTTTCATCAGCTCTTTTTTTGATTTCATTTGTGGATATCCGTCATGTTGTCAGAGCTAGATGAGATTGCAGCTGGATTTTTTTTTTTATTACTATATTTGTAGTCTGGGCTTGTGGGGTTGAATGAGGGCACTGACCTCTGTCAGGTTAACACACACATGCACGCACATGCACGCACAGCCCTTGGGTTGCTTTTCTCCTGTGAGAAGTTCACACTTAAGATTGAATTCCTATGAGAATGTGTCATTGGTTTTATATTTCCAGGATGTCAGTGCTGTCACAGGGACAACATGCGTGCATGTGCAGGTGCTACACTTAATATTATCAGCATCGTGTCATGATTTACAGTCAGTACGGCCTCTCATTTAGATTTCGCACTGCTAGCAGGGACACCTTTGCATCTGTGATGTTGTTTTTCCTGCTGCCCTGTGGGAGAATTTGCTTATGAGACAATGACAGGCTGAGTTTATGTGTTTGTTTCTGCAGTGCAGTTGTACACCAGAATCGCTGGTTACACCTCACTGCCCGGAATGGGTTATTACAGCGTTCTTTTGATTCTTCAGAACCGTAAATGTTTACTGGTCCATGTTTAAATACATAAATCTGCAGTCAGTCTGTCACCACACCATTTTCAAGAGTGATTACATTTTGATTGCATGTATTTATAACCCTGAACATTACACACCGGGTTGGATCTGTTGCTGAATGTGGTAGTTGTGGCATAAAAATGCAACGGTACTTTTTCTACATGACGTAGATGTTCAGTGATGTTTTCGAGTCAGGCCGCAGCCTGCTGAGGTAGCCCGTGCAGTTATTCTGGTTGTTTGCACAGCGCAGCGCTTCATGTGCATCTTTCTTAGTGCAGTTTAACGACATGATAAGTGTGTATAACGCCTGAGGCTGTGTTCTGTGCTGTAGGTGCATGGGCCGTTCGTTAATAAAACAGACCTGGTATGTGGAGGAAGTCAGACAGAGCAGGAAAAAGATTCCTTGGTGAGTTTTCCCACGGCATGAAGGTGTCAAACTCGTGTCCTGCTCACACCTCAATGTTTATGAAATCTGAGTTCAGGTTCGGAAAAGGTCATTTTTTATAATTTTGTGCAAAAAGACATATTTGGGTTTCTCGGAGTGTTTGATGAAATAGCAGAGGAAGTAATGAGATGTATATCTAATTCATGAGACAGTGAAAGATGAACTCCACAGCCTTAACTAAACTGTCCTCCCCATAACCCGGATAAAATTGAGTTGGAAAGGAGTGGCTTCCTTCCTCCTTAAATGAAGATACAGTGTGAGTGGCATTGGCAGGATTGCTTTTGAGTAATGTGTGTGTGTGTGTGTGTGTGTGTGTGTGTGTGTGGCTAGAGAGAGGTCACCTTGACAGCATCAGAATGAAAACACTTTTATATGTCTGACTGTTCGTCCGTCTGGCTGTCGTTGTGATGGGAATACAGGAGGAAGGCTGAAGATGGAAAAAACATGTTCGACATTCATATTTATACATCCATAAACTCCCAGTAGTCGGTACATCATTCAAATAACTAAACTGTATGCATATGTGATGGACAGGAGTGACAGGATTGGCTCCTGTGGTTGGTGTGTGGGTAAAATAAACTCTTTTACGACAGATGTTATCGCTGCCTGCAGAAAGAGAACAAACAGCAAAGAGCCGTTCCTCGTTTCGTTAGCTTCTGTACGATCCAGTCGAGCAGCCTTGTGACAAAATGGACGCTAAATTGCGTGCCAGAGATGTGACATCCCGGTGCCAGAGCCAAGACACCTGTGCCACACCGAGTACCTAATGACTGACTGTCAATGCGAGGTCAAAGTACCTGCAAAATAGTCGTTCTTTTGTTTGTTTTTAAAATGTTTTTACTCCCAATTACTGGATTTCTTTTCTGTTTCTACCCAGATTTCACGTCCATACACGGTAAAGTTATTATTGGTATCGTTTTAACAGGTTATAGTGGAGTTTACCCTCAATTTAACCATATTTTATGAATAAACCACCCCAAATTTTACAATAAATATTAAATTCTTGGGCTTTTCTTATCTTAAAATAAATTAAAATAGATAAATAAATAAAATTGTAATCACTTGCCAAACCTATTAACCATATAGAAGCAGCCTGGGCCTTGAATTTTCTGTTTTGTGAATTATCCAGAGAGGTTGCTGTACTGTAGCTCTTTGATGCTAAATTGAGCTGAAAATACAAATCTTTGCCAATTTTCTCCTCTTCTTATCATGGCTCTGGGTCACTGCTCACCCTCTCTTTTTTAGTAACAGCACTGAGGTCTAGACAGTCAGTTTGACAGCCTGTGGACATCTTATCGTTCTGCTTTACAGCTCATGCTGTGAGTGAATCAAAGGGAAGTCAGATGAAATAGACGGGTTGCTCGTCAAGCTGAGAGCACAAGAATATATTCAGCAGATCGGTAAATTATCGAGTAATTAATATATCGGCTGCATTTTAGTGCTTGCTGCATTATCTCTGGGTAATTAAAGAAGCCGTGTCTAAGTGAGCGTCATTAAGTAAAATCATTTAGGAAAGCTTGTCTCGGCTGTATGTACAGTTTATGATAATTAAGCAGCATAATATTTCAGTCGATTCCTTCACGTCCTCATAAAACCGCAGAGAGATGAGAAAAGAAAGCGAGAGGGGAGAAGTGAAATCTCATTAAAAACACCACACAATGACTCTAATCCTACTCACTGTTATGTAAAACAGTACAGAGATTACGGACAGGATTTTTCAAATTCACATGTGCTGACACACACACACACACACACACACACACACACACACACACACACACACACACACACACACACACACACTGACTGAGAGTAACGCAAGTGAACTCTTGCTCTTGCAGGTATTGACATACGTACCCACGTTTCCATGATTAAAAAGAGCACAGCTTGGTCTATGGGTAAACCTTAAGGATGTCGAGGGCTCCAACACTTTGGTCCAAAACGGAAAAATCTCAACAATTATTGGAGGGATTGGAGGGCTAACACGCTAAACCGAGACATGGTAAACAGTATCCGCTAAACATCAGCATGTTAGCATTTAGTCCAAAGCATTGCCGTGCCTCACAGAGCTGCTACCATGGCTGTAGACTTGTGAGATTTCTGGCGTTTCACCTCTTGGTTCCCATTCCAAGTCTCTTTAGACTTTGTTATTTCACCATGCTTTTAAGAGCAGCTTTCAAATACATGATTCAGACAGTATTATTAGTAGTATTTATTGCGTTAAAGGCATAATGTCATTGTGGATACTTATTTTTTTATGGATCGAAGCTGGTTTCTTGGATTATGTTTAAAAGGACCAAGACTCAGCCAAACTGAATGTAAACCTCAGGGCATTCTTAGTGGGTTTGTGAAAGGGACGCTGTCCGTATCGCTTCTCTGTTACATAAAACCAGACACTATTTGAGCCTCTTTCAATGATTTTCTCCAGTTAATGTGACTCCTTTGCAAAAATTCCACATAAATAACGCTCCTCCGGGTCCAAATTCAAGGTTGAGTTCAATTGCTGTTCAGTATTCCTCGGGGGAGCCACTACGAACGAGTGCGGCTCACAGAGATCCCCAGGCAGTCAGACGCTCTCATCTCATCTCAAATACCTTTGCTTCGCTTCAGCGCATCTCTGTCCAATACATCTAATGCATTATCTCATACGAACAGGCGGGCAAGTCCTGGATGTATTATTGATGGGCTATAGGTTTAGTCTGCTTCACTATGCATCCTCGCCACTGCCATCAAATATTTAGCACATACCGGCTGGGACTGATGCAACACGGCCCTCGAGCTGAATCCAATCGTTTGATTGGAAAAAGAAAAATTGGATAAGAATTCATATTAATAAAAATTGTAAGACTGGCAAACCTACCTGCCTTAATTTGAGCTCACCCTAAAGCAAAGTGAAGAAAAGAAAAAAATGAACTGAAACCATCAGTTTTACTTGCACTTTTTGTTTGCATCATAGTGAATGTTTAAAACTGAAACTCTTACATAACAAAATAACAAAATAAGGAGAAAAAGGTTAAGTGAAACCAGCAGTTCTTCTTTTTATTTTGCACATGCAAGCGTTTGAATGGTGGATATTTGCGGCTTTTACTCCTGTTTTTATGCTGGCACGTTGGGAAACTCTCTGAAATAGTATTTGCATTGGGTTGGGTGTGTTGCTTCAGGTGAGAAGATGGAAAATGATCCAGGAAGTACAGTTTGAGTAACACACCCGTGAGTTGAAAGCTTAGTCGAAGCAAAATTTATGTTGACATCCTGCGTTTCTGGAAGAGATTGTATCCTGTATCTATTTTTTCCATCGCAAACATTTGCGAAGCCAATTTATTTTATATTTAAAACCATCCATTGATTCACAGCCAGTAGTCTTGAGTCACTGCGTTTGTTGGTGGATTGTGTTAGTGCCACCAACAGTTGAACAAATTAGAAACCAACAGCAGTTAAAAATCACACCGCCGGTGTGCATGCATGTATATGTGCCCCTTCTTTGTGTGCGTGACATTGCACATTGCTCCATCTTGCTACTAGAAGTTAAAAACTTAACGGGGTACCTTTAATTCGAATGGCTCTGAGATGGATAATATCTTATTTCTTGCATCAAACAGTAGCCTCTCAGCTGCAGTGGCTATCTAACTGTAGTTCTCTAACAGTGTGTGCTACAAGTGGAGTTGAGTGAAGTTGTGTTTTTACTGCTGACAGAGCTGCGGGACTTGAACTTTCTAGCGCACTCACACGCCCGATCGCTTGCTGATTTTATTCTCTTGTACGAGCTGCTCCGAAGCCCTCCCGTGCAGGCAGCTCTGCACTGTTTCCCAGACATCTGCAGCACGTTTCCTTTCTGTGTGGCAGGGAAAGGAAGTGGAATGGAAAAAGCTCTCCCCCGCCCACTGTGGCCACATGGCAAGGGAGGAGAGCAGTCGGTCAGGAGCCCGCCGGCCACAGTCGGGCATATTTGTGGTCGGCTTTCTCCTCGCTGCAGTCTGAGGCGCTCTGCAGCCCCGACCTGCCTCTGTGCTCTGTTTCGCTCCCTGCGTTTGTTTCTTGAAATTGGTTACAAGAACAACCAGAAAAGATGCACTTTCTCCTCACTCATTATGCCCCCCCTCTCTCCTTCCTTTCCCAGACTATTTATACTGGTGGGGTTGACACATGAAAAGGGATCACCCCTTTGCAGGAATGAAGGGGAAGGATCTGGCCACATCAGCAGAGCGGTTCACCGCTACCCGTCACACTCCGGCCAGAGTGAATGACTTCCATCCATTGGCTCCGTCTTACTTAGACACACACACAGTGAAACCAGGGGAAAGGGGAACACACACACATACAGTATACTATATACATAAACAATGGAAACACATGCTTTACAACCTAGACTCATCCGATTGTAACCACCACATCTCCCTTTGCTCCTCATGACTCCTCTCCTCTATCTCTGTCTCTCCAGCACTGTTAAATTGGACCACTATTCTCTCCTTCCTCTTAGCCTAGTTTCTCTGAACAGAAATAGAACCGTGGGGTGGGGTGGGGGGGCCGGGCCGGGCCGGAGATCCTCAAGACTCTGTTGGGGATTCGATATGAATTCTGCCCTCTCTCCGAGCTCATGGACCTCTTTGTGTGCATATTGTGTGTACGGGGTGTGGTGTGTGTGGGCGCTTGTGTGTGCTCACTTATGGTGTATTTGTGAGTGTATGGTGGTCCCAGAGGAGTAATCCTGGCAGCGTGCGTCACCACACGAAAGCTGGCCTTGCAAAAACAGCATGCTGTATCCTCATTTAAATGTTTCCTCTGTATCATGTTGTTTTAACTGAGGGCTTATGGCAAATTAACCTCAAAGAATGGCAACAAAATCTTAGTCTGTATGTTTTTTGGGGGGGGTCATAGTTGACTGAGATGTTTGTCTCAGTTTTCTGGAGCTGCACTGATCTGCGTGATTCATAAATCCGAGCCTGTACAGTTAGCGAACAAGCTCCTGGTAGTCTTTTGAATGGAAACGGCGAAAGGCTGAAAGAAAGTACTATTCATATTGCAGAACAAACACTCGCAATTCACTCGTCTAAATGCAGCGTTTGTGGCATGTTGCCGTTGACCAATTTGAGTCATTTCTTCTTAAGCCACGCTGAAAAAAAGTGCCCATAAATACAGACTTTATGAGAGGGTGGAATAAGTGTCAACTCCACCACGCCGGCCCCCGACTCTGTGTTTTGCCTCACAGTCCAGCATCACAATGAATTCGTGAAAGGTGTCCTTAAGTGACAGAGAATATGTAAATGTGACTGTGGACAGCTGTGGACAAATCATTCAAATCATTTAAACACCTCTTCAAGCTCGTTCGCTGTGTGTCTTTGGTCAGAGGGAGTGGCATACAAGGTAGCTGCGAGCTGCGAGTGTGCTCCGCTGTTACCTTAAATGAAGATGAAAGTAGCTAATGTTGTTATTGTGTGCTGTCAGGAAGATCCACATTCCTGCGATGTTTCTTGCCTGGCATCACATGAACACAGACCTTTGGAGGACCGAGACTTAACGTTGCTCAGTTAAATGGATCTGTGGCGTCGTAACAGCAGCGGTGACCTGATATATGACGCGAAATATCCCTGTTTTTAGTTAAACTTGGTGTTTCTGCCGTCACATAATAACCTGTGCTAGTGAGGAGCATGTTAGCAGACGCTGCGTTGCGAGCTGCGACCGCAATGAGGATGTTAGTATGAGAAAAAGGCAGAGATTGGGAAAGCTGAGTTCCTCTGTGGTCTCTTGACCTTTATCTCTCTGAGTGTCCGTGCAGCATTGCCATGGCAACTAAACAGGGCGCTGCCAGCTTGGGGCAGCGGTCGCGGTACCTCGCCATCGGATGCATTACTGAATCTCTTTGTCTTAATAAGTCAAGGTTGTTGTTGACATTTTCTCAAAAGTCTTGACCGAGGAGGAATAAAAAGAAAGAAAAGACGAGACAGGACTTACTTAGAGTGTGAGGAAGGGGAAATGTCGACCAGAGCAAGTAAAACAGGAAGAAAGAGAAAGCAAAAGGAAGAGTTTGATTGCCAGGCATTAATGGCCCTCATTGAGAGGAGAGATGATAGGTGTGATAGGCCGCTACACAAACACAGAGCTGCTGGCTCCCTGTAATCCCTCACAGATTAGCACGGTTCATCACACAGCTCATTGCACTTGAATCTACTACAATAAACACAGTTACTTAGACCTGACTTCCCCCTCTTATTTAAATGCTTACACATGGAGCTGCTCGAATAAAACATGTTATTTCTATCATATTAACTTCTCGCCTTGTTTTTACAGATCTAATCTTGTCGTCGCAGCGGGACTTTATCACACAGTGGCTTCAGCTCTGCTTTATCCAACATCCACGTCTGTGTTTTCTTAATCTCATTTAGCCGACCCTACCTTTTTTTTTTTTTTTAATTGTCTGGTAATCGTAGACGGGTGTGGTTCAGACAAATGCAGACTCTGTCCAGGAGGGACGCTCCACCATCTGGCGTAGGAATCCCCTTCCCAGCAGGCTATTCGTATGTGATAACGTGTGTGTGTGTTCGTGCACTTCTTCCAGGCTAATTAGAGTACAGCTGCAACTGTACAGTACTCTGTTAAACACTGCTGTCACTGTTTCACAGGCTTGACAGGGCGGGGAGCAGAGTCACAGCCAAGCCGTCTGCCAAGGCCATGTAGTGATGATAACCTGATGAGTTTTATGGTTCTAAGTGTTCTCAAGTCTGTTTGTGTCTGTGGGTGAGCAGATCATCTTGACAGACACCTTCCTGCTTTTTTATTTTGAGAGAGGAAGAACTAAAACCCTGAGGCGCATTCAAATCTTACCTGAACTCTTCTCCTACCCTAACTGGGACTATATATATATATATAAACTGAGGTTTGCCTGCCTACAAATGTAAATTGGTCTCACCTGCCTGGAGGCAGCTGCTGCATAATTGCCACATTGTGTGCTAACAAGAAACACGGTTGCGACGCATGAAATCAGGAGTGACAGAGGTGTTTTTAATTTTTTTTTTTTAATTCTCTTCATTATTAATACCTTAGGTGTCGGTTTCAGTGAAACCAGGTGATACCAGCATCTTTAAGCTGCTTCAATATGAAAGAGAAACAAGACAACAGGAGTTGTTAGTGTGACGCTTAAACAAGAATGCTTCTGGGAGCAGGTGGTTTGACTCAGAGGACAGGAATTTGACGTATGCCTCTGCTGCTCGTCCAACCTGCACCTGCGCCTGCATCACACTGCCCTTGAAAATTCTGAAACTCTCTGTTGACAAATAGACGAGCGAGGCGAGGCGAGGCAATGCCGAGCAAAGCAGAATCAACGTCTATTACGTTGGGTGTAGTGCGTGCGCTACATGTGTGCATGTCTGTGGTCTTTCTTTCTCGTCGTCCTCCAGGTTCACCAGTCTAGAGGTCAGGTTATGCTGGGTTAGACTGGTCCTCTGGGGCTCACAGGAGAGGAGCAGACAGATCAGAGGCGGCCAGCTTTTTAAAATGTTAGTCATGCTGCTTTTCCATTTTCATGAGCTGTGTTGCAATCCCCAGGACCGGCCTGCCAGTTTCACAGAGAGTCAGCTAGCACTACCAAGCACACCACATTGCATCTGGACTGCAAGGATTTCTGCAATAGGGATGCATTATTTATTTTCTTTTCGGCTAAGACTTTGAATCTTTCCATGTTGGTGGTCTCACCAGGAGCAGAATTCATTTGCCTCTTGTTTACTGGTGCTTAAAATTGTACGGTAGCCATAAAGGGATTTCTTTAACCCTAATTTATCGCCCTCTGATCTTCTTCTTCATCTTCATCTTCTGATGTTTATGATGTGTTAAAAAGTTTATGAGATTTCTCACGCATGCTTTGCACGCCCGCTGCATTGAACACATCAGACATAATGCTTTGATGAGCAGATATTCAGCCGTTCACGTTACCTCTGGCCAAGCACCAGGTGCCATTCACTTCATTAAAGCATTAGAGCCATGCATCGTCTGAGTTCCTTCCATTCCAGCATAACTGCTCTTAGGTTACTCTTAGGTTACACAGTAACAGCATTGGGACGACTTCAAAGACCTTGTGGTTTTTTTCTCGCAGTGCCGTGGTGCTGCCGTATGTCTGTGTGAAAGATGAAAGCCACCAGATATGTTGACTGTTCACACAGACGGTCGCAGCGTCATCCGATAAAACCAAAATCAGCTCCAGTCACTGCGACGTAGCAGCTCCCCAGAGGTGCCTCCATGAGCCAGTGCGAAGCTAATGGTGGAGAAAGTGTGTGCGCGCGCTTTGTGTGTGTTTGGGGATTTAACACCAGACATTGTTAGTCTGTAACGCCCTCCAGTTAAAGTCTTTGCAGCCATTTACTTAAGTTTAACACTGTATGGCAGCCAAGAGAGCACTTATCGGGGGATGTTATATTGCTCTTCAGAGACGTTAAGTGAATGATAGCCTTCAAGTACTGTCTATCCATCATATCCGGCAATAATCACAAGCCACAGAAGAGTCCGAATGAATTTATCTGTGAAGTCAGGCGGAGTTCAGCGTTTCACTACCTGTGATTATGACTATTATGTCTTGAAGTCACATTCATGCTTCCTTCTCCTGTTCACAGGTGTTTTGCTCGACATCCAGCGGCATTACAAAGTGTCAGACAGCAGAATCGGCTTGTTGCAAACAGGTGAGTGTCCTCTAATCTCATAATTACACGTTAGCAATGTTAGCCAAACACCTAAATACTTTGGCCGTGTGATGAGGGTCATTATTGTATAATTTTTGTGTTAGCTAAATTGGTCGAAACAATGAAAGGCAGAGCCTCTGATCCAAATCTAACCCCTTTGTTCCTGTAAAAGGTTTATTTACAGTACGCAGACAGCACAATTTGTAGGTGTTACACATGATAAAGTACTGCACATTATGGAGTTAATTACAGAATCAAGCCACTGGTGATTTATTGACTCCCATCTTTGTCCTTTGTAGACATTAAGGTGCTCCAAAATCTTAAAAAGTTTCTCAAGAAAACCGATAAAAATTGGCTCAAAATGTTCCTGCCTCTAATTTAAATAAGTTTGCCAGTACAAAACAGAAATAGATTCTTCTGGGCACGAAACTACCAAGATAAAGCACTGCCTCAGTTTGTGCAAGAATTTATGATATCCACGTGAAATACTGCAGCACTGCAGCGACTGAAACTACAGCATCGATCGAAAGAGCATCTCAAGGTTGCACCATTAATTTTGATGCATATATATATATATGTTAACTATACTCAAGTTAAAGCTGGTTCTATTCATTTAGCACCATTATATCAGTGAGGGAGTTAGATTTCGTCACAGCAGCAGCAGCAGTAGAAAGAAAAACACAGTCGGGAGCCAGGCTGGCTGTTCTCCTGAGGGTCTACATGCATGTACGCGGAGCGTCTGAGGACTCTGGCCGAGGGCTGGGTTTCCTGTTCCACTCTGCACCCTAATGAATTCACCTTTTGGGGAGATACCTTGCAAAGCCCTCTCATTGGAGCACAGGAGCCAGTCTTGTCTCCACGTAGCCTCAAAGTCATTCAAACACCAACAAACCTGCACACAAAGTGGCATTGAGGGCAAGCGCGCAGATTCGAGTTTGGGGGGGGGGGGGGGGGGGGGGAGAGAGAATACAGCCCAGTGTTTTCTCCCTCCCCCCCCTTCACTTGATGTTCTTTGACTAATTTTAAGCGAGCTGAATGGCGTGTTGAGGACAAAAATATCTACCAGAAAAAGACATAAGTGTTGTAATTTCTGTTGGCTTTTCAGTGAATGAGCCATTTCATCACTTCCAAAACTCATTTCCACCCGTTTCCACTGTAGTATGAAGAATCTATATTTCCGCTCGCATTAATTTTCTCTTTACACATTTTTCTCCTTTATCTCCTCTTTTATGTCTTAGTCGATTTTTATGCAGAAATCAATCTGGCGTTTCAAAGCAACCAATTTCACATCAGACCCCGATGCCTGCACAGACTGGATGTGCAGAATCAAACACATTTTATTATTATTTTTATTCATGATTTTGTGGAAACAGACTGACCTCTCCGGGGTCTGTTCTGACCAGCATCCACTGCAGGATTTGCATGAAATCTTAACCCGAAACTGGAAACTTTAAGTGTGAAGGGTGTTTGACTCTTAATTCTGTTTGCATTGGCTCATTACTTGGGTTATGCACACTCACACACTTAAACACACACAGTGTGTTAGCAGAGGGGCGTGTGCAGCTGACTTGCCCTCTGTACCGTCTGCATGTGCAGGTCTCTGAGAGGCACCCAGCTGACAGGATAAAAGCAGGGCTGCTGTGTGTTTGGTTTTGCCTGGCCTGTCCTGGCCTGTCATGGTTCAGACTCCGCTTGGCCCCTGATCCCCAGGCGACCTCTTTCTCACACCGGTCTGAGGAATGCTGGGTGTCCGGGCCTTGGGCTACGAGTGCGGGTAGACTCAGACAGGGAGCCTAAGTGTGAAGAAGAGGTTAGGAGGTTGACGTAATGAGGGTGCTGGACGGGAGTCTCACTGTGAGCGTGTATATGTTTACAATATGCACATGCCCTTTCCGGTTTTCCCCCACCCCCGCTTCCCTCTCCAGTGGGAACAATCCCTGCCTCTGTGAGCACCTGCAGGCCAGGCCGGCTCTGCCTTCTCTCCTTCCTCGCTCCCTCTGTCCTGGCAGCTTTCGTCCACCTGGGAACGCAAACTGCCAACGTAGGTGTTTTACAGGCTGTGGGCGTTGCGTGCGCTGAGGCTTTCTCTCTTCCTCTGCTGCCAGGTCACTCTTAGACTTCTAAAAAAACACTGACCACACACTACAGGGTCCAAGTCGTAGAACAAACAAGTCTGAGTCAGAATATCTTATGAACTCTGTTCTGGTTCAGTTTGAGCAACGGATAGTTTTGACCCTTTTCTTTGGCTCTTGATCAGAACTACTGGGATGAAAAATTTCCCATATCTAAAAGTTACTGACAAGATGTTTTGCTTTTGGGAAACACTAGCCTGACTGAGCGCTCGAGGAGCCCTGCTTCAGTGTTTGCATTTTGATTGTTACTCTCCAAAAACTGCCTGTTTGGTCGATTCATGAGCCAACAATCGGTGAGCAGAATTAGATAATTATATTTGTCTCCAATAAAAATCAAATGTTATTTTGTTTAGTTACTATCTGATGTAGAAATATGCTCCACCTTCATTCACTTACAAACACCCATGAGTATTGCGGATGGTTCACCTTGTCGATGAAGGTGAACCAAGATGATATGCTGTAGGAGGGGTGAAGGATGGAGGGCTAAAGGGATGAGGAGAAAAATCAGGGTCGGAGATGGATGGAGGGGTTTAGAGATGGATCAGTGTCGGCTGCTGGCGGGAAGACGGGAGGGAATCAGGAGGGAGTCGAGACTCTTAAGTGGGGGAGCCGTCTCTTCTTTACATTATGGGATTATAGCCCCGGTGGTTGGTCGTTTGAATGAAAGAGAGAAGGGGAACGGGATGTAAAAACTGAGTCAAGGAGGGAGTGAACAGATAAGGTGTGTTTAAACACTTCACTTGCGGGAAGTGGATGAGTTCAAGGCGTGGTCTTTTGTTTCCAAACCTGGTTATAAAACTCAGACTTCGTAGAAGTCGATTTATCACACCCCTACTGGCAGGAAAACAAGGAGCATATGTCTTGAGACCGGCATGGTAAGATTAATGCTTTTTGCAGCGTGGCGGTGTAAACTGGTGTTTTCATGCTAACACACAACACATGGAAAATACCATGTGGTGAGCTCAGCCTCCACAGCACCAGTTATTTTTGTTATTTGGCAACACCGGCCTCTTCAAAAGCGGCTTACACAACACAAATTGACTTGAGGTATGTGCTCATTTCTATTGTGCACATGCACATGTGTGCGCCCGCGAGTGTCATTATTGCCCGAGGGGCTGACGTCTCGGCTCTCCGTGTAAGAGGATGAGGCGTTCATAGCTGTCATTCAGGTTCGGGTAAAGGCATGCGGTTTGAGCCTGGAGCTCTCCGGCCCGTCCATCAGCATGCAGAGTTGGTCTCACCTGAGCTCAGCAGACCTGTCAGAGCACCAGCACATCCCGAGCTCTGCTCTCCCACCGGAGACGAAAGGCCTCTTTGCTAATGGGCCCGGGGGCAGCGGCTATCTGAAGTGAGTGACACCGACACACAACTGTGAACAGGATCGGTCCCGAGGGTACGGAGGGCACAAGAGGTTAATGGAAGAGAGGAACAGGAGAGGGGGTTCACCTGGATGGTGTTACCTTCGGCTAGGGGGGAAGTTTTGAGCTCTTTTCTCAGCTAGACAGAGAAATCTGAGAGAAGGCTCTCTCCTCCTGTTAACATGCAGCGGTTATTGTATTCAAGAGCTCTGAGGCAAGTCAGAAAAAATTGTATTAATTGGTTAACGTGTCCCTTACAGTGGTAGATGGCGTAGTAATTATGCAGCACTGGTTAAGCAGCGGAGCAGAGTTATTGGGGTCAGTCAGACTGGATCTACAGTGGGACGGCAGCTTAATAAGGAGCCGGCGCTTAAAACAGCTCGCAGACTGTCTGTGCCCTGTTCTGTGTGTGGCTGCCCACCTTGTCTGAAACATGACCCCAGCACACACGCACACACACACACACACACCAACTGACATTGCTCCAGTCTTAATGTGGTGTCAGTCTGCCATTCAGCCAGCATGCGAGCTGTGAGGAATGAGGCCACAGGTGCTGTGTAAGACTTACGGCTTGAGCTCCGCTAACACATCAGACTTATACTTGCCACAAAGAGATTTGGGTCTAAACCGCAGAAGGAGTCAGCATTGTATTGCATAGGAGTCGGGTTTTCACCACCGAGGGTTGATCCCGAGCTGTAGCTGTGGCTGTCTGGAACCTGTTATTTACTGGGTCTGAGGTGTGGAGGATTTTATTGGTTTATGGTCAGTGTCAATCAAAAATTTCTACTGGTGAATTGGTGCCTCTCTAATTTCCTTTCACACAGTGGGAAGTTGAGCTTGCCGTGCTTTATCAGCTGTTTTGGCCACTCACAGCTGCTCCTATTTTGTCTCTTGCCCTCGTTGGTATCCCTCGGTACCTCCTCACTCTCTCTCCCTCTCTCTCTATCAGCAGTTTGGCAGCTGTTGTTGCCTTGTTGTCACTCCCACTGGCATCTTACATGAGTTAGATGAGCCGAGAGGGATGAAGGGAAATGGAGGCAGAAGAAAGAGCCACCTGTGACTTCCTCCCTCTGGTCATGCATGGCAGCGAGGTTTAATCGTCTCCGCTATTGATTCCCGGAGCCAAATAATTGCAATGCGACGGTGTTCAGCGGCCTCTCTCCTGCTGAGACGAGAATAGAACGATGACCCGATGATGCGTCGACATCTCCGTGTTTGTGTGTGTGTGTCTCCATCTCGGGCTGTTTTTATAGGCCATGTCTCGGAGGAGGGCAGCTGTTGGCCGATGATTGGCACCCAGTCTCCTTCCCCCTCACTTCCTGTCGACGAACCAATAGCGCCGGCGACGAGTGACTGCCAATCCAATCAGGGTTTTAAGCCCAATTAAACGAGCATGCTGTCAACCCCACTTCATGTAAATGTCCTATCGGATCACAAATGGCCCTGTATTTTTAAACACAACAGAACCGGCACAAACAGAGGGGGGGGTGGGGGGGGGGTGGGGGTGGGAATAGGTCTGTTATTTCATCGCCTCTTTCGGTCGTCAGGGGAGTGATCGAGCAGGCATGGCAACAAGATTTTTGGTGATATTTTCTCTTGCATCTCTGAAAAGGAGGCTGAACACCAATCGATCGCCTGACGCCACGGGAGGCTGTTCCACTCTTTCTGCTCTTGCATCAGCAAATCAATTAAGAACACACACACACACACACACACACATACACTAACACACACCACGGCCCTCCTAGTCAAACACGTGCTTGATTCAAACATACCTCAGCAAGTCAAGGTCAAAGATAGTGCTTGTTCATATGCTCTGTTTTCATTTAAAGGAGTCTGTGTACAGTGTGTGCAAGTCATTTGTGCCTCTGTGTGTGTGTGTGTGTGTGTCAGCCCTAGTTTTCGTATCCCATTAGTCCCAGTAATAAGGGTAGCATACAAGAACACAAACACAGACAAGCCAGGTCCTCTGTCATTTCATCCGGAGCATGTCATTAAGTTGGCTGCTCCTGTAGTTACTGCAGGAAAGAAAAACTCCTCGCCCCGCGCTCGAGTGCTCTGCTGGATCTCTGCTTGGTGCCATGTCACCAGCCACAGGAAAGTGTCTCTGGGAAAAAAAATAACTGCGTGTTTTTATTAATGCTGCAGCTTGGGTCGCTGGCTGGAACCGCTGCTTCTTGTTTTTAGAACAGAAGCAAGCACCTTTCCTTATTCTAAACATATGTGTTAGCTTATAATATGTGCTGGTACAATAATTTGCAAAAGATGATGTTCCTGGCACTCCTGCCAGCCGGCCCGGTATTTGCAGCAGCGTGTAATTCTCCCCAGCTGCAGCTCGCACACTGTGCAGGTAGTAGAGAGATCTGCTGCAGCTGCGTTGACAGGCTATCAGCTCTCAGAGTAGCTCAAGGATTGAATAAAATAAAAGGGGTTTAAGTCGGCATTAGGTCGGGCTTGATGGCGGCTTCTGGATTTAGCCGTCGAGTTTGACAGAAACAGGCGAGAGAGTGCTGCGCGGGTATTTCCCAGGCTTCATGTGGCATTTATCATACAGCAAGCCAACGCGCTGGTAATCCAACACCAGTGAGGTCTGAACGGAGGAGTTTTTTGGCGAGAATTAACGGTGATCAGAAATCTGAGGAATGCAGAAATGTTTGGGGCACTCCATGAAGGGGAATCCAGGAAGCAGAGATGTGATGTATGAGAATGTCTGAGTTAAGACGTATTGGTCGGCTCTGGTGTCCTACTCAGACCAAAGTTATGTGTCACACCCTACACAGGCAGTCCTATTAATCATTAGAGGTAACAAAGCTGCCGTTCCCACCGCCGTACACCCCACAACATACCTGATTGAAAACAAATAAAATGTTCTAGACAACATTAATTGTTTGGTGATGACTGAAAGGAACACGAGCTTTCCTCCACCCTTTGTTGTTATGCGTTTGCATACCATGATGCGAGTCTGCAGCGAGATAATAGAACAATAACACAATCAAACAATAAAAAATCTAACATATCCCCACCTCTGTAGTCATGAATATTGATTTTCTCTCATTCTTACTTCATCTCAATATCAGAGCGAGGGAGGCGGAGGGAAGAGTAAATTACTCTGCTCCATATGGATACACAGCAGCCTTTTATGAGACCCAGCACTCCAGTAAACAGCATTAGATTTAGTGTTGTGTTAAATATAATACACAAGAGATGGTGCGAAACTCCAGGCTACGTTCTGCTAAACAAATACAT
The DNA here is from genome assembly GCA_023373845.1 of Nibea coibor. Lineage (NCBI taxonomy): Eukaryota > Metazoa > Chordata > Actinopteri > Sciaenidae > Nibea > Nibea coibor. Next base: position 19,086,916 of record CM041733.1, read on the forward strand.
GCTGCTAAGCCTTTACAGACACAGTTCAGCAGCATTCAGACATACCATGCCAGTTTAACCTCTGATTGCACATTTGCTTTATGCTCAGTAACGTCAAGGTACGAGGTACACGACAGGTATTTAATAATACCTCTTCCGGGTAGCAATGAGAGTTCATTCACGTGACATTCATAGGGAGCGGCTTGACATGTTTATCCTGGAAGCTTCAGGTACGTCTCTGTGTTAACATAAATACTTACGTGATCAGTTTAAATCAGGACGCCTGCAGCTTCTGCAGAGACCGCACGCTTTACTAATGACACAAAAAGTTTCTATCTGCATCACGAAAGGATCACGCTGTTAGGAGAACGCTAAAACACAAAATTGTTTTGCCGCAGATTAAGTGGGCGGTGTTGTCGAGGATGTGTCAGCCAGCAGCTCATGCCAAATTCACAGTAGTGGCAGCCCAACATTGTGGTTTCATTCATTCGGCGTCTTTTAATCAGGTGTCCAGAGCTACTTAAACTATGTGGTATTACAACAGCGCAGTTGTTTGTAGTTTTGAAGCAGTAATTTGTGCAGTTGGCACTTTTGTTTGAAGTAATTGCCTACGAAAGTACATACTTAATCCGTATGATACTACGGATAATATTAGTTTGAGCGATTAGCTTCTTGGATTGAGTTACAAAGAGTGAAGAGGCATTACTCATCCAGGGTTTACTCTCCATACAAACACCTCCAGTTGCGGCAGGCGGATAACCTTGTAATGATGAAGAGGGCACAAAGGTGGACGAGAGTCAACAGACACTGAAGGAGGGAAATTGTATTTATGGAAGCGGCGTGTTTGCGATGCGATGAACGCTGACACCTCCACGCAAACTTTGTCCAGGTCAAAGTGGCACTTGGCGGTGCTGTAAATGGCACCGAATGACAACGCCTTGCCTGCAGACATGTACAGACCTGCAGATAGGATGTGCTTCTCCTGTTCCTCTAATTCTGTCTCTGGCAGCTGATGGATGTTTAAAATCCTCGAGCTGTTGTCCTCAGGTTAGACGGTCTGTCCTGACTGTCAGGTTTCACAGCTGCAAGGATGACGGTGGGAAATTCCCAAATCGCAAACCCTGGGTGATAATTTAAGTGTGTCCCTGACATAGTTTTTTCCACCATTTTGCATCCTGCCACTGCAGCACAAAGTAGCTCTGTGTCAACTGATTTCTATATTGGATAAAAAAAAAATTTATTTTCATGCAGGCGCACGCTAATCTGCGGCAAATCAGATTTACTTCAAAAGTCAGAGGTAGGAGCTTAGAGGGAGAACGGCAGTGTACATCTGCAGGGGATTAAGGTGCCTTTCAGGATTTTCATTTCCACTTTTTCAATCTAAATCACTGTCAGTCACTGTCTGTGTCTCTTTTGTTTTTAAAAAAAGGGATCAAATGGGCTGCTGAGCATTAGGTATCCCGCAGCCGGATGCAGAGCCTTCACAGGTGCTCTCTTCATGGGAAACTAGTGTTTCATAGGGAAATGTATCTGCACAGCCTCCGTGAATATCAATCGCATACACGCACTCGACATACGTGTGTCTCTGCATCTCCTCCTGACGCTCTATTCACAGTGCCATTGAATCACAGGGGGGTGAGTCATCCCAGGAGGTTTTTGTTCTGCTGGCCAATCAAAGCCCGAGCTGGATGTCCGGTGTTTTCTAGCCTCCCACTGTGTGTGTGTGGCAGGAAAATAGTGTGTGTGTGTGTGTATTCAGTTTTTAAGTGGAGTTACATTCATTGTCTTTACTTTCTATGTGCCCACCAAGCGGCGAGCTTTTAAGAGGCTACTCTGTTCCAGATTTATATTTATTTTATAACCCTACATCACTATTAACTATACAGTAAGTGGTATAATAGTTAAGAATCGCTCAGTTAAATATCAGAAATATAATACCATCACTGAGTGCATCGTCTTGTAGCGTATCGAGGGCCTCATCCACTTTAGTAAAAGGTAACCATCGGACACAGACAGCCCCATTCACCATCAGAGTGACAACGCTGTAATGTTATCCTTAAATACCTGACTGCTGCGTCTGCTGTATACCTGTTATTGTGTCAGCCTCTGTCCTCTGGTGGAACACGATAATTGATGTAATTTGCACACTCAGAAACTGTGAGAAATATGAACAGCATCTCATTTGGTATTTGAAGAACATCAGAACCGGTTTGGCACTCCTACCCAAAGCACACACAAGGCCGAAGTCAGGATGGGTTGTCTTCTTTGTGGGAAATTTTAAAATGTATTCACCGGACTGGTGTTATCTATTCTGTTAGAAGTACAAGAGACTTTTGAGTTTTGGGCTTTAAGGCCTGGCTACAAAGAGAATGAAGCAGATAAGATAGAATAATGATGAATTCATCCGCTCTATAGAGGCTTTAAAATACAAAACCACGCCTGCTCGACCAGCATCAAAAGGGTCCCTGCAGTCAGATGAGGCCGCATTAATAAATGACCTTAATTGTTCAAACAACTGAATCATGTTACAGTGAATCATCTCCATATTCACTTTGCCCCGTGCATCTTTCTCATGAGTATACATAGTAATCTAGTCACAAACGTCCTTGCAGTTAATTAACCGTGCCACTTGTTTTCTGAACTTGTGCCGCCGGTGTGGAATTGACAATTACTCAGAGCCCAAGAGGAGGGCGGTATGAGATAAACAATGCTTTTGATAGAAAAGGAGTCTGAATTCGTGAAGCTAATTGCGGGGAATATGTCATAAGCCTAGAGATGAAGTCAGGATACTGTAGGGCTTGTTGGTGTTTTCCAGTCACGCCTGAGTCACTTCCTACTAAAGTAGATGCCTATGTAATGCCGTCATTGTCACTGATTGCTATCATGATTATACAACAGCTGGGAAAACTGTAATTATCATATTAAAAGCTCCTTCAGGATTATGTAAGACCTTTGTCGTATCCGCAGCACTGAAAATCGTTATCAGTCGATTTATTTAGTCCTGATCTCCTGATCTCATCTAATCTGTCAAAGGCAAAATTCTTGATGCAAACGGAGATGTTGACGCTCAACTGGAGCGCAATAGTAAAAGCAGATGAAAACGTAGCGTTAGTCACTGTTTGGAAAAGTAGTCAGAGCTGACCATTGTTCTGTAAACGAGGTTATGAAAACCTTTCCTCCCCTTTTGGCCCGCAGTGTAAACATCCACAGACTGCGTCTGCTCCAGACATCATCTCATCACTGAGAGGGGGGTTTCCTGCTGGTTATTTGGTACACATGCACTTTATTTATGAGAGATCGGTGATTAGGCCGAGGCTTATCTCCGATGGCACTGTGGAAGTCGCCCAAACATGTGGACTCTTGGTGTTCCGCCGCATAAGCAGCCGTAAACACCGAGACAATGGTGGCCAGAGTTGGAATGTGACTTGTGAGGACGGGCGACATTTTATACATGCTTCATATTCAGTCAAATCTTTCCATTCGCTCGACCGCTTGCCAACTTTCTATTCAACGCGGACATTTAAAGTGTTTCACGCTGCAAAATTAGACATACGCTCGGCAAATTGAGTTATGAATAATTAAGATTCTCTATCAATTCTCAGTGCCTTCACCGAGAGTTGAGAGGATTTGGGTGTGACCTGGCATCTGTGAAGACTTATTGTTAGTCACGGTTTGTTTGTTTTGTCTACACTGTCTCGAAATAGACTGAACACATTTATTTTCTTGTCATTCTTGCTAATGAAGCCAAACATATCTTACACTAGGCCCGCACTGCCCATTATCCGGCATGCACGGTAAAACACACAGCAACTTTTCAAACTTTTTTTTTTCAAGCTTTTAAATAAATCCCATAATTAAGTGAAGCGCAGCTTCACTGACACACCGCATCCATCAAAATTAGCAGCGCTGGGAGGAGGAAATCGTCGTTTCCGAGCGTGACAGATTTCTTTATTTGTAGGTTTGCAGCCTTCAGCAGAGACTGACAGGAGAACAGTGCGATCGTTTGGTAGACGGTCTTTGTGGTGACAGAGTATTTCCTGGGAGCAGAGGAGTCTCCATTAAGGTTACATGTCGTATCAGTGTGCATCCGGTGTCACTGACAGCAGTGTTTGATATAAAGCAGATGGTTCCTACTGTACGTCAACACTGGATTAATTACATCAGTGACATGATGACTTCTGTTGAGTTCACAGGACCATATTATACAGCAGTAGTCTTGTTAACATTCAGAACAAAGGCATATTGAAAATTCTCGTGTATAACTTTGATTTATGTCAAAGATCCGAGTGCACGGAGCACAGAGGCGCTGTCGCCATCGAAAGTGCAAAAGTTCATAGAAAGAATTCAGTGAGATAAAATGCATCCTGATTCTGTGGAAGGGTGTACCCGTTTCTGCTTAAAATAAATAACCCGACAACATTCTTCAATGCCTCCTGACAGTGAAAACAAAGCTAAACTGTGTGTACCTGGGATGGTAGTACATCCTATTATTCCTCCACTTCAAAGCAGCTTCTGGAGAAAAATGTCTGACACTCACGCTCTGTCGGGTCGCTCGGTCCACATGAACGTCGGATCCATACACCCTTTAAGCATCGTTCTCACTCGATTAAAACTAAAAATGATATTATGGGCGTTCTGTAGCAATGTGTTTCTCCTTCTCTTATGCTAGACTCACAGCAAACATGCAGGATACAAACACAAAGCTACAACAAGGCCATAGTTTCCTCGCAAAATCAGCAAGGTTAACACTAAATAAGTGCGAGGACACTGCTGAGAGGTGATAATGGGCCTTAAGAATATGGTGCAGCTCATCAAAAAAAAGAGGAATCACACAATTACATGAAATAAGACAATAACCCAGAGATCTGGCGATGTGTGGCGCTGCTAATGACTTTAAATAGGCCGGTTAATGATCAGGATGTATTTTTGACTTGCTGAGTAATGATCTTTGTGCCCCTGGCTTTTAAAACCCATGTGGAACCAGCTGTTGGTGTGTGATTGTGGACCTCTCCCTCATCTTATCTCCAACATGCACTGCAGAACACCCTGCTCACTGCGTTGGTGTGTGTGTGTGTGTACTGTACGTGTACCTGCACGTGTGTGCATGCGCACGCTTTCTCCAGCGGTGCTGTGGCTGCAGGGTGAGTTGATAAAGCTCTTTAGAGGCCTGGATCTGCACAAAGCAGTCATCAGAGTCATTTAGCATTACACAATAGACCTGCAGCACTTAGCCACATAAATGCTCACGATGGAGGCTGCAGAAAGAGAGAGAGGGAGAGAAGGAGGGAAAAAGATGCGGGCAAAAAGAGGGGGAGACGGAAGAGGAGAGCAGCGAGAGCGAGACGTGGCGAGGGAAAACATATGGGAGAGATGAGGTGGGAAGGACTCATTATCTGTAATGAGCAGATCAAGTAATCCCAGCCCATGTGAAAAAAAACTCAAACTGTAACTGATTCATTCATTAATAATAATTCGCATTGCATTTAAATTAGGTTTCAGATTAAATTTCAGAGTCTGAAATGGGATTCTTGTTCTCAAAATGATTCAGTGTGGTGTCCATGTTGTATAAAAAATAAAGAGTAGCCAGTGTTTTTATTGTAATTTATGTTAATTTAAGATTAATTAAAGACATCATAATTTTTCTTAAACGAGTCTACCTGCTAGAAACAATCCAACATCCAAGTGTTACTTGTGAAGTGCTAATTATTTGCCTCTGCAGTGGTGTAAAAATGTTTGTATATTTTTACTTAAGCAATGTGATAAAGCGCAGAATATCTTTTGTTTCCAACTATTATTTTTTAAGTATATGTTGCTGCTGCTTTTTGGAGTTTCTATTTTTATGTGGAATCGTTTCATATTTTATCTATTTATATATTTTCAAACGCGAGATGAAAGATAGCAAGACATTGCAGCACCAATATGAAAGTAACTCTGCGCACAACAACGTAAATTAAAGAAGAAAACACATGGGTAATTTGAGCACAGTGGTACGGCCTCACTGCATTTCATTTCGTACATAGATGGACGATCAAATAAAACAAGCACTCATTGGTTATTGTTGAATACATACCTGCAACAACGTAATGTAACATGAGTACTTGTGCCCTATTTTTACGTAACTCTCCCCCTTAAATAAGGTTTCTGTGTATCATACATATCACATGTTCACATCTATAGTTATACTATAATCTGATTACTGTCCCTTATCCTGGCTGGCCTCAGCAGCTGTGGGACTGTGATGCCTGTATCTTACATAACACACCCTTCCTCTCCTCCCTTCTCTCTCATCTCCTCTCTCTCTTCTCCTCCCTTCCCTTTCTGTATGTTTATGCTGATGATGTGTCAAAACACTCCAGCCTGCCTCCCCATCTCCCTTCGCTGCTGTCAAGAGTAACATCTCTGCCCTTTCTCCTCCGCAAAGACACAAAACTCTTTTTGAAAGCATTAAAAATTCAGGTCTGTTTGGATTGCTCCTTCTCATAAATATTGACTAAAAAGCTCTGAGAGTGAGGGGCCTGGTTGTCCATTCAGCAGAGGGGCAATTAGAGGAACACATTTTAAGGCACTACTTTTACTGAGACATAGGTTTGGTTGTGAGAAAGATGGAGATAAAATGGAGGGATTATTTATGGCCACGCAGCCACCGCGGTCCTCTTCCTGGAAGAAAGTGCGAAAGCATCAGCGCTGGTGTGATGTGATATATTGCAATTAATCTACTTGTGCCTGCTCAGTGATACATAAAACTGTGACACCACCTCCCCCACTGCCTTTTTGATTTGTTTGATCCAAACAAACTGACAGCGTCGCATCGCTTATCCTCTTTTCTCTCCCTCAATCTCTTTTAAAAACTACTGGATTTGGCAGCCTTCCATACTATAGCTTTCCCTACAGTCCTCCCTACTCTACACTGCTTCTACAAATCCTTCTCCTCCTCTTTCCTTTTACAAATTGGATCTTTTGTAACCCGCACTACCTTTCTTCACAGTTCCCAGAACTGTATCATCTGTATTTAATATTCTTTCGCCATGTTTCTTGTAGTAAGTCTCAGTGAAGTATAATCGCGTCCTAATTGGTTGGAGTTGAGAGGAGGTGTCCTCTGGCAGTCCTACACTGTGTCTCTGACTTACTGGTATCACTCTGTCGATCTGGACAGGTCTTGGCTTAATAAGTGGACCTGAAAGGTGAAATACTTGGCACACGCCGGCTGGATTTAGTGGATTTTTACAGCAAAGTGCAACACATGATGCTGTAAATATCAGTGCAAGGCAGAAGCACGACTGAAAAAGATGTGTCCACCGCAGTGGAAACATAAAACAGTGATTTTCTGTCACTGTATCCAAAATAACATTTTCTCTCTTCTTTTTTTCTCTCCGCAGTCTTCATCTGCAGCTTCATGGTGGCAGCTCCCATCTTCGGTTACCTGGGCGACCGCTTCAACAGAAAGGTCATCCTGAGCTGTGGCATTTTCTTCTGGTCCATTGTTACTCTGTCGAGCTCCTTCATCGGTAAAGAGGTACGACATCGTGTACACTCTGACGGGAAACTGTCGAACAAACGCAGCACAAGAGCTCCAGTGTTATTCCATTAGGCCGTCGCCCTCGTGATACTGCCTACGCTGACGAGATAATTATTCTGTTATGGTCTGGATATGCTTGATGTTAAGGCTAGTGAAATGAAATGATACGCTCATTAAGTCAGACACCCGCTTTGCCTTTGTAGACTTTCTTTATGTCTCCCTCCCTCTCCCTCCCTCTCCCTCGCTGTCTCCCGCTGGCTGCCAGCCAATCAACTAATGAAGGCCCATGCCTCAGACTTGTCTCAATTACAAAGCTTTAGAAGATAAGATGTTGTTTCACTGCCCCATGACAAGTGGATCTGGATTTGATATCTCCAGAAGCCCCTGTGCGCTGGGCGGTGCTGGGTGCATTCAGTAATAACATTATTCGTCGGGGTGATGATGGAGGTGGGGGAGGGTTGTCCCGCTGAGAGTAGCCATTACATTACAGTAAAAGGATCTGGACGTGTGCGTCTCCCTGTGTATGCTTGCAGGGTTGTGTTGACTGTTACACAGTCTTGATGGGCAGCTGTGAATAAAAATTTAACACACTGACAATCTGAAGTCGCTCCGCTGGCAGAGATCTATGGCATTAAGAGCTATGCAAGTTAAATTTATGCACCACACAGCATGTCTGCAGAGCAGCGTCACGGAGCCCTGCAGTGTCATCTCTCCAGTGAGTAAGCCTGTTCACGGCCCAGAGCCGTGGAAGGGAACGATGGCTCGGAGATGTTGACGGTCTCAGGAGGGCGTCCTTTGACTTCTACCCCCTATAAATGCATCTGCTTGAATAGGAGGTTGCATTTGCCTGAGCACTAAATACAGTCACTCTGCTTATAGCCGAGCTGAAATAAAGGTCCTCTGACAAATGCCACAAAGGCCGCTGACTGCCGATGAGGAGACGAGGAGCCGAGGAGCCGCACTCATTCGCCCCAAACTTTAACTTCACCCTCAAGATGTTCCCGAGGGTGCCGATCAAAAGTGACAGGAGTTGATGTCTGTTACGTAACAGCTCCACCGCGCTGTCGCCATGAGAGATGAAAGACATGACATGTAATGAAATGTTAATGACCACTTACAACTGAGTCCTGCCATTACTCTTCTAAGACACTCCGGGGCATTTTGCAGCCGATACAGAATGTAACAGAAAAAAAAAAAAAAATCACAGCCATAAAAGAGAAATTGCACATTTTTTTCCTGCATGACCACAACAGATTATCATCATAATATGATCACTTGTCGGCCATTTGAAGTTTGAAACACATTAACGGCAGCCTATTTGTAATGTCGTCCGGTGGAAAGCATGACTCATTTGATTCAGTTCCATCTCATGCATATAAAGAGGGTGAGACAAGGATAATGGCCACTAACCTACTATTGTTCTAATAAAGCCTGACTGCACGGATTGATGATCCTTTATTCTTTTTATGACGGTATATCCTACATACATCTGCAGTCTGTAAGATTTGAAATCACACTGTAGCTGTGCATGCATACAGGTACGTCTCTTAGTTAGCGTTTGGCATTCACAAGTTTGTCGTAATTCTCTTTTATCTCCTCGTAGTCTCCAGTCTGCTTTTATAATCTCCCTGCTTCTTAACTCAACATTTTTGTGGCACTTTTCTGGCATCGCTGCTGTTTGTTGTTGTCGCAGCCACCAGCATTTCTGTTCCAAGTGGTGATGATAGTCTGGTGACCACACAAACTAAAAGAACTACACATCGAGATCCCGCTAAACGTCGGGCCATTAAAAGAAAGAAAATGGCCTGACTCTAAATCATTCGAAATGATGTGACACACACAGGGCGCAGTGTGTGCAGCAGTGAAAGCTCAGCTGCGATCAATCACGAAGCCGACGGGCCTCACAAAAGAGGAAAAAAAACACTCGACTGTAAACACATGAAGCTGAAAATAATATGGGCGAATACCACGGCGGAGACATTTTGTTTGCATGCATCCCCTAAGTGTCATCTTACAGTGAGGTGTGTGCGGTGTAGCCTTGCGGAGATGTTTGATGGCTATGTGTATGACCTCATGACACGATGTCCCATCCACCAGCATGAAGCCTGGAGTGACAGCTGAGAGCTCAGGTCGGCGTGGGGATCACCTTCCAGCGTCTTAGCTCTGAGTGTGCTACATCATGCACCTTCATCAATCTCTTTACAGAGTGAGACCTTATCACACCACGCTGCGACTTTATCAGGATCCCCCAACGTGCATGCATATGTTTAAGGTGGAGAAAACATCCCACATGAGAAAAGCCAGCAAGGAATAACATACTTTATCATCACCGTAAAACAATGCAGCATTAATAAGTTCTACATGCAGATAATTTTACTCATGGGACTAACAGACGGTGCACGAATTAGTGGCCAATATTTGCAGTTTTGCGTCACTCCAGTGTGTGTGGGGGAACCAGATTTCTTTGCAGCTTCGCAAGCAGCAGACACGGGAGTCCGTATCCAGCGAGTAGTAGTTGCCATGGAAACAGTTAACAATCCAGCTGCCTACACAGGTGCCCCCGCCAGCGTGCACGCTTTTATTCGAGCCCTTTTAAGTATTCATCTTATTTATTTATTAGTTTACGACATCCGATAGAAGATAAAGGGGCAAGGTGATTTAATATAGCGAAGTGGGATGAAAATAACCGCCTCCAAAATCTCAGCGTCTGAATCAACGTGAGAGGGAACAATGCGATGGGACCGATCCGGGAGCGTCTACCTCTGATTATCTGGCGGATACAAAACGTGTGACTTTTCAGCTTGTGTTAAGTGACACAATCAACACTTGGTGGTGAATCAGTAGTGAATCAGGCAGCTTTAGGTGACAATATAGACATTTATAGAGCTGATACTGACTCACAGCGATAAGGGCAGAGTTACTGGTTTCAGTTCTAATGTAAAGTTGGTGAAGAAGAGGAAAAAATCAGGGTGATTGGAAAGTTTCCTGTGGAGCTTAATTACAAAACTCTCATGTCTTCTCTCTCTCTGTCTCTCTGCAGTACTATTGGCTGTTTGTGCTCTCCAGGGGACTGGTGGGTATCGGAGAGTCCAGCTACTCCTCCATCTCTCCCACCATCATAGGAGACCTGTTCACTAATAACAGCCGCACCATGATGCTCTCAGTCTTCTACCTGGCCATCCCCCTGGGAAGGTAAGAGTCAGACGGATGCTGTATCCATAAAGCAGACAATAAGTTCTATTTTGGGAGATGTTCATGCGACTTTTATGATGCTACAGCTTGGTGCTGATCCAAATCCAGCCGGCTCTTCAAATGTTAGATCCAAAGGTGCGAAGGAATCATGAGAATTAGCACAGATAATTGAAATTGTCCTCACATAGGAAGAGAAGGTCAGGCCCGCTCCTATCTTTTCCTCACAAGCAGCCACACAAAGAGCTCAGGCTGTCTCTGCAGAAAGAAAAGGAGAGCTGACAATCGGCTGTGTGAAGCTTAAAGGAGGGTGGGAGGCTATTTGGAGCTGTGGCGTGGGGTTGTGGGAGTAGGAGGTATTATTAAGCTCAAATCTCCAGCCTTTTCAGTTCATTCAATCAGAAAAAGGGCCACAGGGAGAAAACAAACAAAGCAAAGTAATAAAAGATGAACGTGCCGACGGATGCGGCACAGGAGCCACTTGAGGTTTGTCGCTGATATATAGTGCACAGCGTGTTCCTGAGCTGCCACATACTGAGCTGTTTTTGGCTTCCGCGTGCAGAATCACAGAGACGGAAATACTAAGTAAACCTGAAGTGTGCCGCAGTCTCTTCAAAACTATGCTCAACATATCACTTTAATTTGTTATTGGAGAGCAAACCGCAGTGATGAATATAGGTTATGTGACTCATTTAGTGTGCCGATCATATGAGTTTTTAATGGCGGATTGGAGACAGCTGAGGACAAATGAGGAAAGGAAAAGACTAAACTGAACTCTGAGCGGTTGTGTCATGAGCTGCCAAAATGTTTGGGTCACAGTAAACTGCCCGGCAACACAGACAATAGGAGGTAAAAGAGTGGGCCTCAGTAAAGTGCAGTCAAACATCCTATACAGTCTCCCGCTTGTTTGTCTTTACCGAGGTTGTTATGACCGTTTCGAGGAAATGACCTCAGGAATTAGCCCGGATTCACAGGAAATGGATTCCCCTGCTCTCCTCTTATTTTTCCCTCCATCATTTTTTTGAACCTGGCCCCCGCAGACAGGTCTCTGTGCGACGCCGGCGTTTGATGTGAGCGTATTTTTCATGCTCAAGTTTTATTGTCAGTGTTGAACTTTCCAAACACTCTCTGGATGGACTCTCTGATAAGATTAGCCGTTAGTCACTCACTGGAAATATCATACTGTATGCTGTCTGAGCCTCTTTATACTGCAGTGTTATTTTTGGACAACTAATCATGGAAGCACAACTGTGGACTGTTTCCCCCTTTTGCTATGAGTATGCAGTCGAGTTTCTGCGTGTAAAACCAGTTGAACATGCTTTGGCCCTTTTGCTGCCAGTGCTGAACCCACTGTGCGAGCCTCTGGTTTTACATTTGATAATCTATTGATCCAATCTGCTATTATAAGAGAAAACTGAATCTGCACAGGCAGACAAACCAGAAGGTCTGACTGACTCTTCCTGACTAATTCTAGTCGCTTGAAAAACAACAGGAATATGCTGGAGCTGGATGACGAATTAAAGGGAAACATAAAATATTTAAATAAGGTATAGGGCCAAAAAGAACACCTTAAATCCTGTTTATAATCTGATTCCCCAGATTCTTCATCAGCCGTCATTCGATCTATAAAACAGCAAAAATATGTGAAAGAATTAGTTCTTTTCCCCCCCTAAAGCTCAATTTCTCAACAATGAATTATGACAGTTAAAAATCCTAAAAATATGTCTTATCTGCATCAGATAAGACCCAAAGATGCAGTAAATGTTCACATGAAGAAGTGGGAACCAGCAAAAGTTTGTCATGTTTGCTTAGAAAGTGACTCAGACCATTATTTGGTCATCAAACTATTTTAACACCAATCTGTTCATCGGCTTATCGTAATCAGGTCATGATGATCATTAGCAGGTATTAGATGACCAATCAGCTCTCTATTTACCTTTGCACTGTTGTTTTTTCAGTCCTCTGCTGCTCATGCCTTTACGGCCTGAATCCTGTTTTGCCCTTTAAATGCTGATGTTATCTAGCCCGGGGGTGTTATCGCAGCATTGAGGCCATTTTATCTGATCTGATCCGATCCAACAACAATTCCCCCCCAAAAGCATTTTATTGTTATTTTCCTTTATGACACAATGTGGTGAAGCCATCAGCCAGACAGCCATGTTATTACTGGGCTCCGTTGGCTCATGGTTTGTAACTTTGCACCTGCGTTTTGTGACTACGTGCACAAATCAGACGTCCACAAACAGACCTGCTAGCCATGTTGCTACCAGTGCTTTGATCAGGTGCACTGTCACAGGCTCTCCATGTCAAGTACCCAAACACTCAACGCAGCTTTAATCACATTACAAACAGCGCAGTGTGTAGATAAGGAGGAGGCTTAATAATGGAAATGACGGACTCTCCATAGCATGCTCTGCTAGTGGTGCAGGCTCAGATAAATGTATATGATGTTTTCTTTCTCCGCAGTGGGTTGGGTTACATCCTGGGTTCCAGCGCCAAGGTGGCCGCAGGAGACTGGCACTGGGCACTAAGGGTAAGGGCACGATCATCGTCATTATCATCCTCAAACATGCACACAAAGACAAACAAAAAAAGCCCCTCCTGCAGGGCTTGGTGGGGAGGCCTGTCATGGATCTGGGGTCAACAGGGTCAGTGGCGGCAGAAGCACCGGGAGGACACACATGGCTGAACAGGCGGTCCGGGCTCTGACATTGTAGGGAAGTGACAGAGCAGAGACTGCTTAAGGCAGGACATTTCTCACACACGTCCACGTTAGTGGCAGCTCAGCCTCCAGCCTCGAACAGAACTATTTCTGAAAATGTTCTTTGAGCATCTAACATTTTCTACTATGTGTTAAAAAGGTCTGGTTCTGTTCTGGTGGCTGCAGCAGTAAAAATTGATTTTTTCTATTAAAGATCAAGATCAAGCTTTTCCTATCTCGGTTGCTGTAAACACATTTATCTTCCATTACACTTTACCCGCGGAGGTCGTCTGCAGTGAAGCGGGATCAATGTCAGCCTTGGCGAAATTAGAAGGCGTCGGTGCTTCCTTAACCTCTGTGTAGTGTCTTTTTCAGTTCAGGAACTTAGCGAAATGTAGCATAAGGTTTCATTGTTAGCTAGAGTGGCATTTTGGTCCTGCTAATACTAAATGCATGGTCCAGGCACTTTTATGGGTGCTGGCTGAGCTGTGCATCGAACAATGGAAAACGCATGAAGGGGAAATGATGACGTCCGAGCCCCGATAAGAACGTAAAAGAAAAGAATAGAGAGGACACTAAGCTTCTTTGCAGGGGACAACAGGGTTTCAGTTGGATCTAGCACATATTTGTTACTAGCTCCTAAAATGCCCCGAAGGTGCTGCAAGAGCATTAAAATGGATCTCTTTTAATTAAAGCCTAATTCAAATTTATGTGTAGAAATTTGCTGAGATGTCCCACCTTCATAGGGTGTTGCTTCAAGAAATAAATCCTTACAGGGCTGTTTTAGGAGTAGCACGCTTATTGTGTGCTTACAAGCAGACACAGGTGTTAAATCAGGAACATAAATCACTATTGTCATAGCACTTTTTTAGTGGGACTCTAAAAACTCACACTGAGTGCTTGGGACAAAACATTTAGAAAGGAACAGCTCTATAAAGCATACCAGTAGCAAAGGAGAGGACCAATGAAAGGTCTCCAACAGGACTCCTCAGGAATCGTTGACTTCAGGGTCAGCTTTTAAAATCCCAAAAACAAATTATGACCCGACGCCTCTCATGAGCTGACTGACATTTAAAAGGAAGACATTTAATGTTCCCTCAGCGTGTCGCGGTGGAAGTGATTCCTGGACATGACAGCCTCACCGGTTCTGAGGAAACAGGAAACCCACTTCTTCTTAAAAAACACAAAGAGCGGGGCAGTTTGTTCCACAGCAGGCACAATGGCATTCCAATAAAACAATCTCAAAGCCAATTAATCACCGGTGTGGCATGCAGAGGAAAACAAATACCAAGACATGAAACGGGTTCTGTGCAACCCCTGCGCTGCTTTAAGGGAAAAAACACTGCGGCGCTTCCGTTTGTTTTTGCCCGACGTGTTCCAGCTACCTTCCTTGTTTAGCAAAAAAATGTGGAAGATAAGAAGGGACAGGGGGACGCAGAGGAAAATGAGGAGCAAGAGAGGGCAGGAGCTAATTTGTCTGATGGCCAACCGTCCATACAGGAAGTGTGTAATGGGCCCTGTGGGAGTCAAGGTCAAGGGTCACGATTCCTGGTGCCTCGTACAATAATTCTGAAGGGACCCGGGTGCATAACTTGTAAAAAAAAAATTAAAAAGGCTAATATTTATTCTCTTTGTGCGTCCTCCATTAAGCAGCGTCTCGCTGAAAGCACATTATATGATTCTGATGGAGATGTGCACCCAATTAAGTCGCTCCGCGCAAGCAGAAGACGACCGAAGAGAGGACGCAATATAGTAACAGATATTACCGGTGTCGGTGTAATCCACACACCCTCGAGACCGTAACCGCTGCGCCGAGTTGCATTATTAGCCGCATTATGAGCCACGGCAGACTCCCGCAATGAAAAACTTGAGGACACACGCACACATACACACGTGTGTTTCACAGTCGCACAGTACGACCGCATATAAATGAGCTGCAAAATATAATATGATGAATTTCACCTGACAGATGAAATTGGTTTGGCTTTTGTGAGCAATTTGTATTACTCAAACAAATCCTCTCCCACACATCCCATCCTGCCTTTTGTCTTCGCACCCCCCCCCCCCATAGACACACACACATGCACAAACATGCTACCTCATAACCCATAAAAGATGATAGTGAACATAATAGCAGATGGGCTCGCATGAGGTTTTCACCTCGGTGCAGAGCTCACAAAGCAGCTCTCAAAGCCAAAAAGCCCTTTCCGAGTTTTGTAAGCTTATACACATAGGCAAGCCCACACATCAACACACACACATACACACACAGTGCCAATAGAGTAAGCAGAGGGAATGCCTCTCAGCTCCAGAGGGCTTGTATAGGATGTCAGGCGTATCGGCAAACACGGTGGCAGTGCATTGTAAACACACTGTTCTTTGTCCTTCATCTCATGTCTGCCTTCCCACCAAACCACACCCTAAAATATAGAGCACGGTCTCATGGGTCTTTCTTGTCCTCGTAGGTGTCCCCAGTTTTAGGGATCACCGCGGGGACTCTGATCCTGGTCTTTGTTCCTGAGCCAAAGAGAGGCAGCGCTGACCAGATGGGAGGACGCATCAAGACCCGCACGTCCTGGGTCTGCGACATGAAGGCGCTCGCCAAGAAGTAAGGCTTTTCAAGCGTTAGGCCCTAAAATCATCACTTTTTCCCCTTCAGTTTAGCTTACACTTGCTGAATGCAGCGAGCATTATATATCATATCTTTTTATAGTAGCCATTAGAGGCATGGAAATGTCAACACATGACACAGTGAGCCAGTATCATTCACTCACCACCACTCTGCAATCCTACCGAGCTGTGAAGGGAGCTTTGCATCCATGACACTGTAGCCCCCTTGTTATTCTCTGACCTGTGGGCTACCATTTCTTTAAAAAAAAAAAAAAAGTCATAAAATCTATACAGCTACCGTCATGTCGCCATGCAGGTTTATGGGATCTATTTAAGGTGTGCAATCAGAAATTCATCCCCCGCATCCTGCGTGACATTTATCCGTACACAGTTCCCACACATTCATCACCAGTGGAAGCACGAAAAAGCATTAAATGGTGTGTTATTTTTGGCTCCTGCATAAAACAGTCCGTCAGTCCTACCCGCATCACGTTTGAGTCTACTCACCGTTTAGCACCGCTTAGCACCAGAGCTGTCGAAATCCTGTCGAACCACATAACTTCCCGTATTCTTTTATCACCCAATCAGATAAGCGAGATAGTGAGTGGGATACTTTAGGCTGCATGACAGATAACAGTATCTTCTTTATCTTGTTGTTTTTTTTACTTTTGTAAGCAAAGACAGTCACCTGATTGATTCGGTTTTCTGTGTGTATATAGCCGGAGCTACGTGTTCTCCTCCCTGGCGACCGCGGCGGTGTCTTTTGCCACGGGTGCTTTTGGTATGTGGATTCCCGTGTACCTCGCCAGAGCCCAGGTGGTGCAGAAGACAGCAGAGACCTGTACAAAAGAGATCTGCAGTAGCACAGACAGGTGAGAAGATGACTAAACACAGAGGGCAGACTATGTTAGTCACCGGCATAATCGGAACCTTTGTAAAGAAGAAAGATGCTAGCCTCCTTTGTGTACATCATATAAAAAGCTGAATACACTGGGTTTAGCAGCCATTATATATCACAGCTCTGTTTATTTTGAAGGTATTTCAATGTTGCACCTTTTGTAATAACCCAGGCTGTAATCTAAATGCGCACACAATAGCTGAAGCATCATCTTTGTAGTTGCATGGACTCAGATGTGTTTGATTTCCTCCCATGTCTAGCCTCATCTTCGGAGCGATCACCTGCGTGACCGGCCTGTTGGGCGTGGTCATCGGGGCGGCTACCACGCGCCTGTGCCGCCAGAAGACGGAGCGAGCCGACCCGCTCGTGTGTGCCGTCAGCATGCTGGGTTCGGCCATCTTCATCTGCCTCATCTTCGTGGTGGCCAAGAAGAGCATCGTCGGGGCTTACGTAAGAGTCATTTCCTGTAACTCTTCTGTATATATTGAGTCTGCAGCAGAGGAAGCTCAATCGAACAGCCGGAGATAGCTGTGATTAGGGCCATTTTTGCCTTCCTTTTTCCAAGAATCAACAGGTCCCCAGTGAGCGATGATGTCCCTCTGACAAAGAGGGATATAAGTATGTTAATTAGTTAATTATGGATTAGCCTTAGGCGCTGAGAATTAAAGGAGAAAGTCTTGTACCCAATCTAACAAGAGACGGATTAGCAAAAGCTCATTGGGTGGGGTTCATTTTTGAATCAGGAATAAAGCAGTAAGAGGTAGACCTTGCCTGATGCCTGTTCCATTCAAGCCCTGAGGCAGTGAGTGGGTGTTGCTCCTCATAATGAATAGCCCTAATTGCAGGTTAGATTGAACTGGCCTCAGGAGTTTATGCCTCATGTCATCTCATCTGGCCAAAAGTCTCAATCAAATGCGCATAGAGCTGGTGTGTAATTGCCTTATAAAGCAGGAAAGGGTGCAACTTAATAACCAGTGCCCTGAAACAATGCACTCTGGGCTGTCGGACTCACCAAGCACACATTTCTCACTCTTATCAGAGACAAAGGAATAGGAACTGACTCTCAACAAGCTGGGCGGTAGTAATGCTGGAAAGATGGAAAATATTTCCCAAGCATGTACGGGAAGATAACAAACAGGCTTCCGTATCCTAAATATGTAGCCTTGACTGACCTTGACATGTCTGGCCTCTGACTTCTGGGTGTGTACTTTTAAGTTCTTGAGCCACAAGACAGGACAATGACTTCTTTTATAAAGCGGAGATAACACATCGTTTTAATCAAAAAAGAATTAAAAGATTAATAATAACCTCGTTCATTTAGTGCTCCAGATACTGTTGTCTTTCAACAGCTGCGAGTACTTTCTGAATGAATAATTACTCCTCTAAGTGGTCATTTTGATTTAACAAATTAAAATTTATAAGTCCTTTAGGTCAGAGGCACATTTATCAGGTGTTTGACAGAGGCATGACTTAGTCAATTAGACCTGAGGTGCAGGAGTATCCATATTAATTACATGATTACAAATCTGTCCAACTCGATTTCAGATAAATGCTGGGTGACAGAACGGGCTTTTGACACCAGATTTCTATCTTTGTGTTGGTCACAGAGGGTAAATCTGCAGTTGGTTGATGCATTGATACAATTTTAACACTTGTTTAACCGTTTCAACTTCAAACGTGGCTTCTCAGACTCCTCTGCTGTACGATATTAAATCATCGTACAGTACAGCCTCAGTTGTAAGTCATCAACTCAGGTTTCACGGCGAAGCGCTGACAGATGTGTCACATTATAAGGCGTGACGCGGCTGTAACGTGGTCGAGCGCTGCTCTGCCGAGGGCCGATTGACCCCACGCAGCTGTTGTCTCGTCAACACACAGCTAATCTGAGCAAAGGCTCAGCTTCTATCTTCCAAGAGGCAACATGTCGGTCACGGTGTCTGGTTCGCAGCTCTCAGAGCATCTCCGCCTGTCAGACCACTCTGGGCCGTATCGTAGGTCTGGCACACTGGCAAAGGGGTTATACCCCTGCAGGAAACAGGAAACATCAACCAGCCATGTTAAACCGAGCCAGACGAAACCAGCCAATACAGATACACGAGATTCCACTACAAACAAATCCCTCTGGTTCTGTTCAGGAAAGTGGCCAAATAACAGCACCAGCTGCTACCGAGCCATGTACATACAGTAGCCTGCATGTAGTTTTACTAAGCCGTATGTGAACTCCACACTCTCCACCCATTCAGAAGCAGAACATAAATTCAAACGCTGCAGCCGGGTCTAAATTTAGGAAGTGTTCAAATGTTTCCACATTGAATATGCAGCTTTGACGGGAATAAACAGCCCTTATCATCTCGTGCTCGTGTTTTTCAGCTCGCAGGCTAAATTGTCGGCTCAATGGAACCAAAATGAAGGCCTTCACCTCCACGTATAATTGGGCCACAGCATAATAACATGTTTTTAAACCGCAGCAACCAAAGCACTTTTATTCAGCAGTGGATTCCCACACACAGTAGAAATATCTGCATCCTCCTCTTCTGGCTTCATGTCTGGTTAGCAGCCTTTTGTGCACTGGAAATTGGCCGATCTTAATTAGCACCACTAAATGGACAATTTTTTTTCTTCTTCTTTCTTTATTTAGGTTTGCATCTTCATAGGAGAGACGCTGCTTTTCCTGAACTGGGCCATAACAGCAGACATTTTAATGGTAAGTGCCGAGAGCCTATACTTATCTACTGGGTCACTAGAAATTCCTGTAACAAACTGTACCAAATAAAAGGCGTCCAATTAGACGCGGGCTTGAGTTGTGAAACGCGTGAGTGGACTTTGTTGGCTACGGTTTGGGTGTGGCTGATACTGACTGTCTTCACCAACAATGATTCACACACTGGGAGCCCGTATTCTTTCTCTGTTTTGGTGTCTGAAAGTGAAAAGAGTGGACCAAATTAAATTAGACTTTCAGTAAGGTGGGTTAACCAACCAGCTCTTTAATTTATAATTAGGTTGGAGACTGTGGTGAGTATGTAGAGACAGCTACAGGCTATTACTGGCAATTTTACCATGACTGACAGGTATTCCTTTGGTGTTTTTACCCAATGAGGTGGACTCTGCCTGCATAATTGAAGACTGCAAGAGTTTTAACATGGATGAGTGAATCTTTCTACCTCTGTCTCTTCATTACCTTGCTCACGCACCCTCCCCTTGTGTTTCTCTTTTCCTCTGTGCAGTTTGTCGTTATCCCAACGCGGAGAGCAACGGCGGTCGCCTTCCAGAGCTTCACCTCTCATCTTCTGGGTGATGCCGGAAGCCCGTACCTGATAGGCCTGGTAAGACTCTCCCAGAAGCAGTTACGTGTGGTGATCGGGGCATTTTATTCAACCAGAGTGTAATTCCCAGGTGGAACGCAAAGCTTCGGTGTATCTGTCAGCACCCCATTCACACAAACAATGTATTCAGATACCAGTTCAGCTCTTGCTTTAACTGGGCCAGCGCAAAGTGAGGTACAAGAGGAGCTTTTAGCACAAGTCTCAGGGGGGCGGCTGGTGAACAGAGTCGTGATTTCACCACTGCTCTTCAGCCTGTCACCGGCGTTTTCCAGTAAATCTCACAGTTCCCAGGAGGGAACCAGTTTTACTGTATTTGATTGGTCGGGAGATGAGAGAGTGGTTCCTACTGGGATGCTAGGCTTCTCAAGGTCAAAGTCAACCCCCAACACACACACACACACACACACCTCCAAACCACAAGCGTTCACTTCAATGAGGGAGTGCTGCTCGACATTCAATGGAGAGTGAAGCAAGAACAAATAGAGTGTGAACATTTCTGAGGTTAAATAGTAACTCCATAGGTACACACACTGCCTGCATTATTTGAGCATACAGTAGGCAGTGATTTTTTTTTTGCTCTTTTGCAGGGACAACATGCCAAAAAATATTCTGTAGTAACATCATGACCATCAAAATCTGCACATCATAACCTCACGTTTACATTTTTTCCAGTATATTTACGGTGCCCTTTTGTTCTGAGAGAGAACAGGCCACCTTGTTATCTGTTTACACTGCATTTCAGTGTCGTACCTCTGGCTCGCCGCCTAGGTCACTTTAACAAAGACAAATTGGAAGTCTTTGATTAGTGAATCAAACCGATCCTCGAGGTCCTCTGTCAGGGCCTGACGGGCTGGCAACAGATGCAGCTGTCTTTTGAGCCGCATTGAAAGTGTCTTCTTCCTTAAATGGAAATGTTAAACTCTTGTCAGAGCCGGATAAAAGAAACAGTAAGTCGTCTCCAAGTACTGACAAGCTCTTCAGAAGACTTAACAAAAGTGGCATTGAAAAAAATTCTGGGAAACAGAATCCGGCTCAGAGGATTGCACTGTATTGTTTCTGGGGATCAAATTAAACCCAGTGTCATATTATATTATACAAACTTCCTATTGAGACATTTAGAGATAAATACTTTGAACTACTGTGTGACACAGCCTGGATCTCTTTAATTCTAGCGATGAAGATGCAACCAATCCTGGAAGGATTAGTCGTAATCAATGGATTATTCAATTGACAGCAGTTTGGGTAACAGATTAAGCATTTAAATTATTTATCAAGCAAAAACGAGAGGCTGGTTTTAGCGTCTCAAAGGAGGATTGAGGATCTGCGGCCTCGTAGAGCCGTTACATGTCATTGTTAATTTAACATCTTTGCCTGTTGGTTGTTGGACAAAACAAGTAAAGTAAAGAGGTCACCTTGGCACTCGCAGTTTGTGATCTGAAAATAATCACTTCCACATTTTTAAGTTCAACTGTACAACGTGATGTGTGGAAAATGGAGGCTAACACGAAATGCTCTTTTAATATTCCAGCAAGCTTCACACATGTCAAAAATCATGCAGCCCACACGCTGCCAACCAGAGTTACCCAGACACAGCCCTGCAGTTAGTCACCCGCGTTTCTCCATATAGCCTCCGGGGTCACGACTCTCCTCTAAGTGACATACTGAATGTCCGGGGGATTTCTCACTCCTCCACAAAACCCCGGACCGACGAGGCCCCGGAATGCTCCAAATGCGTCATCGCTCGCTGTCTCAGTTCCTGAGCCGAGGTTTAGCACACAAGTGCGATGGACTTGGTCGTGACGCACCACGAGCGCGGGCAGATATACGCTTACCCGTGCACACTGGCACAAATCCTGTGACTGAGCAAAGCGGAGAATCTCATGAAAAACACAGTGATGGTGATTGCTAAGCAACCACAGGGGAGAGTGAGCAAGCGTGTCAGGGATTTGCGGCAAAAACAATGTGATAAGAAACCGATGTGCACCGTAGTTGCGTGCAGATATTGGTGCCCAGTTGCCCAACAGTTGCCACTTCCTGTTGTGTAAGAGTGCTTTAGTGCATCTAAAACTCTGAGACTGAGCCAAGATCCCCCTCCATCAGCACGTAGACGGAGCCACTTGTCACATTAGAATCCCCTGAGAAACACATAATGGACTTCTCCTATACTGTACGAGTAGGACGGGCGGAGTGGGTGGCAAGGGAGCACCAGGAAAAATCTCTCAGCAATCTCCCAAGAAATGCCTTCGAGCTCAATAATCAGACATGCGGCAGTCCGCTATGTATTTTTAGCCGAGCCGTAATGTGCAAGTTGCAGGCAATTTACTGTACCTGACGAAATAGCTTTGCACCGACCACACACACACACACACAGAGCTGCTGGACGTGCACCAGATGTAGTCACGCACTTCTTTTCCTCACGATACACGCGTTTACTCTCTCACCTTGCAGACGCACAAATGAACGCAAAGTGCATGCACATGGTCGTTCCCTCCAACATCCTCTTGTCAGCAGTTCTCCGGCTCGAATCTCATTCTGCTGATGCTAACATATAATCGATGTGCTTCTGCCGCGGTGACCTATGGCCGCTCACGCGGGGGGGAAGAAGCCCCCTCTTCTTCCTGCTGTGCATATATCCACACAATCTGCTAAAAGCTACCGCCGGCATCCTCCTCTCCATCATTATTGTCAGCGCCGTGATCTATGCGTGTTTGAGAGCTGCCTTATGAGTGACACTGGGAGGCAGAAATGGTCACTTCACACCCACTCTAGTCCAGCTGTTGTTTTCCTCAACGCCACGCACGACAGACTGAATGCCAGTGTTACTCAAGCCTTCGACGGCAATATGAGCTACTAGCTGTGAAATCCTGCCTGGCTTAAAACCAAAACAGAACGCCTTACATCACGCTGTGTGTCCGTTTTATCTGTTGCTATGATGAAACATGCAGAACCCATCCCGGGTAAAGCATCACGTAGTGTTTCAGGGCATGACATGATATTTTAAGTTCAACTTTGCTGTGTGATTAATTTAAATTCTTCTCTTTTGTCTTTGTCTGTGTGTGTGTCTGTGTGTGTGTGTGTTTATGTGTTGTTGTTTCCGTACTGCTGGGTGTGTGTGTGTTTGTCATTGTGTTTTTGTGCTGGTGCGTTTGGGTGCAGATCTCCGACGCCCTTCAGGAGAGCTACGCTACGTCAGCGCTCTGGCGGTTCCTGAGTCTGGGTTATGCCCTCATGCTCTGTCCCTTTATCATCGTCCTGGGGGGCATGTTCTTCCTGGCCACTGCGCTATTTTTCCTGGATGACAGGGAGAAAGCCGAGAAGCAGTAAGTGACGCACACTTTGTTTGAGTAACTCATCTTTATTTCATTTAATATTTAGTCATTTATTCTTTAAATATTTAATACCTCGAGCTCAAGATGTCCTCCGCTGACTCCCAAAATCCAAACACACCACCTCAGTGCACTGTGGCAACAATAGTGGTTTTCTTCTGAGTGCCATACAGACACAAAGGGGTTGGAGACTCTATGTGGACAGGGCTACACTCTTTGACGTGTGTCAGGGACAAGTTGCCCAGCGATGCCAACAATGGTGCCAAACCTGCAAGACTCAAAAAGGCCCTCGAGCCAATAGAAAGCTCCAGTCAGCTGAAAGTGCTCCAGAGCTGACACAAGCTGTTCTAGCCATCAATTTGCCAAAGTGTGTTCGCTTAGACTTTTACCAGCTACCGCCCCTCTTTATTCACCCATTCATATTTTCCTCTTTCAAACACCAAAGACGTGAACCTAGAGGGCATGGTAGCTGGTCATGGCCTTAAAAGGCTAAAACAAACACATTCATCCTCTTTCGGATGGCGAGACGTGACTTCTTGTTTCTTTTTTACTATTTTTTCCTACTTTTTATCACATTGACTGACTCCCCTGGTGCCGGTGCTCTCAAAAATGACTTCCTTCCTGCTAAAGATGAGGGACATTTTTAGACAGGATGCCAGTCTGATGTCTGAAGTATGTCTGCAGCCGTCTTGTCTTCGCCCTATGGAGTTGGTTCCTGATCTTTCCCACGCTGAAATCTCTCATAAAAAAAAGAGACGAGAGATTTTAGTACAACATAACCAGAATAAGCGTAGTTATAATCGTATATACACTTTAGACGACAACTTAAATGCACAAAAGAAATGTGGAAACTTCACATTTCGGTAGATTTATAATCCCGGGGTCAAACTCAGCCGTAAATATTTCCTCTGTGTGACATTAATATACAGTTTTGAAGGGGTCTTTGCAGAGGCACCGCTAAGCCGCTGCCGTGGCTTCCGCTGGGTCTGGTCCAGGAAAAAAAAAAGGGAAGAAATGCAAAAACAATGAGTACTAGAAAAGTCACACTCGTGCCGTCGTGCCAGGAATAGATACTAGTTTGTGGTCCATTTTGTGGTTGGAGCTATCTGCCCACATTGTGGACAGATGGCACATTTTCACTCAAAGTATATCTAACCACAACCCTTTGACTTTCACAATACATGCTGTAGGGCAGAGCTAATAGAGCAACAGATGGAGTTTATAAAGTCTGAGACATGAAACAGAGACACTTTGGAGGCACTCGAGGGCTGCGCATGTACGTGCCTTACCACAAATATGTAGATGTACTACTATGTTATACTACTACATTTTACAGCAAATGCAGCATCTTAACTATTGTTTGCGTTTTCTGATAAGTCACCCTTTAAATTGTTTCAGCGAGCCTCTTTGATAATCCTTGATAAATCATCTGTTTTCTACATCGCACATGCAGCTGTAATCCACTAATAAGAACACCTTCTGGGTTGCCAGGTTGTGAAAAATGTCTTTAATGATGTTGAGTCGTTAAGTCATTAACAAAGGCTCAAGAGTTTGTCGCTTTCTGAAGAGCAAACAAGTCTGCAGTTATAAATGTTAATAACTCTTTAATACGCTGATAAACATCAAGTCTGCAGTCAGAAATGTCATTAATCCGCCTTATTAGAACGTGATGCAAGCTTTTATGATTATTTGATATTTGCATATCTGATGTCAGGACCTTCACTTCAGACGTACACACATATTGGAAACATACCTCACACAGTATACCGCGGGCCTCTGTACATCAACTTCATCACATCAGCTCTTATGTAACAAGCTGCAAACAGCACCTCAGGGATTGTGAAAGATGACAAAATCCACAACTTTGCACAGCTTGGATTGTTTCATGACTGTGATATTTATAGATTGCATTCACGCTATAAAATAAATTTCCCCTGACTTAACAGAGCGTTTTGCTGCTGTTGTGTTTCCTCCTTTGAGTGTGTCCTCAGATACACAGCGCTATTTATAAAAGGCGTGGAACCGAACGAGTTACTCACTGGAGCGCGCCTTTCTATTTCCAGACTAAAAGAGTGTTTTATTATTTCGAGGTTCCTAGCTTTTTTTGGCTACAGGGTTGCAATTTATAGCTCAGGTTCAGTGCATGCCCAACCAACCCTTCCCCCCACATAACCTCTCCAGCCTCTCCACATTTACACTTAGCCAAGTGTGAGACCAGAACTATCTCATCTGCCATGCCATTGCGCTCAGTGTCGGGTCAAGGCAGGCTGAGCGCCACAGCCTGGACGATCACAGATAGTCATGACTGAAAGATCCAGAAAGAGAAGAGAGACAAAAGAGGATAATAAATGATGAATGAAGTTTAAGAGTCTTTGTGCATCCTTAATTTCTAAATCTGTCCCTCTCTCCTCAGGATAAACCAGCTGACACGACCACCCTCCTCAGTCAAGGTATGACCAGGTAAATTGCCTTTCCTCCTAAAGGTGTTTTCACACTTTAGTGCTTTTCACATTAGCAGTTGTACGAGCAGTTTAATTGGTTGTTCACAAAGAAACGGTCTTGGATCATTAATGTTTATAATGCTCTTTTTCTCATTACCCGGCAAGCAACACATAGAACACCTTTCATTAGGCACAGAGGACTGAAAACAAGGTTTTTCAAGGACTTAATAGACACTTTAGCCTGAGGATAGCCAAAACTTTATGATTGTGTGAATGTTGGAGGTGTAATAATACATAAATGATTGATCTACAATCCGTTTCCCGGCCCATTGTACTCAGGGACTATCCAGGCATTCTTGGAGTGGTGGTTATTTGACTATCTGGCATCTTATCAAGACCTAAGCTGCCTTCCCTCCTTCCTGTCTTTATCAGACTCGCACACATGGTGCAAAACCTCTGTAATTATTAACTGAGCAAAGTAAAGACACAATAATTGGTAGCATACCAGCCAACTCTGCACTCGAGGACAATGGGGGGCTACTGTATTTGACGGTAAAGAATAACAAGATTAAAGTCTGACTCACTGATTAGAAGGACAAGGAATCCGTTGTGACTTATTTGTAAAGGTTATCATGTTTAGCCATACATAAGGTCAAGGTTTTACCCCATCCTAATCCTTTCTCTGTAACCATGGTTGAGTTTGTTTGTCCTCCAAACATTCGTCAAAGTACTGTATGGACACGAAGTGCAAAGGAAATAGTTCATGAATGGCGATACCGCTGGGTTTATTATCACCCCCTCCCAGTAATGCTCTGCACGTGTTTTCGGTGTGGAAGGTAGAAGGTCAGAGAAAGAGTCATGACAAACAAATCAAATCCACTTCCGTTTTCGCGGTAGTCACGTGCGTCAACGGAGGTTTGAACGATCAGTTTTCTCGTGCCAACTTGTGAAAACTTGTGGAAATCCTGGTGTGTAGGATTTCTTCTCACAGACTCGTCAGAGTTCAGTTCAGGCAGCGGCGTGATCTCCCAGTTGCATCTCCCTGCAGTATTTGAAGGCAACAATCGGTGAGGTGGAAAAACTGTATGAAGGTGTAAATTCCTGCAGGCAGAGGACAGGATGATGCCGCTAAATACAGCTCAGAAACACTCAATATCCAGCCTTCATTTACATTTTTAGTTTCCATCTATTTTTATGAGTCAGTTATGATCAACACTGTAAAAACGTCCCTCCTTTGTACGGTCATGATGCTTTGACGTCTGACATTTATGCACCGGCTGATTGTTTGTATTTTAGGGAAATAAATATAGAAATAAAACCACTGCTGTGAACTACTCTAGTCTGTAAGTCATAGATTCATCAGATTTATTGATGGGAACTCTGTTTCAGGAGACAAACACGTGAAAAGGAGAAGTTGAAATTAGTTTCTTGTATTGTTATTAAATGCCCAGTGTGTAGGACTTAGTGGCACCTAGCAGCTAAGTTGCAGATTGCAACCAAATGAATTCTCTCCCACGTCTCACCCTCTCCTTCCAAGCATGTAGGAAAAACTCTGGCTGCGAAATTCACATAAAAAGGTCGCATCTAGATCAGAGTTTTGTTACTTTAGAAAAATGGTTCCTGTTAATAGATACTCCTAAATCCTACACACTGGACCTTTAAATAATACTGCAAGAAGCCAAATTTTAAAAATCTGCGTTGTCAAAAGTGTCCTTGAAAGTTCCCACAAAGAGAGGCACGGCACATCATTATCACATACCCTAACCCAACTTTGGTAATATAGCGTGATGGATCACCCATCACGAGGCGACTTTGAGAGCTCCGCAGCTTGATTTGCATTGTGCGCTGATAAATGCGAGACGACGGCTGATTTTTGAAGGCAGGAAATCAATTTTAAAAATAAATATCAAGGATGTACAGTCTGCAGTTTAATGGGCTATGATGTGCAGGAATAGCAGAGTGGTATTTTACTGTAAGTACTGCAGTGTCATTACCACTGGCAGGGTGACATTAGCATGTACAGCTAATGACAGGTGACATGAAAGGCTCCCACACTGCTGCCACGCATATCATGTTTCAGTGGCGGCTTGTGCTCTCAGCCTGAGGGTTTCATCAGTTCTCTGTCACATGGCAGCTAAAGCATTTTCTCGCTGCTGTCAAAAGGGGCTAATTATAGAGAAAAGTGATTACAGCTACGCGAGGTCAGAGTTGAACGCGCCTTCGAAATGATCGTTTCCACTCCAAAGCGAGGCCGCCGAGGCGCTCTGTGATTCCGTGATTGATTTTCAACATTTGTATCGGAGGATAATCCAATCAGTGACAGGCTGTGCCTCCTCCCCTGGGTCTGAGTCACAGATCAATAAAGTTCACAGTTCATCGTCTGTCCGGTGACAAGTGTTCACCCTTCACACTTCACACTCTGCCCACCGTTCCCAGAGGCCCAACACGCTGCACCCTAGGGAGGGTAAAGAAGATATATGGTGCCATTGTGAAGTGCTGTGGTTGATTAAGGGGAATATTCAGATGACAATAAAAGTGTTTGGCTCTGACAAGGAGAGGAAGTGTAGGAGAGGAATTTAGAGGAGGGGAGGGAAGACACACGAGCGCTGAATAAATGAGGATGAAGAGAAGCAGTAATCGGCTAAGCTGTTATACATCCCAAGCTATTAATCTCTGCTGATGCAATCCAAGACAGAGATCAGATACACTGAGATCCAATTAACTTCCTCTGTCGGAGGAATCAGTCTCTGCTGACCAGATTCACCCCACACCACATGGTAACTAGAGGACATCCCCAAGCTGGGGCCTGTCAAAAGATCAGCACGAGCTCTGACAGCAGAGCTTCACACTCATTTATTCTGTAACCACAATCCCAGAACTACTCGGGGAGGAAAATTCACATCACAAGGCAAAACCGATCCTGAACTGTTCAACGTGTTTATACAGCTACAGGCACATACTTTCCTTCTTCACACTCTTATCGTTCAACACAAGCTCTGAATCCTCCGTCAGCAGCTCTGAGTGGGTTCATGGTGCTGAGAAGGGCAGAGACCACAGACCACACACACTTTCAGATCTTCCACAAAGGAGCAACCTCATCACAGTTATATATCACTGGGTCGTTCGCTGCTTTCCCTTTCTCCTATCCGTCAGTCAGATCTATCGCAACGTCAGCCCATCCGGGTTCAGTCATGATTTGCGTCCTCTCAGCCAAAAGCCACTACAAGTCGGTCTGATTAGAGTTTATTCGCTTGCCAGACCAATCAGACCTCCCCCTTTGCTTGAGAAGCCAGCACAGTGATACTAAAGCTGCGAGGAGGCAGGCCAATGCTGCACATATCAAAGCTTTCACAACTCTAATTATCTCTATGTCAAGCTGGCATTTGAGCGTTTTAATTTCAAGTTTGGCTCATAAACAATTCACAGAGTTTAATAATAATTAAGGACGATGTTTTATCCCAAAGAGGATTGGGGCTGTAGTTAAAAGACCAAAACACATTGTGTTCTGTAATCCTCCTGTTTGGGCTAGTTTGTCTGATCTGCAGTTGTTTTTCTTGAACACATCGGAGTGTCTGCATGTGTGTATATATAATCTACGTGAATATACGTCTACTGTGTGTATTGGTGTGTGGAACATCACCCTGCACTAATCCCATTGTAGCAGCAATAGTAGCATGTGCGCTGGAGCATCCAGGGGCACCGTAATGACAGACCACAACAAACAGCGGGATGCACCGCATCCAATCTGAGAAGACTACAAGCGTAACACCGTGAACATTTGATGGTGTAATCTCCAACCGAGGGTAGTTTTCTCTTCCGGTGCCACATTTTTTCCCGACATATGACTTTTGTTTACGTGTATTTCAGCAGCTGGAAGCGATTTTAAAAAGAGTCTGGCTAAATTTTCATGAGCAAACAATGATAAATCATGTTTTATTATTCAGTTTATTCTTTTTCTACGTTATAATTCAGTGGGAACATTTATTCTCCATTCTTTATTGTGAAGATTAATATTTTACAGCCAAAATCTAATCAAGAACGTAGAGGCCGTGGCTGTGTGTTTCTGTGGATTGGATTAAACACTGTTGTATGCTGGTATGCAGTGTGCAGTAACATTTTTAGGTCACAGGCTGGTCGTGGTGTGCAGGCGTTATCAGGAAGGTCCTAACAGATGGCCCAGGAGCTTTCGACCTCAACATTAATTACATGAGAATGTCCTGTGGTGAGGCCAGACTCTAACTGCTCTGCATTTCCTCCCCTCCCTCTCCCTCCCTATATCTCTTTCTTTCAGGTGACAACTACATGAGGAGCCGCATGAAGGAGCAACCAAACTCAACAAGGATGACGAGATGGAGATAAATCAAAAGAAAAAAAAAAAGCGAGGGCAGCTGATCCACTTCTTTAAAACCGACCGCGCCCGTGTTCTCTTCACCATCATCACCCTCTTCTTCTTCTTGGCTCCGGCTGCTCTTCCCTTTCACACGCGCTCTCGGAGGCCGCTCAGAACTGAAACGAGGGAGCGTCTTGCCCCTCTTAGAGAAAACGCCTCTGCATCACAGGCCGGTGCTAAGGCGCACAGTTGTGCGCCGAAGCCGGGCCGACGGACAGCTGGTGTCCTCCTCACCTCTGTCAGCGAGGATCCACTGAACCCTTCCAGGGAGGAGGCGGGGTGGCAAACCACCCCCCCCACATGACCCCTCCGATTCCTGATGCCATACTACTGAATGCTGACCATGAACCTGCCCTGTCTGTCTGCCTGTCTGTCCAAGGGTCTGTCTCTTTTGTGTCTGTCTGTTACTTCGGCTGTCAATCTGCACCAAGTGCCATAGCGTCATTACATTCCTTCAGACTTTGCACTGACCACCATCAACCCTCACGACGTCATCACTGACTATCTTTACATGCACGCTCTAATTCAGCTTTTGGCCATGATATTTATATAAAGTTAATATATGCCAGGCATAATTTGTACACTGCAGCTCCATTGGTGTCTCTTTTCCAAAATCCATTCTGCCCTAGCTCTCAACACTTGGAGCCTGTAAACAGAGAGAAGCTGTAAAATTCAAGTTATGCGGAGCGAATGATGCAACTCACTAAAAAGTGCTGCAGGAATATGATTCTGTGTTTATCTGTTCACACAAGCCTCCAGAAAACGTGACTAAAACCAGATTGCTCTGCACGTGTTAATTACAGTATTAATGACCTGAACGAACAAAGTGTTTACATGGACGGATGCAGTATTGCCACGGTCGATCAAAGTTTTGTCGTGCATGTAAACATAGTCGTCAATCAAGAGCCAAAAAAGTGTTTATATCTAAAGGTCAGTGAATCAGCCTTAAAAAATTGGAGCTTTTCACATCAACAGCTGTTTCGTTCGACCCCCCTCATGTGTTTTTTACTTTTAGCCTTTAGCACTTAAATCAGTGTAGACAGTGCCAGAGAACAGGACAGAGGCGAGAGATTTCTGCACATTATTTTTCACAAGTTTTCTTGTGATTTATTTTCTTTTTTTTCTGTGTGATGTTGGATTTGAAACTGGAGGTTACTGCCTATGATTGTTTCAGACGTTTGATCAATCTGAGCAATCCGGGGCAATTTAAAAAAAAACGGACACTGGACTATATATTTTATAATTTATAATGTACAAGCTTTTTCCTAAAACGTAAATGAAACGCTACTCTTTTGACTTTTAAGGGGTAACGCCTGTGTTTTTGTGTAAATGAGAAGCAATACGAACATTTTTTTTGAGGAAACCGACCTTTTTATCCACACTGCCTTATCAGTGAGCCAGGTTTCTCTGTAAAAGGGGAAGCTCTCTGATGGTTGGTTTTGAATTTCTGGACACAACGCCCACACAGAGACGGAGTCACTTTTGATGATGGATTCCAGTCCATTCCACGCTGGTTTACAATAACAGGCATTGTGGAAAGAGACCTTTTCCCCCTCGCAATTGTAGATATCCCATTCCATGATTAGAAGAAAAGACCTTTGAGAGGAGCTAGAGTCGCAGTCATCAGTTTATTACTGAGGGAAATCGAAATCCTTGACAGGAAGAGGAAATTCTTTGGCCCCAGGTTAGAATGATTGTGAGCTCTTATCGTCGGTAACGGATAAGCGAGGAATCCCCCTTTAAAACCAGACAAGCATGCCCTCAGATGTCACTGCAGGAGCTGATGAACAAAGTCCCCTTCTATACCTGCACCAGAGAGCAACTTAGAGATTTACATAGGAAACATAAGTACACAATAGACAACACCTGGGTTTGAATCACCACTCTATGCATTAATTCCAGTATCGTATTGTAATTATGCAAATATAATGCAAAATCCCATAAAGAAAAAAAAAATCTGCTGTAGCTCTTGCTTGTATATACAAAGGTTTAGGCAAAAGCTTAATTAGAAGTTAACTTGAAGGATCATTTTTATATGAATATATATATATATATTATCTGGTGGATACAATTAGTGAAACCTTGAAGACACTAATGGAGTCAAAGGTTTTTAAAAACTTGTGCATAAAGGGAATAAAAGCACTTTGCAGACCTCCAAGAAAACCCAGAAGGAGGTAGAGGAGGAGGAGGAGGAGGAGGAGGAGGATGGGGTGACCTTAGCGGAGGAATAAAGGGAGACGTTGAGGTGGTTCTTGTAGCATTGATGTGTGAGCATGACTCACCGGCTGTGCGCGGGGTGCTGTGTGGGCTGTGTCCTTGTTGCCAGATCATTAGCTTTAGCTTCTCTCCAACTGCGTGGAGCTCTCTGAATGTGATTCTGTCCAACCTGACGTGTTTACACACCTACATCTTCTTAATGAACTAAGCTTCTTACCTTCCTTTTATCAGTTTTTTTTAATGTTACCAAATGAGTTTTTTTTTAATAACTACAATAGAGATATATATAGCTATATCACGCAGCGACTTTAATATATTGTAAATGATGGCTTGGATGCAACGTATTTATTTGTTTGTTACCATAATGAAGAATAATCTATAAAGGGAAGTTTAATGTTTGAGTATACTACACTTTGTTGTATGTTGGGTTTAGATATGCCTGTTTATCCATCCTTTTGTATCACAATGAAACAACACAATACCTTTTTACATCACTAAGATTCATCCTGTTTACTGTGATCATGAATTGGACGTCCTACACACGCGTTACACACACGAAGGGAACTGCAATGTGATCGTTTTTTTTAGGCAGCGTCTCATGTTTAGGGTGCAATACTTTTGCATTCATTTTTGTAGCTCTTGTTCATGTTTTTCTCCTTTTTTTTTTTCTTTTTTACAACTGATCAAATCTTTTTTTTTTGCACACTTAATGTTCAGGGATTTATTTGAACCATAGGCCTAGCATCAACTTCGCAGCCTCTGCCCCGCAGAGGTCTGTCACTTCATGCTCACAGTAAGTGCTGACGTGCTGTCATCATCGGAAGGGACGTCGTCTCTGGTCAGATGAGTCATGAATTGAGTCTCACTTTGCCAAATTTAGTTTATTTAGCACCAATCCTTTAGGAGTATAAGTCCGGTGTATCGAGTAATTCTGTGTTAATAATCACTGAAGTGATGTATTGAGAATGTGCTATTTCTTGTCATACAAGAATCATGTATAAAGAAACCTTTTTCTGATGTTGAGCAGAAAACAGAGGTTATTTTTATTTTTAGAGCAAGTCAATACAAGAGAGTTAGTGTTAAAGAAATCCGAGGATATTATTCTAGAACTGAACTGTGATGAGAAAATGTACATGTCTGTAAATCAAATAAACTTATTTAATCACGTCATACAGCCGCGTCGTGTCTGTTTCTCGTCATTCTGTCTTTCATCACATCACATCACGACATCCAGCAGACTTCCACAGAGAGGCCTCTGGTAAAGCTGTCAGCTTTCTCACCAGAGATGCGTTAAGTATCTGAGATAAGCTACACGCGATCATGCATCACATATTTTACGCGTCTGTACTGTGTCCACACGTCCACGCGATCGTTCCTCTTACAAGTTGCTTGCTTGCATCTAGCCTGATGAAGTGTGAATATGAATGTACGCTTGGAATATGATGATTAAAGCCTGTTTTTGAGAATCCTGCTATCTCTGGGTTGTTATTAACTAATTGTGAATTATCTGGTAAAAGTTAAGTGTTAGTCTTGTGGGGGCCACAAAAAGGGAAGGTAATGGTAAGATAATCATGAAGTAAGTAATGGGATTACTTTACAGTCTGTGAAGGTCATCCAGCTCATCTATCTTCGAGAAGGGTTCAGTCTGGGCCAACTGGACTTGGTTGTAGATGAATGAAGTCTTGTCTTCTTGAAGATTACTTAACTTCTAATAACGTAATGCCTCTAAACTAATTATTAACTCATCTTTAATTACCCTACTATCTCCAAGTGTGTTTATTTATTAAATAGTTCTGACCTTCACCAGGCAGACCAGATTCACACTAAAGTATTTAAAGAAAAATCTTTACATCGGATGAACATTTGGACATAGTAGATTCTTGCAGCTTGTGGATTAATCATTCGCACCAACTGTCCAATTTGGCTGAAAACCACAAAAGCACTGACTGTTGTAAGTTGTTCATTTGGACTGCAGTGAGTAAAACCATCTGCACCACAGCACCCTCCTAAGTGGCATTATCATTTCCAGAGGTAGTGTTGCAATCAATGGCTGTGCTTCAGTTTCTCTTGTTCTCCCTGTGCTCTCACAGTTTCGGGGATCGGGAGTGCAGAAGTTTAGACGGACTCAACAGGGATGGAAAACGTATGTACTGTTTATATTACACGTAATTTAACAGGTATGTACCCAGGTATGTTTCCTTACTTGACTATTAGTAACTATAATCTATGGTTGTCAGAACTGAGTTTATACACGTTAAGCTCATATGTACAAGGATGTGTCAGGTCAAAGGAATTACATTAATGCACAGACTTTTTTTTAAAAGAAATGTGCACTGGATATCGTTTTCCTCCTCTCCTCGTCTTCGCAGGGGCTTACAAAGACTTGATTTTTATCATAGCGAGAGAAGGCTGGAGTTAGTCCGTGAATGAACTACTGTATTGTTCAGGTGCAGTCAAGCAGGTCTCTGTGTGGCTCAGTTTGTAAAGTAATCTCGCAGTCCCCAGAGTGGTTTACAGACGCACTGACACATCACAGGCACGACATGGGGCTCTGCTCTGGATGAAAAAACAAAAACATAATATTTACCCTCGCAGGAAGTGAGGAAGTCCACGGCTAAAGGTCCTCTGTGTGCTGACGTTCATTAGAAAGGGCAGTTTCACCTCACATGGCAGCTAATAGCACTAATGGACATGTCTATGACAGGGCTGCACAAACACAAAGAGTAAGTATACATTGCATTTTTGACAAAAGAAGACTGGACATGTCGGTTGCGAGGCCTTTAATTAGGGAGAGCTACATTTTAAACAGATCCTTCTATCTGACATGCCCCCAGTTTGAAGAGGGGAAGATTATATAGTAGCCAGAGGGAGCTCAAAGTGGAGAATTAGTGTTTGGTCGTTGGATGACCCAAAGTAACCAACACCCTTTCCCACAGTCAGGCCAACACGAACCCCGAAGTCAGACGCTCCAATCTCAACATCAACACACCTAGTCATGCAGCAGGCAGGAAACAGTGGGGCGTACACAGGAAAAGGAGAGCCATTCTATCGAGCACTGGAATTTCCATTTGCCACTTATACCCACAGAGGACAAACTCTGTACGACACGCAGGGTAAATTTAGTTTGAAAAATAGCCGCCGCTGGATGTGAAGCTTTAAAATGTCAGCTTGACCAGGGCTTTAAAAAAGGAGCATTGTTTAGGCCGTCCATTTTTTTAAATGTTATCGTGCATTCTGAGTCACAGTGACCTGTTGTTATGAAATTCACTCAGCTCTTCGAGAAGGTTCAAGAAAGTTCTTGAAGGAACTTTGGGAAAAGTTAAATTAAAAAAAAGGAGAGTTCTGGCAAAAGTCTAAAAATCCAAAATAAATAAAGTCCAACAGAACAGGTCATCAAAATAGGCGGAAAACACGAAGGCAGGGAGTAAAGTAACACATGACATAAGGAGCGGGGAGAATTATGATTAAAAAAACACCACATTTAGGTGAAGAAATCCTGCACTAAGACAATTTAAGATTAATCTTTTACCTCCTACACGTCTGCCCACAGAAAGCTAACACTATGTACAACTTTCATGGACTGTCAGTACTATTAAAACCCACACATGTAGGAACATGCATTATATGTATTGATAGATTAAACTGTCATGTTTTTGGAAAACGTGACAGTTTCAGAAATAATCCAGAAGAAAGATTTAAAGCTTTCATGCACGGCACTGAGTATAGAAACCTATCATGTTTCCCACCCATATCTATACAATGATGTAATAAATCTTTGCAGCCTTTATGTTCTGCTTCGAGTGATCAAAAATAGTCTCATGTGAGGCGGACAATCCCTCAAGGCGATGATGGGAATAAACAAGTTAAAACATATATAGGCTGAAATTAAAGACCTAAAATGTTTTTTCTCATAAATCAAAACAGAAACGGCTCATCTTGGCAGCATCTCATTATGACATTATAACACAATAGCTTCATAGTGCGGTGACAACCACAAACATATCCGATTACATCGTGTCTTTAAGACAACGATCTGTCAAGAAACATGACTCACACCGCTCTTGTGGTGTGAATTTGTAAACTCGACAAGAAGTAAATCTTCGAAAAAATCTGCCACCCTCCTGAGCTGAAACAATGGATTTCAGACAAACGTAATGGCTGCCATGCTCTCTGCAGGAATGTCTGCATTTTCAGAGTACGTCACAAAAGGCTTGGCTGCGGGCGGAGACGTGTTCATGTAATTAGATGGACCTGATGATTAATGCAGACTTACCAGCACAGCATAAATAGAGGTCAGGGTAAGAAAAGACGAAGTGGTGATTTGTCTCAAACAGAAAAGGGCTTTCTGTGGATGGCACACACGAAAATCTGCAGTCTGCAGCATCACACCTCTACTGCGAATCTCTCACCTCTCTCTGTAGACACCCACCGACTTTTCCAACCTGCTGTAGAAACACAGTAACCTTCACGCAAAAGAAAGCGTGGTGGAAACATCATTGAAGTCTCCGACAGCACCTGGTGAGGTTTGAAATGGTGTCATCTGTATGTGAGTGTGAGATCTAGGATGTATTTCCCACTGGCTGATGTGTTACAGAAAGTGTTTTTATGTCATCTCAGGGTGCCGTGATTTATGCACTGCAAAGAAATAAATACTGATGAAATGAGCAAAGACTTCAGTAAGCAGTGTACCGTGTGAAGACAAAGATGCAGAGTGACAAACTCCAGTCGTTCAGGCCTGTGTAGCACATTTCTACCAACAGAATTAAACATGAGGGATTAAAAGGAGGAACAGAGAGGAGAAAACAACAAATGACTCTAAAGGCTGTTAGTGCAATTGAGGGGAAAAGGTAAAAATAGAT
Organism: Nibea coibor; assembly: GCA_023373845.1. Classification (NCBI taxonomy): domain Eukaryota; kingdom Metazoa; phylum Chordata; class Actinopteri; family Sciaenidae; genus Nibea; species Nibea coibor. The sequence continues at coordinate 19,124,365 of CM041733.1, forward strand.
CTTTGCTTCATTAGCGGTTCACTTGAGGCGGGGACGTGCTCAAGTTTTCAACCACTGTCATTACAAGAAGACACAACGGAACAAACAACTCAGGGACTGTCACATCCCAGAGAGTGATGGCAATAAAACACCACCTCTGAAATGTAGGAAACTGGCAGATGCAGAAACGCCAGCGTTTGTTTCATATTACACAACATATTGTTTTCATTTATATAGAATTACATATGAAGACATATGTTTTCCATTTCTGTTGTCTGTTTTTCTTTTTTATGAAGGACTTTGCCTGACCAAATAACGTGCAACCGTTTCAAACCTCGTCTTCCCTTGACTGGAAAAATAAAGGGAGGCTTTCACATTGTTACATCACTGCTGTAGGCTACGGTCCTCCCGTCAAATAATACAAATTTTGTTTATGTATAATTTTAACTTTAATACAGTTTGCTTTGCACAGGGAGGCAGTCACATACACTAAAGACAGCCTTTTTTCTAAGGTACCATAAAAACAACCATTTAACAGGAGCAGATCTTGACAGAGAGGAAAGAAAACTATTATAGTTACATAAAAAAAGAAAAAACAAAGAAATTTGATCTGACGGTAGCGTAAGATGAAAAATCAGGGCACGGCAGAGTTTAGGATTCATGAATATCTGTTTCAAATATCATGGAAATCCATCCAACCGTGGCTGAGATAATTCAACGAGGACCAAAGTGCTAGACCAACCACTCGACCGACTCGCAGCGCCAGCCGAGGTGTGCCAAAATAAAAATAACACCTCGTTACAGATTCAGTGTTGGGGAAAGCAGAGCTAAGAATTGGCTGCGTCTGCGTTAAGTGGGAGACAATAATTAGGACTTCTACTTTATAAGTTTATCTGTAAATATTTTCATATTCCTTAAACAACTGTGTAGCCTGGCCAATTTATACGATCACATAGAATTAGTATTCTGTCGAGTGACAACAGAAGTGGTTCAAGAGCTGATCCTTGAGGTACACCACATATTATTTTTGTAGATGAGGAAGCAAAATCCAAAAGATTTTTATTGGCAGATGAAAAGGTATTACTGACACAGTGTACATAGTGTTTGTTATTTAATTCAGATATTTTAGACAGGAGACCAGAAAGCCACATAAAAACTGGTAAAAATAATAGGAAGGCGACTACGTCCGCAGCTGTTTTTGGAGGAAAATGGACAAAAATAATTGACGTCAATTTATCGTACAGACGAGATCCCAGATTTGTTGCTGGGTTGGATTTCATACAGCTGAGAGATTTTCCTCCTCTTCTTACTTCTCCGTTGTGGAGCATCTCTTCTTTAAGCATGACTTCTTTCATGTGTGAATGGACTGTCAGGCCCGAGGAGCCAACTAACCTTCAGCTGTCAGAGTCTGCATTAATGCATGGCTCTGCATGCGTTACTGTGTCATTAAAGAAGCTGACACATGTTCCAGAGGAAGGCATGAGATGTCCTTCTCCTCCTCTTTACTGTCTGCCCATGTGGAATGAATAAGAGATGCGCTTCATGGTGGGCTGAGCAATGTCAATGAGGGAACCAACGCGAACGATTCAAGAAGACATGAATGGCAAGTAATGGTCAGGCCCGCTGTCGTTTGAGTCGCGGCAGCAGAAGACGTCATTACCCTGCAGCCAGTTATAATGATCACTACTCGTCTCCCATCAGGCCTTGAAGCAGTGGCTTCATTTCAAACTGTGCCAGCGAGGTCCCCAACGCGATGAGGAATTAATTTGATTTGCATGCTTACTAACGAGGATGTAATGTAAATTGACAGTGGAATAGTGTTACGGCAACTGTGCTTGTTATGTGCCACAGTGGGTTCAGTGTCTCGGGCGCAGAAGTGTGAGTTATGAATACCAGAGTTTTCTGAATTAAACATGAGCTTATGCTTGACTTGGCAAAGAGTGAATGATGTCGGTTGGCTTTAGTTGCTTTTTTTAGCTCACATGCTTCCATTTTTAGACCCACTGTTACCACTGCAGCATAAACTGATTCAGAAAAACTACCAAAGGCTATTTATGCATGTGCCCGTGTGCGCACAGCAGCATCTGCATTCATGTGTCCCACACGTGAAGCACGGGCAGGGAAGGATCTTTGTGAATGACTGAGGCAATGAATGGCAAACACCTCTGGGTGAATGGAAGCAGCACGGCAAATGACATGTTATACACACAGTTTGTACACACCCAGCAAACAGCTGTCTCTTTTTAGGTTTTAGGTGTGTGCAGCCACAAATACACTAATGCACCCTAATGGATCAAACAAACCACACCAGCAGGAACACACACAGAATTTTAGATGCACACAGGCAACCTCTCTTCTACAAGAGAGCAAGATGTCAAGTAGGTTCATTTCAGCATTTCCCGTCATTAAATATGGAGAGATAAAAAAAAAGAAGCTAATTCAGGATATTCTGATATTTTTGCTGTGTAATTAAAGTGCTTCAATCCAGGAATACATTACACATCATTACAGCTAATATTGCACTTCCCTGGGTAACTAAGTGCTCTCCAACAGGGCTGAATTGGTTATGCTCTAATACTTGGCAGCTTATCAGTTTGAATAGCTACCATGCACAAAGTCCCACTCTCTCCGAACCAGCAAAACCTCTCTGTGCCTGAACAGACAAGTCGGACAAACATCAGACCCGCACGTCCAGATTCACCACCCTCGGGGAACTTCGATGTTAGTGTGTCAATCAGTCAATCAGTCAAACAGATTTAGTCATAGGACTGGCATGTGGAAAGTTTCCATACATGATGTCCATGAGCTACACACATGACTGTGTGAATATAGAAAAGAATACTCCAGTTTTTTTAATGTGGGGCTGAATGAGGTACTTATGCAAAGTCAGTGGGTTACCTAAAGTAGATGGTGGTCAGCGTTCTCTCAGCTTGGAGAAGCAGACAGAAGTAAGGAAGCAAGGAAAAAGACACTGCTGTGGACAGGGTCAGCAGAGGATACGATAAAACGATACAAAAGGCAGACCTAAAGAAATCAATATTTGTTTAAGTGAACACTATCGTGATCTTAGTCTCAGGACTTTAACTTGCCGTCAGATCTGCAGCGTGTGGGAATCAGTAAATTTAGTGCCAAGTGGGAATAGCGAAATGGCTTTGTCTGTCATGACATGAACAAACACATACGCTGTCTCTGCCTTTAAACCGTTATCTAAATCAGATATTATCCAGGCATCACACCTGTCAAACCCTTAATTGAACTAAGATGATTTGCGTCACTCGGTCTTCTTTTCACACTCTGCTCTCTTCTTTCTCTTTCCTCACCTCTTACACAACCAAAGAGAGAGAGAGAGACGAGAGCAGGGAGATGTTAACCACAAATGAATGAATGTCATTGGAGGGAGTACTCTGAAATGAGTTGTAAAGGGGGGGTTGATAGATTATTCATGATGGTATGTGACCTACCAGGCTCTGCATACTGTCAGACAGTGATGCTGGAACTGCTTTCCCGTTGGCATTCGCCCCCTCAGATCAATCCACCAAGAAAAGTTCATCTGTGCTGCAAAATGGTTTATAAAGTCTAAAAGAGATGGACAAAGGAAGGTGCATTAAAATACAAAGAATGGGCCTATCACAAAGAAATCTACCAGAACTTTATATCACCCTACAACGTGTCCTTGAACCTTGTTTTTCCAGTATCAAAGAATGTACACATTCACTACCATATGTGAGCGAACAGTATGGTGCATTTCCATTGACCTCATTCTCTAATTTTACCACAGGAATCACACACTCAGCCTTTTCACATATGGCAGCAAGAAAAGGAGGATGAAGATTTATTTTTTCTTGGAAGCCTCAGGAAATGGACTCTGAATTCTAGCCGTTCACGAGCACCACATTCCAAATGATGCTTAAATCCTCAAATCCTATTTGAGGAACATGACATCAAAAAAGAAAATATGGCAAGAGGCAAGCAATAATAAATATAGGATAGGACCGTAGAAAATATGCTAAAGATGTTGGTACCAGATGATATACTGTTCTTATATAAAGTGTCCATTATTGTGTTTCCCAGAGTTTTAACTTGACATTCTGGTCCTGACCACTGAGAAGTCAACACACGTGAGAAGTGCTTGAGTGTGTGTTGAGTCAAGAGTCAAGTGTAAGTGTGCAGATAGATAAAGAAAACAGGGAAGGAAAGAGAAGTGTGAATCAGCACAAGTTCCCATGCTGAGTTGCCTTTCAGCAGGGAGCATCATCTTGACACAGTTCCCAGTCGCATTCAAAGTCACTGTAAAGTGCCTGAATGAGGCTTGTTTGTGACCACAGTTCATTTAAAAGTTAAACAGAGACAGATCTGTCTGTGTAATATGTTAAATATTAATTTAATCAGTCATTAGCCCCCAAATCTCCACAAAGAGTGAGTCTTTAAAGTTGTTTTGCTTGAGCATCCTGCTTAGAAGTAGCATCACACTCACAGGCTGACAGGTACGTATGCGTTAATCCTGCTGACAATATCTCAAGTCGATTCAATTGATCAGAAGTCAATACATTCGAGTGAGTGATGGAATTGATTTGGAAATGGCTACATTAAACTAATGACATTCATACTGAAAGCCTCATTAGACTATGAGAAAGCCCAAAGACCTCTGACACGGTCAATAGTGGAGTCTGTCAGCGTGACGCAGGTGGAAATCATCAGTAATGAGTGGAGTAGTGCGTTTGAAAGTTCATCCACTGTTTCCGGTCTTTCCTGTAAAACCTCTCATAACAAATCTCTACATTAAGAGATGGATGTGTGGAGAACGCTGACAGAATGATCGGCGAGGCCTGCCCGAGGTGGAGAAAGGGCATCCAAATCTGTGCAGCAGGCAAAATGCCACAACATGTTAGCATGCTGTGCAGGCTTGTAGCCTGTGGACAGTGATGTGTAGACAAAGAATGGGAACCAATCCAAGAAAACCTGCTCGCACCCAGAGGGCCCGTGCTGAATGTGATCTGTAAACAATGATTTAGACCTACAGTGACACCCAAGACGAACAAATGTCTTCGGGTCAGGTTCATTCAAAACCAGTAATAAATCCACTGAGACTGGTCCAACTCTGCTCCGAGGTAGTGGGATTTAAATTTTAACACAACATCAAGTAAACAAAGGGTGAGAGTTAGGGAGGTAACACACACACACACCCTGATTTACATACAAACAACTGAATCCTTGCGAAGTCTAGCCCAGCTTTAATTCAACCAGTGAATCCACGAGATGCAGTGGTAGCCAGCGGCCTCGTGGGACTGAGAGGGATTTATGGGCTGTAGGCAGCAGGGTAATCCACGCAGGTCTCTCTCCCACCAGCACTAAACATTAAATATTCATTTCCAAGTAGGAGACAGTCTGTGCTGCACTTGTACTATACGCAGGTAGAACTGACGTATCTGCTCTAATTGGATGTGAAAGAAATGGTTAGAGGCCTGCAGGTAATATTCAAGACTGGGAGTCAGCTGTGGTTTTCATGTTTTAATAAAAGATTCTGCAATAAGTCTGATCGATTGAAAGTAAAAGTCTTAAAACGAAGTACCTTTCATCATTTAATACAGATCGTATAATACATTGTGTATATATCATATCTACTGGTATAACACTACAAACACGCTTGGGATGATGGGATTTGCAGTATGAAGCGTCTGTTTATTTACATACATAATAATCTAGGTGTGAGGAAGTCTATTCCATAGTGCATGTGTGTGTGTGTGTGTCAGATCAGGGTAGCACCTACAGTGTATCAAACATGGGTGTGAGATTGAGGTGTGGACTAGCTGCAGTCATTTACACCATCAGCTCACACCCATCATACAGTAAGGAGGATTTATAAACTAAATGATGCAGCTGGAAGATATTTTTAGACTGTCAGCGATGCTGTTTGACTTGCTTATTGAAAAGCATAGATGGGAGTTCACGTTGATCTCAGCACAGTTTGCACGTTGCATTGTTTGGAGCAAAGACAGATCCTTGGGCTCCACCTTGTGGCAACAATGTCAGACTATTTCAGACTTCTGTCTCGAGCTCTTTTGTCATATACAGCATGACGGTGAGTCAGTTGTTTTATCAGGTCTAACTAACACTGAGGTTTGACATCAATATAAGTACCTCAACTGCACGAGGTTGTTGGAACTGGTGTCAAATAATTCAAAATGAAACAAACTTGTGTAACAAGCAAGAAAATAAATCATCACAGTCTGTTTAGAGAAATGCCTGTTTAATAATTTTCATAAAAATAAACCATGTAAAGATAAGTAACAACGACAAAAACAGGAAACACTAAAGGAATGGATATTCCTGCCGCAAGGCCTCGATGATGAACAGAACTGTGGTAAATTCAGAATTAAGTCACATTTCAGGAAATAGTCAATCAATGTCGAAATAAAAGATGAACAGAGAAGAAAAATGTAGGGAAACTCAATGAATTTTATACATTTGAATTTTATCTTCAAAGTAACAGAATACTGAAGTAAAATCCAGTTGTGAATCGACTCCAGGACGATCGATGACGTAAAAACTTCAGAGCAGTCGTTTTCATGATGAGGTGTCCATCTGAGTCGTTTCTGAAACATTACAACAGATACATTGTGCTTATTCATCATTCACTTTTACAGTCCAAGTGAAAAAATTTGGTTTGGCATTTATAAAAAGGCATTTTCTTCTGAATTTCATTATTGTTTTATTATCTCAAATGACACGATGATGATTAACTTCTTTCATTTTCATGTTTTTTTCCTCATCTCTGTCGTTCCCTTTCTTCTCTGCTTTTCTGTGAAACTAGAGACCATTCACCTCTATAGCACTAGAGCGGTTTTAATATGTTTATTAAATATTTAAGCACATCAAAACTAAAGTCTTCTCTTATTACTGCGGCAGATTTCAGAAGGGGCCTCTGGGTAAGAGCGTGTTTCGGCATTCTGATGTATTGTTTGACTTTGATTTAACTGGTGCTTACGTGAACTGCTGAGGAATTACTACAAAGATGGAGAAGATGAACAAGCCAACTCACGTGTTTCATTAAAGAGGAAGGAGTCCTGATACTCCTTCATGTACTGAGAGGATCTGGCCTCATCCAGGAACAGAGAGTAAACCCTTTTGATGTCCTCCACCTGAACTTCTGTCCCCTGAAGAAGACAAAACACAGATGACATCGACACCGAGGCAGCAGGAACGCATGTGTTACAGCTGGAGCAGTGCAATCTCCAGACTAAGCTTACCTTGCGTTTGCGACACACCAGCCCGGCAGTGCTGATCAGCTGGATGGCGTAGCGCAGCGACGTCTCCATGCCGATGCGAGTCAGGACGGTGTGAGCCTCTTCACTCAGCTCGACATCCTCCTCCTCACATCTGAAATAAAATGATGCAGGTTTACTTCCCTTTAACTGCTGGGAAGATAAATTGCTGAGAGATGTTGAACGTGGATTCTCACCTGATCTTGAGGATCTGCCTCGTCTCTTTTTCAGTATACGGGGAGGTAGCGATGATGAGCAGGCGATCCAGTAGGTCGATGGGGATGCCATGAGGACTCTGGTAGTTCGTGCCGCGGATACTGGAAGATTAAAGAGTGGAGACATCAATATTTTTACAGTAGCCTACTAAATAGCTACCTTATGTATATAAAACGCCAAACAAAAAAAATAATCGCTAGATAAGACCACTAAAATGATCAGATGGGAGAAAATGTAGATGTACCGAGTAATGCCTCTGTTTGTGGCCATAATGAGAACTGGGGACAAGTCACTCTCCAGAGCACGATTGAGGAAGGAAAAGCACTCCATGTCCAGCATATGGACCTCATCGATAAATAACACCTGGAACCACAAACAGATAATGAGTCGAGAACAATCGCAGACAAAGCTAATGTAAACACGGGCACATATAGTTGGACCTACCCCAGGAATGATCTCGGCCTTGCCCTCTTCTCTCCACTCACACACTTTGGCATTAATCTGCTCGCGGACTTCAGACTTGATCTCTCCGGTGTCTCCGGAGAAGAGAGCCAGGAAGCCTTGTGTGCGGCTGTTGATGACATCAATCTCGTGTAGGGACACCGTGTGGACCACCTCCTTCCTCTTCTGCAGCTCTCCCTCCGGACACTGCACAAACTGTGTCTACAAGGAGAACACACATAGGAACAGAATTCATTTAAAAAATCTGTCCTATTAAATGAGTTACTATTCAACAAAAGGAAGATGTAGACTAGATTATGATGTAGCTGTTACAGGATACCTGAGCTCCCATGGCATCGTAGTCCCTGGCTCTGGTGAAGGAGCGTCCCAGCTTATTGATCTTTCCAGTGGCTTTGTCAATCGTAATAACATCTCTGAGAGAAAACATAACATGAGAGATGACGTGTAGCTGTTCGACATGGGGATCCTGATATCTAATGATTCATGAAGAAGAGATGAACTCACCCTGCTTGAACCTTCTCTTTACTGAGACTGTCGATCATCTTGTTGCCTAAGTCATAAACTGTCTCCATCTCAGTAGTCTTCAGAGTCAGCTTGCCCACCTTGGCACCCTGAGAGACAAAGTTAAATCTGTATAAGTTTGTCTTTAGAGGAAGAAGAGTGTGTATTATTTTGAACTTGCTTCTATTCCCTGTTGTATCAGTCGTGACTGTGAAATATTTTCCAAAGCCAGCAAACAAGCATGATCTTACCGTTCCAGTGGCTGGTCTATCGATCTGGATTTCAACCACCTCTCCTTCAATAATCTCCGTCTCTTCTCTGTAAAAGAAACCTGCCATGAATGCTGATTCATTTCAAACAATTAAAATTATGAAAAACAATTATTGTGCTTGCTCGCTCACTTGATCCTCACTCCGATGGCTTTCCTAAAAGCTTGGCTGAGTGCCTCAGTCTTGCTCATCTCCAGGGAGAAGATCTCACTACCGGCCAGCGCTGTGAAAGGTGTATCAGGGCCAAGAGACTGCGCGATGCCTGCATTAAAAAAGACAAAATCTGAGCTGAACTTACACTCAGCTACAGCATCTGGGAGCAGGAACTCTTTAACAAAATGCATTCATGAAAATATAACAAATTAAATCAATGCAAGGCAACAATATGACTTCCAGGGAAGGATGATGAAATGATACTGTGTTCTGGAAAGCCTCCAGCGTGGCCCTTACCCATAGCGATGGCAGTCTTTCCTGTGCCAGGTTGGCCAGCGATCAGAACTGCTCTGCCAGCGATGTGGCCATCTTTGATCATCTCCAGAATGACTCCTGCAGCACGACGGGAGGCCAGCTGGCCAACCATCCCCTGAGACACCTGCAGGTGAAGAGGAACATGTACCCTTGAAGCCAAATACGACACATATTGATGCACATCTGCACCTCATTCTGTGCTGTAATCTAATATATCTGCTGAATTCACAACATTTCTGCTTATAATCCTGTCCATCTTACTATTATTTGACATACACTGGAATTATACTTATAGTCTATACTAGTCCGACAGCTACATACTCAAGAAGACTTGAAGCTACCTGTCTTGGCTCCAAAGCATCATCCAAACCAAGGCCACGAATGTGAGAGTGTGCTCCTAAACACAAGGAAGAAATAAACGTGTTAATATTAACCACATTTGGAAGAGGAAGTGAAGACCAGGAGCAACCTGCTGCAACATACTGAGCAGCAGGGCTGCACTATCGAAACACAAACAGCCGAAGAGGCAGGGTGTAAATGTTGACGCTTACCGATTCTCTCGATCCGTGTGATGTCACGAACCTCGGGAACCTTTGTAGTCGCCATCTGTGTTGAATTAAAGCAGGAATATCTTTAATATAAAACGATTGTAATATGTAATAACACTGTAACAAACGTATAGGCAAAAGATGATTGACTATCTCTCTGTGCAAACATGCTGTGAACAACAGAGGAAATATGGGCTGCATTATTATATAAATATATTTATTCTGACATATTATAATTGCAATCATTTATGATCGGTGGCAATCGTCATTTTTTGATCACAAATCTCATTTAAAATTCTGACGATGTGATGTGATGACTTTTGTTGAGGTCTGTACTAAACAAAGGGAAAAGATTTGCAAGCCGGGACATCGCTGCAGCACTGTAGTGGTTTATTATAGGGACACATTTCACCTTTATCAGGAAATGCAACATGCATGTTGTACTCGGTCATATTAAAACGTTATATCAGCATGATATGTTGTGTAACAGCTCATTTAACAATATACAATGACTAATTTCCAATCTTTAACTGCACAGCTGTATTTACAGTAAGCTCAGATTTATAGTGCGCATGTAAGACTAAAGGAATAAAAACATCAGGCTCACCTCAGGTTTCAGTGCTAATATAAAGACATTTAACCAACTAGGAGCTCGTGAATTTAACCTGTCCGCGTTTGGTCAGTTGGTTGTCATAGTGACAGTTGTAGCGCATGCCACAACACGAGCCTATTTGTCGTCACGCTGTCGCTTGTAATTCGCCTCTTTTGTCTTTTTTTAAAACACAAAAACACTCAGCACGGTTACCAGAGATATAACCGTGAGTGTTGAGCCTCACTTTTCACCTGCTGTCTTCTTACCTGCGCTCGTACCGGACGAAACACGGCGCTAACGGGAGCTAATGTTGTGTTAGCACACCAGCTAGCTCCATTCATTGCTTTTCTAGAAGCTGCTATTAGCATCACAGCTCGATGCTAGCGCGACTAACACAGGCGTAAGTGTCATGGTGCATACGCTACGGCGCCATAACGTGAAAGAGCAGGGCGTAAAGTATTTATGAAGGTAACCGTATGAAGTTTAGACTCACCTGTGCTGCCGCTCCGGACAAAATGTGGCAATGCGGCGCTTCTTTCTGATGGTGCGCCGGGTAATGGTGTCCGACAAGAAACAAGCCTTTCTCTTTCTAGCCCAGCTTTGGGGTAGACTGCCCTCCACAGACAGGGAGGTGTGACAGCCTAATGACGGGATGGAAATACACGCTAAAGATTAATTAATGAGTGATGGGTGGTGTGGCTGCTTATATGCTATAGCTGGGATCATAGACTCTGCTTTTTAGTCTGTCTACTACTACAGTAAGTAGACTTGGACTTGGCAACTGGACTCGGCTGTAGGTCCATAAAGACGTTTCACTTCTCATCCAAGAGTCTTATTTGGTTCTGGCTTCTTCAGAACTGCTCCAGAACTTTTAACTCAAAGAAAGATGACCCGGACAACTGGGAAACTTTACAGATTTACAGTCTTGTATTTATTCCAGTAGCTCCCACATGGTCCTGGTTTCAACTCACAGTTTGGTTTCCTATTAACCACTGGCTAACTTGGCTTTGTGGCCAATGTCTCTCAAAGCGTTTGTATTTACCTCACACCATCAGTTTAAACATATTTGATCCATTTATAACCTACTTATTTATATCTAATCACATATTAACAATACTTAATTACATTACACTATTATTTGCATTACTTAATTACTCTCACACTAGGAATCTACATTAATCAAATCAATGGTTTGCTAAACTTTCTTACATGTCACAACATCAGACCAAATATCAGCAGTCGCCAGTCATTACAATTAATTCATAACTTTCCAAACAGGACTCTCTGTTCTTCTGCCTCTCCCGTCTGTCTACATGCTGTATGTCTGTCTGTGATACGGCAGTAGGTGCCGTATCAGTGAAAACATGGACTGGAGTTTCATTGATTCAGGTTTTATATCAATAAACAACCGGAACGGATTACATGGTTAAACAGGGAAGATGAGCAGATGACTTATAAAGTCTGATTGCAGTTATGCAATAAGCAATTAGTCCTTGATTATTTTTTTATTAGTCTTTGTGTGTCTGTGTATTTTAATAATTTCAACACAGAAAGGTTTGCTCGTTGTGCCTAGTTACGGTTGCTATGGGGCTACTGACAACCGTTGCTATGGGGCGGGGCTTAGCAAACGAGCGCCTTTGATTTGACTCGTGACGTCATCCAAAGATTAAAGGCAAAGTTTTGGCGAGGTTATAAATAGGACTAGAATCCACAACTTTTCACCTTCGTTGGGATCTTTCACCAAACTTTCACGATACACCGAGGAGCGAACACAAACACCTTAGACGCCATGAGTTCAGGAAATAACAATACGATGGATCAGGAGCCTCCACAAGTCTCCACAGAAAGGATTCAGCCGCTTGTCGACTTGATCGTGGCCCAGCTGACTTCGACACAGTGGGCCAAATTGACATCCGGATCAATAGACGACGAAACTAAAGCTGTCATAACAGAAATGTGCGTGGATTTCGTTAACGCATTATGCAAAATTGTTCTTGAAGAATTTGAGAATCGACTCCCGCAGAAGAGCAAGGCTGAAAAAATCCAAGAAATTATTTGTGAGGAAGAAGTCCAGAAGTACCTGGGGACCTCCATCGCTGACGCTTTTATGACCGTGACTGGCACGCCACTGTCCAAACAAAGCGCACAAAGACTGTCGGACCTGGTGAGCAGAGAAGTTACGGAGAGGGTCAAATCACCGCCACCGGTAAGCGAATTCAAAATCACCCGCAGGCTGCAGATCATTGTCAAGCACGTGATCAGCATGCTTAAACACTGCAAGGCCAAGATGTCATCGTGTGCGTCCAGATCACGTACCGTTGGTTCACGGAGTCCAGATACGGTAGCTGAGCGCGCAAGTCCAGCAGAGCAGGAGAGTCTTCGGGAGCAGACTCCAGTCTCTCTGTTTGGACCAGAAGACCGGTGTTCCGTAGGAAGCTTCATTGATACGACCACTGAAGCTGTAAAGGAGATCCTATTGGAACACGTGAGTGACATTGAAGTGAAATCTAATGCAGAGATTTCAGAAGAAGAACAGCTGCAGATTCTCAACAGCATTCACGAAGACGCAGATGAAATAGCGTATGACATTGCTCACTACATTTGGAGCAACAGGGAAGAGTTTGGACTGAACAATGATGGCACACCAAAACCTGAGGCACAGTCCAGCAGGTTAAACTGCTGGAATGTCGTGGCAAACAAGATTAAAACCCTTTTTGCCCGCAAATTTGCCAAGGAGGCCATCGCCAGCTTCATTATGAAGCTGAAAACCAAATTGAACTGCAAGAAGGCATCACTGGAAGTCCTGATTCCAGCAGCAGACAAAGTGGTGCAGGACATGATCCCGGACAGCCCAGATGAGTGTACCTACAAAAGCATGGCCAGCTCCATCAGCAGTGGCCAACATGAAGCACAGTCTCAGCAGCTGGGGCACATCATATATGAAAATCTTCAACGTGACCTCGGAGACAGGAAGATAAATCTGGTCACAGTTCAAAATGAGGTAGACAAGTTCATGAATAGGATGCGGAACTGGCTAAACCAGCAGACACAAAAGCTGGCCAAGAAGAACAACCGCGTGGACGATAGTCTGAAGAGGATTCGGGGAGCACTGGATCTCCCAGAGCTCCCAGAGGACACCATGACACCTGTGGAATCAGCAGCGCCTTCCATCACTGCTGAGTCAGGTGTCAGTGGTGATGAAGACATCTGTACCACAGCTGTAAATGAGCCAAGACCACCGTCCGTGACCAATCAGCCAGGTGATGAGCACATCTGTACCACACCTGTAACTGAGCCAAGACCACCGTCCGTAACTGATCAGCCAGGTGATGAGGACATCTGTACCACACCTGTAACTGAGCCAAGACCACCGTCCGTAACCGATCAGCCAGGTGATGAGGACATCTGTACCACACCTGTAACTGAGCCAAGACCACCGTCCGTAACCCATCAGCCAGGTGATGAGGACATCTGCACCACACCTGTAACTGAACCAAGACCACCGACCATAACCGACGAGCCAGGTGTCGGCGACTCTGTCACACCTGTGTGTGATAGATCAGCATCCATCGCTGATGAAGACGATGATTACTCACCCAAGTTTGAGTGCGTAGGAGCCAGAGTCACTGATAAGCGAGCCGTCAAATACACCACCGGACCAACTGAAAATATGTACTATAGGATGATGGTGATGGCGTTGGTACATGAGTGCCTGAAGAAGTCAGGGATTTCAGTTTCTAAAGATGAAAGCAACAGGCTGATTTCAACTCTCACAGACATGCTGCGCACAGGTGGTGTCTTTAAATTTATCCAGCCAACAGGACACCAAATAAAGAAGACAGCCAGGGCCCTGCACAAGGATCTGTGTGCACGCATGGGTGGAAAAGGTGTGGTAGCGCTTAGCCTGTTGTCAGAGGACACAGAAGTTCACGAATACGTAATTGAGGCTCTTGAAAAACAGCTGGTAAATCCCCAAAAGCCCAGCATCAAGAGGTTCTTCATCTCACTTTTCCACACAGTGAGCAAGCCATTCGAACGCTGCCCATGCAGCATATGTGACGCCTAGGTCACTGTGTTGCCGTGGTTTTCTCCGAGTGCTTCGGTTTCTCCACGTTTAAATCATCTAAAAAAAAAAAACATCAAAGTAACACCAAAATAACATCAAACTAACATCCTCCCAGCGATGAGATCAGGGTTCAATTCTGGATCTTGACCTTGTTGCTGTGAGGAGTTTAGTGTTCACGGTGTTGCTGTGGTTTCCTCCGAGAGCTTCGGTTTCTCCACTTTTGAATTATTCATTCAAAAAAAAACCCACCAAAATAACCAACCTGGACTTGACTCAGTTCTCCGGGCCCCATAGATCTGCAGGCTTTTTAGCGTTCACTGTACCTTTCCAGCTTGACTTTCCAGTGTTCACAGTGTTGCTGTGGTTTCCTCCGAGTGCTTCGGTTTCTCCACTTTTGAATTATTCATTCAAAAAAAAACATTAGTTGAGCACACTGTACTACCTGCATGATCAACCAGCAGATGATGCAGCAGTTCTATGGCTTCCATAGGTCTGCACAGGTCAAGGTTAGGTTATGAAGCATTAAAAAAAAAACAAAAAAAAAAAACAAACAAAAAAAAAACTTCTGTTTTCAAATCATTTTTTTTCACAGTAATTGTAGCACAGATGTAGCTGTGTAACTCAGGCTGAAGTGCTGCTGATCAAAAGACCAATCTGTATTTGAAAATAAAAAAAAATAAAAAAATAAATATTTGATTTCTGTTTTTTCAACATAAATTGAATATATTTGGGTTTACCTGTCAATTCGTTTAACACTAAGCACATCCAACAAACATATGGTGTCCTACACAATTTATTCTGATTTAAAAGAATAAAAAAATATATAATAATAAAAAAGTTGTGTTGCAGCGCTGCAAAACAAAAATAATTTCAGAAACTAAACAGTGGACTGTAACTGTATCACTGAAATATGTTTGATCGTTAAAATGAATATTTAATTAATATGGATAGCAAGAAATGACAGCATAATCAATATAAAATAGTTCAATATTAATAAATAAAGTTCAATAGAGACACACAGACATATATTCAACAACAGATAACATTTAATGACTGTATAAATATCACTCATCCTACTTTGTATTTGACTGTGCTGTGTTCAACCTGGACCTGACGCAGGTCTTCTGGTCCTACAGGTGCCTCAGTGTTCAACACTGAGTCTATGGCAGTTCTAAAGTCAGGGTTCAGTTCCAGGCGTTGGAGTGTTGGTGTGTTCTCAATAATCAGGAGCAGTGGCACGATCCACAGCAAACATGACAACCTGCCAGCAGGTGTCGCACTGTGTCAGAGAGAGAAATGTGGATGTTAGCAGCTCCACAACAAATAAACAAACAGATCAGAAAATTAATGCAATTAACGTCAATTTAACTGCATCAGCAAACTTTAGAGGCTAAAGTTTATTAACACAGGAGGATTGAGAGGAGAGGAGCGTTTGAATTACATCATAATGTCATAATAATTCTAGTAATAATAATAATATCTATAGACATAGACACATAGAAATGTGTCATATATTTAGCTTGTGCAAAGTGTGCATACATGCATAACTGCAATATACAATATCTACACATATATGGTGACAGGCAGTGGTTAAAGCTCCGGAGGAATTTAATCTCTGCCTGTAATAAAAAGTGTGACCTATTCTTAATCTACTCATAATTACTTGTTCTTTTCTGTATATTCGACAGGCAAACCTTGAATTATTAAACATGGTTTCATAAAAGATTCTTGATCCGTTCTGCTTGATCCTGTTTCACTCTCACAACAGATGAGTATTTTACTTTCTATTATGTCTTCTACCTACTTGAACGTTAACAATACCGCATATCATTTAATCTACTGGCCCCAATTCTTTTAACAATGAACACGTCTGATCTGATATTTATTTGGCAGACATGGGGAATAACAGATTGAATGTTTGTGTTGTAATGGTCCTTTACAAGAATTCCAAGCTTCATATTATGAACCTCTTGAATGAGATCTACTCATATTTAGATAGAAATCACCTTTCATTAACTGCATTTGGCCTTCAATCAATTTTTGGCAGGTGAAAATGCCTTCAATCAATTTTTAGCAGGTGAAAATGCCCATTTTGTGCTGTAATGGTCCTTTACAAGAATTCCAAGCTTCATATTATGAAGCTCTGGAATGGGATCTACTCATATTTAGGTAGAAATCACCTTTCTTTAACTGTATATGGCCTTCAATCAATTTATGGCAGGTGAGAATGCCTTCAATCAATTTTTGGCAGGTGAAAATGCCCATTTTATGTTGTAATGGTCCTTTACAAGAATGCCAAGCTGTCCTGTGAGCTCAGATCTTTATATTATGAAGATCTGGAATGGGATCTACTCATTTTTAGGTACAAATCACCTTTCATTAACTGCATTTGGCCTTCAATCAATTTATGGCAGGTGAGAATGCCCATTTTCAGCAGGTGAAAATTCCCATTTTGTCTTGTAATGGTCCTTTACAAGAATTCCATGCTGCCCTGTGAGCTCAGATCTTTATATTATGAAGCTCTAGTATGGGATCTACTCATATTTAGGTAGAAATCACCTTTCATTAACTGCATTTGGCCTTCAATCAATTTATGGCAGGTGAAAATGCCCATTTTCAGCAGGTGAAAATTCCCATTTTGTCTTGTAATGGTCCTTTACAAGAATTCCAGGGTGTCCTGTGAGCTCAGATCTTTTTATTATGAAGCTCTAGTATGGGATCAAGTCATATTTAGATAGAAATCACCTTTCTTTAACTGCATTTGGCCTTCAATCAATTTATGGCAGGTGAGAATGCCTTCAATCAATTTTTGGCAGGTGAAAATGCCCATTTTGTGTTGTTATGGTCATTTAAAAGAATTCCAAGCTGTCCTGTGAGCTCAGATCTTTATATTATGAAGCTCTGGAATGGGATCTACTCATATTTAGATAGAAATCACCTTTCATTAACTGCGTTTGGCCTTCAATCAATTTATGGCAGGTGAAAATGCCTTCAGTCAATTTTTGGCAGGTGAAAGTGCCCATTTTGTGTTGTTATGGTCCTTTACAAGAATTCCAGGCTGTCCTGTGAGCTCAGATCTTTATATTATGAAGCTCTAGTATGGGATCAAGTCACATTTAGGTAGAAATCACCTTTCTTTAACTGCATTTGGCCTTCAATCAATTTATGGCAGGTGAGAATGCCTTCAATCAATTTTTGGCAGGTGAAAATGCCCATTTTGTGTTGTTATGGTCATTTAAAAGAATTCCAAGCTGTCCTGTGAGCTCAGATCTTTATATTATGAATCTTTGGAATGGGATCTACTCATTTTTAGGCAGAAATCACCTTTCTTTAACTGCGTTTGGCCTTCAATCAATTTATGGCAGGTGAGAATGCCCATTTTCAGCAGGTGAAAATTCCCATTTTGTCTTGTAATGGTCCTTTACAAGTCGTTTTCATGATGAGGTGTCCATCTGAGTCGTTTCTGAAACATTACAACAGATACATTGTGCTTATTCATCATTCACTTTTACAGTCCAAGTGAAAAAATTTGGTTTGGCATTTATAAAAAGGCATTTTCTTCTGAATTTCATTATTGTTTTATTATCTCAAATGACACGATGATGATTAACTTCTTTCATTTTCATGTTTTTTTCCTCATCTCTGTCGTTCCCTTTCTTCTCTGCTTTTCTGTGAAACTAGAGACCATTCACCTCTATAGCACTAGAGCGGTTTTAATATGTTTATTAAATATTTAAGCACATCAAAACTAAAGTCTTCTCTTATTACTGCGGCAGATTTCAGAAGGGGCCTCTGGGTAAGAGCGTGTTTCGGCATTCTGATGTATTGTTTGACTTTGATTTAACTGGTGCTTACGTGAACTGCTGAGGAATTACTACAAAGATGGAGAAGATGAACAAGCCAACTCACGTGTTTCATTAAAGAGGAAGGAGTCCTGATACTCCTTCATGTACTGAGAGGATCTGGCCTCATCCAGGAACAGAGAGTAAACCCTTTTGATGTCCTCCACCTGAACTTCTGTCCCCTGAAGAAGACAAAAGACAGATGACATCGACACCGAGGCAGCAGGAACGCATGTGTTACAGCTGGAGCAGTGCAATCTCCAGACTAAGCTTACCTTGCGTTTGCGACACACCAGCCCGGCAGTGCTGATCAGCTGGATGGCGTAGCGCAGCGACGTCTCCATGCCGATGCGAGTCAGGACGGTGTGAGCCTCTTCACTCAGCTCGACATCCTCCTCCTCACATCTGAAATAAAATGATGCAGGTTTACTTCCCTTTAACTGCTGGGAAGATAAATTGCTGACAGATGTTGAACGTGGATTCTCACCTGATCTTGAGGATCTGCCTCGTCTCTTTTTCAGTATACGGGGAGGTAGCGATGATGAGCAGGCGATCCAGCAGGTCGATGGGGATGCCATGAGGACTCTGGTAGTTCGTGCCGCGGATACTGGAAGATTAAAGAGTGGAGACATCAATATTTTTACAGTAGCCTACTAAATAGCTACCTTATGAATATATAAAACGCCAAACAAAAAAAATGATCGCTAGATAAGACCACTCAAATGATCAGATGGGAGAAAATGTAGATGTACCGAGTAATGCCTCTGTTTGTGGCCATAATGAGAACTGGGGACAAGTCTTTGGCTAATGTCTCTCAAAGCGTTTGTATTTACCTCACACCATCAGTTTAAACATATTTGATCCATTTATAACCTACTTATTTATATCTATTCACATATTAACAATACTTAATTACATTACACTATTATTTGCATTACTTAATTACTCTCACACCAGGAATCTACATTAATCAAATCAATGGTTTGCTAAACTTTCTTACATGTCACAGCATCAGACCAAATATCAGCAGTCGCCAGTCATTACAATTAATTCATAACTTTCCAAACAGGACTCTCTGTTCTTCTGCCTCTCCCGTCTGTCTACATGCTGTATGTCTGCCTGTGATACGGCAGTAGGTGCCGTATCAGTGAAAACATGGACTGGAGTTTCATTGATTCAGGTTTTATATCAATAAACAACCGGAACGGATTACATGGTTAAACAGGGAAGATGAGCAGATGACTTATAAAGTCTGATTGCAGTTATGCAATAAGCAATTAGTCCTTAATTATTTTTTAATTAGTCTTTGTGTGTCTGTGTATTTTAATAATTTCAACACAGAAAGGTTTGCTCGTTGTGCCTAGTTACGGTTGCTATGGGGCTACTGACAACCGTTGCTATGGGGCGGGGCTTAGCAAACGAGCGCCTTTGATTTGACTCGTGACGTCATCCAAAGATTAAAGGCAAAGTTTTGGCGAGGTTATAAATAGGACTAGAATCCACAACTTTTCACCTTCGTTGGGATCTTTCACCAAACTTTCACGATACACCGAGGAGCGAACACAAACACCTTAGACGCCATGAGTTCAGGAAATAACAATACGATGGATCAGGAGCCTCCACAAGTCTCCACAGAAAGGATTCAGCCGCTTGTCGACTTGATCGTGGCCCAGCTGACTTCGACACAGTGGGCCAAATTGACATCCGGATCAATAGACGACGAAACTAAAGCTGTCATAACAGAAATGTGCGTGGATTTCGTTAACGCATTATGCAAAATTGTTCTTGAAGAATTTGAGAATCGACTCCCGCAGAAGAGCAAGGCTGAAAAAATCCAAGAAATTATTTGTGAGGAAGAAGTCCAGAAGTACCTGGGGACCTCCATCGCTGACGCTTTTATGACCGTGACTGGCACGCCACTGTCCAAACAAAGCGCACAAAGACTGTCGGACCTGGTGAGCAGAGAAGTTACGGAGAGGGTCAAATCACCGCCACCGGTAAGCGAATTCAAAATCACCCGCAGGCTGCAGATCATTGTCAAGCACGTGATCAGCATGCTTAAACACTGCAAGGCCAAGATGTCATCGTGTGCGTCCAGATCACGTACCGTTGGTTCACGGAGTCCAGATACGGTAGCTGAGCGCGCAAGTCCAGCAGAGCAGGAGAGTCTTCGGGAGCAGACTCCAGTCTCTCTGTTTGGACCAGAAGACCGGTGTTCCGTAGGAAGCTTCATTGATACGACCACTGAAGCTGTAAAGGAGATCCTATTGGAACACGTGAGTGACATTGAAGTGAAATCTAATGCAGAGATTTCAGAAGAAGAACAGCTGCAGATTCTCAACAGCATTCACGAAGACACAGATGAAATAGCGTATGACATTGCTCACTACATTTGGAGCAACAGGGAAGAGTTTGGACTGAACAATGATGGCACACCAAAACCTGAGGCACAGTCCAGCAGGTTAAACTGCTGGAATGTCGTGGCAAACAAGATTAAAACCCTTTTTGCCCGCAAATTTGCCAAGGAGGCCATCGCCAGCTTCATTATGAAGCTGAAAACCAAATTGAACTGCAAGAAGGCATCACTGGAAGTCCTGATTCCAGCAGCAGACAAAGTGGTGCAGGACATGATCCCGGACAGCCCAGATGAGTGTACCTACAAAAGCATGGCCAGCTCCATCAGCAGTGGCCAACATGAAGCACAGTCTCAGCAGCTGGGGCACATCATATATGAAAATCTTCAACGTGACCTCGGAGACAGGAAGATAAATCTGGTCACAGTTCAAAATGAGGTAGACAAGTTCATGAATAGGATGCGGAACTGGCTAAACCAGCAGACACAAAAGCTGGCCAAGAAGAACAACCGCGTGGACGATAGTCTGAAGAGGATTCGGGGAGCACTGGATCTCCCAGAGCTCCCAGAGGACACCATGACACCTGTGGAATCAGCAGCGCCTTCCATCACTGCTGAGTCAGGTGTCAGTGGTGATGAAGACATCTGTACCACAGCTGTAAATGAGCCAAGACCACCGTCCGTGACCAATCAGCCAGGTGATGAGCACATCTGTACCACACCTGTAACTGAGCCAAGACCACCGTCCGTAACCGATCAGCCAGGTGATGAGGACATCTGTACCACACCTGTAACTGAGCCAAGACCACCGTCCGTAACCGATCAGCCAGGTGATGAGGACATCTGTACCACACCTGTAACTGAGCCAAGACCACCGTCCGTAACCCATCAGCCAGGTGATGAGGACATCTGCACCACACCTGTAACTGAACCAAGACCACCGACCATAACCGACGAGCCAGGTGTCGGCGACTCTGTCACACCTGTGTGTGATAGATCAGCATCCATCGCTGACGAAGAGGATGATTACTCACCCAAGTTTGAGTGCGTAGGAGCCAGAGTCACTGATAAGCGAGCCGTCAAATACACCACCGGACCAACTGAAAATATGTACTATAGGATGATGGTGATGGCGTTGGTACATGAGTGCCTGAAGAAGTCAGGGATTTCAGTTTCTAAAGATGAAAGCAACAGGCTGATTTCAACTCTCACAGACATGCTGCGCACAGGTGGTGTCTTTAAATTTATCCAGCCAACAGGACACCAAATAAAGAAGACAGCCAGGGCCCTGCACAAGGATCTGTGTGCACGCATGGGTGGAAAAGGTGTGGTAGCGCTTAGCCTGTTGTCAGAGGACACAGAAGTTCACGAATACGTAATTGAGGCTCTTGAAAAACAGCTGGTAAATCCCCAAAAGCCCAGCATCAAGAGGTTCTTCATCTCACTTTTCCACACAGTGAGCAAGCCATTCGAACGCTGCCCATGCAGCATATGTGACGCCTAGGTCACTGTGTTGCCGTGGTTTTCTCCGAGTGCTTCGGTTTCTCCACGTTTAAATCATCTAAAAAAAAAAAACATCAAAGTAACACCAAAATAACATCAAACTAACATCCTCCCAGCGATGAGATCAGGGTTCAATTCTGGATCTTGACCTTGTTGCTGTGAGGAGTTTAGTGTTCACGGTGTTGCTGTGGTTTCCTCCGAGAGCTTCGGTTTCTCCACTTTTGAATTATTCATTCAAAAAAAAACCCACCAAAATAACCAACCTGGACTTGACTCAGTTCTCCGGGCCCCATAGATCTGCAGGCTTTTTAGCGTTCACTGTACCTTTCCAGCTTGACTTTCCAGTGTTCACAGTGTTGCTGTGGTTTCCTCCGAGTGCTTCGGTTTCTCCACTTTTGAATTATTCATTCAAAAAAAAACATTAGTTGAGCACACTGTACTACCTGCATGATCAACCAGCAGATGATGCAGCAGTTCTATGGCTTCCATAGGTCTGCACAGGTCAAGGTTAGGTTATGAAGCATTAAAAAAAAAACAAAAAAAAAAAACAAACAAAAAAAAAACTTCTGTTTTCAAATCATTTTTTTTCACAGTAATTGTAGCACAGATGTAGCTGTGTAACTCAGGCTGAAGTGCTGCTGATCAAAAGACCAATCTGTATTTGAAAATAAAAAAAAATAAAAAAATAAATATTTGATTTCTGTTTTTTCAACATAAATTGAATATATTTGGGTTTACCTGTCAATTCGTTTAACACTAAGCACATCCAACAAACATATGGTGTCCTACACAATTTATTCTGATTTAAAAGAATAAAAAAATATATAATAATAAAAAAGTTGTGTTGCAGCGCTGCAAAACAAAAATAATTTCAGAAACTAAACAGTGGACTGTAACTGTATCACTGAAATATGTTTGATCGTTAAAATGAATATTTAATTAATATGGATAGCAAGAAATGACAGCATAATCAATATAAAATAGTTCAATATTAATAAATAAAGTTCAATAGAGACACACAGACATATATTCAACAACAGATAACATTTAATGACTGTATAAATATCACTCATCCTACTTTGTATTTGACTGTGCTGTGTTCAACCTGGACCTGACGCAGGTCTTCTGGTCCTACAGGTGCCTCAGTGTTCAACACTGAGTCTATGGCAGTTCTAAAGTCAGGGTTCAGTTCCAGGCGTTGGAGTGTTGGTGTGTTCTCAATAATCAGGAGCAGTGGCACGATCCACAGCAAACATGACAACCTGCCAGCAGGTGTCGCACTGTGTCAGAGAGAGAAATGTGGATGTTAGCAGCTCCACAACAAATAAACAAACAGATCAGAAAATTAATGCAATTAACGTCAATTTAACTGCATCAGCAAACTTTAGAGGCTAAAGTTTATTAACACAGGAGGATTGAGAGGAGAGGAGCGTTTGAATTACATCATAATGTCATAATAATTCTAGTAATAATAATAATATCTATAGACATAGACACATAGAAATGTGTCATATATTTAGCTTGTGCAAAGTGTGCATACATGCATAACTGCAATATACAATATCTACACATATATGGTGACAGGCAGTGGTTAAAGCTCCGGAGGAATTTAATCTCTGCCTGTAATAAAAAGTGTGACCTATTCTTAATCTACTCATAATTACTTGTTCTTTTCTGTATATTCGACAGGCAAACCTTGAATTATTAAACATGGTTTCATAAAAGATTCTTGATCCGTTCTGCTTGATCCTGTTTCACTCTCACAACAGATGAGTATTTTACTTTCTATTATGTCTTCTACCTACTTGAACGTTAACAATACCGCATATCATTTAATCTACTGGCCCCAATTCTTTTAACAATGAACACGTCTGATCTGATATTTATTTGGCAGACATGGGGAATAACAGATTGAATGTTTGTGTTGTAATGGTCCTTTACAAGAATTCCAAGCTTCATATTATGAACCTCTTGAATGAGATCTACTCATATTTAGATAGAAATCACCTTTCATTAACTGCATTTGGCCTTCAATCAATTTTTGGCAGGTGAAAATGCCTTCAATCAATTTTTAGCAGGTGAAAATGCCCATTTTGTGCTGTAATGGTCCTTTACAAGAATTCCAAGCTTCATATTATGAAGCTCTGGAATGGGATCTACTCATATTTAGGTAGAAATCACCTTTCTTTAACTGTATATGGCCTTCAATCAATTTATGGCAGGTGAGAATGCCTTCAATCAATTTTTGGCAGGTGAAAATGCCCATTTTATGTTGTAATGGTCCTTTACAAGAATGCCAAGCTGTCCTGTGAGCTCAGATCTTTATATTATGAAGATCTGGAATGGGATCTACTCATTTTTAGGTACAAATCACCTTTCATTAACTGCATTTGGCCTTCAATCAATTTATGGCAGGTGAGAATGCCCATTTTCAGCAGGTGAAAATTCCCATTTTGTCTTGTAATGGTCCTTTACAAGAATTCCATGCTGCCCTGTGAGCTCAGATCTTTATATTATGAAGCTCTAGTATGGGATCTACTCATATTTAGGTAGAAATCACCTTTCATTAACTGCATTTGGCCTTCAATCAATTTATGGCAGGTGAAAATGCCCATTTTCAGCAGGTGAAAATTCCCATTTTGTCTTGTAATGGTCCTTTACAAGAATTCCAGGGTGTCCTGTGAGCTCAGATCTTTTTATTATGAAGCTCTAGTATGGGATCAAGTCATATTTAGATAGAAATCACCTTTCTTTAACTGCATTTGGCCTTCAATCAATTTATGGCAGGTGAGAATGCCTTCAATCAATTTTTGGCAGGTGAAAATGCCCATTTTGTGTTGTAATGGTCCTTTACAAGAATTCCAAGCTTCATATTATGAAGCTCTGGAATGGGATCTACTCATATTTAGGTAGAAATCACCTTTCTTTAACTGTATATGGCCTTCAATCAATTTATGGCAGGTGAGAATGCCTTCAATCAATTTTTGGCAGGTGAAAATGCCCATTTTATGTTGTAATGGTCCTTTACAAGAATGCCAAGCTGTCCTGTGAGCTCAGATCTTTATATTATGAAGATCTGGAATGGGATCTACTCATTTTTAGGTACAAATCACCTTTCATTAACTGCATTTGGCCTTCAATCAATTTATGGCAGGTGAGAATGCCCATTTTCAGCAGGTGAAAATTCCCATTTTGTCTTGTAATGGTCCTTTACAAGAATTCCATGCTGCCCTGTGAGCTCAGATCTTTATATTATGAAGCTCTAGTATGGGATCTACTCATATTTAGGTAGAAATCACCTTTCATTAACTGCATTTGGCCTTCAATCAATTTATGGCAGGTGAAAATGCCCATTTTCAGCAGGTGAAAATTCCCATTTTGTCTTGTAATGGTCCTTTACAAGAATTCCAGGGTGTCCTGTGAGCTCAGATCTTTTTATTATGAAGCTCTAGTATGGGATCAAGTCATATTTAGATAGAAATCACCTTTCTTTAACTGCATTTGGCCTTCAATCAATTTATGGCAGGTGAGAATGCCTTCAATCAATTTTTGGCAGGTGAAAATGCCCATTTTGTGTTGTTATGGTCATTTAAAAGAATTCCAAGCTGTCCTGTGAGCTCAGATCTTTATATTATGAAGCTCTGGAATGGGATCTACTCATATTTAGATAGAAATCACCTTTCATTAACTGCGTTTGGCCTTCAATCAATTTATGGCAGGTGAAAATGCCTTCAGTCAATTTTTGGCAGGTGAAAGTGCCCATTTTGTGTTGTTATGGTCCTTTACAAGAATTCCAGGCTGTCCTGTGAGCTCAGATCTTTATATTATGAAGCTCTAGTATGGGATCAAGTCACATTTAGGTAGAAATCACCTTTCTTTAACTGCATTTGGCCTTCAATCAATTTATGGCAGGTGAGAATGCCTTCAATCAATTTTTGGCAGGTGAAAATGCCCATTTTGTGTTGTTATGGTCATTTAAAAGAATTCCAAGCTGTCCTGTGAGCTCAGATATTTATATTATGAATCTTTGGAATGGGATCTACTCATTTTTATGCAGAAATCACCTTTCTTTAACTGCGTTTGGCCTTCAATCAATTTATGGCAGGTGAGAATGCCCATTTTCAGCAGGTGAAAATTCCCATTTTGTCTTGTAATGGTCCTTTACAAGTCGTTTTCATGATGAGGTGTCCATCTGAGTCGTTTCTGAAACATTACAACAGATACATTGTGCTTATTCATCATTCACTTTTACAGTCCAAGTGAAAAAATTTGGTTTGGCATTTATAAAAAGGCATTTTCTTCTGAATTTCATTATTGTTTTATTATCTCAAATGACACGATGATGATTAACTTCTTTCATTTTCATGTTTTTTTCCTCATCTCTGTCGTTCCCTTTCTTCTCTGCTTTTCTGTGAAACTAGAGACCATTCACCTCTATAGCACTAGAGCGGTTTTAATATGTTTATTAAATATTTAAGCACATCAAAACTAAAGTCTTCTCTTATTACTGCGGCAGATTTCAGAAGGGGCCTCTGGGTAAGAGCGTGTTTCGGCATTCTGATGTATTGTTTGACTTTGATTTAACTGGTGCTTACGTGAACTGCTGAGGAATTACTACAAAGATGGAGAAGATGAACAAGCCAACTCACGTGTTTCATTAAAGAGGAAGGAGTCCTGATACTCCTTCATGTACTGAGAGGATCTGGCCTCATCCAGGAACAGAGAGTAAACCCTTTTGATGTCCTCCACCTGAACTTCTGTCCCCTGAAGAAGACAAAAGACAGATGACATCGACACCGAGGCAGCAGGAACGCATGTGTTACAGCTGGAGCAGTGCAATCTCCAGACTAAGCTTACCTTGCGTTTGCGACACACCAGCCCGGCAGTGCTGATCAGCTGGATGGCGTAGCGCAGCGACGTCTCCATGCCGATGCGAGTCAGGACGGTGTGAGCCTCTTCACTCAGCTCGACATCCTCCTCCTCACATCTGAAATAAAATGATGCAGGTTTACTTCCCTTTAACTGCTGGGAAGATAAATTGCTGACAGATGTTGAACGTGGATTCTCACCTGATCTTGAGGATCTGCCTCGTCTCTTTTTCAGTATACGGGGAGGTAGCGATGATGAGCAGGCGATCCAGCAGGTCGATGGGGATGCCATGAGGACTCTGGTAGTTCGTGCCGCGGATACTGGAAGATTAAAGAGTGGAGACATCAATATTTTTACAGTAGCCTACTAAATAGCTACCTTATGAATATATAAAACGCCAAACAAAAAAAATGATCGCTAGATAAGACCACTCAAATGATCAGATGGGAGAAAATGTAGATGTACCGAGTAATGCCTCTGTTTGTGGCCATAATGAGAACTGGGGACAAGTCTTTGGCTAATGTCTCTCAAAGCGTTTGTATTTACCTCACACCATCAGTTTAAACATATTTGATCCATTTATAACCTACTTATTTATATCTATTCACATATTAACAATACTTAATTACATTACACTATTATTTGCATTACTTAATTACTCTCACACCAGGAATCTACATTAATCAAATCAATGGTTTGCTAAACTTTCTTACATGTCACAGCATCAGACCAAATATCAGCAGTCGCCAGTCATTACAATTAATTCATAACTTTCCAAACAGGACTCTCTGTTCTTCTGCCTCTCCCGTCTGTCTACATGCTGTATGTCTGCCTGTGATACGGCAGTAGGTGCCGTATCAGTGAAAACATGGACTGGAGTTTCATTGATTCAGGTTTTATATCAATAAACAACCGGAACGGATTACATGGTTAAACAGGGAAGATGAGCAGATGACTTATAAAGTCTGATTGCAGTTATGCAATAAGCAATTAGTCCTTAATTATTTTTTAATTAGTCTTTGTGTGTCTGTGTATTTTAATAATTTCAACACAGAAAGGTTTGCTCGTTGTGCCTAGTTACGGTTGCTATGGGGCTACTGACAACCGTTGCTATGGGGCGGGGCTTAGCAAACGAGCGCCTTTGATTTGACTCGTGACGTCATCCAAAGATTAAAGGCAAAGTTTTGGCGAGGTTATAAATAGGACTAGAATCCACAACTTTTCACCTTCGTTGGGATCTTTCACCAAACTTTCACGATACACCGAGGAGCGAACACAAACACCTTAGACGCCATGAGTTCAGGAAATAACAATACGATGGATCAGGAGCCTCCACAAGTCTCCACAGAAAGGATTCAGCCGCTTGTCGACTTGATCGTGGCCCAGCTGACTTCGACACAGTGGGCCAAATTGACATCCGGATCAATAGACGACGAAACTAAAGCTGTCATAACAGAAATGTGCGTGGATTTCGTTAACGCATTATGCAAAATTGTTCTTGAAGAATTTGAGAATCGACTCCCGCAGAAGAGCAAGGCTGAAAAAATCCAAGAAATTATTTGTGAGGAAGAAGTCCAGAAGTACCTGGGGACCTCCATCGCTGACGCTTTTATGACCGTGACTGGCACGCCACTGTCCAAACAAAGCGCACAAAGACTGTCGGACCTGGTGAGCAGAGAAGTTACGGAGAGGGTCAAATCACCGCCACCGGTAAGCGAATTCAAAATCACCCGCAGGCTGCAGATCATTGTCAAGCACGTGATCAGCATGCTTAAACACTGCAAGGCCAAGATGTCATCGTGTGCGTCCAGATCACGTACCGTTGGTTCACGGAGTCCAGATACGGTAGCTGAGCGCGCAAGTCCAGCAGAGCAGGAGAGTCTTCGGGAGCAGACTCCAGTCTCTCTGTTTGGACCAGAAGACCGGTGTTCCGTAGGAAGCTTCATTGATACGACCACTGAAGCTGTAAAGGAGATCCTATTGGAACACGTGAGTGACATTGAAGTGAAATCTAATGCAGAGATTTCAGAAGAAGAACAGCTGCAGATTCTCAACAGCATTCACGAAGACGCAGATGAAATAGCGTATGACATTGCTCACTACATTTGGAGCAACAGGGAAGAGTTTGGACTGAACAATGATGGCACACCAAAACCTGAGGCACAGTCCAGCAGGTTAAACTGCTGGAATGTCGTGGCAAACAAGATTAAAACCCTTTTTGCCCGCAAATTTGCCAAGGAGGCCATCGCCAGCTTCATTATGAAGCTGAAAACCAAATTGAACTGCAAGAAGGCATCACTGGAAGTCCTGATTCCAGCAGCAGACAAAGTGGTGCAGGACATGATCCCGGACAGCCCAGATGAGTGTACCTACAAAAGCATGGCCAGCTCCATCAGCAGTGGCCAACATGAAGCACAGTCTCAGCAGCTGGGGCACATCATATATGAAAATCTTCAACGTGACCTCGGAGACAGGAAGATAAATCTGGTCACAGTTCAAAATGAGGTAGACAAGTTCATGAATAGGATGCGGAACTGGCTAAACCAGCAGACACAAAAGCTGGCCAAGAAGAACAACCGCGTGGACGATAGTCTGAAGAGGATTCGGGGAGCACTGGATCTCCCAGAGCTCCCAGAGGACACCATGACACCTGTGGAATCAGCAGCGCCTTCCATCACTGCTGAGTCAGGTGTCAGTGGTGATGAAGACATCTGTACCACAGCTGTAAATGAGCCAAGACCACCGTCCGTGACCAATCAGCCAGGTGATGAGCACATCTGTACCACACCTGTAACTGAGCCAAGACCACCGTCCGTAACCGATCAGCCAGGTGATGAGGACATCTGTACCACACCTGTAACTGAGCCAAGACCACCGTCCGTAACCGATCAGCCAGGTGATGAGGACATCTGTACCACACCTGTAACTGAGCCAAGACCACCGTCCGTAACCCATCAGCCAGGTGATGAGGACATCTGCACCACACCTGTAACTGAACCAAGACCACCGACCATAACCGACGAGCCAGGTGTCGGCGACTCTGTCACACCTGTGTGTGATAGATCAGCATCCATCGCTGACGAAGAGGATGATTACTCACCCAAGTTTGAGTGCGTAGGAGCCAGAGTCACTGATAAGCGAGCCGTCAAATACACCACCGGACCAACTGAAAATATGTACTATAGGATGATGGTGATGGCGTTGGTACATGAGTGCCTGAAGAAGTCAGGGATTTCAGTTTCTAAAGATGAAAGCAACAGGCTGATTTCAACTCTCACAGACATGCTGCGCACAGGTGGTGTCTTTAAATTTATCCAGCCAACAGGACACCAAATAAAGAAGACAGCCAGGGCCCTGCACAAGGATCTGTGTGCACGCATGGGTGGAAAAGGTGTGGTAGCGCTTAGCCTGTTGTCAGAGGACACAGAAGTTCACGAATACGTAATTGAGGCTCTTGAAAAACAGCTGGTAAAGCCCCAAAAGCCCAGCATCAAGAGGTTCTTCATCTCACTTTTCCACACAGTGAGCAAGCCATTCGAACGCTGCCCATGCAGCATATGTGACGCCTAGGTCACTGTGTTGCCGTGGTTTTCTCCGAGTGCTTCGGTTTCTCCACGTTTAAATCATCTAAAAAAAAAAAACATCAAAGTAACACCAAAATAACATCAAACTAACATCCTCCCAGCGATGAGATCAGGGTTCAATTCTGGATCTTGACCTTGTTGCTGTGAGGAGTTTAGTGTTCACGGTGTTGCTGTGGTTTCCTCCGAGAGCTTCGGTTTCTCCACTTTTGAATTATTCATTCAAAAAAAAAACCCACCAAAATAACCAACCTGGACTTGACTCAGTTCTCCGGGCCCCATAGATCTGCAGGCTTTTTAGCATTCACTGTACCTTTCCAGCTTGACTTTCCAGTGTTCACAGTGTTGCTGTGGTTTCCTCCGAGTGCTTCGGTTTCTCCACTTTTGAATTATTCATTCAAAAAAAAACATTAGTTGAGCACACTGTACTACCTGCATGATCAACCAGCAGATGATGCAGCAGTTCTATGGCTTCCATAGGTCTGCACGGGTCAAGGTTAGGTTATGAAGCATTAAAAAAAAAAAAAAAAAAAAAAAAAAAAAACCTTCTGTTTTCAAATCATTTTTTTTCGCAGTAATTGTAGCACAGATGTAGCTGTGTAACTCAGGCTGAAGTGCTGCTGATCAAAAGACCAATCTGTATTTGAAAATAAAAAAAAATAAAAAAAATAAATATTTGATTTCTGTTTTTTCAACATAAATTGAATATATTTGGGTTTACCTGTCAATTCGTTTAACACTAAGCACATCCAACAAACATATGGTGTCCTACACAATTTATTCTGATTTAAAAGAATAAAAAAACATATAATAATAAAAAAGTTGTGTTGCAGCGCTGCAAAACAAAAATAATTTCAGAAACTAAACAGTGGACTGTAACTGTATCACTGAAAAATGTTTGATCGTTAAAATTAATATTTAATTAATATGGATAGCAAGAAATGACAGCATAATCAATATAAAATAGTTCAATAATAATAAATAAAGTTCAATAGAGACACACAGACATATATTCAACAACAGATAACATTTAATGACCGTATAAATATCACTCATCCTACTTTGTATTTGACTGTGCTGTGTTCAACCTGGACCTGACGCAGGTCTTCTGGTCCTACAGGTGCCTCAGTGTTCAACACTGAGTCTATGGCAGTTCTAAAGTCAGGGTTCAGTTCCAGGCGTTGGAGTGTTGGTGTGTTCTCAATAATCAGGAGCAGTGACACAATCCACAGCAAACATGACAACCTGCCAGCAGGTGTCGCACTGTGTCAGAGAGAGAAATGTGGACGTTAGCAGCTCCACAACAAATAAACAAACAGATCAGAAAATTAATGCAATTAACGTCAATTTAACTGCATCATTATAATAATGCTCTTATTCGCCGCACGTTATGTGTGTTAATAAACTTTAGAGGCTAAAGTTTATTAACACAGGAGGATTGAGAGGAGAGGAGCGTTTGAATTACATCATAATGTCATAATAATTCTAGTAATAATAATAATATCTATAGACATAGACACATAGAAATGTGTCATATATTTAGCTTGTGCAAAGTGTGCATACATGCATAACTGCAATATACAATATCTACACATATATGGTGACAGGCAGTGGTTAAAGCTCCGGAGGAATTTAATCTCTGCCTGTAATAAAAAGTGTGACCTATTCTTAATCTACTCATAATTACTTGTTCTTTTCTGTATATTCGACAGGCAAACCTTGAATTATTAAACATGGCTTCATAAAAGATTCTTGATCCGTTCTGCTTGATCCTGTTTCACTCTCACAACAGATGAGTATTTTACTTTCTATTATGTCTTCTACCTACTTGAACGTTAACAATACCGCATATCATTTAATCTACTGGCCCCAATTCTTTTAACAATGAACACGTCTGATCTGATATTTATTTGGCAGACATGGGGAATAACAGATTGAATGTTTGTGTTGTAATGGTCCTTTACAATAATTCCAAGCTTCATATTATGAACCTCTTGAATGAGATCTACTCATATTTAGATAGAAATCACCTTTCATTAACTGCATTTGGCCTTCAATCAATTTTTAGCAGGTGAAAATGCCCATTTTGTGCTGTAATGGTCCTTTAGAAGAATTCCAAGCTTCATATTATGAAGCTCTGGAATGGGATCTACTCATATTTAGGTAGAAATCACCTTTCTTTAACTGTATATGGCCTTCAATCAATTTTTGGCAGGTGAAAATGCCCATTTTGTCTTGTAATGGTCCTTTACAAGAATTCCAAGCTGTCCTGTGAGCTCAGATCTTTATATTATGAAGCTCTAGTATGGGATCAAGTCATATTTAGATAGAAATCACCTTTCCTTAACTGCATTTGGCCTTCAAACAATTTATGGCAGGTGAGAATGCCTTCAATCAATTTATGGCAGGTGAGAATGCCCATTTTCAGCAGGTGAAAATTCCCATTTTGTCTTGTAATGGTCCTTTACAAGAATTCCAAGCTGTCCTCTGAGCTCAGATCTTTATATTATGAAGCTCTGGAATGGGATCTACTCATATTTAGATAGAAATCACCTTTCTTTAACTGCGTTTGGCCTTCAATCAATTTATGGCAGGTGAAAATGCCTTCAATCAATTTTTGGCAGGTGAAATGCCCATTTTGTGTTGTTATGGTCCTTTACAAGAATTCCAGGCTGTCCTGTGAGCTCAAATCTTTATATTATGAAGCTCTGGAATGGGATCTACTCATTTTTAGGCAGAAATCACCTTTCTTTAACTGCGTTTGGCCTTCAATCAATTTATGGCAGGTGAGAATGCCCATTTTCAGCAGGTGAAAATTCCCATTTTGTCTTGTAATGGTCCTTTACAAGAATTCCAGGCTGTCCTGTGAGCTCAGATCTTTATATTATGAAGCTCTAGAATCAGATCAAGTCATATTTAGGCAGAAATCACCTTTCTCTAACTGCATTTGGCCTTCAATCAATTTATGGCAGGTGAAAATGCCTTCAATCAATTTTTGGCAGGTGAAAATGCCCATTTTGTGTTGTCATGGTCCTTTACAAGAATTCCAAGCTGTCCTGTAAGCTCAGATCTTTTTATTATGAAGCTCTACAATGGAATCAGGTCATATTTAGGCAGAAATCACCTTTCTTTAACTGCGTTTGGCCTTCAATCAATTTATGGCAGGTGAAAATGCCCATTTTCAGCAGGTGAAAATGCCCATTTTGTCTTGTAATGGTTCTTTACAGGAATTCCAAGCTGTACTGTGAGCTCAGATCTTTATATTATGAAGCTCTGGAATGGGATCTACTCATATTTAGATAGAAATCACCTTTCTTTAACTGCGTTTGGCCTTCAATCAATTTATGGCAGGTGAAAATGCCTTCAATCAATTTTTGGCAGGTGAAAATGCCCATTTTGTGTTGTTATGGTCCTTTACAAGAATTCCAAGCTGTCCTGTGAGCTCAGATCTTTATATTATGAAGCTCTGGAATGGGATCTACTCATATTTAGGTAGAAATCACCTTTCATTAACTGCATTTGGCCTTCAATCAATTTATGGCAGGTGAAAATGCCCATTTTCAGCAGGTGAAAATGCCCATTTTGTCTTGTAATGGTTCTTTACAAGAATTCCAAGCTGTACTGTGAGCTCAGATCTTTATATTATGAAGCTCTGGAATGGGATCTACTCATATTTAGATAGAAATCACCTTTCTTTAACTGCGTTTGGCCTTCAATCAATTTATGGCAGGTGAAAATGCCTTCAATCAATTTTTGGCAGGTGAAAATGCCCATTTTGTGTTGTAATGGTCCTTTACAAGAATTCCATGCTGTACTGTGAGCTCAGATCTTTATATTATGAAGCTCTGGAATGGGATCAAGTCATATTTAGATAGAAATCACCTTTCTTTAACTGCATTTGGCCTTCAATCAATTTTTGGCAGGTGAAAATGCCCATTTTGTGTTGTAATTGTCCTTTACAAGAATTCCAAGCTGTCCTCTGAGCTCAGATCTTTATATTATGAAGCTCTAGAATCAGATCAAGTCATACTTAGATAAAAATCACCTTTCATTAACTGCGTTTGGCCTTCAATCAATTTATGGCAGGTGAAAATGCCTTCAAGCAATGTTTGGCAGGTGAAAGTGCCCATTTTGTGTTGTTATGGTCCTTTACAAGAATTCCAAGCTGTCCTGTGAGCTCAGATCTTTATATTATGAAGCTCTAGTATGGGATCAAGTCATATTTAGATAGAAATCATCTTTCCTTAACTGCGTTTGGCCTTCAAACAATTTATGGCAGGTGAGAATGCCTTCAATCAATTTTTGGCAGGTGAAAATGCCCATTTTATGTTGTAATGGTCCTTTACAAGAATGCCAAGCTGTCCTGTGAGCTCAGATCTTTATATTATGAAGATCTGGAATGGGATCTACTCATTTTTAGGTACAAATCACCTTTCATTAACTGCATTTGGCCTTCAGGCAGGTGAGAATGCCCATTTTCAGCAGGTGAAAATTCCCATTTTGTCTTGTAATGGTCCTTTACAAGAATTCCATGCTGCCCTGTGAGCTCAGATCTTTATATTATGAAGCTCTGGAATGGGATCTACTCATTTTTAGGTACAAATCACCTTTCATTAACTGCATTTGGCCTTCAATCAATTTATGGCAGGTGAGAATGCCTTCAATCAATTTTTGGCAGGTGAAAATGCCCATTTTGTGTTGTTATGGTCATTTAAAAGAATTCCAAGCTGTCCTGTGAGCTCAGATCTTTATATTATGAATCTTTGGAATGGGATCTACTCATTTTTAGGCAGAAATCACCTTTCTTTAACTGCGTTTGGCCTTCAATCAATTTATGGCAGGTGAAAATGCCTTCAATCAATTTTTGGCAGGTGAAAATGCCCATTTTGTGTTGTTATGGTCCTTTACAAGAATTCCAAGCTGTCCTGTGAGCTCAGATCTTTATATTATGAAGCTCTGGAATGGGATCTACTCATATTTAGGTAGAAATCACCTTTCATTAACTGCATTTGGCCTTCAATCAATTTATGGCAGGTGAGAATGCCCATTTTCAGCAGGTGAAAATTCCCATTTTGTCTTGTAATGGTCCTTTACAAGAATTCCAAGCTGTCCTCTGAGCTCAGATCTTTATATTATGAAGCTCTGGAATGGGATCTACTCATATTTAGATAGAAATCACCTTTCATTAACTGCGTTTGGCCTTCAATCAATTTATGGCAGGTGAAAATGCCTTCAATCAATTTTTGGCAGGTGAAAATGCCCATTTTGTGTTGTTATGGTCATTTAAAAGAATTCCAAGCTGTCCTGTGAGCTCAGATCTTTATATTATGAAGCTCTGGAATGGGATCTACTCACATTTAGGTAGAAATCACCTTTCATTAACTGCATTTGGCCTTCAATCAATTTATGGCAGGTGAAAATGCCCATTTTCAGCAGGTGAAAATGCCCATTTTGTCTTGTAATGGTTCTTTACAGGAATTCCAAGCTGTACTGTGAGCTCAGATCTTTATATTATGAAGCTCTGGAATGGGATCTACTCATATTTAGATAGAAATCACCTTTCTTTAACTGCGTTTGGCCTTCAATCAATTTATGGCAGGTGAAAATGCCTTCAATCAATTTTTGGCAGGTGAAAATGCCCATTTTGTGTTGTAATGGTCCTTTACAAGAATTCCAAGCTCTCCTGTGAGCTCAGATCTTTATATTATGAAGCTCTAGAATCAGACGAAGATATATTCAGGCAGAAATCACCTTTCGTTAACTGCGTTTGGCCTTCAATCAATTTATGGCAGGTGAAAATGCCTTCAATCAATTTTTGGCAGGTGAAAATGCCCATTTTGTGTTGTTATGGTCCTTTACAAGAATTCCAAGCTGTCCTGTGAGCTCAGATCTTTATATTATGAAGCTCTGGAATGGGATCTACTCATATTTAGGTAGAAATCACCTTTCATTAACTGCATTTGGCCTTCAATCAATTTATGGCAGGTGAAAATGCCCATTTCCAGCAGGTGAAAATTCCCATTTTGTCTTGTAATGGTCCTTTACAAGAATTCCATGCTGTCCTGTGAGCTCAGATCTTTATATTATGAAGCTCTGGAATGGGATCAAGTCATATTTAGATAGAAATCACCTTTCTTTAACTGCATTTGGCCTTCAATCAATTTATGGCAGGTGAAAATGCCCATTTTCAGCAGGTGAAAATTCCCATTTTGTCTTGTAATGGTCCTTTACAAGAATTCCATGCTGTCCTGTGAGCTCAGATCTTTATATTATGAAGCTCTGGAATGGGATCTACTCATATTTAGCTAGCAATCCCCTTTCATTAACTGCATTTGGCCTTCAATCAATTTATGGCAGGTGAGAATGCCCATTTTCAGCAGGTGAAAATTCCCATTTTGTCTTGTAATGGTCCTTTACAAGAATTCCAAGCTGTCCTGTGAGCTCAGATCTTTATATTATGAAGCTCTAGTATGGGATCTACTCATATTTAGGTAGAAATCACCTTTCTTTAACTGCATTTGGCCTTCAATCAATTTATGGCAGGTGAGAATGCCTTCAATCAATTTTTGGCAGGTGAAAATGCCCATTTTGTGTTGTTATGGTCATTTAAAAGAATTCCAAGCTGTCCTGTGAGCTCAGATCTTTATATTATGAAGCTCTGGAATGGGATCTACTCACATTTAGGTAGAAATCACCTTTCATTAACTGCATTTGGCCTTCAATCAATTTATGGCAGGTGAAAATGCCCATTTTCAGCAGGTGAAAATGCCCATTTTGTCTTGTAATGGTTCTTTACAGGAATTCCAAGCTGTACTGTGAGCTCAGATCTTTATATTATGAAGCTCTGGAATGGGATCTACTCATATTTAGATAGAAATCACCTTTCTTTAACTGCGTTTGGCCTTCAATCAATTTATGGCAGGTGAAAATGCCTTCAATCAATTTTTGGCAGGTGAAAATGCCCATTTTGTGTTGTAATGGTCCTTTACAAGAATTCCAAGCTCTCCTGTGAGCTCAGATCTTTATATTATGAAGCTCTAGAATCAGACGAAGATATATTCAGGCAGAAATCACCTTTCGTTAACTGCGTTTGGCCTTCAATCAATTTATGGCAGGTGAAAATGCCTTCAATCAATTTTTGGCAGGTGAAAATGCCCATTTTGTGTTGTAATGGTCCTTTACAAGAATTCCAAGCTCTCCTGTGAGCTCAGATCTTCATATTATGAAGCACTAGAATCAGACGAAGATATATTTAGGCAGAAATCACCTTTCATTAACTGCATTTGGCTTTCAATCAATTTATGGCAGTTGGAAATGCCCATTTTCAGCAGGTGAAAATGCCCATTTTGTGTTGTTATGGTCCTTTACAAGAATTCCAAGCTGTCCTGTGAGCTCAGATCTTTATATTATGAAGCTCTAGTATGGGATCAAGTCATATTTAGATAGAAATCACCTTTCCTTAACTGCATTTGGCCTTCAAACAATTTATGGCAGGTGAGAATGCCTTCAATCAATTTTTGGCAGGTGAAAATGCCCATTTTATGTTGTAATGGTCCTTTACAAGAATGCCAAGCTGTCCTGTGAGCTCAGATCTTTATATTATGAAGCTCTGGAATGGGATCTACTCATTTTTAGGCAGAAATCACCTTTCTTTAACTGCGTTTGGCCTTCAATCAATTTATGGCAGGTGAGAATGCCCATTTTCAGCAGGTGAAAATTCCCATTTTGTCTTGTAATGGTCCTTTACAAGAATTCCAGGCTGTCCTGTGAGCTCAGATCTTTATATTATGAAGCTCTAGAATCAGATCAAGTCATATTTAGGCAGAAATCACCTTTCTCTAACTGCATTTGGCCTTCAATCAATTTATGGCAGGTGAAAATGCCTTCAATCAATTTTTGGCAGGTGAAAATGCCCATTTTGTGTTGTCATGGTCCTTTACAAGAATGCCAAGCTGTCCTGTAAGCTCAGATCTTTTTATTATGAAGCTCTACAATGGAATCAGGTCATATTTAGGCAGAAATCACCTTTCTTTAACTGCGTTTGGCCTTCAATCAATTTATGGCAGGTGAGAATGCCCATTTTCAGCAGGTGAAAATTCCCATTTTGTCTTGTAATGGTCCTTTACAAGAATTCCATGCTGCCCTGTGAGCTCAGATCTTTATATTATGAAGCTCTGGAATGGGATCTACTCATATTTAGGTAGAAACCACCTTTCATTAACTGCATTTGGCCTTCAATCAATTTTTGGCAGGTGAAAATGCCCATTTTGTGTTGTTATGGTCCTTTACAAGAATTCCATGCTGCCCTGTTAGCTCAGATCTTTATATTATGAAGCTCTGGAATGGGATCTACTCATATTTAGATAGAAATCACCTTTCTTTAACTGCATTTGGCCTTCAATCAATTTATGGCAGGTGAGAATGCCTTCAATCAATTTTTGGCAGGTGAAAATGCCCATTTTGTGTTGTTATGGTCATTTAAAAGAATTCCAAGCTGTACTGTGAGCTCAGATCTTTATATTATGAAGCTCTGGAATGGGATCTACTCATATTTAGATAGAAATCATCTTTCATTAACTGCGTTTGGCCTTCAATCAATTTATGGCAGGTGAAAATGCCTTCAATCAATTTTTGGCAGGTGAAAGTGCCCATTTTGTGTTGTTATGGTCCTTTACAAGAATTCCATGCTGTCCTGTGAGCTCAGATCTTCATATTATGAAGCTCTGGAATGGGATCTACTTATATTTAGGTAGAAATCACCTTTCATTAACTGCATTTGGCCTTCAATCAATTTATGGCAGGTGAGAATGCCCATTTTCAGCAGGTGAAAATTCCCATTTTGTCTTGTAATGGTCCTTTACAAGAATTCCATGCTGTCCTGTGAGCTCAGATCTTTATATTATGAATCTTTGGAATGGGATCTACTCATTTTTAGGCAGAAATCACCTTTCTTTAACTGCGTTTGGCCTTCAATCAATTTATGGCAGGTGAAAATGCCTTCAATCAATTTTTGGCAGGTGAAAATGCCCATTTTGTGTTGTTATGGTCATTTAAAAGAATTCCAAGCTGCCCTGT
Source organism: Nibea coibor (assembly GCA_023373845.1). NCBI lineage: Eukaryota > Metazoa > Chordata > Actinopteri > Sciaenidae > Nibea > Nibea coibor. The sequence goes on from CM041733.1 coordinate 19,163,951, forward strand.
GAGCTCAGATCTTTATATTATGAATCTTTGGAATGGGATCTACTCATTTTTAGGCAGAAATCACCTTTCTTTAACTGTGTTTGGCCTTCAATCAATTTATGGCAGGTGAGAATGCCCATTTTCAGCAGGTGAAAATTCCCATTTTGTGTTGTAATGGTCCTTTACAAGAATTCCAAGCTGTCCTCTGAGCTCAGATCTTTATATTATGAAGCTCTGGAATGGGATCTACTCATATTTAGATAGAAATCACCTTTCTTTAACTGCGTTTGGCCTTCAATCAATTTATGGCAGGTGAAAATGCCTTCAATCAATTTATGGCAGGTGAAAATGCCCATTTTCAGCAGGTGAAAATGCCCATTTTGTCTTGTAATGGTTCTTTACAAGAATTCCAAGCTGTACTGTGAGCTCAGATCTTTATATTATGAAGCTCTGGAATGGGATCTACTCATATTTAGATAGAAATCACCTTTCTTTAACTGCGTTTGGCCTTCAATCAATTTATGGCAGGTGAAAATGCCCATTTTCAGCAGGTGAAAATTCCCATTTTGTCTTGTAATGGTCCTTTACAAGAATTCCATGCTGTCCTGTGAGCTCAGATCTTTATATTATGAAGCTCTGGAATGGGATCAAGTCATATTTAGATAGAAATCACCTTTCATTAACTGCGTTTGGCCTTCAATCAATTTATGGCAGGTGAAAATGCCTTCAATCAATTTCAGCAGGTGAAAGTGCCCATTTTGTGTTGTTATGGTCCTTTACAAGAATTCCATGCTGTCCTGTGAGCTCAGATCTTCATATTATGAAGCTCTGGAATGGGATCTACTTATATTTAGGTAGAAATCACCTTTCATTAACTGCATTTGGCCTTCAATCAATTTATGGCAGGTGAAAATGCCCATTTTCAGCAGGTGAAAATGCCCATTTTGTGTTGTAATGGTCCTTTACAAGAATTCCAAGCTGTCCTCTGAGCTCAGATCTTTATATTATGAAGCTCTGGAATGGGATCTACTCATATTTAGATAGAAATCACCTTTCATTAACTGCGTTTGGCCTTCAATCAATTTATGGCAGGTGAAAATGCCTTCAATCAATTTATGGCAGGTGAAAATGCCCATTTTCAGCAGGTGAAAATGCCCATTTTGTCTTGTAATGGTTCTTTACAAGAATTCCAAGCTGTACTGTGAGCTCAGATCTTTATATTATGAAGCTCTGGAATGGGATCTACTCATATTTAGATAGAAATCACCTTTCTTTAACTGCGTTTGGCCTTCAATCAATTTATGGCAGGTGAAAATGCCTTCAATCAATTTTTGGCAGGTGAAAATGCCCATTTTGTGTTGTTATGGTCCTTTACAAGAATTCCAAGCTGTCCTGTGAGCTCAGATCTTTATATTATGAAGCTCTGGAATGGGATCTACTCATATTTAGGTAGAAATCACCTTTCATTAACTGCATTTGGCCTTCAATCAATTTATGGCAGGTGAAAATGCCCATTTTCAGCAGGTGAAAATTCCCATTTTGTCTTGTAATGGTCCTTTACAAGAATTCCATGCTGTCCTGTGAGCTCAGATCTTTATATTATGAAGCTCTGGAATGGGATCAAGTCATATTTAGATAGAAATCACCTTTCTTTAACTGCATTTGGCCTTCAATCAATTTATGGCAGGTGAAAATGCCCATTTTCAGCAGGTGAAAATTCCCATTTTGTCTTGTAATGGTCCTTTACAAGAATTCCAGGCTGTCCTGTGAGCTCAGATCTTTATATTATGAAGCTCTGGAATGGGATCTACTCATATTTAGCTAGCAATCCCCTTTCATTAACTGCATTTGGCCTTCAATCAATTTATGGCAGGTGAAAATGCCCATTTTCAGCAGGTGAAAATTCCCATTTTGTCTTGTAATGGTCCTTTACAAGAATTCCAGGCTGTCCTGTGAGCTCAGATCTTTATATTATGAAGCTCTAGTATGGGATCTACTCATATTTAGGTAGAAATCACCTTTCTTTAACTGCATTTGGCCTTCAATCAATTTATGGCAGGTGAGAATGCCTTCAATCAATTTTTGGCAGGTGAAAATGCCCATTTTGTGTTGTTATGGTCATTTAAAAGAATTCCAAGCTGCCCTGTGAGCTCAGATCTTTATATTATGAATCTTTGGAATGGGATCTACTCATTTTTAGGCAGAAATCACCTTTCTTTAACTGCGTTTGGCCTTCAATCAATTTATGGCAGGTGAGAATGCCCATTTTCAGCAGGTGAAAATTCCCATTTTGTGTTGTAATGGTCCTTTACAAGAATTCCAAGCTGTCCTCTGAGCTTAGATCTTTATATTATGAAGCTCTGGAATGGGATCTACTCATATTTAGATAGAAATCACCTTTCATTAACTGCGTTTGGCCTTCAATCAATTTATGGCAGGTGAAAATGCCTTCAATCAATTTTTGGCAGGTGAAAATGCCCATTTTGTGTTGTAATGGTTCTTTACAAGAATTCCAAGCTGTACTGTGAGCTCAGATCTTTATATTATGAAGCTCTGGAATGGGATCTACTCATATTTAGATAGAAATCACCTTTCTTTAACTGCGTTTGGCCTTCAATCAATATATGGCAGGTGAAAATGCCTTCAATCAATTTTTGGCAGGTGAAAATGCCCATTTTGTGTTGTTATGGTCCTTTACAAGAATTCCAAGCTGTCCTGTGAGCTCAGATCTTTATATTATGAAGCTCTGGAATGGGATCTACTCATATTTAGATAGAAATCACCTTTCTTTAACTGCATTTGGCCTTCAATCAATTTTTGGCAGGTGAAAATGCCCATTTTGTGTTGTTATGGTCCTTTACAAGAATTCCATGCTGTCCTGTGAGCTCAGATCTTCATATTATGAAGCTCTGGAATGGGATCTACTTATATTTAGGTAGAAATCACCTTTCATTAACTGCATTTGGCCTTCAATCAATTTATGGCAGGTGAAAATGCCCATTTTCAGCAGGTGAAAATTCCCATTTTGTCTTGTAATGGTCCTTTACAAGAATTCCAAGCTGTCCTGTGAGCTCAGATCTTTATATTATGAAGCTCTAGTATGGGATCTACTCATATTTAGGTAGAAATCACCTTTCTTTAACTGCATTTGGCCTTCAATCAATTTATGGCAGGTGAGAATGCCTTCAATCAATTTTTGGCAGGTGAAAATGCCCATTTTGTGTTGTTATGGTCATTTACAAGAATTCCAAGCTGCCCTGTGAGCTCAGATCTTTATATTATGAAGCTCTGGAATGGGATCTACTCATTTTTAGGCAGAAATCACCTTTCTTTAACTGCGTTTGGCCTTCAATCAATTTATGGCAGGTGAAAATGCCTTCAATCAATTTTTGGCAGGTGAAAATGCCCATTTTGTGTTGTTATGGTCCTTTACAAGAATTCCAAGCTGTCCTGTGAGCTCAGATCTTTATATTATGAAGCTCTGGAATGGGATCTACTCATATTTAGGTAGAAATCACCTTTCATTAACTGCATTTGGCCTTCAATCAATTTATGGCAGGTGAAAATGCCCATTTTCAGCAGGTGAAAATTCCCATTTTGTCTTGTAATGGTCCTTTACAAGAATTCCATGCTGTCCTGTGAGCTCAGATCTTTATATTATGAAGCTCTGGAATGGGATCAAGTCATATTTAGATAGAAATCACCTTTCTTTAACTGCATTTGGCCTTCAATCAATTTATGGCAGGTGAAAATGCCCATTTTCAGCAGGTGAAAATTCCCATTTTGTCTTGTAATGGTCCTTTACAAGAATTCCATGCTGTCCTGTGAGCTCAGATCTTTATATTATGAAGCTCTGGAATGGGATCTACTCATATTTAGCTAGCAATCCCCTTTCATTAACTGCATTTGGCCTTCAATCAATTTATGGCAGGTGAGAATGCCCATTTTCAGCAGGTGAAAATTCCCATTTTGTCTTGTAATGGTCCTTTACAAGAATTCCAAGCTGTCCTGTGAGCTCAGATCTTTATATTATGAAGCTCTAGTATGGGATCTACTCATATTTAGGTAGAAATCACCTTTCTTTAACTGCATTTGGCCTTCAATCAATTTATGGCAGGTGAGAATGCCTTCAATCAATTTTTGGCAGGTGAAAATGCCCATTTTGTGTTGTTATGGTCATTTAAAAGAATTCCAAGCTGCCCTGTGAGCTCAGATCTTTATATTATGAATCTTTGGAATGGGATCTACTCATTTTTAGGCAGAAATCACCTTTCTTTAACTGCGTTTGGCCTTCAATCAATTTATGGCAGGTGAGAATGCCCATTTTCAGCAGGTGAAAATTCCCATTTTGTGTTGTAATGGTCCTTTACAAGAATTCCAAGCTGTCCTCTGAGCTCAGATCTTTATATTATGAAGCTCTGGAATGGGATCTACTCATATTTAGATAGAAATCACCTTTCATTAACTGCGTTTGGCCTTCAATCAATTTATGGCAGGTGAAAATGCCTTCAATCAATTTTTGGCAGGTGAAAATGCCCATTTTGTGTTGTAATGGTCCTTTACAAGAATTCCAAGCTGTCCTCTGAGCTCAGATCTTTATATTATGAAGCTCTGGAATGGGATCTACTCATATTTAGATAGAAATCACCTTTCATTAACTGCGTTTGGCCTTCAATCAATTTATGGCAGGTGAAAATGCCTTCAATCAATTTATGGCAGGTGAAAATTCCCATTTTCAGCAGGTGAAAATTCCCATTTTGTCTTGTAATGGTCCTTTACAAGAATTCCATGCTGTCCTGTGAGCTCAGATCTTTATATTATGATGCTCTAGTATGGGATCAAGTCATATTTAGATAGAAATCACCTTTCCTTAACTGCATTTGGCCTTCAATCAATTTATGGCAGGTGAGAATGCCCATTTTGTGTTGTTATGGTCCTTTACAAGAATGCCAAGCTGTCCTGTGAGCTCAGATCTTTATATTATGAAGCTCTGGAATGGGATCTACTCATATTTAGATAGAAATCACCTTTCATTAACTGCATTTGGCCTTCAATCAATTTATGGCAGGTGAAAATGCCCATTTTGTGTTAAAACAAATAAAACCTGTCACTGCATACATGAAATGTTTCCTTTCACTTGAAGTGGTGCAGAATGACAGCTTTACAATCACTTCACACAGTGTAGGATTTATAAAACAAACCTGTCCAAACTATGGAGACAGGTGGGGTGGATTTGTCCAGGGAGGTAGCTTGTAACATGTTTGTTGTAACCAATCCCATAATTGAAGCCTTTGTTTGCAGGGTCAAGACATGGGTAAACTGGACTGCAGCAGTCCTGTCTAACCAGTGTACATACTTCTCCGTGGAGAAAAAAGGCACTTCACATGTCCCCGGTAAGTATTCATTTCTCCACTAGAGGTAGCAAAGCTCACAGGTGATTTTTCAGGTCTCTGCAGAGCAGCTGCAACAACCAAAGTTACAGCAGATGAACACATGACTGCTCACCAGATAAACCTAGACGAACTAAGAAAAGTCTGTATGTGCAGCTTGTTGCCATCTTTCTGTGTGTAGAACTCAGACACACGATGACAAAATATTAGTTTTTGTTTATGCATATGTACCTGTATAGACAAGCAACTAAAAACACAAACCTTTCCACCTGATTTGAGGGGAATGAGTATGTCTCAGGTGCATGGGGGGCAAGAATTGCACAATTCCTTATATTTGTAGTGCACGTCTGGAGCCTGGCCCCAGTCTGGCTCAGTGTTCAGAGGAAGTATGGAAAAATGTAATTCCTTAAAACACATACGACTGAACAATGGCAAAGCTCACCCACTGACTATAACCTGAAGGATTCTGGAGGAGTTCATATCCTCCCGACTGTGTCTTCAAAGCCTTCCCTTAAGCCACAGTATAAACTCACTTCACTCCGGCACCGCAGGAGACGGATACTGTAAATTGCTGAGAACTGAAAAGAATCTGTTTGTTTGTCAGTGTCGTCAGCTATGAGGTCTCCTGCTGTCTAAGCATTGGTTCGTGTTTTGTCGTCTGTCCTGTAAGTGAGCTGGTTTGTTTCTGCGATTTGTTAATGTCAACTTTAGTGAGCCAGTGAAAGCAAAATGACAACACAGCCCCATTATCCAGCTACTTTGACAGCACAAGCCCTTAAAACTCTTCAGACTCAGACTGGAACCATACCTTAGTAAGTTCAGCATACCATAACATTTGAAACTGTTGCTAGATGAGACTCAACCGTCTGTGAACTCAGGTGCCTCTCAGTCACACCTCACCTACTCCTGCACAGTTCCTCTCAGACCTCCACAAACCTGCACTGCTGCTCACTCACAAAGCTTCATTCATATAACACGAAAACATATTATTTCATGCCCATATTGTCTCACAGTAGATGCATTTTATTTCACTCATTTATGAAAGATGTAATCTGAAACTGGAATATAGAGACGCACTGTTGAGGATCTCATCAAATGTGACTATATGAAGCTCAGATTAACAATTTTCTTACATCTCCAGCTTCATACGTACACGTAATCCAGCCTGTGGAGTGGAAGTCTATGATAATAGAAGTATGAAATAAAGATGCAAGAGTGTATCCATGTTATAAAGTGTTTATTGATAAAAAATAAGTGTATCATAGTCTATATAAGTGATCACATGACATATATTACTTACAGCCTTCATTATTTCATTTGATCATTTAAAATGCTTGTACCTGATCTCACATTTTACATGATTCGCACAATATTCACAGTCATCATTAGCAGTTCCCCTGATACACATTCTGTATGTAATCTAAAAAATAGTATACAATCTTGTAAAAGAATCATATCATCAGAGAAATTTGTGTTCTTTAAATTGGTATCAGAACTGAATCACTGTTGTATATTGATCATTGGACGTGTGTTATTTCATCACAGCTGGATGAGGTTTATGGCAGACTCATACCAAACCCAGAAGCCTGGATAGACGGGCTCACTAAAGGAGGCCTTGAAGCGGTGGATGAGAGACATGGTGTCTCCTACAGCGTAGAAAGAGAGGGTCCCCCCACTGTGGTCTAGGAACACCCCAATACGTGATGAGTAGGGTGCGTTGACCTCTATCTGGTCTTTGCTGTGGCGGGCGGAGTAGCTGGAATCAGAGCAGAAGAGGCTCCAAGACTTGCGGTTGTAGCCGATGCGGCAGGTGTCTCCGTAGCCCACCCTCTTGATGCCTTTGTAGGTGACTCCGATGGCAGCTCCCTCACCGCTCCAGTCAACCTCCCAGTAGTAAGCTCCTCCAGAGAGAGACTCCATACACAGGACCTGGGGCAGGGAGTCGAACCTGGCAGGGTGGTCACCATAGGACTGGGGGTCTCTCTTGAGGGCAGCTTTCCTGTTCCCTCGAGACAAGTAGAGCTGCCTGTAGGCTGTGTTCGGGTCCAGAGTGAGCTGGCAAGCATCTAGGAAGATAAATTAAACATTTAGTTCACAAGAAGAAACATTACATTCGAATTTGCTTGGGTTAAATGTGAAAGAGGGAACCCAAGATGGACAAATCCTCTGTTTAAGTAAAGCAAACCTCTGTTAAAGCACACCACACCATTGCACCACCCTTTAAAAACAAGCATAGCATGGGAGACCCTTTGACTGGACACAGAAATCAGAATATATCCCAGGGGTTAGATGTCACCTGCCTGCTGTGTGCCTCCACCTCTGCAGGTCACACCTGGTGAGACACCCGGCGGCCTCGGCTAGATCTGCCCGGCCTATCATCTGGAATGCCAGAGGTATCAACACTGTTTGTTTCCATTTTGTGTAGTGAAGTTCCAGATTTTTTTAGGTTCTAGTAAAAAAAACTGTTCCCTGACAATTTGCTTAAAACAGAACATTCCTGTAATATTAGAATAAACATGTTTTTTCCCCGGGAGTTTAAACAGAGAGGAAGTAAACTGAAATCACAAAGCACATAAAAAATAATAAAAGTGCCAGCTATTATATTTGCAATTAGCCATCCCCAGTCTCTGTCAACACCATGGGACATACAGTAGTTACTACAATCAGATTTTGTGGCCAGCCACAGGGTCTGACAGAGAACTTCATCAGCATCTAATTTGCCTCATGCGCTGAAATGAGCAGGGAGAGCAGGGATCTGTGTCAGCACCGAAAACAAGAAAACATTATCAGAGAAGCTGAAACTCACATCTCATGAAGTCGTCTCGGTGCTGAGGTTCCTTGACTGGTACAGACTTGTACATGGCAGCTTCTTCACCTGTGAAAGTGAATACATGTATCGTGTTAGAAAATGGTCATAATGGATTACAAGATTTTTAATTGAAGGGTTTATTTCTTTCTATTACATCATTCTGTTAATCACAAACTTATTTTTTATTTCTGTGGCATGTAATCTGTTCATCATCAGTGAAGCTGATGTCAAAGACTCTGCGTCTCAGCCTAATTTGACTTTAGAGGAGTGTGTTCAAGTAAACTCACTGGCAGCTTGACTGACATCCTAACCAAAGTAAACATTTAACCCTGTGGCTACGGAGTGACCTCCCGCTACCCTCTAATGAATGTCAATGCTCCAGCTATGACCAAACATCAAACAGAGTTGCACAAAGCCCCATTGAGAACAAGGGAAATTGTAAATCTAGCTAACTTTCCGTGTCTGTGAGTATGCTTGCGGTTTAGGTCCATAAAGTCTAAACACCGAAGCTCTGCTGGCTTAATGATTGCCTAAAAGTAATATGTATCAAAGTTATTACTCACTTTTTACCGATCGTCTCTTTTTGGAGTCATCCAGTTGGCAGAAGGTCATTTTGTTAACTGTAAAAAAAATTCAATTTATTAGTTAAACACAACACACTACTGTCTCACCATCAGCATTGAGTTGGTGCCCTCTCCACACTCACCTGCCTTGGCTACCTTAACCAGTTCTTCATTGCTGAATTCATTCAGGTGCTGCTTCATCTCAGAGACGGCCTTATTCACTGGGCCAAAGCTGAAGTATGGGTTGACGCTCACTGTAGGCAGCTCCTCAGCCTCTGTCTGGGCTATCAGCATGTGGTAGGTCTAATTCGGATACACGACAATGCAGTTATGATCAGTGATAATTACTAAATCCATGTAGATGCGTGTGGATTTGTGCCGGTATCGTGTTGGGAAAGTGGTTGTCACTTACCTGGATGAAGTGGATGTGGTCCTCGGTGCGGGACAGCTGGGTGATCTCGTTGTCCCTCCTCCTCAGATCGGCGATCTCGTGGGTCAGACGCTCCATGTGGCCCTCTGCGTTGTTGAGCGCTGCTCTCTTGTTGGAGGAGATCAGCTTGGCCATCTCTTGCTGCATCCTCTCGATGGAGCGCATCATGTCGGCAAACATCTTCTCGCATTCCTGCAGTGCTCTCTGGGCTGAGTTCTACACAAGCAACATGGGACGCATGCCATAAATTAACTGGGTGTCACACTGGTTTTACCAGAAGCTGTCATCACTGCTACATGAAGGAATGTATGTATGTTTTGGTAGTTGAACAAGCTTTCCATTCAACCTGGAGTGGTTAGTCTGGTCTTATCTGGAAGATGGATGATGCTGACACAAACCTTGAGAGAGTCCACTGCTTGTTTTAGCTCCTCCATTTGCTTGAGTCTGTCATGAATCTTCTCCTGGATCTCAGCCTGGGTAGCACCCAGCCGTTGCTATGGGGGAAACAACAGACATTGTTGGTGGTGACAGATCAGGTCTACAAATCAAGAACTCAAATTGATAAAAACATCTAATCCAGATGTTTTTTCAAACTTAAACTTGAGACTGCAAAACAGTGCACAGCTCAAAGCTGATAGCGAAAGCTATACGTGCAGGTAGCAACATTTTTTTCACTTGGGCGTGACTCGCTAAGTGCTCGAGGCTTTGTTTTATGGGTTTGTTTAAACTAATGTAATCTGCCACTGTAGCACTTGTGCAATGACCTATACATGTGTCACCTCTGATTCACAAATGACAAATGGACATTGAATAATACTTGGCACTTGGCAAAGCACATTTTAGCAGAAAAACCAGTGTCGTCACTTTGGAATAAGGTCTTAACCTACCTGCTCTTCCGCTCTTTCCTGCTCAGCAGACACCATGTCGTGACCTTTGTGTTCCTTCACCGTACACAGCACGCAGATACACATTTGGTCAGTGCGACAGAACAGCTCCAGACCCTTCTGATGCTGGGGACAGATCTGTCTGTCCAGGTGGCCGATTTCATCCACCAGCTTGTGCCTCTTAAAAGTGGCGGACTCAAAGTGGGGCTTGAGATGCTTCTCGCAGTAAGAAGCCAGGCACATCAGGCAGGTCTTGATGGCTTTGTGCTTCTTTCCAATGCATATGTCGCAGCCTACATCCTGGGGTCCAGCGTAGTTGTAGTCAGGGGACGGAGGTGGAGGTGGAAAGGATTCGCTGTTGCGTTGGATGGTGGACTGCCGAGAGCCTCCAATGCGTCTCGGAGTGGGCCTCTTGTTGTAGCTGACCCTGCACTGCGGGCAAAGGTACGAGCCCGTGTAGTCAGCGTGGTCCCAGTATGTCTTCAGGCAAATGGAGCAGAATATGTGGCCACATGGGATGGACACAGGATCCCTGAGATATTCCTTACAGAGGAAGCAGCTTTCCTGTTCGGACGCCATGGAGACAAATTAGAGCTGTTCCCTCTAATGCAGTGAAGACTTAGATACAGGCAGTGACGACTTGTGTCAGCACAGTGGCAAAGTGATCCTGCAGGTACTACAGGAGCAAGTTATATAGAGTAAACAGAGAGGGAGGCTAAACTGGTTAAGCCGAAACCAGTCAAACAAGGGCGGGGCAAGAAAAAGAACACAGTGAAGAAATAAAATGTGTGGTCATAAGGTTTGGCCTTTGGTGCTGACAGTAAAAGTCCATCCCCTTGATGTGTAGCTTTTTATTGTTTCATGAAGACACCATGAAAATAAAAAGACAGTCTGCAGTAGGCCTTCAGGATTTCTGGAGCAGGGAAGGGGTGCAGAGCTTGAAAAGTGCTGTGCAGGATAATATCAACAGTATTTGAATCCCATAAATAATATTAACAATAATAAAAGCAAAAGTAAAAAAGTAACTAGGCATCAATAAAATGCATTGTAAAGACAGCACAGGTGTGTCACACTCTATAGTTGAGTGTACTCTAATTGCTGAGTGTTAGAGATTGCCTGGAGACAGACTGTTCCCTTTGGGCATGTGATGATACCCTCTCGAGTCACAGTACAAACTGACCTCAAGATTGTTTGTTGCACTTTGACTAACTCATTTTCTGGAAATCAAACTGTAATATCTCAGCGTCAGCTCATTTCATGGCCGCTGGATAAGTTGTAGCTTTCTCTTTCTAAATTCAGCCGTTTGGCCCTCGAGAGACAGCGAAATCTCTCTGACCTTCGCCTCACCAGTAACAAGTTAATTATCAACTCTGTGTTACTTTACATTTCACCAGTGATTTCTTCTGAGGGTTGACATGGCACCAATTTCTCTAAGTCAACACTGGAGTTGTATGTCTGTGGCATACACTGAGATCAACTAGAACACCACCTGAAGTAAGAAAATGTTCAGCTTGAGACCAAAGCAATCATAAGAATGTTTTCTGTTATGAGCTAAATACCTTCCTCTGTAGATTTCTTACAGTGAACACACCTCCCAGCCAAGATGGAGTTTCGGGGTTGTTGAAATGGAGATAGGAATGCAACTACACTTGATAGCCCAGATAACAGGAGGGCCGAGAAAGCCTGCTTAAAAGATTCCATTGTGTAAGAGCCAGCAGGGCCAGAGCTGACTGCCAGGCATTATAGGGTCTGTTGTCCGTCAACAACAGTAACTACGGCTGACATGCTAGACTAAATGTAGCATCTTATACGACCAAAAGTTCCACTGACGGGGGTCATACTCCTGAATTCAGGTGACACTGACACGTGAACTTGCTGTAGTCGGTATAATAAGGTGGAAATCAGTGTTAACAAAAACATATTGAATTTTTATTCAGTTTTAACTGAATTTATTTTCATAAAAATAAAATACAAATAAATAATTAATAATTTTCAGTTTGACCTTCAAAAGACCTTGAAGCACTCATCTAGGTGATATTACAAGAATTCTGCAAGAATTATTAAAATTATAATTTATATAATTACAGTTCTTGTGGATTAACAAAGCTAATATTTAATATTCATTGCATGTGGTCCATAAGCATGGTCCTATTTGTAATGACAGTGGCAATTACGATTGTCTTGTATGCTCATCTGATTCCAAACTAAACACATTTTCTAAATAATAGCATTTAAAATTGTAACATTTTATCATTGTCTTGCAAAACCTTTTCCAATCTGTACTTTCTTGTTTTTTTTTTCACCAAAATCTCCACCAAACACTTTCGGTAATAGTCCCCATCAGAGCGCCAATTCTCTCTGACCAATCAGCGGTCTGCAGTGTTTTAACTCCACCTTTTAGTATCGGCTCAGCTCGTTTGGAATCGCAACCAAGGGATGATGAAAGAAACATACACAAAGGAGTGATTCAATCTGTGCCATTCACAACTATTTCCCATGGAAACTTGTTGTAATGTGTGACAAACTCACAGCTTATCTGGCCCTTTAATTATGGTTTTAAGAGACGGGGGAGGAGATGGACTTTGCTTCCATAAAATGAAAATATCGACAATTTATGGGAAGAAGAACTTGTTGTTTTACTATTACTACACCTAAACTTAATATCTAAGCTGCTGGACTCATAATGGTTCTCCTTGACTTCTTCCCCTGTTGAAGGTTTCTTTCACTTTAGAATCTGTTCCAGCACAAACAGGCTTGTGAGAGCAAATGTCATCAAATGGACATTTATCAAGTATGCATTACCTTATGCGACCCGCCCTCCACTTATAAGTGTGTGTTACAAAACACAAACCTGCTTCCTCTGAACATCCTGTCAATTGTTGAAGGACGAGGGCTCAGGTTTGAGTTCATTTGCTTATCGTGCAGGACTCAGTGCAGCTTTTAGGTAAAATTAATATGGTAGTTTCAATTTTTTACTATGCACACACACACAAACTGACCATGTTAATTTGTGTTTTATATCAATTCTGCTTGACACATAGGACATACTCCCTTGAGTGCAGCTCTGCGCACGAGCTGGTTTTTTGCTTTTTCTCTTGGCCGAGGTTGTCGTGACAACAGCGATACTTACTGGCGGCGTGCAACCCTTCCATTTACACGACACTCGGTACTCTTCTCATGGTCCTGCACTCTTTACTTTTGTGCATCTACCAAAATCAACAAATGCGTTCACCGCTTTCCCATAACATGTTTAAACATTGCGTTCATCCTGTTTTTATTCCTCACTACTGAGAAGCTGTTCCCTGTTTCCTTTGATCAAATAGCCATCTGTGCTCTCGTGCACTCGCCCTGCAGAAAAGCGTGCTCACCGCGCCTTAATGAAGGTTGACCTTTCTCCTTGAACTTGGACTCAGCTATAGATGACTGTGGAGTTTCAGTCTGCTTCATCAAAGAACGCTGAAACTACTCTTGATGAGTGGCTTGTTATTGAATCTTATTAAAGTGTTATAAACGTAATCATGCTTTATATTGACTTTCTTAAATAGATAGACGTTTCTGTTCATAAGAGCAAAGTTTAGACACTTCTATTGCCTATCTTGAGTTACTAACAGCAAAGCTTTATTCAAAGTTTTGTCCGTTGGCAGTGAGCAGGTAGTTAATCTGTAAGTACAGAGTGCTCCCTTTACACTGGACTCGAGGAAGGAAGGAAAAACTGGCTTATCAGCAACCGGCCAAATATGGGGAGGTGAAACTACCAAGCGTATGAAGTAATGCAAGATATGAAGTGAAGGTGGAGCTAATGTAATTTTTTACAATCTGAAATTATCACCTTTTTTGCTGATTACACATGAAACTGCAAAACACAAAACTTTAAGTTCAAGCAGTTCTTTCACAGCAGGGGCTAATCTAATCCAGAACAAAAGACTCAGAAAAAGACTGTGAACGCTGCGTTAGTATTGGTAGAAACCAGTAAACTGCAGGCCTCATTAAAATGTAAATGAGAGGCGATGATGTCAGTAGTCTGGGTCATGGGGCTAAATTAGGCAACTATGAGGGAGACATGTTTTTGGAATGAAAAATTGCAACATAACCTGTGATGAAGCATGTACAAAAATATGTAAAACATGCAGTGTAACAACACACCTGGGCCTGTCAGGAATGTTGTGCACGTGCACGCACACCCGTGCATGCGCGTTTCCGTTTGTTATCTCAACCAGGAATATTTTCCTTTCAGCTGCGCAAACTACAGTTACAAACAGACTTGTAAAAGTGACACGACTGGTCTGACTGGACACAGTGTAAATACCTGAGCTCTGAGTTTTTACAGAGTTTTTAGGTAATAAGAGGCAGCAAGTGGGGACTTTTGAAATGACTTTGAACCTCTGCTTGTGTCCACTGTGTCTGTTTGTTTATTGGGTGGTCCCGTAAATTCCTACAGTACCTTAAGGCTGCATTTGTGTTTGTCGGACTATAACCGGTTTAAGACAATGGCGATTCTGTCTGACAACAATAGGTGGAAATACAGCTGCCGAGAAGTGTGTGCGCAATACATCCACAGATGAGCCACAAGAGAAAATTGAGAATAAAGGAAGCACTGAGGAAAATTGAGTTTTTTTTCTAGCACTGTTAGTTGTCACTACTTGTGCTTTTTGCATTTCATTCATTCTCTTTCTTTCACTCTGTTCTCTCTCTCACCTCCTGTCTGCCAACCCGCCCTCTCTCTCACACACACTCTCTCTTCCTCTCTCTCTCTCTTACACACACACACACACTCTCTCTCTCTCTTCCTCTCTCTCTCTCTCCCTGCTCAACCTGTTTATCTGAACTGGGCAGGGCTCGATATACTCACAGCACAGGGGGAGGGCCTTGCCTGCTTTCAATCAATAACCTCTGGAATTCAGAAATACAAGTAGGTCCTGTCTCTGGCAGGCTGTACCACACTCTTGAGGGCGGGCTCCTAGGCACACTCGACGAAATCTCTATCTACTACTGGCATTCTCTGTCTGTCTGTGTTTCCGCAGGTCTGACTGTGTTTTTAGTCCATCACAATGGCTGATCACACGTCGTCTCCAGATTACTTCAACTGCTCCCTGTGCCTGAACCTTCTGAGGGACCCTGTGGCTATCCCCTGTGGCCACAGTTTCTGCATGGACTGCATCAGTGGCTACTGGAATGAGGCTGACTACACGGGGATTTACATTTGTCCTCAATGTAAGATCACGTTCACCCAAAGGCCTGTGCTGCGGCCCAATGCTACTCTGAGCATGGTGGCTGAGAAGATCAAGAAGAGCGGTCTCACTCTCAACCTGAACACATCCCAGGGGAACGTCTACGCCGGACCAAGTGACGTCCCCTGTGACTTCTGCTCTGGGAAGAAATTAAAGGCTGTTAAGTCCTGTCTTAACTGTCTGGCGTCCTACTGCGAGAAGCACCTGAAGCCACATTATGAATCAGCCACCTTCAAAAGGCACAAGCTGGTGGATGAGCTGGGAAACCTGGACAGGAAGATCTGCCCACAGCACCAGAAATCCTTGGAGCTCTTCTGTCGAACAGACCAGATGTGTATCTGTGCGATCTGCACAGTCAGTGAACACAGAGGCCATGACATTGTCTCAGCTGAGGCAGAGAGGGGTGAGAAACAGGTAAGAAAATCTCCTGTCTCGGTTCACGGACCCTTTTAAGAGACTAAATACTGGAGTAGTATAGTTCACCTGTTGGAAAAAACACTTTGCATCTGCTTTGCAAAGAATGAATGTATGATTTCATGTCAGAGAGCTAAGGTGTGTATTTAGTAACGTGAGAGGAACCACAAGCTAAAGCTCACTTCCTCTAATATGTTTGTATGTATGTAAGATAGAGATAGACCAACGAATTCAACAGAGGCACACCCATATTACATTGGAAATATATATTTAGGAAGTCACTGAAGGATTCTGTGTGAAAGGAAACAGGGTGTTTTTCCCAACTCCAGCCCCTGCACTACGACTGGTGTAGTTGTACTTTGACCCATTTCAGGAACGCTATCAGCTAAACTGGCAGGCATTCACCGCCAAAACAAATCCAGCTCTCTGATTAGCTGTATGGAAGCGGGGTGGGAGGGTCTTATAGTTATCGCCTCTGAAAGTTGCTTTTCAGAGAATGCGGTTTTCCAGCTGTGGGATAGACACACAGAAACCGCCGACTTCCTTTTGCTGGGTTGGTTCCCACCTGTGGGAGTGGGTCTGTAATAACACTGGAATGCCAGGGAGTCAAAGCCTTGAACGCCTGAATCACAACGTAACCATTGCAAAGCACATTCAAATCCCTCACCAATCACAGCGCCAATAAAACGATTTAGACTCAATAACACTATCAACAGATACTGTGAAATACATTTTTATTGTATGTAACAATAATACCTTTTATACATGACTAATTTATGACGTCTGGGATTATGGCATAAATGATTTAGGGCATGATCAATTAATAGTTCATCCTGTTGTATTCTTTACAACATGAGTCTGGTTTCTCTCATCTGAAGATTTACAACCTGGATCTCATACATCTCACCCCTGCTCTCCCACTCCCCTCCCCCCCGTCGACGTAGATTCCCCACATTCCTCAAGCTTATCTTGAAGAATGGGTTGGTGGGCTTGAGTAAAAGCTGAATTAGAAGCCCTCTATTCTGCGTGTCACTGCTGCGTGCACCTTGAAACATCTCTTTAAAAGTCAGGCAGCGGTAGATTCGCATTCCTCACATGGCCAGAATTCCATTACAGATTTCCCCCCCCCATCTCCCTCCGAGATAAAAGCCGGCCGTATTAAGAAGACTCTTTTAGTAGGGTGTATTAGACATGCCGAGGGGCCTCCCCAGATATTCCTTAATGAGAAAGAATGTTTTTTTACTGAACCAACAAATATGAGGCTTTATATCTCAGACAATAAAACAGCATGACATTGAACTACATACTTATGCATACTTCTGCATAATAAATTGAAAGAGGTCAGCACAGCCAGTCAGCATGGGATTGCATGCTGATCAAAACTGAAATAAAAGGCTGCGTGATATGCTTTTATTCTGCAGAAACTCCTGGGAATCTCTCAAGCTGAGATTAGACAAAAATGCCAAGAGAGGGTGAAGGAGCTGGAGGAGCTAAAGACTGCTGTGGACTCACTGAAGGTAAGGATTATGTGTAAACTAACTCTAACTCTCTCTCTTCTAACTATTCCATGCAAAAAAACAAAAATGTTGCTTGTGTGTCATCTGTATAATGCTTACATCTTGCGTGTTGTGTCCAGAACTCGGCCCAGAGAGCCATGGTGGAGAGCCAGAAGATGTTTGAGGACATGATCCGCTCCATTGAGAGAATGAGGTCAGAGGTGAGCAAGTTGATTGGTATCAACGAGAAGGCTGCTTTCAACCAAGCCGAGGCTTTGATCGAGCGACTGGAACAAGAGATTGACGAGCTGAAGAAAAAAGAGACCGGTCTCAAGCAGCTGTACAGCACTGAGGACCACATCCACTTTTTGCAGGTAACATCTACAGAGCAACTATGATATAACTGAGGAAGAAGTACACCTGGAGTCAGCTTTAAATGATATTATGTGATCCCGTGGTATCATCCAACATATAAGGGCAGGGTACTGTGAAACTCTGTCATCATGACTTTTTATTCTTATCCAGGCCTAATACCAGTTAATATACAATCAGGGTGTGGTTCTTTATCACAATGACACTATTAATCCCATGATTTGTGCCAGCTGGGCGTGAGAATTCCTAAACAAGCACCTGTGGATGCATTAATAGCAACACTTTGAGATATTACTCACACTATTGTGGATGGAAATATGGATGGATCCCAATCTTTAGATTCCCATTTAATCTAACTCTAAAGTCTAAAATGCTTTTGAGCCACATTTCACGTGTAAAAAATAAATTAGATAGTTAATTTGTCTCTTTTCTTTTCCCATCAGAACTTCAACTACCTTTGCACCCCCACTGATGACGGCTTCATACCCAGAGTGACCGTGAACCCTGACTTCTCCTTTGGAGCCGTCAGGAAAGCTGTAGCCGAGATCAAGGAGCGCCTGGAGGAGTTTGGCAGAGAGGAGCTGCTCAAGATCTCCAAGTCAGGTCTGACCATGACAGCAGAAACACAATACCTCCACGGGATGGACAGAAATCCCCCAAAACTGAATTTACTAAAAAAAAATGTGTTCTGTCTTACAGTGAATGAGGTCCCGGTGTACACTACAGAAAGTCGAACATTGGACAGAAGGAGCAGAGGTGAGCACAGTCACGTCCTACAGCAATATTAGACTGAAGGAAGGTTAATTATTGTTTAGGTTGATAATGCAGTCAGCATGAGTGGTTGCAGGTAATTGCATCATAGGCACTTCCTTTAAAAACACACAGAAACTCACCAAAGACAGAATGAATGGCATGTATGTGGGCGTTCCGGTTCACGTTGACCTAACAGTGTTTCTTCATGTGCAGGAAAAGAAATGCAAGTGGACAACAGTCCTCCTCCAGAGCCAAAGACCAGAGCAGATTTTGTGAAATGTAAGCATCTGGTGTATTTATTTGAAATAAGACTATCTAACTCTTCAGTTTCCAAATAAATACAATAAAATGTTTTTATTAATTTCCTCCAGATTTCTGCCAGCTGAAACTGGACCCTAACACAGCCTACAAGGAGCTGTACATCTCTGAAAACAGCAGAAAAGTCATCCGCACCAGGGACCTGCAGCCCTACGGAGAGAACTCTGACAGGTTCGACAGCTTCGCCCAGGTGCTGTGCAGGGAGGCCCTGTCTGGAGGCCGCTACTACTGGGAGATCGAGTGGAGCGGGGAGTTCTCCATCGGAGTGGCCTACAGGAGCATCAGCCGGAAGGGCAAAGGCTCGCTGTGTCTGCTGGGCTACAACGACAAATCCTGGAGCCTCCTCTGCTCCGACACAGGTTACTCTGCCTGGCACAACCGGGTGGACAAATCCATCAGCGCCCCCCACTCCCCCAGGATAGGCGTGTACCTGGACCACACTGCAGGCGTGCTGGCGTTTTATAGCATAGGCAGCAGCATGACCCTCCTGCACAGGTTTGAGACCACATTTGTTGAGCCCCTCTACCCAGGCTTTGGAGTAGGAACCTCAGTGAAGATCTGCAACATCAAGTGAACACCGATATTTGAGCTCTTTTTGAAAATATTTTCCATATATTTCTCATAATACACAGCAAAGCTTTTGGATATATATATATATAAATATATATTTTTTGCAACATTCTGAAACTGTACCAAACCACATTAATGAAGCCGTACTGCTTATTTTTGAAGACAAATGTGTATAAACTTGTTTTTTTTTAACTCTACACATCACATATTATATTTTGCATTATGCTGTCAAATCATATTTTCATGATAGTTTTCTAAGACACTATTGAAATACTTTATTACTACATAATCCCACAAGTACATTATAAGTGTTATTCCTTTTAGCATCTGATAATAACTGCTGGATAATATTATAACATGTCAGTATGTCATAAATGTCTCACTATTACTCCATAAAGTATGTGACATATCTCAAGATAACCTGAGGTACATTTGCTTTATGATAGGTCATTACATTGTTGGACAAATTCATTGCACTCTTGTGATCGGTATGAAGAATACACTGATGTAAATGTTGGTGCATTAATACGTATTATTGTATTTTTATCACATCCAGGAGAACATTTCATTGTCAGTTCATTTTGTCATGTTTTGATATTATCTGCTAGTTGTCATATCAGTTGCTGGAAGTCCATACCGTTTTTCTTTTTTTCACTTGAACTAACCTCTATTTAATTTGATGTACGTATGTTTACTTACTATGTAATGGACAACCAGAGAATAATTGATATCAAGAAAAGACTTGTTTTGTAATAAAATGACTCGATGGTTCTAAATAAAGAGCTAAATGAAGTGATGTGGTTTGAGATTATTTATCTATATATATCATCAAATTAAATGTTATTGTATTAGAAATATTTAAGTAAGAAAACAGATATTTGATTATTTGATTGTTTTTGGTATCTGCATCAACAGAGAAATGAACATTTGCTTAATTAATCTCATAACTCCCTCTGTTGGCTGATCACAGGAACTGAGATGAAATAAAAACAATATTATGACCACTGTTACTATGGAGATAATGTGAATTATTACATTTATAGTCAAGCCGTCAGAATAACAGGAATAGTGCTCCTTTCTGACTCAGTCTTCAAAAATGCATCATGTCAACAGGAAGGCAATATACTGCACTACAAAACATACAACAAACTCTTTTACATGTCCAAACAGCAGCTTGTCCACACCAGTTTATGTAAAATATAAAACAGCTCGCTGTGTATATTTATCTTCATGTGTAAAAATCAATATTGCTTTTTACTGCACAAACATAGTCAAGACACGTGCAAATTCAAATCAGTCATGGGAGACACCGGGCGTGCAGCAGTCACGTAACAGAGCAGTTTCTTCATTAATCTCCTGGTCTGTGTCAGAATGTGATTTCAAAGATAGTAACTCATCAGGAGCACAGGTGTTACTTATATCAATAATAATGTCTCCATCGGCTGACAGCGAGCCAGCATGCACAATGCCAAACTCCAGAAACTGAAGCAGCTGAAAGGAATTCAGCCATCATGCTGATAGGGGTAGTATTTAGAATATCATCCTGCATGCTTTCAGCCACCTTTCAAATTCTGTTCAGCGCAGGACATGTACGCTTGTATTCATTATGTTTTTTTTTCTTTTACATCAGTAAGCATTTTTCAACAGATTACAGTGTAAATAACTGGAGCGCACTTGATCACAAGGTTAGCGGTTCAAATCCTGACTCAGGCTACTGCTACAGCCATCACAGGAACTATCTGTGTGATCAGCGCAGCATTGCTAATAGTGGAGCAGTCCCATTTCAAATCCTGTGTCTGATTTTAAAGATGTATTTAATTAAAATTATGACTTCTCTTCTGTTTTACTGATAATTAATTCTGCACGTGTTTCGTATTTGAGTGTGTAGAGTACACGGTGCAAATTGCCACACACTGTTTCGAGAGCAGGGTCAGCTGTTTGAATCCTGAGGCTGGAAAGCTCTTCCTTAAGAAAACTGTCAAACTCTCTGATCCACTTTGACAAATACCTACAGGCCTTAGACATGTTGAGAGACTTCACAGTTTACTCTCACACAACCCTATGGCAACAACTATTGTGTTCGGTGGTGCAATAGTTACAGAGCACATCTGAAAACCTTTGAGAAGTTTCAGTCAGTTACTTTAATTAATTGTATTAAATGAGCAACAGATAGAAGCGTCCTGGGTACTGTATAGGTAGACGTTAATCATTCTTTCTCTGTGTGTTCACATTTGTCAAATACATGTTTTATAAAAAGCAGAGAGACAGAAAACAAGAACAATAGCCATCTGTTTATTGGTTCCCAGGATTTTAGCAGGAAGTTGAGCATACAATGCTCAAAAAATAATAATAAAGCATGACAGTCCAAAATTCAGACATCGTAGCCAACGATTCCTCCTTTGCCAATGCACTCTCCAATGTAGAACCACATCAACACTTCAGTTGCCACCAGTCCGTTCCTGAGAGCATCCTGTGTGGAAACAGAAAATTGATTTTAGATACGCTTCTGGAGAAGTCATTCAGCCACTGACAACAATCTTCCTGTTATTGTTCATTTTGTGGGTTGATTAAATTATGTTCTCATTTTGTACAGCACAGACTTCGACAAAGAAAACAGAATACTAGATTACTCCTAATCGTTTTCACAGCCTAAGGTGCAATTATTCAATAAGCTTTTAAAACATCACAGTCTCTGATGTTTTGTCTCCTGGCTCGAAGAGCTTTAAGATATGTTTAACATTTTAGAACACGAGTATGCATTTGTCAACAATGGTTTGCGTGTGCTGCTGTAGACACCTGCAAATGGCAGAATACATTCTCAAATTTCATTTTAAATATGATTATTCGAAAGTCAAAAAGATTGAACGCTTTAAATCAAAATACTTTTGGGATCTTTTGGGAGTTGTCAACAAACCTCACCATGAACAGCTCATTAGAAAAGTTTAAAAAATAAATTCCATTCACTTCCATTCCAGCGTCAGCAGTGGATATAACTTAGGTTTTTTTGTAAAAACATTTCATATGAGAGACACGTATAATTGAAGAAAACAATTTTAGTTCAACTCACTGTGGGAGTGAGAGCTTCACAACAACACGGCCTTCTATGTGTTACATTAACATTGGCATCTATGTTTACCTGGTGCACAAACATCTTTATATTATTTATATTTATCAACACTTGTTTTTATTTTTTTTTAATCTTCCTTTTATTTTTTATTTATGCACCAATAAGACTAAGATAAATTCTTGGTGTACTTACAAATAAACCTGTTTCTGATTTCAAAAAGTCTTATTTTGAATGAAACCTATGCAGGTAACACAACCTACTGCTCTGGGAGACAAGTCTTGAGAACCAGATCTAAAATTAACATGGGACATACACAAAAAGACCTTTAGATGCTTGCACTGGGATTTCTAATGACATGGCATGTCACTATTGTTTTTGATAACAAAGACTTCATATCATTTGACACATTGGTTATCACAGAGAGAAAACCAGGTCTGTCTGACAATAACACACACGCACCTTCACTGTGGTTTGACCGAGCCGTCCTGACTGGGCACCCTTGATCAGGTTTGTGGCAGCCTCGATGGCTTTGGGGATCTCGGCAGGAGAAGGGGGGACGAGTTCAACACGGGCGTAGTACCAGAAGGTCGCTAACCGAGGTTTGGAGTAGGTGACAGCGGCTAAAGAGAGAAAGAAATGTTGTTATTGTTATTGTTATTATCATAATGAGCCTGGTGCAGCTAACGTTAGCTTTAAGCTGCAGAGCTGACCGGTAGCATTAGCCTAGCCTAGCCTAGCCACGTCCTATCAATGAAGATTACAACAAACAAACTGCCTGTGACACAGTTAGCCATTATTGGACATATTTAACGATTAATAAGACAAGAAATGAACTCACCGCCGAGCAGCGTGGGTACTTTACCGACCAGTTTTTGCACCGCCTGTGCCATGTTGACGCGTCTGTCGATGCTAACTGACTGAATGTCACCTCCAAGGACCAGGACCCGCGACCACTGCAGGCTGACCGCGCAAGTGCCTGAACAGAAGCAGCTATTGGTCTAGGTCAGCAGTTATTGGATATTTATAGTTCACGTTATGTAATGTTTACACGGCCTATAATATTTAGACGTGTCCAGACTTTTTTTTATCTACTAAATTCACCCCCCTATGCTGTGTTAATCAGCCTGATCAGTTTAGTTATATAGAGTTCGATAGCTAATGAAGCTAAATGCTAACACACAAGCTGCAGTTTTGCCACATGGCCTCTAGAGGGAGCAGCGACAAGATAGATAGATAGATAGATAGATAGATAGATAGATAGATAGATAGATAGATAGATAGATAGATAGATAGATAGATAGATAGATTCTTTTTCACTTTTTAAAATAATATGTAAGAATCATACCAGTGTTTTTCTTTTCATTTATCACCGGAACATTTTTATTTCTGCTGGTAGTTTGTGTTTTCTCACAGTCACTCGGTTCCATTCATCACAGTACAATAAGAAATATAGCTTGCACAGATTATGGAGCATTTAATTTATTCTGCATTCTATCTGATTGACATCATGTGGCAACTAAGAAGACTAAAGCTCTACAACTCTGTTTGTATAATACTGAACCAAAAATACATGTGTGGTTTGTGCAACTGACACAGTTGTTACAGTTTCATTGATTTTATTTTATCTGTTTTGATGTTCCTCGTTAAAGCTGAGTTCAGATTAAGGCAGTCTTAGCCAATATAATAATAATAATTTAGAGGTGTGTTTCTTCTTCAGCTCAGTTTGGAGTCTCTCCAGTATGGACAGCATCAGGTGTCTTTGTCGCTCACAAAGATGATATCTCATAATTGTCGTCTTCCTGTTGAGATGCAAACAAGAAAAGATGTAAAACATTGTGGTCACTGACAAATTGATAAATGCATACATAGATTAAGTAGTAGTCTTTTTACCTCAATGTCAGCGATATCTCTGGTGGGTGTGTCACTCTGCTTTGACTTGTAGCTGGTCTTATCCATGACTGTTAAGGTAAGAAAATATCCTCCTTCCTTTATTAACATGATCACATCTTCCAGATATTTCTCCTCTACATTTTGTCCATTGACTTCCATTATCACATCACCCACAAGTAATCCACCACTCTGCCCAGGACCCCCAAAAGCCACCTACAGGGAGAATAAAAAAGGCTAAAGATACCACCAAACAACATAAGAATATCCTGACCTGCTCTCTGTGTCTTGTTATCTTTGCCTCAGAAATAAGCAATACAGTATTTCACTCCCCACCTGGCTGATAAAGGTCCCAGGACTCTTTGGGACGCAGCCCAGGTTAAAGCCAAATCCCAAAGGACCTTTTTGCAGAGAACAGTGTCTGGGTTTGCAGGAGCCATCAATTTCCTTTTGTGGTGACTGCTCAGCTGCAGAGGCTGCTGTGCTGCTTTCTTTTTCTCTCTCGTCAGCTTCATTCTCACAGAAGAGAAGAGGAGATAGACCCAACTGCAGAAATAAAATAAAGGGAAGATGCAGACCAGTTTATGCTACAATTATCATTTGATTATATATTTAAAAGTTATGTTCAGGAAAAAAACATGTTTCTGGTAAGTTACGCCCACCTTGGTGTAAAACTCCAGGCCCTGGGGAGTGATGGTGGTGAGGGAGACCTGACGTCCACTCAGTCTCACTCTGTCCACAATCTCTTCATGCTTCAGCGACTCCACGGATTCTCCGTTGACCTCCAGCAGCAGCTCTCCATCCTTCATGCCTGCCTTTTCCGCTGGACTGCCACTTTCCATCTCACGTAGAACATGGTCTGTCATTCATAAATACAAAGATATTTAAGATAAAGACTCAAGTCTAAAATGTGTTTTTGTGCCCCGCTTTTTTTCTCTCTCACATGTGCGTCCAGATGGCGCCTTTTCCAGACGAAGGAGGAGGCCGTAGCCCTCAGATCCACTGACCAGGTGGACTTTTCTGGCTCTATAAGGCAGGTTAAGTGGAACAGCAATGGTGGGCAGGATGGGCATCCTCTCTCGCATGTAGATCTTCTCACTCTCGCTGTCGATCACTAGGATGGTGATGTGATCGCCACATTTTTTCATCTAGAACAAAACAATATTCATCATAGCTTGACAAGGCTGGCCACAATAACTTTATTCTTCAAATGTTTTCAGTTATATTTGTCTCTATTATTAAGAAGTTTAATCACTGGTTTTGGAGTAAATGACAGCTAAACAAAATACAGCAAAAGAGTGACAGGTTGATTTTTTTACCATCCTGCTGAGTGCAGAGTGTGTGAGATCGGACACTGTTGCTCCATCCATCCACACCAGGTGATCGCCCTTACGCACCCCTGCCTTTTCAGCTGCACCTCCCGTAGCCAGGTTCACGGAGAAGCGACCTTTCTCTCCTACAGAGCAGAAACAGGAGGAGAAACTGAATAACACCGCGCAGACTTTAACTTAATGTCTTTCTGATAGACATCTAATCTGGAACCTCGGAATTTGTGATTACCAGGAGTAGTGTTACCTTCCACAGGTGTGAAGTTGATGCCCAGACCTGAGACAGGATCCCTGGTTATGTGGCAGAGTCTGGGTGGTTTGCAGTCTTTGCTCTTGTGCCCTTTGGCCAGACCTCGGAGGTCTTCACCTCGGGACACAGCCTGCTCATACTCGTTCCCACCCAAGACCAATAAACATAACTGGTGTCCACTTAGCTTTATCTTCCTGGCAACCTGATTGATAAAGAGCATTAGAATCAGTCCATTGGAGATGCTTCTGTCAGTTTAATAATGCAGTGAGCTTATCTTACCTCAGGGTGAGGAATGTCATCAACATAGCAGTTGTTGACTTCCAGAAGCCTGTCTCCATCTTGAAGGCCACTGCGCCCTGCCACCCCTCCTGTCACTACATTTCTGATTATGTGACCCTGGCGCCCCCTCTCCACCCGTAGATTGAAGCCATAGGACTCCCCCTCCTCTCGTTTAAGAACACACAGACGTGGCCTGGGTGGTGACACAGAGTCTGAGAAAGATGAAACAGAAAAGTGCTGTCATACCTTCGCAGAGCAGAGTTTCCTCATGGTTAAATACAAGAAGATAATTCAATATTTATATGCAAGTTACCTGCATCATCTGTGATGACCATCACTGGGTTGTCTATTCCCTCTTTAGGATTAAATGTAAATTTCCTGCAAAAGAAAAATGAGAGACACGTGACTATTGAAACTATTAAAAAAAAGAAATTTTCCTTCTGTTTATGACATTGACAAAAGTAACAAGTATAAGCACAAGATAAACATATTTGTTTTTCAAATTAATTCATTTCAAAGCAACAAATCAGCTCCATTAGATATAATTACATTTAAATGTTAGTGCCGATTAATTGCACAAACAGACCTGTTATTATCAGCATGATACATGATACTAGCTTTATCTGTGCACAGTAGGCCTTATCTTAAACGCCCAAAGTCCTAAAGTCAATGTGCCAAGTATCAGATATATATATATATATATTTAATTCTAGTCAAGCTGTATACTAAACATTAACATGATATAGCCTTGGAACAGAAATGTCACTGGTCTATGTCATGTCTGATCACCTTAACATTATTTATCATTGTTATCATAATTATTACTTATTTTATGCTTGATTAGCAGTCAGTATAGTATTAGTACATGACTAAACTGGAGCGAAATACAGAGATTATGAATATTACTGCAAAGAATTAGAAGAGAACAGAAGACTTACTCTGTCATCCCTATGATTTCCACCAGACCTTGAAAAACAGAGATCACATTAATTTAATAGTTTCAGCAGATCAAAAATCAAGTAGTGAAGTTCAGTATTCATGCATTTCCATACATATTTATCATATCTGTTCAAATACGTGACATTGTTACGATATTCATTTTCAGGCAGTATTTCTAACACAGTCAGACATGATCTTAGACCGTCAATCACGTTATAATATATTAATTTGAACTTACAGCTCTGTCAACGTCTCCGTCGTTCTGTCTACTAAACCGTCAAACATCAGCTCAACAGTAAGACTGGCGTTTGAGCTTTGGATGACTTTAACTATCAGCTGAGGCACCATAAAACAGGGTTTGACTGTAGGTGATTATCTTTAGTCTTTGTCCTCTCTATAAAGGGAAGGAATCAAAGAACAACCCTAAAGTTGTAGATGTCTAGTGAACATGGGGCTGATTAAAAAAAACAAAAAACAGAACATGGCAACTGAACATGACACTGAAACTGTCAGTCAAATGTCATATTTACATATTTTTTGCATATTTATATGCCTCAGGACAACTGAGCTTGTGACATTTCATAATCCTTCAAATAAAAAATAAAAAAACGTCTGGTACACATTGTACTTTCCCATTTGGCACAACTCAGCTATTATACATCAAAAAAGGTCCAGTGCAAAGTAATTCTTTGCGGAAAAACAGCTCATGGGTTTAAAAAAACATTCTTCTCACATACAAGGACATGACTGAGTCATTCATGTAACAATTTATTTAATCATTTTCATTCATTCCTATCGAGCGTCCAAGTTGTCTGCTGCAGGGATCCATTTTGAGTCTTGTCCTGTTCACCATTTATGTCAGCGAGGCTGTCTCTTGTGCCGCTGATTCTGTCCAATATACCATAGAGAAATTACATCATCTCTTTAATGCACTGCAAGATACAAATATTAAGTAAATAAAAGTCATGCTATTCTGCAGAACTGAACATATTGTTCATATTTTCACTGAGAGAAATAATAACTAGTCACACCTATTTATCTGCAAAGCTCATGACTTTAAGTTGCTATAACTTATTCGTGCTGCTCTGGCTCACTGGTCAGTTCCAGTGATTCGTTGGTGCTCTAGCCTTGAGCCATAAATTACCCAGCAAAAACCTGCCTTTGCTGCTAGCTCTGTGCCTTATCATATTCACTGACTCCATCTGTCCTTGCATGTATATGCTCAGCCAACCTACCCCATATAAATACAAGTTAAATAAACTAAATAATGTCACACTTACTCATGGTTACTCATCTCCCCGTTAGTGCCTATCAGGTCAAACCCATCACTGTCCTTCACACTTCTTATCTGGTTCATCGTGTCAGTGACACGGCGTCTTTGCTTTTCTGATACGGTGTGAATTAAAAACAAACTTAGAATGTAAGCACTTCTCTGCTCCCACATGAACTCGATCTCTCATATCACCTCTACATGGTGAAGCAGCCCCTCTCCTGAATAGCTTATACCACAGGCACTTTGGTGCAGCTAATGGGTCACTGTTTGCTTTTCCCCATCATAAACCTTCTTTTTAATGTTCTAGGCCATAGTGATCCTCAATATACACACAAAGACAAGCTGCTGAAGCCAAACTGGGTCTGTTAAATAGTCACAATTGGCTTTCTCACTTTATAATGAGGAGAACTTTGAGTTATGAATGATGATCGCAATTTGAAAATATATTTTTTTGTTATCTTAAAAGCACTATCCAGACAGAAGAAAAGAAATCAAGTTAAGTGTTCTATTTAAAACTTATATTTAGACTTATAGACAATGGTTGTTGTTGAATGCAGCTCAGGAGAACGCAAAGATGGCACAAGCATGAAAAAAAAACATATATAGAAATTCGTAGAAATATAGAAATGCAACATGAATGAGGACAACATGAATGAGATAACCCGTATAAGTCAGCTGGAAAACAAAGTTTGAATAGGTTACCTGTATTTGATCTCATGCTGTGTTTCTTTCCCATCAGATCAGCAGTCAGCCACACAGACAGATGTAACAGTGGGAGTAATGTACAGCCACACACTTATCCTGACCACAGACAGACTCCTCCCTTTGAGGGACACCAGGCTTAATGTTTAATCTGTGTGTGATGTGTTGAGCACATGTTCCTATATCTGCTTTGCATTTTATTGTGGACTGAAAGTACAGAACACAAGATCAGTCCCTACTGGTTTGTCCCACTGAATCATTTTTATACTGTTACACTAATGTGTGTGTGTATGTGCACATTATATCTCTGCCTGTTCCCATGAGAATAACGTCTGAGACTAACTGTCGGTGTCAAGGCCAAAGCTCAGTGGCAAGTTACACAAACAGACCAACATTCCAATAAAAGCAACAGAGTAGTGATTTACAGTTCAGCTGGTGTTACAGCAAGAGAAGGAAAGGTACTGATGCATGATGAGCATGACTAAGAACTGATTGACTGGAAATGCAGAAAAAAGGAGGAGGAGAAGGAGAAATCAAACATATTACCGTCCATATCTCTTTCACTTCTCAGTCCAGGAAGCCACATAACACTTACTATAACACAATAAGAGATATTGGAGGTTATGAATTGGGTCCATGTTTTTGCTTTTTCACTCTATTTGTCTGGCATTTCTTTTAGCCTAATTAATTGGGATGGCTCTTTGTCAGCATTCAACAGTTTGCTCTCATATTTCTATAGATAAAATGGCAGCAGGAGACATAAAAGATACATAAAGTGATGACTTACTGTACGTTAAATGTTCATGTGAGCTCCAGATATCAGAAATATGAAGATGAGAACATGCTGCAATTCAGGATAAACTTGATATGCTTGTACAGAGTCAGATAGTCATTGTCACCTTACAGAAAATGAGATTACTCTATGTACTAATAGTACTATGAAGTATGGACATTTATCGTTGTGGAGCGCTTTTGTTGCTCCAGAACAATTAAGTGATCACATGATAGTCGCCCTAATTTATAATTGTACCTACAGTATCAACCAATCAATAATGTCTAATTGAAGCCTCAGTCCACTAGATGGCAACAAAATCCAAATCAATTTTTTTCTGTACTGAAAACAGTTTTAATATATTTATTGAAATTTCACAGAATTTCAGTTAAAACTCTGAAAGAAATCTGTGTTTGTTATTACTTCAGCATATTCTGCTATTTATAAAAAAGCTTAGTCAGTCCCAGGCTCTGAGAGCAAAGTGTTTCTTTTTTGGGAAAACAGGTTTGACCTCCCCTCTGCAGGTTTTAAATCCTGGTTTTTAGTGTAATGAGGGCAACTGACTCATACTTATGTTTAACCAAAGGGCAAAGACAGCAACAGAGCAGTTGAGCAGTTTACCATTCGGATCATACATCAAGATTATTTGATTTTACCGGGTTTTTGTATAGGTTGTATAATTAATAGGTGTTAGGTATATGTTTTTGTAACCAATGACAACTACTCCTCCTCGTGCTTGCAAGGTGCAAAGGCCCACACACAGTCAATTAGTAACTTCACCTTCACTGAGGTTCAAAGATTAGGCTACAATATCATTTGTGGAAATGAAATGAAAATATGGTGGATCAAATTGATTTGTGTAAGTGTGTGCGTCATAGTTGAACTTGGACGTGAACGTGGACACTCACCAAAAGAAGGAACTGAATGAACATGAGTCTGCTAAATCACAGAAAAAACGACAGTGAAATAACGGAAAGTGTATGTGTTTACACCATGTTTGTGTGATGACATTTCCCTAACCTCTGCCTTCTTAAAGTGGAGCATGGAGAATGATAGAGAGAGCAGAGAGGGAAGGAAAAAGAAAGGGAGAAAGAGAGAGACAGAGAACAGAAGAGCCAATCGGCCTTCTATGGGACTTTTCAATCCTGGTTCTGGGTCCAAGTGTCAGTCCCGCTCAGTCATCCCTGATGGGATCCTCCCAGCCGCAGGAAGACACAGAGCTCCCATCTGTGCCTAAATCCTTGCCAAAGCACAGGAGTGTACTAACGGTCAAAAATCTGTAAAGGAGACAGTTACCTTTTTGTAAGCATGAGACATATCTCAAGTCCAAGTGTGGCAGCTGACCTCACTTGACTCCTCGTTGAGCTGCGAGAGATGAGCTACATTAAACAGAGGTGGGGACATCTTGTCAGAGAGTCTATAAGGGAAGACAAGGACAAATGCTGCAGAGCCCGAGGCTGATTTCAGCCTCAGTGGGCCTGTGTGACATCCTCGCAGAGTCCAAAGGAAACTCTTTTATCGTGACACACATGGCTTCTCTGTTAGTGTATGTGTTCTGCATTTCCTCAGCCGGTGAATCCATGGCAACAGCCCTGAATGGTCCATTCAGCCTCCACTACACCCTCTGCCTTTAAAACTATAGCTCAGCAAATTAGTTGCTTTAGTCCAGATTTATTAGACTTGGACCCAGGTGGGAAACAAGACTATTGCTCCATGCAATACTCTTTCTGTCATCTATTATCAAAAGAATTCTTTTGTTATTGGAACTGTTTGCTATAGAGGATTTATCCATGCATTTGGTGCTACGAACTGAAATTTTTGTTACAGTAATGAAGCTTTTTAGTTGTAGGACCTTTTATTTTCACATGCATCAGACTAGGATTTGAGGTAAAACATTGGTCATAAATGTAACTTGTGAATTTGAAGTGAAATATGCAACACTTCTTTAACATGAATATGATTATGCATGTTTAAGATGCAGTCTTTTTTGTCTCCCCAACGCTTCCTCTTAAAGTTTGATTGTGAAATGTTGAGTCTGTGTGCGTGTGTGTGTGTGTGCCTCTGCGTGTGTGGTTCTTTTTGGCCAGCGGATCTTTCTGGATGGATGACAATCCAGATGTTGTCTGGAAACACAGATGCTCTTGGGACAATTCATTATTATGACACCATAGAAAAGAGCAAAAGTAATAACAAAAACATCATGGGGAATTTGAACATCATTTACAGCCCAAAACATTTCATTCATATTTTTTTAAACTAACTTGATTTGCTGTCTGGTAATAAATCTGCAACATGTGTTTACACCTGAATTTATTTGTTCATGTCATTTATCTTCAAAACTTGAGTGAAATGTTGGCCAAGAGTATGTTTTTGCTACGGATCTGCTCCTTTCATTTGGCTAGCATCTCTATACAATGTTTGTAACATAACTTACTCACTGGATGACCAATGCTTGGACACAATCTTTATTAAATCTGTGTCTCTCTATACTTTCTCTCGCTGCAGAGAATCTTCATTCAGCAGGAATCATGGTGTGTGACAAATACTATGTGCTAATCTTCCTGTGTCCGCTCTTTTCTTCAGAAGCCATAACTGCCGGATCAGCATTATGACAACTCAGCTAAAGAGTCAGCTCATTTAGGGGACTGGTTTCCCGACACTCAGTTGTACATTGAGCAACAAGGCCAACAGAAATTGTGGATGTAAAAAAGGGAAACGATCACTTGAGTTCAGACTCCACCCAGCAGATATTACATTATTCTGACCAAGACACACAGATTTTGTTTACGGACTTTGATGTAAATGTCACTAATTTATAGCCTGCAATTATAATTTTAAAGAAACTGTCTTGAGTGAATGACACAAGGAGATATTTCTTATACTTGATGTTATATTCTGATGCAAGAAGGAAAAGTTGCTTGAAAAAGCTGAAAAAATACTCATAATTTGCTTTGCTTGCAAGATTTGACTATGGTGTAATAGTTGGTGTCAGTAAAAAGAAGCTGCTGTGTTGAACCGTTGTTCATGACAGCAGCATATAGACTACTGGACACATTTATATATATTTTAAAGGGTCGTCATTAATATTTTGACAGCAATGTAGCAGGTGAAAGTTCATTTTTACAGTAAATTTACCAATAATCTCAAACAATGCAGATAAATAATCAGAATCGCTTATTGGTTTTTATTATTTTCTATTTGTATACAATTTTATTTCTACAGTAATTTTCTACTTTTTGTATAGTTTTTCTATAGATGTTTAGCATGAGTTAACTTCTTAACACAGCTATATATTTATCTATATTTATTCATTTTAACTTTTAGAGTTTAACTCCTCTGCACATTTTTAATTCCTCTGTATCTATCTGACCGGGTGCATTAAACCTAATTTAAACACATTTAATATCCAATAGATGTTTGTTTTTTTAGGACTCCAGGAAAAAGTTGAATTTCTGGCTTTTGAGTTTAGAGCGATCTGATTGGCTGCGAGGAACAAGTGTACAACACGTAGGTCTGACGTTAAATCACAAAGACGAATGATGTGGCAAAAATCAAAGGGCGAATAGAAAGAAGTAGTTCCAGTTTAACATTTGTTTTTTTAATGTATTGTTATATGACGTCCTGTGCAACTCTGTTTGTACTACAAAGAGGATATTAAACACTTAAAATTACAGATGAAATAGGGATTATAGACGCCTTAATTCACTTTTTTTAAAAAAGTGTGACTGCGTATTCATCCGCCTTATTCAGTTGCACTTCCATTTCCGGGATGTTTTCTCTGCTGACCAGCCTCCACCGCCATTGCAGGTCCAGGGAGTCGATGTAGTGGCAGTCAGTCGTTAGCCAGGGGAAAGCCCGCAAGTAAACAGTTTAGGGACGAATTTAAAAAATCATCACACCGACAGCACGTTTTTATACAAGGCTTAGAGTTAATTCATTTGGACTTTTAGACTAGAGGCTCCCTGGCTGTCCGGCTAGGATCTGAGAGAAGAAGCCGTAGTTTGTTAGCATTAGAAGAAACCGGAGGAGAGTGAGAGAGAGAGAGACCAACCGCCATGGCTCAGATCCTGCCTATTCGCTTTCAGGAGCACCTGCAGGTATGTGGATGAATGGACGGTTGAATTGTTGAGCAAAGTTTGTCTTGTGGCGGTCATCGCCGCGATATTCACGGCGGCTCCGGTGACTAACAAGTTAACGGTTGCTAACGAGCTAAGTTAGCTTTCGCGAGCTATGCTAACTAGCTCGGCAGGGTGGATGACGTTTATCTTAGTTAGCATCTAGCCGCCGTGCTAACACTTTGATTAGCCACCCTTGTTCGTACACATAAACGACGACACACAAACATAAGATATGAACACATCACCTTCAAGTTGCTGTGTGTGTTAGCTTAACCTTTCCTGACACATTCTCAGGTGAAGTATTCGTTTTCTCGGAGTACTCGCTGCTGTAGTGCAGATGGTGTCTGTCAGTGCTGCGATAGGGATGATTGTTTAAACAGCTAAACACATTAATACTTCATTCATTACTTTATTTGCCTGAGCTGGCACGGTTTGGTAGCATTATCTACACCAATTGCCATCACTTTAGTAACGTGACAGCTCGGCGAGAAGTGGAAATATACTCAGTTTCTTAGCAAACTCGTGTATGGCGTTGACATGTTATAAAATGTGCATCGTCATATTACTTTTGAAAGTGATTATCTGACCTCAGGAGGAGATCACGTTGGCTGGTTGTAGAAGTGGTCATGTGGTGCGTTGGCTTGACTGATAACTGTCGTACTCCCCACGTTGAATGACTTTGCCAAAGTTGAGAATGACTCGAGTTTTCAGTTGTGTGTGAGCTGAGCTGTCCTAGTTAATATGGCATTAACGAAGCTGTTATTACACTTTTTTTTTTGGTAATACTAGACAAACAGGTGTTTTCCTTGATTGCTCTGGACTGTGCTTGCTTCTTGTTTTAAAAGGCCACACCTTTACTATAACCCCAATAAAACTGCCAGTTTGTCAGGTTGAGGAAGTGGAAACATTCATGCCTCACCGAGAGCTTGTCAATTCAGTCCGGAGTGCTGACTTTCAAGGTGTAATGAATAAATGATAGCGACTTTTGGTGTTTCAGTCAAGCTTCGGATGAGAAATGTGATCTGACTGCCTCTCTTCGGCAAGAAAATCATTTGTTTATTCAATCCTTTTTTATTTGTTTTCTGGCCCGGTCTGAACACAGAGCGCTTTGGGCCTCACACCCTTATGAGGCTGTTGACTTTGGTGCTAAATGTAGACAATTAACTTGTGATCCAAGTTATTCTTGCTTGTCTTAATTTTGAAGTCTCTGCTCAGCTCTGAGTGATGATAATTGTTTTGACACTGATCCCCCGAAGAGAGGTCAGAGGTCAGGGTCACTACCACTGGAGTAGATTGTGACTTTCATTTTCTTGT
This sequence comes from Nibea coibor, assembly GCA_023373845.1. NCBI lineage: Eukaryota > Metazoa > Chordata > Actinopteri > Sciaenidae > Nibea > Nibea coibor. The sequence goes on from CM041733.1 coordinate 19,199,086, forward strand.
TTAGTTTAGCGGAGTGAATGTTTGAACCCAGACCTCGTGATCTAATATCATCCAGCTACTACAAAACCTTTGCTAGAACAGTGAGATTGAGTAGAGCAGTGTTACTGTTCAAAGCAGGTGGATACTGTCCACATATTCATCTTTTCTGTTCACCGTTGACGGCGTTAAAGGTCCAGTGTGTAAGATTTAGGGGGTGTATTTGCAGAAAATGCCAGGAATGGAATATGATTTGCATGATTGTGATTTTTAGTGTATAATGATGTGAAAATAAGAGCTATGTTACCTTAGTATGAGAGGAACAAACAAACTAAATACTCTCTCTAGATAAGGCCTTTCATGTTTTCAAGGTCACCGTAGTTTCACCTTCACGTTCGATAGGACAGAGTGAGGCGAGGGGTTGCAAGCAGTAACTACCCTGCTGGATGCCACTAAATCCTGTACAGAAAAGTGCAGCACAGCACTGTGTTACTGCCATCTTACTTTATGTGATAGCGGTTGATGAGTTAATATGTAGCTCTATCACAAGAGATTGTCTGGAGCCTGTGCTTTACAAAAAAAGCTATGCAAAGGTCTTTTGTTCATACAGTTACAATGAAATGATTATGGATGGATTTTTGACTCCTTTGTTAAGTCCCCTTGATTGCAGGAGTGGGTGGAAAAGAGAGAGAGCAGTGCAGTGTGTTGAATTAATGTGGGTACTACTGTGCATTAATATTGAAATAATATTTTATCTTAAGCCAATGGGAGGGCTTGTGCGATCATGTCCCGACTCCACATATTTGCAGTGAAATTATCCTGGTAGATCTTGAATTGAACTATTTCACTAACGTTACTTATCGTTCAGACTTTTTCATATGCTTTTACTTTTATGTTCATCTTTTGCATAATGACAATAGCCATTTCTGTTTTATTAACTTAAGAGTGAAGTGTGCTTTCTCTGATTTATGTCATTGGCACATTACAAGGTCATTTGGTATGACTAATCCAACTCCCAAGGGATCTCCAGCACCTATCATTAATGCATGACCTGCATATGCTGTTTCATACATGTTTCACAGCATGTAGAATACTAGAGCCGTATGATATGACCTCAAATTTATATCAGAATAAATTATCACAATTATGAAAGTAATTAAAATTGTTTCCTTTTTTCCCTTTTGGCTAATTTCTAATTGCTTTGCCCTGATGAGTCCATCCATCAGTCAGGTTGTCAGTTTGTCAGGTACTATAAGATGATGACAGGAAGTTCTCCCAGCTTATTGGTACAGTAGAGTCACACACAGGATCTTGGGGGGACCAACATCTCAAATGGACCTTTTCTAAATGAGTTGGTTGAGTTGACATGAATATCGAAGGAACTCTTCAACAATTTTAGTTGACTTTGCTGAGTGCTGCTTCTTCTCTGTTATTATTTGTTGCTTGCTACAGTACTCTAAATCCCAGATCAATCAGCTGGATAAACTTGGCAGTAATATTATAGTACCATAAGCAGCTCTTTCTGCATTATATACTTGAGGGGAGGAAAAAGTTTTCATATCACTCATATTGGCTATTATATATGTCCATCAAGATATGTCTGCTATAGGCCAGTATCTGCTGACTGAATCAGTCCAAACAACTCAAAGAATTCCTATTTTGTATGTGTGAGTATTAAAATATGAGAAGTTTATGTTCAGTAGTATCATAGCAAATCTACCCTGAAGGTGCCAGTCTTTGCACGTGATTGTGGAGAACCACAGTATAGTATCTAGGGCATATAGGGCGGTGTAGTCTTACCATTTAATTGAACTGTGGCGAAACTGTGAAAAACTCTGATATCAAGATATTGCACCTCTCAGCTGGCTTTGAGAAACTTTATTTATGGTCAGAGATGTTGAAATGAAGGTGTACACTTCTGATTCTCACAGTGTCCTACATAAAAGTAAGGATTACCTCGGTCTCTCTGTCTCTTCCTCCACCCTCCCCCTCCAACTTTGAAACTGTCTTTCTGTCATCCGGTCAACTTGCATAGCTTGCATTTTTATATATCATCCATTCGTAGACTCTAGTTAAACAACTTTAATTGTACATGTCAAGTAAAATACCTGCAACATAGGGCAACCTTTTCTCACACAACCCGTTATATGCACTCCACTTTGTGCACTTAATCTAGCAAACTGAAAATATGCGACACTGAGAATGAATGAATGATGTTGAAATAGCAGCACCCACTTCCCAGGAGTGTTACGGTTCTGACCAATCAACAACCCAGGTCCATTTAAAACTGGTCCTGAGTACCAATCCTTACCTGGGAGTTGGCTGTGCATAAAAATTGCTCATGGCATCTATCTACTGACAACATTTGTGTTGACTAAAGCTCCCCTTGCAAATAATATTTTAGCCAGCGAGATTTGACAAGTCAGCCTTCCTTTCCGGTACCAAATATGTTGATGATTTGTGCAGGGAAAAGCAAAGGCTTAAGCTCACAAATACTGTGTTAAGACCACACAATATTTCACATAAAGCTCCGTAATGACATGTTCCTGTTAGTTTAAGTTTCGCTGCGTATGTGGACATTTTGTATACTAAGTATACACAGTAATCTATTATGTTTACAAAATATGTCATTGCTTAACTCTTCCAGCTCCCCAGAACACCTCGTAATAATGGTACAATACAGAACTCACCCCTCAGCTCAACTCTTTTCACATTTGGGCTGTCACTTCTAACATCAGGAGTTCTACATGCTAGGTGCAGTATGCTCAACTCCCAACAATTTTTGTGGGCAGCACCATTGTTTTATTATCTAAAGAAAGCTGCCGTCATGCTCAACAAATCTGCACAGAGTGCTGATATGAGGGACAGAAAAAGTAAGTGTAATTGGTAGTCATGCTCATTCAGATAAATGTGTGTAGTTTTAAATTAGACGTCTGTGGTCTGAGAAAGTATTCAGCTCCCTAAATATTCTGAAAAGATGCAACTTGCAGTGCTGACATTACGTGCATAGAATTCAGATTTATTTTCAGTGATGTTTGATAGTGAATTTAACTTGTTCGTAGTCCATACCTATATCTGCTATTTGCATGGCAAGGCAATGGCATGCTCTTTAAATATCACCTTACCTTACCAAGGTTTGCAAGTTGCACTTTGAACTGTGCTAGTAACTAACCGGCTGATATCTCGTGACAGGCTGTTGAGGATACAGATCTGCTGAACACTTCACATTCTGCAGCACTGTATAAATGTAAGATAAAGCATGCATTCGGGGAGAAAAAGGAAACTGCAGTCCCAAAACCACCTCAGCAGAACTGGCCTGGGGTGGAGATGGATGGGGTCCAGAAACGCATGCATTCCTTCCTTCGACCCCCTCACCACCCCCGCCCCCTTATCTAACAGTAAAGGCAGTCCTCTTGCTCCTCACCCCTGGGCTGGTCACATGTCCCCCACCAGTGTCACATGGTAGTGGAGGAGGCAGAACTGGGCAGGCCTGTTGTTTCAGTCCTGGTAGACAATGGGTCCCTGGTTTCCTGTTGTGGAGCACTGCAATGAAGTGCTGCAAGCCTCAGCACATTACATAGTACATCCTTCCCTGCCTGCCTTGAACTTAACATGTGTGGGACACACACACAAGACTTTTTTTCTGCTGAGCAAGATGATGTTTTCCTTTGGAGGAAGAGCATTCAGGTTAAATCAACAGATGGGACTCCCTTGGGTTCGTTGGGGACAGTTCAAATCTACTTGCTGATTCCTTATCTCTGTGAGATTCACTAGCAACCATCAGCTCAATTTTTGTGGCTCTCAATGGGAATTTACTCAGTTTGATGTGAGGAAGAGAGCACAGTGTCCTCTGAGCAGAATGACTGTCTGCTCTGGATCAGCTCAAATTATCAAGAACGCATCCTCACTGGGGCTGCATGATGTATTTTATATTTGTATTAGACAAGAGGTGCATAAAAATAATGTTATTGATTTTGGGACGCGTATCAAATGTTTGTCTGGTACATTGCACCAGTTGCAGTGAAGCTTTCAGGTGCTCACATGCTGAAGAAAAATACAAAGATGTTCCAAAAAATTTGTGTGTGGCATTCAGTGGCATCTAGCAGTGCAGTTGCTGACTGCAAACACCTCGCCTTTTCCCTCCCATTATAAGAGTGCATAAGAAACTACAATACTACAATGGCCCTATCAAAAGCCAGTGTTTGGTTTGTATGTTCTGGGCTAATGTAGAAACATGGCAGTGCAACATGGCGGACAAACGCAGTGGTACTCCATTGAAATCAAGATTATACAGTATAACCTAGTCCAGAGCAAGGTGATCCCTCACTTCGATGTGAGTGAACCTCATGTGGGTATGTTCATTGCCTTGTTTTCCCATGAGTTCTCTTTCCCGTTTAAAGGATGGGATTTGCTTCGACTGAAGCTGATGTGTTTTGGTTCTTCTCGACAGTGCACTTGCTTACGCTGTGAATGGAGCCGATAAAAGCAGAAGATCGTGCCCTGTGATTCGAGCTCATGCTGTGCACTCAGTGCAGGATTATTACACTCTGTCAATCTATGACATGGAGCAGGGCTGTGAGTGTTTGCATGCTAGGCCACTGAACTTTTTCTGGTGTCAAGGGTATTGTTTAGGGATGTCCATAACAACTCATGTTGCCGTATTTAGACTAGACTTAAAGTAAGGAAACCATCAGAAAACACCTGCACATACAGGTGGCTGCAAACATCTTGGATCCAACAGTTAACTGGCATTGTACTTCAACAAAATATATTATTGACTGGTTGAAACGTACTTCACTAACCACGCCACGTCACTAGTATTGTTCTGAGTGCTGCTTCCAACAGAGGTGCTCTCACAACAGCTGATTTTATCTCTCATCGACTTCCTCACCTACTTCGTACAAAAGTGTCAGAGCATTCTTTATCAGTAGCTGTGGCTGACTGTATGTCAGCTCATTCCTGTGAGAGGTAGTAGATCATCGTGCTAACCTGAGAACGACTGGTGTAACTGCAATCGCTCTTCAATAAAACGTCCAATGAGTTAGCAATAAATGGCGTTCATTTCCTGGATTTCTGGGCACCGAGCACCGAGCTGGCTCTCTTCTTTGCTGGTTGATATTAACCTAGGAAGTTTCCATGAGACTCACGTCTTTAAAGACAGTTTTGCAGTCTCTGGTGCAAAAGCATTGCCTTGCAGAGATACTAATTTGTGATGTCATGTCACAGACAAGGGGTGGAGTTAATTGCTTCTCATCAGGCTAATGATAGTAATGCATAGTGGAATGGTGAGTCACTATGCCTCCTGCTGGCATTTTGTTGATGCCATCACACTGTTTAGATGGCCAACGTTAGCAACTTTAGCCTTCAGGTGTTCATGTGAATTGATTATTATTCCTCCTGTTGATTATTTTTTCTCTCTTTTAACAACCTTTTCAAATTATTAGACATTTCTTTGCCTTGTTCGTATTAATAGCTTCTCTAATCACCAGATTAGTTTCTTGGTCATCATACTAGATGATACATAATACTGATCTCTTCCTTTAGGTTGGCATCCAGTGTCTCTTGTGCTGACCTTTCACCACCCCGCTGCTAATTAGCTGCTGATGGATAGAAATGTTTTGGGCTAGCATCTGCTCATCAAAGCCTGTTGCTAACAGCTAAACTAAAAGCGCCAGCATCAAGCCAGGCAAGGCTAGATTAAATGACTAAATGATTTTCCACATTGGTTGTAACTCCACTGGTTTGACCTGCTTTCTGCCCAAATTCCTGCTCATTGATGTCACAGCGGCCTTAGCCCACAGCAGCGTTTTACTATTTAGGTTTCCACAGCAAACCAGTCCGACAGACCAAACTGTGGTGCGCTTCATCTTCCAGCAGAGCAACATCTTGTCTGCTTGCTGTTCTTTATTCCGAGGGACAGAGGTACCATATTCAGGCCGCGCCACTCTTTCCTGTTTTACGAATGCTTTTCATTGTGAATGAAAGGGCTTCCTGCTGATCCCAGAATAGATGACAGATGGTAGAGGGAGAGTTGGAGAGTGCACGTAAATCTGTCTAGAAAACTATTGTGTAATAGAGGATAACCCTCCTTTTCTGCGTAGTACGTCATCATACCTCAGTCTGGTCTGTGGAGATTAGAGGGACAATTTAAAGAAAGTCATATGGTTCATTCACACAGTCTTGATCTCAGAGTCGCTACACAGGATCTTCTGATATTGTTACAAAAGATGATGATGCCCTTGGTTTAATTCCATGTTTAGTAAGTCCATTTCAACAATTTATCACTGAAAATAGATTTATTCAATGTCTAAAGCATGTTCGCTCTGCAGGATGCTTCCCTTTGTCTGCTGTTTGAATAAATACTGCCTCAGTAAACAAGGCTTCCCTACTGGACAATGGCAGCGATAAGAGGCATGGAAGCAGCAGTGACGTTACTGCATGATGTCACCCTGCATAGCAATAAAAAAATACATGAAGCACAGTGGCGAAAGCTTGTTGCAGACAAGTTTTCAGTTCTTTCCTCACAGCCGGTAGTAACACTTGTTCTGTAAGGTCATTTACCACAATGTCATTGAGAGGGAACCGGGTTACACATGAGTGAAAGAATGTGGGTGGGGCAGGGCTCGGGGGGTGGAGGGTGTGTCTGTCATTGATAAAAGGTGTTCCCATTTCGTTGAGCAATTCTTGGAACTGCGGTTTGTGTTTGCTGATTAGGACTCGGCTACGGCAAATTGTTGACAGTGGAGCTACATTATGTCGTTAGCAAGCCTCGAAACGTGTCTGCCTTGTAGGCCCTTTGGCGGAGATCCAATTTGTGTTCACAAAACTGCTCTTGATATTTAAAAAAATTAAATTAGGGGGCCACAAATTATGAGTCTGCTTCAACTTCTGTGGCTGGTAAAGTAAAGCAGTCATTAATATTTGCCACGAGAAAGCAGAAAAACAGGTCGTTAGAATGTAAATATAACATTTCCCTGTTTAAGTAATGCCATTAGCTAAATGGCCTTTATGTAATTTCATTATAGCTTTATCAGTTATTCATGGCCACAGGTAAACATCCACACAGAGAGCTTTGTCTGACACACAACTTCATGCAACTAAATGATGTAAGCTGTATTTATAATACACTTTACTTTGCATTTCAAAGCAAAGTATGTGTACGTGATTAATTACATTTCTGTAGATTTATTTCTTGCAAATAAATGCCTAAGCTATGATATCACAATGTGTAGAAATTTAATCTGGTGACAAATGAAAGTTATGTCACATCAACAACAAAGACGGTTGACCACGTAAAATATATTTATTTATCTACACAGCCACTCTGTATCAAGTTTCTTGCTCCACATAGCTCCAGGCAATCGTATGACATTAGTACAACTCTGGTGTATTACTGAATTGTTGCGAAACAAGAGGAAGTAGCCTATACGAAATGTTTTTGGTAGTTTCATTTCCTCCAGGTTTACTTCACAACACTATTGCCATTTGCAGTTTCTCAGCAGGAAGACACTGAAGTTCTGTTTGTGCAACGATTGCATTTTGTCCTTTGCTCCGTTCACTGTTACTGAGATTTTGTGCTTTGTAGTAGTTTCATTTTAGAATTGAAAATACGACATTTGGTTTGTTCTTCTACCAGAGTCTTGACACACCTGCCCAGAGCTGCTTTGGCTCTGCCCTCGGTGGGTTGTGCTGTGTCAGGATTTGTGTGTGGCGGGCAGGATGCCCCGTTTCCAGCCTTGGCAGTGAGCTGGAGTTATGTGCTGCAAAGCACTTCACCTATAGCCTCAGACTTTTGTTTTTATGCAGGTCAAACCTCTTTGTTTCCTGTATCACACGTCAGGGAAACCGAGGCATCGCTGCTGCACTGTGGCGTACTTTTGTTGGTTGTTTGCTCTAGCCTTAGGATGTGAATTCATTTTTCATGTGATTTAGCATCATAGAGCCATAATTACAGGTGACCGCCAAGACAGGTGCTAGGACAAAATTGTCTTCATGCAGCCATAGTGCTGCTTACCAGTCAACATATCACATGCAAGAAGTCAGGCCTTGATTTTTTTGTTATTAGTCAGACTGCAGTGAGACTGAAGTGTTGTGTAACATGGTTGTAGTTTCCTCTTTGGCCCATGCTTTGGGAACTTGGCGTAGGATTAGTCCTCCACCCAGCTCAGCTCTCTAACCGTTGTGACCACTGCACAGTTCCATGTTCCCAAAGAGCCGCTGCTCAGTGTCAGGCATGATGACCTCATAGGCTGGCTGCAGTAGTGCTCAGCAGCTGAGCAGCCTTAGCCTTCTTATTAGACACTGTTGCTGTTGTTTGTTTGGTCAGCAGCAGGCTTTTTATTTGTGTTTATTCATTTTTTACTGTTAAATGTTAAAGTACCGAAGGCTTTCCAGCCCCGTTACTCACTGCTGTCTAACAAGAACGGGAAATACTGCATTAGTTTACAGTGAAGTTAAAATAAACCAGTTACCTTTTCTCAAACGGCATCCTGGAGATGGTGACAGGTTTGCTGTTTTCTTTGCATATTGTATTTAAATGTAACCTTTTGCAGGCTATTTCTGTTCAACCTAACACCCCCCTCTCCACCTTTCCATTGTTTCTCCTAGCTCCAAAATTTAGGGATCAATCCGGCCAACATAGGCTTCAGCACCCTGACCATGGAGTCGGATAAGTTCATCTGTATCCGGGAGAAGGTGGGCGAGCAGACTCAGGTGGTCATCATTGACATGGCAGACCCCAATACACCTATCCGCAGGCCCATCTCAGCTGACAGCGCCATCATGAATCCAGCCAGCAAGGTCATTGCGCTTAAAGGTAAGGCAGTTTCTTGGTATTGCAGAGGCCATATTTGTCTGAATCAGTGTAGGCATTACCAGAGAGAGAACTACATTATATTACTTCAGTGACATGTTTGTTTAATATAGCAACATTTTCCATTTAATAATTATTTAAATTATTTTCATCTATTTATGTCCATACACATCCAGCTACTTTAGTTTTTTCCACTATGAAGTAGTTTTTATTGGCCAACATGTATGTTTTTTCCAAACATTTGTCCTGTAAATATTCAAAATAGCATATTTTTAATTCTTTTTGTCCAGCATCCATGATTGCTTTGACTTTTTTGTTGTTTTTTGTTTTTGTCTTTTCTATGTTCTTTTTTATTTTTCTTTACTGCTTTCTTATGTGTTTGCAGACGGTGAGTTGAAATTTAACTACTTCATTGTGGAAGTAAAATCCTGTTTTCAAGACAGTATTAATGAAATTACCCCATCCATATTGCTCTCTTGAGTAAACAAATGAAACGTGTAGACTACATTGATTACAGCTGACATGACTTAAATCACTGCTGTGCACCATTGGGAGTGGCCTAGCTCAGTTAGCAGCCTAGCTTTTAATATTTTTCATATTTCTTACCCCCCAATTCTTTGGACCTTCTTCCACATCTGGGCCACTGAAAATATTTCTTCGTAAACAGGATTTAGCTTTCACAGCCTTACAGCTTGCTGGCATATCATCATTTTTATTACATGTAAACGTGATTTTAGAACCTTTTTTTACATGTGGTAATACTTTAGGTAAAATGATTTCATTTTAATTCACATTTCTTCTCAATTTTCATTTGAAATCCATGTCTTCTTCCATCTGTGTGAAGTGGTAATTACCCAAACCTTTTGTTTCACTTGTTTTCCCAGTTGTGTTTAATAAATGTTCATAAGTTTAGCAACTTTTGACAAACGAGGACAGCGTAGACTTAGTGCTCTCACTTGTAACCTTTGTGGGAGGTCTAATGGCATCTGATAGCTGCGCTCATTTGATTTCACATGTTCTTGACGGGACACGAGCCCCAGATGAGGAGTGAGCCGAGACTTTGGATTAAAACCCGTGAGGCTCGCTTGTCAGGGCGTGAAAAGTAAAGCTAAGGAGCACTTCCTGTTCAGTGGATACAAGAGCCCAACAGCCTTGTGTGTCCATCTGTCTGTGTTCAGCTCTTGGCCCTATCAAACTATTAAAATAACATTTTATGAGCCAAACAGCTTGTGTCTTAGAATTAATGGGTAAACTACTAAGGGATCAAGTCTGCCCTGGACTGCAGGTTTTCTTGTAAAAATAATATATTTGAACACTAAAAAAGATCCTTGGGGCATTGACATTATTTGTCATAATTATGAAAACTTCTAACCAGGCTTGAAGATACTGATGTCAAATAAACATAGCAAAAGAGCATTGTCATTTTTGTTGGGATGTTTCTGGGGTGTTGATGGTAAAAGAGTGTTTCAGGTGTGACAGCTCACCTCTTTCTTTTGTTTTTTTTTAAAATATGCATTTGTTAGAATTAGTTAAACAGCCTTTTTCTGCTGACTGTCCTCTCTGCAGAGGACACGGTACAATGTGCAGTTTTAAATTGTATGCTGAACTTTTATAGAGTTGTAGCTCATTGCTGACAAACATGTGACATACGGACGTGAGCAGGTGTGCTCACGATGCTGCCTGGTTAAATTTTTACACAGCAAACGCATAAAGATTCATTTAAAGCAACTTAAAAATACATCCAAATGCTATGGGCTTAATGCTGCAAAGAAGAACACACTGCACCCCAGAGTTTGTAGTAAACGGTGTCATCCTGTGATTAGGACAGCTCAGTAAATGTTTCCTGCAAAAAAACCCCCAAAAACCCAGAAAAATCCAGTGTATGAAGAAAGTTGTAGCACCTGCCATTTCCTCACTAATTCTACAGTGTAGGATTCAGCGTAGACCCTTCCTGTCTCTTTCTACACCCCCGCTGTCTTCCCTGCTCAGTTTACCATAGTGATCCTTCTTCGCCGACCTTGTCATGTGACGCAGTACCGATCTGTAATCTTTTCATGTAACCATATCTGAAGGATTGACGCAATGCGCACACACACCTCCAGCAGTTGATCATGATTCAATTAAAAATCCCTTTGCTTGCTCTTTGAAATTTGGCTGCCGCTGCAAGTGGTCCATTCACCACACTGCTTATTGTACTCTGATCCCGTGGCGTAGTTATGGCAGAAATGATCTTGACAGTTGTGCTAACGCATTGGTCTTTGCTTTTTTCTCACTTTGTTGATAAGTACTGAATAATGAGCAAACAAGGAAGTCACACTGCTTCTTAATAAAAGCTCTAGCTCACTAAATTAACCCTAAACTAATAAACAAAATGCAGGTGAGTGACCCTTTTTTTTGAACGTTTAGTGTCTGATCCGTTATCAGGACATCACAAAACATTTAACTTCAATTGTAGACAATCAACCATAATCATTGGACACCTTTCCTGCGACCCCCACCCCTGTAATCGTGCCTCTACGTATCTGTTTAACTGTCGTATTCCACTGTTACTTAACTCCGATGCAGATGTGTTTGCCTTCTTTGTGAGTTGTTTGTTTCTTGCTTCCCCCCCCCGTCTGCTTTGTTTCTCTCAATGAAGGCTGTTCATTTGATGGGGTGGGCCACGTAGTCGGACATAACATTACATATACTGAGTACATTTATGAAATATTGTTCCAGCGCTGTAGTCAGTGATCTTAAATACTGAGTTTAACGGTATATATTCTTATTTTATAGTGAGAACAAATAGGTCTGAATGTATTCAGTCATTCACACTTATAGAGTATGAGAAGCGACCGTAATCTATATTGTCTCTGAGTTTTGCTCACTGGATTGTTTAAGTTAACTTCTCATTTATTTACATATCTACATTATCTATATCTACATTCCTCTGGCATTTGGCAACGAGTTCTTATTGACATAATTCATAATAATCCTCTATAGAGCTTAGAATAGAAACCGTACTTACTTAAAATGCACATAATTGACCTTGTGTAGCCTCTCAGGAGGCCAAAATTCTATCATGGTTCCATATTTTTCTGCCAGTTGTCTCACTACACTTCAGTTATGATACAATTTCCGACTACAGCATGTATGGCATCCCCTTTCTATCAGTCATGGTGTCGTTGCTTGATGAACTCTGCGCCATGACTATCAATATTTCAAATTTAATCGCCCTTTTCTATTGAAATTTAGTTTCTTTTTCTATGAATCTATGTGTGGACAAGCTCTTGTCAGAATCTGTAACGTCCTGCTGGGGCCTGGATCCTGCCCCCTTTCTCTCCACCCTCTAGCTGCCAAAACCCTTCAGATCTTCAACATTGAGATGAAGAGCAAGATGAAGGCGCACACCATGACAGACGATGTTACCTTCTGGAAGTGGATCTCCCTGAACACAGTTGCACTCGTGACTGACAATGCCGTCTACCACTGGAGCATGGAGGGCGACTCGCAGCCCGTGAAAGTCTTTGACCGCCATTCCAGCCTGGCAGGCTGCCAGATCATCAACTACCGCACTGACGCCAAGCAGAAATGGCTGCTGCTCATTGGCATCTCAGCCCAGGTAATTTCCTTTTCACATCCTCTGAGTATAATACCAAGTATATCAGAGAATATTCCATTTGTTTTCTGCATTTATATGTACTGTTTTGCTTTTTTTCCAGCAAAATCGGGTGGTGGGAGCCATGCAGCTCTACTCCGTTGACAGAAAGGTTTCTCAGCCTATTGAAGGCCATGCTGCCAGCTTTGCCCAGTTCAAGATGGAGGGGAATTCAGAGGAGTCAACTTTGTTCTGCTTTGCTGTCAGAGGCCAGGCCGGAGGAAAGGTGACTGATGCTGATAACATATGAGGGGAAGCAGGCTTTAACGCAACTGGCATTCTCACAGCAAAACCTCCCCGAGTCGGTTTCTTACTCGTGTCTTCTCTTTTTCGCCGCAGTTGCACATCATTGAAGTGGGAACCCCACCAACTGGCAACCAGCCATTTCCAAAGAAAGCAGTGGATGTGTTCTTCCCTCCAGAAGCCCAGAACGACTTCCCTGTGGCCATGCAGGTGTGGACTGGGCTCAGACTAGGCTGTCACTTTGTTAAAAAGTGAAGTTTTAAGAATTTAAACGAATGCTTAATTCATTTGAATTAATTAGGTCACAACCTGGATAACGTCGACATATCACATCTACATGTGTAGAACCCAAAATACACAAAATAATAATTACATTTGTATAATTTATTTTTAATTCTTCTTTACTATAATTAGATTTACAGACACAATATTGAATCTTTTTTTCTGACTTCATCATTTTTCTGCAGATAAGCTCCAAGCAAGATGTGGTTTTCCTCATTACCAAATACGGCTACATTCACCTGTATGACTTGGAGACGGGCACCTGCATCTACATGAACCGCATCAGCGGGGAGACCATCTTTGTTACCGCTCCACATGAGGCCACCTCAGGCATCATCGGCGTCAACAGGAAGGGACAGGTAAGAATGTCAACCAGTGCGGGGAGTTAAATGTAGCCTGTGTTGAGCTGCTCGGCTCCGGTCATCTGGAGTAGAGTTTTGCTGCCGAAACCAAATATTCTTCCTAACCTCTTCCTCACAGCCACCGCATAACCACTTCTTTATTATTTACCCCTTCATGTCATCAGCAGTTACATGTCCAGCAAATCTGACACAGGCCAGTGAATGTAAACAAGCACAACATCAGCATCATTTGTTGTGCGGGGTAATAACAACAACTCCATGTTTGTATGTCGTCAATCAGGCAAGCTCAGACTGTGCTAGGAGGCATTATAAATAATCCAAGGTGTAGTGTTTCACACAGAGAGGGGGGAGACGGTTGTGTCTTACTGCTTTTGTAAAGCTGAACCAGAGAAGAGAACTGGATCCAGCCAGCTGATGAATAATGTTCCAGCCAGGCCACACACCACATGAATAATTGAGTGAAGAGAGGAAAGCTGATCCGAGGCAGTGACGGATCTTGCTGTATGTCGGGGTAGTGAAGTGTGTGTGTGTGTCTGTGTACGCACATCACATGCACACAAACACGTACACAGAGGCAGTGATCTGAGAGATAATAGGCCACTGTCTTGACCCCTCAGTGGCTCCAGTTGAATGGGTTGGTTATCAACATTATTGGGTAACCTGATACTAAGTAATAGATTATCACAAAGCTTTTACCATCCGTTTCCTTTAAATCCCCTGCTGCCAACAAGCAACATGCTAACAAGATGATTCATGAATTCAGTTTCATATTTTTGTTCGTCGTTGCCTTGGACGAGCAGTTTCCTCCACTCCGACTTGTAATAATCATTCAATCTGTGGAGTTGGTTATGCAAAAGCTACTGCGGTGGTGAACGGTCACTAATCATGCACAAACAGTTGATAGGGCACTGACACCACCCCAGAGGGTTAACCACAGAGGTGTACTATCTTGTCAAAGTGGTGGGGAAACAAATCTGTACCACCTCAGCCCCACTCTGAGGTAAGGTGACATGGATGGACATGGAAAAGCTTTCATTCAGTGAGTGTGTTTTACTGCTTCCTAAACCGGTGCCTTCTTATGAGGAGCTATGAATCTAGCGGTGCCTGCCTGTGAGTCTGAGCTGCAGCATCACAATCTCTGACACCATGACTCATACCAGGAAGTGTGTATGTGCCAGACCTGGTCTGACGTTGACATGCAGTGATGTGAGCTGCAGCGCAGACCTCCTGCACACACACACACATCAGGAGTGAGAGAAAGCAATAGAGCAAGAGGTGGGTGGGGGGTGGAGGGGGAGGGCCCTCAACCCCTTCAGCACATGATGTGAAGTGGGAAGCACAGCCTGGTGCCCTCAATCCTCTTAGTGCCAGTCCTCTCATCCAATCACAACCTCCACCTTATCTTCCACGTCAGTAGCAAAGCAGAGACCTGCGATGTCTGCCCTGCAGTTTTACTATTCTGTGTGTGTGTGTGCACGTCTGGGCCAGTGTTTCACTTGATACGGCAGCTCATGTGTCACCTGACACTTGGTGCTCTCTGGTTGTTCCGCCAAGTGTGTCTCTTTTTTCCATCAGGCTCTGGTCAATGTATTTGAAAGGGATGTTTCAATTAACTACTAAAGTATACTGAAGTATTGGCACACTTGTGCTGAGGATTTCTTTAATCCGCCATGCACCTTTCACATGTTTCTGGCTGTAATTATTCCTGACTTTAATACTAGCCTCATCTTTTTCAGCTGCTGTTTCCTCCCTTCCTCCCTGACTACACCTACATACTGAGTAGAGCACAGACTATCCACTAAGGGACCTATTTTTACCCCTTCTTTTCTGTCCATTTCTTATTTCGACTACCTCCAATTAGTCCACCCAAGTATTAGTGAGTAAGTGACTCTGCTTTCGTGGCAGGAAGAATGAGGTCTAGTCACCCGTGTTAAAAGCTGGGGCACTGACCTACTGGGCTTGTTTGTAGAGGGGCCAACACAGGCTGTCTTTCTCCTTCGCCCCCCTCCCCCTTCCTTCATTCTGCTCTTTTCATTCAACTCACTCCACTTTCTCTCTGTTGCCAGACTCCTCACAAAAGCCATGCGTTACACTGACCCACTAATAATACATTTGCATTCAGCAGCCACAACCCAAGGCCAGACGGCGTTTAATGGAGTTAAATGCTATTACCCACAGTTTTATTCAGCTGAGCTTGCACACTCTGCTAATTTCTGGCACAGGGCATAAATAAGGAATGTGTTGATTTATTCCAGTGTCATCTAGAACAATCTGAGATGAGTTAAAATTTAAAGAAGACCGTCTATCCTATCCAGTTGAGACTGGCCCGGTCGATTTATCGCTCTCGCGTTAATTCACAGCCTTGCTAAATGTTCTCGGGGTGTGTGTTAGGGAGCAGTGTGTCCGATGAAATTTGACTTGATGTTTTATATATGATAGAAGGAAACGTTCACAAAAAAGGAGGCTGGTATGGTGATAATAGACTGAGCAGCCCTATGTGTTAACCCTCTGTCCTATCTCTAGTGTACTTTACTGCAAGATTCTTTATTTCCCCCCCATAACACAGGTGCTGTCAGTCTGCGTGGAAGAGGAGAACATCATCCCCTACATCACTAACGTGCTCCAGAATCCAGATCTGGCTCTCCGCTTAGCTGTCCGCAACAACCTCGCCGGTGCTGAAGAGCTCTTTGCACGCAAGTTCAACAACCTGTTTGCTGCTGGCAACTACTCTGAGGCTGCCAAGGTCGCTGCCAATGCACCAAAGGTACTCATTCTGTTAGCACACAGTCATTTAACACGATGTATAGTCTGAACAAAAATGCATTTATTGCAAGGATCTTCTCACCTTCAGTCGACCTTTCCTCTTTCAGGGTATCCTGCGAACCCCAGACACCATCCGTCGCTTTCAGAGCGTTCCCACTCAGCCAGGCCAGACCTCTCCCCTGTTGCAGTACTTTGGTATCCTGTTGGACCAGGGCCAGCTCAACAAGTTCGAGTCCCTGGAGCTCTGCAGGCCTGTCCTCCAGCAGGGGCGAAAGCAGCTTCTGGAGAAGTGGCTGAAGGAAGACAAGGTATTGCAGATCTCCATCTCAGCCTCCACTCACAGGAAGAGGCTCTTCCTGAGTGGCCTGTTTGTTTATGTCGCTCGCTTATTATCTTGGAACATGTAAGAGTATCTATTATGTGAAGAATTTGAAGCATTCCCTTAGAAACTATATTTACACATTATGCTTGGTGGTTCTCAGCCACCTCAGTGGTAAATAAGAGAACCTGGAAAGGACTTGCACTCATTTTGTATTCAGCATCCAAAAAAATCCAAAAAAAGGAAGCAGCATTTCACCTCCTCCCACACCCTGTGATGACAGTGTTTAACAGTTATAGACATGTAATGAACACTGAAATGTCAAGTGTATAGTTAACTTTACAAACTCTTCAACTGGAAAAAAATAAAATGGGAAAAATCTAAAAAGATATAAAATGAAAGAAAGGTGATAGAACAACCTTGTATGTTTGTCTTTGTTTAATGGTCCTTGCTTTCAGAGCTGATGTTACCTGTGTTTCAGTTGGAGTGTTCAGAGGAGCTGGGTGACCTGGTGAAGGCAGTGGATCCCACCTTGGCTCTCAGCGTCTACCTGAGGGCCAACGTTCCCAACAAAGTCATCCAGTGCTTTGCAGAGACTGGTCAGTTCCCCAAGATTGTCCTGTACGCCAAGAAGGTAAGTCTGCCTGACTGAGATTTGAGCTCTTGAAGATTTAATCATTCTCAAGTGATGAAATGCAGGATTTAGTTTCAATTAAGTGTATTGCAAACGGATGTCATGTTTAAATATCTCCATGAAATTTAATGAACATCAGTGCATTTCTTTGTCACAATGGATCTAAAATGTGATTGAGTAGAAAAGTAGATTTCATTTTTTTTGTTGCTTCCAGGTGGGCTACACTCCAGACTGGATCTTTCTGCTCAGGAATGTGATGCGGATCAACCCAGAACAAGGTCTGCAGTTTGCTCAGATGCTGGTCCAGGATGAAGAGCCTCTGGCTGACATCACACAGGTCAGAGGAAGGAAGGAGGATTTTTTTGTTATCCATCAGGAATAAATGGATTACTTCCAAATTAGAAAACAAATGGAATTTAACTGTCGTCGTCATATTAGTGTCTGTGTCTGTGAAAGCCCTAAGAGAGAAAACTTACTCTGACTTAAAGTTTAGTAGGAATTTTAAGAAGCAACTGTTTCTGTGCAGCACAGGGTAGATTGGGATGTGCAGAGTCTTTGAGGTTAGGGTGAGACTTAACTATACTTTTCTAAATTGAGATAAACACTATGACCTTACATCCCAAGTCCTCAGTTAACGTGTCAACCCCAGACTTTCCTCGAAACTGGACAAAGCATTCGACTGAGTCACGCACGTGGCAACATCTGTGAAGCTCAGCTATCCTGTAGTATAAAGGAAATGCACCTCTTCCTTCACTTCCTGACATTGCAGACATTCTGCATTGCAAATGTCAACTGCTGACACAGCTTTTTGTGTCGCCTAAAGTGCTGTATTGGCAGGGAACAAGAGTTTTAAGAATAAAACACTCTGCATTGGTGGATTTCTTCAATCTTTGGAGGAGGAAATGTGTTGTATTCAGCCAACGTTCAATTTGCATCACAAGTGGCCATTAGGCAACTTTAAATACATACTGTATGTGGTCTTCTTGCATCTCTCAAGTTTAATCCTGCCAGTGGAGGCAATGTGTACCTGCTCCAGTGTATTATTCTTGTCAGTTTTCTCGGCTTACATGATCTCTCTTCCTCTCCTGAGTTTAAATTCTCACCTGTTTGCCTCCTCCTTTACAGATCGTGGATGTATTCATGGAGTACAACCTGATCCAGCAGTGCACCTCATTCCTCCTGGACGCTCTGAAGAACAACAGACCCTCGGAAGGACCACTCCAGACTCGCCTGCTGGAGATGAACCTCATGCATGCTCCACAGGTGGACACATCTGCATTTTACTAAAAGGAATCTAATGACTCGAGCTGGGAGGCATTTTTCTCGAACCTTTTCTCTGCTTCTTGCTGCAGGTTGCTGATGCTATCCTGGGCAACCAGATGTTCACCAACTACGACCGCGCCCACATCGCCCAGCTGTGCGAGAAGGCCGGACTCCTGCAAAGAGCGCTTGAGCACTACACTGACTTGTATGACATCAAGCGTGCTGTGGTGCACACACACCTGCTCAACCCAGAGGTAGGCTCAGTTCACTTATTGTAGAATTTACACAAACTCCATGGTATATATTGTACGACCCATGACGTTAACTCATTCTCTCCTCCGTCTCCAGTGGCTGGTGAACTTCTTTGGCTCTCTGTCGGTGGAGGACTCTCTGGAGTGCCTCAGGGCCATGCTGTCTGCCAACATTCGCCAGAACCTGCAGATCTGTGTCCAGGTGGCTTCCAAGTACCACGAGCAGCTCACCACACAGGCTCTCACTGAGCTCTTTGAGTCCTTCAAGAGCTTTGAAGGTGAGATCCCAAACTTTATAAAGACTGCTGCTGCATTGGAGATTAGAATTTTACAGTGCAGACTCAGTACAGTCAGAGACACAAAGTATTGAAGTAACCGGTTCCTTTAAAAGTTCAAGATATACTTCGTGCATTGGGGCAATTCACCTAATTATCCCTGTTACCAGGCTAGACATTAAAGTGGTGTCTGACTTGTCCTTCAGTTTAATTTATACAGCCATTCCCTGCCGCCCGTGTACTTGGATAGATGCCCCTAACTATCAATTAGACAAGTAGGCCAGAGCAGAGGCAGGACAATCAATTGATTGTGCAGAATGGCCTGGAGGTGAATTAGTTCAGCTCCTCTACTATTACTGGAATAATGGAGTTTAAAGGTTAAGTAAGCTAATTGGAGAAGAGAGAAACTGCAGCCATGAAGCTAAATTTTAATGTCTGATATCTTTTCATGATGTATTACTGGACCCATAATGCTACCATTAGATCAGTGGGACTATAGCGGTGCACCTCTTTTCAAGCTTCAATATCAGTGACTCTCTTTGTTTTCTCCCAGGTCTCTTCTACTTCCTGGGCTCTATTGTGAACTTCAGTCAGGACCCTGAAGTTCACTTCAAATACATCCAGGCTGCCTGCAAGACAGGCCAGATCAAAGAGGTGGAGAGGATCTGCAGGGAGAGCAACTGCTACGACCCAGAGCGCGTCAAGAACTTCCTCAAGGTAAAGCCGCAGGGACAGCTGAAGTGATCAAACACGGACGTTTAACAGCTATTCTCTCCCTTTTACTGAGTTTTTCTTTCATTTCTGTCTCTCTGTCTTATGTATTGCATCTTTTTGTTTCAGATTACTCTGTTGCCTTTTTCAGTGTCATGTCTGAACAGTTTTTCAATATTTGTTTGCCTTGAATCCCCATTTCTAGTACGTTTTTATTCATATCACGTATTCCCTAAAATGCTATTAAACGTAAAGCGTCACAGATTAACAGTCTGCCTCCTTCCTATAGATTAGAAAATAATCTATAAACTATCAAAATCAGATCCTGATGGGGCATCAATAAAGAATTCACATTATCTTACTGGTTAAAATGTTCAACAATCCTGATGGCAGTCAATTATCTTTTCTGCTTTGCCTCTTTTGTCTTTGGAATGGCAGGACATGTATCAGGTAAATCTATCCTTCCCCACAGTACAGGACTTCTCCCCTCTTTTGCTTGTTTCCCTCCCCCCTTTATTACCTTTTAGGCACAGGATTGAAACTGGGATTTGTATGGCTGTGTATACGCTGATATACCACAATCCATACACCCACTGGGTTGCAACCAGTCATGTGCAGTCACACATTAGGAGCCTCTAATCAGTGCAAAATGTTCTTGGATGATATTGACAAAGGTGCACAATCCCAGTTTGTTAATCCTTTTTGGTTGTGGATGGCAGCAGTGTGTCAGCACACCAGTGCAGAGGACTCTAGTGGTGAGCGCTGTCTAGTGTTGATCTGACAACTCACAGCTCTCTGCCTTTTTAAATAAGAAAGCTACTTTAGAACATCTGTGTTTCTAACACTAATTCTTGCAATGTGACTTCCATTTGCTGTAGTGACAAACCTTTTTTCCCCCATCATACTGTATTAAATGTGCAATTTATAAATCAAGAAGAGTTGCCCCTGGAGCTAGAAAATGATATTTTAAATTTCATTTTCAGTGACACGGTACACCAGTAAGTGCAGTGGTAAAAGATCGGCCCTGTTGCATCAGGGCAGGTTGATGGTTGGTGTTATCTTATTCACTGTGGCTTCTTTCCCTCCACTATGTGTGACGAACAGGAAGCCAAACTCACCGACCAGCTACCACTCATCATCGTCTGCGACCGCTTTGACTTTGTCCATGACCTGGTGCTCTACCTGTACCGCAACAACCTGCAGAAGTACATTGAGATCTACGTGCAGAAGGTAAGGCTCAGTGTTCAAATGCACCTCGGTGATTATACATCTGTGTATTGCAGATGCAAGCTAATCAGATGTGTTGTAAAAATGTGTGTCTCAGGTGAATCCTAGCCGTCTGCCTGTTGTGGTCGGTGGCCTCTTAGATGTGGACTGCTCCGAGGATGTCATCAAGAGCCTGATCCTGGTCGTCAGGGGACAGTTCTCTACTGATGAACTGGTCGCTGAGGTTGAAAAGAGGAACAGGTGCTGCACCAGTCCACCTATATGTTGCTAAATATTACAACTAAAAATAATTTTGTCCCCCCCAAATAATGGTGATGTTTTGAGTACAATTAGAAAAAGTTCATTATCGGGAGAGAAAATGTTCCAGCCTGCAGCTTTATCTGGAACACCAGATGGTTGATATTTGCCTCCCTCGTAAGACTGAGTATCTGACATTTGGACGGCTTTTCTATGACCGACAATTTATGTCACCTATTTGACTTAGAAACACAGGGTTATTCTTTCTTTTATAATAAGAGTGTTGCTGCATTATTATTTTGTCTAATATTAATGCTTTTTTACTTTTAATGTGTAAATCTGTGGCTTAATTTGTTCTCCGCAGAAGTGGTCTGTCTAGTGTCTGTAATGTAGTTCAAATTTAAAAAGCAGTCAGGATTTTTATTATTCTGTGTATTATTTCTTTATTACTTACAGAGCGTTGAGTTATACATGTTTTTAAAAGTAGGAGAAGCAGCCAGACTTCTGACATCATTTTTCTGTGACAGACTGAAGCTGCTGCTGCCCTGGCTGGAGTCTCGTATCCACGAAGGCTGTGAGGAGCCCGCCACCCACAATGCTCTGGCCAAGATCTACATTGACAGCAACAACAACCCTGAACGCTTCCTGAGGGAGAACCCGTACTATGACAGCCGCGTGGTTGGAAAGTACTGCGAGAAGAGAGACCCCCACCTGGCCTGCGTGTCCTATGAGAGAGGACAGTGCGATCAGGAGCTGATCAATGTGAGGAGGAATTTTTAGACTTGTCTGCCTCTCACCTGTGTACCCAAATGTCTGTTGCAGTTCACCGTCCTCTTTTGGTGCAGTACATTAAACTGCCTTGTCACTTTTGTTCTTTCATATCAGGTCTGCAATGAGAACTCCCTGTTCAAGAGCCTGTCTCGTTACCTGGTCCGCCGCAAAGACCCTGACCTGTGGGCCAGTGTGCTGCTGGAGAGCAACCCCTTCAGACGACCACTCATTGACCAGGTAAATTACACATGAGACAAGATTTATCTCATCTAATAAAACTGCCTGGTGCTTCTCTAAGCGTCTATTCTGTTGCCCTCAGGTGGTGCAGACAGCCCTGTCAGAAACCCAGGACCCAGAGGAGGTATCAGTCACTGTCAAAGCCTTCATGACTGCGGACTTGCCCAACGAGCTCATTGAGCTGCTAGAGAAGATTGTGTTGGACAACTCTGTCTTCAGTGAACACAGGTATTCAGCTGTGACATTTTAGATCGTTGGCTGTGTTCATATGCAACATTTCAAGATTAAAGTTTGCTGAGGGATCCGAATCTTCGCTTTCCCACAGAAATCTGCAGAACCTGCTGATCCTGACAGCGATCAAAGCAGACCGTACCCGTGTGATGGAGTACATCAGCAGGCTAGACAACTATGACGCTCCCGATATCGCTAACATTGCCATCAGCAACGAGCTCTTCGAGGAAGCCTTCGCCATCTTCAAGAAGTTTGATGTCAACACCTCTGCTGTGCAGGTCAGTCATGGATCCCACAGGTCCTTGAAATCCTTGAAAGTTTATGAACTTAAGGGGGAAAACAGTAATTAACCTTAATATCTGTCCCAAACTATGCCGTGATTCTTAATTTTTGGAAATTGGGCATGAAAAGTCCTTAAAAGTCTTTGAATTAGATTTTTTTTTGAAGGTGTGGGAACCCTGTCGTTAACAGCTAGATGAACACCTCAGTGACTGAAAGTGTTTTGATATTTTAACCTAGGTGCTGATCGAGCACATTGGCAACCTGGACCGGGCATATGAGTTTGCAGAACGCTGCAACGAGCCGGCTGTGTGGAGCCAGCTGGCCAAGGCTCAGCTACAGAAGGACTTGGTGAAAGAGGCCATCGACTCCTACATCAAAGCCGATGATCCCTCGGCATACATGGAGGTGGTACAGGCTGCTGATAAGAGCGGTAAGGAGACGTGTTGAGCTCAAGTAAAAAGTCAAAAGATGGCGAGAAGTATCTTGTTTCTACCAATAAGTCACAGCAGAGATATTACAAAAACTCTATGAAGTATCGAGGGAAATAATGTTGGCTGATTAATCACTATGAACAGATGCAGGGATTCAGAGAAAGCTGTTCGTTGTTTGCCAGTGCCAATTCGATTGAAAGCAATCAATACAGGGCACATCAGCTGTATTATGGAGTTTGTTGTTGAATTTCCTCCAAGGGTATTTGCTGATAGATGCAGCTAGTGCAGCAATTCTTTATCGAAAGTGCACACTATCAGCAAAAAATACAGTTGAAGCAGTGTTCCATTTCATCGAGAAATGAGAAGAAATAATGTAGATCTGCTTCAATAGCTTAATATCACTGTCATGGTGTTTCAGGTAACTGGGAGGACTTGGTCAAATTCCTTCAGATGGCTCGTAAGAAGGCCCGCGAGTCCTACGTGGAGACAGAGCTCATCTTTGCCTTGGCCAAAACCAATCGCCTGGCTGAGCTGGAAGAGTTCATCAACGGACCCAACAATGCTCACATCCAACAGGTTAGCCTCGCTCCCATTCTAATGTTGAATAAGCTGTCAGGTCAGAAATGAAACACGTCTTTATTGTATCGGTTTGGTAGGTTGGTGACCGCTGCTACGATGAGAAAATGTACGATGCCGCGAAGCTGCTATACAACAACGTCTCCAACTTCGGTCGTCTGGCTTCAACTCTGGTGCACCTCGGGGAGTACCAGGCTGCTGTGGACGGCGCCCGTAAGGCCAACAGCACCCGCACCTGGAAAGAGGTGTGCTTCGCCTGCGTGGATGGAAAAGAGTTCAGACTGGCCCAGATGTGCGGTCTCCACATCGTGGTGCACGCTGATGAGCTGGAGGAGCTGATCAACTACTACCAGGTAAGATGGAAATAAAGGCATTTCATGTGTGTGTCGGTGCAGCGTTTGCATTGAGTTTACCTTAACATATCCTCTGTGCCCCTCCTCTCAGGACCGCGGTTACTTTGAGGAGCTGATCACCATGCTGGAGGCTGCCCTGGGCCTGGAGCGTGCTCACATGGGGATGTTCACGGAGCTGGCCATCCTTTACTCCAAGTTCAAGCCCCAGAAGATGAGGGAGCATCTGGAGCTCTTCTGGTCCAGAGTTAACATCCCAAAGGTGCTGAGAGCAGCAGAGCAGGCTCACCTGTGGGCCGAGCTGGTCTTCCTGTACGACAAGTACGAGGAGTTCGACAATGCCATCATCACCATGATGAACCACCCCACAGATGCTTGGAAGGAAGGACAGTTCAAAGACATCATCACCAAGGTACAGTTGGATTTCCTGGCTAAACTAGGACTTCATTAACGTCGATTGTATTTTTATATAGTATAAAATCCTGATCCTGTGTTTATGTTTCTGTCTGACTGTCTTTCCCTCTGCACCTTGTTCTAGGTGGCCAACGTGGAGCTGTACTACAAAGCCACCCAGTTTTATTTGGAGTTCAAGCCCATGTTACTGAATGATTTGCTCATAGTGCTTTCTCCAAGGCTGGATCACTCCCGTGCTGTCAACTTTTTCAGCAAGGTAAACGTTACCGTCTCATCGTGGTCATGAAGGAGCGTGTTTCCTCATGAGTCTCTGTAAAATTCTGTGAAGTTTGGATAGAAACTGACTTCACATGTTTTCACAGGTGAAACAGCTGCCTCTGGTCAAACCCTACCTGCGATCAGTACAGAACCATAACAACAAATCAGTCAATGAAGCACTTAACAACCTCTTCATCACAGAGGAAGATTATCAGGTGAGAGTCGTGAGAGACAGAGCTGCTGTGTTTTTATTCAACAAATGTGATTATTCTGATTTAACATCTCTCCTCTTCAAATCACTCATTACTCATGTTTAGGCACTGAGGACATCAATAGACGCCTACGACAACTTTGACAACATCTCACTGGCCCAGCGCTTGGAGAAGCATGAGCTGATTGAGTTCAGGAGAATCGCTGCCTACCTCTTCAAGGGCAACAACCGCTGGAAACAGAGTGTGGAGCTCTGCAAGAAGGACAAGCTCTATAAGGTGCCTCTTCCCCTCCCAAACATTGACCTTTACTGTCTTGATGAATGTTTCTTGATGCACTGCTGAGTTTGGCTCGGACCATCCCTCAACCTGTCCGTGCTGTGTCTCCCCTGCAGGACGCCATGCAGTATGCCTCAGAGTCCAAGGACACGGAGCTGGCAGAGGAGCTGCTGTCCTGGTTCCTACAGGAGGACAAGAAGGAGTGTTTCGCCGCCTGCCTGTTCACCTGCTACGACCTGCTGCGGCCTGACGTGGTGCTGGAGACCGCCTGGAGGCACAACATCATGGACTTTTCTATGCCATACTTCATTCAGGTCATGAGGGAGTACCTCAGCAAGGTGGGTCAACTCTTTTCAGGCTGGAGTTCAGTGATGTGACGAATATATACATACATTTTTAAATAAATGAAAGAAATACAGCTGTGCTCTCCTTGAAGCTAATAAACCCCTCACTGTTTTATAGACGGAATGAGAATGTCATGGTGTCTGCAACATTTGGCATGTTGACAGTTTGGAATCCTGACAGTATTCACAATATAAAGATAGCATTGTTTTTATTGAACTTGGTCAGTAGTCTATCAGATGAAAGACATACCCAGAATTCTTCCTGATGGTCGACTGTTTACCAGACTTCTTTACAGGGAAGTATTTGTAATGTTCTTCTATGCTGCGCCTTTTCTCTTCCAGGTTGATGCAGTTAAGGAACAGGTGAAAGCTTAAATCCTCCGTTTTTGATCTTAAAGTATTTTAGCTCAGACGTCTGCGGCCTTGAGTGTGCATGGTTTTTGCTACACTCTCACTTCAACACAGTCACTGAAACATCTTTCAAGCTGACATTATAGTTGTTGGGGAACTTTCTAGATTTGTAGTCTTGAAGATTTTGTATTAGTCATCTTGACATTAGACAGATCTTCAGATCAGTGTGACTGTATAAAATAATGAAAACGATGGCCATCTGAACCTACTGTACCTCTTTAAGGGAACCTCAGCCTGTTAATCCAGTCAAGACAACACATGCAAATCAAATTAGCTTCAGGATGGGATAGTAACAAGATAGTCATAGTCAACAAGTCAGAGATAAGACTACAAGAGAAAATCACATCAAATCACCTCTGAATGGGAAATGATTGTAACCCAGCTAACCCTATACATATTTATAGAAACACATCTATCTCATGTTTAAAGAACCATGACCCAGCAGCAGCAGGCTGCAACAGAGATTACATTAGGAGTCCAAAAAAAAGAGTCTACCCAGGGGAGTTTGTGGAGAAATGCACCGTAGGCAGCTTTAGTCAAATATCTGGTTTCTGAATACATGAAAATAATCATCATTTTGTTTGGCACCGCTCAGACAGCAGAGAAGCTTCAACAAGTATAATCAATTCTCTGCGACTTCCCTTAAAAGTGCATTTCCTCACCTCACTGCACAAAATGAAGCTGTTTGTGTTTTTAAAGGTTTCTGTTGTTTTAGCTGCTCAGTGGAATAAAGCATGTATGCAAATGTCTCCTGCTGATGTTTAGCAGCAGGTTGGTGGTTGTCTGGCTTCCTTGAAAGTCTTGAACTGTAGGCAGCACCTGGCCTGAGGCTCGCCCTCCTCCCCCCTCCTTCTCCCACCAAGCTGCATCACAGTGCTGCAGCCAGCGGTGTAGCAGACGTTCAGACTGCAAGCAGATTCAGATCTGTTTTTTTTTTTTCCCATGACAGTACGAACTGCACAAATGAAACCTTTGACAATGTGACCTCATCTTGATGTGACTTTTACATCACTTCCTCACCTGAACTCACTGTCCAGCTGCGGGTCTTTTGGAGAGAGCCCAACAAATGTAGTTAAAAGTCACACGTCACGATCCCACCACTCCTAGCTACGACTCCACGTCTACACATGCTTTGTAATCGTTGTGTGCTGCGTGGCGTCATATGACGTATTATTAATATTTTTCGAGCATGTGGGTGCAATTGGAAATTTTTAAAATAACATGAGCAGCAAACGGCAAAAAAAAAAAAATCCGATCTGAGGCTTGCAGTCTGAACGCAGACACGGAGCATGAGACTGTTTGTTTACATTGAAGCTTCAGCTCGTTGAAAATCTATGCAGAGGTTTTAAAATACACAGCTTCTGTTGTTTTCCAAAGCGGCATGGAGAAACTGAATGATGAATGCATATATACAAGATTTGGAAGCACACTGCTGAGCAAGCCCGTACTTTAACTATAGAAATAACCTGCATCCAGGTGCTGCTTCCCCCCCCCACCCCCAAGGACCTGATATGCTCATTGCTGCATCTGACTTGCTGCCTGAAGAAATTATTTTATTTATACATATATTTATTTTTACTTTCTTCTGAGGAATTGGCTTAGTTTGTCTCTACTCATGAATGCGTTATGTTCTGTACTGGATCAGTGACCTGAAACTGACTTCTGCTCCTGATAGTTGGGTTTTGCTGTCCCACATGAATTAATAAATGTGTAGCTGTGTTTTTGTTTTGAACTTGTTTACTCATGAAGCTTTTTTCTAAACGCTCTTTTTGTTTTCGCCTTGCAGGTAGATAAACTAGAAACCTCAGAGTCCCTAAGGAAAGAGGAGGAGCAGGCAACAGAGACACAACCCATCGTCTATGGTAACCGTCCTCTAATGACATCATTGTCCGTTTCAGTGTGATCAGAAGCGAAGGCGCCAGCCGTGCTTCCACATATCGCACCGTGTAGTCCCTGTGGTCATTCAGAGAGCTTGAAATATCAGAATCTATTAAAGGCCCTGGAAACTTCAAATATTAAACATGACATAACTGATTTTAACATCATCAACTTTTAAGTTATTATGGCAGAATTGTTGGCAAACAGTCGCTTGTTACACATCCAAAGGTTACATCATTGTTCATTTCCAATATCCACTCTTGTAGTTCTGTTTTGGGCTTCTCTACCAACTCCTGAGGGAATTATTATTATAGTTCACCAGCTAGTTCTCTTAAAACAGCTGCATGATCCAGCATTGTTACATAAAATATGTATTATTGCAGCTTTTAGGTGTAACATTACATGTTCAGGTCCAAACAACAGTCATAATTTAACACTGCTAATCTCTATAGGGTGACCAAACAACCCACCAGCTGTCAGCATATTCTGACTCAAATGTTCAATCCTGACTGTTCCAAACTTGAGGCAGATGAAATGAGTGAGATCTCGTCACAGAAAGAAGTGGATTAAGAAGACTAGTTTTCAGGGCCTTTAAAAAATAAAGATCAGGCATGGAAAGTTTGACAAATGTAATAATTTTAGGGAGGTTAACAAATTGGACGAGGCATTTTACGGTGTTCCATTCATCGTTACAATAGATGGTAACAGCTGCCTTTAGTCCCACAGCTGAAGCTTCATGGTTCACCACATAAAAACTCAGTTTCAAACAAACCACGAGGAAGCTCTGTGACCAAATCATTAAATTGTACGTCGGAACTGTGTCTCATGTTTCCTTCGTGTGTGTGTGTCTCTCTTTTGCAGGCACACCCCAGCTGATGCTGACAGCAGGCCCCAGCGTACCTGTGCCCCCTCAGCAAGCCTACGGCTACGGCTACCAGGCGCCTGCAGGATACACTCAGCCAGCAGCTCAGCCGGGCTTTGGCTACGGCATGTAAAGACCCCCCGCCCCACACACCCTTCTCCTCCACATGCAGGCTGGAGCTACCATCCATCCATCTCCCACAGTCCTTCACCAGACCATTACTGTCTCTCTCTGCCCTCTACAGGGAGCAGCGGATAACACAGACAAACCCTTTCTTTTTCTTTTTTACTTTCCCCCTTTTTAAACTGTCATGAAGGACTCAGTTTTATTTTTGTTGTCAAAGAAAAAGATTGCATCACAAAGATTAATTTTCTCACATTCCGTATTGACTAGATTAATTTTTTCTTTTGTCTATTTTATTTGAATGGGAAATGGTTTATGTACAATGGGGGGTTTGTGGGAAGAGCTAGTCCTCTTCTCAGTTTAAAAAAAAGGTCTGTTGTGAAGCATCTGATTTGCACTCTGTAGTGAGAAGAATTAATGTAGAACCTTTTCCTTTTGATGTGTGTGAGCAGCTTCTTCTGTCCGACTGTAAAATGCATTTAATTATTGTATATTCAGACACACAAAAAATCGCTACTATGTTCTTCTATATTTGAACATGAGACCGCCGCTTCCGTGACATCAATCCTGAAACACTACGCCGTACCAGTCGTGTCCCCACACACACACTTTCTCTCTCACACACACACACACACACACACAAACACTCTTCAGGGCTGTTTCTTGAAGAAAACCCAAGAGAGTATTTTACATACGATTTAAAGGAAAGTTTTGTTCTTTCCGGCAAAGCCTATGCAGGACTCTCCAAATAAATTTGCATTCAGATGATATTTCCATGTGCTTTAAATACTGCTCTTAACGTGGGACCATTCCACCTCAGGAGGGACTGCAGACCTGTTTGTGTTTGACTAACATGCCCCCCCCCCCCCCCTTTATTGCTGCAGTTTGTTTCTGCTGGATATTGTTTTAGGTCACTGTCATTGAGTGTGCAGGAGAGATCTTTTTTCCCCAAACTATTTTCTCCTCATGTCCTGTTGAGGGTTGCCTTTTAAACCTTTTCAGTTGACCCACTCATCCAATTCAGAAACAATATCACAGGACTCGTGGTAATTTGAAGTTTTTATCAAGGCTTGCGTGTATACAGGAAATCAATCATTAACTCCTTTGAACTTATATTCTTATCTAAATTACCTTAGATTTAAATTGTGCACTTAAGATACTTGATTGTGCATAATCAGGATCATAATGAATGAAACAGCGGTTTTGTTTTCCACTTAAAAAAAAGAATAAAGGCTTCTTGTTTGTCAAGAACGGTCTGATTGTGTCTTACATACGTGGTCACGTGCGGGAGGTGAACACAGCCGAGGAACGGGTCTGTCCTGTTGGTGCACAGTCCGAAAAAGAGGAAGTGATATCATTTAGAAAAATAAAGATAAACCTTGAGCAGAATGTAATGTGTGTGAAAGAGAGGCTGTGTAAGAACGTGTGTGTGTGTGAGGGCACTCCAAACACAGTGTATCAGTGCTTCTATTTGCTGACCTTGCAAACATGCAGGGCAAAGGTGAAAATCTGCCAGAGCCAATGAGGGGATTACACCGAAATGCAGGTTTGAATTCACACAAGCTTCAGCTGAAGTGAGCGCAGTTAGCACCAGTCTCTGACACAGTACTGTAAAACGTGTCAGAGTGCTCTGGATTCAGCTGGAGGGACAACCTGGTGTTTGATTACATTCCACTATAAAGCATTCCTGTTATTGTGTCGACCTCGTGTAATGTCTATTTGATATACTCAGATCAGTTCAACAGCAGCAGTTCATGACTTGCCTAACAGATAACAGAAAGTATGTAGTACTAGCACCCTCTGATGGTAAAAAAAAAGTGTCAGGAATAAAAGCAGACTCGTAAAAAGAGTTACCGTCAGTTATTTGCTCGGTGTCACAGGGGACTGGAGCCTATTTCAGCTGACTTTGGACGAGAGGTGGGCTATACCCTGGAAGACTCGCCAGTTTATCACAAGTCACATAGCGACAAACATCCATTCACACTCACATGTACAATTTAGAGTCACCAATCAATTAAGTGCAGATCTCTGGACTGTGGGAGGAAGCCAGAGTACCTGGAGAGAACATGCTACCTCCACACAGAAAGGCTGCAGCCGAGGATTGAACCAGGAAGAAGGAACGATGATGTGGTTATGATAATGGTTTATGTTGAGGCATTCATTCCCAC
Organism: Nibea coibor; assembly: GCA_023373845.1. Taxonomy (NCBI): domain Eukaryota; kingdom Metazoa; phylum Chordata; class Actinopteri; family Sciaenidae; genus Nibea; species Nibea coibor. The sequence continues at coordinate 19,229,902 of CM041733.1, forward strand.
TTAGTGCAGCATTCACAGTGATCATGGTGGCATTCCAAAGTATTAAAAACTTAAAGAATCATAAATATTCAGACTTTATTTTGAGATGAGGGTTTGTCTTGATGTGTGTTTTATTAAGCGATCATTTTGGACCAGAGTGAGTACGGACCTTTTTCACAACAGTAAACTATAACAGATGTCAGAAAGGCACCACTGTTTGGCGTGCTGGCTCACTCGCATCCCTTTCTCAGACGCCGACTGGAGCTAAGCCATCGTTGATTTTCCTGCTGTGAAAAGCTCTGTTATTTTACAGTGTGGCTGAGTCGTGTCGAGAGCTACAACTTTCATCTGTTTCCTCCGAGCACCATCGCAAACTGCGTGTTAGTGTGGAGGACTAACATGAACAGTGTGTGGTGTTTTTGCCACTATCACAGTGAAGTTATACATCATCATATTCAAGAGTCAACTAATGTCTAGTGTGATATGCATACATCCACAAAGCTCCAAGAGATTGCACAGAAATAATTTATGTACTTGTCACTGATAATCACTGTATAAAAATATAAACTCATGGTAGCCCAACTTAGTTTACATTGCAAACGGTTTTGACAGCAAAGAGATTGTATGCAAGTCCTGCACGTGCACGCTGGAAGTCTAATACAGCTTCAAGTCTCCGGTGACTTTGTCGATCAGATCAGCCGGGCCTGGACCGATACCCAGCACGGTGCGTGACCCGGGTGCGATTTGTGTCCTTCCTGCATCCTGAATGAGGCTGACAGGAAGTCCCACTTCTTTGGCGTGACCCAGTAGATCAATCAGGGTGTCCTCATCGGGCGCCTTCACCACCACCTTGGGCTGGCCGCAGTACTCCCACTGTTTGAGAAGCTCGGGGTTCCTGCGCTGGACCTGTTTGTAAGCAGATACGGCGGCGTGGGAGCACTGGGCAGCGACTTTCCCTTTGCCCATCTTCAGGTCGTTTCGGACCACTAGGATCATCTTGAACTCGCCTCCTTCTCCCATCACGCTTGCTTCACTGGCACCGTTCCCCGCCGCAGCTGCCATCAGGGCTTTGGATGTTGGGCCGAGGCGAGAACGGAGGTGCCAGCCAAGGAAGAGCCCACAGCCCAGTCCTGCTACTACACCCAAGCCCAGTGGACCACAGAGCAAATCCATAGTTAAACCTGCAAAACAACAGAACAGGATCAGAAAAATCAAACATTCAGTTGACAAAACAAAGTCCAACATGGCTGGAGCTCTCTATGATGTATCTTAACCGGTTGTCATGGAGACGTAGACAGTCAAACGTCCATTTATCGACGCTGTTCCTCCATGTTGGCTCAAAAGCCTATTTGCAAACGGATATTCAGTTGTTTACCTACTTTTCCTCTCCCCAACATGACCGTTTGACGTTAGACACGCAGTGTTTTGTTGTGTTTGGCGGTGTGCAGTGACCAAACTCACCTGAAACACAGCTCCTGTGTGTCTGCGATGATCTCATGCCGGCTAACTAACTTTATATGCGAAACTAGCCTTGCTTGGGTTAGCTTCCTGACTCGAGGCTACACCTCTTACCCGCCAAAAAACGCTTTTTTAACGCGACATACATCACTTTACAAACAAACAGACTCATCATACATGTTCACACATGTTCATGCTCCTCCATGGTGTTAATAACGTGCAGCTGAATTATTAAAAAGTAGGTTAGTTTCATACCTGCCGGTTTGTTCGACGTGTTGGCGGCATGAATGAAGCTTCAGCTACTGCGCATGGTGATGACGCCACCACGCAGCGACCAAACAGTAAACGTCACGACTCTGGCCTCTGATTGGCTGAGCCTGATGGCACACCTGTGTCGCAGTTACAGCGTTTTGATTAGCATCTTGATTAGCCACACCTGTCAGTCATTAACGTTGATTTTAACGAATTTGTGAACAAAATTTCAGACTAATAACCTCATATCTTATTTAATATATTCAATTTATTTCTGCGAGGTTTCCTGAAACTACTCAGGCAAGCCTCAGGTCTTGTAGTCCTGTCACAGCTCATGCTAAGGTGAGTTTAGTTAAGGTAAGTCAAGTCCCAAATGGAGTCAACTTTCACTCAAGTCTCATTTATTTTCCATCAAGTCTCAAGTCAACTTAACTCAGTGACTTGAATCCCCCCAGGTATTACAAGACAGGACAGGCAGAAACTAGCTACAACACAATATACATCTTTAACATAAAATGAAAACTGTCTTCTGTTTCTAATTTCAGTTCATTTAATGTTTTGTGGTTGACACTGTGTGGTTGACATGTGAATTGTTAAAATAGTGGGACAAATCGGGAAGGACCACAAATGAGGGAGCCTTCTTCCTTGGCTGACAGTTTTCATTATGCACAGCGGCCATTTCAGTCCATTTTCTCAGACTCCTTGTCGTGGTTAACTTGACTGTTGGTTCCAGCTGTGATATCAGCTTGCTGTAAGGCTCCAGCAGGTCCAAAGGCTGCACACCACCTAAATATACTTTTCACGCAATAATTATTCAATTTTTTTTTTTTTTTTTTTTATTGATCTTAGAATAAAAAACAGGTTTTACTGTGTGTGCTACATCATGCTGGAAAAAACACAGGAAAAAAGAGAAAACCTGCAGATGGAAAACAATAGTAAGAAAATAATTGCTAATGACAGCTACAGAATCTACTACTTATAACCATCAAATCACTGGAGAAAACACTTATACATGTGGTATTATTTAATGCCCTCTATTTTTATTTTGTTTTTATCTTTAGTACTTTCTGGTTCAGGAACACTGTGTTCAGGTCTACACCTTGAAACCAAGTACAACCACAACATGATCTATTTGGCCACCCCGTAGCTCCGCTGGTGCCAATTGGCATGGGCACTTTTCCTCACCCAAAATCATCCTGCCAGTTCAACACCAACTTCTAGGCCAACACTGCCCTCTATTGAACAAAGGTGACGTGAATGAAACTAAATAGGCTGCACCTAAAAGCTACAGGCACCTGAAACCACATAGAAATGTAACCTGATGCTGTTTTTCACAAGTTTCTTTGGAAGGACAAAAAGGGCTAATTGTGGCGTTTGCAGTTGATATCCTAAATAGATAGAATAGAGTGGCACCTGCTTATTAAAATGTGTGCTTCTCATTTTGGTAGCATTAAACGACATCTTCCATTAGACCCACATCATTAAGCTCATCTTTTCCATATGAATTCTGTCCAGTCTGAGACTTCTGCAGCATACTTTGTGTGATTTTTTTTTCTACATCACAAACAACAAACTGACCTTTCTTCATGAGACACACAAGACCGTATCAGTTATCACCTCTTTGCAAACAGCAGCAGAGACACCTGTCTGCAGACACCTTCCTCTTATTTGTCATGCAGGTATAGGCGCTGTTTTGTTATTATATTGTTGGAGATGAGATGACACAGAGCAAATATTGAAAGTGAAGATCCAGCCGATAGTGTGCTGCATATGGGCTGAAATGTAAACTCAGGACTGCATAACGGATTTAGGTCAGAATATAAACGATGAATGTGTGAATATTTGCCTATATTCAACGGTTGCATCATTGAGATGACTTTTTCTAACATAGAGGTTATTTCCTCTGGAATGTATTTCTTTTAAAGGCACCATGGGCTGTGACTAAATTAGAAAGACATGGTCCACTTTTTTTTAACAGTGGTGTATTTATCTTTGGAAAGTATTGTTTAGCCTCTTTTCTGTCAGGAAAGTAGGCTAAAATAACATGACTGTTACTAGGGAAAATCCAAGCTGCCTTTGTATCTGTTTCTCAGAGTACTGGCTGTTTTCAACAGGTAGATCATCTTTTTATTTTGAAAAGACAGCAATGAATTGCTTCACCTCTTCATTTGTGAACGTGTCACAATTCACTTCCATGCTGTCATTTTTTGCCTTTAAATTGCCTGAAGTTATTTGTTTCTTTTCGTCGTCTTTGCTGAGCTGTGACTAAATTAGAAAGACATGGTCCACTTTTTTTTAACAGTGGTGTATTTATCTTTGGAAAGTATTGTTTAGCCTCTTTTCTGTCAGGAAAGTAGGCTAAAATAACATGACTGTTACTAGGGAAAATCCAAGCTGCCTTTGTATCTGTTTCTCAGAGTACTGGCTGTTTTCAACAGGTAGATCATCTTTTTATTTTGAAAAGACAGCAATGAATTGCTTCACCTCTTCATTTGTGAACGTGTCACAATTCACTTCCATGCTGTCATTTTTTGCCTTTAAATTGCCTGAAGTTATTTGTTTCTTTTCGTCGTCTTTGCTGTGTGTTACTGTGTCCTGCATCGGTCTGTAGTTTGACACACTTTTTTCTCTCGTACATGAACTAAGTGACCTCTTGGTGATATTACAGGTCAAGACCTAATGGGATGTAACTGATCTGACTGAAGTGCTAAGACATCTGAGCAGCCACCAAATGCTGTGCTTGACATAAATATCATGCCTGCTCTGCCCTTTAATGTAAAGTATATACTCGTACTCATACTCATGCTCATCATTGAAGCCATGCTGAGTGTTATAAATGACGCAGAAGGCCTTTGAAACTTACTCCGACTGTATCTTCCTAATAAGTTCCCAAGAGGAAACTCACCGGAAAGAGTTTGAAATACTTTTCTCACTCTGATAAACAAGACGGCGCTGAAGCTCAAACACGGCGCTGGTCTTCTGTTTCTAGTTATGACCTGAAAAATATGATGTCCTGAGGTGTTTTTTTTTTTTTTTCAATTTGGGAATTAACTGAGCTCTCTTTGCCCAGATGCCATTCATTCACTCTCTGTGTGAAACCTACTGAGGACTGAGAAGTGTTAGAAGTGCGCTCCAGGAAAGTGATCCACTTATTTATAGACTTTTTAATTAGACTGGCTCTCTGGAGGTTCAACCAAGCAAATGATGAAATCTCTCCCTCTTTCTGTCGTTCTGTGTCTCTCTTATGTCAGCCTTCTCTCCCCTCCCCCGGCAACTCTGTATCAGTGCTCTATCCCTCACTGGCCCCCACCATCACCACACCCTGCACTCAAGTTATGATGCAGTTCATGGGTAGCGTACTTTTGCCCTACATTGCCACTGGGGCTCCACCACAGGTTTTATTTGAGCTCAGAGTTTATTGTGGATTAATCATCAGCTGAACGGTGAGTTTACCCTCTCTGCATAACACATTGCTGAAACACAGCAGGCTGCTCTATGGCAGACCTGCTTAGTTTTACACTTTGTGAAATGAATGTGTCTCCAGTGCACTGTGATCATCTCTGGTTTGAAATGTGAAAATTGATTGCAGCTCATCAAACTCTCTCATCCTGAAGTGCATGCAGTCTGCGCTCGTGAGCTTCTTGTTGTCCATCGCACAAGAGTTACTCAACAGGTCTGTGTTGTTTTGGTAGAGTGGTAGAGGGATTGCGCAATCAAGTGCTGCAGTGTGTTTCACAAGCAGTACTGCTGTTATGAAACCGTTTACTAGGTATTGTTTGAGAATAATGCATGGAAATGTAATTTCAAATGAAATGAACTGTCCTGTAGAATAAAGCACATACTTGTGCACTTGTAGCTGACGTGCATGATTCATACAAACTGACCTGTTTGGCACCAATTTCTATAATTAGTGTTGCTAACAGGATATCACACAGTGACGCACTTTGTTGAGCCCCTTTGTCGGACAATACATTGTTCTCACTGCAAGCAGAGAAATGATAGGGTGTATTAAATACTGTTGTGCATGAAGCATTGGCACAGTACTACTTATGTGAGTGTGTTTGTGTTCAAGGTTTAATGTCTGTGATGAAAAGCTTTTGTTTGTGGTTCCCTGAGAAGGCCAAGAGTATCTCTCCAAATGCCTCGCAGTCTAATTGTCTGAGAAGAGTTTTATTTTCCCGTTACACTTGAGTTGCACAAATTAAACTGCAAAATATCCCAAACCTGACTGTTCAGTGCTCACGATGTGTGCGTGCTTGTCCTTCAAGATAACACTGGACAACTAAACTCTAAACCTCTGCAGGAATAATCAGAAGCTGGAAAAAAAAATCAAAGCATTTCTCACAAACCGCTGAAAGAAGAGAATCAAAGCATTTCTCACAAACCTCATAAATATCACTCAGATTCCTTCAGGTTCTACAGAGGCATCATGGTCTGCTGTAATATCAGGGCTGTGCAGTGTCTGTAGCCTGACAGCCCAGCCAGGGTGAATGCATGGAAACAGGAGCCAGAGGCCCAGACCTAGGGCACAGGATAGAGGGATTAAGCTCAGAGTGTGTGTGTGTGTGTGTCTGTGTGTGCGAGAGAGAGAGACTGACAATTCCACCAGATGGTAAACTGCATACCTCCATGTCAGAGTCCCCATCTCACTGCTCACTGACAGATTCCTGAGAGACCTGAGGCTCTGTAGTGGAACGCTCTACTCGCAGGCACGTTTATGAACGTGTGGATCTAAATGTGATGAAGACTACACATCACCAGTGAACACCATTTGAACATCAGGGGAAGTGGACTTTTTGATTAAGTGTACACTCAGAAAAATTAACAAGATTTGGCACGCTCCCCATTGATGCTAATTAAAGTACCAATCAGGTCAGGCACGGTGCCTGATTGGGTTACAGTAATCTGCAGGATATAGGAGCACCGGCTGGTCAGCCGGTATGTGTGTGTGAGTGAGTGTATACAGCCATGTTTGAGAGTAAAGAGTGCTGTGTTGTTGCACGTGAATCTGTATTTGTTTTGGGCTCACGTCAGTCTCAGACGTGACGAGCGGCGTACAATATGTGTGAGTGTGTGACGCTGTGCTAAAGGCCTGAACCTTCTCTCAGCAGGACTCCCTCCTGGTGAACAACATGGCAGAGTGTGGGGCTGAAGGTGAGCTGCCTCAGAGACGACTTGGTGTCAAGGATCAGCAAAATGGAGAGCTGACAGGTAAACGCTAAAGATACTTTTATGAGTGCATCAGGGACACAAGAAAATATGTTATTGTAAAATGTTATTAATGTGTGTACACCTAGACTCAGATTTGTCCGTGGATGAGAGGAAACAGAGGGACATTGATGAGCGTGCAAATCTGGTGTTATGGAAGAAGCCTCTGCTGACACTCCACTACTTCACCCTGGAGCTGCTCATCACCCTTAAAGAGTCGATATGCAGGTGAGACCATCAGATGGGGTGCAGCCTGCCACCCCAAAAAAAGCCCTGTTTCTGCAGGATTGCAGTCTTCAATTTGGACTGCACATCATGAATGAGTGCATTTGTACGAGCTTACGCCTGAATTTAGAGAATCAAAACTATATTGATGTTTACGTCAAAAACAGTTTAGTGAGAAACTTGAAGACGATGACAAAAACACAGAATATGATGTACAAGCTGTTTGGAGAAAGTCAATATACATTTAATGCATGAGTTCAAGCCGTAAAAAGCACATTAGAGGCAAAGATGAAACTTTAGGCATATAGTTTGACAAAGAAAATTGCATTGAAATGATGATTTTTGTGTGTTAGTTATTATTTTGATGCCACTATAGCACTGATAGCAGTTCACCAGTGTTTCCACTGTGTTATTTATAAAGGTGCTAGTGCTGTGTGTCACTCTCAGGCAAAAAGAGGATGTGATGATTGTGAAAAAACAGCTGTCATACACTCTCCCACACTGTTCCCCCTCCCGCACACACACACAAACACACACATACAACCAGACAGGAGGTGACCTTGATTGTCTCAGTGCTATCAACCCAGACGGCCTTCTCCCCCATAGTTTAGTCTTTAGTCAGAGGCCTAATGGAACCTATAATGCAACACAAAAGAGACATTACCGGATTTGCTTATCTTTTTTCCTCCTCATTACTCCTCATCCTTACTGCTAATAGAGCTGACAAGGCCTTTCCACCTCGCCGACTGATTTTACCTCACCCACAAAGCAACAGCATCAGATCAGACGACGTCAGAGTTTGCTTTGATGACAAATTCCCCCGTGCTGCACGACATGTCGTCTGCACACCTCATAATCTTTGTTGACACCAAGGACCCAGAAGAAGGTCAGAGTGTACGCACAGGGAGGCCTTTGCGGTTAAGTGTGTGAGGACAACGTGTTTATTTTCTAAACTACAAGAGGATGTGGTGAGCCGCAAGCACCACGAGCAGTGTTCTGACTGAACGAAGCTGCTGTTCACCATCACTCAAAACACATGGTGTTGTTACTGCTGCAGGGGCATACATGCGAACACAATACGCCCAGAGGAGTTTCTCCCGAATCTTCATAAGGTGGTTTGTAATTCACAGCATCTGTACAGTCCTCAGGGTGACGTACTGTTCAGTGTTGTGGTTCTGCACTTGTTTTGCTTAAGGTGTAAACAGGGACTATGGTGGTGAAATAGGGAGGACTGGGTTCGTGGTAGGTATGTCAGAGACTCTGAAAGAAATCATCATGGTGAAATTACAGCACAAATTCTGCATTTAAAAAAGAAGAGAGACTCTCCTCCCAAATATCCAAATATTATTTTCCAGCTGTATTTTCTGAGCTTATAGTTTTTCATTCAAAACATTGATTTTTAAAATAACTTGTGTAACAGTAGCAGTCAGATATATATGTTAAAGTACAATATTTCTCTCTGAAATGTTGTGGAGTTGAAGTACAAAGTAGCCTAAATCTAAAACACGAGTATTTTACCTCAGAGTTGTACTTGCTGCAGTACTTAACATGTACTCCACCACCGCTCGCAAAAGTTCAGTCACACTGAAATGAGTTCTGATTTGTTTCACAGCAGGCAGGCAGATAACTCATTCTTCATTATTAAAATAGGTCCAGTCCCCAATTAAAGTGTCTCGGGTGTTAATAATTAATTCACCCAAAGTCATAAATATTAATTCATTATCTTGATGAGCATACGTGACACAAACATTCAGCAGAAATGCAAAAACATACCCTACCCTCAGCCAACAGGTGTGATGCCATTGTTCCGACGGTTTATTATTAACCTCAATTGGACTGAAAGACTACTTGTTTAACAGACAGTTGTATTTGTTTTCAGGACAACGACTAATGTATTTAGCTTGCATCAAATACGTAATGTAGCTTGACAGAACTGACAGAAGTGACACGGCCGTTTTAACTCAAACCCTTTTCTTAAATCTAACCAAGTAGTTTTGTTGCCTAAATCTAAAATACTGCGTCAGTTCCTCCACGTTAAAAATGTGCAAATATTTAGGGCAAAAAACTCCAGGGGGAGAGTCTGTATTTTCAGAACAGCTGGCTTTTGTTTTGGGGATAACCGGCTCTCAGTTTAATGGGAAAATCTTCGGACTATTGGGGTTTGGGACATTTAGAACAATGGGTGCTTTCCATATGAACGCCCTACTGTGACTTTTCTTTTCGCAATACTGTTAAAATCAGGTTAGCATGCTAAGCACTGCAAAGGGTTACATACAGTAGATGACGTGTATGACTGTTGTCGCCCCCGTTGGTGAAGAATGTATCTGCAGGGGCTTGAAGAGTTTCCAGCAGATGTCTCTCTCCCCCAAAGTTGAGATGAAAATGACGCCCACTCTCCACCAAAGAAGCGCATCCTTTCCTTTCACTAATACTGCCTCACTCATGCTTCTAATGATTCCTAATCTTTTTTCATCTGCCCTTCTGCCCCTCCTTTACTCATTACCATACCATTCATCTCTGCCCCCTTCACACTAACATTCATCATTTTCCGCCTTCATCCTCTTCTTCTCCTTCACCCAGGCTCTGGCAGCAAAGACAGACTGTGTTTGGCCTGCTGATCCTGCTTATCCTCCTCTCCATTGCCTATTGTATTGAAGGAGCACACCAGAAGGTGACTGAACACTCTCAACATTTCCTAATAAAGTGCATTACAATCATCCTTCAATGGAGGTTCAGCACCTGAAGTCCGTTCTTCCACCTGTTTGGCTGACAAAAAGTTTTCAGTTCTGTGGTGGTTGTTGGTCTAAATCACAGAAGTAGCACAGAAACACAATGAACGTGATACACTTATTTGGAGCGGCTGTGGTTGGTGAAAGGGTTGGTGGTTTGCTGCTGCTGTCCACAGGTCGTCCAAACATTTGTCGCTTTGTCCTACTAAGGTTGAAACCCTAGAAAGCTTTTTAGTCAGGCCCCACATTGTGGCATGTGTGAATAAGTCTGATTATAGTGCAACTGTCCCACATAATTATTGACACAGAGATTCCCAGTGCAGGAACACACAAAGTGCCTCTTAAATGATGCCTGCACAAACACCAACTGGAACAAGTGTGTGCTTGTGTGAGTGTGCTGGTTTAATTATTAACTTGCCGCAAAGCTCAGTTTTACCTGCTAATCTCTTATGTCCACAGGGGAAACTACTGAAGCTGTGAAATTAAACCACAGCAGACCGTGCTACGGGTCTAACTAAAACCCTTCCACTTTCTTTTTGTTCCCACTTTTTGTGGTTTTCCGGCCATAAGCTGTAGTATTTTAAAATCTGCTGCCATCAAACATTTTTTCAGTGTTATTCAGAGTTGTGTAATCAGTTCTCAGTAACTACACATAACCAACTAACACTCCACTTCCCAGCAGCCTGCCAGCAAAGACAGAGACAGTGTGCAGTGTTTTTGTTTTGCCGGGTTTCCTGGGAAATGGAGTCTTAGTCAGATCCTGCTCCCCAATCCCCCTCCTCCCTCCCTCCCTCCCTCCCCTTTACCCGTCAACCCCGCTCCCTTTTTTTCCCGTAATCTACACACTCCACGCTTCCTCCAGAGCACAACCTGCCTTGGCTCCAGGGAGGAGGTGTGAACGCAGTGATAGATGGAGTGACAGTGGTGGAGAGAGAGAAGGAGAGGGAGAGATCTTGGCTTGACTTACTTTACTAGTTGTGTAAGAGCTGCCTGCCACAGAAAAAGAATAATGGTGCTGTTCTTCTGTCAGTGTGCTGAACACTCCTACCCTACGGCTCTGTCCTCTAAACTCAACAACAGCCTCTGTCTGCAAAGGTCTCTCTTCCTCTTACTCTGTTTCTCCGCAGCTCACTTGCCCTCTCCTACCCTTTTAAGTGCCCTCTTGTTTTGCACACTTTCACTCTCGTACCTTCCCTCTCTCAGTCTGTCTCTGTCCCTCCCCTCCTCTGTCTGTTCTCTCTCTCTCTCTCTCACTCCCCCCCTCTCACCCCCTTCTTGTTTTTCCTCACACTCCGTGTGTGCATGTGTTTCTGCCATGTGGTTGACCGTCCCTCTCTCTGGCCTCCGCAGTATGTTCGCTACATGGAGAAGAAGACGCTGTGGTGCGCCTACTGGGTCGGCCTGGGCATCCTCTCCTCGGTGGGTCTTGGCACCGGCCTGCACACCTTCCTCCTCTACCTGGTAAGAAAATGTGCTCCGTGACTTTCCACGACAAGTTGCACGCCACTTCCTTTTCACACCGCAGTTCTTCACTTGCCCGTGCATGTTTATGACAGAGCCGAGGCTCGCACACACGCACGGTGGATGGTGATGGTGGCGCAGTGACGCAGGTCTTAAAAAGAGCTCTGTTGATGCCGTTGTTGGGTTGTTACTAAGGCTTTAGTGAGAAGCTTTTTTTTTTCTTTTTTTTTTGGAGGCTCCTTATGCATTTGCACATGCATACGTGAGGGTGCTGGTGCGGGGTCTGTCTGCGGAGCGGGGCGGAGATGAATAGGCGCTGTGGTAGCCGCACTGTTTTGACAGGCAGTCCAGGAACAATCGCACTCACTGACCCCTCTGACTGAGTGCACATGAGGATAAAACACTCTCCCTCCTCCTCTCGGAGTTCTTTCTCTTTCCTTTCACCCCACTCTCCTCGCCCCCCAACTGTGTCGCTCACTCTCACTTTCCTCTTGCACTTCCCCCTCCTCACCCCTTCTCCCTTTTTATGTCTCTCCTCTCCTCTTTTTTTTTTTTTTTTTTTTTTTTACTCCTCCTGAGTGTTTTTGCGCTGTTTTTTTGCGCGTGGGGAGGTGTTGGGTCTCTACTGCTGATCAGATCACGGTCCCAAAACATCTGCCTGTCTTCACTGCTCTGAGTCCATCTGTCATCAGGGGGGTCCACGCTGTGCCCCTGCCCAGTGGAGCTGAACTGGAAACTTTGAAGTGCGTGTCCTCTATTCTGATGTCTTTTAAAAGCCAAATTCTGCCGCTCCCAAATGTAATTTGAGAGTTTCTCTTTTTTTTCTGTACTCTCTCTCTCTCTGAGTGGCTCAGCTCAGTTTTTCAGACTCGGGTTTTTTAAAGTAGGATGTCACCATCTAGTGAGTGTGGCTGCTACTGCAGGTTGTGGTGTCATTGGGTTCATGACAGAACTTGGTGCTCTTTGCTAGAGCTGCTGTCGTGCATTTTTTATAGAGCTTGACTGATATCTTTTTTTTTTTTTAAAGGCCGATACCAGAGCGGATATTTTTGGATTTAATCCACCAATTCGTGATGTTTTATTGTGGATATTGAGATAAAATGTTTTTAAATTGTGTATTTTGACTAAAAATAGCACTTTTAAGCTTTCTGTGTTTGACATTTAAGAGACTTGTCTTAGGTTGGAAATGCCTCTGAAACCACATTTAGACCACGAGACAGCGCTGCAGACGTTGAAACATTGCAGGCTCACGCAGACTGACAGACATGAACCTGTTGAATGCAACTTGTCCACACCGGAGTTAATTCTCTGCTCAGACATCTAGATCAGTTTTTGTTGTCACTAGGGATCATTTATTGCCTACATTACATTTGTCTTTAATTGTCTGGTGCCAAAATTTCCATAAGTGTAGCCTAATATTGGCCTGAGTTATTAGTCTAACTATTTGTTTATGTAAAGAGCCCTGTCTGATCTAGTATCTGCTTCCTTTCTTCCTCACTGGGAGCCTAAACCACAAGTAAGAAGCACAAAACTGACCTCAGAATTATAATTATACAGCTTCTTTTCTGTAGAAGGGCTCTTTTTAAAGGAACCATTGAGATTCCTGGGTGATTTTGTAGATTTCTTGGTCCTGACAGATATTTCTGATTTTTGGCAGTAATAAAATAAAAATAAAAAAGTTTAAGAACTGCTGTGGTAAGTGAAGAGTGGAGAGTGCCAGCAGACATGCTGTCCTGTTTTGAGGAACTAGGACTGGGTCAGTGAATATAACTGGGTCAAACCATTTCAGAACACTGGCTAAGATGTCGCTTCAAACGTACAAGTGTAACTCTCGCAGCTTGAACTTTTCTAGAAGTGTTTTCTTTCCCGTCTGTAAGAATTAATAATGTGCAGCGTGTTTACCAGCTCTTGACTTTGATTTACACTCATGTCAACAGTTGGAAAGAACACCACCACAGTCACCCTGTAAGTGAAATACAAGTGCACCACTACAGATATACACCAGCTACAACTTAACTTTAATTATACCGCTCCTCATCCAGTCTACAGCTTGATGGGACATCTGAATGCATTTTCACTCGGCAGACTTCCTGATTGCGAGGCGCTGAGTCAACCAGAAGCTCAATCATTCAGTCGATCCATCACTGACTTGAACGGCAGGAAAAAACAGTTTTTATTTTATTTATTTATCGTTGTTTTTAAGCCAAAATTATACTTCTATGATAATAAACAGACTTTCTTTTGATTCTGGACCGTTGCCTGGACAAAACAAGACATCTAAAGACGTCACCGTTAGCTCTGAGAGCGTTTATTTTCAATATTTTCTGGCATTTTATCGACTCAAACAATAAATCTAGATACTTCAGTAGATGAACACTTGATGAAAATCATTGCTACTTGCAGCCCTACCTGATTAATTATGATATAATAATAATGGATAGTTGCACTTGCACCCCAAGATTACATTCTGCTAAATATTTTATATTAGAATCTAATCTAACACGATTATGTTCTATAAATAAATATGTAATATATATGGTGTACGCAAAGTAGGTATATTAATCACATTCTAGTTTAATAAATTCATTGATTAACATAAAATAATAAGCCATTGTATTTGTGAATAATTAAGTGACTGAGGTCATTGTTGTTAACAGTCAGTAGATGGTGCTAGTGATCTTAAGATGGTGGTGAACCAGAAAAGTCAGCACTGATCAATACGCTGCTGTATCATTATGATATCAAGTATCAGTTTTTTATTGACATGCAGGCTTCAGCTGGTGATTTATATTTTGTGTCGCAGGTTAAATGATCTGCAGGACAGAAGTTTTGGACTTTTGGCAGCTAAATGATAAACCAGAAAAGAAACTATTTATATCATGATATTGAAGAGTGGGGTGAACCATAAACTTGCTAATAAATACATGTCATTGCACTCTAGTAACATCACATCAGCAGCACTTCTTTGTAAGATGTGGAAAGGCGCAAACGTTAGCAGGTCTAATATCCAGTGAGATCCTGTAGTGCCGTTTTCACATGACACAACATGTGACCCATCATGTGACTTCCCCTCCATTCCCACCTGTCATCATGTGTCTGTTCCTTTTCTGACTTCCTTATAAGACTTAACTCCTTGATTGGAGGTAATTCTTTCATTTCCTTTGGTTACAGAGAATGTGTGGTCACATTTTTCTCTGCAGACATAGCGCTGACATCACTGAACCGGTTTCTGCTTAACCTCTGTGTAATTGCTTTGGTTATTGTTTACTGCTAATAGGTGTTTTGCAGAAATAAATGACCATGCATCACGTATTAACGGCACACATCCGCAGCGGTCAGCTGCAAACGGTTATGAGAGTACTGTAGAGCCGCCAGCAGAGGGGGATGCAAAGCCAGTAATGCAAACCAAAGATATCAGTCAAACCTTCCCAGTCAATGAAACCAGAGCACAAGTGGCAGCACTCCTGTTCCCTGACATGGGCAATTGCTGCCCTGTGTCTCCTCTCTGTGTTCGCATCCCGCTGAGACTACGGGAGATCATTGTACATGGACAGGACTGGTTAAAGGAGAAAGACAAAGCCTTGCAACTCAAGCATAGTGAGGGGGGGCACACTTTTTGGCACTCCATCAAGTGTATTTCATCCAGCTGCTCTGAGGGAGGAGGTAGTGGGTGGGTACTTATAATACAGACCATGAAAACAATAAAATCACGCAGGAACACTGGATAGATCCCATTTCGGCAGGGGCTGCAGAGGCGAGGATCGTTGCACATGTACGCAAACTGAAAGTCCTGCACCTGCACATGTATCCGCCATAATAACTGTGTAGATCACAATTATGAGTGGGACCGGCTTTCATCCCCACTTAGGTTTTGAAGTATTTGTTTTCTAGTGACAACCGGTGTCACTGCACTGCCCTCCATAAATCCTCTTTTAACTGAGAAGGGGTTAGCGATGAATGTGACTCTTGAAAGGTTGGGAATGCTGTAAATATTTTAGAAGAGAGCTCATCTGAGTCATCCACCATTAAATTACTTTCAGTAATGGCTGTTGCCATTAAGTCATTATGGGCAGCATGAAAATTGTTGTGCTCAACGTTAAATCAACAGCAACAAAGAATTAAAGTCATTATAATTGAAGCCGCGCACGTTGCTGTTTACATAATAGCAACTAGGGTAGTCTTTTTTTTTTTTCTTTCTCCTTGTTGGCTTTGAGTTGTTTTATGAGTGAGAGGTGTACATGTTGTGTCTTTCTGGGAGCATGAATGTCAGCAGCCACTTGAGGAAAAAACAACACCAATCCTATGGGATAACAAAAAATCTAACCATGTTTGTAGCGTGTTTATGACTCATGATTTACAGTCCCTTGTCTTTCAAAAAATAAACCAGCGGCTCAGCTAAATAAAGGAACATTGTGTAGTTTTCTATATTCAGTTTTTTTAGGATTGCTAAATTATAGGTTGCCGAGGAGGCTTGTGTAGAATATACAGATTTTCCCCAGCAAACCCCCTAAAATTAAGTTTTGGCTGTTGGCAATTACCAGGAGCACAGCTTTAATTAGCGCCAACTATCGCTGTAAGCGCCTAGCAGGTCTGAGAGTGTGGCTTCCACACACTGTCCCTGCATTATTGTTACTGTCACACTCAAACACACACACACACTGCTGCTCAGGTTCTTAAACTTTTCCTGCTTATATGCCGTTACACGGTTAAGTACAGTCCGCCCACACATTCACAGTCTGACAAGAATATGTGGGTGAGGGAAACTCGGTCACAGCATGGCAGGCTATCAGACAAAGGGCTGGTATGTGTGTGTGTGTGTGTGTGTGTGTGTGTGTGTGTGTGTGTGTGGTGTCCTACCCCTCACTCACCTGACCATTGTCTGGCTTTTTTTTTTTTTTTTGGTGACGAACCTTGCTACAATCCCATGAGCAAACAAAAGAGCACCTTCATGTTCACATGAACAGAAACCTGGTTGCTTTGTTTGATTTGTGACTCACACACTACTGTTGGTCTGTGTGACCTGGACTAAATTTTCCACCACTCGCGAGTGTTTGTTTTGTTATGGTTTTTTTGGCATCTCGTGATAAGCGTTGATTAGACAGATACATCTGAGCTCACGGCTGATAAGTCTCCGCGTCAGCCCTTCAAAAAGCGAATTTACTCCGATGGGTGTGAACTTACTACATAAACATCGCCAAGATATTGATTGAGAATTTTTCTTGACTTTGCAGCTCTCGGTGTCAAACATGACTCGACATAGCATAATGCCTCCTCTGTTCGCCAAGGTGAGAATTGATACCTTGCATGCATGTTACCCGGAACATGAGTGACACATCAGGATCAAGTTCAGTGGTTCTTTGAAAAGCTGAAAAGCTACTCTTGACTCACCTCTGGCTTGCAGTAACGGATCTCTCACTTTAACTTCAGTACCTCTTAAATTCAATTTGAAGCCATTAATTTTTAAGTACATCTAGATAGTGTGTCAGAACTTTATCGTTTGGATTTGATCCTCTCACTACTGAAGAGGCAGTATTACTTACATACCATAAAGATACGTTGGTTGGGAATTTTACACTGGTAAGTTATGCATCTGCAGCTGCTCGTGAGGGGAATTATCCAACTTTAGGTTGAAATGTAAAAATACCACAAAAGGGCTTTTACTTCCTTCCACAAGAAAGAAAAAATATGACGGTGAGACCAAAGAGCACAATTGCTTTCATCAGTGAATTTGAAGTAATTTATTCTCCTCGTGAGGTCTGCCTGAGTGTCATGACTTACTCATGCTCATCACCAAACCCCTTCAAAGATGAATACCAGAGAGATGTGTACATGCGTGTGTGTGTTTTTCTAATGGCTTCTCAATCTTAACTGTCACACTCCAGCCATCCAAGGCATGCGTCAGTCTGTCTGTGTCTTGGAGGCCCCAGGAGTCCTGTTAATACCAAGTACAATAACCATTGAAAAGACACACACTTTCACACACACACATAGCCCACAGGAAGCCAGACCCGGGCCAAAGTGGGCTTAGTGTGTGTAGCCGGTCTGGAATGGCACCAACAAGCTAAACCTGACCGGACCAGACCAGAGTGCTGCTGGCAGACTTCAGGTGTTTAAGTTAATTTTTTAAGCAAATATTTGTTACGAATTTCATCAGACGGATCACTGGCGCTTTTCAGTTACCCGTCACAACCTCACACACCCTCCGCACCACCCGTCCTTTTGTTCTGATGGGCTTTCTCTATGGGGACTAACATTTTGTTTCCTTGCGGTAGTTTTAACTGTAAAAATGAAACCCGCTCAAAGAAGGAATGTACACCCGGTGTCCTTTGAAGTGATTCATCCAAAGCACCGTCACACACTGAACAAAAAAGAATGTACGATAAGATACCTCGGTGTTTGTAATCGATATTAAAAATCTTATATTAAGTTTTGTATTTTATGATTAGAGCTGCAGCTGCAACTTATTTCTCTTTCTGATTTTTCTGTTGATGTGTAAAATGTCAGAAAGCCTGAGGTGACGTCTTCAAATAGAGATATTCAGTTATAAGTCAAAGAAAAACAGACTCACAGCTAGAACCAGAGAATTTTTTTTTTACTAGATTCATTATTAAATTAAATTATTGATTTTAATAGAATTGAATTGATCAAATTACTTCAGCTCTGATTTTGGTGATACAAAACAAAATTGAAAGTAAATTTAAGTAAATCTGTTCAATTCATAATTTTGTCTAATTTAAATACATTTTCTTACATATTCTATACATTTATATATCGTGCACATTTTATTATTACACACGTAATTATGTAACTGTAGATGAAGCCCAGAGCAGGTTTATTTCTGCATGTTATATGCATGTAAAATAATTTTTGGTTCATTCATATTTTTATTTATTTGCCACACTGGAGCTGGTCAGATGAAGTCAGCTGAATAACAGGTTAACTTTTACTAAACATGTTTTATCTGCAAATAAAACAACCAGCAATTATGATTTGTTATTGCAAATAAAGTCACTGCAGATGAACACAACATGTTCACACGTTACATTTGACTGTCATGTGTGATGCGTACAGTATGAGGTCATTATAAGTCCTGAATTTCTATAATAAATATAAAGCCCCTTCCAGATACTTTGGATTGGAATGAAAGTGATGTCTTTGTTTGGTGTATAATCCATCACTCAGCGGGGGGCGAGTGTGTCTGTCTGCTAGTCAGGGAGAGGTTTCTAAACATGAAGTCATATGGTGAGACCACATGGATAAATCATTCGGATCAGCCCCTCAAACCTCCAGCATCTCCCTGTGTGTGTGTATGTGTGTGCTTACCACCCACTTCTAAACACCCCCTGCCCCTCCTCTCTGTTTCTGCTCCATCACTGGCCTCAGTCCAGCGTTCTGTTACCTCCCTCAGAGATCCTGACCAGGGCTTCTTCATAACGAACTAACCTCTAATGTTTGTCCTGCTTTGCCTCCAGCAGTCTCCCACTGTAAGAAGCGGTTAACAGGTTATGCTAGCCGGACCGTGTCTAATGTGCTTAAATGGCCCTTGACAACCACAGCGACCTGTTAATGACTGGACCGTCCTGTGGTCGTGGTCACTGAGAACTGGTCAGTTTATGGTCACCCATTAATGTCTGGTTTGGGGCTTCGGAAGCAACTACATTTGCCACCATAAACTAACATGAGTCCACGCCATGACTGGTGGCTGGGACGATTATGGGCTCCATCTGGTAGGGTCTCATAATTAAAAACAATACATTAGGGATCATATAATTTCATATATCCCTTTACAATTTGTATCCATTTGATCTTTGGTAATTCAGAGTGGAGCCTAGTACAGAACATTAAAATAGGGAACGCATGCCGAGACACATTTCAGTGGTTTTTAAAATGTATTTCCAACCTACAGGCAGCTGACACTTTGCATCTGACTGCACTACTACTTCCTACTGGGAATATACTGGTTTTTGAAATTTGATCATGAGTGTATTCATCTGCTGTCATGTGTTCCTACGCTCAGAGTGAAACACTAGTTTTAATTTAAAGTGTAAAAAGCCCCCTTTCTTGCACAAGCTTCGTTACAATTCAAGTAATCACGCCTACACTGGTACATTAAGGCAGAGTGTGTGTGTGTGTGTGTGTGTGTGTGTGTGTGTGTGCGCGCGCGCAGATAATGCAAATAACTGTCGCTGTGACGCACAACATCACACAAAGACAAGTATCGTTTTATATATCAACTGTTTAATTCGGGACTATTCTGACAATGGTTCTTGATCCTGTGAATCAGAGAAGGTGGTCGATACTCTGTGTCAGTAACTCATCTCAACACCAGCTATTGGCCAACCAGCTTTCACATCCTCCTTGACTAGGCACACTGACGCACACTTTGTTCTTGCTGTGGCACTGAGAGGAAGCTCCTTTCCGTTCATGTGCTTTGGCAACTGCCGTGCTCATTGCAAATATCTGCCAGGGGAGGAGGAAGAGGAGGAGGAGGGGGAACCAGTAAAACTACGCATCGAAGTAATTTGTTATCAGATCAACCTCAACATGTCAAACTTCTCAGAAATCTAGTGGCCATCTTTTTTAGAAAATGTGACGTTTGTCTTTGCTGCTTCAGAGTAAAATGACGTTATGCTGTTATTCAGTATTACTCCGCAATGTAAACGTCTTTCTTCCTCGTAAGACATATGCAAATATTTATTGTGTGCATGCTTGTTAGCTAGCTTACAGTCTTCCTCCCTGCATGTGGTGATTATTTGCTATATTTTGTGTCACCGTAACAACCGTAACAACTTTAACTAATAATGAAACCAGCAGCAGGAATATTTATCACATGTTTCATGTGCTCCCATGTATGTACGTGCTTCCTCATGCAGAATACTGAAAGAATGGTCACACACTCATCCAAAGAAATTGTTCCAAGTGGTCAAACACTCTACAGGGACCCTTTTTAACGTACGTCTAATTTAGAAGTCATCAGCACTACAGAGGGAGGTGGGAAATAAAGTATTCACTGTCCTCAGTAATTTAACTCATCATGCTGGACAGCGTTTTAACCATCGGGAAATTAAAGGATGTAATGGACACGGACTTTCTGCAGGATTAGCCAAAAGAGAATAGCAGTACCTGAAGGTGCCATTACACCTATGCCTATTTGATGCCTGTATACTGGCGGTGATATGTTTCTGTCTCAGGAATAAGATTCAGATTTCACTGAACTGATTAAAAGAAAAAAGTAGAAGGACAAGCAGCTCCTCCCATGGAAGAAAACTGAGATTAACTTTCAGGACGTCACTCCAGACGGGATTTAATTTAGAGGATGAGCAGCAAGTTTGCAGAGAAACAGAAGGTAATTGCAGCTGTAATTATTATTATATAGAGAGTTGGAGAGAAATATTACCCACATATGCTCTCTGGACAGGGTTAAAATCATTTACCAATGCAGCTTTTAAAGTCACACGGCATCCCCTAAAGAGATAAATGTAGTTCTGTGTGTGCCTCCGCAGGAAAATTTGATTTAATTTGAGGAACTTTTCCTTTAAATATCTCACACTGATATCATACTTTGGTTGTTTGACAGTACTTCTCTGTTTTGACCGTGTGCTCTCTCCAAACTGAGTCTCCTCAGAGTCTGTCTGGATGCACTCATACCCAGGAGTGGGGATCCCACTCGTTTTGGAGTCCAGGCATTGGTTTCTGCAGGTCGCCACAGGAATGCCAGCAATGTTGTCTCCATTGTGGATCCCATCGGGTCAGAGAGAAGAACTTGTGCCTCTGTCAGTACTGATGTGTATTTTAGTGGCTGCAAACATCATCGACATTAGGCAAATCTCAAAGTAGACATAGTTTGGAGGTGGAACAATATAAGGTGGAACAATAGTTTCTCTCAGAGAGGAAACTAAGTGTATTTTCTACTTTTCTCCAGATATTAATCATCAATGAAATATATGTTTGTGTGCCTGTGTGTCATCATGTCAGAAATGAAATGAGACGGACGGCAGCTACCTGAATGTTGCGGGGCTGGGCCGCAGATTAATAGTGAGTCACCTGGACAACATGAGATGACTGGGCTTTTGTGTAAGGTGAGAAGCAGTGACACAGCATTAGACACAGAGCAAGAGCGAGAGAGAGCAGGTACTCCGAGTCACGCAACACTCTCTGTTGGCAGGCTCTCTGTGTGTGTTTGGTAAACACACATTACCTGAGATAGAGTTGGAGGGGGGTGAGCAAGAGCAGGAATATAGTCTTTCTCGGCCACACAAACTTTCTGCTTGAGAAGTGTGTGTGTGTGTGTGTGTGTGGATGTCAGGGCAGCGTGATCCCACTGGAGAGTCAGTGGGGAGGACATGAGGCTGGGGAGTATCCAGTCTGACTGGGTCAGTGCTGGGAGTTTCTTGACTTCTCCCTCTGGGTCACTTAAAATGTTCCCATTTTTACAAGAAAACAAGCGTGCACGCAAAATCCTGGCAGTGTTTTTTTTTTTAGATTATTAATGTATATGCGATTTCCTAATACCGTGTGTATAGAGACTAATCTGTGTCATCTAAAGGGAGTGCACTGTTCCTAGAGAAGGCACTGCTGTTTCCTGTTGCCTCACACGCCACTGTCCTGCCCTCCCACGTCCCGTCCTGTCCTGCCTTGTCCCATGCAGCTCCGGAAGTTCCAGCCCCACCCCAGGTTTTGCCAGATTTTGCCGCTGCATTGCGTAATGCCAAACTGCCCCTGTGCGTCACTGGGAGCACCCTTCCTACACGCACACACGCAAGACTGTAAACACATGCAATAGACAAGAGTACACAGGGCACAGCTTACATCGGCCCACTCCGTGGACCTGCCTTTATTTGCAGGGATCACACTTTGTGTTGCTGACTTGTTTGATCATTTCATTTCAGATCCATCCGCAGCTTTGTTCAGCGCGTTACGTGTGTTCTTACAGAGGAAATGCAAAGTTACACGACCTTTTCTTCCTGACTGGATCCCGTTCAGTGTAAAACTTAATCAAACATTGTGCTCTCAGATGATGTTATCAACTTTATTGTCATAATGAGTTAGTGTAGAATGACCAACGGCCGTTTATACAAATGGTTTCCTTGTTCCTCTCAGACAACAGACGGAGATAACAGATTTTATGCTGCAGGAGTAGACTCGTTTTTACAGGAATTTTTGTTTTCTGTACTCCGGTCTGTCGAGCGAGTCGGCGCTCACATTTTGACCTTTGCTTCTGCCTAAAGAGGAAATTAAATAACTTCTGAAAACAGGTGTGCTGCATGAAATTACCCTTTAAAATAGGTGTGTTAAATGAAACTCAGCCATTTAATGATAACTTATTTAAATCTTTTTTTGGTGAGGATGCAGTGGAACGTTAAATTGCTCATGTTTAACATAATATAGGTGCAATTAGAGAAAAGAGACTACAGGTGACCGCTGCTGGTCTCAAAAGTGTGTTGAAATGGAGATTTCCTGATATGTTCATTTCTGTGTAATTGAGTTTAATTGTGATTGTGTGTGTGTGTGTGTGTGGCCTTGTGGATATTGGGATGAGTGTTTTTAGGGTTGTTTTTGTCAAGTGAAGAACACAAAAGCCGGCAGCTCAATAAACTTTCACCAACGCACCAGAAATCCAACCTGCACTCCTCTTCCTTCCTTTGATTGGTCTGTTTTCTCACTGGAAGCCTAATTGAAACGAGAAAATAAACAAGAGCCAGAAATGTAAACCAGGCCGGGCCCTATCAAAGACAGCGGCTCCTTTAAGTATGCTAATGTCTCTTTCTTACAAGAAGAACAGTCAAACATGAATAAATTCTGCCTGAAGAGAGTCCTCGTTCTGCTTCTGCTCTTTTCTTCATTATTATTGCTTTCATGTGGGCGCACATATACCCTCTTGCATCCGTGTGTGTGCATGTCACCTGGGAGAGGTGACTGGGGAAATGGTTTCTATACCCCAGCTTTGGTTTCCACCTTTGATTGTTTCCACCTGGGGCCCTCCGCTCTTTATCCGTTGACACTTTGATTCTCTTTTGAAACAGCTTGAAGCGTCCTTTTGCATAACGCTCCAGATAAATCATAGTTATGTGCTTTTTTTTCCTCCGTTTACTAATGGCCTATTTAACTCATGGAGAAAGGAAAGAAGCCACCTTCACTTTTATTGCTAATAGTGAAAAGCAGAGAGTTCCATTACTGTACAGTAGAAACAGCCCACATATAACTGTTTTATTATATCAATCAATATTTGAGTCACCTCTGTCCCTTTTCTCCCTATGCTAATAACAAAGGGGTCTCCCCCTGACTCAAAACTACTTCCAACAGGTGCACTCACTCATCTCCCCTTTTCTCTTTATCTTCCTTTATCTCTGCTCCTCTTGTCTTTCTCGCATTATTTCTCAGGGACCACACATAGCATCAGTGACCTTGGCGGCCTATGAATGTGGCTCAGTGGATTTCCCCGAGCCGCCCTATCCAGACCAAATAGTTTGTCCCCACCATGAAGCACCAGCACCTGGCTCCGATGCCGAGCAGGTGGGCGTGGAGGCCGCGGGGGCTGACGGCCTGGCGGGATCGGCAGCCGTCCAGGGAAGCATCACTCTCTGGACGATTATCTCCAAAGTCCGCCTGGAAGCTTGTATGTGGGTGAGTGCCTGTTAAACACTGGCTGTGCATACTGTAGAGCAGAACAGCTGAAGAGCAGGCGGCGTGCAGGATCTACACAGTTAGTTAAGCTTTCATATCCATTTCTCATGGCTCAGTTTGGGCCACAGTTTGAAGTGACCTTGTGCTTTGAAATATTGTTTCTGTCAGGTGAAAACTTCATATCTTCCAAATGAGTCTCTTGTTTTCAGGTTGACCAGACACATTTTTAATTTTATCTAATGTTTTTTAAAAGGAATTATCAGGCAGGGTCAAGCTACACATGCCAAGGACTAGAGAAAAATTTGTTAACATTCAATACTGTAAGTCTAAAAGGAGTGAAGTCCTTCCTGTGTATTAATGTGTTAATACAAAGAGTCATCTTTCAGCTCTTCCCCCGCACCGTATGAAAGACTCTGTGGCGCCTCCAGTCTAATTTAAGAATCACTGTCACATGTGGCCATCGATTACTTACATTTTCTACGCAGCAGCTCCACCAGTAAAGCTAGATATGATGCAAATTTGCATTCACGCTGCGTGCAAAAGTGTTCATTGATAACTAATTTGCCTGGAAAACCCCTAACCGTGTATTTCCCCCATTCAGATGTTGGCGGTTTCACACCTCTAACCAGCCTTGTGGCTGCCGAGAAAGATGAAATATTTTCAGCTTACTATCTTTTTTTATTTCAGAGACGGCAGAAATGTTTTTTACTGCTTTACAGTAGAAATATATCAGAATGACACGGCAAACTTAAATTATAGCGAGTTTCCTTTTGAAACTTGGACTTATGACAAAAAACAACCGTCTACCTGGGTTTTGGTTACACTCAGGCCGAGGCTCTGGTGGTTTATCAATGACTCACACATGTCTCAGAGTTACCATGAAACCACTGACAATAACTTTTGCTATGCATGCACGTATTGGACAGATAACAACAAGAACAGATATGTGTGACTGTTATCAAGAAGTCACACTTCTTTATAGACTTCTTTGTACAGCAGTAACTTTTTATGTCCGCTGTTATCGGCAGTTTCCGTTTTTTTTTTCTTTCCCTTCGAGAAAGGCAGAACTGCTTTTCTCGAAGGGACATTTAGAAAAGAGAACTTGGTCACGAACACGAGACATCATCGTTCAGCGTTCTTTGTTATCTGTTTCCCCGTTCCACATAACATGGAAGAGGCTGAGGTGACAGTGAGAGGGAACTTCTTCACTACCGGGTGCTTTACAGGAATCAGGCGACATATCCACAACCTGATCACTATTGTAATTGGCTCTCTAGCTTCCTTATTATTCGTAATACATTAACTATGCGCACGTAGAAACACAAAACCAGAAACATGCACACACAGACATGTAATAAAACTTTACTGGGTAATCATACCCTTACACACAGACATTTGTACTACAATGCAATACAAAGTTCCTTTTATTAACAATATTTATCCCCTTTCCTCTAACCCTAACATGACCCACTATATTTACATGCTAATGCTGAGCTAATAAATAAAAATGATACTGTGATCCTCACCTTTTACCCCTTGTAATGGCTTCATGCCGTTATACGAGACACATAATATATCTACAGCTCATTCGGTGTGTGTGTGTGTCTGTGCCGACACGCTGATCCTGCACGCAACAAAAGTCTGTATGTTTGATTTATTGGTGCAGTGTGCTAATTTTTCTGGTTTCAAACTGGAGTCAAATTTTCTCAGAGCCAAGCAGCGAAACCGTGCTCTGAGGTGTGATATAGGGGTGTGTGTGTGTGTGTGTGTGTGTGCCACCCAATCCCCTTGGATTCACCACCACACCCCTGTAACCCCAGCCTGGCATAGCGTCGAGTCTACAGTTGGAGACACCTGTTGTGCCCACGGTTTCAAACACCCACACCAGCATTCCCCCTCCTCCTCCTCCTGCCAGCCTCCCATCTTCTCGATACGCTGGTGATGAGACATGAGACATTCCCCTCCCCTTCGCCTCTCCTCCTCCTCCTCCTCTCTCCTTTCGCTTTCCTCCTTTCTCTTTGTCTTTTCTTTTTGCTCCTCTTGAAGCCTCTCTGTCCACTCCTGCAGCTCCCTTAAGTGCTCCACTTCAAACACCGCCACCACTGCGCAGGTGGACGCGTTTCACTGCCCCCTAACACAAACACACACACATACAGGCGCATGCACGCTCACAAACAGAGGCACGGCCATTGAATGGAGCAGCTGCCAGGGAGATTAGGGCACGTCTCCATTATGAGAGAAAACTGGCAGATTTCATCAAAGACTGCAGTGTTAACAAGAGAACAGGGTGTCCAGATTAAAGATGCAGTCTGCCAGGTTTTGGGATAGCACCGCCTCCTGAGAATGATTGTTTGGGCTTGTTGTCGCTGCCATGGTTGCTAACAACTCACTAATCATCTTCTGGCTCAGCCATTCAGCTACATACAAGTAATGTGGCTGTGATTAGTTTGTTATGTTGTTCTGGGAGAGAGATTGAAGCTGCGATTTTCTGTGTTTCACCTAAAGAACTCAATTTCAGTACAAGAGCTTCATGTTTTTCATTGCTGCGGTTCGCAGGATGTCCGGGATGTGTTTGGGCTTGAAATCATCCATATGCCATCTGTAATTGTAACTTACACTAACTGTATCCTTAGCATCTTCTCTCATCCGCCCCCCTCGCACCCTACTCTCCCCCTGTGCCTGGAAACATTAAAGTAATGAGCTGTGAGCAACTCCAAAAGCACTGCATTTCTTGGCAGCTGTTTTCATTGTGTTAATTAAGTCTGTAGTCCTCACCCCCCCTCACCCCTCTCTCCCCCCCGTCCTCATGTTTTGGCGGTATGAACTTGGTGAACCGACCAAGTGCTGAGGATTTATTTCTCTCAAATCACTTCCGCTTTCTTCCTGTTAAGCCCCCCTCAATCACACAGGCTTCGCGTCTTTATAGCTACAAGCTCCTTTTGGCTGTGAGATATCGATATCTTGGTTCCTTTAGACCCCCCTGAGCTTGTTAGCACTTCTTAAATTTTCCAGAAACGCTGCATTCCACATGTCCAAAGTAGACTGAAGCAGAGTTAGTTAGCCCGCGTGGTGTGTTGATATGCTGTTTAGAGGTGGCATCTGGTTTTTCACCCTTCCCCGGGCCTGTGTTTTATGTATCCATGATCGTTTAATAATCTGTGGGATTTTCGTTCTCGTAAATCCTTTCCGTTTTATTCCCATTAAGCGCTCTGATCGCACAATCCCAGACGTCAAGCGGTGCAAGCTCCTTATGGATAGTAGATATTGATATTTTTGCTTCATAAACCCCCACAGGAACCATGGCAACATGTTTGTTAACATAATTAGCATTATTTCAATTACCAATATTGCATTTTTACAACCAAACTACTCAATGAATAATAAACAAATATGATTTAATAAACTGTACATAACAAATAAGTTCTCCCTCCCTTGGCATGACGGGACTGTAGTGTGATACAAATGCTATAAACACAAGCAGCACTAATTAACACATCTCCGTGTGTGTGTCTGTGTTCGGTTTTGTGAGCAGGGTGCAGGTACGGCGATCGGGGAGCTTCCTCCCTACTTCATGGCCCGAGCGGCGCGGCTGTCCGGTGCCGACCCCGACGACGAGGACTACCAGAAGTTTGAGGAAATGCTGGACCAAGCCGAGTCTGCTCAGGTGACGCGCTGCCCCCTGCATCATCTTCAACCCCTTCATCACCCTCTGTTATGTAACCCCCCTCTCATTTCCTCCTCCTCCTCCTCCTCCTCCTCCTCCCTCTAACCCCCCACAGCGCTCATCTTGTTAAACTGTAACTGTTACTTCTACCTGCTTCACTTCATTCTCACCTCCCTGCTCTTTAGCACTTGCACGCTTGTTCTTTAACACTCTGTTGCGCTCGTACCGTTTCATCTCTAATCGCACTGCTTTTACTGTCGAATTTATTTTTGCAGTTCAGGTACTTTTCTATATCAGTTATAGCAATCTGCCTGAAGTGAAATCTGGTGTGCCAGATTTACCACATTGTGTGTGTGTGTGTGTATGCGTGTGTGTGTTGACCACTTACCAAGCCCCACCTCATTGTCTCAACGGTACAGTGGGAATCGAGTGCTTTCACAACGTTATGACTAAGAGAACAGCAATGATGCACTCGAGTAAAATGTTCCCGCCATTTCCGGCCCTTCATTTTGAAAGTCCCTGTAAAAAAAATGTTCTCCTATCAAACATCCCTGAAAATGTTTCAACAATGCCTAACAACTCACTGTAAATATTTATTTTTCCACCCTCTTGTGATTGTGAATGGAGGAGGAGGAATGAGGGGAAACATGCATGTGGTTTTGTGAAGGCTTTTCATTAGACCTGTCTGTCCTGACACAGGCTTCATCCTCAGGAATGTTCTTCTCTGTCCAACAGCTCGGGTCAAACAGTCAGACAGGTCAAGTGCAGTAAAACAACTGCATCCATAAATGGTTTTGAACTTTACAACAGACTCACTTACTCTTGTATTTGCAAATAAACTGTAGCAGACTGTTAATAAATGAAATCCTGTTGTTTTAATGATAATAACCCAGATATGAGGGGATTCCTCGGTCAGTCAAAGGAATATTTATTTATGTTTACAGATGCTGTTTTACTTTTCAGAATGCTGAAGTTTTGATGTGAACCGTACTGGCATGCTGTCTGTGATAATATAAAGGAAAATATATATATTAAAATTATACATTAGGGTATGTTTGTGTATTAGAGATGAAAAAACAAAGAGGAAAGTCATCTATACTGATTTAAAACATGGATTTCTCACTTTCCTGGGTGTATTGTTCCACTGTCTGTCTTCATATGGCAAAAATGTCTTCTAAGAAATCTTTTTATATTTATTTTAATACAATATTCTGTTTTTTTTTAATCAAATGCACACAGTTCTAAACTGGCTCTCCGTTCGTATGTCGTTAGTGGAGTAAAGGGTGGAGTACTTTAATGTTTGATCACAGGTTTTAGGTGTAACCTAGTCATCCTTTTACACTGAAGTCAGGTCACTTTAATCATGCTCTTACAATCATTACGCCTGGACTCAACATCCTGTTTAAAAAAACACATCAAACACTGAAAAATATGCTAAGAAAATTCTAATTACATTATCTACACATTTGCTCTGAATAAGTAGAAACATTTGCTCCAGTATTCTTTGAACTGTTACATTTGTTATCTTGAAATCATCGCTCTCTTCTCTCCCACGTCAACCTGTGTAGGAACTAGTTCATTCATTTCAAGTCCTTACTACACAACTTTCTTTGCTCAGGACATTGAACTGTCTTGCATTTGTGACCACAGCTCAATTACAGATGTCAGTGCAAGTATTTTGCCATTGACTCGGCCACAGTCTTGCAAAACTGTTAATTCCCCTTAACAGTTTCAATCGGCGGTCTATTGTCATAAACAGTTTAAGTTGTCTCTGCCTATCCTGTATCATAAAGGTGAACCTCGTGGCAGGAACGGCATGTGAAGCATCCCTTAATAAGATTTTGTTCTGAAGTACACGAAAAGCAATTTCAATAATATTTCAAAATAAAAGCATGCACTAGAAGTCCCTAGATTTCTCATAAATAGGATATGTGCCGTATTTTGAGCGTTGTTGTTCTAAAGAGGAATCGTGCGCTTTTCTATTATAAGCACGGTTTAACTGACTCCCACACGATAAAGTGAAGTGAAGATAACAAGCGGCGGCGGTGCAGCACCTGCTGTGAGGTCCACTATTACTAATGGACAGCTGGGTAGGTCGACACCAATAGCAGCCCTGACGTTCAGACCACATGTGCACGAGCGGAGCTCTGACATCACTTACTGATAAAGTGGCGCTTCCCACTGAAACTGAAAAAAGAGCAGAGGTAGAGGGAGACAGATAGGCTGCGTGGCGAAGAGGAGATTTTGTCTAAGTGATCATCTCGGCATCGAGGACCTCCTGCGTGTCTTTTCCCAAACAAACTAACAGGGTGACGCAGGAGGAGCATCGTCTGTTTGTCTCGCATCCGTACGAGGGCAGATTAGGAGTGACGCTGCGTGCTGCTGTCTGAGTACCCGGCCGTAGTCTCTCTCTCTCTCTCTCTCTCTCTCTTTCTCTCTCCCTGACATTGTTTCTTTTTCTGTCCTTCTCCTCATATGCTCTTATTCTTTCTCACGCACTTTTTGTTTCCCACTGTGCATTGCTCTCCCTCTCTCTCTCTGTCTTGCGCTCTCCCTCTCTCTCTCTCTCTCTCTCTCCCTCTGATATCTGGCAGCTGTGTGTATGTATGTAATGTGTGCTCATGTGATTGGACAGCATCTGGAGGCAGGTTGCTAGCACCAGCGAGGACCTGCCACATACGGAAACATTTTTTCGCTCGCCAGGGCTTTTGCCGTTACTCTGGATGTTCTCAGGGTTCCCTCTCTCGCTCGAGGAGATCCCGCAGCACCTCTCTGATTTTCCACCTTTTACCACCTTTTTTTAAGGTGGACGCGGAGGCGTTAATCTGCTGTGGATTTGAGTTTTTGATTGAAAGCTTGACAATCAATAGTAGTAGGCCAAAGTGGGGACTCCACTGGGATTGGATTGGATGAACTTTGGTATCGTTGGATCATTGTTGTATTAGACAGGAAGTGATTAACTTTTGTCCTCAAGGATGTGAGACCCCTTCAACCCTATCCCCCCCCCCCTTCCCACACACCCACACACACATGCTCAGACACACTCCCACACACACTCTCTCCACCCTGTGGCAGCAGAGCTGGATTAAGATGCTGACTTCGTCCCCTTCGCTCTAGTCACAGAGGTTCGTAGGTGCCAGCAGTTTGACTTAAACTCAGTGGTATTTCTCCCAGCCTGCACGTGCCAACTTCCTGCCACAAGTGCACGTGATGCACAGCAGCACAGCACTCTGGGTTTTTTTTTTTCATTCATTCAACAGAGCTATTCAAGAATAATGAAGTCATGCCTTTTCTAACGGCTCCAGACGCTGATGTCATGAACATCAGCTTTTTTTCCCCTCTTAAATCTTTTAGCTCAGTACGAGAGCGCTCGTGTGCTGGGGAGGAATCCTCAGTATCGACACGGACCGTCTCAGAGGATCCTGCATGGATCGAGTCCACGATTGCTTGTAACTTGATAATGAAGTTATTTCCTGGCTTGCGTTTTTTTTTTTTTTTTTTTTTTTTTCATCCGGCACGGAAGGGGTTAACAGGCTGTGAATTCTTGATTGCCAACTCCCAGGATCGTATCTCCTGTAACTCAAATCAGGGCCATCTGCGCTGGGCGTATGCCTGCCTTCCCCCCTGGCCTACTGCACTCAAAGGCTCTCTGTGCTGTGGTTTGCCCGGCCCTGTCACGTGACTTCTCTGAAAGTGCCCCCTCCCTCCTCCTCCCTCTTTATTTCCAGTAAACTGTTTGAAAGGAGGGGGGTGAGTCAGAGTAAAACCAGCTTCCCTTTAACCACAGCTTGTTAAAGAATTTGTCAACGTGGACTCAGGGGTGCATTTTTTGTGTGTGTGTATGTGTGTGTGAGAGAGAGAGAGTGAGCGAGTGTGTGTCCAGCTAGATTTGAATTTTTTTTTTTTTCTTGAAAGGGGACTCTAGCTTCTATT
This sequence comes from Nibea coibor, assembly GCA_023373845.1. Taxonomy (NCBI): domain Eukaryota; kingdom Metazoa; phylum Chordata; class Actinopteri; family Sciaenidae; genus Nibea; species Nibea coibor. The sequence goes on from CM041733.1 coordinate 19,261,435, forward strand.
GCGTCAAGAGTCCTTAATCACTCCACTTCCTGTGCCAGAGAGAGCAGGCGCGGGCTTGTCAGGAGTTAATGAGATGAACTTTAGCCGTCATCGTGTCGGGGGGCTCGCGACCGCTCCGGAGATGTGTGTCTTCTGTGTGAAAGACTTTCATTGAGAAAAAAAAGGAAACACAGAGAGAGAGGGAGAGAAAAAATGTGCGTGGGTGTTGACTTGTGTATAGGCTATGCATAGATTTTTCCTTGTCTGACACTTTAATTTTCCACATGGAGCAGAGTGCCTTGTCGCTGCCTGCTTTTTGTCCATGTTTGAACTCTGTACCCCGTCGGCACCACCGAAGACTTCTGAAAACAAAGTGTTTGCTTTGCCAACTTTGTCACAATTAAAAAAGCCCACGTTTGTGCGAGAGAACCCTCGGAGTATGTTTTCAGCAGATCCAAAATAAACAGATGTATTACAGGGGCGTTACAGACAAAGAGAAAAAAAACTGCCCCCGTCATAGTTATCTCAAAAACCTGACACCTGACACGGATCCTGTTTACATTTAAAGTATATCAGTATATGAAGGTGAAGAACCGTCGGGTTGCTGTATCAGGTTCAAAACTGTCTCCTCGCTGGTTTTTCCCTGTGGATTTTTCTAATAACTGTCATCACCTGGCATCTGTCACCACATTCAAACTATTATATTAAACCTAGAGCTCACTCGGCTTTGTCCTCAGACATTTTAATACAGGAAATGCTTCTCTACTTATTTTTTGCCAATGAATCAATTAATCCATTAATGCCAACCCTGTGACAAACACACTGCTGTTTATTATTCATGACATTATTTAATCTGCAGTATATTTACTGTGATCAACTCAAAACAGACCTGGTAGCTTTTCTCATGTTGGTAATGATGCACATTTTATGTCCAAGTCTCTAAATTTTCCACAGAGTTAAGTATTTCTCACACCGAAGTGACATGTGTTCGCGAAACACATGGCAGGAACATGCTGTAAAGAGTAAAGAGACAGCAACAGTAAAAATGTGGTTTCTGAGGAGCACTTATGATCTTCTTATTCAAATGAGGAATTGGGCGGGTGAGGGGGTGGGGGGATTCAAACCTATAAACAACAGATCAAATGCAAGTATTGTTCCCTGCAGACATCGGCTCCATGTGGGGTGATTGTGCAGACTGCTGAGTAAAGCATCTGTGCCGGGCTGCCAAACCTGGAACCAAAACCTCCATGGTTTTAATGATGCTGCACCCTTGACAAGATCTTACCAAATGTAATTGCTGCTAAGCCCAGCCCTGCAGGCCGGCGGTGACTGGGGTGGAGGAGGAGGAGGTGGAGGAGGAGGAGGAGGAGGAGGGGGGGACCTTGGCAAGCTGCCTGGCAAAGATGGTGATTTTCCATAAGCCGCCAACAACAGAGTCTGGATGTCTGAACCCCAGCCATCCAAGATAGACGCTTCCCGGGTCTAGAAATGCAGAACAGAGAGAGAGTCCAAGTATATAGTTCAACTATAGTAAATCACAGCGTCACAATGTCACACACACACACACACACACCCTTTTTTACACCCTCCCCTCATCTCCTCAGGGACCCTTTGTTCACACTGCGGTGATATTTTCACGCTCGCCCTCACCCCATGAGCCAAAAGCTAAACTACGGCACCTAATGTAAACAATGCAATGTGTCATGATGTCAGAAAATGAATGGGATTCACAGGCCTGTCTCCATGGCGATGATTGGTTCTGCAGGGTTCTGACTGCGCTGCAACACCGGCAGTTGTCAGGTGTCCCCGGGCCAGACACAGTCCTCAGCGGTTCAGCTGTAAACCAACCATACACATTCCTTCCCTCTCTGTCTCCCACCAGCTGAGCAACACACACACACACACCAGGCTCACACACACACCACACTCCCACGCACACGTGCACGCTCACGCACACGTATGCTCACACTGGGACAGGCTAGAATTAAAACTGCAGGATAGTCCAAAGAGAAACCTTCATGATTGGACATCGGCGGAGGCAGAAATTCAAATCGTGAACCAATCAGATTCTGTGTCCCTTCGCTCCCCCCATCAAAACCTTATTAGGCGACCTCCCATGTCTCTCAGATTTCCTGTCCGCTTGGCTGCACCCTGTAAAGAATGTCATCAGCACTGTACTGGTTTTGTTGACCATATTAGGTATGATCATGTATTGCCAGCCCCCCTCCTGCACCTCATTTTTTTTAATTAATGTGTTTTGGAGATGGAGGCCTTACTTTTTTAGAAGAAAACAATTTTTTTCCCGTGTGTTCATATGAAGCATTCAGTTCATCTTCTGTGCCTCTGTCAGTCGATCAGACATTGTTTTAAGTGATAAAAATCAGTTTGCAGTCTGCCTCATGTGCAGAAAACACTCACCGAGGCACATTCAGACTCAAAATAACTCAACACAGACCACTAATCGCAAAGTATGTGAGGATTTCATTCAAAAATGCATGTGATGCATTTTTGGAAACAATTTGCTGCATGAAAAAAAACGTCAGGAAATATTATGAAAACATAAATCATTCAGTTCAGGAAAAATAAACAATTGTCTGAGTATTCTGAACGTGGCTGTGTGCTGCAAGACAAACATAAATATATGTTCATATCAGCAGTCACTGTGAGAGAGTGTGTATTTTCTTTTAATGGAGGCTGCGTCACTTTAGAACAAAAGCCATATTCATGTACTTTTTATTATGATTATGATTATTCATTCAGTATTGTGAGTTTTTTTTACATGAATCTAACATGAGTTTGAAGTTATGAAGGGGTGAAAAGGATTCTCTTGGTATAAAACATCTACAAAATGTCATATTTCCATTGCAAACTATAATATACAGATTTGTTACAATACAGGGCACAAATTTAAAGTGTTAAAAGTTATTATTTCTGAGCATAATTCCATGTAAGGACAAATTAAGCAGAAATTTAAGGATTAAATATTTATTTAGATGTCAAACAGACAGTGGTTAACTACAAAGAGTTGTGTTAAACTACTATTGCATCCAAAATAACACAATTATAATTATTTTAATATGTGGAGAACGTCACCGTGCTTACAAAGAGGCAGTACTGTTAAAATAATTATATGAACTTTGCAAAGAAACAATAATTTTATTGTTTTTCAGCATAAAAGTGCAACAACTTCATGATAATTTAAATGTAGAAATCATTAAAAAGGCGAATTTGTCAAAGAGTGACAGACATCATGAAGTGTACGGCTATAAAAATACAGCAATAAGATTATTCATATTTTAAGGCCTGCAAAAAAAAAATTCATGCATCAAATATTTCAAAATTTCAGCCTCATTGTTGTTTTTCTCGTCATAGAGTTTTGATTTCTACCCAGAATCAAACAATTTCTCTGCATCAATAATAACAACATTAACAATAGTGGCTATAGTATGGCATTAAAGTAATAATTTTATAAATTACCCAGATAATGACTGTGTTATCCAAAAAAATATAAAAGGTCCTGGATCAGGGGATTCCTTTGCATTCCTACTGTGTTCCCAGAAGCAGTTTAGGTCAAATCCAAACAGATTAAAGCTCCTCTTCCCAGAAAAGGTATATTGAGGAAAAATCTGTGTCACTGCTGTGAAAAGAGGCTTTTGTGGTGCTGTCAGGGGGGATAGAGCAAGGGCAGCTTAAAATGTAAGAATTTGTGAGTCACTGCAATGGCCAAAGTCTGTTGTCTTGTTCTCACATTCCCAGTGACAAAGGAAATAATATCTGGAACTGGAGGTAAGATACAGACAAGCTAAAACCAGTTTATCTTTCTGCCACAATCAGGGAACACGTTTAGAGACGAGCCTTATAATTATTTTAAATGTGTTGCAGGTGAATCAGTGTTTTTCAACCGTGAACTTGAAGATAGTTGTGTTGGCAGGAGAGTCAGGAATTTAATGTAGGGCTTGACTTTACTGTAACATTTATTAAAGTATTTAAATAGCTACATTTTCCCTCTAAAAAGTGGTTTATTATTAGATAAGTTCATATTTTTTTTTTGTAATAAATATGCACAAGCAGGCAGCTTTTCCCCTTCACGAGTTCCTCATCACTTCCACTTTTCACATTTACTTTGATAATTCTGGATAAATTAGAATTAAAATTATGTCAGTGCAAGTAATGAAAAAAATACATGCTAATATATTAAGTTTTAACGATTTTTATCATTTAAAATGAAGCTCCTGAACTTCAGAGGGTTCAGAAACAAGTTCACAAAGGTTCAGTGAGTGAAAATCACTCTGATGCAAAGTCCTTTAAAATAAATATATTTTTAAGTTCTTGACAGTTTAAAATTAGATTTTCTTAGCAGCACATCTAATTTTTGAGGGTCTAATTATTCGGTTTGCCAGTTGTTTTCTTGCTTAATAATCATTTAAAGGGTTTTATTTAGGGCACATTTACAGGAGGTAGAAAAAGCTCCTGCTTCAGCTGCTGCTGCTTTGCATTTATTTAAAATCAAGCAGACACTGTAAAAACTGGGTTTTCCCTCATTTTTCGTTTCATTTGGACCCCAGTGTGTTTTTAGATATAAAATGAAAAGGTTTAATGGCAGTAATTTGTAAATAATATGAAACTTTATCATTCAGAGATGATGGGGGAAATCCTAAAATCAGATCTCTGATGGGAAGATGTTATCGCAAATTAGGATAGCATCTTAAATTATTCATTTGTTTTAATGTCACATTTGAATGGGTTTCAAATCACTCGTTAAAAGTCACTGCAAAAACAACATCACAGCTGGGTGCACATTTATTTCACACCCGTTTGTGATATTCCTCTTCCACATGCACAAGAAAAATGAGAAAAACAAAAAGACAAAAAAAAAACATCTTTGCTCTAATTTGCCCCTAAAAAGTTTGTGTGATCTGAATTTTAAAAAATATGAATAATCTGAAATTTATCTGAAATTATTGTGATAATGTATCATGTGAAATATGAATCTAAATCATTAATATTCATTTTAAACAGCCTGAATCTGTCAGACATAATGTAGCTTTTCCTAACACAGTGTGATGTGTATCTGACAGAAAACTCTGCAGTAATTATAAGAATAAATTCATATTTTTTAGCAATTTGCTGGTTAGTAAAAATCTGTGAAGCAAGGCTGAGATGTCTCCTGTGAACAAATCATTGTCTACATTGTGTATATCTGTCTGTAAATGTACAGTTTACATACTTAGAGTGTGTGATCAGTATTTGATGAACTTCAGGAAGTTTGTGGTTAAACTTTAATCACACATTTTTCTCGCTTCTGCTGTTTTTTTTTGTTTTTTTTAGGACTTTGCCACCCGAGCCAAAGTAGCCGTGCAGAAACTCATCCACAGGGTTGGCTTCCTGGGGATTTTAGCCTGCGCCTCTGTGAGTGAAATCACACAAATCTTTTCTTTTAATTAAAATATGCGTCACCCAGCCCCACAAAGGGCTGAGTTTGAATCATTTTGTCATGTTCTCAGTGATGCTATATTGACACGTAAGCATCAAAAGAAATGGCAGCTCTGAATTGTTCAGCATGTGAAGAAAAAGTAAATATTCTGAAATGTATGTCAGATAAGTATCAGATATTCTCCTGGCACTGTCACTGACCTCGTACAGGCGTATCTGTTGATGTACATTTGCAGAACAAATACTGGCGGATTTCCACATTGTGCTACATTGTTTCATGTCTTCCTCTATATGTTTCATTTTGTATTTCTTGAGGTAAATTTAGATAAAATCAAGGCTAATCATCTCTATTGTTCCCCCCAGATTCCAAACCCTTTGTTTGACCTGGCAGGAATAACTTGTGGACATTTTTTGGTTCCCTTCTGGACTTTTTTTGGTGCGACACTCATCGGAAAAGCAGTCATCAAAATGCACATTCAGGTGAGCTGCTGCGCTTCATTAATATACAGGATATGGATGTGACTAACGCCAGAGCTGATGTGTTGTTTATAGAGAAAAGTGCTCAGGAAAATACAGTTGAGACTTGCCCTAACATACAGGTGAAGCTCACTCTCACAGCAGTGGACATATAGTATGAATCTATGTTTTCTATTCTACACTGCAGAGAAGCAACAAAACTATATAAATATATATATATATATATATATACATACCTGTCAAAGTTTGAGATTTGCATACATATTTAATACTGTTCAGAGTGTGAGTGAGTAAAAAAAAAAAGAATCACACTCACAGCATCTCTGTACTGTACTCAGCTGGTAGTAAGGAGGCCATTTTGTGCAGCCAAAGTAGGGGGAGTCAACCATTTTGTGATCGCAGCTGCAGCACCCCCAGTGCATTGTAGACCGGTCAGACTGCAGCAGATTGAGAACTTATAGGAAAATTCAACATACATCCAAACCCTCGAAGAAAAACACGCCACGAGGAGATTTGGCATCACGAATGTTTCTTCTAATCCTGGAAAATCCTCAATTTGCGTCGAGGATTTCCAGATATTTGCAGTATGTTTGTGATTACCACCAGGGGCTCGACTTTCTGTTTTCTAAGAAAACGCTGGAATTTGCTCATTGTGACACAGAGACGAAGGGTAGCAGAGCATTTCTTTTTTTTTCTCTTTTCACTCCGCTTCATTCCTTATCATACGCAGAAAGTATTGTCCTGCACCAAACTGAGAAAAAAGGTGGGAGGCTGAACCTAGTGAGTGCGAGCTAAAGCAGATAAACATTATCTGTGGGAGGTGATGGAGAGTGAGGGAGAGTTTGGGGGAAGTGGAAAGGAAGGGGGGAGTGAGTTGCATGCATGGTAGACACAGTCACACACCATACCAGATTACACCCAGGGGTCCCGGGGGCCTCCGCTGACAGAGGTGTGTCCGTCCCTGTCTCAAAGAAAAGAAAGACTTCACCTGGTTCTGTCATGAGGCCCCGGTCGCTCCTGTAGCTGCTCGTTTTAATTTCTCTCCAGCCCAGCTTTTGCTTTGAATGTAAATGAATCAGTAGTTTCAGCAGAAAGCACACTGGAGAGCAGGTGACGTTCTCCCTCATGGGCCAAGAGGGAACAAAGGGGGATTTTGAGGCTTGTGGTGTGTGTGGGTGTGTATATGTGTGTGCTTCAAAGCGTGTTTTTGATCTGGGTTTGTACCTGCGCTTCAGGTGTGTCTCAGCAGCAGTCTCCAAGGAGAGGAGTTTTTTTTTTTAAATACAGTACTGCTTCTGCCTTTTATGCTCAGTAAGCCTTACGTCTGAATGGTTTACGCCTTTTGTGATGCAGCAGGTCACTTGAGAATGAGGGCTGATGTCATGGAAACACACGTCAGGCCCTTGAGATAGGTGATTTTTTATTTATTTTATTTTTTTGCTGAGGACAGAAGAGTTGCGAGGTGTGGCAGAGGATTGTGGATTTTCATTTAGAAAAAAAAAAGTGAAATGAAAAGGTTGTTATTGTTCCACCCTTTGACATTTAATCTGGTGCATCGAGTTGCAAAAACACGACATCTAAAGCGGGACGCTCTCACTTCCACATTACTGTCAATTCAGATCACCTCATGGTTCTTGATAACAAATGTTCCTTTTCTATTGAGAACTGACTGGTGCACTGCTTTCTCCTTGTTATTGTGCGCGTCTGTCCGTGTGAGACAAAATTGTTATGACTGGGATGTACGTAGCTCTTATCAGCATTCTCTGAAATGAGCCAGCCGAGACCGTGTCATCGTGAGTTTCCGAGTAGACACATTTAAGGGATCTTAGTCAGCTTTCCTGTGTCGGCCATCTTGCTGTCCCTTCCTGCTTCCTTCTTGTGGGATGGCAGATCAGTCGTCAGTGTCTGCTAAGAAGATGTGGGTGCACAAAATCCCCATTTAAGTGCATCACTCCCAAACTCCTGACTGAAGTTGTGTTTACAAAGTTGCCGTGAGAGGATTTATTTACCGTGACGTGTCGTGTTTATTTTCCGTGAGGCTCAGAAATAGTACAACAGCAAATGTCAAGTTTTTTTTATTGTGGCAGATGTCGATTATAAGTTGTTGTTTTTTTTTAGCTTTATTTGACAGAGACAGCTTGAAGAGTGACAGGAATGTGGAGAGACTGAGAGAGAGAGAGAGAGAGAGAGATGGGAATGACATGGTCGGATTCGAACCCTGGGCTGCCGCAGCAACGATTCAGCCTTCGTACACGGCGTGGTTGCTCTACCAACTGAGCTAAACAACACCCCAGTCAATTATAAGTTTTGTTATTTGTGCGGCATTGCCAACATTTTGACATTTCCACTCTCTTGTTCTTCTGTCTTCTCTCTAACCTTCAGTGAAGTCCAGAGGCTTAATACCCACACAGATCTAAAGACATCCAAATAATACTACGTGTTTGGACTTGGTGACATGTTACATAACCCTACAATGTAGCTGAGTACTAATAAAAGAGCTGTCACGTTTAATTAAAAAGGCTGAGGCATCCTGATGCCAAGATATCTTCAGCGTAGTGACGTTCTGAGTATTATTTCTCTTCACACTCTGTGTGTTTTCTATAGTTTTACATTTATTCACACTTTTGTTGTTTTTAAATTGATTTGCAAATTACTGGTGGTCCTCATTGCACTGTTGCTCGGTCAGTTTGCAGCAGGATTGGTGCAGATCTGCACGTCAGAAGTGTTTTATTTTATTTGATCGGCATCCTGTTGCAAAAGCATCCTGAAAAATATTCTGCTCATCACGAGGCTGATTATACATAAAACTATTAACCTCAGCTACATAACATGAGAGATTTGACCACTGTGTTACATAAGAAATATTTAGACACTTCAATATTCTAATTGAAGCTGCTCATTTATATAGAGTGAAATATTTAAATGCAAGATGACATTTTTATGGCTCTGTCATTATATAAAATGGAAAATTCTAGATGTCTCGTGTATCATACACTTTTCCCTGTAATTCAGTAGTATATATTTAGTATCTTTGGAAACCTTGGGATCTGGACGAGAATTTAAAATAAGGTCCTGTGGGTTTGAACAATCCTTTTCAGCACAACATGAGTTTGTAATGAAGGACCCGCCAGAAACTCTGTTGGGTTAAGCCTTTCTAATGTCATGTTGAAGGCAACCTAGAGGTTACTGGATCAAACCACATTTTTAGTGGTCAAAACACATGTTTGTTTATGAGAATACAGCAACCTACAGCAACCCAGAGGGCAAGCAAAGGACCTTGAAAGATCCGGTCAATTATTATTGGGTGCCTGTTTCTGCACCTCTGCAGGAGGACGCGGGGCTGATAGGAGTAAAGAATAGCTGCCAGTCATCTGCCTGTCCATTCTGGCCCGGTGACTAAGCAGGAATCAGAGTGGACTGGAGTCAGCCTCCAGACCCCCTCTGAAGCAATGACACATCTCCTTTGATTCCTCTACTCATCTATCCATCCATTCTTTACACACACACACACTTCTTATGACAGTCATTGTGATGTGCTGACCTAGTGTACTGTGTTGGTCATGTGTCATAGAGCCCGGGCTTTTTATTTCTTACCCTCCATGACAAAAGCAGCTTTTAGATCAAACCGCCTTGGTGGTGCGAGGCATGAGCCTGGTCATAATGGGTAGGGTGAGTGTGTGTGTGTGTGTGTGTGTGTGTGAGGGGGAATTACTGATCAAACTGTGATGCTCATGCTGCCCTGTTCTGAACCCCAGCAGTGACCTCGTGGTTCAGTTACTGACTCGCTCTTTCTGTGTTTCTTCTGTTTGTCATACAGAAACTGTTTGTGATCATCACCTTCAGCAGGCACATAGTGGAGCAGATGGTCTCTCTCATCGGGTGAGTAACCCTCAACGGGCGTACGTGTGCGTATATCTGTGTGCTTGCGTGCGCGTGTTTGCTCACCAAAAAGTACCACGTGGGATGTGATGTGCAGCTCTGGCACATGAAAGGGTTAACGCAGAACTTGACGGTTGAGGGACCTTTTGGGTCGCCGTGTGGCATTCAGGTAATTTATGTCCCTTTGTGTGGACTCTGCCTGTTCCTCTTTGTGACTATGAAGAAGGTCACGCAGAGTCAGAGGTGGCTTTGAATTAAACATGGCGCTTTTGGAGGATGACTTGCTTTTGTCCTGCTTGAAGTACTTTGCACGGACCTCATTTAAAAACAGAGGTTTTGTCACATTTTGTTCCCCTTTTGGCTCCTCTCTCTGCCGTAATAGTCTTCATAATGATTAATGGCCTGGATTTTTCCGCTGGATGACTATGGGCATGAACATGTTCTGGCTGCTTCACAGGACGGGATGAACTCTTGTCTATCATAAAAAAACCTCCTTTCTGCTTTATCTCATGATGCACTGTTGTTGGTTGGTTGGTTGTTACCTACCTGATCTCATAGGGAGTACTAGCCAAAAGAGAGGGCTGCTTCTCGGCGTCTAGAGATTGATCAACATGATTCACCCTCCCGTCCCCACAGGTGTCAGACCTCTCAGGCAGGATGTGCCTGGAAAGTCCTGGGAAGAAAAAGTTGTGTTTGAGTGTCTGGCGAAAGTGATTTCATGAAGGAAATTCAGCTGTGTCAGTATTTTTGTACACGCAGCTGAAAACAGCGTGATGTTGATCGTACCAACACCATTAAGTTATTTTGTAGGATTAAAAGATTAACGATGAAGCCGTCACTCACAGACTGGTGCTGGAGATGTAAAACCAGTAAAACCTTTTAATAAATATTCAAAACAACATGTCAAAATCACACACACACACACACACACGCCTCTCTCTGAATCTTTAAAATAAAGGCTAAATGTAAGTTCAAAGAGCCTCGTGCCGGGTGTGGGTGCTGATGGGTGCCATGATGGGTGTCCTTGTAGAGATGCCAGAGGCTGTAGCTGGAAACTGCCCTCAACACACCTGCTGGTGGGAGTGCCGCTTGTTACACACACAGACACACACATACACAGTCATATGCTCATGCACCCTTGGTCTGTCTCACACACACACGCGCACACACGCACACTTGCTGAAATCAGGCGATGAGATTGCATCAGCTCTCTTCCTTGCCATGTTGTATTCTTGCGCGTTTGCTTTTCTACAATGAATCCTGGAAGACTTTGGTCAGCGGCGGCTTCTGAACACGTTGCTGTTGCTCTTTTCTCTGCGTCTGTGTTTTGTAGCAGACGACGCTCGAATCTTGTTTTAGTGCCACAACATAAAATATGTTGCAGTTTAGTTGTGATGGATGAAACCTAGATATCACAAGCTTTACAAGAAATGTTTAAGTTTTTAGAAAGTCTGTATATTTGTGTGTGTGTGTGTGTGTGTGTGTGTGTGTGCTGGGCTGTAAAAGACCTTTCCACTCAGTCTGTCACTGTTCATTGAGCTGCAGACTCAGAGCAACAGATCATTGGTTATCGACAGGTTTCACTTTGACTCGAGGCCCCGCTTCTTCTCTAAAGGAAGTTTCCCTCTTGTCAACTGTCAACTTCCTTCCTCACTGAGGCCCTTACACCTTCACCTCTTACTCTCCGCGCTGCTCTCACTCTCACTCACACGTAACCTTATGAATGAGCGACAGCCTTTCAGTTTGAACCATTTAGGCACCGTCAGACCACAGGGTTAGCGTTAACTACGCAGGTGCTTGAAAATGAATTTACACCTTTATGCTCGTTTAAACGTTGGCGCCTGGAGTCCCCCCCCACACTCCCACATGAAGAGTCACGTATGCATGTGCACATGCATACTTTTTGTGACACACACACACACACACACGCATACACGCACACAACATTTGTCCTCTGTGTACCTTTTTTTTTTTTAAGTCAGTTATACTAAACCTCCACGTGTTGTTTGTTTTCCTTCTCTTCTCAGCCACGGGACTTTTCCAAAATTTTCAGTGAAACATTTAAAGTCTGAACTTCGTTAGATTCGCAGTGTGAACTGATTTTCCTCATTTTTTTTATGATTTTTGATTAAATCTTTCGATTGTGTGGAAACTATTTCCCACAATATGCTTACTTTTTGGAACAGATGAAATTAAATAATGAGGATTTAGAGGCTCGCCTCCAAAAAGCGTTTAATGATTTTGAAAATTCTCACACAGATGAAAAATTTGTTGTGTGGTCTGATAGTTTTATAACATTTGAGGAATTTTCGATTAACCCATGTGAAATATTAGAAGCGTGTGGGGCATTTATTATCTTCTTCAGCTGTTTTTGTCCATATAATAAAATTCACTTTTGCTGGGCGATTAAATAAAGACACAAATTGTGTGTTTA